>CM050447.1:72393793-73857960 GCA_027563935.2 Costus lasius | reverse complement strand
TTATGTTTGTCTATTTACCCTTTATACAATTAATATAAATTTCAAATTTTATAAAATCAAGGGGCTCAAGAATTCAATTAGACACAAGTCCTTCCATTCTTCGTCTAGAAATATGACCTAATCTTTTTTGTCATAGGATCGATGAATTCTCATTTATTAATTTTCGCTTTATACCATGAACATGCAAGGTTTCATTAATTAAAGCAATTGTATCAAGCATATATAGATTATCAAGAGAACTTAAGAAACCAGCTGCAATAAGATTTGAATCTTTATATAAAGAGAATTTACTATCCCCAAATGAACAACAATAACCCAATTTGGCCAAAACAGGAATATAAATTAAATTTCTTTTAAAAGATGGAACTGCAAAAGTCTCATTCAATTCTAAATACCAACTAGTCTTTAATGGAAATCTAAAGTCACCTATTATTTCAACTTCAATACTCTTATCGTTACCCACATAGATGAATCTTTCAGCATCATTTGGCTTTCAGCAATTTAGACAACCTTGCATAGACACACTTATGTAAGTAGTAACAGCTGAATCTATCCACCAAGTGTGACTAGGTACATTAGTCAAATTAATCCCAAAACAAACCATAGGGAGAAGCATACCTTTCTTTGCATGCCAAGCATGATGCTTGGTGCAGTCTTTTTGGTGTGTTTATCACCTTTGCAGAAGAAACAGGTGAATACTTGAGTCTGTTCCTTCTTTTACTGTTGGGGTATGCCCTTAAGGCTAATGTTTGAGGCCTTGGGATTCTTACAGTATCATGTATAAACTCTAAGTTTATAAAGGCAATGGTTGTTATTCAGTTTGTTACATTGTCTGCTGCGATATGTGTACTTCTGAATAATGTCTCAATGCTGTTCAGCTTGGCTGACATGCAGTTTTGTCCTTAGTCGAGATATCTTGGTGAACATGAGACAGCCTTGATATGATTAAGACTAATATGTGTTCTAATCTTATAGGATGCTTCGAGCATGGAATAAGATGT
Source organism: Costus lasius (assembly GCA_027563935.2). NCBI lineage: Eukaryota > Viridiplantae > Streptophyta > Magnoliopsida > Zingiberales > Costaceae > Costus > Costus lasius. Next base: position 73,856,959 of record CM050447.1, on the reverse strand, counting down.
AGACTCATGGGTGCATTGGATGTACTGGACAGACCCTACTAGGATATTCAATTGCTTGTCACAATGTGAATAATCCTTGTTTGCAACAAGTGGCATAATGTCCTTTGACTTGAGATCACTTGTGTTTCTAAATGATGATTGTCATTGTTTTGAGGTAGTTCAATAATCATTTGAAACATAGTGGTTATAGACTATCTTGGATAATGATCATGAGTCAGGTTAGGATACTAGTGATAGATATAGGATTGCCGTCTCCTTGATTGGAGTGTGATGTTCTAAAGGGGCCCCCCTGGATGAGATGATTGAGAAAGTGTATGGCCATACCCAGGTGACTATGTTCATCTGATCTAATCATGCTCATCATATTGGAGCTACAGACTTGACACGCTTGTCCAATAAGAACATCCAGTGGCAAAGGAAACATGTATGCCTAGTGAAGTGGATTCACACTTGTGCTGTGGTTTGGGTGTAGTCTTGGAAGACTCTTTCCTTTATATCGGGAGACAGTGATGTGTTGCTAGATACCCCTCACTGATCGTGATAACGTAAGTTATCGTTACCGACATTTAAAGGAAACCCTCAGGGTCGCACAATTTGATGATATGGCTTACTTAAGTCAGATCGTGTGGACTGAATTGTTTTGGTTCAATTTAAAGGGATTTAAACTCTGATTGTAAGTGAGATCTGGTCTGATCATGTTTAATTGATTAGGGCTTGAGATCGGTAAGCTTCGATCGAGAGAGTTGATGCTAGATCAGTAAGATCAAGAGCATCAGGAGATGGAACGGTTAGATCTTGAACCATTTGGTTCAGAGAGATCTAGACTATGACTTGGGCTAATTTGATTTGGTTTTTTGAACCAAATTGAGTTGAGTCGAATTGGCTTGAACCGGTTCAGATATGTGAACGCTTGGTTCAAGGCTTGATGGCATTTGGGCGTTTTTCATTACATGGGCGCATGGCTTCATGACTTTCCAATTTTGGAAGTCATGTAACGCCACCTTTGGAATAACGGCTCAACGCTTTTGCCTCCTCTTGTCTTGTCGTCTCAAAAACTTTGGGAGAGTTGTTCTTCACGCCGAGGAGAGGTTTTCGACAAGAAAGAGATTTCATCTCGATTCCCTTCTAACGATCAAAGAAACTTTGGAGCCTTGCTAGCACAAGGAGCGACAAAGGAGTAGGTCATCTCTCATCTAGTGTGCGTCTTCTAAGGAGAAGAAGCAATCGATTCTTTGCTTCCAAGCCGCCATCCAATCTAATGGCGTTGGTATGATCCCTTTTAGATCTATTCCAATCATACAAGTTGATCATATGAACTACATGCGATCTTGTTGTTGAAACCCCTAGAAATATTACATGCGCCCCCTTTAGGGTTTCACCCCCTTTATCTGAGGGAACTAACAATTGGTATCAGAGCGTTGGTTCTTGTAGAATCATATGATTGCTTGATGATTTGTGATCCTTGTTTGTGTTTAATAAGTAGATCTAGTAGGAAGCATCTTGCGCATCTACATGTTAAGTAGTGAAAATACATGATGTATGTTTTTACTCCTTTGCACATGTATGATGTATGATGGCGCATGTTGAAAGTTGTAGTTTTTCTTAAAATACTTAATCACTTGTGCGCCTCACTAGATCTAAGTGACGCCTGCTATAAACCCTTAGACGGGTTAGTAGGGTTGAAGTCATCCTCTAGGTAAGATCCAACCAGTCTGATCAGACCATCTGACAACCTAGATGGGTCGACCAGATGGCACCTGTGCGCAAGCACGAGGTGGCTATAGGTCGACTGCAGACAGGCGTGTAGCGAGGTCTGGTTGAGACAACCAATGAACACTCTTGAGTTAGGCCCGGGGTCACACCCGCTTGCCAGAACTCATGAAGGTTGTTCAGCCCCTTTTGCGCATGCATGGTTGACCATTAGGTCGACTCAAGTCAGTTAGGACTTGGTGCATGCAAGGGCAGTGGATCTGACTAGACATGATGAGTGGATCCCTATTAATGGACCGTTGTAAGGTAGTAGGGCACATAAGACAAATAAAATTGATTCCGATGGGATTTTTGAAAAATTTTATTTTGTTGATGGATCACATATTGATTGGATGCCATGATGCTTGTTTATTTCATCTTATGTGGGTTGCCCAATTAATGTGTGCTGTGCTGGGGCCTGCGTGCCTGGATTAAAAATGTAAATGATTATATTTGTGATCTGCGCATCACATTTTAATTAATTTATTGTGTAATTGACCTGCGTGTCAACCTTGTCTAGATAGATTAAAATGTACTTTTAATCAGACAAGAGCTCAAAGCACACATGGCAGAGGCGCATGCAGCAGTGGCTTGACCAGGTGGGAAGTCTAGGGTTCGACCCTAGAACAGGCGCATTTACCTGGTGGGTGCACCTGAGCTGTAGAGGGCACTTGGGCCCTGGTCTGGGCCAGATGAGAGGCAAAAGACCCAAGAAGAGCTCAAGTGAAGACTTAAGTTAACTTAAGGTCTTACCTAGGCTTAATGGGCGTTTACCACATAAGATCATCATGCTTTCTTTTATTGTTTAAATAATTAGACTTGCATGATTTATTTATCTTCTGCTATCACCATAGGGTTTGCATGATAGTTAAGAAGATAAAAGACCGTTAAAATCCAACACTAAAATATCAAGCTCGATAGCCTTCTGACGCGAAACCTCACTGTTCTGACTATCGTTGGAGCCGTATTGTACCCACTCAGTGGGCACGTCCATCTATCTTCAGACGGTGTGTGATTTCACCTGCGTGTTACAAAGAAGGGATTTATCGCTTCTCGTTGCTCAGCATAGCACGTGGTGGTCCAGGGAGTAGGTCGGGACAGCTTGACCATGTAGGCTACATATGTGGTGCATATGGTAGCTATATGGAGGCAGCCATCTGTGGGATCAGAGACTGTGTTGTACCAACTCAGTTGGCACGGTCTGCTGGATTGCCCAGATGAAGGGGAATCGCACGGGTTGGCGATTGGCAGGGACTGCCTACCAGAAATTAGTGCTTGTACTCTCTGTGCATCTTATCTCGCCTGAGCGGGACGCGGAGACCAAGTATGAAATCTGGATCCCATCTCACTAAAAGAGTTTTACTCTTTCGGGCTGTTTTGCTGGATTTTTCAGCCAGATAAAATAGTGAGAAAAGAATCTTTCTTAAGTCCTGGATTGATTCTAAACATTGATACTGACCTTGCTGTTCTTGCATTGTTGTAGATTCCTGCAGCAACGAACACCATGAGCTTCAATGTGCGATCCCTACTGGAAAGGGAGAAGTTTGCTGGGCCAAACTTCTCAGACTGGTACGGACACCTTAAGATCGTTCTTAAGGCTGAGAGGAAACTGTATGTCCTCGAGACGGCTATACCGCCTCAACCCGCTCCGAACGCCGCAAGGGCGGTTCGGGAAGCCTATGAAAAGCATGTCAATGATGGCATTGATGTCGCTTGCCTGATGCTAGCGTCTATGACGCCACAGCTGCAGCGTCAGCATGAGGATATGTCTGCTATAGAAATTATAGCAAACCTCAAGATGCTATATGCTGCACAGGCGAGGACTGAACGCTATAATTTGACCAAGCTTTTCTTTCAGAGCAAACTGGCTGAAGGGAGTCCAGTGGGAGCTCACGTGCTCAAGATGATTGGGCACAAAGAGGCTCTAGAGAAACTGGGGCATACCATCAATCATGAGCTTGCTGTAGACATTATTCTACAGTCTCTCCCGGCCTCTTTCGATTTGTTCATTATTAATTTTAATATGAACAAGATCGACTGTACACCGGCAGAGTTGCTGAATATGCTCTTGACTACAGAGGAAACTCTAAAGGGAAAGCCTTCAACCTCTGTCTTGATGTTTCCTTCTAGGAACAAGAAGAAGGGGAAGAAGGGCAAAGCCCCTGTCAAGAACTACAGCAAGGCTCTGAAACAAAAGGTGAAGCAGTCGAAGGACAACAGATGTTTCCACTGTGGCCAGCTGGGTCACTGGAAAAAGGACTGTAAAGCGCTCCAAGGAGACAAGAAGGGAAGCATCGCTTCTGGCTCAGGTATTTTCATGACTGAAGTCATGATATCCTCTTCTTCTATTTCATGGGTGTTGGACACTGCATGTGGAGTTCACATTTGTTCAAATGTACAGGAACTCAAGAGAAGAAGACAGGTGGGACAGCATGAGGTGGACCTACGAGTTGGAAACGGGGCACGGGTTGCTGCTGTTGCTGTAGGAGAATATTACATCTCATTACCATCTGGACTTGTATTAGAACTAAACAATTGTTACTTTGTACCGAGCATTACTAAAAATATTATCTCTATTCCTGCTCTTGTCAGGAAAGGGTTTTCCTTTGAATGCAAGACTTCAAAGTGTTATCTTTCTCTTGATAATATTGTTTATGCTACTGGGTCAATTAACAATGGGTTATTCATGTTGGACATGGAATGTTCTATACAAAATATTGATAATAAGAAAGCCAAGTATGCTGATGACAGCACCTTGCTATGGCATAGTCGTTTAGGCCATATTAACAAGAAGCGCATTAAGCAGTTGCATGATCATGGACTGCTGGGATCATTCTCCTATGAGGAGATTGATACATGCAAAGCTTGTTTATTGGGCAAAATGACGAAGTCTCCTTTTCTTCATAAAGGTCAAAGGGCTTCAGGTTTACTTAACCTTATACACAGTGATGTGTGTGGGCCATTTAGTAAACATGCCAGAGGTGGCTATTCATACTTCATTACCTTTACTGATGATTTCAGTAGATATGGTTATGTCTATCTGATGAGACATAAGAGTGAATCTTTTGACAAGTTCAAAGAGTTCAAGAATGAAGTACAGAATCAGCTAGGCCGAAATATCAAGGCACTTCGTTCAGATCGAGGTGGTGAATACCTAAGTCGAGAGTTTACTGACTATCTGAAGGAGTGTGGGATTATCTCACAGCTCACTCCGCCAGGAACACCGTAGTGGAATGGTGTGTCCGAGAGAAGGAACAGAACCTTACTGGATATGGTTCGTTCTATGATGAGTCAGGCTACTCTACCTTACTCCTTTTGGGGATTTGCACTGGAAACAGCTGCAAAGGTACTAAACCGAGTGCCATCCAAGGCCGTTTCAAAGACTCCATATGAGTTATGGTATAGGAAACAACCTAGCTTGACATTTATTAAGATCTGGGGTTGTGAGGCTTATGTCAAAAAGCTCGCCTCTGGGAAACTGGAGAGCAGATCTGAGAAATGTATCTTTGTCGGTTACCCTAAGGAAACTAAGGGTTATTATTTCTACGATCCCAAAGAGAACAAAGTATTTGTTGCTCGAACGGCTATTTTTCTTGAGAAGGAATTTCTTCTGCAAGAAGCCAGCGGGAGAGAAATAAAGCTGGATGAGAATCCAGAAGAAGGACAAAGTAGTCAAGCACAGTTGGATGAGCCTGAGCCAGTAGAACAGGTTATTGAACAACCTGAGGCTCAGATATCACGGGAACCGCGAAGATCGGGAAGGATCCGTCGACAGCCTGAGCGCTATGACGGAGTCTACATCATTGATAATGATGAACCCCTTACTTATGCGGATGCGGTCAGTGGACCGGAGTCAGCTAGATGGCTTGAAGCTATGCGAGCCGAGATGGACTCCATGTTAGATAACCAAGTCTAGGATTTGGTTGATCCGCCTCCGGGAGTAATTCCTATAGGCTGTAAATGGATCTTCAAGAAGAAGATTGACATGGATGGTAACATAGTTACCTATAAAGGCAGGCTAGTTGCGAAAGGTTTCAAACAAATCTACGGGATAGATTATGATGAAACCTTCTCTCCTGTAGCCATGTTCAAGTCTATTCGGATTATTCTCGCGATAGCAGCATATTACGATTATGAGATCTGGCAAATGGATGTGAAGACCGCTTTCCTTAATGGAAAACTGGATGAGGATGTGTATATGACACAACCTGAAGGTTTCACCAATCCATCAGATCGTCATAAAATATGCAAGTTAAAGAAGTCCATTTATGGACTTAAACAAGCATCGAGAAGCTGGAATATTCGTTTTGATGAATCAATATGTAAATTTGGTTTCATCAAGAATGAAGACGACCCGTGTGTATATAAAAGGTTTAGTGGGAGCGTGATTACTTTCCTAGTCCTCTACGTCGATGATATCTTAATCATTGGAAACGATATTCCTGAACTGCATGCTGTTAAAGCATGGTTAAGAAAATGTTTCCAGATGAAAGATCTAGGAGAAGCAGCCTATGTATTAGGTGTGAAGATCTACAGGGATAGATCTAAGAGGCTTCTCGGGCTGTGCCAGAGTACTTACATCGATAAAGTCCTGGAGAGATTCCATTTAGAGAATTCTAAAAGAGGATATCTTCCAGTCAGACATGGTCTGAATCTTTCAAAGAGTCAGTGTCCACAAACACAGACTGAGAAAGATGAAATGGACAATACGCCTTATGCTTCGGCTATTGGGTCCATTATGTATGCGATGTTGTGTACTCGCCCAGACGTCGCTTACGGGTTAAGCGTGACCAGTCGATTCCAAAGTAATCCAGGTCAGGCGCACTGGATTGCAGTCAAGAACATTTTAAAATATCTGCAGAGGACCAAAGATATGTTCTTGATATATGGTGGTCAGGAAGAACTCAGTATAGAAGGATATACTGACGCTTCGTTCCAATCGGACCAGGATGATTTCCGATCGCAATCAGGCTATGTTTTTAGCTTGAATGGTGGAGCAGTGGTGTGGAAAAGTTTCAAACAGTCTATCGTTGCTGATTCCACAACAGAAGCCGAGTATGTTGCAGCCTCGGAAGCATCCAAGGAGGCAGTGTGGATTCGTAAGTTCATTCAGGAACTTGGTGTTGTTCCTTCGAGTGCAGATCCTTTGGTTATCTTCTGTGATAACACTGGAGCAATCGCACAGGCAAAGGAACCACGGTCGCACCAGAAGTCCAAGCACATACAGAGAAGGTTTCACTTGATCCGGGAGATCATTAATCGTGGTGAGATCAAAATCTGCAAGGTTCATACAGATGACAATCTGGCTGACCCGCTTACCAAGCCTCTGGCGCAGTAGAAGCATGAGAAGCACTGTAATAATATGGGTTTGAGATTTCTCAACCATTAGATTAAGTGCAAGTGGGAGATTGTTGGGGTATGCCCTTAAGGCTAATGTTTGAGGCCTTGGGATTCTTACAGTATCATGTATAAACTCTAAGTTTATAAAGGCAATGGTTGTTATTCAGTTTGTTACATTGTCTGCTGCGATATGTGTACTTCTGAATAATGTCTCAATGCTGTTCAGCTTGGCTGACATGCAGTTTTGTCCTTAGTCGAGATATCTTGGTGAACATGAGACAGCCTTGATATGATTAAGACTAATATGTGTTCTAATCTTATAGGATGCTTCGAGCATGGAATAAGATGTAGACTCATGGGTGCATTGGATGTACTGGACAGACCCTACTAGGATATTCAATTGCTTGTCACAATGTGAATAATTCTTGTTTGCAACAAGTGGCATAATGTCCTCTGACTTGAGATCACTTGTGTTTCTAAATGATGATTGTCATTGTTTTGAGGTAGTTCAATAATCATTTGAAACATAGTGGTTATAGACTATCTTGGATAATGATCATGAGTCAGGTTAGGATACTAGTGATAGATATAGGATTGCCGTCTCCTTGATTGGAGTGTGATGTTCTAAAGGGGCCCCCCTGGATGAGATGATTGAGAAAGTGTATGGCCATACCCAAGTGACTATGTTCATCTGATCTAATCATGCTCATCATATTGGAGCTACAGGCTTGACACGCTTGTCCAATAAGAACATCCAGTGGCAAAGGAAACATGTATGCCTAGTGAAGTGGATTCACACTTGTGCTGTGGTTTGGGTGTAGTCTTGGAAGACTCTTTCCTTTATATCGGGAGACAGTGATGTGTTGCTAGATACCCCTCACTGATCGTGATAACGTAAGTTATCGTTACCGACATTTAAAGGAAACCCTCAGGGTCGCACAATTTGATGATATGGCTTACTTAAGTCAGATCGTGTGGACTGAATTGTTTTGGTTCAATTTAAAGGGATTTAAACTCTGATTGTAAGTGAGATCTGGTCTGATCATGTTTGATTGATTAGGGCTTGAGATCGGTAAGCTTCGATCGAGAGAGTTGATGCTAGATTAGTAAGATCAAGAGCATCAGGAGATGGAACGGTTAGATCTTGAACCATTTGGTTCAGAGAGATCTAGACTATGACTTGGGCTAATTTGATTTGGTTTTTTGAACCAAATTGAGTTGAGTCGAATTGGCTTGAACCGGTTCAGATATGTGAACGCTTGGTTCAAGGCTTGATGGCATTTGGGCGTTTTTCATTACATGGGCGCATGGCTTCATGACTTTCCAATTTTGGAAGTCATGTAACGCCACCTTTGGAATAACATCTCAACGCTTTTGCCTCCTCTTGTCTTGTCGTCTCAAAAACTTTGGGAGAGTTGTTCTTCACGCCGAGGAGAGGTTTTCGACAAGAAAGAGATTTCATCTCGATTCCCTTCTAACGATCAAAGAAACTTTGGAGCCTTGCTAGCACAAGGAGCGACAAAGGAGTAGGTCATCTCTCATCTAGTGTGCGTCTTCTAAGGAGAAGAAGCAATCGATTCTTTGCTTCCAAGCCGCCATCCAATCTAATGGCGTTGGTATGATCCTTTTTAGATCTATTCCAATCATACAAGTTGATCATATGAACTACATGCGATCTTGTTGTTGAAACCCCTAGAAATATTACATGCGCCCCCTTTAGGGTTTCACCCCCTTTATCTGAGGGAACTAACATTTACTACTTTTGTGGTATACTTACTGCTATTTCTTTATCCTTCTTTCTTTTGATATGCTATGAGGCATAAGTCAAATGAGCACTTTTTGTCTTATCTTGCTTCAATCTCTCTTCCTCTTGCACACAATGAGAAATTAACTCATTTAGAGTCCATTTCTCCTTTTTGGCAATTATAACTAACCTCAAGCTGGTTAAACTGAGTCAGAAGAGAAGTTAAAACCAAATGCACAAGCAAATCTTCAGACAGCTCTAACTTTAGTGCCTTCGGTTTTGAAGCAATATGAGACATTTCTATAATGTACTTCCTGATGTTCTCTTTGCCTTGATATTTTAAAGATATGAGATTTGCCAACAATATTCTAGTTTCCACTTTCTCATTTCTAGCAAATCTCTTCTCAAGTTCTTCAAGAAAACCTTTGGTTGTAGTCACATCGTCAACCATAGTGCCTTTGAATGCTTCTGGTATTGCACATTTCATTATCATAAGACATATGCAATTTGAACGGTCCCATCTTTCCAATTCCCTCTTATCATCAGAGGAACTTGTACTAGTAAGATCAGTAAGACATTCGACCCTTAGCGCAAGGTCTAGTTCCATGACACCAAGAGCAAAAGTAATGTTCTCTTGCCATGCTTTAAAGCATGTGCCATTAAGCATAGGGATGAAGTTAATATTAGCAGTAATACTAGAAACAGAATTAATAGTTGTAAAAAAGTAAACTCACTATAGTTCCAAATCATACTTAAATTAAAATTCAAGTATTAAACAAAAAAAAATTTAAATAATGATGAGTGCATAACAAAATACCTAGCACAATGTTAATATTTCATCTTTGGACATAAATATTAACTTATAAGTGGTACTCACATTGTAGTAATCAAACACTGATAATAAGTTTTATCTGACACTAAGCCTTTTTTTGGACCAACTTAATGTTGACAAGAAAACCAAATAATCATCACATGTTATTACCACATATGTGCATATAGTTCGACTAAGTACCAACCTTCCTTTGGGACAATTTATACCCACATAAATTACATACACATCATCTTAACAATATAAAATAAATTAACCTACATAGTACACTACTTTGGTAGTCATATTGCTTCAATTAATCTATCTCATGTTAGACTTTTTATTGTTTGACAATAATACAAATAATTATGTCATTGTTTGAATTTATTAAAAAAATTATTTTTCTTGGAATTTATAAAAAAAAATGGCGGCAGGTAGCCACTGCACCACACAGCTGGCCAAACAGCACTTTGCTTCTTCTACATACAATAGAAAACCTGGCCCAGATAACTTGGCCCAAACCAGACCCAAGCAGTAGAAGTAGCAAGCCTTACTTCTGCACATAGAAGATCTACTTCTACGCATAGCACAGCGGAAGGCCCAGCCCAGGCCCTAGCCCAATAAGCCAGCTTAGGTGACAGAGCCAAACTGCAATCCAGCTCAAATCTAGTCGAACAGCCAAGCTCGACCTAGATTTGTTAATCAAGCCGGCCTGAATCCAAGAAGCGTGGATTTGAATTCGGATCCAGACTGGGTCCGCTCTTCACGTCTAAACGAGATCCGACCAGGATCCGTATGCAGGCGAAACACCACCCGCGACCCCGTCTCTGCGAGACCAGCTGGCTCATGCCCGAAAAACCAACACCCAGCAGCGAATCCACACTTGCTCGCGAGGCTCACATACAGCCGCAGATCGCCGCCTGCCCTAAATGCCGCACGATCCCACGTTGCATGCCCGAGATAGCCGTCGCCTTCGCCCCATTTCACCAACAGCTACAAACCGCACTCGTGAAGTGTCGATTCGCCAAACAGTGGAATCGACTCAAGCAGCAGCAGCAGCAAGCCACCTCTGCGCCGCCTGGAGTGGCAATCTTCCGACGATGACGCTGATTTCGTAGCGTCAGCAGACTCGTGCACAAACCAGAATTAGGGCAAAAGCCCTCACTGATTCATCTGTCCGCAGTAGTCGCCCTTGTCCTCTTCGCCAATGGCATTGCCAGTGACGAGCGCCGACTATAGCATCGACATCGATTTCCCTCAATCGCCACCATTGCTCGATCGACGATGAACATTGACAGATTAGGGCGAAAGCCCTAAGTTTGTCTTCGTTGTCAGCAACAACAGTCGACGGCGTATGTTGATAAGGGGAAAAGCGCAATGACGCCTGTTAACTTTTTTTTATTAACATGATGTTAGCGACGAGTGTTGACGAAAAAATTCCAACCAAAGTAATTAGGGCAAAAGCCTGTTAGGCCCAGCCCTAATTTAGAAAAAAAATTCTTCAGCTACCGAGTCGGCCGTAATCTTTAATTTTTATTTTAAAAAATTATTTTTTTAATTTTTTTTTAAAGAAATGATCTATCCATGATAATCTATCTAATGGTATTAATATTGGGATAGTTGATTATACACAATAAAGAATTACCTTAAACATTATCGTATAAAAAATTTAAAAAAAATTTTTATACGATAATATTTAGGGTAATTTCTTATTGTGTATAATCTAAACTATCCTAATATTAATATCATTGGCCAAAGTGGATTATTAATTTTAAATAAAAATTAAAAGAGGCAACCGAGAAAATTCCTGATAGCTGAGGAATCTTGCTCTTAATTTAGGGTCCAAATCATCAGCCCAGTCAATTGGGCCATTGACCGGGGTCAAAATTAACCCAGCCCAATTGACAAAAGAGGGAAAAACGAGCGGCGGAATAGCTCGACCCCGCTCCACTCGACAGCAACATTCGTCGCACCTCCCATGGCCGGAAGCCTCGGACCTGCTGATAGAACCGACGTCGGTCGGCAGAGGGATGCCAGGCGGCGATTCTTGGCCGGATAAGCCCCAGCGCGTTCGGTGGACGCGACTAGGCGAGGGCAAGTAGCGGACGCAACTAAACGAGAGAGTTGTGGGCTTGTCAAGCTGCTTCCTCTGATCCGGCGGGTCGAAGCGTGGCGACGACTCGGACGAACGGGCAAAATGAGGGAACGGGACGGCCGACTGCAGGCGGCATGGAGAGGTATGGCCGAATGCCTGGCCTCGGTCGCTGTCACAGACGCTGAAGAAAAGAGAATCCAATGCCGAGCCGCCTATAAGAGGAGTGGCCGGCGAGCTCGTAAAGGGAGAGAGTGGGGAGATCAAGAGGGATCGTCGGTAGAGAAATAGAACGGCTGGCGAAGAGTCCGGCGATGCGAACTCAACGATAACGAACTACTCTCTCTCCCTCTCCACTTTGCCCTCGGATCCCGGCGTGGATCTCTCCAACAAAGGGCAAGAGGTTTGCGGCGACGTCGAAGGAGGATGAGATGAGGGGACAGCCGTGAGAGGAGGATCAAACTCGTTGAGAGGAAACTCGGCGGCAGGCATGGTTGAGAACGAACCATGCCCAGCCTCCCCCTTCTCCCTCCCTCTATCTCTTCTCCGCATGTGGATCCCGACGTCGAACTATCCGGTAAGGTAAGCGGTTTGCCCTCTCCGGTGCTCTGGTGGTGTGGGTGGGTGGAACGGAGCAGCGTCGACACCGTCCCTCTGTTCTGACGCAACGGACGCGCTGAATGCAGACGGAGCAACAGCTTCGAACGCGAGAGCAGAAGGTGATGTATATGCAGGCGTTAACGGGATGGACTTCCGGCGCCCAGACAAGCGATGATGAGGCTGAGGGCGAGGGGCGGGAGTTGCCTCTCCCCTGCCGCAGGCCCCTTCTCTTCTCCGGCGGCGCATGCTGCGGCGACCGGGCGTGGTTCGCGTCGTGTGCCATGAAGATGGCTTCGAGCGAACGAAATGCGAGAGAGAAAGAAAACGGGGAAGATGCTGACGTGGACGGATTAACATGCTTCAGCTAATCTTGGGTCTGACAGTGGTATCAGAGCCGGCACAGCGGTCGGACGATGTGGTGCCGGCGATCTTGCCGGCATGAAGGAGAGGACGACGGGAAGTGAATCCGACGGAGGACTCGGATCCAAACTTCAGTCGTTGTGTACGCGGAGGCACGAAAATCCCACAAATAGCTTTCAGGGTAGAGGATCGAAGGCCTGCGCGTTTCCTCCATGGGGTCCAGACGAACGCGCCTCCTCTGCGATCCCCTCCCCGAGCTGGAGTAGACGATCGGAGGTGGCTTTCTTCCCCACGAGCGGGGACAAGAGCAGCTGCTCCTGGGTGGACGAACGTCGCCCCACGAGATGGGGATGACGATGAAGGCGGACGCCCCCCTTCTTCCAGAGCCGGGAGAAGTGAATGGAGGCAGTCGAGATTTCTGCCTTCCTCGAGCAGCGGCTAGAGGCGGAGCCGCATGCTTCCCCCTGCTCCAAGGCGGCGGCAGCATCGTCTCCACGAGACGAGGTGTCGGGTTCGGCCGACGAGGGGTGAACTCGAAGGGAAGCAAGATGAAGGCGAGCTCCGGTTATCGACGGAGGAAGTTCACCCGCTGCACGGAACGATTTGGCGGACGAGAGCGTCAAGGACAACGCGAGTCGGCGAGGCGCCTCTGAGGCGGATCCTCGCATACAGAGGATGCGATTGGCGACCCAGATCTGGAGGAAGTCTAGCAGAGCTCCAGTTGGGGGCCGAGCCTCGCGTGCTGCTCGGTCGCATGCGAACGACGCTCCTGGGAACGACGGGGGACGTCGACACTGTCGCGGCAACCGACACTTGCAGATGAAGGCGTCTCATCCGGTGAAGTTTCCGGCCAGTGGCGGCGACCCTGGGCGGCAACTAAACGATGGTACGGCCCAGGGCTCGTCGACGGTGAAAGCTCGGCGTCTCGTGCGTTAGACGAAACGGCATGACGACGAGAGCGAGCGTCATGAGGAGTTGATTTCTGACGGAAGTATCGATTCCAGGCATTGACGTGGTAGCGGGTTGTTTTCCGCTGACGTGGAAGCGGGTTTTTGCTTTATGGGTGCAGCGATGAACCGACGAGCTGACGGGAGTGGACCCGGACCCAAAATCAAACTCACCAATAGATAATTTAATCAACAGATTTAGATCCGAACGTGGCTTCGGAGGAGATGCACCAAGTAAATAAATGTAATTTCCTTTTATAAAATTTAGTTCGACAAATAAATTTTGAGGAGAAATTTAGAAAAGGTTAGTACACCTTAAAAAAAATCGCTAATTGAGGAAAAGTTAGCAGACTTTAAAACTGCTATTCGAAGAAAAGTTGGCAGACTTCAAAACTGCTATTTAAAGCGGTCAAGTTAGCATACTTTAAAACTGCTATTCGTGGACCAAAAGAGTTAACAAAACTATAGAACTGCTATTTAGGGAGAAATGAGGAAGAGTTAGCAGACTCTAAAACTGCTATTTGGGACAAGAAGAGTGGACGATGTCCAAATAAAACAAAAGAGATATCTCTTCTTGGTTGATGACATTTAAAAATATAATATTTCGTGACTCAATTTCATTCTTACTTTAGAGCATAATGCATGTTTCATCTCATTTATTAACTCAAATGCTTCATATTCTTCAGAACCTTCACTTTTCCTCTATTTTAATGAAATACAGGTATTTGACCTCAAAATCGATGCCCACTAGTATCCATAACCCAGTAGATAAAGTACATTACATAGTCCGTTTTAGGGATTGGCGACTTACCCATTCAGTGACTTTGGCACTGGACTTACCAATTTGGAGAATCTGAAGGTATGAGACGATTTCCCATGATGAGATGGAGCTACACGCCAAATTTCAGCTCAATCGGACTCCTCTACAGAGTGCACGACTATGGGTGTGCATCCATGCACGGCCGTGCATCATAAGTCATCAGAATTTACTTAACCGAGCCGTACACCGGCATGGCCGTGCATCCATGCATGGCCGTGTATCGTAACACGTACAGCTTGACAGGCGCTCGATATTTTGCCCGTAACTTTCTATTCTGGGCTCGGAATTGGACGAAATTTTGAGAGGACCTTCCCAACTTAGACACGCAGGATTTGAAACTGAAATCATCGGATTTGGTAAAGCAATGATGACACCGAAATTTATCGTAATTTCTATGCCATTTTGTTGATGATTTTGTGTCATATTCATAGGCTTTACATATTTTTATGCCCTTTTTATCAATATTTGTAGAATCTACACTCTTTTCTATTTCTAATGATTTTCAGGCAAAAAGGCATATTTTTCAGTCGATTTCGAGCAATCCAAGTGCATAATTGAATTCACAACATCAAAAGGAGATCACACGTCAATTTTCAGAAGATTTGGAGCTTCAGAGAAAATTACGGCACCCCCAATATATCCTTTACGGTACCGTAATTTGGAGGTTTATCGGGCAGAGAATCGATGAACGTTACGACACTACCGTAAATACATTTACGGTGCCGTAATGAATGGGCATTTTTGGACAGAAACTTTGAGACGCTTACGGCGCTACCGTAATCATCTTTACGGCACCGTAATTGGAGTCGATTTTCCACCCGAAAGATAGTTCACATTACTGCACTACCATAAAGAACAATGCGGGTACCGTAATTCCAGAAGAATTTCACCCGAGAGCTCGCTGTCCAGTTTACGGCACCACCATAAGATTCATTACGGTCGTAATTGTGATGCTACTCGCGACTTTCCCGGTCAACTCTGAAGCTCGATTTTTGCGCGGTTGATTGCGGATGATTCAGGCCCTTATATTCAAAGCTGTAAGAAGGAGAAAGGGAGCCATCGACGAGACGAAGCCAAGCACACCAAAAGCCCCAATTTGGATCCACCGGCCAGAGAGAAATCAGAGTTCACGCCGCTGCGACCAATTCCGGGCATCTCCGGTCGTGAAATTTGAGTGGAAGCTACGCATAGAGGAGAAGAAGTCACCCCTAAAGTTTCAACGTGATCAGAGATCAGACGGAGGAGAAATCACCAGAAAATCGAGCGCCGCCGTTGTTCGCCCAGATTACGGCCGTAAACATCTTTATGGCCGTACCGTAATTTTTACTCCTCCTCTGTTTTAATTTTCTTCATCATGAATCATTGTAATGTTCCCTCTATGATAGCTTAAACCTCTTTTGGGACATGGGGGAGTAATTCACTTAAGTTTTAATGACTAGATAACTATCTTTCTATTATTTCATCTTGTTTAATCTTAGCATGATGATTTTACTCATGTGATGTTTTGTCCTTATACTCTCCTCAGATCTATATTACTATTTGTGTTTTAGAATTTTCGCTATTGACTGAAAAGTAATTGCTTGAGAATTTGGAACCCTATAATTGCATGATAGGAACCCCTTTTAGGTTAGTTCTTATTTGTTTGATTCTAGTAAGCTAACTGCCATGATAATAATATAAATCTAGGATTGAGTCTAAGCTTTCAAACGTGGAGATCTTGTGCGAAAGTAAAGATCGGAACGCTAGACAACCTTGAGTAAAACTAGTGTCGAGATTCGGATGCACGAAAGTGATCCTTGAGATTCCACTAGAGATTATCGACTTAGAACTCGGATGCACGAAAGTGATCCTTAAGTTCTCAGTTGATGATTTACTTATCGTTAGCATTGGGACAACTCTTGCACGAGAGCGAAGATTTATCCCTGCATGGTTGTCTGCACGAAAGTGAGATAATCCTTTTATTCAAGTAAATTGCATCTTTGTCATGTTGAAATTAAACTGATGAAATCTCTATTCATGTCTAGTCATAAAAATTAAAGTGAACAAAACCCTAGTCCCAGCTTCTCTCTCTGATAATTCCGTTTTAGCGCTTTGATCTTCGTTTGCTAAGTTTACACTCTTTCGATTGCCTAGATAGTGAAAAATCAATTATTTGGTACTCAGCAGCATAGGTCCCTGTGGATTCGATACTTTCTTTATTACTTCGAGTATTCGTACACTTGCAGACACAACAAGTTTTTCGCGCCGTTGCTGGGGACCTTAGTTTTTGTCGATATCGAAGACATTGAGATTATTGCTAGATTAGGTTTTTATTTACTATTTTTATTTACTGTTTATTTTCTGTTTTTTCTTGAAATCACTTGATCTATCTGTTTTGCATGCGCAGGAGTCTTAGGTCAGGACCACTTGTTCCATTTGATCCTGAAATCAATAAAACACTGAGAGTACGCAGGAAGTTAAGACTAGAGGAAGATTTACAAGAGATATCTCAAGAGACATCACCAGAAGAAATTGCAGAGATGGGGGATAATCAGAGAACACTTAGGGACTATGCTGCCCCTAATCCTCAAGAAATTCATTCTAGCATTGCTAGACCCGCAATAGAGGCTAATAACTTCGAGATTAAGCCTGCTTTTATTTCAATGATTCAACAGAACCAGTTTGGAGAATCTCCTCTGGAAGATCCCAACCAACACTTGTCTTTATTTTTGGAATTATGCGATACTATCAAAATAAATGGTGTTTCTAACGATGCTTTGAAATTAAGGCTTTTTCCTTTTTCTCTTAAGGACCGGGCAAAGACATGGCTTCATTCTCATCCAACCAGTACTTTCACAACTTGGAATCAACTGTCAAATTCCTTCTTGACAAAATACTTCCCCCCAAGCAAGACACTTCAATTGAGAAATCAAATTACAAACTTTTCACAAAAAGATGGGGAGTCATTCAGCAAGGCCTGGGAGAGATTCAATGAACTACAGCGGAAGTGTCCTCACCATGGCATTGAAGATTGGGTTTTACTGCAAAATTTTTACTATGGATTATCAAATAATATCAAATTAACTGTGGATGCTGCTGCAGGTGGAGCTCTTATGAGCAAAACGCCAGATGCTGCCTTCAGACTGCTAGAGGAGATGGCATTGAATCACAATCAATGGACTACTGAGAGAGGAGTACTATACAAGCCTTCTCAAGGTAAGGGTGAAAGTGATGGATGGCGATCCTTAGTAGAGAAGGTAGACTTTTTATGCAGCAAATTTAATTATATGCAAACTGCTTCTATTTCTACTATCACTTGTGAAATTTGTGGCAATGATGGTCATACTTCTGAAAATTGTAGAATTGTTGCAGACCAGGGTAATGAGCATGTGAATGCCATAGGGAATTATAATCAAGGTAGACCTAATGACCTATATTCTAGCACTTACAACCCTGGATGGAGAAATCACCCCAACCTTTCATGGAAAAACAACAATTATGAGAGGGGACAAACTGAGAATAAAGGATTCCAAAGGGCAAATCCTATCCAAAATCAAAACCAAAACATGGATCACAGTTCTGAGTTAAAATCCATGCTTGAACAGATGATAGCCAGTCAAAATCAGTTTATGGCTAAGCAAGACCAACTCATGTCAAATCGAGATAGACAAATTGAAGGATTTAGAGAAAGTCTTGATCAAATCAACTCCAGACTGGAAAGAGTAGAAGCACATAATAAGATTTTAGAAAACCAAATTGCACAACATGCTAGTGTACCTTACAGGCCCCCTGGGAAATTGCCTGCAAAACCTAAGATAAACCCTAGAGAGCACTGTAATGCCATCATGACTAGAAGTGGAAAACAACTAGGAGAACCTAGAGGGAGGTTTGAAAACACTGAAAAAGGGCTTGATGATAATCAAGGGGAATTAGAGTTAGGAGAATCTTCTTCACATGAGGAATCCCAAACTTGTTTACCACCCCAAAAGGGTGATGAACCAAAAGGAGATGAATTATGTGAGAAAGACAATTCTAACCCTAACTCACCTCCACCCTATAGACCACCAATACCTTTTCCTCAAAGGTTAATTCAAAACAAATTAGACAAGAAGTTTGGCAAATTCCTTGAAATCCTGAAAAAGCTTTATGTTAATATTCCATTTACTGAAGCTATTACTGAAATGCCATCTTATGCAAAATTTTTAAAGGATATTTTGTTTAACAAAAGGAAATTAGATGATTATGGTACTTGCATGGTTGCTCTAACTGAAGATTATAGTGCAGTCATTCAAAATAAACTGCCACCTAAACTGAAGGATCCAGGTAGTTTTTCTATACCTTGTTCAATTGGCACTATGGCTTTTGACTGAGCCTTATGTGACTTAGGTGCAAGTGTTAGTCTTATGCCTCTTTCCCCTTACAGGAAACTGAATCTTGGAGAGCTAAAGCCTACATCTATATCCTTGCAGCTCGCAGACTCATCGGTAAAGTATCCTGTAGGTATTTTGGAAAATGTGCCAATAAAGATAGGTGAGTTTTTCATACCTGCTGATTTTGTAGTGTTAGACAAGGAGGAAAATTCTAGAAATCCTATAATTCTTGGGAGACCGCTATTGGCAACTGCTAAGGCAAACATAGATGTGAAAGAGGGAAATATTACTTTTGATATTTGTGACAACAAGATTGAATTTAATCTTAATGATTAATTGAACAAACTTTCATACTCAGGATCTTGTTGTAGTGTTGAAATATTTAATGATGATACTTATGATGTTTCAAGCTTATTTGATGAACCCTCAAATTCTGAAATTAACAATTCTTCTGAGGATGTTGATAAAGGGATGCAGGAGAAGAAGAACAAAAATTCTAGAAGAAGGAGAAAAAGGAGAAGAAGATCTAGATTATTTGACAAAGGAAAAAAGATTTGGAACAAAATTGGAGAGTGTTTCAAGGCTGAGCCTTATGTGGCTCAATGTGATGCCCAAACAAAAGAAAAATCAGAAGGGCAATAGAAGAATTCACGATCACACCCGTGTGTTAAAGGGTCAAGCTAATGACATTTAAATTAGCGCTTCTTGGGAGACAACCCAAGCTTTCTAACTTTAGTTTTGCTTTCTTTTATTTACTTTATTTTAATTTTATTTTAGAACTAATTTTTACAATTTTTTCTGTACGAATCAAGATTTGGCATGAAATTAAGGCACTACCGTAACATCCTTTACGGTACCGTAATCCCGGTCAATTTTAAAGCAGAGAGTTTTAACCCGTTACGGTACCGCCGTAAATTCCTTTATGGTACTGTAGTTTGTGACAAAATCTTCCCGAGAGTTTTTTGTTTTACGGCAGTACCGTAAACATGTTTACGGTGCCGTAATTTTTTAATTTTAAATTTTTGGTTTTGAATTTTTGAATTTTGAATTTTCAAAATTTTTATTATTTTTTCAAAAAAAAAAAAAATTTTCTGATCGATATTACGGCACCACCGTAAACTGCTTTACGGTGCCGTAACCGCTGCAGCTTTTCGACCCGAGAGTTTTTACCATTACGGCACCGCCACAAACTCCTTTACGGCCGTAATTACATCTGAAAAACGCGATAAATGTGCCGTAACACCATTTCTTCTGCTGCCGTTTTCATGTCTTCTCACTCGCTCATGCACCGATCTTGAAGCTCCGACATTCCCCGACTTTAGGAAGACTCAGGCGACCCTTCCCATCCGGTTATCACTGCCGATCTGGTACTCTCTCATCCGATTTCACTGCTTTAGCGAGTTTTGACCTAGTTTCCGCCCCCTTTGCTCGTGTGCTTTCGTTTCTCAACCAATTTTGGGGCTTTTTATTTCTATATGCTCGTGATAGGGTAGGCTTTCGATTCTTTCTTGTTTCAAGAAATTTGGACCAATGAGATCTGTGCTGAAATGTGATGAACGAGTTTAGGTTTTACTGTTCACTGTCGCCCTTTTCGATTTTTCATTGATCTCTAGGTCCAAGCATGATTTCAAGTTGACATCTTACTTGATTAATGTTGTTGATGACGATTGGAAGTATCATCCCTATTTATTTTGCTATATTTATGTTGAATCTTAGTTGCAGCTTGTGATTGAAACAATGCCACCAAGAACCAAGGGGATTGTCACCAAAAGAAAAGGAAAGGCACCAGCTGAGCCTTCCTTTCCACCCAACCCACATGGAATTTTGTTCAGAAATGAAATCCAAGCTGCAAGATATAATCAGCTAGTTGAGAGAAGAGTAATTGCCACCAAGTATGCTGATAAGAGGACATTGGAGACATTGGGTTTGCATGAAGATGTCATGTGGATGTTTGAACAAATCAAAGCCCAGAGATTCTTCCAAATGACACCACAAACATATCTACCATTGGTGCTTGAATTTCTGAGTAGTTTTGATACACAGCTGTATGAGTATAGTGAAAGACATGCAGATGGTTATATCACCTTCCACATAGCTAATGTAGAGAGGCAGCTATCCATGCAAGACTTGAGAACCATCTTCCACTTTGGCACAGGAGGCCGCACATCAGTTTCAGTGGGGTATGCTGAGGATGTGTTTTGGAACCAAATCACTGAAGAGACCCACTTTTCAGCACTTATTGCTAGAGCTTCAAAGATTTCCAATCCTTGCATCAAGTATGTTCACAGAGTTTTGGCCCACACTGCCTTTGGTAGAGGTGACAGTGATGGGATGGTGAGGCAAGCTGAGTTGTTCTTTTTATGGAGTATGCTATTTGAATATCCCTTGGATGTAGCCTTCTTCTTCGTGAAACACTTGGAAAAAGTTTCTAGGGCAAAGAAAGGAGCTATTGTGATAGGTGGTTTCATTACACCTATAGCCCTGTACTTGAGAGTTGAGCCCTATGGGACAGAGATTGCAAGAGGGAGTCCAAGACTTGACTTAGAGTCTTGTGTTGCAATGAAAATGGTGATAAGAGAAGGAGATGGTTTTTCACTGATTCTTGGACCAAGAGGACATAAGTTACCACTTCCATGCACTGAGAAAACCATAGTTAGAAACCAGGAGAACTGGAGGTTGGTTCCAGAAGATGCTAACATCGCTATGCCACCCCCACTTAGTACCATACCACCGCCACCCTGGGGTAGTAGTGATGACCCTTTTGGGATGGGCATGGAGTAGCCATCTGCAGCTATAGATTCTTCCACACAACCAGACTCAGGCAGCAGATTCTCCAGTGCCTTCGATCCCGGATTTAGATATCTCTCCACTCAGATGTATCGACAGGAGCAGAGGATGGAGAGAGTGATGAACACAATGAGTGACATAAGAGGCTCCGTGAGCCAGATGACTGATTCTATGCATCACATGCATAAAGACATTGAAAATCTAAGTACCTATATGGAGGAGATGAGAAACTTCTTGTATGAACGTTTTGATTTTCAGGATCCCGGGAGGAGTGGAGAATATGGAGGACACCAGAGAACACCACCTATCAATCCTATGGACACAGCAGCGCAGAGCACCGAAGAGATAGGATCTGATGGCGGTGAAGATTGGTAGAGTCTTGTGAGTATCTCTTCTCCCTTTCATCTTTTGTCTTTCACTTTCTGTATCTTATTGATATTCTATGTGTTGAAGGGAAGGATGCTTCTTCTGCATATCCGTGTCCGCCGTCACTACTACTCTATTTCTCATACTTATCTTTTTGATCTTCGATGGGGTTGTATAATAATATTGATGATTCATCTTCAATATGGTTGTATAATACTAAATGATATTTTGATGATAACCTCTTCAATTTGGTTGTACACACATGATGATGTTTTTAATGATGATGAGCAAATTTTGATATGAATGTCCTTGATCTACCTTTGGGATTATTGTATATGGTTTGATTGATGTTTGATGTTGATGAGTGAATCCAAAATTGAGACTAGAATAAGGCCTATCATATCAAATTTATTTCTCTTATACATATCTACTTTTGAAATTCTTCATTGGTTGAGGAGTAAGATTTTAGGGAGATATGTTGTTTGAAAATTTGATTTAAAAGTGAAACTACTTCTTGAATAAAATCAGCATATGAGTATGAATACTTGAATTGAGAGGAATCTATTCACATTAACTCCGCTGTCTTTAGTAAAGATTCCCAATACTAAAAAGACATGAGTTCTATTACACTGACTGTGTGGTCAGTGTACTCTGATTTCGTCACCAGAAAAAAAGTGGTAATCGAATTAGAGAATGTGATTGATGCAAAAAGAAACAAAAAGTATGTATCTATGTAGGTACATGCAATGCAAAAACAAAAAGAAAAAGAAAAATATGAGTGGAAAAAGATTTTGGATATCCTATTCCTGTAAGCAAAAGTATGATAAACCTAAACTGAAAATTGGATAAAGTCTTGAGATTGAAATTCTTTCTTTTATGCAAGTTGCGAAGTTTTATTTGACTAAGTTGTGAATCTTGAGAATTAGATTTAGAATATGATATATCTATTTTAAAATTTTATGATGCAATTAATGAAGAATTTTCATTGGTGATTGTATGTTAGAAATTTATTTTCCATGAGAAAGTCTATGCCTATGATCAAATTTTGAATTTTCTTGGTTTTTGCTTGGGGACAAGCAAAGTTTGAGCCTTATGTGTTTGATGACACCGAAATTTATCGTAATTTCTATGCCATTTTGTTGATGGTTTTGTATTATATTCATAGACTTTGCTTATTTTTATGCTATTTTTTTATCAATATTTGCAGAATCTACACTCTTTTCTATTTCTAATGATTTTCAGGCAAAAAAGCATATTTTTCAGTCGATTTCGAGCAATCCAAGTGCATAATTGAATTCACAACATCAAAAGGAGATCACACGTTAATTTTCAGAAGATTTGGAGCTTCAGAGGAAATTATGGCACCCACAATATATCCTTTACGGTATCGTAATTTGGAGGTTTATCAGGCAGAGAATCGACGAACGTTATGGCACTACCGTAAATATATTTACGGTGCCGTAATGAACGGGCGTTTTTGGATAGAAACTTTGAGACACATACGGCGCTACCGTAATCATCTTTACGGCACCGTAATTGGAGTCGATTTTCCACCCGAAAGATAGTTCACATTACGGCACGACTGTAAAGAACAATACGGTACCATAATTCCAAAAGAATTTCACCCGAGAGCTCGCTGTCCAGTTTACGGCACCACCGTAAGATTCATTACGGCCGTAATTGTGATGCTGCTCGCGACTTTCCCGGTCAACTCCGAAGCCCTATTTTTGCGTG
This sequence comes from Costus lasius, assembly GCA_027563935.2. Lineage (NCBI taxonomy): Eukaryota > Viridiplantae > Streptophyta > Magnoliopsida > Zingiberales > Costaceae > Costus > Costus lasius. Next base: position 73,833,263 of record CM050447.1, on the reverse strand, counting down.
GTTGATTGTGGATGATCCAGGCCCTTATATTCAAAGCTGTAAGAAGGAGAAAGGGAGCCATCGACGAGATGAAGCCAAGCACATCAAAAGCCCCAATTTTGATCCACCGGCCAAAGAGAAATCAGAGTTCACGCCACCGCCTAGGGTTCCGCCGCCGCGACCAATTCCTGGCATCTCCGGCCATGAAATTTGAGTGGAAGCTACACATAGAGGAGAAGAAGACACCCCTGAAGTTTCAACGTGATCAGAGATCAGACGGAGGATAAATCACCAAAAAACCAAGCGCCACCGCTGTTCGCCCAGATTACGGCCGTAAACATCTTTACGGCCGTACCGTAATTTTTACTCCTCCTCTGTTTCAATTTTCTTCATCATGAATCATTGTAATCTTCCCTCTATGATAGCTTAAACCTCTTTTGGGACATGGGGGAGTAATTCACTTGAGTTTTAATGACTAGATAACTATCTTTCTATTATTTCATCTTGTTTAATCTTAGCATGATGATTTTACTCATGTGATGTTTTGTCCTTAGACTCTCCTCAGATCTATATTACTATTTGTGTTTTAGAATTTTCTCTATTGACTGAAAAGTAATTGCTTGAGAATTTGGAACCCTAGAATTGCATGAAGGAACCCCTTTTAGGTTAGTTCTTGTTTGTTTGATTCTAGTAAGCTAACTGCCATGATAATAATATAAATCTAGGATTGAGTCTAAGCTTTCAAAGGTGGAGGTCTTGTGCAAAAGCAAAGATCGGAACGCTAGAGAACCTTGAGTAAAACTAGTGTTGAGATTCGGATGTACAAAAGTGATCCTTGAGATTCCACTAGAGATTATCGACTTAGAACTCGGATGCACGAAAGTGATTCTTGAGTTCTCAGTTGATGATTTACTTATCATTAGCATTGGGACAACTCTTGCGCGAGAGTGAAGATTTATCTCTGCATGGTTGTCTGCACGAAAGTGAGATAATCCTTTTATTCAAGTAAATTGCATCTTTGTCATGTTGAAATTAAACTGATGAAATCTCTATTCATGTCTAGTCATAAAAATTAAAGTGAACAAAACCCTAGTCCCACCTTCTCTCTCTAATAATTCTGTTTTAGCGCTTTGATCTTCGTTTGCTAAGTTTACACTCTTTCGATTGCCTAGATAGTGAAAAATCAATTATTTGGTACTCTGCAGCATAGGTCCCTGTGGATTCAATACTTTCTTTATTACTTCGAGTATCCGTACACTTGCGGACATAACAAGCAACAACGGAGAACGAAGCGAGATGGCGAAACCTTAGGGTTTTGAGCGATTTTGGGTGGCGATGACACTGTTCCAGCGAGTTCTTCTCTTCGTTCCGACGTGGAAGATCGCGATGAGCCTTCTTCCATCAACGATCTACCTTTCCCTTTGGTTTGATTTAACTTTCATGAGAGATTTGATGTATTACACGATGAATACTGTAGTGTAACTCTACTTTTCAGGGTTTGGGCGTAGCCCACTGTATGAATGTTGAATATTAAAGTTTGATCTATATATTTTTTTACTTGTCTTTGTTCTTATTCATGTTTAGGATGTTTTAATTCTTGTTTACATACTGGCCATATGTATGCATGCTTTAGATGTCGAGGGAAGGACTGAGAGGTGAACCTTGACACTCGGAACCCCTAGACTGGACTGGTGATTTCGTGTTGCGAGAGCACTCGAAATCACCCGAGGAACCCTAATCCTTCACAGATCCCATTGGATTCGCCTTAACCCTAGTAAGCCACGAGAGTAGGAGACTTGGGTTAAGATGGATACCGGACCGTGTCTTGAGAGAGAGCACGTCTGTACCCTAGGAAGGATTACCTTGAGAACTTAGATAAAACTTAATTAGAATATCAAGTTTTAATATCTCTACATGCTTCAGTATGGTGAAACTTAAAACCCCGATCCTCTCTCATAATCTTAAAACTCCGTTTGTTTTGTTTTACTCTCTGCGCTGCCTGCTCTTAATTCGCCTTAGCTTAATTACTTGCTCTAGGACATTAGCCACTCTCCCATTAATCATTAACCTAGCTTTCGATTGACTGATTTGTTAATACTTGACCCTAGTCCCTGTGGGTTCGATCTTATTTATTACACGATAGATCATGCATTTGCGGGTAGCAGCCGAAAGGCCCTATCATTGGTCCAACTGAGTCAACTTCGCATAAAGGGACCCCTTTATGCAGGTGTTAACGGGATGGACTTCCGGTGCCCAGACAAGCGCCAATGAGGCTGAGGGCGAGGGGCGGGAGTTGCCTCTCCCCTGCCGCAGGCCCCTTCTCTTCTCCGGCGGCATATGCTGCGGCGACCAGGCGCGGTTCGCATTTTGTGCCGTGCAGATGGCTTCGAGCAAATGAAATGCGAGAGAGAAAGAAAACGGGGAAGATGCTAACGTGGACGGATTAGCATGCTTCAGCTAATCCTGGGTCTGACACCTAGTTTGTACACTCGACCACACGATGTCAAGATCAAAAGTAATAACAAAATACATATGTATGGATAATAGATCAAAATGTCATAATCAGCACAAAATTTCTATTATCGTTAATGAATCAACATAAATCTTGGCTCTAATACTAATTTTAGGATGAAAAAAAGTTGTGATTAAAACACAATATGCTATGTTAAACATTGAGAAAATAAGAACCTATCAAAACAAAATCATCCTCATCTTATATATATATATATATACGGGGAAGGAGAGAAAACTCTTGATTAATTAATTAAAGGAAATATACGACTGTAGGGACCACAACATATTTTATTATTATTATTATTATTATTATTATTATTATTATTATTATTATTATTATTATTATTATTATTATTATTATTATTATTATTATTATTTCTAACCCATCACAAAAATAGAAATAATTCTTAACTCTCTACATAAAATAATATTCCATAGTATTTAGACAATTTTAGCTGTAACAATTAATTTTTTAATCAATCACTTTAGTAACGTTAAAATAAGATAGTCATATACAATTATTTTAATATACGTGTGGTCCTCATTAATTGTTTTAACAAAAATGAGTCTCAAGCAACAATAGACTTTTATAAAAAGAAATGAATTAACTACAAAAATGAGTTGTTATATAAAAATTAAATAGACTTTTAGCTCCAATTTCAATTTATTATGAATCTCAAGCAACAATAGACTTTTATAAAAAGAAATGAATAACTACAAAAATGAGTTGTCATATAAAAATTAAATAAAAGTCTATAAGATGGCTAAACTCAAATAGACTTATAGCTTTTTTTTTTGTAAAGATTAAGCACAACATAGCCAATAGCTTGATGAAAGGCTTGCTTAGGACTAAGATCCTAGAAGTATAAAAAGGAACAAAAATTAGTCTATAAATATGTCTCTTAGTAGTGAGAACCTAACCTCTATGTAGAAGATCTCTTGAAGGAGATTCACTATAGTATTAACAAGCTAATTGATTAGTTAAGAAGTACTTTAAAATAAAAATTATTTAATATTACAATGTATAAAATTTTATGTGATAGAGTTTTTATTGTACAGTCTCATTCTTGAGCATAGCTGTCATGCCCCGGTAGAAAGCCAACTATCTCTAGCTGAGGGTTCCCTAGGGAGATGACAATATTGATAGGAACCAAAGAACTACAATAATCCAATATCATTATTAAATAAATAATCCAAATTTAACATTAACAGTTTTATAACACAATCTCTAAAACCATATTATCCAATTATAAACAAATCTACTAAAATAAGAGTTAAAAGAATATCTGAACTTAGGCTAGTGTCTGCTATCTATTCTAGTCTTCCCAGAAGCTAACTCTATACTTGGAAGAGAAACAAAGGAAGTTAGCAAAACACTAAGTAGGAATCAACAAAGTGGTGAGGGAGTCAAATAACATGATATCCAATGACAGAAACAACAATATACAAATAATATAAAGAATATCGTGTAAATCATCAAGTTGGTTAACCGATCTCAATCAAGAGCTGCACTCATTTTTAGAGTATTTCCACTATAGCTCACACAGTGGAACGACTGTCCTAAATAGCTTGGAGTGTTGCATCCAACACCTGGCATCCGTAGTATTTTCCCGATGACAACTGGTGGTACCCTAACCGGCAACCATAGCCCGATACGCGTCGAAACTATATCTCACACAAACAGGCCACTGGAGAATAAATCATCCAGTTTAGATGTCAATATATCACGACTTTAACATCACAGATATTCAACTGTCCCAACATACTCATATGTCAATATCATAGATACACAATTGTTCAACCATTCTCATAAGCCAATATATCAGATATCTCAATACAACGCTATTAACTATTCATACAGAAACAGAATATGATCAAATGAATAAGATAAATGAGGTCAACAGAATTTCAGAAACAAAACAAACAGATGAATCAAATAGATATCAGTGTCAATCAATTCTAATATATATGCATCATATATCAAATCAACGGAATAAGCAACAAATCCTATAGGTTCTTGACACCGTAACAAAAGGAGTAGGGTAAGATTCCTACCTCAAATGCTATTATCCTGAATCCTTTTGAAAAGCCAATAAATTGTTTATCAAATGATGCAAGCTGATTAGTGGATCAATCCCTCTGTAACATAAATTTGTACATAAACTCTATCAATAAGTATTCTAACTTGAAAACCAAGACTACCAACAGATAGAACACATCTCTAAACCTAGAGAACCAGTCTTAGATCAAGTGAACCGGACCTAAAACCCACTGAACCAGACAAAATTGCAGTGAACCGATCAAATTCACCCTGAACCAAGTCAGACCGAGACTTAGAACTTAAATTACACGAAATATACAAGTCATCTAAAGCAACACAGAGTACCATTGGATAGGAAATTTCATAAGCTTTCCAATGGCTACCTGAACCGGCCCAGATTCGACTGAATTAGGGTCGAACCGGTCCTAATTCAAGCACTGGGCCGAAATTGAAATTGAACCGCTCACCACTATTGAACCGGTTCAAATCGATTTCAAAACTCAGCGACATGTTTATTTCTAAATAAACCGCTCAAAAACCCTAATTTCCAACCAAACCGACCACTCACCCGCGCCGCCCGACAGCCGCTGTGCAAGGCCGCCGGACCTGCGTCGGCGAGCCCCAGAGGGCGCGTCGAGCGTCCGTTCACCGCCAAATTTTGCCACTCCGTTCCTGACGACGAAGCGAGGCTCCACGACCGGCTGCGGCGAGCTTACAACACACGGTCGAAGCACACGAAGCAACCGAATGTATCAACGGAGGCGCTGCCATCGTCGACACACAAAACTTAACCAAAACCTATCTATACCGAAGCCGAACTTCACAAAAACTTCATACAAGCAAGCGTACCTTGTTGCGAAGATATATCATAGTCCCGAATAGTGAGATCACCATCGAAGATGAAGATGGTGCAAACTCGGGCAAACTCCTTCCTGCTCCAATTTCTCCTTCCTGGCGACGCGTCTAAGCTTGAAGAGAGGCTAGGGTTCTACTTCTCCTCGAACCGAGCAGAAGCCCTCTAATATAGACGCAAAACGCGTCCGAGAAGGACGAGAACGTGGCAGCGACTCAATCGCCACAAAAATCAGAGAAGACGACGAGTTGACTTGGCCTAGAAGTAGACTCAAAACTTAAATCAAATAAAATCGGTGCAGGTTTAATTAACAAAACTCAACTCAACCCAGTGGTTAGGCTGCGTCCAGAATTAAAGTGCATCACGGGTTCAAGCTATTGTGAATGCGTTTAACATTTTTAATTTTTTTAACCTTTTAAAAATTCTGAAAAAAAATACTAAAAAAATCATAGAAAAGTCCAAAATATAAATTCTGAATTTTCGTAAATTTATAATTTAAATTAATAATAGAAAATTTTAATTTTAGGTTTCAACAATAGCTTTGTACTTGTATTATAGAGACAAGAAAATTTTTTTGAAGTAGTTAATTCCATAAGATGAGCCTTTATACTCATCCTTTATAGGGAACTTCTTATACGACAAATTTCGTATATGGCCATGATGGAGAATAGAGACAACCTTTAGAATTTATTATGAATTATACATACGCATAACCAAAAATGTGCAATCTCATGATTGGATAAATCCTATATTATTTGTGGAATTATTGAAGTTCTGAGTTATAAAAAAGTAATTCAAGATTAGTTCACTAATTTTAGTATATAAAGATTATATCTTTAAATACACTTTATTAACCATATAATATAGACAATGAGCAATAATTAAATTTTATTTAATTATTATAATAAATATAATTATATTCAACAAAGTTTTTTAAAATTTTGTGGGAATTCTTAAAATAATTTTTTTAAAAATATTTAATATATATGATTTAAACGCTAACCGTTTAATTAACTAAGTAATGTTTTATTTAATCAAATTCACTCCCAACTGATTGAATTAATTAGCCAATTGATTTCTCAATCGGCTGATTAGTCGAGCCAATTCCATGCAATTCATTGTTGATTAATGTTAGCATTTTATTGCAAACATTGATCGTTGCGGGGATTAAAGGTCTCAATCGGATTGGATTTAGCCGTTAGCTTAAAAACCTTGAAATTGGCTCCATCTCTCAGCCGAAAGTGTGGCTATTCATCCTCCTTCTTCCTTATTTTTCTAAATTTTTTATCTGATTTTTTAATTTTTTGATGCTCAATCCTTAAAAAAAAACCTTGAAATTGGTTCCATCTCTCAGCCGAAAGTGTTTGAAGTCTCCCAATTGTATCCTTAGATGTCTGATCAACGTCTCAGTTGCATTAGAATAAGAGTTATTCAGTTAATTATTGAAAAGTTGACAATTGGGCAGACTTGCCTTTCAGAATAATCGAGTTTTTAAGTGATTAGCTAAAATTGCCTCAAGAGGGGACAAACTATGAATCTTGACTTACTAGAAAGTGCTATAATAGGATTTTTTTTTTCTTTCAAAATTGATAGTATTTATAAATAATGTTTATTATCTACAAGAAAACTCTATTTATCACAATATATTAAATATTAGTCATGCATTATCTTATCTAAAATTATAATATATACATACATAATTAATTTTTTAACAAGTCTATTTATTAGGAATGCATCGCTTTCAAAAATGCAAATACGAAGCATACGTGTATAACACGCAGAGTGAGTAGGTAAGGGTTGTTGTAGACAAGCAACCGAGGAGACGGGGAAGTAATAACAAAAGAATTTCTTTTAAACTGCAATAATCCACAATTTGTACACGCAGATTCATTAAATGCTTTGTCGTGTGACAGCCACCCGTGACCCGTTAATAAATACATAATCATATTTAATATATTTTTTTTATCAACGTAATAATTAATAGGCTGAAAAAGACTGAAGCCGCTAATAAATCCGCGTGCAATCTACCGATGGACTCATGAGTGATTGATTTGGTTTGTCAATCTTGGCAAAATGTACCTCCAAACATGTAATATAATTTTAATTCCTCGTGAGCTACTATGTGTTATACTATTATTCAGAAAATTAAGTTGGACCGACCATGGACTAATTATATAATCACGATTTAGGTGTGATTGCGAGATGATTGATTACAATATCTAATCGTTAGTTTAAAATTAATGAGAGAAATAATTACATGTGTTCTTATTATAGATCCAAAAACATAATGGCTAATGCAAACAAAAGATTACATGTGATGCAATGCACCCAATGTGCAGAAAAAGCATATTTTCCTTGCAAAGATTCCTGCTGCCTCCATAATATCTCCAACCTGGTCATCGTATGTTTTGGATTGATCCTCCGATACAGTGGTTCGGTGCACTAAATCATGCAGATGCATATCTATATGAGATTGAGATTGAAATTGACGTGATTGAGGAAAGCAGCTCGAGCCCCTTCCCTGTCGCTGTATATATTGTTAGGCGGCATAATCAATCCCTTACTTCAATAGATGTTATTTTCTTCGACCTAATTATTTACAAAAAAAAAAAAAAGAAAAAAAAAATATTGGCTGCCAGGTTGATTGTAGAGGGGAATGTTAGATCGTTTTTAGAGGGTGGTGCAAGCAACGCAGACGGCTTTAATTCATGATTTACAAAAGAGATTCAACGAGTCAATGCAAGGTAAAGCAGCGCTTTTACATCCCCACACTCTGTGTTTATTCATTTTCCAACATGCTTTGCTCCTTTCTTTTCAGATTCATAATTTGACAGACGTAAATGGTGTAGTTGTATCTAAGATTTTTTGGTGATGCAAATAACCTAACTAGATGCTCAAGCCAACACCATATTAAATATGGTTGTTCCCCATAACCAATCAGTGTCATCATGATGTCCGCTGTGCTGCAACTTTAATGACAAATTCGATGGTTAATGCGCGCCGTAAATTGAATCAAAAGCCACATGCAAAAAGTACGAACCTGTGCCAGAATTATATGAGTTAACTTTCACAAAGGCTCGTAACTTAATTATCATTGATTAAGGTATAACATATGCTAAATTATAACCTGCATCAGATGTACTAAACGTCACGCAAAGCTAAGCTCTCATGATGGATCGATCTTACCTGTCTGAAATAGTCAAAAGACAAGGAAAGAGGACCAAACTAAAGTTTGATTCATCATCATTAACAGGAGAATTTGAGCCTTCTCCCAATTTACGCAAGTCACCTCCCTTGAACCTTTCCATATGTCCTGATATTCTTCCATTCCACATGGGAATCTGATAATATCTACTTTATATATATATATATACATATACATTTATCAAAAAAAAAAAGAAAAAGTAATTTACAATGGTTTTGGCCATGCGCGCCTGCAAATCTAATTAATTTAGACCAAACCAGGTCTGCAATGCCTACTCTAAATTTGACCTAGTCCAACTGGTCATCATTTTGCACATGCAGGTTGAAGTTAGCCGACATCTACGACCAGTGTCGACTGCACGCATCCTTTGGATATACACAAAAAGGTAATCCAATTAGCCGACGCCTATGACCACTTCAACGCTCAATGGCCTTTACTATAATAATTATTTTGCCTACCAGACCCTCCTCTTTTTAATTGACACAGATCTAAGCACGTACCTCCACTGGATAGCCTGCATCTACTATTTAACTGTCAATCCATCACTGCACACCCACACGGCTGCAGTAATTTTGGTAAGTTTGGTTTCTCCATGACGTGAGCGAGTGGCTTCCACGAAGACAGCACACGCACTCCTGCAGTCGAGTAAGTCAAAGCGTAGATTGGTTCATGCACCACACTCGATCCATGTCGTAAAGTTTTCAGCTGGGTTTAGATTTATGAGGCGGTTGGCCGTCGTACATGTCTGTCAAGGTGGGCAGGCGGCTTTCTTAGGGTTGCCACGTCTCTGCTTCTCCTGGCTATATAACTGGAGGAAGCCTTGCAGCTGCGTACCGCCATCGTTCCATCTCGTCTCATCTAATTGACTAGTCAAAAGGATCGAGGATGATGGCCTTGAGAAGAGCAGGACGAGCGTTGATGTTTGCCGTTGCTGTGGCACTGTGCCTCACTGCAAGTGTAACTAGGACGGCGGCGCAGCTCCATTACGGATTCTATGCCCACAGCTGTCCTCAAGCTGAAAGCCTTGTGAAGGAAGCGTTTAATGAAGCGCTAAAGAGTGACGATGGCATCGGCGCAGATCTTGTCAGGATGCACTTCCATGACTGCTTCGTTAGAGTGAGTCTGCATTAACCTCACGAGTTATAGTAAGCTCAGCGAATCATATATAATTAATGTAATTTTGATATGATCATGATCCATCTGCAGGGTTGTGATGGCTCAATTCTGATCGATGGCACGAATACAGAGAAAACTGCAGATATTAACAAATTCCTCGAGGACGAGGCTTTTGACGTAGTGGACAATGCCAAGGAAAAGATCGAGGCTGTTTGCAAAGGAGTAGTCTCCTGCGCCGACATTCTCGCTTTCGTTGCCAGAGATGCTGTTGCGCACGTACGTAAACTCATACATAGATTTACAACTTTATAATTCAAGAACAAACATTGCTAGATCTGCGACTAATATTGGTGGTTGTACATGCAGTATGGAGGATACAACTACGATGTGCCAGCCGGTAGGAGAGACGGGAGGGTGTCTCTAGCAAGTGAAGCAACCGCTAACCTCCCTACTTCAAATCTCAAACTCCCCCAACTCACTGCAAACTTTGCCAGGAAAGGCTTGACCCAGGAAGAGATGATCACACTCTCAGGTCATTCTAAATTTTTCTTTTATGTGCATGATTCACGCCTGCAGCATGTAAATATTATTTTCAATTTCCTGCGCGGAGTGAGGATGAATTAAATGCCTTTGTTTTTTTTTAAAATATTAACAGGAGCGCACACCATCGGCGTTGCACACTGCGAAGCCTTCGGCGAAAGGCTGTACCCAACAGTGGACCCGACGCTGGATCCGAGCTACGCGGCGCAACTAAAGGGGGATTGCCCAACCGCCAACACCGACAATCAGGTGCCCATGGACCCGCCGAGCCCGCTCGTCTTCGACAACAGCTACTACCAGGGCATCCTGAAGCACCGCGGCCTGTTCACCTCCGATCAGACGCTGGAGTCGTCGCCGTCCGGGGCGGCGCAGGTGCAACTATTCGCCGCCAACTCCGACATCTTCAAGAAGAAGTTCGCTGCCGCCATGGTGAGGATGGGCAACATTGGGGTGCTCACCGGTAGCAGCGGTGAGATACGCAGAAAGTGCAGCGCGGTCAACTGAAAAACAGAAAAGAAAAGAAAAAGATTTGCTTGTGCTTTTGTTGGGTTTTAAATTGGCTTGTTTTGCGGGGATGTTGTTTGGAGATCAGGCATCCGTCGCGTGCTGATCCAGTTCAAGTTGCTTTCTCTTATTTAATGGATGAATAAAAAAAGTCAACTGCAAGCGTTGTTTGTCACAAATTAAATTTAATTAAAATAAGATGGGTCTAATATGCAAGATACTCAATGTTAGGACTATGGGTCAAAAAATTGGGCGCGGCCCAATTTCCAGCCGAGCCCAGAGATTCCACTAACTGGGTCAGCAGGTGAAGGAATCAGATCAGGCACGGTGCCCGGATCCGAAATCGCCAACGAGTGATTTTCACACGAATTCGTCATGTGACATGGGTGCATAGGTGATGGGATGCGAGCAGGTCTCAGACTCGGTGCGGGTCAAGGGACGGCTACGTGGTGGGTGAACGAACGAAGAAAAGGGAGCGCGATGAGTAGGACGTCGTCGGCTTGCTAGCTTCATCGGTTTTTCCCACTCCCCTCTTTGTGATCGTCGATTTTTCTCTCTGGACGTTCGTCGGTGAAGCTTTCCTAGTGTTCCGGTGGTGTGGGCGGGTGGTCGGGATGCCCCGGAGAGCTTTGTCCTCCCCATTGACAGCTCCCTCATGCTTGTCGTCCCTGCAGCCGGCGACACCTCCAGATCGCCTCGGAAGGCGACGTCTCCTCCACTTCACTGACTCGAAGGAGCCGGCGGCTAGGTGATCGCCGAGGTATATCCCTACGTCCTGTCACACCTCTAGAGGATGGTAATTTCATAATATATAAAAAATTTTGGCAATATTGTATCTAGGATCAAAACACTATAACCTGATCAACATAACTTATAAAATTTGTCTTTCCATCATCTAGGAGGTAACAACAATTCAAATAGCCATTCAATATAACAATTAAGAATTTCTCATTCTATTAATCAAAATCCTTATCATAAAACCATACATCTTATTCTAAAACTATAGTATTTATTCCAAAACCACACTTATATTAAAAACATCAAAATGAATATCATACATGAGTCATTTAACATTACATGCTCAATATTCCACAACCACAATATCTCATTCACAAGTCATGGATCTTCTCACACTTATCAAACAAACATACTAACAACTTCATACATTAGTCATTAATGTTTACATATTCAAAACATAAAACCATACTCATTATTTTCTTTAAACCGTCCACATAAACATGTAGCCCAAAGCTAACCTGTAAAGAGGTTAGAATGCAAGGATTGAGCAAGAATACTCAGTAAGTAATTAAGATACCAAAAGGAGAAGTATTCCTAATAGATCTCCACATTGTTCCACAAGTAATATCAAATGGAAACATAATAGTGACATGGTAAGTAATAGTGACATGATAAGCAATGGTGACATGGTATGCATATCACAAGGTAGGAATACAAAGAGGCATATAATCACATGGTAAACAATATTGACATGATAAACATAATATCATGGTAAGCAGAAAGATCACAAGGATATTCAACATAATAACAAATGAGTGTCAAATGTCAAAAGTCTCAATCAAAGCATCATATAAAGAATAGTATAGAATATCTACTCAAGCATAGGAACGATGGTAAGTTCATGATCTCATGGTATTCAAAACAAAGTGCCATAATAGCAATATATAAAGAATAGTGAGAATCAAAGCAAACAAAAATCCGTCCAAGCAAACAAAATCCTCCACGTCTGGAAGAGAGACTAACCCACGTCTGGGAAATCCACAAAGCAAAAAGGCCAGCAGGGGCTCGCCATGGCCCAACCAAATGTAAATGGAGGGATCTAGAGGTGGCTTCCATGGATCTCAAGAAGTGGCAAACAATTACAAACTGAAGAGGTCCATGTAGCACTTTAGTACTTAGATCCACCTCTATAGCAGCCAAATTCCCATAAATGGGATCAAATCAATTTCCCACTATAAGATGTAAGGGCCATAGAACAATGGTCTTATAACAAAGTCAAAGTAACCAAAATGGCATTATTGTTTTCAAACAAATGCCCTTACAACATGATCATGGATACAAGTGTCAAAAGTAACAATCAAAGGTACATTATCAAGCTCATTTGGTCAATCAAAGGTGTATATCAAAGTCATGAAACATTTGGTCATCTTCCAAATACAATGGTAGTGTCATGGATCAAATAATAAGTCATCAGCATCGAGTGTAGCACAAGGAGTATAACATGTTGTACCATATACTAAGAGCAGAACATGTCAAATATGACCAGTTATTTTAGGCAACTGAATCGTGGGAAAATTCTATAGATAGTCATACAAAAGAGGTATCATTGGAAAGATAATTTAATCTAGTTTCTATAGAATCTGATTTTGTGCAATTTTACAAAGTATACGAAAAGTTATAGCATCTCAAGTGACAAAATGTCAGACTGCCTATGATCTGGTTACAAAATCAATGAGTCGAAAGTTATTGTTTGTTTCAAGCTATGTAGTCTATAAACTATATGCAATATATGACTCAATGGAAAGGTATTTGAGTCTTCTTTCATTCAAACAAAATATCATATCTAACTAATTTGTAAATCCATACTTACAAGACAATTACTACAAAGAGGTCAGCCCTATGTTCCAAAAACATCTACCGAATATTGTTATCTGTTTGATACCAAAATGAGAGGTTATACTATGCAATATATGATCCGTTGGAAATCGCTTTGAATCCTATTTCGTGCAAAACAAGAATCACTCAAAACCGAATTGTCAAATCAAAAGATATAAGTTAAATACCACAAGTAGGTTAGTCTAGTATTACAACAATGAGATCCTGTATGTTGCTACATACTTGATATCCTAAATCAAATGAAGTATACGCAATATTGGAGGCGTTGGAAAGATCTTCAAGTCTTATTTTACACAAATTAAGTTTCAATGAAAGATCATTTGCGTAGACAAAGGTACATCACAAAAATCACCACAAAGTCTGATTTGCATGAGTCATAAGACCATACTTATTTGCTCTTAAACACACTCTACAATCTGATAGTAATTTCTCCCAAAATTCCTTTGATCTCAGTAAAGTATAGATCCATGAATCATAATCACATGTTTTACAAAATTATCATAATTTTAAAAGCATAAATGTAGGGCAAAGGATAGAAACCTGCCTTAGTGGACTTTTTCTTCTTTTCAATTTACCGGGTCGGAATGAATTGACATAACAGGGTCGATAACCTATTCGAAGGTATTCAATATCTAACTCAAATGAAATATAATTGAGCCTTCTTTCCAATGACTCTGATTTCATATGATTTGGATTAGGGAGTCCAAAGTTATAATCATTTGAATGAAGAAAGGTCAGATTTACTTTACATACAGATTCATAGTTATAATCATAACATTGATTATTCTTCCAATGGTCGAATTTACCAAAAAATCATGAAAATCAGAACCAAATTGAAGGCATACATGAAGTATAAGATCATTGAAGTCAAAGGCAAACAATTACAAAGGAAGATTAAGAACTTGCCTTAGTAGCCAAAAATCAAAGTCTACTTTGCTTTCTCCCCTTTTCTTTCCTTTTCTCCTTCCCTTTTCTTAAGCTCTCGTTCTCCCAGGCTTTGGAACGAGCAAAACAAAAATAAATCTCCAATAGCATGAAGTGTACGCAAGAAGTCAACTCCAATAGCCTGAGGTGGTAAGGAGCTTGTCTTCTCATGCAAGCCATTAGGTGGCAACATTGTGGCTTGGCTTCTCATGCGAGTCATGAGGTGGCATCACTCTATTAACTCCCTCATCATGAAATCATAAGCTGGTTTAGCTCTTCTCTCATCTACTATGAAAGCATAACTTAGCTACTTCATCATTTAATACCAAATTCCTAAGTGGTTTATCAAATGATAAAATTACCGTTTTGCCCAATTCTTTTCACAAAATTCCCAATGAGTCATAGTATGAATCTTGAGTTATACCATTATAAAAGGAACCTTAAATATCACACTTAGCTATAATTTAACTTCAAGAGTCCAAACAAACAAAATAACTTAGTAGGTTTAGGCTTCATGCCTTATGGCACCACTTGTTTTATTTGTCAAAGCAACTTTGATTCTATCACAAAATGATAATAGTGATTTTAAAGCATGGGTGTCACATTCTCCCCTCCTTAAAAGAAATTTAGTCATCTAAATTGCATACTTCAATCATTGAATAGGTGTGGAAAGTCCTTCCTCATTTCTTCTTCATGTTCATGATTGCTTCTTGAATAAACAAGAATATCATCAATAAACACAATAACACATATATCTAGCAATGGTTGCAAAATCCTATTCATTAAGCCCATGAACACAACTGGAGTATTAGTCAAACCAAAAGGCATTACCAAAAATTCACAGTGACCATATCAAGTTCTAAAAGCAATTTTTTTGGAATGTCATCCTTTTTAATCTTGAGTTGATAGTAATCAGATCTCAAATCAATTTTAGAAAAGACTTGTGCCCCTTGTAATTGATCAAATAAATCATCAATTCTTGGAAGTGGATACTCATTCTTAATTGTTATCTGATTCAACTGTCTATAATCAATATAGAGTCTCAATGTTCCAATTTTCTTTTTCACAAATACAACTGGTGCTCCCCATGGTGAGACACTAGGCCGAATGAAACCTTTATCCAATAACTCCTGCAGTTGGTTCTTCAATTCTATCAATTCTAATGGTGTCATTCCATAAAATGCTTTAGATATAGGAGTTGCACCGGGAATAAGGTCAATACCAAACTCTACTTCTCTATCTAGTGGCAAACCAGGTAACTCATCAAGAAAAACATCAAGGAACTCTTGAACCATTGCTATATCATTCATACTTATTTCTTTGGTTTGACAATCTTTGTCATAGGCTAAGTACCCTTCACAACCTTTCTGAAGTAAATGATGAACATGAATGAATGATATCAAACAAGGTGGTGAATCATAAACTACTCCTTTGAAATGAAACATAGGATGATCTGGCAAGTTGAAACTCACCACTTTATTATAGCAATCTACATTTGCATAGTAAGAGGAAAGCCAATCCATACCAAGTAAGATATCATAGTCTTGAAGATCTAAAAGAATTAGATTAGCAGGAAGTTCATATTCTTCAATTGAGATCAAACAAGAAGGATAAACAAGGTGTGCAGTTAATGAATCCCCAACTGGTGTAGACACAAGTAAGATAGATTATAATGGTTCAGGTTATATCTCCAAATAATATACAAAATGTTGTGATACATAGGAAAGATGGGAACCAGAATCAAATAACACTTGTGCAATTTGTCTAGAAACATAAACAATACCTTCAACAACTGATTTGGAAGCTTTAGCATCTGGTTTTGAGATAGCATAGACTTTAGCATGGGCTATTGGCTTTGTGGATGGTACATCTTTCATTCTATTCAGTGAACAGTCTCTTGCTAGAGGTCCATGCTTACCACAAGCAAAACATGCACCAGTAATTCTATAGCATTGCCTAGTATTATGTTTTCCTCCACAAGTTGCACATGAGACATATCTAGTTAGTTGTCTATTCAATTCCAACCTTGGCAACTTTGCTCTTGTATTATGAGTCCACTTGTCTCTTTTGTTTCTCACTTCTTGAATCTCTTCCATATCTTTCTCTATGATAGCTGCTCGATCAACAAGTTCAACATATGTCCTTAGTTTTAAAACTGAAATCTTACCACGTATACTTGGCCTCAATCTTCTTTCAACTTCTTTGCCCTATTGGATTCATCAGCAATCAAATGTGGAGCAAATCTAGAGAGTTCAGTAAATTTTGCATCATATTGTGCAACAAAAAGATTTCCTTGTATCAATTGTATAAATTCAACTTCCTTTTTGTCCTTTACCCATTCAAGGAAATATTACTCATGAAATTTGACTAAAAATGTTTCCCAGGTTATCACTTCTTGCTTGGCCTCTACCATTCTCTTTACCATCTTCCACCAATGTTCAGCTTCTCCTTCCAACATAAAGGAGGCAAAGGCTTTCAAAACACCACTCATTTGTCTTTGAGACTCGTCCGGAGATTGGGAAGACATCAGCATCTTATACCCCTGTGTCATCAGACATCATAAATCATCATCTGAATTTTAAAATTCCTCAAATCATGATCATCTAAACATCAACATTCCTCAAATCATGCTCAAAACATCAATTTCCTCAAATCATGCTCTGATACCATAATTGCATGCTCTGATACCATAATTGTCACACCCCTAGAGGATGATAATTTCAAAATATATAAAAAAATTTGGCAATATTGTATCCAGGATCAAAACACTATAACCTGATCAACATAACTTATAAAATTTGTCTTTCCATCATTTAGGAGGTAACAACAATTCAAATAGCCATTCAATATAACAATTAAGAATTTCTCATTCTATTAATCAAAATCCTTATAATAAAACCATACATCTTATTCCAAAACCATAGTATTTATTCCAAAACCACACTTATATTACAAACATCAAAATGAATATCATACACGAGTCATTTAACTTTACATGCTCAATATTCCACAACCATAATATCTCACTCACAAGTCATGGATCTTCTCACACTTATCAAACAAACATACTAACAACTTCATACATTAGTCATTAATGTTTACATACTCAAAACATAAAACCATACTCATTATTTTTTTTAAACCGTCCACATAAACTTGTAGCCCAAAGCTAACCTGTAAAGATGTTAGAATGCAAGGATTGAGCTAGAATGCTCAGCAAGTAATTAATATGACAAAAGGAGAAGTATTCCTAATAAATCTCCACATGGTTCCACAAGTAATATCAAATGGAAACATAATAGTGACATGGTAAGTAATAGTGACATGATAGGCATAATACCATGGTAAGCGATAGTGACATGATAAGCAATGGTGACATGGTATGCATATCACAAGCTAGCAATACAAAGAGGCATATAATCACATGGTAAGCAATATTGACATGATAAGCATAATATCATGGTAAGCAAAAAGATCACAAGGATATTCAACATAATAACAAATGAGTGTCAAATGTCAAAAGTCTCAATCAAAGCATCATACAAAGAATAGTGTAGAATATCTACTCAAGCATAGGAGCAATGGTAAGTTCATGATCTCATGGTATTCAAAACAAAGTGCCATAATAGCAATATATAAAGAATAGTGAGAACCAAAGCAAACAAAAATCCGTCCAAGCAAACAAAATCCTCCACGTCTGGAAGAGAGACTAACCCACGTCTAGGAAGTCCACAAAGCAAAAAGGCCAGTAGGGGCTCGCCATGACCCAACCAAATGTAAATGGATGGATCTAGAGGTGGCTTCCATGGATCTCAAGAAGTGGCAAACAATTACAAATTGAAGAGGTCCATGTAGCACTTTAGCACTTAGATCCACCTCCATAGCAGCCAAATTCCCATAAATGGGATCAAATCAATTTCCCACTATAAGATGTAAGGGCCAAAGAACAATGGTGTTATAACAAAGTCAAAGTAACCAAAATGGCATTATTGCCTTCAAACAAATGCCCTTACAACATGATCATGGATACAAGTGTCAAAAGTAACAATCAAAGGTACATTATCAAGCTCATTTGGTCAATCAAAGGTGTATATCAAAGACATAGAAACATTTGGTCATCTTCCAAATACAATGGTAGTGTCATGGATCAAATAATAAGTCATCAGCATCGAGTGTAGCACAAGGAGTATAACATGTTGTACCATATACTAAGAGCAGAACATGTCAAATATGACCAGTTATTGTAGGCAACTGAATCGTGGGAAAATGCTATAGATAGTCATACAAAAGAGGTATCATTGGAAAGATAATTGAATCTAGTTTCTATAGAATCTGATTTTGTGCAATTTAACAAAGTATACAAAACGTTACAACATCTCAAGTGACAAAAGGTCAGACTGCCCATGATTGTAAGTCCCCTAAATCAAGGGGGGCGAAACCCTAATAGGTGGCACAAATAAATTTTATAGCGGAATCTAGGGTTTCAAAAGATCGAATGCATGTACATATGATCAACTCTTGAGATTGTATAAATCAAATGAGATTCATACCAGTGCCATGAGGAAGGTGACGACTTGGAAGCAGAGATCGAAAGGGGTCTCCTCCAAAGTTGCCGCACACAAGAAGAGAGATGGCTCCTCCTTGGTGATCTTTGTGCTAGCAAAGATCTTCAAGTATCCTTGATCGAATGAAAGGGGTTCGATGTTCCTCTTGCGGCTAGGGCTCGAAAAACTCTCTACCTCGTTTCCGTGAAGAAGAAGTTCACCACACACGAGAGCAATTGAGAGAGGCGAGCGACGTTACAATCGTGGGAGCGTTTCCAATTTGGAAACCGCCTTCCAAAAATAGTAACTCTCTACGTTTCATGCGTTCACCCAAGTGAACCATCAAAACTCTCCCATTGAACCAAGCGCTCACTCATGAGCCGGTTCAATTTGGTTTGGTTCAAAGACCAAATTACCCAAGCCACTTGGTCTAGATCATATTAAACCCTAAGGTTCCAGATCTAACCGTTCATCTCTTGATGCTCTTGATCTCACCGATCTAACATCAATACTCTCGATGGAAGCTTACCGATCTCAAGCACTAATCAATCAAACATGATCAGACCAGATCTCACTTACAATCAGAGTTTAAACTCCTTTAAACTGAACCCAAACAATTCAGTCCACACGATCTGACTTAAGTAAGCCATATTATCAAATTGTGCGACCCTAAGGGTTTCCTTTAAATGTCGGTAACGATAACTTACGTTATCACGATCAGTGAGGGGTATCTAGCAACACATCACTGTCTCCCAATATAAAGGAAAGAGTCTTCCAAGACTACACCCAAACCACAGCACAAGTGTGAATCCACTTCACTAGGCATACATGTTTCCTTTGCCACTTGATGTTCTTATTGGACAAGCGTGTTAAGCCTGTAGCTCCAATATGATGAGCATGATTAGATCAGATGAACATAGTCATCTGGGTATGGCCATACACTTTCTCAATCATCTCATCCAGGGGGGGCCCCTTTAGAACATCACACTCCTATCAAGGAGACGGCAATCCTATATCTATCACTAGTGTCCTAACCTGACTCATGATCATTATCCAAGACAGTCTATAACCATTATGTTTCAAATGATATCGAACTACCTCAAAACAATGACAATCATCATTTAGAAACACAAGTGATCTCAAGTCAGAGGAAATATGCCACTTGTTGCATATAAGGATTATTCACATTGTGACAAGCAATCGAATATCCTAGTAGGGTCTGTCCAGTACATCCAATGTACCTATGAGTCTACATCTTATTCCATGCTCGAAGCATCCTATAAGATTAGAACACATATTAGTCTCAATCATATCAAGGCTGTCTCATGTTCACCAAGATATCTCGACTAAGGACTTAATTGCATGTCAGCCAAGCTGAACAGCATTGAGACATTATTCAGAAGTATACATATGACAGCAGATAATGCAACAACATGAATAACAACCATTGCCTTTATAAACATGAAGTTTATACATGATATTGATATAATCCCAAGGCCTCAAACATTAGCCTTAAGGGCATACCCCAACAAGATAGTCATACAAAAGAGGTATCATTGGAAAGATAATTGAATCTAGTTTCTATAGAATCTGATTTTGTGCAATTTAACAAAGTATACAAAACGTTACAACATCTCAAGTGACAAAAGGTCAGACTGCCCATGATCAGGTTACAAAATCATTGAGTCGAAA
Source organism: Costus lasius (assembly GCA_027563935.2). Lineage (NCBI taxonomy): Eukaryota > Viridiplantae > Streptophyta > Magnoliopsida > Zingiberales > Costaceae > Costus > Costus lasius. The sequence goes on along the minus strand of CM050447.1, from coordinate 73,812,717 downwards.
GTTATTGTTTGTTTCAAGCTATGTACTGTGTAAACTATATGAAATATATGACTCAATGGAAAGTTATTTGAGTCTTCTTTCATTGAAACAAAATATCATATCTAACTAATCTGTAAATCCATTCTTACATGACAATTACTACAAAGAGGTCAGCCCTATGTTCCAAAATCATCTACCGAATATTGTTATCTGTTTAATACCAAAATCAGAGGTTATACTATTCAATATATAGTCCGTTGGAAATCTCGTTGAATCCTCTTTCGTTCAAAATAAGAATCACGCAAAACCGAATTGTCAATCAAAAGTTATAAGTTAAATACCACATGTAGGTCAGTCTGGTATTACAGCAATGAGATCCTGTATGTTGCTACATAATTGATATCCTAAATCAAATGAAGTATACACAATATTGGAGGCGTTGGAAAGATCTTCAAGTCTTATTTTACACAAATCAAGTTTCAATAAAAGATCATTTGCGTAGACAAAGTTACATCACAAAAATCACCACAAGGTCCGATTTGCATGAGTCATAAGACCATACTTACTTGCTCTTAAACACACTCTACAATATGATAGTAATTTCTCCCAAAATTCCTATGATCTCAGTAAAGTATAGATCCATGAATCATAATCACATGTTTTACAAAATTATCATAATTTTAAAAGCATAAATGTAGGGCAAAGGGTAGAAACCTGCCTTAGTGGACTTTTTCTTCTTTTCAATTTACCAGGTCGGAATGAATTAACATAACAGGGTCGATAACCTATTCGAAGGTATTCAATATCTGACTCAAACGAAAGATAATTGAGTCTTCTTTCCAATGACTTTTTCATACGATTTGGATTAGAGAATCCAAAGTTATAATCATTTGAATGAAGAAAGGTCAGATTTACTTTACATACGAATTCATAGTTATAATCATAACATTGATTATTCTTCCAAGGGTCGAATTTACCAAAAAAATCATGGAAATCAGAACCAAATTGAAGGCATACATGAAGTACAAGATCATTGAAGTCAAAGACAAACAATTACAAAGGAAGATTAAGAACTTGCCTTAGTAGCCAAAAATCAATCTCTACTTTGCTTTCTCCCCTTTTCTTTCCTTTTCTCCTTCCCTTTCCTTAAGCTCTCATTCTCCCAGGCTTTGGAACGAGCAAAACAAAAAGAAATCTCCAATAGCATGAAGTGTACGCAAGAAGGCAACTCCAATAGCATGAGGTGGCAAGGAGCTTGTCTTCTCATGCAAGCCATTAGGTGGCAACACTTGGGGCTTGGCTTCTCATGCGAGGCATGAGGTGGCATCACTCTATTAACTCCCTCATCATGAAATCATAAGCTGGTTTAGCTCTTCTCTCATCTACTATGAAAGCATAACTTAGCTACTTCATCATTTAATACCAAATTCCTAAGTGGTTTATCAAATGATAAAATTATCGTTTTGCCCAATTCTTTTCACAAAATTCCCAATGAGTCCTAGTATGAATCTTGAGTTATACCATTATAAAAGGAACCTTGAATATCACACTTAGCTACAATTTAACTTCAAGAGGCCAAACAAACAAAATAACTTAGTAGGTTTAGACTTCATGCCTTATGGCACCACTTGTTTTATTTGTCAAAGCAACTTTGATTATATCACAAAATAATAATAGTGATTTTAAAGCATGGGTGTCACACGTCCTCTCTTCCTTTCCGGTGGCTTTTCGATCTGCCTAGTGGCCGTTTTGACCCGATTGAGCTCGCGGCTCCCGATGCCTCTTTCCATTCGCCTATCGTCTTCCTTCTCATCCAAGCGCCTGCTGCCTGCGTGCATGAACTACCGGCCTCAGACCCGCCTGTGTGCAGCTACCGTGCGTGCTTGCTGAACAAGCCCTCTTCCGCCTGTGTGCGGAGCTTCTCTCCCCTTCCCTGCTCGCCTACGTGCGAGCCCTGGTTCTGGGTGTCCTCTTCCCATCGCCTGCGTGCGACACCAGCATCCTCGGGGCTGCCTCTTGTGCGTGGAGTTGGGAGCGATGCCTACTTCCGCTGCGTTTAGCGGTCACCTGAGTCATCCACTTGCAATCGGCTTCTCCTTCATCCGCATGAAGCGGAGACTGTTCTCCGCCAACCGCCGGACCTGCTTCCAACTGATTGTCAGTGATCAACCCTATCGTCTCCTCGAGTTCCTCTGTCCATACGAAGTGTTCGTCCAGCCTCCATCTTTGTCTGCGGACGTTCGCGAGGTCCGCTCCGCCGACATGAATAGGGACATCTCGCCGTCTGTTGTCGACGTGAGCATGCGCGTGTGTTAGTGGAGGCTCTTCTCCCACTGGATAATTCCTCGTCGCCGGCGTATGAGTGTCATCTTCCCGGCACTGGCCATCGCTAGAAGGCAACCGAGGTCGGCTGTTGTGGCCGGTTGCCTACGAGCAACCCTTCTCCTCTGGCTAGCCTCGCCTGCCTGCAAGTGAGGTGCCGGCCAGATCTTCCCCGTCACCGGCATGTGACACTGCGTTGATAGTAGTTCGTGATCGCCAGGCGCCGGCTTGATCCGTGGGCGTGAGGGTGAGTCCAGCTCCCTGACGCAGGATGTCCGATCTTTTCCCTCTATTTCTTCCGACACGTGAGTGTGTCCGATTATTATGGTGGATCCCATCTGACGCAGTCGGTTACGGGTGAGTCCCTTTTAGGTTTGGGTGAACCCGGTTCGACTCGACTACATCGGTCTACGGTGAATCGTCAGCGTTGATCCAAGTCGTGTTGGAACGGAAGAGATCTTCCGCAGAGTCCTTGGTCGGGCTAGGGTTTAGTTCAAGGAATAGTCCCTGCTAGTCGCACCCAATCCTGTGGTTATGATGGTTGTGCCCCATGTGGGTGTATTTAGACTCAAGTCAAGCGTTGACTCATGTGTAAAAATGGTAAAAAAATATTACGATAATTCAGGGCATGTCAGCTTGGTATCAGAGCCCAGGATCTGCGCGTTCCAACTTATATGAGCGTCGTACGGGTAATTCGTCTAACCCACCTGCGTGTGTGCAGATGGTGTCTTCGATGGATAGCAGACTATCGTCCCTCGAGGACATAGTCGAAGATGGGGTTTTAGACCCCCAGCATCTTAGTGGAGATCATCTCTACACTACTTGTCTCCAACGAGCACCTCTTAGGTTAGGTGACTTGACTCACCGGGGAGCTAGAGGCATGCCAGGCGGAGGTCGTGTTGCTGAAGCATTCTACGGCGGCTTCAATAGCACCGACCGTGGCTGATCTCGGCCAAGGGCCTGTCGTGCGATGACGTGTCCCAGAGCCAGCCCCCTTTCGAGGGGTGCACTGCTCCATGGGAGTTGAGAACTTTTGTTGAGATATGGAAACATATTTCCAATACACTCAGATCCCCGAGGGGGAGTAAACCCAAGCTTGCATCACGTATCTCTCCGGAGACGCGAAGTTGGGGTGGCAGACTCAAGCCACTCCCAACTTGTTCAAGATCAATCTAGCCCGTAAGATCTCTTAGGAAGAGGTTAGAATGGAGATCGAGGCTCGATTCCTTCTAAGGAGCTTGACTTGTTCTGCTAGGGGCGCCCGGCGCCCTCGAGAAAGTCTAGTATGTTGCGAACATCTAAGACTATGCGCAGTAGTTTTCTCAGGCTGCGGAAGCTTTTGTGGACCACATGGTGTCCAGGGGACATGCCCCCTCCTTAGCCCTTGCCACTGCGAGTGGTACGGCTGCTACCTCGTGAACGAAGAGTTCGTTCACCATGAAGGGTGGAGGGCCATTTGCGCGGAAGAGTCGGCCCACGACACCTAAGCCGACAAAGGTGGTCAGGGACCGCCCACCCACTACAATAGCAAATGAGGTGAGCAATGTGCTAGATCAGGAGGCGCTCTTGAATCCCCTTGTGTTAAGGCACTACCTCTATTAGTAGTGAGAGGCCTATGTTGCTTTACGTTGCCTATCTCATGAATTCTCTGTCAGTGAACGCTATGATTGATATAGGTGCATTACACCTTTTCATAAGCGAAGCCACGACAAAGAGAATTGGACTTAAGATATCCCCAGCACAAGACCGAGTGAGGTCAGTTCGTGCAGTAGACCCAGAGGTCTTAGGGATATCATACGATGTGGATATAGTAATTGGTAGCTGGCAGGGCCGCTACCACGCGAAGATTCTGAAACTCGCAGATTACGAAGCTATCTTCGGACTCAAACTTTTGGTCAAGCTAAAAATAGCCATGATGCCATTTCTTAATGGGATACTGATACATGATGAGAACTCCCCTTTGCCTCGTACCATACATTAGTAGCATGGAGCCAAGGAAGGAAAAGATGACGGACTCCCCGGGAGTGCCCTTGTCTGCAAATGCCTTGGCTGTAGGGTTGCGCCAAGGAGATCCTACACTTATGGCCATTTGGGAAGAGGGCCCCACCCAGAAAGGAGTAAGACTCCCTTGGCAGTCAAGAAAGTGTTAGAGGAGTTTGCTGACGTGATGCCTTCAGAACTGCCAAAGCACCTCCCACCTAGTTGAGGGATCGACCACAAGATAGAGCTTATGGCAGGATCTACTCCCCCATTCAAGGCTCCTTATAGAATGTCTCCGGCGGAGTTAGCCGAGCTCCGCAAACAACTCGACAAGTTGTTGGAAGCAGGGTTTATGCGGCCAACCATGACACCGTATGGAGCCCCGATCCTATTCCAAAAGAAGGACAGGTCCTTGAGGTTTTGTGCGGATTACAGAGCCCTGAATAAGATAACTTTCTGTGACTGTTATCCTATTCCACTTATCCCAGATCTGTTGAATAGATTGGAGAAAGGTAGGATATTCTCCAAGCTTGGCTTGAGATCGGGCTATTGGCAGGTCCGTATCGCAGAGGGCGATAAATGGAAGATAGCTTGCGTGACCCATTATGGAGCCTTTGATTTTCTAGTCATGCCCCTTGGGCTAACCAATGCTCTGGCGACGTTCTGTCATCTGATGAACCAGGTGTCAAGACCTTTTCTAGATGACTTCATCTTCGTATATCTAGACGATATAGTGGTGTATTCCTCGAGCGTTGAGGAGCACTTGTTGCACTTAAAGAGCGTTCTTTAAGTTTTGAGGGAAAACCAACTTTACTTAAAGTTGGAAAAGTGCACTTTCATGTTGATGCGTTGTATTTAGGCCACATTTTTACCTGTATTTTATACTATATTTTAGGATTAATTGCATGATTTTGTACTAATTTCTGTATTTTTATTTCACTTGGCATAGAATCTTCACTTTTCTTGGTTTTATTGAAAATGCAAATAAAAAGACACCAAAATGATGGATTTCACGAGTTTTAAAGTCGTAGCATGATTCCTAGGGAGATCACAAACTTACACATCAAATTTAGAGCGAAAATAGTAAAAATCGCGACTTTCACGGCCTTGGCCGTAATTATTGGGCCGACCGTAATTTTGCCATTCGAACGGGCGAAATGCAGCTAAGTGTAGAAGTTCACAGAAACTGTCATGGGTGAGGCCGTGAATCCTTCATGGTCCGTGAAACTTTCTGTGTAAAAAGAGCTGTAGACACAGAAAAAATTACAGGCTCGGCCGTAAATACATTACAGGATGTGAATATTTTCACCCCTTCGAGTTTTTCACTCGATTCGACTCCAAATCGAAGCGGATTTGGTCCAAACTCTCTAGATTCTTTCCTTGAGGGGTTTCAGACTGATCAAAGTGTAAAAGACCAATTTTTAGAGGGTTAAGGAGGACTTTTCAGATGTAGACAATTGGCGGTGGCGACTAGGGCGAAATTCCAGTTCCAGGGCAGATTTCCGGCGAGATTTCACGCAAAAGAGAAGTTTGGTCACCTATTCTTCATCTACAGATCAAGGAGAAGCTAATCTAATTATTTTCTTAGTGAATTTCTTGCAATTATGAGAAAATCTTATGCTTGTTCATCCTATTCACATGCTGTTTCTTAAGAACATGAGAGAGTAACTTTTTATTTCGGGATTAAGGGCATAACCCGCTGATGATTATGAGTTAAATTGTATTCTCTTACCATTTGAATGATTATTTTATCATGATTTGATCAAAATTGTACTTATTCCGTAGTTTACACTGGCTATGTATAACTATGTTTTAGACGTTGCGAGAAGTACTAGGAGGTGAATCGCAAAGTCAGATCTGTTTTAATCAAACCTACGAGTCCAATCACGGGAGTAGTTTAGATTCGTTTGAAGGATTTATTAGGTTCTTCACATAACTTAATTGGTCTAGGTATGTTAACTGTCACGAGAGTAGAGAATTAACGTAGCTAGATACCGGGTTACACTTCGGGAGGAGGTAATCCGTATCTTAGGAAAAATCTCTTTCATGATCAAAATTTTCTATTTAAAGAGTTATTTTTATAAGATTCATAATTGTCAGCGTGGTGAAACCCTGAGTCCCGATCTTCCAGAACTTGAATCTCTCTGAACGCTATTTTCTGTTTGGTTTTCGAACGTAAAGCCTAAATTGAACAAACCACTACTTGATTTGTCTAAATTTAAACAAGTCAAAAAGTTGGTACTTAACCGCCTAATCCTCGAGGGAACGATCTTAATTGTATTACTTCGATAAATCTGTGCACTAGCGGACGTATCAAGTTTTTGGCGTCGTTGCCGGGAATAAGCTAGTTAATATTGACTTGATCGATAAGTTTAGAGACTAGGCAGTTTTCTTTCTTTTGCTTTAGCATTTGTTTATTTCTTTTCTATTTACTGTTATTTTATTTTCACTTTGATTTACACGTTGCATGCCCAGAGTTTCATATACAGGTACTCTATTTCTTGAATACCTAGAGATTGAACGCACATTTTGTTGGGGTATGCCCTTAAGGCTAATGTTTGAGGCCTTGGGATTGTATAAGTATCATGTAATAAACTCTTATGTTTATAAAGGCATGGTTATTATTCAGGTTGCTACCTTGTCTGCTGTAATAAGTGTACTTCTGAATAATGTCTCAAAGCTGATCAGCTAGGCTGACATGCATATGTCCTTAGTCGAGATATCTTGGTGAACATGAGACAGCCTTGATATGATTGAGACTAATATGTGTGCTAATTTTATAGGATGCTTCGAGCATGAAATAAGATGTAGACTCATGGGTACATTAGATGTACTGGACAGACCCTACTAGGATATTCAATTGCTTGTCACAATGTGAATGATCCTTGTAAGCACCAAGTGGCACATGTCCTTTGACTTGAGATCACTTGTGTTTCTAAATGATGAATGTCATTATTTTGAGGTAGTTCAATATCATTTGAAACATAATGATTATAGACTATCTTGGATAATGATCAAGAGTCAGGTTAGGACACTAGTGATAGATACAGGATTGCCGTCTCCTTGTTTAAGGAGTGTGATGTTCTAGGGCCCCCCTATATGAGATGATTGAGAAAGTGTATGGCCATACCCAGATGACTGTGATCATCTGATCTAATCATGCTCATCGTATTGGAGTTACAGGCTTGACATGCTTGTCCAATAAGAACATCCAGTGGCAAAGGAAACATGTATGCCTTGTGAAGTGGATTCACACTTGTGCTGTGGTTTGGGTGTAGTCTTGGAAGACTCTTTCCTTTATATCGGGAGACAGTGATGTGTTGCTAGATACCCCTCACTGATTGTGATGACGTGAGTTATCGTTACCGACATTTAAAGGAAACCCTTAGGGTCGCACAATTTGGTGATATGACTTACTTGAGTCAGAACGGGTGGACTGGATTGTTTTGATTCAGTTTAAAGGAGATTAAACTCTGATTGTAAGTGAGATCCAGTCTGATCATGTTTGATTGATTAGGGCTTGAGATCGGTAAGCTTTGATTGAGAGTGTGGATGCTAGATCTGGGAGATCAAGAGCATCAAAGGATGAACGGTCAGATCTTGAACCTTAGGGTTTATTTTGGTCTGGACCAATACTTGGGCTGATTTGGTTTGGTCATTGGACCAACTACATTGAACCGGCTCATATGTGAGCGCTTGGTTCATTTGTGAGATGAGATATGCGTTTGGTTCACTTCATGTGAACGCATAACGCATGTGTTGAAGACTTACCATTTATGGCATTTCGGTTTTGCCATAGTGATGAATGTCTCCACATTCGATCACAAGCTTTGGCTAACGCTCATCTCCCCTTCGGCTCTTGACGACACTCGAACTCTTGGGTGGTAGAGGTTGACGAGAAGAAGGATCGGCCAAGAAAACTTTCATCATCTCCTTCCATTCGACAAGGAACCTTGGGTGCCTTGCTAGCACAAGTGACGCCAAGGAAGTAAGAGATCTTCACCTTGTGTGTGAACTTTTGGAGGAGATCAAAGTTGCTCTCTTCTTCCAAGCCGACATCCAACTTCATGGCGTTGGTATGATCCCTTTAAAAATCCTTTCGCTTATACATAAGTTAACCATATGATCTACATGCGGTCTTGAGGGTGACACCCCTAAAATTGCATTTGCGCCCCCCTCTAGAAAGGGGCTTTATCCGCTTGCGCTCCCCCTTGAAGGGGACCCTACAATTGGTATCAGAGCTTGGGATTCTTGTAGATTCATATGATTGCTTCATGTTGCTTGTTTGTGATCCGAGTATGTCAACGCATGTTATAGATCTATCTTGAAGTTTCATCATGTTTGCGCTTGTTACCATATATCTAGTTGCGCATGCTAATGTAGATGAAAGCTTCTTACTTTGTTGTTGCGCATGTTGTAGTTGGTTTTTACCTAAAACTTGTAACATCTTGCGCGCTCCATTTAGATCTAATGGCGTCTACTATAAACCCTTAGATGGGTTGATGGGGTTGAAGTCACCTCTAGGGTAGATCCAATAGTCTGATCAGACCATCTGACAGCCTAGATGGATCGACCAGATGGCACCTGTGCGCAAGCATGAGGTGGCCATAGGTCGATTGCATCTTAGGCGTGTAGCGAGGTCTGGTTGAGACAACCAGTGAACACACATGAGTTAGGCCCGGGGTCACACCCGCTTGCCAGAACTCATGAGAGTTGTTCAGCCCTTGGCGCATGCATGGTTGACCATTAGGTCAACTCGGGTCAGTTAGGACTCGGTGCATGCAAGGGCAGAGGATCTGACCAGATGGATGAGTGGATCCCCATCAATGGACCATTGTAAGGTTGTAGGACACATAAGAAAATTAAAATTGATGCCAATGGGGTTTTCAAAATTTTATTTTCTTGTATTAGGATCACATGTTGATTGATGCCATGATGCTTGTCTATTTATTCTTATGTGGGCTGCCCATGTTAAATGTGTGCTGTGCTGGGGCCTGCGTGCCTGGAATTAAACTTGTAAATTAATTTGTGATCTGCGAATCACATTTTTAATTAATTTATTGTATATTTGACCTGCGAGTCAAACTTGTCTAGGTAGATCAAAATGTATTTTGATTAGACAAGAGCACAAAGGCACACATCCAAGAGGGGCATTCAGCTGGTGGCGCACCTAAGGTGCTCTTGGAGCCAGGGCCCTGGGTTGGACCAGAAGAGATGCAAAAGTCCCAAGAAAAGCAAGTGAAGACTTAAGATAATTTAAGGTCTTACTTAGGGTTCATGGGCTTTTACCACATAAGATCAGCTTGCTTTCTATTTATTGCTTTTATAATTAGAAATGCATGAGTTTATCTTCTGCTGTCACCATAGGACTTGCATGATAGTCAAGAAGATAAAAGACCGGTAAAATCCAAACGCTAACATATCAAGCTCGTAAGCCTTCTGATGCGAAACCTCACTGTTCTGATTATCGTTGGAGCCGTGTTGTACCCACTCAGTGGGCACGTCCATCTATCTTCAGACGGTGCGGGATTACACCTGCGTGTTACAGAGAAGGGATTTATCGCTTCTCGTTGCTCAGCATAGCACGTGGTGGTCCAGGGAGTAGGTCGGGTCCGCTTGACCATGTAGACTACATATGTGGCGCATATGATAGTGCATGGAGGCAGCCATCTGTGGGGTCAGAGACTGTGTTGTACCAACTCAGTTGGCACAGTCTGCTGGATTGCCCAGATGAAGGGGAATCGCACGGGTTGGCGATTGGCTGGGACAGCCTACCAGAAATTAGTGCTTGTCCTCTCTGTGCATCTTATCTCGCCTGAGCGGGACGCGGAGACCAAGTATGAAATCTGGATCCCATCTCACTAAAAGAGTGTTACTCTTTCGGACTGTTTTACTGGATTTTTCAGTCAGATAAAATAGTGAGAAAAGAATCTTTCTTAAGTCCTGGATTGATTCTGAACATTGATACTGACCTTGCTGTTCTTGCATTGTTGTAGATACCTGCAGCAACGAACACCATGAGCTTCAATGTGCGATCCCTACTGGAAAGGGAGAAGTTTGCTGGGCCGAACTTCTCTGACTGGTTCGGACACCTTAAGATCGTTCTTAAGGCAGAGAGGAAACTGTATGTTCTCGAGACGGCGATACCGCCGCAGCCCGCTCCGAACGCCGCAAGGGCGGTTCGGGATGCCTATGAAAAGCACGTCAATGATAGCATTGATGTCGCTTGCCTGATGCTAGCGTCTATGACGCCACCGCTGCAGCGTCAGCATGAGGATATGTCAGCTATTGAGATCATAGCGAACCTCAAGATGCTGTATGCTGCACAGGCGAGGACAGAACGCTATAATCTGACGAAGCTCTTCTTTCAGAGCAAACTGGCTGAAGGGAGCCCAGTGGGAGCTCACGTGCTCAAGATGATTGGGCACAAGGAGGCTCTTGAGAAACTGGGGCATACCATCAACCAGGAGCTTGCTGTAGACATAATTCTACAGTCTCTTCCGCCTTCTTTCGATGCGTTCATCATTAACTTTAATATGAACAAAATCGATTGTACACCGGCAGAGCTGTTGAATATGCTCTTGACTACTGAGGAAACTCTGAAGGGAAAGCCTTCAACCTCTGTCTTGATGGTTCCTTCAAGGAACAAGAAGAAGGGGAAGAAGGGCAAGGCCCCTGTCAAGAACTACAGTAAGGTGCTGAAACAAAAGGTGAAGCGGTCGAAGGACAACAGGTGTTTCCACTGTGGCCAGCTGGGTCACTGGAAGAAGGACTGTAAAGCGCACCAAGGAGATAAGAGGGGAAGCATCGCTTCTGGCTCAGGTATATATGACTGAGGTCATGTTATCTTCTTCTACTATATCATGGGTGTTGGACACTGCATGTGGAGTTCACATTTGTTCAAATGTACAGGAACTCAAGAGAAGAAGGCAGGTGGGACAGCATGAGGTAGACCTACGAGTTGGAAACGGGGCACGGGTTGCTGCTGTTGCTGTAGGAGACTATTTCATTTCTTTACCATCTGGCATTGTATTAGAATTAAACAATTGTTATTTTGTACCCAGTATTACCAAGAATATTATCTCTATTCCTGCTCTTGTCAGGAAAGGATTTGCCTTTGAATGCAAGATTTCAAAGTGTGTTTTATCTTATGATAATATTGTGTATGCAACTGGTTCAATTAACAATGGGTTATTCATGTTGGACATGGAATATTCTATACAAAACATTGATAATAAGAAAGCCAAGTATGTTGATGACAGCACCTTGCTATGGCATAGTCGTTTAGGCCATATTAACGAGAAGCGCATTAAGCGGTTGCATAATCATGGACTGCTGGGATCATTCTCCTATGAGGAGATTGATACATGCAAAGCTTGTTTAATGGGTAAAATGACGAAGTCACCTTTTCCTAATAGAGGTCAAAGGGCTTCAGGTTTACTTGACCTTATACACAGTGATGTGTGTGGGCCTTTTAGTAAACATGCCAGAGGTGGCTATCATTACTTCATTACCTTTACTGATGATTTCAGTAGGTATGGGTATGTCTATTTGATGAGACATAAGAGTGAATCTTTTGACAAGTTCAAAGAGTTCAAAAATGAAGTACAAAATCAGCTAGGCCGAAATATCAAGGCACTTCGTTCTGATCGAGGTGGTGAATACCTAAGTCATGCGTTTACTGACTATCTAAAGGAGTGTGGGATTATCTCACAGCTCACTCCACCAGGAACACCGCAATGGAATGGTGTGTCCGAGAGGAGAAATAGAACGTTACTTGATATGGTTCGTTCTATGATGAGTCAGGCTACTCTACCATATTCCTTTTGGGGTTTTGCACTGGAAACAGCTGCAAAGGTACTAAACCGAGTGCCATCCAAGGCAGTTTCTAAGACACCATATGAGTTATGGTATAGGAAACAGCCAAGCTTGACATTTATCAGGATCTGGGGTTGCGAGGCTTATGTCAAAAAGCTTGCCTCTGGGAAACTAGAGAGCAGATCTGAGAAATGTATCTTTGTCGGTTACCCTAAGGAAACTAAGGGTTATTATTTCTACGATCCCAAAGAGAACAAGGTTTTTGTTGCTCGGACGGCCATATTTCTTGAGAAGGAGTTTCTTCTGCAAGAGGCCAGTGGGAGAGAAATAATGCTGGATGAGATTCCAGAAGAAGGACAAAGTAGTCAAGCACAGATGGATGTGCCTGAGCCGGTAGTACAGGTTACTGAACAACCTGAGGCTCAGATAACACGGGAACCGCGAAGATCGGGAAGGATCCGTCGACAGCCTGAGCGCTATGACGGAGTCTACATCATTGATAATGATGAACCCCTTACTTATGCGGATGCGGTCAGTGGACCGGAGTCAGCTAGATGGCTTGATGCTATGCGAGCCGAGATGGACTCCATGTCAGATAACCAAGTCTGGGATTTGGTTGATCCGCCTCCGGGAGTAATCCCTATAGGCTGTAAATGGATCTTCAAGAAGAAGATTGACATGGATGGTAACGTGGTTACCTATAAAGGCAGGCTAGTTGCGAAAGGTTTCAAACAAATCTACGGGATAGATTATGATGAAACTTTCTCACCTGTAGCTATGTTTAAGTCTATTCGGATTCTTTTCGCGATAGCTGCATATTACGATTATGAGATCTGGCAGATGGATGTGAAGACAGCTTTCCTTAATGGAAATCTGGATGAGGATGTGTATATGACACAACCTGAGGGTTTCACTAATCCATCAGATCGTCATAAAATATGCAAGTTAAAGAAGTCCATTTATGGACTTAAGCAAGCATCAAGAAGCTGGAATATTCGTTTTGATGAATCAATCTCTGAGTTTGGTTTCATCAAGAACGAAGATGACCCGTGTGTATATAAGAGGTTTAGTGGGAGCGTGATTACTTTCCTAGTCCTCTACGTCGATGATATCTTAATCATTGGAAATGATATTCCTGAACTGCATGCTGTTAAAGCATGGTTAGGAAAATGTTTCCAGATGAAAGATCTAGGAGAAGCAGCCTATGTGTTAGGTGTGAAGATCTACAGGGATAGATCTAAGAGGCTTCTCGGGCTGTGCCAGAGTACTTACATCGATAAAGTCCTGGAGAGATTTCATTTAGAGAATTCTAAATGAGGATATCTTCCAGTCAGACATGGTTTGAATCTTTCGAAGAGTCAGTGTCCACAAACACAGACTGAGAAAGATGAAATGGACAATACGCCTTATGCTTCGGCTATTGGGTCCATTATGTATGCGATGTTGTGTACTCGCCCAGACGTCGCTTACGGGTTAAGCGTGACCAGTCGGTTCCAAAGTAATCCAGGTATGGCGCACTGGATTGCAGTCAAGAACATTTTAAAATATCTGCGGAGGACCAAAGATATGTTCTTGATATATGGTGGTCAGGAAGAACTCAGTATAGAAGGATATACTGACGCTTCGTTCCAGTCGGACCAGGATGATTTCCGATCGCAATCAGGCTATGTTTTTAGCTTGAATGTGGAGCAGTGGTGTGGAAAAGTTTCAAACAGTCAACTGTTGCTGATTCCACAACAGAAGCCGAGTATGTTGCGGCCTCGGAAGCATCCAAGGAGGCAGTGTGGATTCGTAAGTTCGTGAGAGAACTTGGTGTTGTTCCTTCGAGTGCAGATCCTTTGGTTATCTTCTGTGATAACACTGGAGCCATCGCACAAGCAAAGGAACCACGGTCGCACCAGAAGTCCAAGCACATACAGAGACGGTTTCACTTGATCCGGGAGATCATTGATCGAGGCGAGATCAAAATCTGCAAGGTTCATACAGATGACAATCTGGCAGACCCGCTTACCAAGGCTCTGGCGCAGCAGAAGCATGAGAAGCACTGTAATAATATGGGTTTGAGATTTCTCAACCATTAGATTAAGTGCAAGTGGGAGATTGTTGGGGTATGCCCTTAAGGCTAATGTTTGAGGCCTTGGGATTGTATAAGTATCATGTAATAATCTCTTATGTTTATAAAGGCATGGTTATTATTCAGGTTGCTACCTTGTCTGCTGTAATAAGTGTACTTCTGAATAATGTCTCAAAGCTGATCAGCTAGGCTGACATGCATATGTCCTTAGTCGAGATATCTTGGTGAACATGAGACAGCCTTGATATAATTGAGACTAATATGTGTGCTAATCTTATAGGATGCTTCGAGCATGAAATAAGATGTAGACTCATGGGTACATTGGATGTACTGGACAGACCCTACTAGGATATTCAATTGCTTGTCACAATGTGAATGATCCTTGTAAGCACCAAGTGGCACATGTCCTTTGACTTGAGATCACTTGTGTTTCTAAATGATGAATGTCATTATTTTGAGGTAGTTCAATATCATTTGAAACATAATGATTATAGACTATCTTGGATAATGATCAAGAGTCAGGTTAGGACACTAGTGATAGATACAGGATTGCCGTCTCCTTGTTTAAGGAGTGTGATGTTCTAGGGCCCCCCTATATGAGATGATTGAGAAAGTGTATGGCCATACCCAGATGACTGTGATCATCTGATCTAATCATGCTCATCGTATTGGAGTTACAGGCTTGACATGCTTGTCCAATAAGAACATCCAGTGGCAAAGGAAACATGTATGCCTTGTGAAGTGGATTCACACTTGTGCTGTGGTTTGGGTGTAGTCTTGGAAGACTCTTTCCTTTATATCGGGAGACAGTGATGTGTTGCTAGATACCCCTCACTGATTGTGATGACGTGAGTTATCGTTACCGACATTTAAAGGAAACCCTTAGGGTTGCACAATTTGGTGATATGACTTACTTGAGTCAGATTGGGTGGACTGGATTGTTTTGATTCAGTTTAAAGGAGATTAAACTCTGATTGTAAGTGAGATCCAGTCTGATCATGTTTGATTGATTAGGGCTTGAGATCGGTAAGCTTTGATCGAGAGTGTGGATGCTAGATCTGGGAGATCAAGAGCATCAAAGGATGAACGGTCAGATCTTGAACCTTAGGGTTTATTTTGGTCTGGACCAATACTTGGGCTGATTTGGTTTGGTCATTGGACCAACTACATTGAACCGGCTCATATGTGAGCGCTTGGTTCATTTGTGAGATGAGATATGCGTTTGGTTCACTTCATGTGAACGCATAACGCATGTGTTGAAGACTTACCATTTATGGCATTTCGGTTTTGCCATAGTGATGAATGTCTCCACATTCGATCACAAGCTTTGGCTAACGCTCATCTCCCCTTCGGCTCTTGACGACACTCGAACTCTTGGGTGGTAGAGGTTGACGAGAAGAAGGATCAGCCAAGAAAACTTTCATCATCTCCTTCCATTCGACAAGGAACCTTGGGTGCCTTGCTAGCACAAGTGACGCCAAGGAAGTAAGAGATCTTCACCTTGTGTGTGAACTTTTGGAGGAGATCAAAGTTGCTCTCTTCTTCCAAGCCGACATCCAACTTCATGGCGTTGGTATGATCCCTTTAAAAATCCTTTCGCTTATACATAAGTTAACCATATGATCTACATGCGGTCTTGAGGGTGACACCCCTAAAATTGCATTTGCGCCCCCCTCTAGAAAGGGGCTTTATCCGCTTGCGCTCCCCCTTGAAGGGGACCCTACACATTTCACCTTTGAAGAAGCCTACAGTTCCAGACTCAAAAAATTTCAGAAGAAGGTGTAATGGTGGCGAACAATCAGCCTTTGAGGGATTTTGCAGTACCAAATATACAGAGTTTCAATTCAAGCATAGTTCGACCTAATGTGGAGGCGAACAATTTCGAGCTCAAGCTAGCGTTGATGACGATGGTTCAATAAAATCAGTTTGGGGGTTCCCCAAATCAAGACCCTAATCTTCATCTTGCTGGGTTTTTAGAATATTGTGACACTGTTAAAGTAAATAGTGTTTCTTCTGACACGATAAGACTGATACTTTTTCCATTTTTCTCTCAGGGATCGTGCAAGATTGGCTGTATTCTCTACCAGCAAGATCGATTACCACTTGGCATGAGCTTTCAAGAGCCTTTCTAAATAAATACTTTCCACCTAGCAAGACAGTCCAATTGCGAAACGTGATTACCTTTTTTGGACAACATGAAGGAGAATCTCTTTATGATGCATGGGATCGCTTTAAGGAGCTCCAGCGTATGTGTCGTCACCATGGACTTGAGAAATGGGTCCTAATCCATATCTTCTATAATGGATTAGACTACAATACAAAGTTGATGGTGGATGCTGCGGCTGGAGGAGCTATTATGAGCAAGAGCGTAGAAGAGGTAACTACTTTGCTTGAGGACATGGCTATGAACCATAACCGTTGGTCTAATGAGCGAGGTACTACTTCCATGGGACTTGGTAAGTATAGAATGATTTTTTAACATCTCTAGCGGCTAAGGTAGATTCTCTAGTGTAGAAACTATATTCTTTCACTTTTCCCTCAGTTGCCGTTAATGCTGTTTCTTGTGAAGTGTGTGGTATTTTAGGACATAATTCATCTAATTGTCAACTCTTAGCTTCATCACAAGACGACTCTAGTTAGGAGCAGGTCAACGCCTTGGGAAACTTCAATCAAAGACTAGTGAATGACCCATATTCTGCAACTTATAATCTAGGCTGGAGGAACCACCCTAACCTACCGTATAAGAACAATCAAGGGCAAGATCCTCCACAGTACAATCAACAGAATAATAGGCCACCACCAGGTTTTCAATCCAGGCAATATGGATAACCCCAGAAGTCTAACTTGGAGACCCTATTGGAAGGATTTGTTGTAGATCAAAAGAAGTATAACAAGGACGTCTTTGATGCTATTAAGTGTCTAACATCTTGTGTGGATGCCTTAGCTACCCACAATAAGATGTTAGAAAGCTAGATAGCTCAGCAGGCAAGTAGTTCTAATAGGTCCATAGGGAAACTTCTGGGACAACCAGAGATGAATCCCAGGGAATATTGCAATGCCATCATTGTTGTGAATGGCGAACACATTGATGTGCCTGGAGAGCCTATTGAGAATTTTGCACTTGAAGATTTTGAGGACAAGCCTGAGGAGACTTAACCTGAAGTAGAGAAATTAGAGGAGAAAGAGAAGGGGGAAAAATATGTAGGTCTGCCTACATATGTTCCACCAGTTCCTTCCCCTAGAGGCTATTTAGAGTGTATCAGAGATAACTTGATATTGGAAAATACGAAGTAAAGAGCAGCCAGGTAAGTGAGCTCGTGAAGATAGCAAAGGTAAAAGATCCTGGAAACGTTTCAATTCCCTACCAAGTTGGTAAGATCTTTATTGAACATGCTCTATGTGACTTGGGAGCGAGTGTAAGTTTGATGCCCTCATATATGATTGAGAAAGTAGACATCGGAGAAATGAAACCTACTGAAATTTTGCTTCAATTTGCTAATGGTTTTGTTCAACAACCTGTTGAAATTTTAGAAAATGTTCTGTTAAAGTTGATAACTTTTTTGTTTTGATAGATTTTATGATTGTTGATATGAAAGAAGATACTAATTCACCAATTATTTTAGGCAGACCATTTTTGGCAAGTACAGGGGCCATTATAGATATGTTAAATGTGAGATTAACGCTGAATTTGGGTGAGAATAAATTGATATATGATTTTTCTTTGAAAGCTAAAAGGCCTTATTTTGTAGGTTTCCACCAATCCTCTGAAGTGAAGGGAAGCAAGTCCAATGATGGAAATATGGTAAAATTTGATGAAAGTCCATTGAAAAATTTCTTGAAGCATAAAAGGGATAAGGAGAAGAAAGATGGAGCATGGGCACTATCCCAAATTTCAAAATTAAGCCCATATTATGGATTGGAAAGGTGTAGGGATGAACAATTTTCCATTATTCACTATGCCTCGGATCCACCTGAAGGAAGATAAACATTGCGTTGGTCAAGCTAATGACCTTAAACAAGCGCTTCCTGGGAGGCAACCCAGAGGCTTTGAACTTTATTCATTCCAGCATTTTTAGTTTCGATTTTTCCTTAATTTATTTTCTTAGAATTTTTAGAGAGTTTTATCACCATGTTTTGATGAACTTTTCTATAAGAAAAACCTTCTAAATTTGGTGCTTTATGTGCAGGAATTTTCTGAAATTTTTCTAGAGAAAAATGGAGTGAAAATGGAAAAATTACAATCGAAGCTGTAAATAACACGCGGGCCGTGATTTTATTTGTAGGAGGACTGTACACATAGGAGGAATTACGACCGAAGCTGTGAAGCTTTTATGGGTCGTAAGTTCGTACGGTTTAAACTTAACAGGTGAACTATGGTTTACTCCCACATCCATAAACCGCCGATTTTCGATGATTCCTTCCTCCTGTTGCGACGAAACCTTTCCACCGACTTTCCTCTACTTCCAGCGATTGTTTTTTGGTGATCTTTTATTGGATTTCGGCCGAATTTCATGGAAAAGCGCCGCCTATCCGCCAGCACATCTAGAGTCTATTTTTGCTCAATTCTTATGCAATTCCCGCATAGATTCGTGAGCAAACTCTCCCTAGTTCTACTTTTCAGTCTTTGCACTCGATGTGCATACTTATAGTATCGATTTGGAGTTGTTTGATTGGATTTCTAGATTAATTTTCATTCGACCTTCACGGGCAATTTTTGGGACTACTGTAGCATTCGTGATTTTGAGTTAAACATGCATATTATAGATTGATATGATTAATATTATGGCACTGAGGAGATCAGTGAGGACTAGACCCTACAGGGCTATGATGAAGAGTAAATACATTGGACCCGCTCCGTGGTATATGTATAGGATGGTATCCGGAGTGTGCCCGGATACTTTTGAGTGGATCGTATATGACAACTCAGAGCTTAGACTCAGATGCAAACATCAGAGGCTCCTAGCACACCCTCAGCTCCTAGTACATCATAGGCTACAGTACCTGAGCTAGTTAGCTCTCCAGAGTTAGAGATCATATCTGAGAGGCCTACTGATAAGCTAGAGAGCCGTGACCAGAGGATTGCTAGACGTTACGCTAGGAAGCATACCGGTCGATCCACTTCTACTTGGGGGAGGAGAGCCACTAGACCATTATCACCAGTACTTGAGACTACAGAGATACCTATAGTACCCCAGAGCCAGCTCCTGCAGTAGTTGAGATGGAGTGTGCAGTTGAGTCACAGTGTAATTCTGCACCTATGGATGTGGAGGAGGCTGCCACATCAGCACCTCCTTCTGATTTACTAGAGTCCATTGCACATGCTAATATAGAGTCTATGGAGATAGAGGACGCTATGCGCGATACTGTTCAGACTCCTAAGATCCCCTCCCCATCTTCAACACAGGGAGACTTATCTGTCCCTAAGGCTCCTACACCAGAGTTACTAGACGATGAGTAGGGATCTCCTGAGATATTTGCTAATCTACCAGAGATCTCGGTGGACATACCAGAGCTACATTCTTCACCATCAGTAGGACCTGAGCTGCCTGTGGCTCCTGAGACAGCACCACCTGTGTTAGAGATATCACATGACATTGAGATGCCAGCTCCAACTTCTTTACCATCTAATACTGTTTTACTAGAGATACATCTGCCTTCACCTGAGCCATCATCAAAGTTGTCACTTGCTGCATCTTTAGAGCCATCATCACCAGAGCCGTCTCCTCCAGCACTAGAGCCTGAGGTAGAAGAGAGGAGACGAGCATGATCACCACCCCCTATCCTTACTCCTTATCCACGACAGATCAAATATAGGAGTAGAGAGCAGGAGAGGAGATACCGAGCTATGACAACTCGAGGAGTACTTAACACTAGATACTGGGATGACCAGACATTGCAGTCCCTAGGACTGTTCGATGACATCCAATGGATGTTCTCGAACATAGGGTGGCAGGATTTTTACCATCAGAGGCATTCTACATATGTATAGATGACCCTAGAGTTTTTCAGTTCTATCCAGATCACACTACATAACTATGATGACAGTGATCCAAGGAAGAAGGCAATCCGGCTGGGGAACCGGGACCATGTGCTTACACTTGATCAGGTTGGTCACATATTTGGGTTTCCCCTCAGATGGTACTAGATATCACCCTCGTGAGTACTCTGATAGGAATTTTTAGGGGAAGATAGCTGGAGAGGGAGGATTTGATCCGAGGACCGCCAGAGCCACAAATCTATCCAGCCCAGTATATAGATATATGCATCAGGTACTCGTGCACACCAACTTTGGGAGAGCAGAGAGTGATGACATGGTCAGATCTTCTGAGTTATTTTTCTTAGGGACCATGTTGACAGGATGCTATGCCAGCACCCCGTTCTACCTTGTGAAGCATATTCATAAGGTAGCTAGGGCGTGGAGAGGAGTTTTAGTTATGGGAGGTTTCATTACCACCATTGCCCTTGCCCTCGATTTTGACACCTCGGGGTTGAACGAGGCTAAGGGTAATCCCAGATTGGACATGGATGCCTGCGTCACTATTAAGATGATTACGAGGCTTGGGAGCTCGTATCATCTGATGTTCAGGCATATTGCTATTACCATGAGACTGCCAAACATGAATTGTACTATGGTTCGTGCTCAGCAGAACTGGATCGTGGACCCCCCGCGAGGTGGGGGAGGTCCTAGTGAGGCAGCTTCACCTCCTTCACCGCCGAGGATTTCTGAGCCTGCGCCTCCAGTTGAGCCGTCCACCTCTGCTCGGCCGTCTACATCTGCTGGACCATCTACCTCAGCACCACCAGACCCTTCTTTAGAGCAGATACGAGCCGAGCAGCGGAGGATGCATGACGACATATTGTGCTTGGAGCAGGGTCAGAGGAGGACGCTTGAGTCCTTGCACGCGATCGAGGAGTTGTTGCGGCAACGTCTCCTGTCTTCATCGACCTAGCATACCTGAGATGAGGAAGAGGATTCTGAGCACACAGAGACGGACTGATGAGTTTTATGAGTATATCTACTATGTTATTCATTTCTATGCTTATGCTCACTATTCCTTGGAAATATCTCACATACATTCTCTTGAGCAGGATTTGGTAGATCTGATCCTGATACAGGCATACACTGCTTTTCTATGTTTTATGTGTGTGTGCGTTGTACTTTGATATTTTGTGGTTCATTCTTTGAATTTTATGTGACACTTGACATTTCGACTGATATTGTATATACATGATGATGGTATTTGACTTTGGGATCCTGTACATGGTTGAGTTGTGATGGTATTGTATATATTAGATGCCTGCCATGTATCTATGATGATTTGAAATGTTATGGTGATGGTTTGGATGATTTTTGAATGAATTTGACATGAGCTTGATATTAGAAGTGAGTAGTAACTCTGAAATAGTAAACTGTGATTTTGATAGTGAAACATGATGGTATTTGATATTTGAAACTTGTTTACCGTGTAAAATATGAAAAATCTTCGATATGACATAGTTTCTAGATTTTTCTGGGTCATGTTTATGTCTTTTAATATAATTGTATAGGTTTTCACCAACATTATAAAGCGAACTCTTGCAAAAAATTTTCTGAAATCCTTCATTCATTACTTTAATGTTAATACACATGCAATAATTTAAGTCTAGGGTTGTCACGCCCCGGCGGAAGCCGGCTATTCCTTGCTCAGGGTTCCCTAGGGAGATGACAATATTGATAGGAACAAAGGAACTATAAAATCAAATAAATCAAATAGTCTTAAATTCAACATCAGGACTGTGCATCATAATCAACTGACTCCATTACAAAAATTCATTAACTAAAGTCTATAAAGACACTCTAACAAAGATGCAATTAATCTAACTGTAAGACTAGAATAAATCAGAAAAACATTTAGCAAAGAACACTTGATGATACTCTGTCTCCGGTGGGTAACTAACTATCTACTCTATCCCTCCCAGACGCAAACTCGGTACCTGGAGGAGAAACAAGGGGAGTTAGCGAAAAATGCTAAGTAGGAACCAAGAGAGATGATGCATGTTCAATTTATATGAAATTGCAATAACAGAGCTACACTACATGTCAGGAACTGATAATACAACAAAATAATGGAACATAAGGTTGTCGTGTAAATCATCAACCTTGGCCACAATTCTCACTCATGAGCCGCACTCATTCTCAGAGTGTTTCCACCGTCAGCTCACACGATGGAACGACTGTCTCAAACAGTCCGGTGAATGTTGCGTCCAACATCTGACATCCGTAGTATTGTCTGAGGATAACTGGCGGTGCCCTAACCGGCAAACACATAGTCTGATATAATCAGAACTATAACTCAGATAAACAGGCCACTGGTGATAACTCACCAGGTCAGAGGTCATATGCATGCCACGACATAATAACAGTATAACATCTCAATTCATTTACATGGTTCGTAAACAGTTATAACTTTCCAACAGAAATATCAGAAAACTTTATCAACATATTCTCAATGCATCCATGATGATTATGAAGTCAAATATGCACAATTAATAAGGTAACGAGGTCAACTGAATTTAGAAGCAAATCAATCAGAATAGTTTCAAAGATAAGGTGTCAATATCTATCTACTCATGAATTTGACACCGTAACAAAGGTAGGGGAAAGATTCCTACCTCAATCGTTGATATTCCTCAATCTTCTTTGAAAGTTCAATTTATCTTCTCTTCTAAAATAATTCCACCGTTCCGTTGATCTCACTAGGTTCAAGTATCCTAATTTCCAAAATTACCCTAATCACAAAGATATAATATTTAGGGTTTAACAATTACTGTGTAGGTCATTAATGAATTGATTAAATAAAGAGGTAATTAACTTTACCTTCTGTCAAATCTCGTGCAGACAAATGCCGCACGCGATCGTTCGTTCGCTTGCTGCCAGACACAGACGCCGACGCCCGCTGGGAAGAGCTGCGCCGGAAGGAAAGCTGGATCGCCGGCGCTCACTGGGAAGGAGCGGCGCCGGAAGGGAAGGTAGTAGTCGGCTAGAGAGGAAAACCGTCGACGCTGGAAAGGAAGAGAGACGCTGTGAACAAGGAAGGAAGGAGCCGCCAAGAATCGTCGGCGTCAGAAGGAGGCGGAGACGACGTCGACTCAGAGAGAAAACTCACCGCAGGGAGAAGATGGAAAAGTCAGTCGCCACAGGAAGAAAACGAAGCCGCCGGACTCAAGAACTCGTCTTTCGCTGTTCGCGTCTGGAACAGAGGAGAACGAAGTCGCCCCCTCGCTGCAAGATCACCACGCGCGTCCGAACATCGCTGCTTCAAGGGAAAGTGAAGATAACTTCGGCAGCCCTTCCAGTCGCCGCCGGTAGATGGAACACTGCCGCAAGATCTGTCTTTGGCTAGGACTCAGGAGCGTCACCGCTGGAGCTCTAAATGCGTTCGAGTCTCGCCAGACGATGGGCGCGGCTTCAAGGAACGATAGGGCAATGTCCGACGTCCTTTCTCGTTGCCGCCGGACGCACGCGTTCGCCGCTGACCACGGACGCTCGCTGCCGAAGAGAAAGACGCGAGCACAGATGCCGGCATCAGCTTTTGAAGGAAAGGAAAGAAATAGGGCTCGAGCGGCGCAGGGGAGGTTAATAAGGGATTAGGGATTAATGAGATGGAGTAGGGATTAAGGTGTTTTATTTATAGGGGAGTATTAGGGGGAATTTAGGGCAATTTAGAGTACGATTTGGGAGAAGATTTTAGGGTTAAAATTAGATTAGGATTTGGGGACATTTAGGGTTTTTCATAAAAAAATTAAATTTTAATTTTAAATAAACTGAAAAAAAATTTTAAGGCATAACATTATCTACCCCTTAAAAAGAATTTGGTCCCTCAAATTCACGTACCAAGCTAGAACAAATGGGGGTACTGAGCCTTCACATCCTCTTCGCACTCCCACGTAGCCTCGCTATCTGAATGATGCTGCCAACCAACTTTAACCATCTTGATGATCTTGTTTCTCAATTGATGTTCTTTTCTTTCCAATATCTGAACAGGGTGTTCAACAAAGGAAGTATCAGACCGAATTGGCACTGACAATTTCTCTAACACATGAGATGGATCAGATATGTATTTCCGTAGCATAGAGATATGAAAAACATTGTGCACTCTAGAGAGAGAGGGTGGTAAAGCCAACCGGTAGGCTACTGCACCTACCCTTTCCAGAATTTCGAAAGGTCCAATGTATCTCGGAGCTAGTTTTCCTTTCTTTCCAAATCTCATCACACCTTTCAATGGAGATACCTTCAAAAATACATGGTCGCCAACCATAAATTCCAAGTCTCTTCTTCTCCTATCAGCATAACTCTTTTGTCTGCTCTGAGCTGTTAACAACCTTTGCTTGATTCCTTGCACTATTTCCACATCCTGTTGTAGCATCTGAGGAACTGACAATAGCCTTTCACCCACCTCATTCCAAAGTACAGGGGACTTGCATCTCCTTCCATATAGGGCTTCAAACGGTGCCATCTTTATTGATGAATGATAACTGTTATTATATGAGAATTCTGCCCAATGTAAATAACTTTCCCAATTGCCACCAAAATCAAGTACACATGCTCTCAACAAATCTTCCAAAGTTTGTATAGTTCTTTCTGATTGGCCATCTGTCTGGGGATGAAATGCTGTACTAAAATGCAATCGTGTACCGAAAGCTTTCTGTAAACTACCCCAGAATCTAGAAGTAAACCTCAGATCTCTGTCTGAAATAATACTAGTAGGTACACCATGCAGTCTGACAATCTCATTGCAATATAGGGTGGCTAACTTATCCAAGGTGTCAGTTTTCTTAACAGGTAGAAAATGTGCTGACTTAGTCAATCTATCAACAATTACCCAGATTGAGTCATATCCCCTTTGAGATCTAGGAAGCCCTGAGACAAAATCCATTGTAATATGCTCCCACTTCCATTCAGGTATAGGGATATTTTGCAACTTCCCTGCTGGTCTCATGTGCTCAGCCTTCACCTGCTGACATGTTAGGCAACATGATACAAACTTTGCTATGTCCCTTTTCATATTGTTCCACCAATAATATTCCTTAAGGTCCTTGTACATCTTTGTACTCCCTGGGTGGATGGTAAGTTTAGATCGGTGTACTTCATCCAATAATTTTTCTTTCACAGGATGATTTTCTGGTACACACAGTCTTCCTCTGAATCTCAGCACTCCTTCTGAATCTTTTGTGAAATCGGGTAATAGTCCTTGTTCTACTTTCTTACTCAAAGATAATAGATTTTCATCACCCAATTGAGTCTCCTTAATTTTCTGCACAAGCTGAGACTGGGCTCTCATCACAGCCAAGTAACTCCTTTCTGATTCATTTATTACTTCAACACCCAATTCCACAAGCTGTTTAATTAAGTCGGTTGGTGTAGTCCTCAGACGAGCAAGTGTTCCTTCTGATTTCCGACTCAGAGCATTGGCTACCACATTTTCCTTGCCAGGATGATACTTAATTTGGCAATCATAATCTTTCAGATATTCCATCCACCCGCGTTGCCTCATATTCAGCTCCTTCTGACTAAACAGATATTTTAAACTTTTATGGTTAGTGAATATTTCAAAAGTAGTGCCATATAAATAATGTCTCTACAACTTCAAAACAAAAATGATGGCTGCCAGTTCCAAGTCATGCACTGGATAATTCTTCTCGTGATTCTTGAGTTGCCGGGATGCATAGGCAACCACTCTATCATTTTGCATCAAAACTCCACCCAGACCTTGACCAGAAGCATCAGTGTACACGATATAACTATCTTCTCCGGAAGGGATTACCAACACTGGAGCAGTAATTAATCTCTTTTTCAGTTCTAAGAAGCTATTTTCACATGTATCCTTCCAATCAAATTTCACACCCTTTCTGGTCAGATAGGTTAAAGGAGCAGCCAACTTAGAAAATCCTTTCACAAATCGTCTATAATACCCTGCTAAACCAAGAAAGCTTCGAATTTCTTGCACTGATTTTGGCCTCCCCCACTCAGAGATAGCAGAAATCTTCTGGGGATCCACGGCTATTCCATCACCAGAAATAACATGGCCTAGAAATGCCACTTCTTTAAGCCAAAAGTCACACTTACTAAACTTAGCATATAGCTTTTCTTGCCTCAACCTTTCCAAAACTAATCTGAGATGTTTCTCATGTTCAGTCATACTGCAGGAATATATCAAAATATCATCTATGAAGACAACCACAAATTTATCCAGATAATCAATAAAAATTATGTTCATCATGTCCATAAAAACTACAGGTGCATTAGTAAGTCCAAAAGGCATCACTAAAAATTCGTAGTGTCCATATCTTGTTCTGAATGCAGTCTTGGACACATCTTCATCTCTGACTCTTATTTGATGATACCCTGATCTCAAGTCAATCTTAGAATAAACACATGTGCCTTTCAACTGGTCAAATAAATCGTCAATTCGGGGAAGTGGATATTTATTTTTGATTGTAATGGCATTCAGCTGTCTGTAGTCAATGCATAGTCTCATAGATCCATCCTTCTTCTTTACAAAGAGGACTGGAGCACCCCAAGGGGATACACTAGGTCGTATATGTAACATCCCTCAGAATCACACCCCACACGCATACAAGTAAAATACGGGGTTTCAAAAATTTTTACTCTTCCATTAAAACACAAGAAGAAAGCGGCATCGAAGGACATTACTACGGAACTGAAAACCGCACAGAACTGAATAGGATCGATTTACTAGGAAATAGAAATCCGGAAATCCAGAAAATCCGACAGCAAGTATAATAATTTACTGCTGCACAGACACGCATATCCTGGAATAAAACAGATGTCCACACTACACATATGTGGAAAACACAAATTCAGATATATTGCGGAATAAGAACAATAACTCTCAAATCGGACATTTCAGAATAAGAATAATTTCAAATCTCACGAATCCAAAACTCATATCTAACAATTAAAACGAGACAACTATAATATAATATCCTGAAAACAGGCATAAGCCCTCAGGAGATAAAACGTATCATATAATTAAGTTAGGCACGCAGGCCTGACAGATTTTTTAGAAGACAACTCTTAGAAATTAAATAAAACATTAGCATCATAGTAAATTCATGAATTAGCTATAGCGATCACTGTCCTAATGTCTCACCTGAAAATATTTAAACAACGGGGGTGAGCTAAAAAGCTCAGTGAGTAAAAGACACTAAAAGCCATCCATAGTACACATCAAAAATATCATGCATAAGTTGAAATACATTTTTGTAACAGATAAGATAAATCAACTTAACATGCACACCCATATCAGAAACAAAACATAATCAAATACAGATACTTATAACATTAGGCATCAAGCATGAAGTAGGATATAAGTATACCAACCCCTCCCTACTAAACACACTGCCTAACACATCTATAATACAGATCGAAACAGAACTACAGAAATCAGAACTGACAGACAGAAAATCAGAATTTTCAGAATCCAAACGGATAGTCTACATCGGAACAGAAAGGCCACAGAAGGCCTGATGACCACAGAAGGTCTGACCCCACCTCTGCCGAGGACGAGACATGCATGCATATCAGAAACAGAATGGTAGAGGAGGTATCAGTGGGTGGCCCCCGTCTTGTCAGGACGTGGCACTCTGGCCTCCAAAACCCAGAACAGAATGGTAGAGGAGGTATCAGTGGGTGGCCCCCGTCTTGTTAGGACGTGGCACTCTGGTCTCCAATACCCAAAACAGAATGGTAGAGGAGATATCAGTGGGTGGCCCCCGTCTTGTCAGGACGTGGCACTCTGGTCTCCAATACCCAGAACAGAATGGTAGAGGAGGTATCAGTGGGTGGCCCCCGTCTTGTCAGGACGTGGCACTCTGGTCTCCAATACCCAGAACAGAATGGTAGAGGAGGTATCAGTGGGTGGCCCCCGTCTTGTCAGGACGTGGCACTCTGGTCTCCAATACCCAGAATAGAATAGTAGAGGAGGTATCAGTGGGTGGCCCCCGTCTTGTCAGGACGTGGCACTCTGGCCTCCAATACCTATAACGGAACAGAAATAGTGTCTCAAGGGTCGTAGTAGACTATCAGCACCATTACAGCGCCACAGAAGGAGGGTAAGAACACAAAAGAGTGCTACACTAGGGCATAATTTTACAGAACAGATTATACTGAAACGGAGGAGTAGGACCAACCACTACTTAATTCTTACATCATGCCCAAAGTCTGACAAACCAGAAAATGACACACCCCAATATCCAGTTCTTAACAAATTACAATTTGCAGAAAATCAAAGCTGAACACACTTCATAATTTTTACCATCAACCAGAAGTAATATATGAGTGAATTCCTTAGATTTCATGCAACTATCCTTAATTCATGTCAGACCAGTCTATGTTCTCACAAAGGTTATGACACATTCAAAGTTTTCAGAAAATTCACAACATATAAACAGAACAGAAAATATTCACATAACAAACAATTAAACATAGAACAGAAACTATTCATGAAATAATTTCCTCAAAATTCCTAAAACCGTGAGCTATAAAATTACTATAAGGGGCGCCAGTTTCAGAACCTTAACAGAACGTACAAATTTCATGTAAATAATTTCAGTCCACCACTACAGATAATTTTAATTACACGTTCGTGAAGAAAATTGACAAAAGCCCCAAAATTGGCTCGAACCATGATTTTCGAAAATTCCTAAGTTCTTAGTTAAATCCCCAATTTTGTTTTCTCTAAAATTTCTCATCAAGCAAATAAATTTTAGAAGAACTACAGACCACAATTTAAGAGATTAAACCATACAGGCTAAATTTTTCTCACAATGGAATATTCGTCTAACCAAAACATAGCAGATTTATATTGTCAGATTGCAACATATATTTTTGGTCCAATTTCGAACCAAAGCTAGTCAATATTATATTCAAAATGAAGCTCTCTGAATCTAGTTTCCAATAAAACTGGTTTCGCAAAATTTTGAATTGTAGGCAGGAAGATATAAGGGTTCGAACATAGGTGGGTCAGAATTTCAGATTTCAAGAAAACAGATTCATATATCAGAATTACGACATATATTTCAGATTCAATAACTAATCGAAAATAGGCGTTATGGGAGTCAAAATGAAGCTCTTCAAGCCTACGGTCTAATAAAACTGGTTTCACAGGATTTCGAGCTATACTTAGGGAGATACGAGAGTTAGAACACAAAAGGGTCAAGATTCTAGATTTTCAGAAAACAGATTTCGTAAGTTATATAACAATGCCGATTGCAACACGAATATAGTTCAGATGTGGTCGATATTACATAAGAATCAAAGCTGAGCGAATCTAGTTTCATACAAAATTTGTTTCGTGTGATTTGGATCTATAGATCATGAGATATTGAGGTTAAAGCACAGTAAGGTCAGATTGGCGACTACAATTTTCAGCAAGACAAAATTTCTGAATCATCATGCATATTCAGATCCGACCTATAGAATAGAAAAACACAGGATCTACTTGCAGATTTTTGGTTCATACAGATAATTATTGCAAATAGGATTAGACTCCTTAGGATCGAATTACTCACCGAAAATCGCCCACAGAAAAAAAACGCCACAACAGAGGGTCAGGGATCTCCAGGAACTTCGTCCACCACCAGTCTGCCACCACCAGCGTCAGAAATTTGCAGGAGGCGCCAAACACAGTAAGGGCGACAACCATAGGCGGCTAGGGCAAGAAAACAACAAAAATCGTGAGGGAGAGGAGCTCTCACGATATTTCTCTTTTTCTCCCACTCCAAACGGATCCAAGATCCAATAACCCAGTTAACTTAAGTGAAAATCGGTTTTAAGGGCTCACCTGGGCTTAACCACCATGCGCCACTCCAATAACACAGAAATATGCGCCACCATGGTGGAAGAATTCCAGGAGTAAAGAGTCAAGGTTGAGGGTTCGAAGCCCCAACCAAAATAATTATTTTTGCCCTGTAGGAAAAAGTCCTACAATTAGGCAAAAATCCCAAAACTTTAACAGATAAAAATACAGAAACAGAATTTCTAACCTTAAATCATAATTCAGAAAAATTGAGGGCGTTACATCCTCCCCCCCTTATAGAGCTTTAGTCCTCTAAAGCTGACCAAGCCCGTCACTGAACAGGTGAGGATGCTCCTTTCTCATATCTGCTTCAACCTCCCAAGAGGCTTCTTCAACAGACTGATTTCCCCAGATGACTTTCACAAGTGGAATAACCTTATTTCTCAGCACTTTCTCTTTTCTATCTTCAATTCTGAGAGGTTTCACCACAAAAGTCATGTTCTCTTCAAGCTGAAGAGGTTCCAACTCTAGAACATGAGAAGGATCAGAACAGTATTTTCTGAGTGCAGATACATGGAACACATTATGGAGGTGTTCCAGTGATGGGGGCAGAGCAAGTCGGTATGCCACAGGTCCAACCCTCTCAATGATATCAAAGGGACCAATGTACCTGGGACTCAATTTTCCCCTCTTCCCAAATCTCATCACCCCTTTCATAGGTGAGACCTTTAGGAAAACATGTTCTCCCACCAAAAACTCAAGAGGACGCCGGCTCACATCAGCATAACTCTTCTGTCTATCTTGAGCAATCTTCATCTTTCTCTGAATTTCTCTAATCTTCTCAGTGGCTTCCTGAACAGCATCAGACCTTAGCACTGTTCTGTCCCCAGTTTCCTCCCAGCATATAGGTGTTCTGCATTTCCTCCCATATAGAGCCTCATACGGAGCCATCTGTATGCTAGAGTGAAAGCTATTGTTGTAGGTGAACTCTATCAGTGATAAGTCCAGATCCCACTCAACAGACCAGTCAACCACATAAGATCTCAGAAGATCCTCAAGTGTCTGAATAGTCCTCTCTGTCTGACCATCAGATTGAGGATGATATGCAGTGCTGAAACTCAGATTAGTTCCCAAATCTTCCTGTAATTTCTTCCAAAACCTGGACAGAAATCGAGGATCACGGTCAGAGACAATGTCCAAGGGAACTCCATGCAATCTGACAATCTCATCGATGTACAGTTTTGCTAACCGATCCAAACTGTAAGTCATTTTGATCGGTAAGAAGTGAGCTGACTTCGTGAGTCTGTCCACAATCACCCATACGGCATCATGATTCCTTCTGGTATTGGGCAGTCCACACACAAAGTCCATACTGATATGCTCCCACTTCCACTGAGGAATAGGGAGAGACTGCATCAAACCGCCCGGCCTCTGATGCTCAGCCTTCACGGTTTGGCAAGTCAAACATCTGGACACAAACAAATGCACATCCTTCTTCATACCATGCCACCAGAAAGTCTTTTTCAGATCCTGATACATCTTGGTACTACCAGGATGAACGGTATACTTAGTGCAATGACTTTCCTTAAGAATTTCATTTCTCAACTCAGGGTCCTCAGGAACACAGACCCTTCCACGGAATCTGAGGAGACCATCATCCGACATACTGAAATTATCCACCCAGCCTTGCTCAGACCTCTCTTTCCACCGTAAAATATCCGGATCTGATTGCTGCCCTGATCTCAATCTCTGCAGTAACTCTGACTGAACCCTGAGAGAAGCTAGAAGACCGCCTCTCTCACCCGGAGTCACACTCAGATGCATGTCACTGAACTCCTGCAATAGTCGCCACTCCTGGACTCGCAGTGCAGCTATCTGAGTCACAGGATACCGACTAAGAGCATCAGCCACCACATTGGCTTTACCAGACTGATATTGGATGGTGAAGTCATAATCCTTTATCAATTCAAGCCATCGCCTCTGTCTCATATTCAGCTCTTTCTGAGTGAAGATATACTTCAAGCTCTGGTGATCTGTAAACAATTCAAATGTCTGTCCAAACAGATACTGCCTCCAGATTTTCAAGGCAAAAACTACAGCTGCCAACTCCAGATCATGAGTGGGGTAGTTTACCTCGTAGTCTTTGAGTTGTCTTGAAGCATAAGCAACTACTTTTCCTTGCTGCATCAGTACAGCACCCAGACCCTTACCAGAGGCATCAGTGTAAACAGTGAACTTCTCTCCATCACAGGGAATGATGAGGATAGGAGCACTGGTCAGTCTCTTTTTCAGTTCCTGAAAACTAGACTCACAATCATCAGACCACTCAAACTTCAAATTCTTTCTAGTTAGCTTAGTCAGAGGACCAGCCAGCTTGGAAAAACCCTCCACAAAACGGCGGTAGTATCCAGCTAAGCCCAGAAAACTTCTGACCTCAGTCGCTGTAGTTGGTCTTCCCCAGTGAAGAATGGCCTCCACCTTCACTGGATCCACAGACACACCCTGGTCAGAAATAATGTTTCCCAGAAAGCCAATCTGATGTAACCAAAACTCACATTTGCTGGCCTTAGCATACAGCTGCTTCAGCCGCAGAATCTCCAGCACCTTGCGCAAATCCTGAGTGTGATCTTGCGCATTCTTGGAGTAGATCAGAATATCATCTATGAAGACGACCACACATTTGTCCAGAAGTTCATGAAATACTCTGTTCATCAGATCCATAAACTGCATTCAGGACCAGGTATGGGCACTATGAGTTTCTTGTTATGACTTTTGGACACTAAAAGCCATCCATAGTACACATCAAAAATATCATGCATAAGTTGAAATACATTTTTGTAACAGATAAGATAAATCAACTTAACATGCACACCCATATCAGAAACAAAACATAATCAAATACAGATACTTATAACATTAGGCATCAAGCATGAAGTAGGATATAAGTATACCAACCCCTCCCTACTAAACACACTGCCTAACACATCTATAATACAGATCGAAACAGAACTACAGAAATCAGAACTGACAGACAGAAAATCAGAATTTTCAGAATCCAAACGGATAGTCTACATCGGAACAGAAAGGCCACAGAAGGCCTGATGACCATAGAAGGTCTGACCCCACCTCTGCCGAGGACGAGACATGCATGCATATCAGAAACAGAATGGTAGAGGAGGTATCAGTGGGTGGCCCCCCGTCTTGTCAGGACGTGGCACTCTGGCCTCCAAAACCCAGAACAGAATGGTAGAGGAGGTATCAGTGGGTGGCCCCCGTCTTGTCAGGACGTGGCACTCTGGTCTCCAATACTCAGAACAGAATGGTAGAGGAGATATCAGTGGGTGGCCCCCGTCTTGTCAGGACGTGGCACTCTGGTCTCCAATACCCAGAACAGAATGGTAGAGGAGGTATCAGTGGGTGGCCCCCGTCTTGTCAGGACGTGGCACTCTGGTCTCCAATACCCAGAACAGAATGGTAGAGGAGGTATCGGTGGGTGGCCCCCGTCTTGTCAGGACGTGGCACTCTGGTCTCCAATACCCAGAACAGAATGGTAGAGGAGGTATCAGTGGGTGGCCCCCGTCTTGTCAGGACGTGGCACTCTGGCCTCCAATACCTATAACGGAACAGAAATAGTGTCTCAAGGGTCGTAGTAGACTATCAGCACCATTACAGCGCCACAGAAGGAGGGTAAGAACACAGAAGAGTGCTACACTAGGGCATAATTTTACAGAACAGATTATACTGAAACGGAGGAGTAGGACCAACCACTACTTAATTCTTACATCATGCCCAAAGTCTGACAAACCAGAAAATGACACACCCCAATATCCAGTCCTTAACAAATTACAATTTGCAGAAAATCAAAGCTGAACACACTTCATAATTTTTACCATCAACCAGAAGTAATATATGAGTGAATTCCTTAGATTTCATGCAACTATCCTTAATTCATGTCAGACCAGTCTATGTTCTCACAAAGGTTATGACACATTCAAAGTTTTCAAAAAATTCACAACATATAAACAGAACAGAAAATATTCACATAACAAACAATTAAACATAGAACAGAAACTATTCATGAAATAATTTCCTCAAAATTCCTAAAACCGTGAGCTATAAAATTACTGTAAGGGGCGCCAGTTTCAGAACCTTAACAGAACGTACAAATTTCATGTAAATAATTTCAGTCCACCACTACAGATAATTTTAATTACACGTTCGTGAAGAAAATTGACAAAAGCCCCAAAATTGGCTCAAACCATGATTTTCGAAAATTCCTAAGTTCTTAGTTAAATCCCCAATTTTGTTTTCTCTAAAATTTCTCATCAAGCAAATAAATTTTAGAAGAACTACAGACCACAATTTAAGAGATTAAACCATACAGGCTAAATTTTTCTCACAATGGAATATTCGTCTAACCAAAACATAGCAGATTTATATTGTCAGATTGCAACATATATTTTTGGTCCAATTTCGAACCAAAGCTAGTCAATATTATATTCAAAATGAAGCTCTCTGAATCTAGTTTCCAATAAAACTGGTTTCGCAAAATTTTGAATTGTAGGCAGGAAGATATAAGGGTTCGAACATAGGTGGGTCAGAATTTCAGATTTCAAGAAAACAGATTCATATATCAGAATTACGACATATATTTCAGATCCAATAACTAATCGAAAATAGGCGTTATGGGAGTCAAAATGAAGCTCTTCAAGCCTACGGTCTAATAAAACTGGTTTCACAGGATTTCGAGCTATACTTAGGGAGATACGAGAGTTAGAACACAAAAGGGTCAAGATTCTAGATTTTCAGAAAACAGATTTCGTAAGTTATATAACAATGCCGATTGCAACACGAATATAGTTCAGATGTGGTCGATATTACATAAGAATCAAAGCTGAGCGAATCTAGTTTCATACAAAATTTGTTTCGTGTGATTTGGATCTATAGATCATGAGATATTGAGGTTAAAGCACAGTAAGGTCAGATTGGCGACTACAATTTTCAGCAAGACAAAATTTCTGAATCATCATGCATATTCAGATCCGACCTATAGAATAGAAAAACACAGGATCTACTTGCAGATTTTTGGTTCATACAGATAATTATTGCAAATAGGATTAGACTCCTTAGGATCGAATTACTCACCGAAAATCGCCCACAGAAAAAAAACGCCACAACAGAGGGTCAGGGATCTCCAGGAACTTCGTCCACCACCAGTCTGCCACCACCAGCGTCAGAAATTTGCAGGAGGCGCCAAACACAGTAAGGGCGACAACCACAGGCGGCTAGGGCAAGAAAACAACAAAAATCGTGAGGGAGAGGAGCTCTCACGATATTTCTCTTTTTCTCCCACTCCAAACAGATCCAAGATCCAATAACCCAGTTAACTTAAGTGAAAATCGGTTTTAAGGGCTCACCTGGGCTTAACCACCATGCGCCACTCCAATAACACAGAAATATGCGCCACCATGGTGGAAGAATTCCAGGAGTAAAGAGTCAAGGTTGAGGGTTCGAAGCCCCAACCAAAATAATTATTTTTGCCCTGTAGGAAAAAGTCCTACAATTAGGCAAAAATCCCAAAACTTTAACAGATAAAAATACAGAAACAGAATTTCTAACCTTAAATCATAATTCAGAAAAATTGAGGGCGTTACAGTATAAACCCCTTGTCCAAAAGTTCTTGCAACTGGCTCTTAAGTTCTGTTAATTCTTTAGGAGCCATTCTGAATGGTGCTTTAGAAATTGGAGCAGACCCAGGTTGAAGCTCAATTGCAAATTCAACTTGTCTCTTTGGAGGAAGTCCAGGTAACTCCTCAGGGAACACATCTGTGAATTCCCTTATCACTACAACTTGCTCCATAGGCTCTCTTGTTTTCTCTTCTACTTTTGAAATGGATAATAGAAATCCATGACACCCATTTCTCATTAACTTCTTGGCTTTCATAGCAGAAATTATGGGAGCCACTTGTCTAGAGACTCCTATAAATCTCCAAGAAGGTAAACTAGGAGGGTTAAAGGTCACAACATAATTATGACAATCAACATTAGCATAATGGATAAAAAGCCAATCCATGCCCAGGATAATGTCAAAGTCTGAGAAGTCTAAAACTCTCAGATCTGTTTCAACAACTATATCACCAAAGATGAGAGGACATTGTTTCAGTTCTAAGTGAGATTGCATCACACCTCCAGAAGGTGTGCAGACAGACAGTTCAGTACTAGCTACAGTGGGCTTTTTCTTTATTTTTATCACAAACTCATAAGAGATAAAAGAATGAGTGCTACCAGTATCAATAAGTAGACATGCAGGATAATCATATACAAAAATAATACCTCTCATCACGGTGTCTGGAGCTTCCTGAGCCTCTTGTTGGGTTACTGCATATACTCTGGCTGGGCCTGAAGGTTGTTGCTGAGGCCGTCCCTGCTGTGACCCCGCCTGACTAGCCTGACCTGATCTCCCATTGTAAGTCTTAGGTCTAGAGCTCTGTTGGTAACTTTGTTGATGGCTCTGCTGATAACTTTGCTGTGGGGGTTGAAATCCTTTCCATGGGCAGTAAATCTTATAATGACCCCAATCCTTGCAATAGTGGCATCGTATCTCGTTAAGAGGGCAGATATTAGCAGTGTGTCCCTCTTTGTTGCATTTAAAGCATTTTCTTGCTGACCCTGTTGAATTAAAGCTTGGTGCGTAGGAAGAGTGTACAGGTCTCTGATGGTTATTGAATACTGCTCTAGATCTCTTCCTATCATAGGTTCTTGTTTCTATTGGTCTAACTGACTGATTGACCTTTCTCTGTTCTGCAAATTCTTGAACCTTCTCTATTTGTTTATCTTTTTCCACATCAAGTAGAGAAGCCTCTATTCTGAATGCCATATTTACCACTTCCTGAAAGCTATCTAATGGGATAGTGTTCATCTGCCCCTTTATGGTGTGATAAAGTCCCTTAATAAACAGTTGACACTTTCTCCTTTCGGTGCTCACTAATTCTGGAAATAGATCAGATAACCTCTCGAAGTCAGTCACATAAACATTTACGGTCCTTTTTCCTTGTTTTAGGTTCAGAAACTCCTGCATCTGGCTGTCTTGAAAAGTTTCAGGGAAATATTTCTCAAGGAATGCTCTTCTAAAATCAGCCCAAGGAATAGGACCATCTCCAAAGGTAACTCTCATACCAGACCACTACGTCCCAGCTCTATCAGATAAAAAGTATGTGGCCAATTCCACCTTTTGTTCCTCTGGGCATCCTAGTGCCCTAAAAGTTTGCTCTACCTTTAGTAACCAATTTCTGGCAGCCCAAGGGTCAGTAGTACCGGCGAAGTCACCAAATCTATCTTTTCCCAACTAAGAAAACTGCATAAGCATATTGGCTGCCCTAACTGGCTGAGCTACTACGGGTTGTGGTACCAATGAAGGAGAGGACGATTCACCCTCATCCCTGACTGTTTCAGCAGGTGGTGCTGCCTCTATGGGTACTGAGGCTTCATACCCACTTCTTCTTCTTGTAGGGGCTCTAGGCAAGTTTTGAGGTAACTGTATCTCAGCATCAAGAGAATTTCTAGCTCCCTTACTTCCTTGACTTGGGATTGCTCTGGCTCTAGTTCTTGGTGCCATCCTGCCAACAACATAACATGTCATATAATGAATGTTTACTTACTCAATCATTCTAACCTTAACCCAATCCTAGTCCTAATGTTCCTATATCCTTAGGCTTTCTTATTGAACCTCGCTCTGATACCAATAAAATTGTCACGCCCCAGCGGAAGCCGGCTATTCCTAGCTCAGGGTTCCCCAGGGAGATGACAATATTGATAGGAACAAAGGAACTATAAAATCAAATAAATCAAATAGTCTTAAATTCAACATCAGCACTGTGCATCATAATCAACTGACTCCATTACAAAAATTCATTAACTAAAGTCTATAAAGAGACTCTAACAAAGATGCAATTAATCTAACTGTAAGACTAGAATAAATCAGAAAAATATTTAGCAAAGAACACTTGATGATACTCTGTCTCCGGTGGGTAACTAACTATCTACTATATCCCTCCCAGACGCAAACTCGGTACCTGGAGGAGAAACAAGGGGAGTTAGCGAAAAATGCTAAGTAGGAACCAAGAGAGATGATGCATGTTCAATTTATATGAAATTGTAATAACAGAGCTACACTACATGTCAGGAACTGATAATACAACAAAATAATGGAACATAAGGTTGTCGTGTAAATCATCAACCTTGGCCACAATTCTCACTCATGAGCCGCACTCATTCTCAGAGTGTTTCCACCGTCAGCTCACACGATGGAACGACTGTCTCAAACAGTCCGGTGAATGTTGCGTCCAACATCTGACATCCGTAGTATTGTCCGAGGACAATTGGCGGTGCCCTAACCGGCAAACACATAGTCTGATATAATCAGAACTATAACTCAGATAAACAGGCCACTGGTGATAACTCACCAGGTCAGAGGTCATATGCATGCCACGACATAATAACAGTATAACATCTCAATTCATTTGCATGGTTCGTAAACAGTTATAACTTTCCAACAGAAATATCAGAAAACTTTATCAACATATTCTCAATGCATCCATGATGATTATGAAGTCAAATATGCACAATTAATAAGGTAACGAGGTCAACTGAATTTAGAAGCAAATCAATCAGAATAGTTTCAAAGATAAGGTGTCAATATCTATCTACTCATGAATTTGACACCGTAACAAAGGTAGGGGAAAGATTCCTACCTCAATCATTGATATTCCTCAATCTTCTCTGAAAGTTCAATTTATCTTCTCTTCTAAAATAATTCCACCGTTCCGTTGATCTCACTAGGTTCAAGTATCCTAATTTCCAAAATTACCCTAATCACAAAGATATAATATTTAGGGTTTAACAATTACTGTGTAGGTCATTAATGAATTGATTAAATAAAGAGGTAATTAACTTTACCTTTTGTCAAATCTCGTGCAGACAAATGCCGCACGCGATCGTTCGTTCGCTTGCTGCCAGACACAGATGCCGACGCTCGCTGGGAAGAGCTGCGCCGGAAGGAAAGCTGGATCGCCGGCGCTCACTGGGAAGGAGCGGCGCCGGAAGGGAAGGTAGTAATCGGCTAGAGAGGAAAACCGTCGACGCTGGAAAGGAAGAGAGCCGCTATGAACAAGGAAGGAAGGAGCCGCCAAGAATCGTCGGCGTCGGAAGGAGGCGGAGACGACGTCGACTCAGAGAGAAAACTCACCGCAGGGAGAAGATGGAAAAGTCAGTCGCCGCAGGAAGAAAACGAAGCCGCCGGACTCAAGAACTCATCTTTCGCTGTTCGCATCTGGAACAGAGGAGAACGAAGTCGCCCCCTCGCTGCAAGATCACCACGCGCGTCCGGACGTTGCTGCTTCAAGGGAAAGTGAACATGACTTCGGCAGCCCTTCCAGTCACCGCCGGGAGATGGAACACTGCCGCAAGATCTGTCTTTGGCTAGGACTCAGGAGCGTCACCGCCGGAGCTCTAAACGCGTTCGAGTCTCGCCAGACGATGGGCGCGGCTTCGAGGAACGATAGGGCAATGTCCGGCGTCCTTTCTCGTTGCCGCCAGACGCATGCGTTCGCCGCTGACCACGGACGCTCGCTGCCGAAGAGAAAGACACGAGCATAGATGCCGGCGTCAGCTTTTGAAGGAAAGGAAAGAAACAGGGCTCGAGCGGCGCAGGGGAGGTTATTAAGGGATTAGGGATTAATGATATGGAGTAGGGATTAAGGGGTTTTATTTATAGGGGAGTATTAGGGGGAATTTAGGGCAATTTAGAGTACGATTTGGGAGAAGATTTTAGGGTTAAAATTAGATTAGGATTTGGGGACATTTAGGGTTTTTCATAAAAAAATTAAATTTTAATTTTAAATAAACTGAAAAAAAAAAATTTAAGGCATAACAAGGGTGCCTTTCATGTTATATCACAAGTTGGTATACTTTGAGTCTATTGCGATTAAGTATCGATAACAACTTAAATACCATGCCACTGACCGGCTTTCTCTAGGAAAATATGATTTGAGTTAAAAAAAAAAAAGAAGAGAAGACTCCTCTACTTAGCACTGCGAAACATTGGCAGTGGTACCAAAGACATGAGTTGAAGTCTAGAAAAAAACAAAAACAAGGGAGAAAGCTATAGGTTAAGAGGACAACTCCGCTGACTTTAAGATTCAGACTATGAGTTAAATTATACTGCTCTGCAGTATACTTTAAACAATGTTATGGCACATGATAATTTAAAGACCAAATTGCATTAAAAATCTCTTATCTATAGTTTCACCAAATGACTTGAAGTAAATTTCTATCTATTGATCAAAGAAGATTTATTAAGCCTAAAAGTATTTGATGCTTAATATATTTGAATGGATACTATGACACGAATTGTGAATTTTATCTTTCTTGGATTGTAAATTTTTGATGATTTATTTTTACTGTGATCTCTCTTAAATCATTTAAGATCTGAAAAGTTGCTTGCCTAAAATGTTGAGTAAGAACTTTCTTGAAGGGAGAACAAATGAGTATTCCTTATCTTTGCATTCTCCATGCATATCGATGTATTGCTTGAGGACAAGCAAAATTCTAAGTATAGGATATTTTGATGCATTGTATTTAGGCCACATTTTTACCGGTTTTTATACTATATTTCAGGCTTAATTGCATGATTTTGTGCTAATTTTGGTATTTTTACTTCGCTTGGCATAGAATCTTCACTTTTCTTAGTTTTATTGAAAATGCAAGTAAAAAGACACCAAAATGATGGATTTTATGAGTTTTAAAATCATAGCACGATTCCCGAGGAGATCACGAACTTACACATCAAATTTGGAGAGAAAATAGTGAAGATCGCAACTTTCATGGCCTTAGCCATAATTTTGGCATTCGAACGGGTGAAATGTGGCTAAGTGTAGAAGTTCACAGAAACTTTCACGGTTGAGGCCGTAATTGACCACAAGATAGAGCGTGTGGCAGGATCTACTCCCCCATTAGAGGCTCCATATAGGATGCCTCCGGTGGAGTTGGCAGAGCTCCACAAACAACTCAACGAGTTATTGGAAGCAGGGTTTGTGCAGCCAACCATATCACCGTATGGAGCTCCGATCGTATTCCAAAAGAACGACGGGTCCTTGAGGTTTTGTGTGGATTACAGAGCCCTGAATAAGATAACTTTTCGGGACTGTTATCCTATTCCACTTATCCCAGATCTGTTGAATAGATTGGAAAAAGCTAGAATATTCTCCAAGCTTGACTTGAGATCGGGCTATTAGCAGGTCTGTATCGCCGAGGGCGACAAATGGAAGATAGCCTGCATGACTCATTATGGAACCTTTGATTTTTTGGTCATGCCCTTTGGGCTAACCAATGCTCCGGCGATGTTCTATCATCTGATGAACCAGGTGTTAGCAGCTTTTCTAGATGACTTCGTCGTGGTATATCTGGACGATATAGTGGTGTATTCCTCAAGCATTGAGGAGCACTTGATGCACTTGAAGAGGGTTCTTCAAGTTTTGAGGGAAAACCAACTTTACTTAAAGTTGGAAAAGTGCACTTTCATGTTGGAAGAGATTTCCTTCCTTGGACATATGGTAGGCCACGGCCAAGTGCAAATGCACAAGGGTAAAGTCCAAGCCATCGTGGATTGGCCAGTTCCCTCAAATCAGAACGAGTTAAGGAGTTTTCTCGGTGTAGTGAACTTCTATCGAAAGTTCATCCGGGGTTGCTCAAGAGTAATTGCACTCCTCAGCAACTTGCTAAAAAAGAATACCAACTAGGGTTGGGACAATGGGTATCAGTCAGCC
Source organism: Costus lasius (assembly GCA_027563935.2). Lineage (NCBI taxonomy): Eukaryota > Viridiplantae > Streptophyta > Magnoliopsida > Zingiberales > Costaceae > Costus > Costus lasius. Next base: position 73,770,922 of record CM050447.1, on the reverse strand, counting down.
TTTCAAGACTCGAAAGAGCGCATAGCTTCTAAACCGATCATGAAATTACCAGATTTCGGAAAACCTTTCGAGTTTTACATTGACACTTCGGATCAAGCGATCGGTGCTGTTTTGATACATGATAGCATCCTGTAGCTTTCGAGAGTCAAAAGCTGAATGAGATAGAGCAGATGTACTATGCACATGAGATGGAGATTATAGTAGTGGTGCACTGCCTCTGGACATGGAAAGTATATCTCCTGGGTAACGCCTTCGTGGTGAAAACTGACAATGTGGTGAATACATATTTCATCTCGCAGAAGAAATTGTCCGCAAAATAGACCAGATGGCAGGAATTCCTAGCTGAATTCCAGTTCTAGTGGAAACACAAGCCTGGAAAGGCTAATGTGGTGCCTAATGCACTGAGTAGGCTTAATGCGTTAGTCTGCTTTGTGATCTCCAGAGTGGAAGAAAATATCCTTATGAGGATAAAAGCAACAGCCACTTTGAATGACGCATATCGAAAACTTGTTCAGCAGATCAAGTCGGGTGCGACCCAACAATATTATTTGGACACCAATGACATTGTCATGGCCCGTGGTGGAAGGCCACTAGTCCCCGCATCCAGTGGATTGCGACGTGAGCTGCTTAGGGAGCTCCATGATACCCCATGGTCGGGTCATCCGGGACAAAGGCGCATGCTCGCCTTATTGTCCAGGTCATGTTATTGGCCAGACATTCATTCCAACATTGAGATGTATGTCCGCATATGTCTTGTTTGTCAACAAGACAAGGTCGATCGGAGGTTACTGGCTGGGTTGTTGCAACCCTTACCTATACCCGAGACACCTTGGACAAGTGTGTTCATGGATTTAATTGGTGGGTTTCCCAAGGTCAAGGGGAAAACATCAATATTCGTGGTTATGGATAGATTCTCCAAGTATGGAGTTTTCATTCCAGCACCTGAACCATGCTCAGCTGTGGTAGTTGCAGACTTATTCTTTCATAATGTGGTGAAACACTTTGGGATCCCCAAGGAAATTGTGAGCGATAGGGATGCCCAGTTCACTGGACAATTCTGGTCGACGTTGTTTGATAAGCTAGGAACGAAGTTAAACTTCTCCACAGCAAACCATTCCTAGATGGATGGACAGACGGAGCGGGTGAATGACCTCGTGGAGGACTACCTCTGTCACTTTGTGACTGCGAGTCAAAATGACTAGGTGAAGTAGATGGATTCGACACAGTTTGCCTACAATTTCCACATATCATCGTCCATGGGGCACAACCCCTTTGAGCTAGTGTTAGGGAGACAACCCCTAACCCTTGTTGACATCGCGATGAGAACCTCCGAGGGGAGGTGTGCTGCGGCTCAACGAGAAGCTCGTGAGAGAGTGGAGTCGCTCCAAGAGCTAGAGACAGCCTTGAGCAAGCCGCTAGACGAATGCAGCATTATGCAAATCATTAACGTCGGGATGAAGAATTCATCGTGGGTGACTTAGTACTTCTCTGACTTACTGTGCAGATATGGAGGAAGATATCTACGAAGGCAGCACATCGGGGCCTTGTACAGAGATACGATGGACCTTTCGAGATGTTGAGTCGGGTTGTCTCAGTTGTGTATCGTCTGAAGCTCCCCGACAGGATGAAGTTGCATCCGATATTCCATGTGAGCTTCCTAAAGAGGTTCCATAAGGATTTGGGGGATCCTGCTCGGTCACAGTCGCTTCATGTGCCTCCGACGGTTCGAACAGAGTTTGACCAAAGGATCAGAGAGATTTTGGATCACTGAGTTTTGGGACACAGCAGGATGAATTGACGAATAGAATTTCTTGTTTGGTGGGAAAGTTCTCCAATGGAAGAAGCTACATGGCACAAGGCGTCCAAACTATGGTAGTTAGAGGACGAAATCCAACGTTACTTTGAGTCATCGAGGATGGCGACACACTCCGGAGAGGGAGAATGTTAGGCCTACAGGCCAAAAAATTAGGCACGGCCCAATTTCCAGCCCAGCCTAGAGAATCCGCTGACTGGGTCGGTGGGTGAAGGAATCATATCAAGCACGGTGCCCGGATCCGAAATCGCCAACGGGCGATTTTCACATGAATTCGTCGTGTGACATGGGCGCATGGGTGATGGGACGCGAGCAGGTCTCGGACTCTGTGCGGGTCATGGGACGGCTGCGTGGTGGGTGAATGAACGAAGAAAAGGGAGCGCGATGAGGAGGACTTCGTAGGCTCAATGGCTTCACCGTTTTTTCCCACTTCCCTCTCTATGATCGTCGGTTTTTCCCTCCGGACGTTCGTCGGTGAAGCTTCCCTGGTGTTCCAGTGGTGTGGGCGGGTGGTCAGGACACACCAGAGAGCTTCGTCCTCCCCGTTGATAGCTCCCTCACGCTCGTCGTCCCTGCAGCTAGCGGCACCTCCATATCTCCTCGGAAGGTGGCGTCTCCTCCACTTCAACGACTCGAAGGAGCCGGCGGCTGGGAGATTGCCAAGGTATATCCCTACTTCTTCTCTTCCTTTCCGGTGTGATGCAGGGGCACTGCCAAGGAGATTTAAGAGAATCAAGAAGCCCCCGGTACATTACGGGATGACCACTTGAAGACTTTCACTTAAAACTTGTTATAATAAGAACTTGTCTACATTTGCTGCTCATTTCTATAGCTATTTAGATTGTTAAACTATGACTTGTAGTCCAAGCTAGTCTTGATGATTTGAGACTAGTTGTTGGACAATTTTGTAACTTAAACACTTGTGTTGTTATTGTTGTAGGTAGGATCTTAGCCTAGGATTTACTTTCCAAGTCTTTATTTTATTTTGTAGTTGATGTAATAGGAAGTTGTAGCCTAGGTTTATATCACCTGTAATGCACCTACATGGCACATATGTTTCCCAACGTTCATGACAATCTCGCAAGCAAGCTTCAACACCAAATCAGGGAGTCCACATCATCAACATCAGTCAAGGAGGTCAACACATTTTTGGCCATCATCTTCACACTCAAGCTGCACCCAATACTTGTCGTGATCCGCAAGTGCACGGATACTCGAAGTAATAAAGAAAGTATCGAATCCACAGGGACCTACGTTGTCGAATACTAAATAGCTGATTTCTTACTATCTAGGTTAATCGAAGTAGTGAGAATAGAAATTGGAAGCTAAAAACGGAATTATCAGAGAGAAAAGCTGGGACTAGGGTTTCGTTCACTTTAACTTTTATGAGCTAGATATGAATAAGGATTTCGTCAGTTCAAATTTATCATGATGAAGATGTAATTTACTAAATAAAAGGGTTGTTTCACTTTCGGGCAAACAACCGCACATGGATTTATCCTCGCTTTCGCGCAAGATTCTTCCCAATGCCGAAGATAAGTAAATCATCAAACAATGAATTCAAGGATCACTTTCGTGCATCCGAATTCAATGTTGATAATCTCTAGTGGAGATTCAAGGATCACTTTTGTACATCCGAGTCTCAATCACTAGTTTTACTCATGGATCTCCAACGTTCCGATCCTTGCTTTCGCACAAGATCTCCACGTTTGACAAATAGACTCGACTATAGGTTCATGTTATAATTATAGCAATTAAACTACTAGAACAGATCAAATTAGATCTAACCCAAGGAAGGGATCCTAACATGCAATTCTAGGGTTCCAAATTCTCAAGAAATTACCTTTCGGTCTCAAGCGAAAATTCTAAGAACATAATTAGTAACATGAACTTATAGAGAGTCTAAGTACAATTATCACATGAGCAAAATCATCATGGTAATATTAAACTCAACGAAATAGTAAAAATAGTCATCTAGTCATTGGAAATCAAGTGAATTACTCCCCCATGTCCCAAAAGTAGTTTAACCTATCATCATGAAGGAATTACAATAGATCATGGTTTCAGAGGATCAAAAATCGAAGTAAAAGAGAAGTTTAGAAAATACAGCACGGCTGTGAAGTATTTCACAGCCGTAATTTGCAAGAACCGTCGATGAACAGTGCTAGCGACTACTTTTTCTTCGATTTCTCTTCCAATCGATCTCCTTGCGATCTGAAACTTCTGGCACGTTGTCTCCTCCTTCAGACGAAGCTTCAGTATGAAAATTACGGCCGGATAACGTCTGGATCGAGCGCGGCGGCGAAACCCTAGGCGGCGGCGTGGATCACGATTTCTCCCTCGATAGTGCACGAAATTTGGGGCTTTTGGTCTCTCCGTAATCCTCTCGTGAAAAGCTCCTTTTTTGCCTCTTATGGTATCCAATTTAGTGTTCTGGATCGCCCGTAATCCTCTCCGCAAAAATCGGGCGTTGAAGTTAACCTGGGCATCGCGTTCAAAACAGGAATTACGATAGTGGAATTGTTTACGGCATTGCCGTAAAATCGCTCGAGTCTTCTGTTCTGATGTCGTCCGAGAATTACGGCACCGTAATCTGGTTTACGGTAGTGCCATAAAATCGGTTGAACTCTCTATTCGCGAACGTCTGGAAATTATGGCCCGTGTAGTTTCTTACGGTAGTGCCGTAAAATCGGGTGAAGTTTCTGTTCTAAAGCGCTCCAAAATACGATACCGTAATATTGCTTACGGTGGTGTCATAAAATTGGAAAAACTTTCTATTCGAAAATTCTTCAAAATTCTTCAAAATTCTTCAAAAACTGGATATTTTACCGATCGATCAGCAAGCTGCAAAGAAATTGCAGTCGGCTTAGGAGCTCCCATGTCCAATTTCCTGCACACAGACAAGGGCATAAGACATACACTAGCCCCTAGATCACATAAGGCTCGGTCGAAAGCCATACTACCAATAAAATATGGGATAGAAAAACTACCTGGATCATTCAATTTTGGTGGTAACCTATTTTGAATAACAGCACTACATTCCTCGGTTAAAGCCACGGTACCATAGTTCTCTATCTTTCTTTTGTTAGACAAGATTTCTTTCAAAAATTTAGCATATATGGGCATTTGAGATAAAGCTTCAGTAAATGGTATGTTAATGTAAAGCTTTTTCAAAACATCAAGAAATTTTCCAAATTGCTTATCTAATTTTTCTTGCACTATCCTTTGGGGAAAAGGTACTGGTGGTCTATAGGGTGGAGGTAGATTAGTCTTATAATCATCTTCTTTACATGGCATATCCCCTTTTTGTTTACTTCCCTGTTGAGGTGTTAAACTAGGTAGTGTTTGTTTATGTTCAGAAGATTTTTCTAATTATAATTCCTCATAATGATCATTAATAGACTCTTTCTCCTTAAGTTCTCCTAATTGTCTCCCACTTCTAGTGATAATGGCATTGCAATGTTCCCCAGGGCTTAATCTAGATATTTGTTCTTCTAGAACTTTATTGTACGCCACTAAAGATTCTAATTGGGAAGCAAGGTGACTAACAGTTTCTTCAAGATACTCAAATTTTTTTGTGTTTTGAATTTGCAATGATTGAATTTGGCTAGCTGAAAGTTTCTCTAGCATGGGTTCACTAACCTCTTCAGTCAAGGGTTGCTGATCCTCATTCTCATTCTTACCATGTTGATGAAAACATAACATTCCTTCATCTGTAGCCCATTGGCTATGATTCAAGGACATCTCCTCAAGCAACTTGAAAGCATCGTCAAATGTTCTACTCATCAAGGATCCCCCTGCGGCAGCATCAATAATTAGACGGATATTATAAACTAAGCCATAATAAAATGTCTAAATTAGAAACTCATTTTTGAAGCCATGGTTAGGACACTTCCGTTGTAGATCATTAAATCTCTCCCATGCCTCGCTGAGTGATTCTCCGCTCTTCTGTCGAAAGTTCGTGATATGATTCCTCAATTGGATAGTCTTGCTCGGTGGAAAATATTTCATCAGAAAAGCTTTTGATAATTATTCCCATGTTGTGAAGGTATTGGGTCGACGAGAATGCAACCAAGATCGTGCTTGATCCCTGAGAGAAAAAGGGAACAATATCAGTTTTAATGCGTCATCAGAAACTCCATGAATTTTTATGGTATCACAATATTCAAGAAAGATATATAAATGTGAATAAGGATCTTCGATTGATGATCCTCCAAACTGGTTCTGCTGGATCATAGACAAGAAGGCAGAGTTAATTTCAAAGTTGGAGGCATCAATTGCAGGTCTAGCAATGCTAAATTGTATCCTTTGAGGATTAGGGGCTGCATAGTCCCTCAGTGATCTTTGATCAGCTATTAGAAATGAATTTCCTATGCACACTAGAGCAAACTGATCAAATGATGTAAGTAAACAGAAAAGAATAAAAAGATAAAACATAAATGAAACCTAGTCTAGCAATAATCTCAACGTCTCTAATATCGACAAAAACTAAGGTCCCCAGCAACGGCGCCAAAAATTTGTCGTGATCCGCAAGTGCACGGATACTCGAAGTAATAAAAAAAGTATCGAATCCACAGGGACCTACATTGTCGAATACTAAATATATGATTTCTTACTATCTAGGCTAATCGAAGTAGTGAGAATAGAAATTGGAAGCTAAAAACAGAATTATCAGAGAGAAAAGCTAGGACTAGGGTTTCGTTCACTTTAACTTTTATGAGCTAGATATGAATAAGGATTTCGTCAGTTCAAATTTATCATGATGAAGATGTAATTTACTAAATAAAAGGGTTGTTTCACTTTCATGCAAACAACCGCACAGGGATTTATCCTCGCTTTCGTGCAAGATTCTTCCCAACGCCGAAGATAAGTAAATTATCAAACAATGAATTCAAGGATCACTTTCGTGCATCCGAATTCAATGTTGATAATCTCTAGTGGAGATTCAAGGATCACTTTCGTGCATCCGAGTCTCAATCACTAGTTTTCTTCATGGATCTCCAACGTTTCGATCCTTGCTTTCGCACAAGATCTCCACGTTTGACAAATAGACTCGATCTATAGGTTCATGTTATAATTATGGCAATTAATCTACTAGAACAGATCAAATTAGATCTAACCTAAGGAAGGGATCCTAACATGCAATTATAGAGTTCCAAATTCTCAAGCAATTACCTTTCGGTCTCAAGCGAAAATTCTAAGAACATAATTAGTAACATGAACTTATAGAGAGTCTAAGTACAATTATCACATGAGCAAAATCATCATGGTAATATTAAACTCAACGAAATAGTAAAAATAGTCATCTAGTCATTGGAAATCAAGTGAATTACTCCCCCATGTCCCAAAAGTAGTTTAAGCTATCATCATGAAGGAATTACAATAGATCATGGTTTGAGAGGATCAAAAATCGAAGTAAAAGAGAAGTTTAGAAAATACAGCACGGCTGTGAAGTATTTCACAGCCATAATTTGCAAGAACAGTCGATGAACAGTGCCAGCGACTCCTTTTTCTTCGATTTCTCTTCCAATCGATCTCCTTTCGATCTGAAACTTCTGGCACTTTGTCTCCTCCTTCAGATGAAGCTTCAGTATGAAAATTACTGCCGGAGAATGTCTGGATCAAGCGCGGCGGTGAAACCCTAGGCGGCGGCGTGGATCGCGATTTCTCCCTCGACAGTGCACGAAATTTGGGGCTTTTGGTCTCTACGTAATCCTCTCATGAAAAGCTCCTTTTTTGTTTCTTACGGTATCCAATTTACTGTTCTAGATCACCCGCAATCGTCTCCGCAAAAATCGGGCGTTGAAGTTGACCTGGGTGTCACGTTCAGAATAGGAATTACGACAGTGGAATTATTTATGGCACTGCCGTAAAATCGCTCGAGTCTTCTGTTTTGATGTCGTCCGGGAATTACGGCACCGTAATCTGGTTTACGGTAGTGCCATAAAATCGGTTGAACTCTCTGTTCGCGAACGTCTGGAAATTATAGCCTATGTAGTTTCTTACGGTAGTGCCGTAAAATCAGGCGAAGTTTCTGTTCTAAAGCGCTACGAAATACGGTACCGTAATATTGCTTACGGCGGTGTCATAAAATTGGAAAAACTTTCTGTTAGGAAATTCTTCAAAATACGGCAGGGCTCGGATTTTACGGGGGTACCGTAAAATAGATTACGGCACTGCCGTAATTTGCTGACTTGCTCCGTTTTACGTGAAATTTCTTGGGTGATCTCCTCTTGATGATGGGAATCCTTATATGTATTTGATTTTGTTTGAAAATGCCTAAAAATAGTGTCTTTTTACCTGAAAATCATCAAAAACTGAAGAGAGTGTAGATTCTGCAGATATTGATAGAATATGGCATAAAAACAAATAAAGTCTATGAATATGACATATAAATACCAATAAAATGGCATAGAAATCACGATGGATTTTGGTGTCATCAATACTCGGCTAGCAACAAACCCAGGTCAATACCGCTAGCAAAACCACTTACAGCCACATCAATTTCATCCGAGGAGTCAACATTAGTCAGCCACTCTGCGCCAACTCGACACATTATCAGCTAGCCTCTAAATACACGTCAAGCCATTCATGTATTCAGCCATCAAAAACCAGTGCCATGTCAAGAGACCCAAGCATGCTCAAGGGACCTTTCCAGCTCAGAATTGTACCATCCACAGCTGCCAATCGAAGTCAAGTTGAAGCCAAATTCTAGTAACGAAGAAGTAATGCCAAGAGTCACTTCAAAATTGTAACGTTGGAAACAAAGGCTTAAAGTCCATGTAGTTTTCACTTGCACTTAGTTGATGAATTTTGAAAGAAAACCTTTGAGTTAGCGGATGCTGCTTGTTGAGGGAGAGCCTTTGGCCCCTTGTGTTCTTTGCGGGTGAGCCCTTGGCCCCTCCTTCTTGTTCCTTGAGGGTGAGCTGGAAGGCCCCTCACTCCTACTATCTTGCGTCCCAATCATCTTGTTCTCTTGCTACCTGCCGAGACCTAGTATTGTTCTAGCTGGAGTTGAACAAGCTTGCGCATGTTACAAAACTTCATCCTGAGGCAACCAACCAAAGCTAGCTGGTCAAGACTTAGAAGGGGTTTGGCCCCCTTCCCACAAGGGGGCCTCAGGTGTTCCCAATCCTGCATTTCTAAATCGCATGCTCAACTCTTAAAACCATCTAAAACTTTATTCTTACAATCACATAATCTAAATCTAGAGAGCTCCATACCTAAGGGGATTCTAGGGCGTAAATCCTTTTTACATCAGTTGTATCAGAGCAACCCTTAGCTCTATGTTCACGTGATATTAGTTTAGTTCCATCTGGAAAACAACGATTACTGAAAACTGTACTAGATAATTTTCTTGCACGGTCACTGTTCACTGGTATTCCTCTGTCGGGGTTCTGAAATTTTTGCTGCCTAATTTATGGTTTTTTGCTTACTGCTGGAGTTGTGTGGTGTCGTATGTTGTGAACAATCACTTGAAGACTTTGATCTTGAGCTAAATCTTTGCTGAGTTGAAAACTTTACTTGCTAGTTTATTTCTAAAAATCTGAGCTTTACTGTAGCTTACCATAGTGTTTTCTTGATAGTTGCTGAACCTGTCTCGCATTTTCCTTGTGATTTGTATTTTGAAATCCTATTATACTGGCAACTGATAGTAGGATAAAGTCTTCATCTACTATTGCTAAACTATCATCAAACATTAACTGTTAGCTGACACCTGTGAAATCTAAAATTTGTTCACTACCACACTTCACTTCCTACTGCCACTGTAGCTTACCAGTTTGAACCATCTGTCAATTGGCTGCATATTGTGTTGTGGGATATTTTGATTGCTTGCAACTTCTACTTACTGCCAAACCTGCACATTAATTACTTTACTAGCAAAACTTCCGTTCAACATTGTCATTGCCTGATTTCAAGCTAGCTGATATTTCTTATCCTATTTACTTGCGCTGGCTTTACTTGTTACTTATCTATTTTGATTTGCTGTTACTTTCCTGCTTGTCCACATTCTGTGTGAACTTGACTTCTCACCATGGTGCGCACTAGGAATAATCCTCTCGCTAGTGAACCCGAGCAAGACCGGGCAACTTTAGCTGATGTAGTGACCATGCTAGCTGAAATGAAGAAATCTCTGGACACTTTGAACCTATGAGTGGGACACTTAGAATCTGTTTCTAGACACAACTCAGCCCAACTAGAACCTAAGCCTAATTTTCCCATAGAGGAAACCCAACAGCAACCCATACCTTCACCTAGGAGATCAAATAAACACAATTGGGGGTGAGGGGACTAGTAGAGCTAACCAGGGAAATAGACCCTTCCACAGACCTGAGACCCAAGGTCAAACCAACAACCCAAGGAGATCCATAGCCACTAGTGATGAACCTCTAGCTAAAGCGGTAGGGCCCCTAACTACACTAGGGCGGATGATGAATTGACTAGGACCCTTAGGCTTTACCCACCTATCTTTGAGGGAGGTCTAGATACACAAGAATTTCTGAACGGGCAAGCCAATGTGGAGCAGTACTTCGAGTGGGGGAGGATACCAAACACTAGGAAGGTTCAATGTGTTAAGTTTCTCTTGAGGGGTTCTGCTCAAATGTATTGGAATGGTGGCGAGGTTAGACTAGCTAAAAGTGGGATACCACCCATTACCACTTGGAAGGATATGAAATGGAAATTGAGGGAAAAATATGTCTCCTCTAACTATAGGCAAAGGATTTATGACCAGCTCTCTAGATTGGTTCAGGGCAATGATACTGCTGCCGAGTATGTGAGAAAATTCGAGGACCTCTTGATTAAATGTGATCTACATGAGGATCAGTGGCTAACATTAAATTGGTTTAAAGGAGGATTGAGGGCTGATATTAAGAGAGCTTTAATACACCATAGATGTGAGAACCTACAAGAAGCCTATCATTTTGTTATGGACATCGAATATGATTTGCAACAATTGAGAATCACTCAACCTAAGGTCAACACCCCTACTGTTTCCCTCCCAACCAACCTCAACTCCTTACCAGCTAAGGCACCCATATTAACCCTAGAGATAAAAGACCTATAAACCCACCTAGCAACAAGGTTACTTGCTACAAGTGTTCTTAGCAAGGCCATATTGCTAAGGAATGTCCTAAGAAAACTTTACTCATAGAAGAGATGGGGGAGGATGAAGCCGAGGGAGTGCAAGTAGAGAATGTGGCCTATGCTCTTGAATATAATAGTGAAGAAGAACCCCCTTCTACCATGGCCATTGTGAGGTGTACATATATTAAAAATGCTTCCGCAGAGGATTGTAAAAGAACCAGTCTCTTCTACACATATACCTAATGCAATGAGAAGGTGTGTAAGATCATCATAGACAGTGGAAGTTGCCTCAATGTCATATCCAAGCAAGCTGTAAGTAAGTTCGGTCTAGAGCAAGAAAGGCACCCTAAACCTTATAGCATCTCTTGGGTTGACAAAACAAGTATCCCTATTGCACTTAGATGTAAGTACCCTTAAAACTAGCCACCTACCAAGGAAGTATTTGGTGAGATGTGACGGAGATGGACATGGCTGATGTCTTACTTGGTCGTCCATGGTTATATGAGTTCATGGCTGATAACAAAAAGATTACTCTTATGCCTAGTTTACCCTGTGAGCTTAGAGCATCCCATAAGAAAGGCAAGGCACTTGATGAATAGAAACCTATCACCCTATTAAGAACCCAATCCTTTCTACAAGCCACTAAGGAGACTAGTGCCATCTATACCTTACTTGTGCAGCCCACTAATCCTGACAACCAGCCATCATAACTGAATTGCTTAAGGATTATGAATCCATTACCCCATGTGAGTTACCAAGTGAATTACCACCAGAAAGAAGTGTGCAACATGCTATAGATCTTGTACCCGGGGCCACCTTACCACACCTTCCCCACTACCGCATGAGTCCTACTGAACATGCCAAACTAAAGAGGCAAGTGGATGAGTTGTTAGAGAAAGGACTTATACGTGAGAGCCTCAGCCCATGTGCAATTCTTGCACTTCTTACACCTAAGAAAGATGGGACTTGGAGGATGTGCATAGATTGTCGAGCCATCAATAAGATCACTGTCAAATATAGATTCCCCATACCCCGACTAGATGATCTTTTGGACATGATTGTGGGCTCAACTTGGTTTTCTAAGATTGATTTACGTAGTGGGTATCACCAAGTTAGAATCTGGGAAGGGGACGAATGGAAAATAGCCTTCAAGACTCAAGATGGGTTGTATGAATGGATGGTCATGCCTTTTGGGCTAACCAATGCCCCTTCCACTTTTATGAGGCTAATGCATCAACTTCTGAAACCTTACATTGGTAAATTTTTAGTGGTGTATTTTGATGATATTTTGATCTTTAGCATGACAAGTGAGGAGCATCTTGAACATGTTAAGGCCACCCTTGATCTCTTGAAAAAGGAACAACTAATGCTGAATATTAAGAAGTGTGTTTTCTTGACACAAGAGGTGGAGTTCCTACGATTTATCATCAATCATCAAGGGCTGAAGGCTGCCCCTTCTAAAATTACCGCTATCTTAGATTGGCCACTGCCTACCACACTAACCGAGGCTATAAGTTTCCATGGGTTAGCCACTTTCTATAGGCGCTTCATTCACAACTTTAGTACGCTTGTGGCTCCCATTACAAATTGCTTGCGCGAAGGAAAGTTTGAATGGACATCCGCGGCTGAGAAGGCCTTCCAAGAGTTGAAAAGGAGAATTACTACTACCCCCATATTGAGACTACCCGATTTTGGTAAAGCTTTTGTTATTGATTGCGATGCTTCTGGGGTAGGGATAGGTGGAACCCTTAGTCAAGATGGTCATCCTATTGCTTTTTTCAGTGAGAAATTGAATGACACTAGACAAAAATATTCCACCTATGACAAAGAGTTCTATGCGGTGGTTCAAGCATTGAAACATTGGAGACACTATTTGATACATATAGAATTCATTCTTAATAATGATCACCAAGATTTGATATACCTTAATAACCAAGTCAAGCTGAATCCTAGACATGCCAATGTTAGTGTATATGCCCTGCAGACCAATGTATGGACATGGTTTGGCATAATTTGAATGTACTTTGATAAAATTAATAGAGGCATAGTCGTTATTATGCAGATTTCTCTACCTGCGTTGATGTATTGAATTGCATATATAATGTCCTAGGAGTTTGGATCGGATCCATTCTCATAAGTCATCCCCAGTCAAGGTGCTTTAGCCGATATGGGACAGCTTTGGTGCATGTGAGACTGGTGTATGGGCTGGTTAGGTGCGGGGCACAGTAATGCAGATATACAGGTGCATTGGATGGACCGGAGTGACTCACCGTAAGGATTGACTTGTCTAGTCAACAAGTCAATCTCACATGCAAGAGTTTTGCATTGATCCTTAGACTTGAGGTATTCATGTCTATATGTGATGATGGATATGTTTTGATACCATCTTACATCTCTCTGTTAATGGGTGATCAAAACGATCGTCATTGGGCATATCATAAATCATATAGAGATATGGATGACCAATAGTAGGATTTGCCCCTTCCTTTATGTGAAGCATGATATCCACTAAGGGGCGCCTCACCTCATTGGTGCATGACAGGAATGTGTGGCCACACTGGTTGAGTCATGACCAATACATTAGATTGATAAACTTGAGACTAATCCAATGGCAGGATATCAGTTTAGGCAAAGGGATCTACAATGCATGAGAATCCTTATTGCTTGTTAGGGAGTTGTTGCCATATGACTTAAGTCCTATGACATGGGTAGTAGTGATGTGTTGCTAGATACCTCTCACTACTTATGATGTTTTCATCATTGCCATCGTCATATGGATCCTACTGGGTCACACGCAATAGACTCTTGATGTTGCATTAATCATATGCCTTATGATCAAGTTATTGAATAGCTTGGATCTATTTGGAAGATTTCATCAGCGCTAATGGGCTTGATGAGTTGGGAGAGAGTTATTGGAGCCAAACTTTATTTTTGGCAGGTTGACCCAAAATTGACCTAGAATGGTCACATTTGGATTAGGGTTGCATTGGATTAGATCCAATGGCTTAATCAACCCATGTAATGAAGTTTGGGCTTGCTCATTACCCAATGAGGCCCAATAACTAGTTGTCATGAGAAGGGAATAATGGGGAGAAACCCAATCCCATTGGCGCCTAGGGGCATAATGGGGTTTGGGTGGCACAATTTGCTTCATTAGGAAGCATTATGCGCCTCCCCCTTCATCCCTTGATGGAATGCTTGCCTCTAAGGCAAGTCTTAGGGCTGATATGACTTGAGGACTTTTATAGAACGTCTTTGGGCGCATATGGATGGATGGGTGAGGTTTATGGTAAAGTCTTGGAGACTTTCCCTACCTCAAACCCTAATCTCTCCCATACCCTAACCCTAGCCGATTTCTCCTCATGAAACTTGCGCCAACCCCTTGCTTTGCCACCGCCTCTTGTCTCTATATATTAGAGGCATGCGTGTGCCTCCTAAAGTGATCATATTGCCACAAGCAAATGAGAAGTAGGGAGAGTGCATGGAATTGGTGCAAGTCTTCTTCTTCGACCTTGAAGCCGCAAGCAACTTCCTCTTCTCCTCTCTTTGGCCCAAGAAAGAGGATTGCTTGGCGTCTTCATCTTCTTCCATAAGGTCACAAGCCTTCTTCCTTATCTCTTGTTGGTGCAAGAAAGATAAGGGCTAGGCGACATCATCTTCTTCCTCATCTTCTCTTGGAGCTTCTACCTTGGAGGTGGCGCAAGAATTGAAGAAGGTGAACAAGGCTTGATTCTCTTCCTGAGGCTAGCACCAAGCATGGAAGGGAGCAACGTTGAGAAAGTCAATGCGTGGATACTTGTAGAGGGCGAGCACTTGAGCACCTTCAACATGGCTTCAACAACTAGACAAGCAAAAGAGGTATATCTCTATCACATCCTTGTGTTTTCTCTCTCGCATGGATCCTTGGGAAAGGAATGTGTTTCAGGTGTAATGCTTCTTCCGCTGCGTCTTGGGACTGCAAAATTTTATATTACACCTGGCATTCCCCAACAGCCAAGTGGATAGAATTCCTGCAGCAATATACCTTTGTCCTAAATGTTGGGGTATGCCCTTAAGGCTAATGTTTGAGGCCTTGGGATTATTTCAGTATCATGTATAAACTTTATGTTTATAAAGGCAATGGTTGTTATTCAGGTTGTTACAGTATCTGCTGCAATATGTATACTTCTGAATAATGTCTCAATACTGTTCAGCTTGGCTGACATGCAGTTTTGTCCTTAGTCGAGATATCTTGGTGAACATGAGACAGCCTTGATATGATTGAGACTAATATGTGTTCTAATCTTATAGGATGCTTCGAGCATGGAATAAGATGTAGACTCATGGGTACATTGGATATACTGGACAGACCCTACTTAGGATATTCAATTGCTTGTCACAATGTGAATAATCCTTATATGCAAACAAGTGGCATATTTCCTCTGACTTGAGATCACTTCTGTTTCTAAATGATGATTGGCATTGTTTTGAGGTAGTTCAATATCATTTGAAACATAATGGTTATAGACTATCTTGGATAATGAACATGAGTCATGTTAGGGCACTAGTGATAGATATAGGATTGCCGTCTCCTTGATTGGAGTGTGATGTTCTATAGGGGCCCCCTGGATGAGATGATTGAGAAAGTGTATGGCCATACCCAGATGACTATGTTTCATCTGATCTAATCATTCTCATCATATTGGAATTACAGGCTTGACACGCTTGTCCAATAAGAACATCCAGTGGCAAAGGAAACACATATGTCAAGTGACTTGGGTTCACACTTGTGCTGTGGTTTGGGTGTAGTCTTGGAAGACTCTTTCCTTTATATCGGGAGACAGTGATGTGTTGCTAGATACCCCTCACTGATCGTGATAACGTGAGTTATCGTTACCAACATTTAAAGGAAACCCTTAGGGTCGCACAATTTGATGATATGGCTTACTTATGTCAGATCATGTGGACTGAATTGTTTTAGTTTAGTTTAGTGGGATTTAAACTCTGATTGTAAGTGAGATCTGGTCTGATCATGTTTGATTGATTAGGGCTTGAGATCGGTAAGCTTCGATCGAGAGATTGGATGCTAGATCGGTGAGATCATGAGCATCAAGAGATGAATGGTCAGATCTTAAGCCTTTTGGTTTAATGTGATCTGGATCAAGGCTTGGCTTAATTTGGTCCTTGAACCAAATGAAATGAACCGGCTCATCAAGTGAGCGCATGGTTCAAGGGTAGAGGAAATTGCGATCGTTCACTTGGTGTGAACACATGATCGCATGTGGTGGCATGCTATTTTTAGAAGCCATGATCTCAAAATGAGACCACGCCTCATGTTCGAAGAGCTCTCCCTATTCTCGCCTCTCGCCCCCTTTTGCTCACGACGACTCACTCTCTCGTGTGTGAAGGTTGACGACAAGAGAAGGATTCGACCAAGCAAAAGAGATCATCTCTTCTCCCTTCACGCGATCAGGAGACCTTGGAGCCTTGCTAGCACAAGGATCGACAAGGAGTAGGCGATCACCCATCTTGTGTGCGCACGCTTTGGAGGAGAGCCGCATCGTTCTCTGCTTCCAAGTCGCCATCCAAGAAATGGCAATGGTATGATCCTTGTGTCAAATCTTTAAGTTAATCTATGTTCATACATGCGATCCTAGAAATCCTATGATTCCGCCCATGCAAGTTTTATTATATACGCATGTTTAGGGTTTCGCCCCCTTAGGGGAACCTTCACTAAAACATAAGGCTAGGATCCAAAACAAAGTGGCAGATGCATTGAGCCGAAAGGTTATGATCTTAAACACTTTGCATATTTCGGTTGTGAATCAAGGACGAATATGTTTGCTGCCCAGATTTCAAAGAAATCTTCCATAATGCTAAGGAACTCTCAATACCATCTTGTACTTATTCTATTCATGATGGATTCTTATTCAAGGATGGCAAATTGTGTATACCTCGCACATCTCTAAGGGATTTCCTAGTTTGGGAGTTACATGGAGGAGGAACCATAGGTCATCATGGGAGGGATAAAACTCAAGCATTGGTGGATGAAAGGTTCTATTGGCCCTCTATTTACAAGGATGTTTCCAAGATTGTGAGTTATTGTCAAGTTTGTCAAATTGCTAAGACCCACAAGCACAATACCGGACCTTACATGCCCCTACCTATACCCGAAGGCCCTTGGCAAGACTTAAGCATGGACTTTGTGCTTGGTCTACCCAAAACTAGTGCTCATCATGATTCCATTTTTGTGGTGGTGGATAGGTTCTCAAAAATTGCACATTTCATTCCTTGTAGTAAGACCACGGATACCTCCCATGTTGCTAGGCTGTTTTTTAAGGAGGTGGTCTGTTTGCATGGTTTACCACACACTATTGTTTCAGACCGTGACACTAAGTTTGTGGGGCACATTTGGGTGACTTTATGGAAACTCTTAGGAACAAAACTGAATTTTTCCACTGCATATCATCCACAATCTGATGGGCAAACTGAAGTGAGAAATAGGTCCTTGGGAAACATTCTTCGCTGCCTTGTTGGGGAACATCCGGGCACTTGGTATAAATTATTACCCACAGCTAAATTCGCATTCAATAGTGCTGTTAATAGAACTACAGGTGCCAGTCCTTTCCAAATCAACCTAGGACATCAGCCCTGTAAGCCTGTAGATCTTGCACCTTTGCCATCACCCTTCAAGGCCAACCAATCTGCCCTCTCCTTTGCGTAACATATAGTCAAGATTCACAATGAAGTCAGGGACAACATTGCTAAACACACTCTTAAATATCAAGCTGTTGCTAATGCTCATAAGAGTTGTGCCTCTTTTAATGAAAGTGATTTGGTGATTTTTAGGAACAAGAAAGAAAGGCAACAAGGAGCCAATCACAAGCTGCAACCAAGAGGGATGGGACCCTTCCGCGTAATGAAGAAGATCAATGCTAATGCCTACACACTGGACCTCCCACTAGACCTTGGGATTCACCCCACGGTGAATGTGGAGGACCTCACATTGTACAAGGACCCGGTATCCATCAGTGCACCATCTATACCGCCACAAGCATACAAAATTCTGGAGGAACAACAACATCTCACCAACAATGCAGTCTAGCATTATTACCCTATCAAATGGAGTGATCACACCGAGCATTGGGTACCCGAAGAGGAGGCGCATCAACTCTTATCGGAGGAGCTAGAGGACTTCAAGATTAATTCTCCAGAGGATAATTCTGGAACCCCTGGGAATGCTGATGCAGGGGCATGGCCAAGGAGATCTAAGAGAATCAAGAAGCCCCTAGTATGTTACGGGATGACCACTTGAAGACTTTCACTTGAAACTTGTTATAATAAGAACTTGTCTACATTTGCTGATCATTTCTTTAGCTATTTAGGTTGTTAAACTATGACTTGTAGTCCAAGCTAGTCTTGATGATTTGAGACTAGTTGTTGGACAATTTTGTAACTTAAACACTTGTGTTGTTATTGTTGTAGGTAGGATCTTAGCCTAGGATTTACTTTCCAAGTCTTTATTTTATTTTGTAGTTGATGTAATAGGAAGTTGTAGCCTAGGTTTATATCACCAGTAATGCACCTACATGGCACCTATGTTTCCCAATGTTCATGACAATCTCGCAAGCAAGCTTCAACACCAAATCAAGGAGTCCACATCGTCAACATCAGTCAAGGAGGTCAACACATTTCCGGCCATCATCTTCACACTCAAGCTGCACCCAATACTCGGCCAACAACAAATCCAGGTTAATACCACTAGCAAAACCACTTACAGCCACATCAATATCATCCGAGGAGTCAACATTAGTCAGCCACTCTGCACCAACTCGACACATTATCAGCTAGCCTCTAAATACAGGTCAAGCCATTCATGTATTCAGCCATCAAATACCAGTGCCACATCAAGAAACCCAAGCATGCACAAGGGACCTTTCCAGCTTAGAATTGTACCGTCCATAGCTGCCAATCGAAATCAAGTTGAAGCCAAATTCTGGTAATGAAGAAGGAATGCCAAGAGTCACTTCAAAATTGTAACGTTAGAAACGAAGGCTTAAAGTCCATGTAGTTTTCACTTGCACTAAGTTGATGAATTTTGAAAGAAAACCTTTGAGTTAGCGGATGATGCTTGTGGAGGGAGTGCCTTTGGCCCTTTGTGTTCTTTGAGGGTGAGCCCTTGGCCCCTCCTTCTTGTTCCTTGATGGTGAGTCGGAAGGCCCCTAATTCCTGCTGTCTTCGCCCCAATCATCCTATTCTCCTGCTACCTGCCGAGACCCAGTATTGTGCTAGCTGGAGTTGAAGGAGCTTGCGCATGTTACATAATTTCATCCTGAGGCAACCAACCAAAGCTAGCTGGTCAAGACTTAGAAGGGGTTCGGCCCCCTTCCCACAAGGGGGCCTCAGGTGCTCCCAATCCTGCATTTCTAAATCGCGTGCTCAACTCTTAAAACCATCTAAAACTTTACTCTTGCAATCACATAATCTAAATCTAGAGAGCTCCATACCTAAGGGGATTCTAGGGCATAAATCCTTTTTACACCACAGTGGCTTTTCGATCTGCCTAGTGGCCGTTTTGACCCGGTCGAGCTCGCGGCTCCTAGCGCCTCCTTCCTTTTGCCTGTCGTCTTCCTTCTCGTTCGAGTGCCGACCACCTGCGTGCATGAACTATCGGCCTCGGACCCGCTGGCATGCGGCTACTATGCGTGCTCGTCGGACGAGCCCTCCTCTGCCTATGTGTGAAGCTTCTCTCCCCTTCCCAGCTCACCTGCGTGTGAGCCCTGGTTCCGGGCCTCCTCTTCTCATTGCCTGCATGCGACACCAGCATCCCCAGGGCTGCCGCCTGCGCATGGAGTTGGGAGCGATGCCTGCATCCGCTGTGTTTAGCGGTCGCCTGAGTCATCCACCTGCAGTTGGCTTCTCCTTCATCTGTGTGAAGCGGAGACTGTTCCCCGCTGGCCGTCGGACCCGCTCCTAGCCGATCGTCAGCGATCGACCCTATCGTCTCCTCGAGTTCCTCTATCAGTATGAAGTGCTCATTCGGCCTCCATCTTTGTCTGCGGACGCGTGCGAGGTTCGCTCTATCGACGTGAACAAGGACGTCTCGCCGTCCGCTGTTGACGTGAGCATGCGCATGTGTTTGTGGAGGCCCTTCTCCCACTAGATAATTCCTCCTCGCTAGTGTACGAGTGTCATCTTCTCGGCGCCGGTGGGCAACCGAGGTCGGCCATCGTGGCCGGTTGCCTATGTGCAACCCTTCTCCTTCAGCTACCCTTGCCTACATGCGAGTGAGGTGCCAGCCAGATCTTCCCCGTCACCGGCGTGTGACACTGTGTTGATGGCAGTTTGTGATCGTCGGGCGCCGACTTGATCCGTGGATGTGAGGGTGAGTCTGGCTCCTTGACACGGGACGTCTAGTCATTCCCCTCCTTTTCTTCCGGCACGTGAGTGTGTCCGATTATTGTCGTGGATCCCATTTGACGCGGTCAGTTATGGGTGAGTCCTTTTTGGGTTCGGGTGAACCCAGTTCAACTCGACGATACTAGTCTGCAATGAATCGTCAGCGTTGATTCAAGTTGTGTTGGAACGGCAAAGATCTTCCGCAGAGTCCTTGGTCGGGCTGGGGGTCAGTTCGAGGAATCGTTCCCGCCAGTCGCGCCCAATCTAGCCATTGTGACCGTTGTGGGCTCGAGTCAAGCGTTGACTCACGTATAAAAATGATAAAAAAATATTACGGTAATTCAGGGCGTAACACTCAATACCAACTCAAGATAATATTGAGATAATTGTTAATTAAATTTAAATATTTAATTTCAATTTTGAATGAAGTCCATATGTCACATGTGGATAGGATAATTTTGAATTAAGTCTATATATCACAAGTCGATGTATTAAGATGTGACGGACATGGACAATATCAATTTAAGCCTTAAGCATCACCATCACATAACATATGACTCTTCTTATGGTGCCCCCCAAAGGAGAACATCATATATTTGCGTCATTCAAGATAAAAAAAAAAACTTTTAGTTCTCATTGTGCTAAAATCATAGAGTTGAGGCAGTCGGTTTTATTATAGTAATTTAATCTTATTATTTCATAAATATGATTCGAACTGCTAATTGATTATGAACTTGTTAAACTATGAAAGAAATTTAATATTTCCATCGTTACTCATGTGATAGAATAACTGCTCTTAAATGATAGCACAAAAGGTGTTTCGTCCAACACCTAGGTAACCATAGAATAATCCTGAAGGATTTGTATCAAGTAATCGAATTAATCAGCCTCATAGCCATAATATGGTATCTGTTATCCCAAATGGTCCATTGGCCTAAACTACTAGTTACTAGTTAATATCAACCAACACTAGGATCATAGTGTAGCATGACATACCATACAATGACTACCCAATTGGCCCATAACTATGTCATATATGGATCCAAGGCTCAATAGCGAGTAACAACTCTACTATAAATTCAATAATAACTCAATAACTCTAAAGTAACTATCTTGCGACCTATGTCATAATATCATACAAGCGTCTGTATGTATGAATAAACAACATATAAAGAGTGTAAAGAATACTGAATAAGATCAAATAAAAAAGTTACAATGTATCAATATTTATCTCTTACTTCACATAGTATCTAATACTACTAACTAATACCATAATTGCAATGCTCAAAATATGGTTCCTACGTATATCACAATAGTTTCTAGTATGCTATCTAAAGGCCTCCCTAACCAACTTCAGTCCGAGTAATATCTAACAACACATAAACATATCACATAACTATTATATCAACTAATAACATATTTTAATTATTATTATATTAAGATTTAACCATATATACATATATATATATATATATATATATATAGAGAGAGAGAGAGAGAGAGGGGTATGCATATATATTCATATACATCTATGCTCTAGCCTATAACATTCGTATACAACTAGGATTAGGGAAGAGTGTACTCTTTACCCAAATCAGCAACAAAGGTTGCCGGTAGCAAGCGGCAGTGAACAGCATCTCAGCGGCAAATAGTGGAGCCAATAACATTCATATACAACTAGGATTAGGAAAGAGTGTGCTCTTTACCCGAATTAGCAACAAAGGTTGCTGGTAGCAAGCGGCAGTGAACAACATCCCAGCGACGAATAGTGACACAATGGCAAAGCAACAGGAGGGAAGAAATCGATGCCAGCATGCACACAAGAGTGAAGTCGTTGCATAGCCATACCAGGAAACATCGACCCACCCTAATCAATGAAGGAGATGAGGAAGAAAGTCGTTGAAGTTAAAATGGTGACGAATTGACGCCAAACAGGTGAGGCAGCGGAAGAAATTGGAAGAGAGGGGAAGGGACCAAAGCAGCAGAGAGAATGGTCCCTAAGAGGACCAGGTGGACACAACATGTATGACGTGTTTATTTATGTCATTCATCAAGTCGTTGGGACCTGTCTGCCCATCATCTTGTATGTAAGGTGTTAGGCCCAAGGACTACTAGGCCGGGCCAAAGCGAAACGGGCTGGGCGGTGGCCCAAGCCCACTAGTGCATGCTCAATGCAAAGCCCAGCAGCAGCATAAAAGTGGGTCAACATCTGAGTTTGACCCCAAATCGCCTAGCTCTGCGGAGTCTTCACCATGGGTTTTGGACGCGGATAGGAAGCGGAGACGGCATCATGAGCAGGCGCTAGATGCGGATGAGGAGCGTTGGAAGACTGAGTCTAGCGGAGCCAGCGAGGTCTTCGGATGAAGCAGCAAAGAGCTCTGCGGTGCAGCGGACATGATGCGTGAGGTGGTGTCGTGGAGGTGATGACTGGGAGCGAATCATGTAGAGGCGTGATACATGAAAGGCTTCTTCCCTATAAGAGTCCGACGAGCGGACGAGGGCAAAATCAGAGAAGAGATCCCAGGAGTAGAGCTCCCGAGAGAGAAGAGAGCTAGAAGCAAGGAGCCAGATCCAGAGGAGGGCTCGGTGAGTGGGTTGATTGTAAGTCGACGGCGACTATGCTGTTGACGGGAAGGAGAGATCGGAGCGTAAAAGGGAGGGTTTTTGTAGCTTGATTTGTGCACAATAGAGTGAAATTTCCCTATGTCGTGTGTTGATTGGTTTCCGGTGATCTTCCCCTATTTCGTGGTGTTTTTCGGCGAGGTTCTTGTTTCCAAACTTTCACCCATCCGACGAGGCTTCCGGCGGGCTGTTAGGGAGCGGCGACGAGGCTGAGGGCGTAGGCGGTGTACTCTCCCTGCCGGCACACCCAGTGGCTCGGGCAAAGGACACGTTCAGGCGGCAGATGAACGCGATAATCGTGCATTACAACGGAGACGATGACGGCCACGTTCAAATGCGTTTGGCGAACGCTGAGTCAACAACGTGGAGTCAATGTAGTTACGGTCAATGGCAGAATCGATTTGGTGAGGGCTGACATCGATGTGACATCAGCGAATGTAGAAATTTGGGTGGCATGCAGCGTTGACTCGGGATAATTTTGATCAGAATCCAAATTAGGGTTAGGGTTTCCAATTTGGGGGTGATTTTGCACCCGGAGATTAGAGATTTTGCACCGGTCTAGTGTTCCGCTGGAGAACCTTAGGCGGGGCATGACAACTGGTATTAAAGGCAGACTGTGGGCCCATGACCCACAGGTCCAAGCATGGGTATGCTGGTTGTTTCTAATAAGTTTGGTGATGCAGGTGCAGTAAGCACGATGATCTAGTGAGTTTGACCGCAAATCGCTGAGCTCTGCGGCATCTTCACCATGGGTTTCGGACACGGATAGGAAGTGGAGATGGCGTCGTCAGCAAGCGCCAGATGCGGGTGAGGAGCGCTGGAAAACCGAGTCCAACGGAGCCAGCGAGGTCTTCGGATGAAGCAGCAAAGAGCTCTGCGACGCAATGGACATGGCGGACGCGGACATGATGCATGAGGTGGCATCGTGGAGCTGACGACTAGGAGCGAATGACACGGAGGCATGATACACGAAAGTCTTCTTCCCTATAAGAGTCCGACGAGCGGACGAGGGCAAAATCAGAGAAGAGATCCCGGTAGAAGAGCTCCCGAGAGAGAAGAGAGTTGGAAGCAAGGAGCTAGATCTAGAGGAGGGCTTGGCGAGTGGGTTGATTGTAAGTCGACGGCGACTGTGCCGTCGACGGGAAGGAGAGATCAGATCGTAAAAGGGAGGGTTTTTGTAGCTTTATTTGTGCACAATAGAGTGAAATTTCCCTATGTCGTGTGTTGATTGGTTTCTAGTGATCTTCCCCTATTTTGTGGTGTTTTCCAGCGAGGTTCTTATTTCTAGACTTTCACCCATCTAGCGAGGCTTCCGGCAGGTTGCTAGGGAGCGGCGATGAGGCTGAGGACGTAGGCGGCGTACTCTCCCTACCGGCACACCCAACGGCTCCGACGAAGGACGCGTGCAAGCAGCGGACGAATGCGATAAGTGTGCGTTCCAACGGAGACGATGACAGCCTCGTTCGAATGCGTTTGGCGAACGCTAAGTCAGCAACGTGGAGTCAACGCAGTTACGGTTAACGGCAGAATCGACTTGGGGAGGGCTGACGTCGACGTGACGTCAGCGAATGCAGAAATTTGGGCAGCATGCGGCATTGACTCGGGATAATTTTGATCATAATCCAAATTAGGGTTAGGATTTCCAATTTGGGGGTGGTTTGCACCCGGAGATTAGGAATTTTACGCCGGTCTAGTGTTCTACTAGAGAACCTTAGGCCGGGGCATGACATAAGGTATAGGGCATAGAGGATATATGAGGAACTCTTACCAAGTTTTTTAGAAAATCTTGTGATCCCTTTGACTATGTATGAAACTTCAATATTGTATTCTTGTGTAAATTTATATGCAACTCCCGTATTTTAATAATTTAAATATGTTATTAGCTTGTGTAAATTCTAATAAATTAAACTACAACCCCATGTTTTAAGATTTTTTTAATTGCGTTAAATTTATATAAATGATAATAAATTAAACATATTAATATATGGTAAGCAATATAATAAAGAATTTTTAATTACACAAATGAACATAATTTAAATATGTGATTTGTATTTATTTATTAAATTATATAATAAGTTTTTAAGAATTTTATTCAGTTCCAAATTATAATTACTTGAGTACATCCAAGTCTTTATAATTGGTCCACTATAAATATTATTTAATATTGAGCAATAATGAAAAAGCTATTCGTACACTCTTTTGACACTGAGCAAGATAAAATAATAAAATGGAGGAGGAACCTCAAGAAAAAAAAAAGGGAAGAGTTCATTCTCAACTATATAAGAAAAATTAGGGGAAAACCGAACACATGATAAAGAAACATAGACATCGGCCCTATTTGATATAGCTAGTCAGTTGCTTTTGCTGGTCAAAATAGTATATTTTTAAAAAGCTAAGGTATTTGGGAAGCTGCTCCTAAGTTCCAAACTTAGAAGCAGTATGAGTTGTAAAAGCTGGGAGGGAGCTGCTTTTGGCTCCTTTTGGATACTTTCTAATTATTTTTCTTTTTGTATCTCATGTCCGCAACTATATTTATATATCTTTTTTATGACAAAATTATTTTTTAAAATTATTATTTTAATAAAAATTATTAAATCTAAAATCATTTTTTATTATTATTTAAAATTTTCTCTTTTATAAAAAATAATTAAAAATTAATATTTGTTAATAAAAATTATTAAAATTATTATTATTAAATTTAATTTTAAATTAAAAATTATTTATTACTATTATTTTATTTTTACTTTAAAAAAATCTTTTATTTTTTATTTTTAAAAATATTATATTTTTAAAAAAAAATTAACTAGCAAAATAGTTTAGCCAAATATCTTTTAACTTTTTCAATCATCATTTTTTCAACCAACAAAAGCTAAAAGTTTCAGCAATGCCAAACAAGTCATTGTACTTACTCTCGTTTTGGCCCAACCATATTTATGTTTTTTTCTTTTTGCCACTGATTTCAATATCTTCCAAACAGCTATAAATTTATATTATTGATTGCATGTTTAATTATGATGCTACGTGGTCCAAGGACCACTTTGTAAATATGACGAAGTGGTGGACTTAATTGCAAAATGGCAAATAAAGTTAAAAATCTAATCCTAATCTTCCGCTCTCTCTCCATCGTCGCCGCTTCTCACAAATTTCGCCGCCTCTTCCATTTTCTCTTCTAATTTCACCACCTCCCCTTATTTTCTTCCGATTTTGTCGCTGCAGGTACCAATTTTGCTGCTTTCCTCGCCTTTTGCTTGATTTCACCCAATTTCTCTACCATTCATTCTCCCAACCCTCCTCCTTCGTTGGCAAGTGAGGGTTAACCTTCCTAGTAGTGTTTTTGCAGTATTTTTGTTGTGTGCTCGCGTGTGTTCGAGCGCTGACAAAGCCTTCGTCTATGGTGGAGTTGGCTGCTTCGTTGTCTGCTGTCATTCATCATCGAGTCACCTTTCATTGTTGGTTAGTGTGGGTTCACTTCCAGCTACAAGTGGTAGCGTACTCGCATGTGTTCGGGCACCGACGTTGCTTTCTTCCTTATTGGAAGTTGCTGTGTCGCCGTTCGTCGCTGTTTGTAGCCGCTGACCTTTCCTTGTTCTTGGTTTGGGTGAAGATCACACCCTTGCTAACCCTAGTGTGTGTTTCATTAATTATAGGTGTAATTATTTAGTGTGTACACGTATATGGACATATATATGGGTATACGTACGCATACATGTATACTAGGTTAGATTTTATAGAATTGGACTAGTGTATCAGTTGCTTCATGTGAGGTATTGTATATTTTGTGTTGTTATAGGTGCTACTCGGACTGAGGCTGGATAGGGAGGTCCTCAGACAAAGAGTGTTAGACGCACTAGGAGCTACTATGATACAGGCAGGAATCTTATACTAATCTTTGCAATCATGGTATTAGTTATGTTATATGGTGCAGTTGATAACTACCATAATATCTTGTAGCTCTATTGTTTGATTTTGATTCAGTATCCATTGCACTTATGTGTTGCTTTTATTCATACATACAGATGCTTGTGTTGTGATGTTCTTACATGCGTCACATGGTAGCTATAGTATTATTGAGTTAGTGATTATGAGCTATTAAGCTGTGGATCCATGTATTGCACAGTTGTGATATTTGGCCCATCGGGCAGTTGCATGACCTGTCGTGCTATTTTGTGATCTTTTCTGGTTGATATTAGCCAGGGTTGTGCCTTATAGGCCAGCGGACCAAGGAGTGTACTAGATGCTGTTTCACGGCTACGGGGCCGGCTGGTAAGTTTTCTAGATGGAGTCCTTCGAGATTTTCCAGGGTTACCTAGGTGTTGGATGCAACACCTCAGAGCTGTCATTTGAGGTAGTTGTTCCATCGTGTGAGCAACAGTGGAATCACTCTTTATTAGAGTGTGGGCTTGTAATGGAGCATTATATGGTCATTGCTATTAATTACACGATGCATGTGTTGTTTTTATATTTTGGTGATGTTGCATTTTATTACATTGAGTTATCTTGTATATTTGGTAGTTCTACCATATATGTTGATTCCTACTTAGCCTTTTGGGCTAATTCCCTTTACCTTGCCTTCAGGTAAAGAAGTTGCTCCTGAAGCTGGTGATAGCTAGATCTAGAGACTACTTGGACCTTGGAGTTGATATCAGCACCTGATAGATAGTTAGAGATATTGTGCTAATATGTTTTGACATAGGGGGTTGATATTGCTATTATTAGTGTTTATGCCCTACAGACCAATATATGAACATGGTCCGACATTATTTGAATGTAATTTGATAGAATTGATAAAATTGATAAAGGCATGGTCATTATTATGCGGATTGTTTTACCTGTGTTGATGTATTGAATTGCATAAATAATGTCTCAGGAGTTTGGTTGGATCCATTCTCGAATCCCCAGTCAAGGTGCCTTAGTGATGTAGGAGAAGACAGCATGAAAGAAGGAGAAAATCTGGCCCAGATGGTGCCCCAAAAATTTTCCACAGAAAGTTCCTCAGGGTACCCAGCGACGGAAGCCACGCCACGTGAGTCCTACAGACAACTACCCGATTCAGGGGCGGCTTCACATGCACAAGTCAGATTTTCTACAGAAAGTTTCTCGGGGTACCCAGTGACAGAAGCCACGCCCCGTGAGTCCTGCGGACAACTACCCGATTCGGGGGCGGCTTCACATGCACAAGTCAGATTTTCCACAGAAAGTTCCTCGAGGTACCCAGCAACGAAAACAACGCCCCATGAGTCCTATAGACAACTACATGAAGAAAGTCATAGGTGTGGAAATTGTCACGGCCAAGCTGCAGGAGTTTCTGTGAACCCCGGCACACTTGTTCACGGCCGTGCTCACCAACATGGCCATGCCGTGATCACCCCAGAAGACGCAGAACTGCCTCGACGACCCCGTTTCGACGTCCACAACCCTCCGTACCATGTTGAACCATCCATGGAGGACCCGATGGATCCCAACAATGTAGAGGTACGGCGATCTCAACGCACTTCTTACTGCTGGACTGTTTCGTAGGAGTAATCAGCCCATCGTTGATCCACACTGGAGGGGCCGCGTAATCATCTTAGCAACACGGCCCAAGAGCACGCCACATCCATCGTAACCCAGCCCACGATGTCCAAATATTCTACTGCTTTGTCGCGGTATGCTCTGAACACATCTAACCACCCAACCGCCTCCGTACAAAGACCTGAAGACCATGCGCCAGCTTCATAGAATATTAGGTAGAAGTTTGTTTTGCTTTGTCTTGTAGTAGCAGCATGACCACCTTTGTGGCCTGCAGTTAGTTGTTAAAGTAGCTTGTCTTTTTCTACTTTGTCTTGTTCCATCCCCTCTTGTTCTATAAAAGAGGAAGCTGGGGTGTTGTGTTCCTTAGTTCTCTTGGTGGTAGAGTACTCCTGGTGAGCTGAGAGCCTCTAGCGCCTATAGAAATCGAAGTCGGCGCTTCGCCTTCAAAGTTTGTAAGAGTCGTGGTCAGTGCCTCGACTCCGAAGTGTTTCCTCTCTGGTTTTTGAAGCACTAAAGTAAATCCCACCGCCTCCGGTGGGTCAGGTCCGCCTGTCTTTTCATTTCATGGTGTTCATTTCTGTTACGATTTCTAAACTTCCACGGGTATTCGTTCGTTAGAGACGTGGACGTTTCGCTGTTCTTTGGTTTGTTTCAGGCGCATAGGCGTGTGAGCTATGCCCTGCGAATCCACTACTCCCCATTCCGTAGTTGAGTGCCGTTGTGTTTCTTCGCATTTGTGTTGCCCCGATTGAACTCGACACTGATTTCGTCGTGTTTCTACTACATTTCCGAAAAGATTTTCAGTTCCCTCGTCTAAAGACCCTCTCCCGTTTTCGCGTGCATTGTGTAAAATCTTATTGTACGGCTTTAAGGACCATCCCTCCTACAGTAGCTACATCACTTAGCCGATAAGGGACAGCTTTGGTGTATGTGAGACTGGTGTATGGGCTGGTTAAGTGCAAGGCATAGTAACGCAGACATACAGGTGCTTCAACAATAGTTGAACAGGAGTGACCCACCGTGAGGATTGACTTGTCTAGTGAACAGGTCAATCTCACATGCAAGAGGTTTGCATTGATCCTTAGACTTGAGGTATTCATGTCTAGATGTGATAATGGATCTGCTTTGATACAGTCTTACATCTCTCCGTAAATCGGTGATCAAAATGACTTTCATTGGGCATATCATAAGTCATATGGAGATATGAATGACTAATAGTAGGATTTGCCCCTTCCTTAATTATAAGCTTGATATCCACTTTGGGGCACCACACCTTATTGGTGCATAACAGGAATTTATGGCCATACTGCTTGAGTCATGACCAATAGATTGGATTCTTAAATATAAGACTAACCCAATGGCGGGATATCAGTTCAGGCAAAGGGATCTAGAATGCATGGAAATCCTCGTTGCTTATTAGGGAGTTAATTGCCAAGATGACTTTAGTCCTATGACATGGGTAGTAGTGATGTGTTGCTACATACCTCTCACTACTTATGATGTATAATCATCATTGCCATCATCATATGAATCCTACGGGGTCACACGCAATAGACTCTTGACGTTGTATTTTGATCTGGATATCTTGGAATATATTTGACTTGATTCTAATTCTGAGTCCAAGACAGATTCATAGTTAAATTTGAGTCCAATTGGGATTCTTGAGTTTATGCATACCCTGGCCAAGTTTGTACTCTGTATGGAGTTGGACTTGGACTTGGGATTATAAACTATGTTGGATTCAAATCCTAATTTAATTAGGAGTTAGAATCCTAATCCTATTAGTAATTGGAATCCTAATCCAACTAGGAGTTGGAATCCTAATCCTATTAGGAATTAGAATCCTAATCCCACTAGGAGTTGGAATCCTAATTCTACTAGGAGTTAGAATCCTAATCCAATTAGGAGTCAAATCTTAATAAGAATTTGGTTTTGGATAAGGCCTATAGTGGTTGGGCGCAAATCCTAATCCAACTAGGATTCAAATCCTAATGGGAATTGGATTTGGATAAGGCCCATTGTGTTGGGCGCAAATCCTAATCCGATAAGGATTTAAATCATGGGCCTAATTAGTATTGAAATCCAAATCCAATTAGGCTTTATGGATTTAATCTAATTAAGGTAAATTGGTATCCTAATGGGAGTAGGATTCATGCTTGGTGCATGGCTTAATTCCATATATGGAATATGCGCCAATTGCTTGTATGAATCCTAATGGAATTATGTTTTCATAATTGGAAGCATACTTGGACGCATGGGGTTGATATGTTGGTGAGTATGGTTTGATTTGTTCAAGCAAAGTTTCGGCCAATCATATATGGTAAGTCCTAATGAAAATCAAACTCACAATTCCTCTCTTGATAAGGCAAGAAGGTAGATTATTTCTATGCTTCAGATATGCACCAATTCAAGAGGAATGGTGGCTGAACACTTATGGCAATTCCTTGGAGGAATTGCGCCAAGAGCATAGAAGGAAAGTAAAGGGGTGGTGAGGCTTGCTTGGCTATAAAAGAAGGGGTGTGCGCCCCTCTCTTGACACATCTATTCAACGCCAAGTCAAGGCAACTTCAAGTGGAAGTTGCGCAAGCACTAGAAGCCCTAGCCGACCTCCTTTCTTGGTGTTGTGCCACTACTCCTCTCCCTCTTCTCTTGTTGGCCGAGAGTCTCCAAGCAAGACTCTAGTTGGTGTGAAGAACAAGGAGGAAGAAGGAGAATCCAAGAGGTGATCTTCTCTTCCCGAGGCTAGCACCAAGCATGGAAGGGAGCAACGTTGAGAAGGTCGACGCGTGGATACTTGTAGAGGACGAGCACTTGATCGTCTTCAACTTGGCTTCATCATCATAACAAGCAAAAGGGGTACCATCCCTAACACATCCTTGTGTTATCTCCCTTGCATGGATCCTTGGTCAAGGAATATCTTTCGGGTGTAATGTGTCTTCTGCTGTGTCCTTGGACTGCAAAATTTTAAATTACACCCGGTATTCCCTAATAATTATTGGTATTTTTGGTTGATCAAGTGTATCGATTTTTTGGTTTGATATTTTGATCGATCAGATTCATTTTGATTTCGTTTATGATTGTCTGTTGTTGGTTTTCTGTATAGTTACTAGTTGTTAGGCCTTTGGGCCAGAAATTGGGCGTGGCCCAATTCCTAGCCCAGCTAGCCCGTTCCTATGTTTTCAGACAACCGCGTAGCAAGGCGGATTGGGTAGCGGCCCGAACCCATTAAGCTCCTACGGGCATCAAAAAGTGAATTCGACGTGTGACGTGAAGGCCAATGCAATGGGACTCATTGAAGCGTTTGTAGCTGGGTGACGAGACGTCTGCGTTGACCTGGGCAGCGATGCAGCGTGGGAAAAATGGGGGCGGTCGGCTTCGCCCGACGTCATCTAGTTTTTACACTCAAAAAGAAAAAACCACTTTCTCCCTCTCTCCTCCGGTCCGTTAGTCGGCCGGACTTTGGATCTCTAGCAATCCCCGTGCCCAAACTTGCGCTCGTGTTTCCGTGGTGTGGGCGGGTGGACGGAATGCACCGAACTTCCTTGTGTCTCTTCCGCTATTCGCGTTGCCGCCGCCTCTGCCGTCGCTAGAATCCTCACTATCGGACTGCCTTGGAAGGCGCATCCAGCAACCATTTCACCAAAAAGAAGGAGCCGGCACTTGGCGCCGAGGTACTCTTCCTCTACTCCCCTGATCTTCGTTCTCGGCTGAGCCTTCAGTTTCCAGCGAACCCTTGTCATTCCTTACCTGAAGTGGCCACATCCTCCTCGCCTCCTTCTCATATGAGCGTCGGCAGCCTGCGCGCGTGAAATCCCGGCCTCGGACCTGCCTACGTGTGGTCTCGTTCTCTGCACGCCGGATGAGCCCGCTGCCTGCGTGCGGTTTTCCTTCCGCTCTTCTCCTGCTCACTAGCACGCATGCTCCTCTTCCGGCGCCGTCTATTACCTGCGTGCGACTAGAGATGGTTCCTTTTCCCCTTGCCATCTGTGTGGTGTGGAGTTGCATCGTCCTTTGCCGAGCCCAGTTGCAGTGTGGGATGAACAAACATGCGGCACCTTCTCTACTTCCCGTCAGCCACCGTCTGCCTGTCTTCCTTCCGTCAATCGCCAGCGTCGGCACCAGCATCCTCTTCAGGCGGATCAGCAGAGGGGTGGCGAGCGCCACCCTCTCTCTTCAGTGTCCCTTCTCAACCAAGCTCGCCCTGTGCAAGCGTTGCTCCATCGACGGCGGCCATTGCCGGCCTGCTTGGTTGCCTTCGGGCAAACCTCCCCTCCAACCATTCTCGCCTTCACGGGAGACGGACGAGTTCAGCGGTTCCTTCATCTCCTACGTAGGATGTCACCAACGGAGTGTCGTCCGGCCTCTTCGCCGGCGTGCAAGTGAGGAGCCAGCTGGGTCCTTTCCGTCACCAGCGTGCGACGCCGTGTGGCTGTCCGTCAGTGACTGCCGAGCACGGGCTTGATCCATGGACATGAGGGCGAGTCCGACTCCCCGGTGGGAACGTTCGGTAACTCCCCTCCATTTCCCCCAACACGCGTGCGTGTCCAGATTTTATTGTGGACCCCGTCTGACGCAGTCGGTTATGGGTGAACCCGGTTCTACTCAGTGACACTGGTCCCCGGTGTATCACGAGCGTTGATCCGAGTCGTGTTGGAATAGCAGTGATCTTCTGCACAAGTCCATAGTCGGGCTGGGGGTCGGTTCGAGGAATCGACTCCGCCAATCGCGCCCAATCAAACGATTTCGGCCGTTGCGACCCCTGTGGGGGTGTATTCGGATTCGAGCCAAGTGTGGACTCACAGGTATAAATTGTAAAAAAAAAAAATACCGTAAACAAGGGCATGACAGCTTGGTATCAGAGCCTAGTGTCTACACGTTCTAGCTTGTACGAGCGTCATACTCGTGATTTGTCCAACCAAACTACTTGTGTGCAGATGGGGTCTTCGACGGACACCAGACTATCGTCCCTCGAGGATATAGTCAGAGATGGGGTTTTGGATCCCCACATCTCAGTGGAGATCATCTTCACACTACTCGTCTCCAACGAGCGCTTCGTAGTGCAGGTGAGTCGACTCACCGAGTAGCTGGAGGCAAGCCAGGTGGAGGTCGTGTTGCTGAAGCGCGCTACGGCGGTTTCGATAGCACCGACCGCAGCTGATCACGGCCAGGGGACCGTCGTGCGACAACTTATCCCGGAGCCCGCCCCCTCCCGAGGGGTGCATTGCTCCAGGGAAGTTGAGAACTTCCTTATGTTAACACATTCTCAATCCATTCAGATCCCCGAGGGGGAGCAAGCCCAAGCATGCATCGCGTATCTCTCTTGAGACGCGAAGCCGTGGGGGCGGATACAAGCCGCTCCCAACTTATTTGGGATCGATCTAGCCCATAAGCTCTCTTAAGAGAGGCTTAAAATAGAGATCGTGACTCAGTTCCTTCCAAGGAACTTGAGGTGTTCTGCGACAGGCGCCCTCGAGAAAGTCCGGCATGTTGTGAACATCCAGGATTATGCGCAGCAGCTGTATCAAGCTGCGGAAGCTTTGATGGACCACATGAGGTTCGGGGAACGTGTCCCCCTTTTTGCCCCTGTCACTACGAGTGGTATGGCCTCTACTTCGCAAACAGACAGTTCATTCGCTATGAAAGGCAAAGTGCCTTTCACGCAGGAGAGTCGGCCCGCGACACCAAATCCGACAAAGACAGTCGTGGATAGCCCACCTTCTGCAACAGTAGGAGAGGAGAGCAGTGTACAGGATCAGGAGGTACTCCTGAACCCCCTTGTGTTAGGCACTACCTCTACTAGCAGTGGGAGGCCTATGTTGCTATATGTTGCCTCATTTATAAACTCTCTACCGATGAACACTATGATTGATACAGGTGTGTCGCACCTTTTCATAAGCAAAGCCACGGCTAAGAGAGTTGGATTTACGATGTCCCTAGTACGTGACCGAGTCAGGTCGGTTGGTGCAGTAGACCCGGAGGTCTTGGGGATAACATACAATGCGAATATCATAATTGGCAGTTGGCAGGGTCACTGCCATGCGAATATTTTGAAACTCCCAGATTACGAAGCTATCTTCAGCCTTCAACTTTTGGTCTAAGTCAAAGATAGACGTGATGCCATATCTGTATGGGATACAGATACATGATGAAGACTCCTGTTGCCTCGTGCCGTGCATTGGGAGCACGGAGCCGAGGAAGGGAAAGAAGAGGGATTCCTGGGAGTTCCCTTGTCAGCGAACGCCTTGGCTACAGGGTTGCGCCAGGGAGATCCGACACTTACGACCGTTTGGTGGAGGGGCCCCACCCGACAAGGAGTGAGACTCCCTTGGCGGTCAAGAATGTGTTCGAGGAGTTTGCTGGTGTGATGCCTTTGGAATTGCTGAAGCACCTCCCACCTAGGAGAGGGATCGACCACAAGATAGAGCTTGTGGCAGGATCTACTCCCCCATCTGAGGCTCCTTATAGGATGCCGCCGGTGGAGTTGGCCGAGCTCCGCAAACAACTCGATGAGTTGTTGGAAGCAAGGGTATGTGAGGCCAATCCTGTCACCGTATGGAGCCCTAGTCCTATTCCAAAAGAAGAAGGGCGGGTCCTTGAGGTTCTATGCGGATTATAGAGCCCTGAATAAGATAACAGTCCAGGACTGCTATCCTATTCCACTAATCCCAGATCTACTGGATAGACTGGGAAAAGCTAGGATATTCTCTAAGCTTGACTTGAGATCGGGCTACTAGCAGGTCCGTATCGCCAAGGGCGATGAACGGAAGATAGCCTGCGTGATCCGTTATGGAGCATTTGAGTTCTTGGTCATGCCCTTTGGGCTAACCAATGCTTCGGCGACGTTTTGTTATCTGATGAACTAGGTGTTAGCACCTTTTCTTGATGACTTTGTCGTGGTATATCTGGATGATATAGTGGTATATTCCTTAAGCGTTGAGGAACATTTGGTACACTTGAAGAAGGTTCTTCAAGTTTTGAGGGAAAACCAACTTTACTTAAAGTTGGAAAAGTGCACTTTCATGTCGGAAGAAATTTCCTTCCTTGGACATGTAGTAGGCCACGGCCAGGTGCAAATGTTGGGGTATGCCCTTAAGGCTAATGTTTGAGGTCTTGGGATTCTTTCAGTATCATGTATAAACTCTTATGTTTATAAAGGCAATGGTTGTTATTCAGTTTGTTACATTGTCTGCTGCAATAATTGTACTTCTGAATAATGTCTCAATGCTGTTCAGCTAGGCTGACATGCTTTATGTCCTTAGTCGAGATATCTTGGTGAACATGAGACAGCCCTGATATGATTGAGACTAATATGTATTCTAATCTTATAGGATGCTTCGAGCATGGAATAAGATGTAGACTCATGGGTACATTGGATGTACTGGACAGACCCTACTAGGATATTCAATTGCTTGTCACAATGTGAATAATCCTTGATTGCAACAAGTGGCACATGTCCTTTGACTTGAGATCACTTGTGTTTCTAAATGATGATTGTCATTGTTTTGAGGTAGTTCAATATCATTTGAAACATAATGGTTATCAACTATCTTGGATAATGATCATGAGTCAGGTTAGGGCACTAGTGATAGATAAAGGATTGTCGTCTCCTTAATTGGAGTGTGATGTTCTAATGGGGCCCCCCCTGGATGAGATGATTGAGAAAGTGTATGGCCATACCCAGGTGACTATGTTCATCTGATCTAATCATGCTCATCATATTGGAGCTACAGGCTTGACACGCTTGTCCAATAAGAACATCCAGTGGCAAAGGAAATATGTATGCCTAGTGAGTTGATTCACACTTGTGCTGTGGTTTGGGTGTAGTCTTGGAAGACTCTTTCCTCTATATCGGGAGACAGTGATGTGTTGCTAGATACCCCTCACTGATCGTGATAACGTAAGTTATCGTTACCGACATTTGAAGGAAACCCTCAGGGTCGCACAATTTGATGATATGGCTTACTTAAGTCAGATCGTGTGGACTGAATTGTTTTGGTTCAGTTTAAAGGGATGTAAACTCTGATTGTAAGTGAGATCTGGTCTGATCATGTTTGATTGATTAGGGCTTGAGATCGGTAAGCTTTGATCGAGAGAGTTGATGCTAGATCGATGAGATCAAGAGCATCAAGAGATGAACGGTCAGATC
The DNA here is from genome assembly GCA_027563935.2 of Costus lasius. Classification (NCBI taxonomy): domain Eukaryota; kingdom Viridiplantae; phylum Streptophyta; class Magnoliopsida; order Zingiberales; family Costaceae; genus Costus; species Costus lasius. The sequence goes on along the minus strand of CM050447.1, from coordinate 73,734,365 downwards.
CTGAACCTTAGGGTTTAAGGTGATCTGGACAAAGGCTTGGTTTGATTTGAATTATTGAGCCAAATTGGGTTGAACCGAATGGCTTGAACCGGTTCACATGGGTGAACGCATGGTTCAAAGTCTTCATGGCGCTTTGGGCGGTTTGCCTTGAGTGAGCGCACGGTTCATGAATGCATGAACGCATGAAGTGAAGGTTTGCTATTTTTGGAAGAGTCGTTTTCCAAAATAGTTACCACACCTCACGTTCGACGCACTCATGCTATTCTCGCCCCTTTTTGCCTCTTCCTCTCGACGGCTTCTCGTGTGGTGAAGAAGGTTGTCGCCAAGGAGAAGAAGAAGATCGCCAAGCAAGATCTCTCATTCCTTCCATTCGACAAGCACCCTTGGAGAACCTTGCTAGCACAAGGATCAACAAGGAGTAGGCTACATCACCTTGTGTGCGCACCGTGTGGAGGAGAAGCACTCGATTCTCTTCTTCCTAGACGCCATTCGAACTAATGGCTATGGTATGATTCAATCTACAGATTTAAGTTGATCATATATGATGCATACGATTCTTGATGCCCTATTTTCCGCCCATGCACAAAGTATTTCATATGCGCATGTTTAGGGTTTCGCCCCCCTCTTGAAAGGGGTCCTTCAGCAAATAGATAAGGACAAGTTCCAAGCCAATGTGGAATGGCAAGTTCCCTCAAATCAGACTGACTTGAGGAGTTTTCTCAGTGTGATGAACTTTTATCAAAAGTTCATACGGGGTTGCTCGAGAGTGACTGCACCCCTTAGCAATTTGCTGAAAAAGAATACCAACTGGGGTTGGGATGATCGGTGTCAGTCAGCCTTTCAAGACTTGAAAAAGCGCACAGCTTCTGAACCAATCCTAAAATTACCAGATTTTGGAAAACCTTTCGAGGTTCACACCGGCGCTTCAGATCAAGCGATCGGTGGTGTGCTAATATAGGATGGGCATCCTGTAGCGTTCGAGAGTCGAAAGCCGAATGAGACAGAGCAGAGGTACTCTACACATGAAAAGGAGATGGTAGCAGTGGTGCACTGCCTCCAAACATGGAGAGTATATCTCTTGGGTAACGCCTTCGTGGTGAAAACCGACAATGTGGTGAATACATATTTCACTACAAAGAAGAAATTATCGGCAAAACAGGCCAGATGGCAGGAATTCCTAGCAGAATTCCTGTTCCAGTGGGAACACAAGCCTGGAAAGGCTAACGTAGTGCCTAATGCACTGAGTAGACTAAATGCCTTAGTCTGCTTTGCGATCTCTAGAGTGGAAGGAGATCTCCTTACGTGGATAAAAGAAGCAGCCACTTTCGATGAGACATATCGAAAGATTGTCTAGCAGATTAAGTCAGGTACGACTTGACGATATTATTTGGGTGCCGATGACGTTGTCATGGCCTGTGGCGAGAGGCCACTAGTCCCTACATCTGGTGGATTATGACAGGAGCTGCTTAGGGAGCTCCGTGATACCCCATGGTCGGGTCATCCAGGACAAAGGTGTATGTTTGCCTTGTTGTCTAGGTCATGTTATTGGCCGGATATGCATACCGACATTGAGATGTATATCTGCACATGTCTTGTTTATCAGCAAGACAAGGTCGATCGAAGGTTACCGGCTGGGTTGTTACAACCCTTGCCTATCCTCGAGACCCCGTGGACAAGTGTGTCCATGGATTTTATTAGTGGGTTTCCCAAGGTTGAGGGGAAGACATCGATATTTGTGGTTGTGGATAGATTTTCCAAGTACGGAGTTTTCATTCCAGCACCTAAACCATGCTCAGCTGTGGTGGCTACAGACTTATTCTTTCAGAATATGGTGAAACACTTTGGGATCCCGATGGATATCATGAGCGATAGGGATAACCGGTTCACCGGACATTTTTGGTCGACGTTGTTCGACAAGCTGGGAACGAAGTTAAACTTCTCCATAGCGAACCATCCCCAGACGGATGGACAAACGAAGCGGGTGAATGCCCTCGTGGAGGATTACCTCTGTCATTTTGTGACTGCGAGTAAAAAAGGACTGGGTGAAGTGGTTGATTCGGCACAGTTTGCCTACAATCTCCACAGATTATCGTCCACGGGGCACAGCCCCTTTGATCTAGTGTTAGGGAGACAACCCCTAACTCCTGTTGATATCACGATGAGGACCTCCGAGGGGAGATGTCCTGCTACTCAACTGGCAGCCTGTGAGCGAGTGGAGTTGCTCTAGGAGGCTAGGGACAGCCTCGAGCTCGCTGCTAGACGAATGCAATAATATGCAAATCGTCATCGTTGGGATGAAGAATTCGCTGTGGGCGACTTAGTGCTTCTCTGACTTACTCCACATATATGGAGGAAGATATCTGCGAAGGAAGCACATCAAGGCCGCATACAGAGATACGATGGACCTTTCGAGGTGTTGAGCTGGGTCGGCTCAGTTGCATATCGTCTAAAGCTCCTCGATAGGATGAAGCTGCATCCAACATTCCATGTGAGCTTCCTAAAAAAGTTTCATAAGGATCCGGGGGATCCAGCTCGGTCACAGTCGCTTCATGCGCCTCCTACGGTCCGAACGGAGTTCCATCAAAGGATCGGAGAGATCCTAGATCACCGAGTTGTGGGACATAGCAAGATGAACCGACGAACAAAATTCCTTGTTCGGTGGGAAGGTTCTCCAATGGAAGAAGCTATATGGTATAAGACATCTGAACTGTGGCAGTTTGAGGACGAGGTCCGACGTTACTTAGAGTCGCCGAGGATGATGACTCGCTCTGGAAGGGGAGAATGTTAGGCCTTTGGGCAAGAAATTAGGCGTGGCCCAATTCGCAGCCTAGCCAGTTCGTTCCTATGTTTTCAGACAACTGGGCAGCGGGGCGGATCGGGTAGCCGCCCGAACTCGTTAAGCTCCAAAGGGTGTCAAAATGTGAATTCAACATGTGATGTGGAGGCCAATGCGATGGGACGCATCAAAGCGTGGGCAGCTGGGTGACGAGACGTCTGCATTGACCTGGGCGGCGACGCAGCATGGGAAAAATTGGGTAGTCGGCTTCGCCCGACGTCATCTAGTTTTTACGCTCGAAAAGAAAAAACTACTTTCAACCTCTCTCCACCAATCCATTCGTCGGCCGGACTTTGGATCTTCGTCTATCGCCATGCCCAAGCTCGAGCTCGTGTTCCGGTGGTGTGGGTGGGTGGACGGAATACGCCGAGCTTCCCTGTGTCTCTTTCGCCATCCGTGTCGTCTTCCTCGCGTCGTTGCCGCCTCTACCATCGCCGGAATCCTCACTATCGGACCGCCTTGGAAGGCGCATCCGGCAACCATTTCACCGGAAAGAAGGAGCCAGCGCTTGGCGCCTAGGTATGTTATTGTTTATGCCCTAGGACCTCAGGATGGTCCATTGGGATATGCGTATCACCTCTAGTTAATAGATGAGTTATCCTGGCATTGTCATTGTTATGCAAGATTGTAGATCTGCGCATATGTACATTTGCATATACAATGTCCCTAAGAGATAGATTTTATCTAGTCTCTATGTTTATCCCTAGTCGAGAATCATAGTGGATATGGGACAGCTATGATTCACTAGAGACTGGGATATGCGCTGGTTGAGCACGGGTTGCTAACGCAGGCATATGAGTATATCAAGGGAGATATACTAGATCGACCCACCGTGAGGATTAATCTTGGTGTCACGAGATGAATATCACAGTGACAGAGTTGTGATTGTCCTAGACTTGAGGGTGTTGGTATCTCTATATTGTGATTGATGTACTTTGATGTAACCTAACGCTTCGCCGTAAAAGGGGAGTCATTGTCACACCCCGGTGGAAGCCGGCTATTTCTAGCTCAGGGTTCCCCAGGGAGTAACAATATTGATAGGAACTAGAGAACTACAATAATCCAATATCATTTATTTAATAAACAATCCAATCTTAACATCTACAGTTTTATAACATAATATCTGAATACAACTATCCAATTTATCAATACAAAAGGCAACTATCTCAACTCGGGCTGGTATCTGCTATCTACTTTATCCTTCTCAAAAGCTAACTCTGTACCTAGAAGAGAAACAAAGGAAGTTAGCAGAAATGCTAAGTAGGAATCAACAAACATGGTGAGGGAATCAAATAACAGGATAATACAATAACTGAAACAATGATATACAATTAATATAAGAATGTCGTGCAAATCAATCAAGCTGGCCAACAGATCTCACTTAAGAGCCGCACTCATTTTTAGAGTGTTTCCACTGTTGCTCATGCAATGGAACGACTGTCCTAAACAGCCCGGAGTGTTGTGTCCAACACTGACATCCGTAGTATTGTCCTTAAGACAACTGACGGTGCCGTACCGGCATCTCAGATAGTCCGATGCGCGTCGGAACTATAACTCAGATAAACAGGCCACTGGAGAATAAATCATCCAGGTCAGCGGTCAAAATATATCACGACTTTATCATCTCAGATTTACAGCGGTTCCACATACTTATACGTCAATATCTCAGATACACAATTGTTCAACCAGGTTCATAAGCCAATAAATCAGATATCTCATCACAGTTTCTTTTATCGTGCACACAGAAATAGAATATGACCAATGAACAAGATAAATGAGGTCAACTGAATTACAGAAACAAATCAAGCAGATGAAGAAATTAGATATCAGTGTCAATCAATTCTATCATATGCATCATATATCAAACAAAAGGATTAAGTAGCAAATCCTATTATTGACACTGTAAGAAAGGAGTAGGGTAAGATTCCTACCTCAAGTGCTGTTATTCTGAATCCTCTTGAAAAGTCAACAAGTTTGTATATCAAACAATGCAAGCCGATTATTAGATCAACCACTCTGTAACATGAATTTGTACATGAACTCTATCATTAAACATTCTAATTTGAAAACTAAAACTACCAACATGTAGAACATAACCCTAAACCTAGAGAACCAGTCTCAGATCATATGAACCAAACCTAAAACCCACTGAACCGGACAGAATTGCACTGAACCAATCAAATTCACCCTGAACTAAGTTAAACCGAGACTTCTAACTTCAATTACACAAAATATAAACTTAATATAAGACCACAAATACTACCATTGGATAGGGAATTTTATTATCTTTCCAACGGATACCTGAACCGGCCCGGATTCGACCGTATTGGGGTCGAACCGGTCGAAATTCAATTACTGACCCAAACTGGAATTGAACCGCTTGGTCCGGTTCAAATCAATTTCAAAACAGCCGATGGTTTATTTCAAAATAAACCGAACCCAAAACTTAAATAAAACTCGAACCGGTTTAAATCGATTTCAACATAGCCGACGGTTTATTTCTAAATAAACTGCCAAACCCTAAAATCGAACTTGGTCCAGCCATTTGAACCGCGCCGCCCGACCGCCGCCGCGCAAGGCTGCCGGACTCGCGTCCGCTGCTTGCGCCGGCGAGCTCGCGAGAACGCGTCGAACATCGGATCGACTCCAAATTTCTCCAGAAGATTTATAACAACGAAACGAAGCTCCTCGACGAACTTCGGAGAGATTTCAACGCCCGGTCGAAGCTCTCGAAATAGACGAAAGTATCGACGGTGGCGCCGCTGCCGTCGATACTCAAAACTCAACCAAAGCCCAATAGAACTTCACCAAAGCAGCAGGAAAGAAGGAATACCTCACTGAAACGATGTATCGAAGCCTAGAACAGAAAACTCGTGTCGATAGAGACGCTGGAAGACTGGAACAGGAGGCGGCGCCGCTAGAACTCCGGCGACTGGTTCGAGCGCTATTTCTCCTTCCTGGCGGCGCTTCAAGGGGTGAAGATGTTCAAGGGTTCGAATCGAATCCACGAGAGCAGAAGCCCCAATATATCAAGGCAAAACGTGTTCCATACGGCGAGAACGCGGCGGCGAGTAAATCGCCGAGATCCGCGGGGAAGACGACGGGTTGACTCGGTCCCCAAATTCAAATTTAAAGTTAAATCAAAACAATTAAATCCAATGTTATATTAGAAACGCAAATTGGCTCGGTGGTTAGACGGAGCCGTGTGCATTCGAGCGACCGGGGTTCGAATCCCCGCTGTCGCGGTTTAATTTTTTGAAATCAAATCAACGTTAAATTAACTAAAAGAAGCATAGTCTAATATTAGAAACGAAGCTTTAGCCCAGCGGTTTGGGCGCTCGCGAAAACGCCGTGCGACGCGGGTTCGAGCCCTTGCGAACGCGTTTTGCGTTTTCAAATAAAAAACTTATTTTATTTTTCTTTTAAAAAAAATTCAGAAAAAATTTCAGAAAATCCCTAAAATTCAAAAATACAAATACTGATATTTCTAAAATTTAAAATTATAAAAATCAAGGTTATAATAGTCATAACGGTTGTCATTGGGTATGTCACAAGCAGTATGAGGGATTCAATGTGCCAATAGAGGATTTGCCCCTTCCTTGCAGGGAAGCTTGATTGTCCATGGCGCCCCTATATGGATGACTGAAAGTGTATGGCCATACCGAGGTAAGAACCTGATTTAGTCATGTCATATTATTGGGATTAACAAGTGTGATACACACTTGCCCAATCTAGACATTAGTTGGCAAAAGGACAAAGCTGCATTTGTACTTTGTCGCAGTTTTAGGGGATGTCGATGATGACTCTATTCTTATGATTTGGGTAGCAATGATGTACTGCTAGGTGCCACTCATTGCTTGAAGGACAAAGCTGCCCTTGTACTTGTCACAGTTTTAGGGGATGTCGATGATGACTCCATTCTGATGACTTGGGTAGCAATGATGTACTGCTAGGTGCCACTCATTGCTTGAGATGATTTAGTCATCATTACCAACGTCTGAAGAACCTACAGGGTCGCACACCTAGACGTCAGAGATTTCATACTGATCGTTTAGCCTCTGATTAGGATCATTTGGGGAATTGATGCATTGAGACTTTTATAGAGGAGATGACATTTTATTTTAGTTCATGTTTGATCACTAGTTGACTCTAGTGGACCACGTTTGACCTCTATTGACCTATGTCCACACTCTAGGCTTACCACCGGAGCCTCTACCCATTGTCAACTTTAATTCTCCGGAGGAGAATTCTTCACCCCCGGAGATAGCTGATGTAGAGACATGTGCTCAACCAGATGAACTCAAGCTATTTGTGTTAGGAAATGCCGGGTGTAATTTAAAATTTTGCAGTCCCAGGACGCAGCGGAAGAAGCATTACACCCGAAACACATTCCTATCCAAGGATCCATGCGAGAGAGAAGACACAAGGATGTGTTAGAGATGTACCTCTTTTGCTTGTTTAGATGTCGAAGCCATGTTGAAGGCGCCCAAGTGTTCGCCCTCTACAAGTATCCATGCGTCGACTCCTTGATCATTGCTCCCTTCCACGCTCGGTGCTAGACTCGGGAAGAGAATCGAGCCTTAGGGTTCCTTCACTCTTCTTGCGCCTCCTCCAAGGTTCATGCGCCAAGTGCAAGGAAGATGCGGCCAACTCCTTATCCTCTTCACTCCAAGAGAAGAGGGAGAAGATGAGTTTCGGCCTTGAGGAAGATTAGGGGGAAATTGCGCCACCAAGTCCTTCTCCAAGTCACGCCAAGAGGAGAGGAAGGAGAAGACTTGCGGTCACTTGTTGGAAGAAGGGTTGTGCCACTTTGATGTTGTCACCCTTTGCCCTTGCTTTCGCCCCTCTATTTGTGTTCACGTCTCCAAGTGTTCATCATCTAGAGAGGGCGACAATGGGTCCTATAAATAGGACTAGAGGTGGCTTGGGCAAGGGCTAGGATTACGCCAAGTGTATGGTTAGGATGAGGTGTCTTGAAGTAAGGAAAGTCTCCAAGACTTTACCATGAACCTCATTCAACCTATCCATAAAAGTCCAAGCACTATATCAGCCCAACACATGCCTCAAATGCATTCTTACCATCAAAGGCTAAGTGGCTAGGCGCAACATGAAGAATTCGGCTAGGGTAAGGGTTTGGGTGCATGTAGGGTTCATAAGGAAAGTCTCCAAGACTTTACCATAAACATCTTCCTACTTCTCATATGCGCCCAAGCTCTTTCCAAAAGAGTCCTCAAGCCATATCAGCCCGAAGACTTGCCTTAGAGGCAAGTATTCCATCCAAGGAAGAAGGGCTAGGCGCCCTTTACTTCCATAATGAAGCAAAGGCGCCTCCCTCACCCCATTATGCCCCTAGGCGCCAATGGGGTGAGATTTTTCCCCATTATACCCTTTTAAGCCAATTCCTCTTCATGACAACTAATTATTGGGCCTCATTGGATAATGAGCTAGCCCAAACTTCATGGCGTGGGTTGATTAAGCCATTGGATCTAATCCAATGCAACCCTAATCCAAATGTGACCAATCTAGGTCAAATTCGGGTCAACCTGCCAAAAATGAAGTTTGGATAACTTTCTTCCAACTCATCAGGCCCATTGGCGCTGATGAAATCTTCCAAATGGATCCAAGTTATCCAATAACTTGATCCTAAGGCTTCTGATTAAAGCAACGTCAAGAGTCTATTGCGTGTGACCCCGTAGGATCCATATGACGATGGCAATGATGTAAACATCATAAGTAGTGAGGGGTATCTAGCAACACATCACTACTACCCATGTCATAGGACTTAAGTCATTATGGCAACAACTCCTAACAAACAACGAGGATTCCTATTGCATCACAGATCCCTTTGCCTAAGCTGATATCCTGCCATTGGATTAGTCTCAAGTTTATTATCCAATGCATTGGTCATGACTCAACAAGTGTGGCCACACTCTCCTGTCATGCACCAATAAGGTGGGGCGCCCCGAGTGGATATCATGCTTCCAATAAGGAAGGGGCAAATCCTACTATTGGTCATCCATGTCTCTACATGACTTATGACATGCCCAATGACAGTCGTTTTGATCTCCCAATTACGGAGAGACGTAAGACTATATTAAAGCACACCCATCATCAAATCTAGACATGAATACCTCAAGTCTAAGGATCAATGCAAACCTTTTGTATGTGAGATTGACTTGTTGACTAGACAAGTCAATCCTCACGGTGGATCACTCTAGTGCATCCAATGCACCTGTATGTCTGCGTTACTGTGCCCCGCACCTAACCAGCCCATACACCAGTCTCACATGTACCAAAGCTGTCCCATATCTGCTAAGGTACCTTGTCTGGGGATAGCTTATGAGAATGGATCCAATCCAAACTCCTGGGACATTATTTATGCAACTCAATACATCAACGCAGGTAGAGAAGTCTGCATAATAACGACCATGCCTATATAAAGAGTAATAGTTCTATCAAAGTACATTCAAACAATGCCTGACCATGTCCATACATTGGTCTTTAGGGCATATACACCAACAATTTGAGCCAGGATGACTCAAGCCGTGCTGATTTTGACTATTGCCTGCTTTCTAACCAACAGGACATTTTGGAACATTATTAATGTTTAAAGTAGGCTTACATTTCAGCATTTTGAGTTTGCTTAATTTCTGTTTTGAACTTGTTGAATTCTGCATTGTAATGTTGTTATAAACGCTCTTTATTTTCAGCTCTTGACATTTTGTAACTAGGAATAGCCTAGGATTTATTTTGAAGCCTTTATTTTATTTTTAGTGATTGTAATAGGTTGTTCTAGCCTAGGCTTTATGCACACATGTATTGCACATGCAGGCACCTACCTCTCCAACAACAAGTAATACTCAAAGCCATGATCACATTCAAATGCAACCATGACCAAGCCCAATGTCAACTTTGAACATCAAGTTATGTTCAAGCCCAACCCCAAGCAAATACAACACCACCAATCGACATGGGCTGATCAAGACTCAACAAAGCCCAAGATACCCTTCATATCACGCAAAAGAGCAGCCCTCGCAAGAATGCAAGATACCCTTCATATCAAAGCAATGCATCCGCCAACGGATATGAAAGCCACATCACCTCAGCAACAGCACGCAACCTTTCACAACCAATGAAGACGCCATCTAGGAAGGCCAAAGGTCACGCAAGATTGTAACGTTGGAGAGACTAGGTTTTAAGCCTGCGCATGTTCACTTGCACACTTAAGTCTTGAATATTTTGAATCTGAATTCTTGTGTTTGCGTTTGTGTGAGAGTTGAGCTTGCTCCTCTTTGGGTTGAGCTTGCTCCCCTTCGGTTACCAGTTCCTCCAATCATCCCACCGTTTCCATAGCTGATCATCCACAGTCATATCATCCACAGTCATCCCTCTCCACGAGTTACTGTTCCATTGCCGAGACCACGTTCACAAATCATTCCTCAGGCTGAAGTTGAATCACATTGGAAGCCACTACATCAACCCTTGAGGACGTGCGTTGAAGCTCCTTGCCTTGGATGGTTCAGAAGGGGTTCAGCCCCCTCCCTTTAGGGGGCCCTAGGTGCTTTCCTTCCAACCATCTCTTAATCTTGCATTTACCTTGCGTGTTAGAGCTACATACCTAAGGTGATCTAGGGCATATTTCCATTCTTTATCAGTGGTATCAGAGCATACCTTAGGTGCTCATAGATTATTCTGTTTTTTCATTATGATTTGAGTTTGTTTGCGTGAAACTTCTGCATACTGTTTCCTGTATTTCTGCACTAAAGTCTATTTGTTTCCTGCAGTCCGCTAGTGTTTTCTTTGTCATTAAGTGGATATTTTCCTTGCCGGTTTTCTTGCTCATGAATCTCTAAATTTATTTCTTCTGAATCCTGCTATTTGAGCTGTGTACATTGTGCTGCGTTTGTTGCTGAATCTTGCTCTCAACGTGTTTGTTGAAATTTCTGTTTACGGTGCTTACTGCTTCAACTTCCCTGTTAAAACTGAGACTTTGTTAAAACTCTGACTTCACTCTTGCTGAAATCTCCTGAATTCTATTCGCTGGATTCTATTGCTTGGAACCTAGAGGGCATTTGGGATAACTAGCTAATAGTCCATCTTCAAATTCCCTAGCTGCATCAATTTTGGACATATTAGATCAATGCTGTGGCTGAAATCTGAAATTCCAAGAAGCTGAATTTTAATTACTGCTGTTTTGGATTTCTGCGTGAACTTACTTGGGATTCTTTACTGTTCCTTACCCGCTAGAGTTGTTTGTGTGAGTGACAAGTTGGCAGGATATCAGGGGATTACTTATACCATAGAAATTCCCTTAGTTGTCCTCAGCCATTTCACCCCACCAGGAGCAACAGAAAAGCAATTGCTGTCAGCTCCCTCGCACACGTGATACAAGCTAAAGTTTATGCTTGTACTGTTCATTACCGGATCTTGTATGTGATTAAGATTGTGGTGAGCTGGGAGCTATCTGAGGTTATTGGCAGCCTCCTAAACTCCTCAACACAAACTCACCATCCATAGCTCCTAGTAGACCAGTGGCTGTGGAGAAGATTGGAAAACTGAGCAAAGTTGCAAAATCTGAAGTTTTACTGTAGCATACCATTTGCATTCCTTGGTTTTCGTTAAAACTTGTTGTAGTCTTAAGCTGGAAATTTTTTATCAAAAATTACTGCACTGAATTAGGATGAAATCTGATATTTGCTATTCCTGAATTGCCGTTAGCCTTGCATAGAAACCTGGAATTTGTGGCTTTACAAACACTACATGCCGCTGAAATTTGTTGCTGTAGCTTACCATTTGAATCTTTGACTTCCTGCTGAGTACTGTCATGTGTGATAATACTAACTGAATAGCAGTTGATATCTGAACTAAACCTGCATAGTAGTTTGCATTAGACACAACACTTGCGCATATCCTTGCCTTATATCTGGAAACCTGCATCAAATCTTGCTGAAAATTCATCTCCTGTTAATTGCCATCTGAAAATTACTGCACAAGCTGAAAACTTTGCTGCACATATATAGCTCTTTGTCACATTTTATACATGCACTACATTGCTGAATATTGCTATAAGCCTGCTGAACCATACTACAAATGCTGAACTCCCATTTTGGTTACATTTTCTTAACTAGCTCCACTTTACATTGCCTTTCAACACTGCTTGTTATATCACATGCTGCTATTGACATTGATTTTGAAATTTAGCAAACTCCATGGCCCCTAGACTCAAAACCCAAGAAAGAGGCAATAGATCACCCATCAAGAGATGGGATGACATGATAAACGAAATGTATGACCCTTCTTCCCTCAATGAACAAATTCTTATACAAGAGGACATGACTGTAGCCGAATACATACTAAAGTTCAAAAGCCCTCCACCATAGGTCTAGAGAAGCTCCTAGAGTCATTCTTAACCGGTTTATGAATGGTCTTAACTTTGAAATTAGCAGAGGTCTCACCTACTACCCCATACACACAATAGAATATGCTTTCCAAATAGCTAGTGAGGTAGAACAAAATCTTAAGAGACACAATAGAAGAAGCTTTGACCACCCTAGACTTCAAACCCCTAAGGTAGTCAATCATTCCAAACAACCCATGGGGGCCAAACTATCTTCCCAAAGCCTATCTCAATTTGGGCCTAGTTCCACGAATCCTACTAAGGAGCCCATAGAAGACTTACCCCCAAGCCAACCCAGGGTGTCCCTTATAACCCAAGACTCTCAAGATGATTCTACCCAAGTTGACCCTAGAGGAACCAAGCTAGATCATGCTTCACCTTCTGACATGATAAGACTTTCCCCATTTAGCCTTGAAGATCTTACTCCAGATATGGGAGAGCCATTTTTCTTCCCCTTAGGAGATCTAATTCTAGAGGAGCCCCTCACCCTTCTTGAGTTAGAGCTTAACTTTCTTGAATATGAAGGAGAATTTATGATAGATCCTATTGAGTCTCCCATGGTAGGATATGAGTTAGACCCTAACTTATGTGAGTTGGCAACATCACCTATCTCTCCTCTAGACCTTGAATCTTTCTTCAATGAGCCTAGCTTTAATTCTCCCAGGCTAACTAAGACTCAATTGAACAACGATTTGCTTTCTTTACCAAAGCTTGAATATTTTGACTTTGTGATAACTGACTCTGGTATTATATCAAATTTGTATCTTACTTGCCGGGATAGGGGAGCCACAGAAGCTAATGACAATATCCATACCTTGGGATGGCCACCCGAACCAATGAGGAGTTTCAAACTTAATTCTTCGGAGGAGAATTCTACAACCCCCCGGAAAGCTGATGTAGGGGGATGGAACCAAGATGATGTCCACACTCTAGGCTTACCACCGGAACCTCTACACATTGTCAACTTTAATTCTCCGGAGGAGAATTCTTCACCCCGGAGATAGCTGATGTAGGGACATGTGCTCAACCAGATGAACTCAAGCTATTTGACCCAGGATGACTCAAGCCGTGCCGATTTTGACTATTGCCTGCTTTCTAACTGCCAGGACATTTTGGAACATTATTAATATTTAAAGTAGTCTTACATTTCAGCATTTTGAACTTGTTGAATTCTGCATTGTAATGTTGTTGTAAACGCTCTTTATTTTCAACTCTTGACATTTTGTAACTAGGAATAGCCTAGGATTTATTTTGAAGCCTTTATTTTATTTTTAGTGATTGTAATAGGTTGTTCTAGCCTAGGCTTTATGCACACATGTATTGCACATGCAGGCACCTACCTCTCCAACAACAAGTAACACTCAAAGCCATGATCACATTCAAATGCAACCATGACCAAGCCCAATGTCAACTTTGAACATCAAGTTATGTTCAAGCCCAACCCCAAGCAAATACAACACCACCAATCGACATGGGCTGATCAAGACTCAACAAAGCCCAAGATACCCTTCATATCACGCAAAGGAGCAGCCCTCGCAAGAATGCAACATACCCTTCATATCAAAGCAATGCATCCGCCAACGGATATGAAAGCCACATCACCTCAGCAACAGCATGCAACCTTTCACAACTAATGAGGACGCTATCTAGGAAGGCCAAAGGTCACGCAAGATTGTAACGTTGGAGAGACTAGGTTTTAAGCCTGCGCATGTTCACTTGCACACTTAAGTCTTGAATATTTTGAATCTGAATTCCTGTGTTTGCGTTTGTGTGAGAGTTGAGCTTGCTCCTCTTTGGGTTGAGCTTGCTCCCCTTCGGTTACCAGTTCATCTAATCGTCCCACCATTTGTATAGCTGATCATCCACAGTCATCCCTCTCCACGAGTTACTATTCCATTGCCGAGACCACGTTCACAAATCATTCCTCAGGCTGAAGTTGAATCACAAGCCACCTATACCCTTTCCTCAAAGGTTAATGCAAGAAAAGTTAGACAAACAATTTGGGAGATTTCTAGATGTTTTGAAAAAGCTTTATATTAACATTCCATTTACTGAAGCTTTATCTCAAATGCCCACACATGCTAAATTCCTAAAAGAAATACTGTCTAATAAGAGAAAAATAGAGGATTATGTCACTGTGGCTTTGACCGAGGAATGTAGTGTTGTTATCCAAAACAAAACACCACCCAAATTGAAGGATCCAGGTAGTTTTTCTATCCCTTGTTTTATTGGTAGTATGGCTTTTGACCGAACCTTATGTGATTTGGGGGCTAGTGTGAGCCTAATGTCATTATCTGTCTGCAAGAGATTGGACATGGGAGAGCTCAAGCCGACTTCTATATCTTTGCAGCTCGCCGATCGCTCAGTGAAGTATCCAATAGGTATTCTTAAGGATATTCCTATCCAAGTTGGTAAGTATTTTGTGCCTACTGATTTTGTAGTTCTTGAAATAGAGGAAGATGCGAAAATTCCTATTATCCTTGGAAGACCATTCTTAGCCACTATTAGAGTACTTATTGATGTAAAGAATGGTAAATTCACTCTAAATATTGGTGATAATAAAATTGAGTTTGATTTGAACAATTCACTAAAAAAACCTACTTATGCTAGTTCTTGCTGTAGTGTTCGTGCTGTTGATGATGTGGTTTATGATTTTGGTTTCGATTCTTGTTCTACTTCTGATTCTTGTGAAAATTCGATTGCTGAAGTTGATGATTCTGACTTTGATGATGATTCTTGTAATGAAACTCGTGATATTGTAGACTGTGCCGCATTGGATGATGAAAAAGAAAAAATTCCAAAAGTTGAATTGAAAGCTTTACCTGATAACCTTAGATATGAATTTCTTGGTGCTAACTCCACTTACCCTGTGATTGTTGATGCACAACTAAATGAAAGGGAAACTGATATGCTCTTAAAGGAGCTGAGGGTTCATAGAAAGGTAATTGGTTATACCATTGATGACCTAAAAGGAATTAATCCTTCTTTTTGTATGCACAGGATCTTGATGGAAGAGGAACACAGGCCACATGTAGATTTCCAAAGAAGACTAAACCCCTCCATGAAAGAAGTTGTAAAGAAAGAGGTTCTGAAATTACTTGATGTAGGTATGATCTATCCTATATCTGATAGCAAATGGGTAAGTCCTGTACATTATCTACCAAAGAAAGGAGGGGTAACTGTCATGAAAAACAAAGATAATGAATTGATTCCTGTTAGAACTATTACTAGTTGGCGCATGTGCATAGATTACAGAAAACTGAATGCTGCCACAAGGAAAGACCACTTCCCTTTACCTTTCATTGATCAGATGGTTGAAAGATTGGCAAACCATTCTCACTTTTGCTTTTTAGATGGATATTCTAGTTTTTTTTCAAATTCCTAACATCCTGATGATCAAGATAAAACCACTTTCACATGCCCGTATGGACCTTTTGTATATAGGAGAATGCCATTTGGCTTATGTAATGCACCTGCTACATTTCAAAGATGCATGATGGCTATCTTTACTGATTTTATTGAAGATTTTATGGATGTATTTATGGATGATTTCTCAGTATATGGTTCCTCTTTTGATGTTTGTTTGGTTAATCTATCTCGGGTTTTACATAGATGCGAAGAGACTAACCTTGTCTTGAATTGGGAAAAGTGTCACTTTATGGTTAGACAGGGAATAGTTTTGGGTCATCTTATTTCAGAGAGAGGGATTGAAGTGGACAAAGCCAAGATAGAAGTAATTTAGAAATTGGCTCCACCCACCACTGTCAAGGAGATCAGGAGTTTTTTGGGACATGCAGGGTTTTACAGGATATTCATTAGGGACTTCTCTAAACTTGCTAAACCCCTGACTAATTTACTTTGTAAAGATGCCAAATTCTGCTTTGATGAGAAATGTCAGTTTACTTTTCAGGAACTAAAGAAAGCCTTGACATCAGCACCCATCATGCAACCACCTAACTGGGAGTTACCTTTTGAGCTTATGTGTGATGCCAGTGACTTTGCAGTAGGAGCAGTTCTAGGGCAAAGGAAGGAAAAGAAGCCTTATGTGATCTCTTATGCCAGTAAAACTTTAGATGAAACACAAAGGAATTACACCACTACTGAGAAGGAGTTGTTGGCTATAGTTTTTGCATTTGACAAATTCAGATCTTACTTGATAAATTCGAAAGTTGTAGTATATACTGATCATGCTGCAGTTAAATATTTGATACAGAAGAAAGACAGTAAGCCACGGTTGTTGAGATGGATTTTGCTTCTGCAAAAATTTGACCTAGAAATCAAAGATAAGAAAGGAACTGAGAACCTTGTTGCAGATCATCCTTCAAAAATAATGGTAGATACTGAAAAGAATGATGAGATCAATGATTCCTTCCCTGAAGAACAACTCTTAGCCATTGAACAACTCAAAGACCCCTGGTATGCTGACATAGTGAATTATCTTGTAGCCGATATTTTTCCTCCTGATTTGAGCTACCAAAAAAGAAAAAGATTTTTGGCTGAAGTGAGACATTATTTTTGGGATGAGCCATATGTGTTTAGAAGATGTGCAGATAGCATTTTTAGAAAATGTGTACCTGAAGAAGAAATTGCAGATATTTTGCTTCAATGCCATGGATCCTCCTATGGTGGACATGCTGGTGCTGAAAAGACTGCTTTCAAAGTGTTACAATTAGGATTTTATTGGCCCATAATTTTCAAAGATGCTAGAAACTTTATGTTATCTTGTGATATATGTCAAAAGACTGGGAACATTAACAGAAGACATGAGATGCCACTTTCCAATATTCTTGAAGTTGAGATATTTGATGTTTGGGGGATTGACTTCATGGGACCTTTCCCATCTTCAGAAGGTAACAAGTACATTCTTGTAACAGTTGATTATGTCTCAAAATGAGTTGAAGCCCTCGCTTCCCCAACCAATGATTCGAGAGTTGTTACTAAACTATTTAAAAAAGTTATCTTTCCACGATATGGGACACCACGAGTAGTGATCAGTGATGGAGGATCGCATTTCATAGAACACAAGTTTTTAGTCTTACTCAGGAAATATGGAGTAAATCATAGAGTTACAACACCTTATCACCCCTAAACAAGTGGACAGGTTGAAATATCAAACAGAGAGATCAAAGGAATTCTAGAAAAAATAGTATCACGCACTAGAAAAGACTGGGCATTCAAACTTGATGATGCATTATGTGTTAGGGAATGCCGGGTGTAATTTAAAATTTTGCAGTCCCAGGACGCAGCGGAAGAAGCATTACACCCGAAACACATTCCTTTCCCAAGGATCCATGCGAGTGAGTATACACAAGGATGTGATAGAGATGTACCTCTTTTGCTTGTCTAGATGTCGAAGCCATGTTGAAGGCGCCCATGTGTTCGCCCTCTACAAGTATCCACGCGTCGACTCCTTGATCGTTGCTCCCTTCCACGCTTGGTGCTAGCCTCGGGAAGAGAATCAAGCCTTATGGTATCTTTACTTCTCTTGCGCCACCTCCAAGATGAAAGCGCCAAGAGGAGATGAGGAGGAAGATGATGCCGCCAAGTTGCTTCCTTTCTTCTTCTTTGCTTGCGCCACCTTCAAGCAAGGTGCGCCTATGGCCAAGGAAGGGAGAGAGGTTGTGGCAAGGAGATGCCACCAAGCACTAAGAGTCCTTGCGCCAAGAAGAGAGGGAGAGGAAGAACTTGCGGCTCCATGGAAGAAGTTTGCGCCAAGCCTTATTTATTTTCGCCCCTTGCACTCCAAGTCTCTCCAAGAGATATGTCACCCCTCCTTGATATTGTCCACACGAATCAACCTCTTAGTGGGGCGACAAGGGTCCTATTAATAGGACAAGGGGCGGTTATTGCAATGGCTAGGATTATGCCAAGTGGGCGGCTAGGATAAAGGAGTCTTGAGCTAAGGAAAGTCTCCAAGACTTTACCATAAACCTCATTCAACCTATCCTAATTTGCCCAATGGCCAAATCAGCCCAAGACATGCCTCAAATGCATTCTTACCATCAAAGGCTAAGTGGCTAGGCGCAACATGCATGAGGAGTTTCGGCTAGGGTAAGGGTTTTGGGAGAAACTAGGGTTTAAGGTAAGTTAAGTCTCCAAGACATTACCATATACCTCTTCCTTATGTCCATATGCGCCTAGGAACTTCCCATAAAAGTTCTCAAGCCATATCAGCCCCAAGACTTACCTTAGAGGCAAGTATTCCATCCAAGGAAGAAGGGCTAGGCGCCCTTTACTTCCATAATGAAGCAAAGGCGCCTCCCTCACCCCATTATGCCCCTAGGCGCCAATGGGGTGAGAATTCTCCCCATTATACCCTTTTAAGCCAATTCCTCTTCATGACAACTAATTATTGGGCCTCATTGGATAATGAGCTAGCCCAAACTTCATGGCATGGGTTGATTAAGCCATTGGATCCAATCCAATGCAACCCTAATCCAAATGTGACCAATCTAGGTCAATTTCGGGTCAACCTGCCAAAAATAAAGTTTGGCTCCAATAACTTTCTTCCAACTCATCAGGCCCATTGGCGCTGATGAAATCTTTCAAATGGATCCAAGTTATCCAATAACTTAATCCTAAGGCTTATGATTAAAGCAACGTCAAGAGTCTATTGCGTGTGACCCCGTAGGATCCATATGACCATGGCAATGATGTAAACATCATAAGTAGTGAGGGGTATTTAGCAACACATCACTACTACCCATGTCATAGGACTTAAGTCATTATGGCAACAACTCCTAACAAGCAACAAGGATTCCTATTGCATTACAGATCCCTTTGCCTAAACTGATATCCTGCCATTGGATTAGTCTCAAGTTTATTATCCAATGCATTGGTCATGACTCAACAAGTGTGGCCACACTTTCCTGTCATGCACCAATAAGGTGGGGCGCCCCGAGGTGGATATCATACTTCCAATAAGGAAGGGGAAAATCCTACTATTGGTCATCCATGTCTCTACATGACTTATGAAATACCCAATGACAGTTGTTTTGATCTCCCAATTACGGAGAGACGTAAGACTGTATTAAAGCATACCCATCATCAAGTCTAGACATGAATACCTCAAGTCTAAGGATCAATGCAAACCTCTTGCATGTGAGATTGACTTGTTGACTAGACAAGTCAATCCTCACGGTGGATCACTCCAGTGCATCCAATGCACCTGTATGTCTGCGTTACTGTGCCCCGCACCTAACCAGCCCATACACCAGTCTCACATGTACCAAAGCTGTCCCATATCTGCTAAGGTACCTTGTCTAGGGATAGCTTATGAGAATGGATCCAATCCAAACTCCTGGGACATTATTTATGCAACTCAATACATCAACGCAGGTAGAGAAGTCTGCATAATAACGACCATGCCTATATAAAGAGTAATAGTTCTATCAAAGTACATTCAACCAATGCTTGACCATGTCCATACATTGGTCTTTAGGGCATATACACCAACAATCTCCCACTTACACTAAGACCAAGGGCAACTGATGTTTGATCAGTTCCAATGTCTCTAGTATGACCCATTTAGCTTCCGCTGCGCCAGAGGCTAGGTCAGTGGGTTTTTCCAGATTGCTATCTGTGTTTATTTTAACAAATTTGATCATCATCCTTATCCATGATCTCTAATATCAGATGATATGCTGCAGTACATACTTGAGCATTAAGTTCATTCTCCTATGCTATGGTCCCAGTAAGAACTATACTGGACCATCAAGCACTATGAACTAGATCAAGTTCAAATGAATGAAGCTGCCTCCTTGGCTGCCACAAGGAGCTGCAATGTACTCAGCCTTATTTGTAGAATCTTGCCACTTTGGTTTGCATAATGCTCTTTTAGCACACAACACCATAACAAGGCAAAGCGCAACTCCTGGCTGTGATCAATAGTCACTAGACTGGAACGAAGTGTCAGTGTACCCCTGTACACAAAATTCTTTCCTGTCTATCATAGACTAGACTCCAATCCTTTATACTTCCCAAGTATATATATAAGGATCGCTTTCACAGCTATCTAGTGTTAAACACTAAAATCTGATTGAAACTTGCTGGCTATGCTCCAAGCATTTGCCACAAATGGTCTTGAGTATATTATTCAAAACATGATCCATCCTACATACCAAATATCAGGATTTCAAACCCATGTTATTACTTTCCAGCTGTGCCACAGGACACAACATCTTTGAGAGACTCAGACCATATCTTCCTAGAAGGTATCAATATTTGGAATCATCCAATATAAACCTCTCCAGAAACTCTTGGATGAATATAGATTGACTAAAGGGCAATGACTTTCTTGGATCTCTATTTATAGATCCTCATGCCTAGGATGCAGGCGTCATTCCCTAGATCATTCTCCTTGAAACACATATCAAACCTTTTCTTCACCATGTGAAGAGCTGAGATGTCATTTCATGTGAGGAGAATATCATCAATCATCTAGTCAAGAAATACAATTAAGGTGCTCCCACTGATCTTCTTGTAAACACAGGCTATTTCAAACATGCTTGCATAACATCATGTATATCTATATGGCCTTGATATGAAAACCTTCTGGCTATTTCCTTATAGATATCTTTTCAGATGTCCATGCAAGAAAAGTAGTTATCATAACAAGATGCCATAATTGATCATGCAATTATAACAAGCAGATCCCTAATGGACTTAAAGCTTAGCTATTGGTGAAAATTTCATTATTATCCACCTAGTGGATTTGCTTGAAATTATTGTTCACTAGCTTGTCCTTTAAGGTAACTATGTTACCTTCCATGTCTATCTTCCTAGAAGATTTATTGTAGCCTGTGGGAATTACCCCTTTTGGCAGCTCATCCAAGTACCAGACTTGATTAGCAGACATGGAGTCCATTATGGTTCTTATGGCCCTTAGCCATTTCTTGGAATCTGGTCCATCGACCGCTTCCATTTCCTCATAAGTCTTAGGTTCATGCTTGATGAAAAATTCATCATGCCCAGCATATCGAATCGATCCAGACTTATGTTATTCCTGTGTTACTTGAACCTCAAGTTGACTTTCAACCTATATGTGAGATTTTGCTCTCCATGTGTGTCTAATTATATTGTGGTTGATTCTGGATCTTGTCCAAATCAAATCTACTCCCACTAGCTTCTTTCAAAAGAAATACTTTCTCAAAAGAGACAGCAGTTTGAGCAACAAGTATTTTGTTCTCCATGGGATAGAATTAGCACTCTATAGTGCACCACAAATACATACTTTTGAATCACTGCATATTACATTCCCAATTCTATTAAAGAAATGGGATATTTGCAGTTTGCAACTCAAAAGCTAACTTAGACCTTTTCTTACAGAGCAGCAGTACATCTGTTTGCATGGCATCACAGTAGTATATTTGCATGACTATTCAAAGATGGAACCACATCCAATGTGTTCCTTTTTCTTTCTTTGAAATTCACCACACAGTGGTCTACTAAGAAAGCTGTGAGATCACTCCACACTTCTTAGGACAGTCATCAAATTTTTCACTAATCATCTTGATCCAATCAAGGTGCTTTAATAGATCCTTCAATTTGACTCAATACTTCATTTGTGAACCTTTGGATTTTTTCAAAGTTCTTGGGTTGCGTAAGGCATACCCATACCTAATGAAGTATATATATAACTCCTCTTAGTGCTAGTTTACATGGGTCCACTCACATTGCTGTGTAATAGATCCAACAAGTCACTACTCCTTCTACCCTTTACGGTGAAGGCAGCATCTGTCACATTGTTCCTTTGAACTAGGCTCACATGTATCATAATCCTGAAAGGATAATGATCCCAATAGTCCATGGACTTTCGGATGTGACCATTGTTCTATGGTTCAAGAGACAATGCTATAAGAGGAAGTTTATTGAATCATTAGATCTGATCTTGTGTCACATATAGAACCACAAACTATTGTCAATTGTATCACTTCAATAGAACATCTCAGATTAAAGAAAAATATTATTTATTATTTCAAACTGAAGTCCTTTCCAAAAGGAATGATGTTCTAATACATAAGCTGATACAATAATAGCAAAGTTCTATATAAAGTCTTCAAGGCAGTGAGATGATATCAACAGCAGCATCCAATGCTCCGTCCCTGACCCGAGAGTCAATCCCATCAAGCCTCTTCGTCCTACTTCTTTTGAGCTCCTGCACATGTAAAACATATGTGAGCCTCACATACGGTACCCAGTACCCATGAATAAGAAGTAGACAAAAGACCTCGGTAACACAATACCTGAAGCGGATGGATTACATCCCTTCTTCTTTGCCATGCTCTTCTTGGCCATCAATCCTCTTCGAAATACCCATGCATTCCCAGTCTTCCGAAGTATTAGCTTCGAAGATACAGAACCATGGTCTTTCTCAGATTCAGGCACACATTCTGAAGATCCAACAGAACTCTCCTGATCATTGTCTATAGAGCATGGTGTGAAGAGACCTTTGAGATGTATGATTAGATCATAGATCCCTATCTCATCACATTCAACCTTGACCTCCGGGGTCATGCACTCTAAGACAAGAGCAGTGTACTGTTCGTTATCTTCACAATGTTCAAGATAGACATTCCACTCCCAGTCATTAGTGAAATACACACTAGGCTGGGATGGAGGTCTTTCAAGAAGATGCACCTTATGTTCTTGTTCCAGTATCTTGGACAAAGTCTTGAACCATTTTGTCCAATTTGTCCCATCCAGTTTATGTTTATAAAGTTTCAATCTTAGATCAGGAGATGCCTTCTACAATAAGCAAATAAGTAAAATAAGTACTATGATAAAGCATTTAACAATGACTTTAAAGTAAATGCTATGCTCCCACTATTTTCAATACAAGTTGAGAACTCTCTAACTCAACATGGAAATAAGTGAGTAGGATCCTAATTTCACATAAGGTCTCTGCGACTCACGAGGGTGAGTTGAGATGCACAGAGAGTCTCATGCTTCCTTAGGTAGGCATGCCAGCCAATTGTGCCATGCACAATTCCTCTTAGTTAAGACAGACTAGGCGCCCTGTGTCCAGCGAGGGCTGGATACAACACAAAACCCTATCCTCTTAACAGCTGCCTCTAGTAATTCATCATGTCAATGACATATGAAAAACTAGTCAAGTCTGGTCCTAACCGTTATGCCCAGGGCCAACAAATTTCCTTGCGAAGGCATGCCTAGGTTAAAACTGGACTGGGGAAATCATTGTCACCACACACCTTCTAAAGATAAGTGGTTGTGTCCCACGAGGGTGGGAAACAGTTCACAACACCACCGATCGATAGTTTGATGAGGGCTACGCGTTAGAAGGCTATCGACTTGATATTGTATTGAGAGTTTATGCATGTTTTTATTCTTTTCTAGCATGCAGTTTTCCTATGGTTATGGCAGCAAAGGAAAAACATCACAGGCATGCTATGGACAAAATAATAAACCATCACAAGCATGCTATTTTGGTCGATATGGTCATAGCCCTTTTCATATACATAACTTGTCACGAGCCATGTGACATGTTATTGTGCATCCAAGGGTTGCGAGTCCCTGAAGCAAATCGTCCCATGCCAGAAGCCGAAAGCATGTGTCCTTCCTTCAGCCGCAAGTCCATCACCATGCTTCCAAAGCTAGCACCACTTCTGACTCCGATTGAAGAAGACTCCTTGTTGTCTAGATGAAGCCTTAACCTATCATATAACTCTACATCTATTCTAAACAAGATGAAAAATTCTTTTACAACAACATAGGGAGAGAACCACACGCAGGTGGAAAAAGATTTTTACAAGCATTCATCACAAGTGGAAACATGCTTCCACATCACAACACAGGAGGGCACTCGCTATGACCATATCAACCCAATCAAGTGGCGCATGTAAAATTTGAAAATCCGGAAAAGTCAAATTTTAGCACCTTATGCGCCAACATCATCCAAAGCACTCTCTTAACCAATTTCATGCCAAAATTTAGATCAAGTTCCATGATGATTTCATAGACCCTATCGGCTGGCAGTTTTGTCAGATCAAGAGACCCGGCCAGTCCGAAGAAACAATGCCCGTCCTACTTGACAAAACCTACGTGCGCCTTTGGTCTTAAATCAAGCATAAACACAATCCAAGTTTCGGCCATAGAGTTGAGAAGAGAAGATTGGATGAAAACGCTTTCTACGTGAAACGCTCATGGATAGAAGAAAAATTTTCAAAAATTTTTCACACAAGCAAACGTACACCTTGTGTTTCTCGCAAGTAGCTTTGATACCACTGTTAGGGAATGCCGGGTGTAATTTAAAATTTTGCAGTCCCAGGACGCAGCGGAAGAAGCATTACACCCGAAACACATTCCTTTCCCAAGGATCCATGCGAGTGAGTATACACAAGGATGTGATAGAGATGTACCTCTTTTGCTTGTCTAGATGTCGAAGCCATGTTGAAGGCGCCCATGTGTTCGCCCTCTACAAGTATCCACGCGTCGACTCCTTGATCGTTGCTCCCTTCCACGCTTGGTGCTAGCCTCGGGAAGAGAATCAAGCCTTATGGTATCTTTACTTCTCTTGCGCCACCTCCAAGATGAAAGCGCCAAGAGGAGATGAGGAGGAAGATGATGCCGCCAAGTTGCCTCCTTTCTTCTTCTTTGCTTGCGCCACCTTCAAGCAAGGTGCGCCTATGGCCAAGGAAGGGAGAGCTTGTGGCAAGGAGATGCCACCAAGCACTAAGAGTCCTTGCGCCAAGAAGAGAGGGAGAGGAAGAACTTGCGGCTCCAAGGAAGAAGTTTGCGCCAAGCCTTATTTACTTTCGCCCCTTGCACTCCAAGTCTCTCCAAGAGATATGTCACCCCTCCTTGATATTGTCCACACGAATCAACCTCTTAGTGGGCGACAAGGGTCCTATTAATAGGACAAGGGGCGGTTATTGCAATGGCTAGGATTATGCCAAGTGGGCGGCTAGGATAAAGGAGTCTTGAGCTAAGGAAAGTCTCCAAGACTTTACCATAAACCTCATTCAACCTATCCTAATTTGCCCAATGGCCAAATCAGCCCAAGACATGCCTCAAATGCATTCTTACCATCAAAGGCTAAGTGGCTAGGCGCAACATGCATGAGGAGTTTCGGCTAGGGTAAGGGTTTTGGGAGAAACTAGGGTTTAAGGCAAGGTAAGTCTCCAAGACATTACCATATACCTCTTCCTTATGTCCATATGCGCCTAGGAACTTCCCATAAAAGTTCTCAAGCCATATCAGCCCCAAGACTTACCTTAGAGGCAAGTATTCCATCCAAGGAAGAAGGGCTAGGCGCCCTTTACTTCCATAATGAAGCAAAGGCGCCTCCCTCACCCCATTATGCCCCTAGGCGCCAATGGGGTGAGAATTCTCCCCATTATACCCTTTTAAGCCAATTCCTCTTCATGACAACTAATTATTGGGCCTCATTGGATAATGAGCTAGCCCAAACTTCATGGCATGGGTTGATTAAGCCATTGGATCCAATCCAATGCAACCCTAATCCAAATGTGACCAATCTAGGTCAATTTCGGGTCAACCTGCCAAAAATGAAGTTTGGCTCCAATAACTTTCTTCCAACTCATCAGGCCCATTGGTGCTGATGAAATCTTCCAAATGGATCCAAGTTATCCAATAACTTGATCCTAAGGCTTCTGATTAAAGCAACGTCAAGAGTCTATTGCGTGTGACCCCGTAGGATCCATATGACCATGGCAATGATGTAAACATCATAAGTAGTGAGGGGTATCTAGCAACACATCACTACTACCCATGTCATAGGACTTAAGTCATTATGGCAACAACTCCTAACAAGCAACGAGGATTCCTATTGCATTACAGATCCCTTTGCCTAAACTGATATCCTGCCATTGGATTAGTCTCAAGTTTATTATCCAATGCATTGGTCATGACTCAACAAGTGTGGCCACACTTTCCTGTCATGCACCAATAAGGTGGGGCGCCCCGAGGTGGATATCATACTTCCAATAAGGAAGGGGCAAATCCTACTATTGGTCATCCATGTCTCTACATGACTTATGAAATGCCCAATGACAGTCGTTTTGATCTCCCAATTACGGAGAGACGTAAGACCGTATTAAAGCATACCCATCATCAAGTCTAGACATGAATACCTCAAGTCTAAGGATCAATGCAAACCTCTTGCATGTGAGATTGACTTGTTGACTAGATAAGTCAATCCTCACGGTGGATCACTCCAGTGCATCCAATGCACCTGTATGTCTGCGTTACTGTGCCCCTAACCAGCCCATACACCAGTCTCACATGTACCAAAGCTGTCCCATATCTGCTAAGGTACCTTGTCTGGGATAGCTTATGAGAATGGATCCAATCCAAACTCCTGGGACATTATTTATGCAACTCAATACATCAACGCAGGTAGAGAAGTCTGCATAATAACGACCATGCCTATATAAATAGTAATAGTTCTATCAAAGTACATTCAACCAATGCCTGACCATGTCCATACATTGGTCTTTAGGGCATATACACCAACATTATGGGCTTACAGAACTGCTTTCAAAACACCCATAGGTATGTTACCTTTTCAATTGGTCTGTGGAAAATCATGTCACCTTCTTGTAGAGCTCGAGCATAAAGCATACTGGGCAATCAAGATGCTGAATTTCGATTTGAAGAACGCGGCTGAAAAATGGAGATTGCGATTAAATGAGCTAGATGAGATCAGACTTTCTGCATATGAAAATGCAAGAATTTACAAAGAAAGAACTAAAAGGTGGCATGATCGACATATTCTCATAAGAGATTTCCAACCAGGTGACTTTGTTCTTTTGTTCAATTCTAGATTGAGACTTTTTTATGGAAAACTTAAGTCTCGATGGTCTGGGCCTTTTTAGGTAAAAAAAGCTTATCCTTACGGAGCCATAGACGTATGGAGTGAAGAAATAGGAAAATTCAAAGTTAATGGTCAGAGGCTGAAGCATTATTATAAAGAGGAGCAAATTGAAGAAAAAGAGAGTTTATATTTATATGAACCACGATCAAATCGGAGTGAAAAAGGGTCAAGCTAATGACCTTAAATTAGCGCTTCTTGGTAGGCAACCCAAGCTTTCCAACTTTATTTTTACTTTCTTTTATTTACTTTTATCTAGGTTTTCTTTTCAGAACTAATTTTTAATTTTTGTAGGTAAACAAACTTTGGTGGAAGAAACCCAAAGGCGTGAGTGGGTAGAGTCTTGTGAGTATCTCTTTCCCCTTTTATCTTTTGTCTTTCATTTTCTACATCTTATTGATATTTCGTGTATTGAAGGGAAAGATACTTCTTCTGAATATCTGTGCCCACCGTCACTACTACTCTGCTTTTCATACTTATCTTTTTGATCTTCGATGGGGTTGTATAATGATATTGATGATTCATCTTCGATATAGTTGTATTCACTTGATAATATTTTGATGACATGACATGTTGATATTTGATGATGATGAGTAAATATTGATATGAATGGCCTTGATCTAATGTTTGAGATTATTGTATATGACTTGGTTGATATTTGATGTTGACAAGTGAATTCAAAATTGAGATTAGAATTAGACCTATCATGTCAAATTTATTTCTCTTATACATATCTGCTTTTGAAATTTTTCATTGGTTGATAAGTGAGATTTTAGGGAGATATGTTGTTTGAAAAATTTAATTTGAAAGTGAAGTCATTTCTTTGAATAAAATTAGCATATGAGTATGAAATTTAGGATTGTTGTCAATAGATGAATTTGATTAAGGTTTGTTTATTTTACTATTTGTTAGGAAGAAGGAGTCCAAAATCCACAAAAATAGTGAGAGACTCCCCTACTTGGCACTGTGTAAAATTCACAGTGGTACCAAAGGACACGGGTTGAAGTCTGAAAAGGGGAATGATGAGAGGAATCTGCTCACATTATCTCCGCAGTCTTTAGTAAAATTCTTTCTACTAAAAAGACATGAGTTCTATTACATTGACTATGTGGTTAGTGTACTCTAACTTCGTCACCAGAAAAAAGGTGATAATCGAGTTAGAGAATGTGAATAGTACAAAAGGAATAAAAAGTATGTATCTATGTGGGTATATGCCTTCCAAAAACAAATTTGGAGTGGAAAAAGATTTTGGATACTATATTCCTGTAGACAAAAGTATAATGAATTTAAACTGAAAATTGGATGAAGTCTTGAGATTGAAATTCTTTCTTTCATGCAAGTTGCAAAGTTTTATTTGATTAAATGGTGGATCTTAAGAATTAGAGGTAAAAGATGATATATCTGTTTAAAATTTTATGATGCAATTCATGAGAATTTTTCTTTAGTGATTGTATGTTAGAAATTTATTTTCCATAAGAAAGTCTATGTCTATGACCAATTTTTGAATTTTCTTGGTTTTTGCTTAAGGACAAGCAAGGTTTGAGCCTTATGTGTTTGATGACACTGAAATTTATCATAATTTCTATGTCATTTTGTTGATGGTTTTGTGTCATATTCATAGACTTTGCTTATTTTTATGCCCTTTTTATCAATATTTGCGGAATCTACACTCTTTTCTGTTTTTAATGATTTTCAGGCAAAAAGGCATGTTTTTCAGTCGATTTCGAGCAATCCAAGTGCATAATTGAATTCATAACATCAAAAGGAGATCACACGTCAAATTTCATAAGATTTGGAGCTTCGGAAGAAATTATGGCACCCCCAATATATTCTTTACGGTACCGTAATTTAGAGGTTTTCCGGGCAGAGAATCTCATATGATTACGGCACTACCGTAAGCATCTTTACGGTGCCGTATTTTGGAGCATTTTTTATCAGAGGATCGATGGAGATTACGGTACTACTGTAAGTTGTTTGGGAATACCGGGTGTAATTTAAAATTTGCAGTCCCAGGACGCAGCGGAAGAATCATTACACCCGAAACATATTCCGGTCCCAAGGATCCATGCGAGAGAGATGACACAAGGATGTGTTAGAGATGTACCTCTTTTGCTTGTCTAGTTGCCGCAGCCATGTTGAAGGCGCCCATGTGTTCGCCCTCTACAAGTATCCACGCATCGACCGTCTCAACGTTGCTCCCTTCCACGTTCGGTGCTAGCCTCGGGAAGAGAATCAAGCCTTATCACTCTCTTCAAATCTTGCGCCACCTCCAAGGTAGAAGCGCCAAGAAGAGATGAGGAAGAGGATGATGCGCCAAGTACTTCCTTCTTCTTTGCATGCGCCACCTTCAAGCAAGGTGCGCCTATGGCCAAGGAACGGAGAGGGCTTATGGCAAGGAGATGCCACCAAGCACTAAGAGTCCTTGCGCCAAGAAGAGAGGGAGAAGAAGAAGAACTTGCGGCTCCAAGGAAGAAGGAGATTGCGCTCCTTGATGAAGAAGGAGATCTCCAAGCTCTCAAGTTGTCGCCACCCTAAGCTTCCAATTCTCTCCAAGAGATGTCGCCACCAAGCCCTTCTCCAAGTTACGCCAAGAGGTGAAGAAGGAGAAGAAGGCTTGCGGCTTCAAGGAGGAAGAAGGGTTGCGCCACCTTCAAGTTGTCGCCCTTTGCCCTTGCTCACGCCTCTCTATGTGTCTTCACGCCTCCAAGGAGTTAACACTTTAAGAGGGGGCGGCTAGGATCTTATTTATAAGGGCAAGAGGCAGTTTAGGGAGGGCCAAGATCATGCCAAGTGGGCGGCTAGGATGAAGGGGGTTTGTGGCAAGGAAAGTCTCCAAGACTTTTCCATAAACCTCATTCAACCTATCCTTATTTGCCCAATAGCCATATCACCCCAAGAGATGCCTTAAAGGCCTGCATTCCATCCTAGGAAGAAGGGCTAGGCGCCCTTTACTTCCATAATGAAGCAAAGGCGCCTCCCTCACCCCATTATGCCCCTAGGCGCCAATGGGGTGAGATTTCTCCCCATTATGCCTTTTTAGCCTCTAATCTCTTCATGACAA
This sequence comes from Costus lasius, assembly GCA_027563935.2. Lineage (NCBI taxonomy): Eukaryota > Viridiplantae > Streptophyta > Magnoliopsida > Zingiberales > Costaceae > Costus > Costus lasius. The sequence continues at coordinate 73,704,220 of CM050447.1, read as the reverse complement.
CTTATTATTGGGCCTCATTGGATAATAAGTTAGCCCAAACTTCATTGCATGGGTTGATTAAGCCATTGGATCTAATCCAATGCAACCCTAATCCAAATGTGACCAATTAAGGTCAATTTCGGGTCAACATGCCAAAATTGAAGTTTGGCTCCAATAACTTTTTTCCAACTCATCAGGCCCATTGGCGCTGATGAAATCTTCCAAATGGATCCAAGTTATCCAATAACTTGATCCTAAGGCTTCTGATTAAAGCAACGTCAAGAGTCTATTGCGTGTGACCCCGTAGGATCCTAATGACGATGGCAACGATGTAAACATCATAAGTAGTGAGGGGTATCTAGCAACACATCACTACTACCCATGTCATAGGACTTAAGTCATTATGGCAACAACTCCCTAACAAGCAACGAGGATTCCCATGCATTATAGATCCCTTTGCCTAAACTGATATCCTGCCATTGGATTAGTCTCAAGTTCATCAATCCAATGCATTGGTCATGACTCAACTAGTGTGGCCACACATTCCTGTCATGCACCAATATGGTGGGGCTCCCCCGAGTGGATATCATGCTTCCAATAAGGAAGGGGCAAATCCTACTATTGGTCATCCATGTCTCTACATGACTTATGACATGCCCAATGACAGTCGTTTTGGTCTCCCAATTACGGAGAGACGTAAGACTGTATCAAAGCATACCCATCATCAAATCTAGACATGAATACCTCAAGTCTAAGGATCAATGGAAACCTCTTGCATGTGAGATTGACTTGTTGACTGGACAAGTCAATCCTCACGGTGGATCACTCCAATGCATCCAATGCACCTGTATGTCTGCGTTACTATGCCCCGCACCTAGCTAGCCCATACACCAGTCTCACATGTACCAAAGCTGTCCCGTATCTGCTAAGGTACCTTGACTGGGGATATCTTATGAGAATGGATCCAACAAAACTCCTGGGACATTATTTATGCAACTCAATACATCAACGCAGGTAGAGAAGTCTGCATAATAACGACCATGCCTCTATAAAGAATAACAATTCCATCAAAGTACATTCAAACAATGCCCGACCATGTCCAAACATTGGTCTGCAGGGCATAAACACTAACATAAGGAGCTTTACGGTACCATCCTATTCACCATGTATTAGGATTTTAGACCCCTGTTATTACTCTTCAGCTGTGTCATAGGACACAACATCCTCATGAGAGTCAGACCATATCTCTCTAGAAGGTATCAATATTTGGAATCATCCAATATAAACCTCTCCAGAAACTCTTGGATGAACGTAGATTGACTAAAGGGCAGTGACTTTCTTGGATCTCTATATATAGATCCTCATGCCTAGGATGTAGGCATCACTCCCTAGATCATTCTTCTCGAAATACTTCTCAAGCCTTGTCTTCACCATGTGAAGAGTTGAGATGTCATTCCATGTGAGGAGAATATCATCAATCTTCTAGAACAAGAACTATTATGGTGCTCCCACTAATCTTCTTGTAAACACAGGCTCTTTTAAACATGCTTGCATAACACCATGCATATCTTTATGGCCTTGATATGAAAACCTTTTGGCTATTTCCTTATAGACATCTTTTCAGACATCCATGCAAGAAAACCAGTTTTCATAACAACACGCCATAACTGATCATGCAATTATAACAAGCAGATTCCTAATGGACTTAAAACTCAGCTATTGGTGAAAAATTTCATCATTATCCACCCAGTGGATTTGCCTGAAATTTCTGTTCACTAGCTTGCCTTTCAAGGTAACAATGTTACCTTCCATGTCTATCTTCCTAGAAGATTTATTTACAGCCTATGGGAATTACCCCTTTGGCAGCTTATCCAAGTCCCAGACTTGATTAGCAGACATGGAATCCATTATGGTTCTCATGGCTTTTAGCCATTTCTTGGAATCTGGTCCACCGACCGCTTCCATTTCATCATAAGTCTTAGGTTCACCCTAGATGAAAAATTCGTTATGCCCAACATTTCGAATCCATCCAGACTTATGTCGTTCCTGTGTTACTTGAACCTCAGGTTGACTTTCAACCTGTATGTGAGATTGCACTCTCCATTTGTGTCTAAATGTATTGTGGTTGATTCTGGACCTTGTCCCAATCAAATCTACTCTCACTAGCTTCTTTCAAAGAAGTATCTCCTCAAGAAAGACAGCAGTATCAAGCAACAAATATTTTGTTCTCCTTGGGATAGAAATAGCACCCTTCAGTGCCCCACAAACATATACTTTTGAGATCACTGCATATTACATTCCCAATTCCATTGAAGGAATGGGATATTTGCAGTTCGCAACTCAAAAGCTACCTTAGACACTTTCTTATGGAGTGGCAGTACATCTGTTTACATGGCGTCAAAGTAGTAAATTTGCATGACTATTCAAAGATGGAACCACATCCAATGTGTTCCTCTTTCTTTCTTTCAAAATCACCACATAGTGGTGTTCCAAGTAAGCTATGAGATAACCCCCACACTCCTTAGGATAGTCATCAAATTTTTCACTAATCACCTTGATCCAATCAAAGTGCTTTAATAGATCCTTCAATTTGATTTTGTACTTCATTTTGAACTTCTTGGATTTCTCCAAAGTACTTGGGTTGGATAAGGCATACCCACACCTAATGAAGTATATAACACCTCTTCGTGCTTGTTTACATGGGTCCACACACATTGCTATGCAATAGATCCATCAAGCCACTTTCCCTACCACCTTTAATGGTGAAGGCAGCATCTGTCATTTTGCTCCTTTGAATAAGGCTCACATCAATAGTCCATGGACCTTTGGATGTGACCATTGTTCTATGGTTCAAGAGACAATGCTATAAGAGGGTGTTTATTGAATCATTGGATCTAATCTTGTGTTATATATAGAACCACAAACTATTATCAACTGTATCACTTCAATAGAACATCTCAGATTTAAAAAAAATATCATATATTATTTCAAATTGAAATCCTTTCCAAAAGGAATGATGTTCTAATACATAAGCTGACACATAATAGCAAAGTTCTAGATAGAGTCTTCAAGGCAGTGAGATGATATCAACAATAGCATCCAATGCTTCGTCCTTGACCCGAGAGTCGATTTCATCAAGTCTCATCGTCCTACTTCTTCTGAGCCCCTACACATGTAAAGCATATGTGAGCCTCACATGCGGTACCCAGTACCCATGAATAAGAAGTAGACATAAAGACCTCGGTAACACAATACCTGAAGCGGATGGATTATATCCCTTCTTCTTTGCCATGCTCTTCTTGGCCATTAATTCTCTTCGAAATACCCATGCATTCCCAGTCTTCTGAAGTATTAGCTTCGAAGATACAGAACCATGGTCATTCTCAGATTTAGGCATGCACTCTGAAGATCCAACAGAACTCTCCTGATCTTTGTCTATAGAGCATGGTGTGAAGAAACCTTTGAGATGTATGATAAGATCATAAATCCCTATCTCATCACACTCAACTTTGACCTCTGGGGTCATGCACTCTAAGACAAGAGCAGTGTACTGTTCAGTATCTTCACAATGTTCAAGATAGACATTCCACTCCCACTCAGTAGTGAAATACACACTGGGCTGGGATGAAGGTCTTTCAAGAAGATGCACCTTATTCTCTTGTTCTAGTATCTTGGACAAAATCTTGAACCATTTTGTCCAATTTGTCCCATCCAGTTTGTTTTTATAAAGATTCAATCTTAGATCAGGAGATGCCATCTACAATAAGCAAATAAGTAAAATAAGTACTATGATAAAGCATTTAATAAGGACTTTAAATTAAATGCTATGCTCCCACTACTTCCTAAATAAGTTGAGAACTCTCAAACTCAACATGGAAATAAGTGAGTAGGATTCTAATTTCACATGAGGTCTCCGCGACTCACGAGGGTGTGAGTTGGGATACACAGAGAGTCTCATGCTTCCTTAGGTAGGCATGCCAGCCAATTGTGCCGTGCACAATTCCTCTTAGTTAAGACAGACTAGGCGCCTTGTGTCCAGCGAGGGCTGGATACAACACAGAACTCTATCCTCTCAACAGCTGCCTCTAGTGATTCATCATGTTAGTGACATGTGAAAAAACTAGTCAAGTCAGATCCTAACCGTTATGCCTAGGGTCAACGAGTTTCCTTGCGAAGGCGCACCCGATTAAAACGGACTGGGGAAACCATTGGCACCACACACCTCCTAAAGATAACTGGGTGTGTCCCACGAGGGTGGGAAACAGTTCACAACACCACCGATCGATAGTTTGATGAGGGCTACGTGTTAGAAGGCTATCGACTTGATATTGTATTGAGAGCTTTTGCATGTTTGTTTTATTCTTTTCTAGCATGCAGTTTTCCTCTGGTTATCGCAGCAAAAGGAAAAACATCACAGGCATGCTATGGACAGAATAATAAACCATCACAGGCATGCTAGTTTGGTCGATATGGTCATAGCCCTTTTCATACACATAACTTGTCATGAGCCATGTGACATGTTATCATGCATCCAAGGGTTGCGAGTCCCTGAAGCAAATCAGCCCATGCCAGAAGCCGAAAGCAAGTGTCCTTCCTTTAGCCACAAGTCCATCACCACGCTTCCAAAGCTGGCGCCACTTCTGACTCCGGTTGAAGAAGACTCCTTGTTGTCAAGATGAAGCCTTAACCAATCTTATAATTCTATTCTAAAACAAGATGAAATATATTTACATCAAGATAGGGAGAGAACCACACGCAGGTGGAAAGAGATTTTACACGCATTCATCACAAGTGGAAACATGCTTCCACAACTCAACACAGGAGGGCACTCGCTATGACCATATCAACCCAATCAACTGGCGCATGTAAAATTTGAAAAAGCCAGAAAAATCAAATTTTAGCCCCTTATGCGCCATCATCATCAAAAGCACTCTCTTAACCAAATTTATGCTAAAATTTAGATCAAGTTCCATGATGATTTCATAGACCCTATCGGCTGGCAGTTTTGTCAGATCAAGAGACCCGGCCAGTCCAAAGACACAATGCCCGTCCTACTTGACAAAACCTACGTGTGCCTTTGGTCTTAAATCAATCATGAACACAATCAAATTTCAGCCATAAAATTGAGAAGAGAAGATTGGATGAAAAATGCTTTCTAAGTGAAACGCGCATGGATAGAAGAAAAATTTTCCAAAAATTTTTCACACAAGCAAACGTACACCTTGTGTTTCTCGCAAGTACCTCTGATACAACTGTTAGGGAATACCGGGTGTAACTTAAAATTTGCAGTCCCAGGACGCAGCGGAAGAATCATTACACCCGAAACATATTCCGGTCCCAAGGATCCATGCGAGAGAGATGACACAAGGATGTGTTAGAGATGTACCTCTTTTGCTTGTCTAGTTGCCGCAGCCATGTTGAAGGCGCCCATGTGTTCGCCCTCTACAAGTATCCACACGTCGACCGTCTCAACGTTGCTCCCTTCCACTCTCGGTGCTAGCCTCAGGAAGAGAATCAAGCCTTATCACTCTCTTCAAATCTTGCGCCACCTCCAAGGTAGAAGCGCCAAGAAGAGATGAGGAAGAGGATGATGCGCCAAGTACTTCCTTCTTCTTCTTTGCATGCGCCACCTTCAAGCAAGGTGCGCCTATGGCCAAGGAACGGAGAGGGCTTGTGGCAAGGAGATGCCACCAAGCACTAAGAGTCCTTGCGCCAAGAAGAGAGGGAGAAGAAGAAGAACTTGCGGCTCCAAGGAAAAGGAGATTGCGCTCCTTGATGAAGAAGGAGAGCTCCAAGCTCTCAAGTTGTCACCACCCTAAGCTTCCAATTCTCTCCAAGAGATGTCGCCACCAAGCCCTTCTCCAAGTTACGCCAAGAGGTGAAGAAGGAGAAGAAGGCTTGCGGCTTCAAGGAGGAAGAAGGGTTGCGCCACCTTCAAGTTGTCGCCCTTTGCCCTTGCTCACGCCTCTCTATGTGTCTTCATGCCTCCAAGGAGTTAACACTTTGAGAGGGGGCGGATAGGGTCTTATTTATAAGGGCAAGAGGCGGTTTAGGGAGGGCCAAGATCATGCCAAGTGGGCGGCTAGGATGAAGGGGGTTTGTGGCAAGGAAAGTCTCCAAGACTTTTCCATAAACCTCATTCAACCTATCCTTATTTGCCCAATAGCCATATCAGCCCAAGAGATGCCTTAAAGGCATGCATTCCATCCTAGGAAGAAGGGTTAGGCACCCTTTACTTCCATAATGAAGCAAAGGCGCCTCCCTCACCCCATTATGCCCCTAGGCGCCAATGGGGTGAGATTTTTCCCCATTATGCCCTTTTAGCCTCTAATCTCTTCATGACAACTTATTATTGGGCCTCATTGGATAATGAGTTAGCCCAAACTTCATTGCATCGGTTGATTAAGCCATTGGATCTAATCCAATGCAACCCTAATCCAAATGTGACCAATTAAGGTCAATTTCGGGTCAACATGCCAAAATTGAAGTTTGGCTCCAATAACTTTTTTCCAACTCATCAGGCCCATTGGCGCTGATGAAATCTTCCAAATGGATGCAAGTTATCCAATAACTTGATCCTAAGGCTTCTGATTAAAGCAACGTCAAGAGTCTATTGCGTGTGACCCCGTAGGATCCTAATGACGATGGCAACGATGTAAACATCATAAGTAGTGAGGGGTATCTAGCAACACATCACTACTACCCATGTCATAGGACTTAAGTCATTATGGCAACAACTCCCTAACAAGCAACGAGGATTCCCATGCATTATAGATCCCTTTGCCTAAACTGATATCCTGCCATTGGATTAGTCTCAAGTTCATCAATCCAATGCATTGGTCATGACTCAACTAGTGTGGCCACACATTCCTGTCATGCACCAATAAGGTGGGGCGCCCCCGAGTGGATATCATGCTTCCAATAAGGAAGGGGCAAATCCTACTATTGGTCATCCATGTCTCTACATGACTTATGACATGCCCAATGACAGTCGTTTTGGTCTCCCAATTACGGAGAGACGTAAGACTGTATCAAAGCATACCCATCATCAAATCTAGACATGAATACCTCAAGTCTAAGGATCAATGGAAACCTCTTGCATGTGAGATTGACTTGTTGACTGGACAAGTCAATCCTCACGGTGGATCACTCCAATGCATCCAATGCACCTGTATGTCTGCGTTACTATGCCCCGCACCTAGCTAGCCCATACACCAGTCTCACATGTACCAAAGCTGTCCCATATCTGCTAAGGTACCTTGACTAGGGATATCTTATGAGAATGGATCCAACCAAACTCCTGGGACATTATTTATGCAACTCAATACATCAACGCAGGTAGAGAAGTCTGCATAATAACGACCATGCCTCTATAAAGAATAACAATTCCATCAAAGTACATTCAAACAATGCCCGACCATGTCCAAACATTGGTCTGCAGGGCATAAACACCAACATAAGGAGCTTTACGGTACCGTATTTCGGGTATGCAGGGCATAAACACCAACATACACCACCATCAAAGTACATTCAACCCGAAAGATTTAGACATTACGGCACTACCGTAAAAAATGTTACGGTACCATAATTCCAAAAGATTTCAAGCCGAGACCTCACTGTCCAGATTATGACACTGCCGTAAAGACCATTACGGCCGTAATTATGACGCTACTTGCGACTTTCCCGGTCAACTTCGAAGCCCGATTTTTGCGCAGTTGATTGCGGATAATCCAGGCACTTATATTCGAATCTGTAAGAAGGCGAAAGGGAGTCATCACTGAGACGAAGACAAGCACACCAAAAGCCCTAATTTTCATTCACCACAGAGAGAGAAATCGCCTCACACGCCGCCGCCCTAGGTTTCGCCGCCGGGAAGAGTACAGTGCATCTCCGACCATGAAATTTGAGTGGAAGCTACACATAGAGTCCCAAGTTGTTTGTTGTGTCCGTTCGTACACTTGCGGACACAACAAGTTTTTGGCGCCGTTGCCGGGGATTAGTTGTAGGCACATGCCAAATAACTTGGGATACATCAAGTTTTTGGTGCTGTTATCGGGGATTAGTCCTAGGTAGACGCCAAACAACTTAGGATACAACAAGTTTTTGGCGCCGTTGCAAACTTGTTGTGTCCGCAAGTGTACGGATACTCTAAGTAATAAAGAAAGTATCGAATCCACAGGGACCTATGTTGCTGAGTACCGAATAATTGATTTTTCACTATCTAGGAAATCGAAAGAGTGCAAACTAGCAAACGAAGACCAAAGCGCTAAAACGGAATTATCAGAGAGAGACGCTGGGACTAGGGTTTTGTTCACTTTAATTTTTATGGCTAGACATGAATAGAGATTTCATCAGTTTAATTTCAACATGACAAAGATGCAATTTACTTGAATAAAAGGATTATCTCACTTTCGTGCAGACAACCATGCAGGGATAAATCTTCGCTCTCGCGCAAAAGTCGTCCCAACGCTAATGATAAGTAAATCATCAAACTGAGTACTCAAGAATCACTTTCGTGCATCCGAGTTCTTAGTCAATAATCTCTAGTGGAATTTCAAGGATCACTTTCGTGCATCCGAATCTCAACACTAGTTTTACTCAAGGTTCTCTAACATTCCGATCTTTGCTTTCGCACAAGATCGCCACGTTTGAAAGCTTAGACTCAATCCTAGATTTATATTATTATCATGACAGTTAGCTTACTAGAATCAAACAAACAAGAACTAACCTAAAAGAAGTTCCTATCATGCAATTCTAGGGTTCAATTACTTTTCAGTCAATAGCGAAAATTCTAAAACATAAATAATAATATAGATCTAAGGAGAGTCTAAGAACAAAACATCACATGAGTAAAATCATCATGCTAAGATTAAACGAGATGAAATAATAGAAAAGATAGTCATCTAGTCATTAAAACTCAAGTGAATTACTCCCCCATGTCCCAAAAGAGGTTTAAGCTATCATAGAGGGAAGATTACAATGATTCATGATGCAGAAAATCGAAACAGAGGAGGAGTAAAAATTATGGTATGGTCGTAAAGAAGTTTACGGCTGTAATCTGGGCGAACAGCAGCGGTGCTCGGTTTTCATAGCCGGAGATGCACTGTACGCTTCCCGGCGGCGAAACCTAGGGCGGCGGCATGTGAGGCGATTTCTTTCTCTGTGGTGAACGAAAATTAGGGATTTTGGTGTGCTTGTCTTCATCTCGGTGATGGCTCCCTTTCGCCTTCTTATAGATTCGAATATAAGTGCCTGGATCATCTGCAATCAACCGCGCAAAAATAGAGCTTTGGAGTTGACCGGGAAAGTCGCGAGTAGCGTCGTAATTACGGCCGTAATGGTCTTTATGGCAGTGCCGTAATCTGGACAGTGAGGTCTCGGCTTGAAATCTTCTGGAATTATGGTACCGTAACATTTTTTACAGTAGTGCCATAATGTCTAAATCTTTCGGGTTAAAAATTGACCTGAAATACGGTACCGTAAAGTTCCTTACGATAGTCCCGTAATCTCCATTGATCCTCTGATAAAAAATGCTCCAAAAAATGGCACCGTAAAGATGCTTATGGTAGTGTCATAATCATATGAGATTCTCTGCCCGGAAAACCTCCAAATTATGGGTACCATAAAGAATATATTGGGGGTGCCGTAATTTCCTCTGAAGCTCCAAATATTCTGAAATTTGACGTGTGATCTCCTTTTGATGTTGTGAATTCAATTATGCACTTGGATTGCTCGAAATCGACTGAAAAACATGCCTTTTTGCCTGAAAATCATTAAAAAATAAAAAAGAATGTAGATTCCGCAAATATTGATAAAAAGGGCATAAAAATAAGCAAAGTCTATGAATATGACACAAAACCATCAACAAAATGGCATATAAATTATGATAAATTTCGGTGTCATCACTCTTCAAGCAGGCCTACAGGAAGACTACCGGGGAAACCAGAGATAAACCCACGCAAACATTGCAATGCCATTACCACAAGCAATGAGAAACAGTTGGAGGAACCCAAAGTGCCAGATGTTACACAAGAGCAAGCGGAGCAGAATTCTGAATCTACATAAGAGGAAGGAAAGAAAGGAGAAACAACTGAGCAAGAAAGGGAGCCAGAGTCAGTTTATGCACCACCACCTCCCTATAGACCACTAGTAACTTTCCCTCAGAGATTGGCAAAGGCTAAAATTGATAAGCAGTTTGGTAAATTTTTGGAGGTTCTTAAGAAACTTTACATTAATATACCTTTCACTGATGCTTTGTCACAGATCCCTTATTATGCCAAGTTTTTGAAAGAGATTTTATCCAATAAGAGGAAGTTGGAGGAGCATGGGACGGTCGCACTTACTAAAGAGTGCAGCGCTATAATCTAGAACAAGCTGCCACCTAAGCTTAAGGATCCAGGGAGTTTTTCCATCCCTTGTTTAATTGGTGATATGTCTATTGACCATGCTTTGTGTGATCTAGGGGCTAGTGTCAGCTTGATGCCGTATTCTGTGTGCAAAAAGCTAGACATAGGAGATGTGAAGCCCACCTCTATTTTGCTCCAATTAGCAGACCGCTCTGTCCGGCATCCAATAGGTATTTTAGAGGATGTGCCGATAAAGGTCGGTAAATTCTTTGTACATACCGATTTTGTTGTCCTCGAGATGGAGGAAGATTCTAGACTTCCCATTATATTAGGTCGGCCCTTTTTGGCAACAGCTGGAGCCATGATAGATGTTAAGAATGGGAAGCTCACTTTTAAGATAGGAGAAGAGTCTGTAGATTTTGACCTGAACAAAAATTTAAAGAAACCTTCTTTTGCAGGGTCTTGTTGCAGCATAGAAGTCTTGGAAGATACTTCACCGATGACCATGAGTACCAGGATGAGCAAGGACCCTCTGGAAGTATGTCTCGTTGAAGCTGATAGTAGCGAGGAAGAGGAGGAAGTAAGTCTATACTCAACATTACTAAATTCTGCACTACCATTTGAGCCAAAGAAGCAAAACGAAGGACACTTGATTTTACAAGAAGGTAAACAGGGAGATGCAAAGAGGTATGATTTTAAAATGCTCCCAAATAACCTCAGGTATGAATTTCTTGGAGAGAATGCTACATGTCATGTAATAATTAATGCAAATCTTGATTTTAGACAGACTATTAGATTGTTAAATGAGCTTCGGCAACACAAGAGAGTGATTGGTTATGCTATTGATGACATCAAGGGAATTAATCCTTTTGTTTGTATGCATAGGATACTTTTAGAAGAAGGAAGCAAGTCATCAATCGAGTTCTAGAGAAGGCTCCACCCGAATATGAAGGAAGTAGTGAAGAAAGAGGTTCTAAAGCTCCTTGACGCTAGGGTGATCTATCCCATCTCAGATAGCCAGTGGGTGAGCCCAGTTCATGTGGTGTTGAAAAAGGGAGGAATTACTGTAGTGAAGAATGAAAATAACACTCTTATCCCGACAAGAACGGTAACGGGGTGGCAGATGTGCATAGACTATCGGAAGTTGAATGCCGTTACCCGAAAAGATCATTTCCTCCTTCCTTTCATTGACCAGATGCTTGAGCGTCTAGCATGTAATTCATATTTCAGTTTTCTTGACGGATATTCTGGTTTCTTTCAGATTCCCATTCACCCTGAGGACCAGGAGAAGACGACGTTCACATGTCCTTATGGAACCTTTGCATACCGCCGCATGCCTTTCGGGCTTTGCAACGCACCGGTTACATTTCAGCGTTGCATGATAGCGATTTTCTTTGATTTGATTGAGGATATTATGAATGTGTTCATGGATGATTTTTCGATTTATGGTTCTAATTTTGAGACTTGCCTATCTAATTTATCGCGAGTATCACAATGTTGTGAAGAATTTAATTTGGTTTTAAATTGGGAAAAGTGTCATTTTATGGTAAATGAAGGTATTGTTTTAGGGCACTTAATTTCTAACTGTGGTATTGAAGTGGATAAGGCAAAGGTAGAGGTAATTGAGAAACTACCTCCACCATCTTCTGTTAAGGGAATTAGAAGTTTTCTTGGTCACGCTGGCTTCTATAGGCGTTTTGTTAAGGATTTTTTGAAAATTGCTAGGCCTCTCACTTTATTGCTTGGCAAAGATGTTCCAATTGTTTTTAATGAAGATTGTATGGTTGCTTTTCATAAACTCAAGAAGGCTCTTACCACAGAACCCATAATTCAACCACCTGACTGGTCACTTCCGTTTGAATTGATGTGTGACGCTAGTGATCATGCGATAGGAGCTGTCCTTGGACAACGGAAAGAGAAGAGATTGAACGCCATATATTATGCAAGCCGGACATTGGATGATGCGCAGATCAACTATGCAGCAATAGAGAAGGGGTTTTTAGCTATCGTTTTTGCATTCAATAAATTTAGATCATATCTTATTGATTCTAAGGTGATTGTTTATACAAATCATGCTGCCATCAGATATCTCATGAATAAGAAGGATTCTAAACTAAGGTTGATCAGATGGGTCCTTCTACTACAAGAGTTTGACTTAGAAATCAAGGATAAGAAGGGCGCAGAAAATAGTGCTGCTGATCATCTATCACGCCTTGTTCTAGAAGATGGGGTGCTAAAAGCTGTTGAGCATGAGATTGACGATACCTTTCCAGATGAGCATCTCTTTGTGATTGCAAGGGTAGATGCTCCGTGGTATGCCGATATTGTAAATTATTTAGTGTCTGATATTCTACCTACTGACTTGACTTATAAGGGAAGAAAAGGGTTTCTGTCAGAAGTAAGGCATTACTTCTGGGAGGATCCTTTTCTATTCAAGAGATGTGCAGACGGACTATACAGAAGATGTTTACCAGAAGAAGAAGTAGTTAAGGATGTACTCTTTCATTGCCATAGTTCTGCATATGGAGGACATGATAGCTCATCTAAGACAGCATTTAAAGTGCTTCAATCGGGTCTCTTTTGGCCAACACTCTTTAAAGATGCTTGGAGTTTTGTTCTCTCTTGTGAAGAATGTCAAAGGACAGGGAACATATCCAAACGTGATGAGATGCCACTGAATAGTCTTTTAGAAATAGAGATATTTGATGTATGGGGAATTGACTACATGGGTCCTTTTCCATCCTCAAGTGGAAACAAGTATATTCTTGTAGCAGTTGATTATGTGTCAAAATGGGTAGAAGCTGTAGCGGCTCCAACCAATGACTCCAGAGTAGTTATCAAACTATTTAGAAGGATAATATTTTTGAGGTTTGGAGTTCCGAGGGTTGTTATAAGTGACGGAGGATCGCATTTTATAGAACAAAAATTCTCGGCACTAATGAGTAAGTATGGGGAGAGACATAAAATTTCTACTCCTTATCTCCCGCAGACAAGTGGCCAGGTTGAAATCTCTAATAGAGAATTGAAGAAAATTTTGGAGAAAATAGTTTCTAAGTCAAGGAAAGATTGGTCCATGAAGCTCGATGACACATTGTGGGCATAAAGAACTGCATTCAAAACTCCAATTGGTATGTCGCCTTATCAGCTTGTATATGGAAAATCATGTCATCTCCCAGTATAATTGGAACATAAAGCTTATTGAGCCATCAAAACTCTAAATTATGATCTAAAGGCCGCTGGGGAGAAAAGGAGGTTGCAAATTGATGAGCTAGAAGAAATTAGAATGAATGCATATGAGAATTCTAGAATCTACAAGGAAAGAACCAAGAAGTGCCATGATCGTCATATCGTCATTAAGGATTTTCAAGAAGGTGACATCGTTTTGCTTTTCAATTCCAGACTGAGGCTCTTTCCTGGAAAACTAAGAACGAGATGGTCAAGCCCCTTCAAGGTTGTTAAAGTTTATCCCTATGGTGAAATTGAAATTTGGAGTGAAAAGATAGGAACCTTTAAAGTTAATGGCCAACACTTGAAACACTACTACACTGCAGAGCCAATCGAAGAGGGTATTAACCAGAAGCTTTTAGATCCTTTACTGCATGTGTGATGAGGAAGACTTATGTCGAGCTAGCAACTTAAAACTTAGCGCTTCTTGGGAGGCAACCCAAGCAATTCTACTTGTTTTTCTTTATTTTATTAATTTTCTAGGGCTAATTCTTGTTCTTTTTCTATTGCGTAGGAACATCTTAACGTAATTTCTGGCAAGACCAAGAAGATGGGGAATTTCAGAGCAAAATGCGGCCCAGCCGTAAAAATTTTTATGGTCGTATTCTTGAAGAACAGCATGTTTTATAGTCGTGCCCATAAAACTTTACACGGTCGTAAAAGTTGAAGCTATTCTGAACAGTATTTCACGGCTGCCCATGAAAAATTTTACGGCCGTGATTTCGTTTCGTTATATATGGGGCGCGACCATATTCTTAGGGTTTTCACCCGTGCTTTTCATTCCTCCGCGCCGATCTCTCCATCCGAGCTTCCCTGAGCTTCCGTTTGGTCTCCGGTGATCGTTCCTAACCTAAATCCAACCTCGCTCGAGTGTTGTTCAGCAATCTAGAGCACTAATTTACTTCAGGAGGCAAAAATCCCAAAAACAGTTACCGGCGTTCGATTCTCGCCGTCGGAGCACAATCGCCACTGCTATTTAGTCTGGAAAACTTCACAAGAGGTAGAAGATCCTTCTCTAGTTGATTTCTGTCAGTAGCTTCAACTAGAAACATCAGATTGGTGGTTGTGTTCGAAAGCTTAATATGAGTTGCTTTGTTTACTCTGTTCGCGTTCTACCTTCTTGATATCTGCATTTACCTGCAATTTGCCGCTCTTTATTACGTTAATCTAACTTGCAATGGCACCAAGAATCAAAAGAGTTGCCAGCAAAGGAAAAAAGCCAGCTTCATTTGCACCACCTGCCAACCCTTATGGTATCATCTTCTATGATGGGAAACAAGAAGCTAGGTACAATGTATTGAACTCCAGACGTATTGTTAATATTAGATATATGGATAAAAGGACTATGAAAATTCTTGGTTTAGATGAAGATATTGAGTAGACGTTTGAGCAAATTCATGCATTAAGATTTTTTCAATTAACTCCACAGACATTTATTCCCATAGTTCTGGAATTTTTTAGTAGCTTAGAAGTTGAGCTCGATGATCCACATACACAAGAGCCAAGAGGTCGGTTGACTTTTAGGCTTGCAAACATGGAAAGGAGTATTTCACTTAAGAATGTGAGGAACATATTGTCATTACCTAGTGGAGGAAATGCACATTCGGCAAGAGAATATGTTGAAAGTGCATTTTGGCATCAAATAGCATATAACACAAATTTTTTAATAAAGACAGCACAGGCATCTAATCTCTCCAACCCATGTTTGAGATATGTTCACATAAGTCTCGCGCATATAGTCTTTGGACGAGGTGAAAGTGATGATATGATTCATCAAACTGAGCTTTATTTTTTGTGGAGTATGATGCATGGTTTTCAAGTTGATGTTGCATATTTTCTAGCAAAACAGTTTAATAAAGTAGCTTGTGCACAAAAAGGTGCTATTGTTCTTGGTGGTTACATTACTCCTATCGCCATTGCTCTGAATGTGGACCCGTATGGAATTGAAGTTGCCAAAGGAAACCCTAGGATTGATATAGAATCATGCTTGGCTATGAGAATGATAATCCACGAGGGTAATTGATACTTGGGTCGGACATCCCTACACTACCCTTGCCAAATAAACAGAGGATTACGGTTCGTAACCAGTTGAATTGGAGGATTCCCCTGGATGCAGCAGCTAAAGAAAACCCGACTGCACTTGATGAAGTACCACCACCACCATCTTTTACAGGAGCTGGATTTAGTTGGATGGATGATGACTCACCACCCCAGACTGGTGCATCTTCTCATAGTGCTGCCCCTCCAAGGAGTTGGTCTACCGCCCAAGATCCAGGTTTCCAAGTGATGACACCAAAATATATATTATATTTTGTATCATTCCAGATATCTTTTCATGCTAAATTGAGGATCTTTTACTTGTTTTCATGCTAAATTCATTGAATATTGCAAAGTCTACTTCTATTTTGGTTTTTCATGATTTTCAGGTAAAATGGCACTATTTCAAGGCGTTTTCAAGCAAAATCAAACACATAGAAGAGTTACCATCATCAAGAGGAGATCACCCAAGAAATTGCATGCAAAACGGAGCAAGTCAGCAAATTACGGTAGTGCCGTAACCTATTTTACGGTACCGTATTTTCATACGCTACCGTAAAATCTGAGCCACTGCCGTATTTTGACAAGTTTCCAAATAGAAGGATTTTCGAATTTTACGGCACGGCCGTAAACTATTACACGGTACCGTATTGCAGAGCGGTTAAGAACAGAAACTTTGCTTGATTTTACGGCACCACCGTAAAGGATTACACGGGCCGTATTTTCCAGTCACTTCCGAACAGATAGTTCAGACGATTTTACAGCAGTACCGTAAACCATATTACGGTGCCGTATTTCCCAGACGACAACAGATCAGAAAACTTGACCAATTTTACGGCACTACCGTGAACTATTACACTGCCGTAATTCTCATTCTGAATGCGACTCCGAGGTCAATCCTGAAGCCCGATTCTTGCGAAGATGATTGCGGATGATCCAAGGCTCTATGTTCAAAGCTGTAAGAAACAATGGGGGACGGGGGGACGAGAGGATTACACACACACCGAAAGCCCCAATTTTCATCGACTGTCAAGAGAGAAATCAGGATTCACGCCGCTGCGATCAATCCAAACCACCTCCGGCCGTGATTTTCATACTGAAGCTTCGTCTGAAGGAGGAGAGGACACGCTTGAAGTTTCAGATCGAAAGGAGATCAATTGGAAGAGGAATCGAAGAAAGAAGAGGCGCCGACACTGTTCATCGCCTCAAATTGCAAATTACGGCTGTGTTTTATTTCACAGCCATGCTGTATTTTCTTAAACTCTTCTTTTTCTTTGATTTTCGATCTTCTGAAACCATGACTTATTGTAATTCCTTCACGATGCTAGCTTAAACTACTTTTGGGACATGGGGGAGTAATTCCCTTTGATTTTCTTAATGACTATATTATTTTTACTTTCATCATGATTGTTCTACTTTGATAATTTTGCCTATGTGATTATTACTCTAAGATTCTCTTAAGTTTAGTTTTGTCATCATGATTTAGAGTTCTCACAATAAGAACCAAAAGGTGACTTGCTTGAGAACTTGGAACCCTAGAACTGTATGATAGGAATTTTCTTAGGATTGTTCTTATTATATAATTTTAGTGATTTGTATTGCCATGATAACAATTACAAACTTAGGATTGAGTTATTGTGTCAAACGTGGAGATCTTGCACGAAAGTGAGGATCAGAACGTTAGAGAACCATAGGCAAAACTTGTGTTGAGACTCGGATACACGACGGTGATCATTGAATTTCCGCTTGAGACGATCAACTTAGAATATGGATGCACGAAAGTGATCCTCGAGTTCTTCGGTTGATGATTTACCTATCATTAGCTTGGGATGAATCTTGCGCGAAAGTGAGGATTTATTCTTGCATGGTTATCTGCACGAGAGTGAGATAATCCCTTTTTAGGTTAATTATGTTTTTATCAAAATAGAATTTGATTGATGAACATCTTTGTACATCTAGTCATGAAAATCTAAGTGAATGAAACCCTAGTCCCAGTTTGCTCTATCTGATAGTATCTTTCCATGTGTTTGCGATATTTACCTGACTTTCATTCGATTACCTAGATAGTGAAAAATCAATTGATCAGTATTTGACAACATAGATCTTTGTGGGTTCGATATCTTTTATTACTTCGAGTATCCGTACACTTGCGGATCACAACAAGTTTTTGGCGCCGTTGCCGGGGACCTTACTTTCGTCAATATTGAAAATATTGAGATTATTGCTAGACTAGGATTAATTCATGTTTTGTCTATCTGTTCTTCTCTGTTTACTTGAGTTACTTAATTTGTCTGCTTTAGACTATATAGGAAATTTAAATCCAATGGCAGGACAGAGATTACTTAGGGACTATGCTGTCCCTAGGCCACGAGAAATACACTCTAGCATTATTAAACCCAGCATTGAAGCCAATAATTTCGAGATTAATCCTGCTTTCTTGACCATGATCTAGTAGAATCAATTTGGAGGAGATCCAATTGAAGATCTCTATCAACACTTACATCTTTTTCTTGAATATTGTGATACCATTAAGATTAGTGGAGTTTCTGATGGTGCATTAAAACTGAGATTATTTCCTTTTTCTCTTAAGGACCGGGCGAAATCATGGCTACAATCACAACCTACTGGAACCTTCACAACTTGGAATCAACTTTCAAATTCCTTCTTGACAAAGTACTTCCCTCCAAGCAAGACAATTCGACTAAGAAATCAAATTATAAGCTTTCAACAAAAAGATAGGGAGTCATTCAGTGAGGCATGGGAGAGATTTAATGAATTGCAACGGAAGTGCCCGCACCATAGCCTTGAAAATTGGACTTTACTTCATACATTTTATTATGGCTTACTTGATGATACCCATCTAATTGTTGATACTTCTGCAGGAGGAGCCGTTATGAGTAAGACCGTAGAAGATGCTTTTGCACTGTTTGAGGAAATATTCCTGAACCGTAACCAATGGAATCCTGAGGAAAGAATGTTACATGGTCATCATCATGGTAAGAATAAGAATGAGGAATTGCAAACTCCACCTGAAGAGGTAAATTCTTTTAGTATAGAATCTTGGCTTGACAAGTTTATGACTCATCAAACTCAATTTATGCAAAATCAAAACGAAGCAATTGAAAATCTTAAGGGAATGGTTAACCAAATTGCCTCTCAAGTAGAATCTTTAATTGCTCACGAGAACTTCATAAAAAATCAGATGCCTAATGAACATTGCAATGTTGTTGTCACTAGAAGTGGAAAGAAGCTTGGAGAACTTAACAAGAAGGTTGAACTTAAAGAAAAAGAGTCTTACTGTGATCATGATGAAGAATTAGAATTAGAAAAATCCACTAAACATGAACAAACCCTACCTAGTTTAACACCTCAAAAGGGTGATGAACCAAAAGGGGATGTGCCATGTAAAGAAGATAATTCTAAATCTGATTTGCCTCCACCCTATAGACCACCAATAACTTTTCCTCAAAGGTTAGTACAGGAAAAACTAGACAAACAATTTGGGAAATTTTTAGATATTTTGAAAAATCTTTACATTAACATTCCATTTACTGAAGCTTTTTTGCAAATGCCTACATATGCTAAATTTTTAAAAGAAATTCTGTCTAATAAGAGGAAATAGAAGACTTTGGTTGTGTGGCTCTAACCGAGGAATGTAGTGCTATTATTCAAAACAAGTTGCCACCTAAGTTGAAGGATCCAAGTAGTTTCTCTATCCCTTGTTTTATTGGTAGTATGCCTATTGACCGAGCCTTATGTGATTTGGGAGCTAGTGTGAGTCTAATACCATTATCTGTTTGCAGGAGGTTGGACATGGGAGAGCCTAAACCAACTTCAATATCTTTGCAGCTCGCTAATCGTTCAGTTAAATATCCTGTGGGGATTCTTGAAGAAGATGTGCTTGTTCAAATAGGCAAGTATTTCATCCCAGCAGATTTTGTAGTTCTTGAGATGGAGGAAGATGCAAAAATCCCCATAATACTTAGTAGACCATTTTTAGCCACAGCAGGTGCACTTATTGATATAAAAAATGGTAAGCTTTCACTTAACATTAGGGGTGAAAAGATCGAGTATGATTTGCATGAAGCCATGAAAAATCCTTCAAATTCTGAATATTGTTGTAGTGTACATGATAGGGATGACATTATTTATGATCTTAATGATTTATTTGCTGAAACCCCTAAATATAATTTTGATTTTATTCTTAAGGAAGGAACCAATTCTGAAAGTAATGAATTTCTAGATTGCAATACTTGTGATGAAAAAGAACAAACTCCAAAAATAGAGCTCAAAGCTTTACCTGATAACCTTCGTTATGAGTTTCTTGGTCCTAATTCTACTTATCCTGCTATAGTTGATGCGCAGCTTGGAAAAAGGGAAACAGAGTTGCTTCTCAAGGAATTAAGGATTCATAGAAAGGTAATTGGGTATTCTATTGATGACCTGAAAGGAATTAATCCATCTTTTTGTATGCACAGGATCTTGATGGAAGAAGAGCACAAGCCACATGCAGATTTCCAAAGAAGGTTGAACCCCTCCATGAAAGAAGTTGTAAAAAAGAAAGTTCTGAAATTACTTGATGCAGGTATTATCTATCCTATCTCTGATTGCAAATGGGTAAGTCCTGTACATTGTGTTCCTAAGAAAGGAGGGGTAACTGTCATGAAAAACAAAGATAATGAACTAACTCCTATTAGAACTGTTACTAGTTGGCGAATGTGCATAGATTATAGAAAACTGAATAATGCTACTAGAAAAGACCAATTCCCTTTACCCTTTATTGATCAGATGGTTGAAAGATTAGCAAACCACTCTCATTTTTGTTTCTTAGATGGATATTCTGGTTTTTTTTAAATTCCTATACATCCTGATGATCAAGATAAAACCACTTTCACATGCCCATATGGAACTTTTGCATACAGGAGAATGCCCTTTGATTTATGTAATGCTCCTGGTACATTTCAAAGATGCATGATGGCTATTTTTTCTGATTTTATTGAAGATTTTATGGATGTCTCTATGGATGATTTTTTTGTATATGGCTCTTCTTTTGATGTGTATTTAGCTAATTTATCTCGAGTATTGCAGAGATGCGAGGAAACTAACCTTGTGCTTAATTGGGAAAAATGTCATTTCATGGTTAAGCAAGGTATAGTTTTGGGACACTTAATCTCGGAGAGAGGAATTGAAGTTGACAAGGCAAAAATTGAGGTGATAGAGAAATTGGAACCACCCACAACTGTGAAGGAGATCCGAAGTTTCCTAGGACATGTAGGATTCTACCGACGATTCATCAAGGATTTCTCTAAACTTGCTAGACCTCTTACAAATTTACTTTGTAAAGATGTAAAATTTTCTTTTGATGAAAGTTATTTATCTGCTTTTCAAGAATTGAAGAAGGCTTTGGTCTCAGCACCTATCATTTAGCCCCCAGATTGGGATTTACCTTTTGAACTCATGTGCGATGCTAGTGATTATGCAATTGGACCAGTTTTAGGGCAAAGGAAGGATAAAAAGGCATATGTTATCCATTATGCTAGCAGGACCTTGAATGAAACACAAAGGAATTACACTACCACTGAAAAGGAACTTTTGGCTATTGTATTTGCTTTTGACAAATTTAGATCATACTTGATTAACTCCAAAGTGGAAGTATACACAGACCATGCAGCTGTGAAATACTTAATGTAGAAAAAAGACAGCAAACCATGATTGCTCAGATGGATATTACTTTTACAAGAATTTGATTTGGAAATTAAAGATAAAAAGGGATCAGAGAACTTTGTTGCAGATCATCTTTCAATGATAATGGTGGATACTGAAAAGCACAATGAAATCAATGATTCCTTCCCCGAAGAACAGCTCTTAACCATTGAACAGATCAGAGCCCCCTGGTATGCTGACATAGTGAATTACCTTGTTGCTAATGTTTTTCCTCCTGATTTGAACTACCAAAAAAGGAAGAAATTCTTGGCTGAGGCAAAACACTATTTTTGAGATGAGCCTTATGTGTTTAGAAGATGTACAGACGGTATTTATAGACGATGTGTGCCTGAAGAAGAGATCATAGATATATTATGCCAATGTCATGGATCCTCTTATGGCGGTCATGCTACTACTGAAAAGACTGTACAATCAAGATTTTATTGGCCCACCATTTTCAAGGATGTTAGAAACTTTGTGTTATCTTGTGATAGATGTCAAAGAACGGGGAACATCAGCAGAAGACACGAGATGCCACTGTCCAACATTCTTGAAGTTGAAATATTTGATGTTTGAGGGATAGACTTTATGGGACCTTTCCCATCTTCAGGAGGTAACAAGTACATTATGGTAGCAGTTGACTATGTTTCAAAATGGGTTAAAGCTCTTGCTTCACCTACCAATGATTCAAGAGTTGTTGCTAAATTTTTCAAAAAGATCATATTTCCACGGTATGGGACCCCGTGGGTAGTAATCAGTGATGGGGGCTCGCATTTCATAGAACACAAATTTTCAGCCTTACTTAGAAAATATGGGGTGAATCATAGAGTGGCAACGCCTTATCATCCTTAAACAAGTGGATAAGTGGAGATATCAAACAGAGAAATCAAGGGAATTTTAGAGAAGACAGTGTCACACACTAGGAAAGATTGGGCACTCAAACTTGATGATGCCTCGTGGGCATACCGGACTGCTTTCAAAACACCAATAGGAATGTCTCCATTTCAATTGATTTATGGAAAATCATGTCATTTGCCTATAGAACTTGAGCATAAAGCATACTGGGCAATCAAGATGCTGAATTTCGACCTGAAGAGTGCAGGAGAAAAACGGAGATTACAATTAAATGAGCTAGATGAAATTAGACTCTCTACGTATGAGAATGCACAAATTTACAAGGAGAGGACAAAAAGATGGCATGATCGACATATTTTCAGGAGAGATTTCCAACCAGGTGACTTTGTTCTTTTATTCAATTCTAGATTGAGACTTTTTCCTAGAAAACTTAAATCTCGATGGTCCGGACCTTTTCAGGTGAAGAAAATTTATCCCTACGGAGCTGTGGACATATGGAGTAAAGATACAGGAGAATTTAAAGTTAATGGACAAAGATTGAAATATTATTATCAAGAAGAACTGATTGAAGAAAAGGAGAACGAACCAAGATCAAATCTGAGTGCAGAACGGTCAAGCTAATGACCTTTAAATTAGCGCTTCTTGGGAGGCAACCCAAGCTTTCTAACCTCTATTTTGTTTTCTTTAACTTAATACTAATTTTTCCTTTATTTTTGTAGGAAAAGCGTGATTTGGTGCAAATTACGGCACTACCGTAAAGTACTTTACGGTACTGTATTTCTAGTCCACTTTCAATCAGAAAGTTGCCTCGAAATTACGGTACGGCCGTAATGTGTTCTACGGTACCGTATTTTGTGACCAAAATCATCCCAAGAGCTCTTTTGAAAATACGGTAGTGTCGTAATATCTTTTACGGTACCGTATTTTGTTTCAAAAAAAGAGAGTATATATTAGAGAAAGATAGGAAAAGGGAGGAGCATCAATGCTGACTACTCACCTGGGGATACAGAAAGAAATCAGACTAGACAATGATGAAGAAAATTTTGTGAGTATTAATTTCCCTTACTTCTTTGACATTACATATGAATTAAAGGGAAGGATAATGCTTCACGACTACCACTACTGCTGTTATGCTTGACACGCCTATTTTTATTTTTCGATATGGTTGTACTACATGATGATGATATTATTTCTTTTTGACATGATGTGATGTTGAATATATTTCGATTAATGTGATATATGGTCATGTTTTGAGGTGTGTTGATGATTTTTGATGATGAATGAACTCAAATTCATGATTAGAGATATAGCCTCATCATGTTAAATTTATTTCTTCAATACATATTTGTCTATTGAAATATGACATTAGTTGATGCATGAAATTTTGGATAGATGTATTATTTGAGGGATAAAATCTAAAAGTGAACCTATTCTTTTGAATAAAATGAGCATATGAGTATGATTTGAGAATTGATATCAATTGATCAACCTAGTAGATGCTTAGTCTATTTGGCTATTTGTTAGGAAGGAAGAATCCAAGATCCACAAAAATAGTGAAAGACTCCCCTACTCCCCTACTTGGCACTGTGGGAAAGCGCAGTGGTACCGAAGGTCATGGGTTGAAGTAACAAATAGAAAAAGTATGTATCTATGTGGGTACATGCCATGAGAGAGATCATTTCACACAAACTCCGCTATCCTTGGTAAATTCTTTCCAAATTAGAGGATATGAGTTCTATTGCATTGATTATGTGATCCGTGCACTCTAATCTCGTCACCAAAAAAAAAGGTGGTAATCGAATTGGAGAATGTGAATAATGAAAAATAAAATAAAAAAAAAGATGAGTAGAAAAAGATCTTGGAAACCTAATTCCTGTAAATAAAAGCATGAGAGATTTGAACTGAAAATTGGGTGAAATCATGAGATTGAAAATTCTATTTATTGTACATGTTGCGAAGTTTTATTTGATTGAATTGTAGATCTAGAGGATTGAGTTCTAAGGATGATATGTTTATTTGAAGTTTTATAAATCAATTGATAGAGTTTTTCATTGAAGAGTTGTATTTTAGAAATTTATTGAGCATGAAAAGGTTATTCTTTTAATCAATCTTTGATTTCAAATTTTGATTTTTGCTTGAGGACAAGCAAAGTTTGAGCCTTATGTATTTTGATGACACCAAAATATATAGTATATTTTGTATCATTCCAGATATCTTTTCAGGCTAAATTGATGATCTTTTACTTGTTTTCATGCTAAATTCATTGAATATTGCAAAGTCTATTTCTATTTTGGTTTTTCATGATTTTCAGGTAAAAAGGAACTATTTCAAGGCGTTTTCAAGCAAAATCAAACACATAGAAGAGTTGCCATCATCAAGAGGAGATCACCCAAGAAATTTCATGCAAAACGGAGCAAGTCAGCAAATTACGGCAGTGCAGTAACCTATTTTACGGTACCGTATTTTCATACGCTACCGTAAAATCCGAGCCACTGCCGTATTTTGACGAGTTTCCGAACAGAAGGATTTTTGAATTTTACGGCACGGCCGTAAACTATTACACGGTACCGTATTGTAGAGCGCTTCAGAACAGAAACTTTGCTTGATTTTACGGCACCACCGTAAAGGATTACACGGGCTGTATTTTCCCGTCACTTCCGAATAGAGAGTTCAGACGATTTTACGGCAGTACCGTAAACCATATTACGGTGCTGTATTTCCCAGATGACATCAGATCAGAAAACTCGACCGATTTTACAGCACTGCCGTGAACTATTACACTGCCGTAATTCTCATTCTGAACGCGATTCCGAGGTCAA
The DNA here is from genome assembly GCA_027563935.2 of Costus lasius. Classification (NCBI taxonomy): domain Eukaryota; kingdom Viridiplantae; phylum Streptophyta; class Magnoliopsida; order Zingiberales; family Costaceae; genus Costus; species Costus lasius. The sequence continues at coordinate 73,679,256 of CM050447.1, read as the reverse complement.
TCCCGAAGCCCAATTCTTGCGGAGATGATTGCGGATGATCCAAAGCTCTATGTTCAAAGCCGTAAGAAACAATGGGGGACGGGGGGACGAGAGGATTACACACACACCGAAAGCCCCAATTTTCATCGACTGTCAAGAGAGAAATCAGGATTCACGCTGCCGCCTAGGGTTCCACCGCCGCGATCAATCCAGACCACCTCCGGCTGTGATTTTCATACTGAAGCTTCGTCTGAAGGAGGAGAGGACATGCCAGAAGTTTTAGATCGAAAGGAGATCAATTGGAAGAGGAATCGAAGAAAGAAGAGGCGCCGACACTGTTCATCACCTCAAATTGCAAATTACGGCTGTGTTTTATTTCACAACCATGCTGTGTTTTCTTAAACTCTTCTTTTCTCTTGATTTTCGATCTTCTGAAACCATGACATATTGTAATTCCTTCACGATGCTAGCTTAAACTACTTTTGGGACATGGGGGAGTAATTCCCTTTGATTTTCTTAATGACTAGATTATTTTTATTTTCATCATGATTGTTCTACTTTGATAATTTTGCCTATGTGATTATTGCTCTAAGATTCTCTTAAGTTTATTTTTGTCATCATGATTTAGAGTTCTCGCAATAAGGACAGAAAGGTGACTTATTTGAGAACTTGGAACCCTAGAACTGTATGATAAGAATTTTCTTAGGATTGTTCTTATTATTTAATTTTAGTGATTTGTATTGCCATGATAACAATTACAAACTTAGGATTGAGTTATTGTGTCAAACATGGAGATCTTGCACGAAAGTGAGGATTAGAACGTTAGAGAACCAAAGGCAAAACTTGTGTTGAGACTCGGATGCACGACGGTGATCATTGAGTTTCCGCTTGAGATGATCAACTTAGAATACGGATGCACGAAAGTGATCCTCGAGTTCTTTGATTGATGATTTACCTATCATTAGCTTGGGATGAATCTTGCGTGAAAGTGAGGATTTATTCTTGCATGGTTATCTGCACGAGAGTGAGATAATCCCTTTTTAGGTAAATTATGTCTTTATCAAAATAGAATTTGATTGATGAACATCTTTGTACATCTAGTCATGAAAATCTAAGTGAATGAAACCCTAGTCCCAGTTTTCTATCTCTGATAGTATCTTTCCGTGTGTTTGCGATATTTACCTGACTTTCATTCGATTACTTAGATAGTGAAAAATCAATTGATCAGTATTTGACAACATAGGTCTCTGTGGGTTCGATATCTTTTATTACTTCGAGTATCTGTACACTTGCAGATCACAACACCAAGCATTATCTACAGAGGTGTTTTCTCAAGGGCACCTGATGAAGGAATTATTTGATGTTGTTCGTGAGAATCAAAAGGATATCAAGAATATTAAGACTTTTATATGGGATCACTTTGGTACCAGTGATGATGAGGAAGAAGGTCAAGATGACAATCCCGATGAACCCATGGGAGAGCAAGATGATGAGGAAACAGAATCAGATGCAGATGAATAATATTTTGTGAGTATCAATAGTCCTTATTGATGCTTAATGTTTTTATACATCATTGATAATACATGTCTTCTTGTAGGAAAAGGTGATACTGCTATGCCTCTTTGCAACTGACGCTCACCTATATTTTGTGTGTGTTTAAACAACATTCGATTTGGTTGTACCTTGATATTATGATACATGGTTAATGAATGCATGTTTTAGTGCTTTTGGATGTTATTTGGCACCATATGTTAGTGCATTGAGATGGTAAACTTTAGATTGTATAAACCCTAATATTCTGGATATGTGCTGGTTGTTTGTTTAAAAATGTGGTTTTTCTTAAACAAGATATTCCGTTGGATACATTGATGCTTGAATTCTATGTGAAATTTCTTTTTGATGATGAATAATTGTTTATCTCTTGAGATTACTAGCGTGCTTTGTGATTCATTCAAATAGTGATACTTGTGAATAAGACATGTTCTTGTGAAAAGTTTATTTCTTTAATACAACTCATGTCATGTTTATTTTTCATTGAATTAATGCTCGAGGTTTTATGGAATGTGTTATTTGATGAATAAATTTAGGGATGAAGTGATTTTTCTCAAGTAAATTGAGTATACTAGTGCATGAGTTGAATTGATGTCAATTGATAAGACTGATAAAAGTTTGAACTATTATGTTATTTGTTGGGAAGAAGGAATACAAAACCCAAATTTATGACTCCCCTATTTGGCACTGCGAAAAATTGGCAGTGGTACCGAAGTTATAGGTTGAAGTGAAAAAAAAAGAGAAAAGAGAATGACTCCTTTACTTGGCACTGTGAAAAATTAGTAGTAGTGCCAAAGTTAAAAGTTGAAGTCCAAATAAAGAGTATGTATCTACGTGGGTACATATAATAAAAGGAGAGAGAGAGAATTGAATGGAAAAAGGTTTTGGAGATCTCGTTCCTGTAAACAAAAGCATGATGGATTTAAATTGAAACTTGGGTGAATTTTTAAGATAAAAGTTCTATCTTCTATACAGGTTGCGAAAGTTTATTTGATTAAAATCATGAATTCCATGAATTAAATTTTGAAGATAATGTGTTTACATGAATTACAGCCACGCCCGTAATTTCTATCACGGCCACATAAATTTACAATAGAATCTTTCACGCCCATGGCCGTGAAAGATTTTACAGCCGTAAATTTATTCAAGCAAAAATATGGAATTTAACAGAAGGTTTCACGGTCCTGTGTGAAAAGTTTTACGGCTGTAATTCTATCGGGTTACAATTCCAGTTTTCAACAGAAGGTTTCACGACCGCCCGTGAAAATAATTACGGTCGTAATATTTTCTGCCAGTTTCGGATTTGACTTCGTTTTTCGTCCGATTCAATCCGTTTTTGAGCCAAATTTTGGGGAAACCCTAACACAAGTATGGGGAACTATTTAAGAAAGTTTCTGGCCTAGTTTGGGGGGCTTTTTGGTTAATTTTCAAGTGGAATTTGGAGAAGAGGTGAAAGCTAGGGCAGAAAGGGGCGACCGACGATTTTACACGGAAAAAGCTTCGATTTCAAGGATTCTTGGCGACAATCTTCATCAAGAAACATTGATCCTTGTCTTCCTTTGTCTCTTTTCGTGTTATTTTGCCAATTTGTAATCAAAACATGGATTTATATACCGTGAACGTGTTTAACATGTCAGCGTAAATTTTTATTCAGGATTAAGGACGTAGCCCTCTTGTCTTCATGACTTGATCGTTTAATACTATCTTATGAAGTTATTTGCTCTTGTTAGATTCAATTATTATTGTTCTTATTACATGATAATTACTGGCCATGATTTTCATGTCTTAGACTTCACAAGAAGAACTGAGAAGTGAATTGTGATGTCGGACCGATAATAGTTGGAGAAGTTGATTTGAACACGAGAGTAGTTCGAATCGGCTTGAGGGATTTTATTGATTTGTTAAGAACTCATTGGGTTTATCTTGAGTTAATAACCACGAGAGTATGGGATTAATTCGGATAGACACCGGATTGTATTGCTGAGAGGGGGCAATCTGTACATGCAGATAAATCCCCTTCAACACAGTAAATCCTTCTTAAGATATTTTAATTATAATAAGTCATGAAACATTGTGTGGTGAACCCGAAGTCCTGATTATCCATAATTTGATTGCAACCCATTCATATTTTCATTTTCTCTTTTGCAAAAATCTAACCTTTTCTCGAATTATCTAGCTAACAATCCTAAGAGAAGTCGGTACTTGGTCATTGGTCTTTGTGGGATCGATATTTTTATTACTTCGACGTATCCGTGCACTTGCGGACACATCATTCCACCATAGGATTGCATGTCTGTATTGGTAGAATAAGATAAAAAGCCCATGGTGCCTGATGTCATGCAAAAATATGATATTTTGTGACTTAATTCTGTTATTATTTTGGAGTAAAATGCATGCTTTGTCTCATTTATGCACTCAAATGCTTTATTCTTCAGAGTCTTCACTTTTCCCTTGTTTTATGAAAATTTAGGTTTTTGGCCTGAAAATCGATGGAATTTGGAGAATATGAAGGTATGGGACGATTTCCCATGATGAGACGAAGCTACACGCCAAATTTCAGCCCCAATCGGAGTTTTCTACAGGATGCAAGGTCGTGGGTGTGTACCCATGCACGGGCGTGCATAATCTGACTATCCAGGCTTCACCGAGATATACATGGGCATGGCCATGCATCCATGCACGGCCGTGAATCATAAGTTATCCAGCAACCGAGCCATGCACGGGCGCACCCGTGCACCAATACACGGCCGTGCATCGCCTCGCGTAGCTTCGATAGGCGCTTGGTATTTCAGCCATAACTTTCTATTCCTGGCTCAGAATTGAACGAAATTTCAGGGAGACCTTCCCAACTTGGATACGCACGTTTTGGGACTAGAATCACCTGATTTGATCAAGCGGTTGAGGAGAACGAGTGCAGACGGTGACAACCTAGGGTTTGGGGTGATTTTCTGGGCAACAACACTGTTCCGGCTCGTTTTCTTCGTCATTCCGGCACGGATCTTCATGCTGGACCTTTTTCTATCAAGGATCTACCCTCCCCTTCAGTTGATTTAATTATTGTGAGAGATTTCATGTATTTAATGATGAATCTTGTAGCGTAAACTCACTTTCGGGGTTTGGGCGTAGCCCACTGTATGAAGGTTGAATGTTATGAGTTGATATATATATTTCTTTATTTATCTTTGTGCTTATTTATGTCTAGGATGTTTTCATTCATGTTTATGTACTGGCCATATGTATTCATGCCCTAGATGCTGTGGGAAGGACTGAGAGGTGAACCATAGTCATTGGAATCCCTTAGGCTGGACTGGTGATTTCATTTAGCGAGAGCACTCGAAATCACCCGAGGAACCCTAATTCTTCATAGAACCCATTGGATCCACTTAACCCGGTAAGCCACGAGAGTAGGAGACTTGGGTTAAGTCGGACACCGAACCGTGTCCTGAGAGGGAGCACATCTGTACCTTAGGAATGATTACCTTAAGAACATAGGTAAAACTTAATTGAAAATATCAAACCTTAATATTCTGCATGCTTCAGTGTGGTGAAACTGATGACACCAAAATATATAGTATATTTTGTATCATTTTCTATACCTTTTCATGCTAAATTGAAGATCCTTTGCTTATTTTCATGCTGAATTTATCAAATATTGCAAAGTCTACTTCTATTTTGGTTTTTTATGATTTTTAGGTAAAAAGACACTATTTTGAGGCATTTTCAAGCAAAATCAAATACATGGAAGAGTTACCATCATTAAGAAGAGATCACCTGACAAATTTTACGCAAAACGAAGCAACTCACCAAAATACGATAGTGTCGTAATCTATTTTACGGTACTGTATTTTCATACGCTACCGTAAAATCAAGACCACTGCCGTAATTTGGTGGATTTTCGGAACAGAAGATTTTGTGATTTTACGGCACTGCCATAATGAATTACATGGGCCATATTTGTTGGTGTATATGCCCTAAAGACCAATGTATGGACATGGTCAGGCATTGTTTGAATGTACTTTGATAGAACTATTACTCTTTATATAGGCATGGTCGTTATTATGCAGACTTCTCTACCTGCGTTGATGTATTGAGTTGCATAAATAATGTCCCAGGAGTTTGGATTAGATCCATTCTCATAAGCTATCCCCAGACAAGGTACCTTAGCAGATATGGGACAGCTTCGGTACATGTGAGACTGGTGTATGGGCTGGTTAGGTGCGGGGCACAGTAACGCATACATACAGGTGCATTGGATGCACTGGAGTGATCCACCGTGAGGATTGACTTGTCTAGTCAACAAGTCAATCTCACATGCAGGAGGTTTGCATTGATCCTTAGACTTGAGGTATTCATGTCTAGACTTGATGAAGGGTATGCTTTAATACAGTCTTACGTCTCTCCGTAATTGGGAGACCAAAACGACTGTCATTGGGCATGTCATAAGTCACGTAGAGACATGTGTAGGAACCCCTAATAAGGGGGGGGGGGAAACCCTATACATGCGCGTCTAGCATGCAATGCGGAAAAAGGGCTTCTAAAGATCGCATATGAACTATATAATCAACTTAAACCAACTTAAGATCAAGTTATGATCTTACCATTGCCATGGATGGAAGGCGGATTGGAAGAAGAAAACAAGGTTGATCTCCTCCAAAAGGTGCGCACACAAGAAGACAAAGACTACTCCCTTCTCACCTTTGTGCTAGCAAAAGCTTCAAGGGGTCTTATCGCATGAAGGAGATGATGAACTCTTGGCCGATCTTTCTTCTCGTCACTTTCACCACACAAGAAAGTGTGTGTCGTCGAGAGCAAGATGATGGAGAGGAGCGTTAGCCAAACTTGTGATCGAATGTGGAGACATTCATCACAATTGTCAAACCGAAATGCCATAAATGGCAAGTCATCAAAGCTTGCGTTATGCGTTCACATGAAGTGAACCAAACGCATAGCTCTCCTCTCAAATGAACCAAGCGCTCACATGTGAGCCGGTTCAATTCAATTGGTCCAATGACCAAACCAAATCAGCCCAATAATCGGTTCAGACCAAATTAAACCCTAAGGTTCAAAATCTGACCGTTCATCCTTTTAATGCTCTTGATCTCTTCGATCTAGCATCCACACTCTCGATCTAAGCTTACCGATCTCAAGCCCTAATCAATCAAACATGATCAGACTGGATCTCACTTACAATCAGAGTTTAATCTCCTTTAAACTGAACTCGAACAATTCAGTCCACACGATCTGACTTAAGTAGCCATATCATCAAATTGTGCGACCCTAAGGGTTTCCTTTAAATGTCGGTAACGATAACTTACGTTATCACGATCAGCGAGGGGTATCTAGCAACACATCACTGTCTCCCGATATAAAGGAAAGAGTCTTCCAAGACTCCACCCAACCACAGCATAAGTGTGAATCAACTCACTCGGCATGCATGATTCCTTTGCCACTGGATGTTCTTATTGGACAAGCATGTCAAGCCTGTAACTCCAATACGATGAGCATGATTAGATCAGATGCACATAGTCATCTGGGTATGGCCATACACTTCCTTAATCATCTCATATAGGGGGGCCCTTTAGAACATCACACTCCTTAAACAAGGAGACGGCAATCCTTTATCTATCACAAGTGCCCTAACCTGACTCAAGCTCACCATCCAAGATAGTCTATAATCATTATGTTTCAAATGATATTGAACTACCTCAAAACAATGACAATCATCATTTAGAAACACAAGTGATCTCAAGTCAAAGGACATGTGCCACTTAGTGCTTACAAGGATCATTCACATTGTGACAAGCAATGGAATATCCGAGTAGGGTCTGTCCAGTACATCCAATGTACCCATGAGTCTACATCTTATTCCATGCTCGAAGCATCCTATAAGATTAGCACTCATATCAGTCTCAATCATATCAAGGCTGTCTCATGTTCACCAAGATATCTCGACTAAGGACAAAGAGCATGTCAGCCCAGCTGAACAGCTTTGAGACATTATTCAGAAGTACACTTATTACTGCAGACAAGGTAACAACCTGAATAATAACCATGCCTTTTATAAACATAAGAGTTTATTACATGATACTTTTATAATCCCAAAGGCCTCAAACATTAGCCTTAAGGGCATACCCCAACAATCTCCCACTTGCACTTAATCTAATGGTTGAGAAATCTCAAACCCATATTATTACAGTGCTTCTCATGCTTCTGCTGCGCCAGAGGCTTGGTAAGCGGGTCTGCCAGATTGTCATTTGTATGAACCTTGCAAATCTTGATCTCGCCACGATCAATGATCTCCCGGATCAAGTGAAACCGTCTCTGTATGTGCTTGGACTTCTGGTGCGACCGGGGTTCCTTTGCTTGTGCGATGGCTCCAGTGTTATCACAGAAGATAACCAAAGGATCAGCACTCGAAGGAACGACACCAAGTTCTCTCACGAACTTACGAATCCACACTGCCTCCTTGGATGCTTCCGAGGCTGCAACATACTCGGCTTCTGTTGTGGAATCAGCAACAGTTGACTGTTTGAAGCTTTTCCACACCACTGCTCCACCATTCAAGCTAAAAATATAGCCTGACTGCGATCGGAAATCATCCTGGTCCGACTGGAACGAAGCGTCAGTATATCCCTCTATACTGAGTTCTTCCTGACCACCATATATCAAGAACATATCTTTGGTCCTCCGCAGATATTTTAAAATGTTCTTGACCGCAATCCAGTGCGCCAAACCTGGATTACTTTGGAATCGACTGGTCACGCTTAACCCGTAAGCGACGTCTGGGCGAGTACACAACATCGCATACATAATGGATCCAATAGCCGAAGCATAAGGCGTATTGTCCATTTCATCTTTCTCAGTCTGTGTTTGTGGACACTGACTCTTCGAAAGATTCAGACCATGTCTGACTGGAAGATATCCACGTTTAGAATTCTCTAAATGGAATCTCTCCAGGACCTTATCGATGTAAGTACTCTGGCACAGCCCGAGAAGCCTCTTAGATCTATCCCGGTAGATCTTCACACCTAGTACATAGGCTGCTTCTCCTAGATCTTTCATCTAAAAACATTTTCCTAACCATGCCTTAACAGCATGCAGTTCAGGAATATCGTTTCCAATGAGTAAGATATCATCGACGTAGAGGATTAGGAATGTAATTACGCTCCCACTAAACCTCTTATATATACACGGGTCATCCTCGTTCTTGATGAAACCAAACTCAGAGATTGATTCATCAAAACGAATGTTCCAGCTTCTTGATGCTTGTTTCAGCCCATAAATGGACTTCATTAACTTGCATATTTTATGACGATCTGATGGATTAGTGAAACCTTCCGGTTGTGTCATATACACATCCTCATCCAGATTTCCATTGAGGAAAGTTGTTTTCACATCCATCTGCCAGATCTCATAATCGTAATATGCTGCTATCGCGAAAAGAATCCGAATAGACTTAAACATGGCTACAGGTGAGAAAGTTTCATCATAATCTAACCCGTAGATTTGTTTGAAACCTTTCGCAACTAGCCTGCCTTTATAGGTAACCACGTTACCATCCATGTCAATCTTCTTCTTGAAGATCCATTTACAGCCTATAGGGATTACTCCCGGAGGCGGATCAATCAAATCCCAGACTTGATTATCTGACATGGAGTCCATCTCGGCTCGCATAGCATCAAGCCATCTAGCTGACTCCGGTCCACTGACCGCATCCGCATAAGTGAGGGGTTCATCATTATCAATGATGTAGACTCCGTCATAGCGCTCAGGCTGTCGACGGATCCTTCCCGATCTTCGCGGTTCCCGTGATATCTGAGCCTCAGGTTGTTCAATAACCTGATCTACTGGCTCAGGCTCATCCAACTGCACTTGACTACTTTGTTCTTCTTCTGGATTCTCATCCAGCTTTATTTCTCTCCCACTGGCCTCTTGCAGAAGAAATTCCTTCTCAAGAAATATGGCCGTCCGAGCAACAAACACCTTGTTCTCTTTGGGATCGTAGAAATAATAACCCTTCGTTTCCTTAGGGTAACCGACAAAGATGCATTTGTCAGATCTGCTCTCTAGTTTCCCAGAGGCGAGCTTTTTGACATAAGCCTCGCAACCCCAGATCCTGATAAATGTCAAGCTCGGCTGTTTCCCATACCATAACTCATATGGCGTCTTTGAAACTGCCTTGGATGGCACTCGGTTTAGTACCTTTGCAGCTGTTTCCAGTGCAAAACCCCAAAAGGAGTATGGAAGAGTAGCCTGACTCATCATAGAACGAACCATATCAAGTAACGTTCTATTTCTCCTCTCGGACACACCATTCCACTGCGGTGTTCCTGGCGGAGTGAGCTGTGAGATAATCCCACACTCTTTCAGATAGTCAGTAAATGCATGACTCAGGTATTCACCACCTCGATCAGAACGAAGTGCCTTGATATTTCTGCCTAACTGATTTTGTACTTCATTTTTGAACTCTTTGAACTTGTCAAAAGATTCACTTTTATGTCTCATCAAATAGACATACCCATACCTACTGAAATCATCAGTAAAGGTAATGAAGTACTGATAGCCACCTCTGGCATGTTTACCAAAAGGCCCACACACATCACTGTGTATAAGGTCCAGTAAACCTGAAGTCCTTTGACCTTTGTTTGGAAAAGGTGACTTCGTCATTTTACCCATCAAACAAGCTTTGCATGTATCAATCTCCCCATAGGAGAATGATCCCAGCAGTCCATGATCATGCAACCGCTTAATGCGCTTCTCGTTTATATGGCCTAAACGACTATGCCATAGCAAGGTGCTGTCATCAGCATACTTGGCTTTCTTATTATCAATGTTTTGTATAGAATATTCCATGTCCAACATGTATAACCCATTGTTAATTGAACCAGTTGCATACACAATATTATCATAAGATAAAACACACTTTGAAATCTTGCATTCAAAGGCAAATCCTTTCCTGACAAGAGCAGGAATAGAGATAATATTCTTGGTAATACTTGGTACAAAATAACAATTGTTTAATTCTAATACAATGCCAGATGGTAAAGAAATGAAATAGTCCCCTACAGCAACAGCAGCAACCCGTGCCCCGTTTCCAACGCGTAGGTCTACCTCATGCTGTCCCACCTGCCTTCTTCTCTTGAGTTCCTGCACATTTGAACAAATGTGAACTCCACATGCAGTGTCCAACACCCATGATATAGAAGAAGATGAAACCATGACTTCCGTCACGTATATACCTGAGCCAGAAGCGATGCTTCCCCTCTTATCTCCTTGGAGCGCTTTACAGTCCTTTTTCCAGTGACCCAGCTGGCCACAGTGGAAACACCTGTTATCCTTCGACCGCTTCACCTTCTGTTTCAGTGCCTTACTATAGTTCTTGACAGGGGCCTTGCCCTTCTTCCCCTTCTTCTTGTTCCTTGAAGGAACCATCAAGACAGAGGTTGAAGGCTTACCCTTCAGAGTTTCCTCAGTAGTCAAGAGCATATTCAGCAGCTCTGCCGGCGTACAATCGATCTTGTTCATATTAAAATTAATGATGAACGGATCGAAGGAGGGCAGAAGAGACTGCAGAATAATATCTACAGCAAGCTCCTGATTGATGGTATGCCCCAGTTTCTCCAGAGCCTCCTTGTGCCCAATCATCTTGAGCACGTGAGCTCCCACTGGGCTCCCTTCAGTCAGTTTGCTCTGAAAGAAGAGCTTCGTCAGATTATAGCGTTCTGTCCTCGCCTGTGCAGCATACAGCATCTTGAGGTTCGCTATAATTTCTATAGCCGACATATCCTCATGCTGACGCTGCAGCGGTGGCGTCATAGACGCTAGCATCAGGCAAGCGACATCAATGCTATCATTGACGTGCTTTTCGTAGGCATCCCGAACCGCCCTTGCGGCGTTCGGAGCGGGCTGCGGCGGTATCGCCGTCTCGAGGACATACAGTTTCCTCTCTGCCTTAAGAACGATCTTAAGGTGTCCAAACCAGTCAGAGAAGTTCGGCCCAGCAAACTTCTCCCTTTCCAGTAGGGATCGCACATTGAAGCTCATGGTGTTCGTTGCTGCAGGAATCTACAACAAGCAAGAACAGCAAGGTCAGTATCAATGTTCAGAATCAATCCAGGACTTAAGAAAGATTCTTTTCTCACTATTTTGTCTGACTGAAAAATCCAGTAAACAGTCCGAAAGAGTAACACTCTTTTAGTGAGATGGGATCCAGATTTCATACTTGGTCTCCGCGTCCCGCTCAGGCGAGATAAGATGCACAGAGATGACAAGCATTAATTTCTGGTAGGCTGTCCCAGCCAATCGCCAACCCGTGCGATTCCCCTTCATCTTGGCAATCCAGCAGACTGTGCCAACTGAGTTGGTACAACACAGTCTCTGATCCCAGAGATGGCTGCCTCCATGTGCTACCATATGCGCCACATATGTAGCCTACATGGTCAAGCTGACCTGACCTACTCCCTGGACCACCACGTGCTATGCTGAGCAACGAGAGGGGATAAATCCCAACTCTGTAACACGCAGGTGAAATCCAGCACCGTCTGAAGATAGATGGACGTGCCCACTGAGTGGGTTCAACACGGCTCCAACGATAGTCAGAACGGTGAGGTTTCGCGTCAGAAGGCTTACGAGCTTGATATGTTAGCGTTGGATTTTAATGGTCTTTTATCTTCTTACTATCAGGCATGTTCTATGGCTATAGCAGAAGATAAACTTAAACATGCAATTCTAATTATTAGCAATAAGTAGAAAGCATGATCTTATGTGGTAAAAGCCCATGAACCCTAGTAAGACCTTAATTTTACTTAAGTCTTCACTTGAGCTCCTTGGCATCCCATCTGGTCCAACCTAGGGCCCTAGCGCCAAGAGCACCTCAGGTGCGCCACCAGGAGACTGCCCCTCTAGGATGTGTGCCTTTGCTCTTGTCTAATCAAATACATTTGATCTATCTAGACAAGGTTGACTCGCAGGTCAACTACATATTATAAATTAAATACAAAGTGATACGCAGATCACAAATTAATTTACAATCTTAAATCCAGGCACGCAGGCCCCAGCACAGCACACAATTGGGCAACCCACATAAGATTGAATAAACAAGCATATGGTTTCAATACATCATGTGATCCAATCAAGAAATTAAAATTTTGAAAAACCCCATGGCATCAATTTTAATTTCCTTATGAGCCCTACAACCTTACAATGGTCCATTGATGGGGATCCACTCATCCATCTAGTTAGATCTTTTGCCCTTGCATGCACCGAGTCCTAACTGACCCGTGTTGACCTGATGGTCAACCATGCATGCGTCAAGGGCTGAACCACCCTCATGAGTTTTGGCAAGCGGGTGTGACCCCGGGCCTAACTCAAGTGTGTTCAGTAATTGTCTCAACCAGACCTCGCTACACGCCTTTGATGCAGTCAACCTATAGCCACCTCGTGCTTGCGCACAGGTGCTATCTGGTCGACCCATCTAGGCTGTCAGATGGTCTGATCAGACTAGCTTGATCTATACTAGATGATGCCTTCAACCCCATCAACCCATCTAAGGATTTAATGTAGTGGCACCTTAGATCTAATCAACCGCGCAAGATGTAAGTTTTGTAAAACACTTAGAGCATGCGCAAACATACAAACAAAGTTGATAACCCTTAGATCTAAGGGGGTCCCCTTCGAGGGGGAGCGCAAACTTTTTTAGGGGGTCCCCTTCAAGGGGGAGCGCATACATTGCCCATGATACAAGCGCAATCTACATGTTAGCATGATACAAGCGCAATCTACATGTTAACATGATACAAGCGCAATCTACATGTAATTGTAACCATGCATCATGAAAACAAAGCATCAAGTAAGCGCAAGAAGCATGGATCACAAACACTTCTAGCAATCATATAGACCATATGGAGAGCCTAGCTCTGATACCAATTGTAGGAACCCCTAATAAGGGGGGGGGGGGAAACCCTATACATGCGCGTCTAGCATGCAATGCGGAAAAAGGGCTTCTAAAGATCGCATATGAACTATATAATCAACTTAAACCAACTTAAGATCAAGTTATGATCTTACCATTGCCATGGATGGAAGGCGGATTGGAAGAAGAAAACAAGGTTGATCTCCTCCAAAAGGTGCGCACACAAGAAGACAAAGACTACTCCCTTCTCACCTTTGTGCTAGCAAAAGCTTCAAGGGGTCTTATCGCATGAAGGAGATGATGAACTCTTGGCCGATCTTTCTTCTCGTCACTTTCACCACACAAGAAAGTGTGTGTCGTCGAGAGCAAGATGATGGAGAGGAGCGTTAGCCAAACTTGTGATCGAATGTGGAGACATTCATCACAATTGTCAAACCGAAATGCCATAAATGGCAAGTCATCAAAGCTTGCGTTATGCGTTCACATGAAGTGAACCAAACGCATAGCTCTCCTCTCAAATGAACCAAGCGCTCACATGTGAGCCGGTTCAATTCAATTGGTCCAATGACCAAACCAAATCAGCCCAATAATCGGTTCAGACCAAATTAAACCCTAAGGTTCAAAATCTGACCGTTCATCCTTTTAATGCTCTTGATCTCTTCGATCTAGCATCCACACTCTCGATCTAAGCTTACCGATCTCAAGCCCTAATCAATCAAACATGATCAGACTGGATCTCACTTACAATCAGAGTTTAATCTCCTTTAAACTGAACTCGAACAATTCAGTCCACACGATCTGACTTAAGTAGCCATATCATCAAATTGTGCGACCCTAAGGGTTTCCTTTAAATGTCGGTAACGATAACTTACGTTATCACGATCAGCGAGGGGTATCTAGCAACACATCACTGTCTCCCGATATAAAGGAAAGAGTCTTCCAAGACTCCACCCAACCACAGCATAAGTGTGAATCAACTCACTCGGCATGCATGATTCCTTTGCCACTGGATGTTCTTATTGGACAAGCATGTCAAGCCTGTAACTCCAATACGATGAGCATGATTAGATCAGATGCACATAGTCATCTGGGTATGGCCATACACTTCCTTAATCATCTCATATAGGGGGGCCCTTTAGAACATCACACTCCTTAAACAAGGAGACGGCAATCCTTTATCTATCACAAGTGCCCTAACCTGACTCAAGCTCACCATCCAAGATAGTCTATAATCATTATGTTTCAAATGATATTGAACTACCTCAAAACAATGACAATCATCATTTAGAAACACAAGTGATCTCAAGTCAAAGGACATGTGCCACTTAGTGCTTACAAGGATCATTCACATTGTGACAAGCAATGGAATATCCGAGTAGGGTCTGTCCAGTACATCCAATGTAACCATGAGTCTACATCTTATTCCATGCTCGAAGCATCCTATAAGATTAGCACTCATATCAGTCTCAATCATATCAAGGCTGTCTCATGTTCACCAAGATATCTCGACTAAGGACAAAGAGCATGTCAGCCCAGCTGAACAGCTTTGAGACATTATTCAGAAGTACACTTATTACTGCAGACAAGGTAACAACCTGAATAATAACCATGCCTTTTATAAACATAAGAGTTTATTACATGATACTTTTATAATCCCAAAGGCCTCAAACATTAGCCTTAAGGGCATACCCCAACAACATGGATGACCAACAGTAGGATTTGCCCCTTCCTTCCGAGGAAGCATGATATCCACCTTGGGGCGCCCCACCTTATTGGTGCATGACAGGAAAGTGTGGCCACACTTGTTGAGTCATGACCAATGCATTGGATAATAAACTTGAGACTAATCCAATGGCACGATATCAACTTAGGCAAAGGGATCTGTAATGGTATGGGAATCCTCGTTGCTTGTTAGGAGTTGTTGCCATAATGACTTAAGTCCTATGACATGGGTAGTAGTGATGTGTTGCTAGATACCCCTCACTACTTATGATGTTTACATCATTGCCATGGTCATATGGATCCTACGGGGTTACACGCAATAGACTCTTGACGTTGCTTTAATCAGAAGCCTTAGGATCAAGTTATTGGATAACTTGGATCCATTTGGAAGATTTCATCAGCGCCAATGGGCCTGATGAGATGGAAGAAAGTTATTGGAGCCAAACTTCATTTTTGGCAGGTTGACCCGAAATTGACCTAGATTGGTCACATTTGGATTAGGGTTGCATTGGATTGGATCCAATGGCTTAATCAACCCATGCCATGAAGTTTGGGCTAGCTCATTATCCAATGAGGCCCAATAATTAGTTGTCATGAAGAGGAATTGGCTTAAAAGGGTATAATGGGGAGAAATCTCACCCCATTGGCGCCTAGGGGCATAATGGGGTGAGGGAGGCGTCTTTGCTTCATTATGGAAGTAAAGGGCGCCTAGCCCTTCTTCCTTGGAAGGAATACTTGCCTATAAGGTAAGTCTTGAGGCTGATATGGCTTGAGAACTTTTATGGGAAGTTCCTAGGCGCATATGGACATAGGGAAGAGGTATATGGTAATGTCTTGGAGACTTACCTTACCTCAAACCCTAGTTTCTCCCAAAACCCTTACCCTAGCCGAAACTCCTCATCAATGTTGCGTCTAGCCACTTAGCCTTTGATGGTAAGAATGCATTTGAGGCATGTCTTGGGCTGATATAGTGTTTAGACTTTTATGGATAGTTTGAATGAGGTTTATGGTAAAGTCTTGGAGACTTTCCTTACTTCAAGACACCTCATCCTAGCCATACACTTGGCATAATCCTAGCCCTTGCTCAAACCGCCTCTAGTCCTATTTATAGGACCCATTGTCGCCCTCTCTTGATAATAAATGCTTGGAGTCGTGAACACAAGTAGAGGGGCGAAAGCAAGGGCAAAGGGTGACAACATCAAAGTGGCGCAACCCTTCTTCCAACAAGTGACCGCAAGTCTTCTCCTTCCTCTCCTCTTGGTGTGACTTGGAGAAGGACTTGGTGGCGCAATTTCCCCTAATCTTCCTCAAGGCCGAAACTCATCTTCTCCCTGTTCTCTTGGAGTGAAGAGGATAAGGAGTTGGCGGCATCTTCCTTGCACTTGGCGCATGAACCTTGGAGGTGGCGCAAGAGGAGTGAAGGAACCCTAAGGCTTGATTCTCTTCCCGAGGCTAGCACCGAGCGTGGAAGGGAGCAACGATCAAGGAGTCGACGCGTGGATACTTGTAGAGGGCGAACACTTGGGCGCCTTCAACATGGCTTCGACATCTAAACAAGCAAAAGAGGTACATATCTAACACATCCTTGTGTTTTCTCTCTCGCATGGATCCTTGGGAAAGGAATGTGTTTTGGGTGTAATGCTTCTTCCGCTGCGTCCTAGGACTGCAAAATTTTAAATTACACCCGGCATTCCCTAACAGTGGTATCAGAGCGAGGTTGCGAGAAACACAAGGTGTACGTTTGCTTGTGTGAAAAATTTTTTAAAATTTTTCTTCTATCCATGCGCGTTTCACGTAGAAAGCGTTTTCATCCAATCTTCTCTTCTCAACTCTATGGCCGAAACTTGGATTGTATTTATGCTTGATTTAAGACCAAAGGCGCACGTAAGTTTTGTCAAGTAGGACAGGCATTGTGTCTTCGGACTGGCCGGGTCTCTTGATCTGACAAAACTGCCAGCCGATAGGGTCTATGAAATCATCATGGAACTTGATCTAAATTTTGGCATGGAATTGGTTAAGAGAGTGCCTTGGATGATATTGGCGCATAAGGTGCTAAAATTTGATTTTTCTGGATTTTCAAATTTTACATGCGCCACTTGATTGGGTTGATATGGTCGTAGCGAGTGCCCTCCTGTGTTGTGATGTGGAAGCATGTTTCCACCTGTGATGAATGCTTGTAAAATCTTTCTACCACCTGCGTGTGGTTCTCCCCCTTCTTGATGTAAAATTTTCATCTTTCCTTAGAATAGATGTAGAATTGTTTACATGAGATAAGTTAAGGTTCATCAAAGACAACAAGGAGCCTTCATCAATTGGAGTCAGAAGTGGCGCCAGCTTTGGAAGCGTGGTGATGGACTTGCGATTGAAGGAAGGACACATGCTTTCGGCTTCTGGCATGGGCTGATTTGCTTCAGGGACTCGCAACCCTTGGATGCACAATAACATGTCACATGGCTCGTGACAAGTTATGTGTATGAAAAGGGCTATGACCATATCGACTAAAAATAGCATGCCTGTGATGGTTTATTATTTTGTCCATAGCATGCCTGTGATGTTTTTCCTTTGCTGCCATAACCATAGGAAAACTGCATGCTAGAAAAGAATAAAAACATGCAAAAAACTCTCAATACAATATCAAGTCGATAGCCTTCTAACGCGTAGCCCTCATCAAACTATTGATCGGTGGTGTTGTGAACTGTTTCCCACCCTCGTGGGACACACCCACTTATCTTTAGAAGGTGTGCGGTGACAATGATTTCCCCAGTCCAGTTTTAACCTGGGCGTGCCTTCGCAAGGAAATTTGTTGGCCCTGGGCATAACGGTTAGGACCAGACTTGACTGGTTTTTCATATGTCATTAACATGATGAATTACTAGAGGCAGCTGTTGAGAGGATAGGGTTCTGTGTTGTATCCAGCCCTCGCTGGACACAGGGCGCCTAGTCTGTCTTAACTAAGAGGAATTGTGCATGGCACAATTGGCTGGCGTGCCTACCTAAGGAAGCATGAGACTCTCTGTGCATCTCAACTCACCCTCGTGAGTCGCGGAGACCTTATGTGAAATTAGGATCCTACTGACTTATTTCCATGTTGAGTTAGAGAGTTCTCAACTTGTTTTGGAAGTAGTGGGAGCATAGCATTTAATTTAAAGTCCTTGTTAAATGCTTTATCATAGTACTTATTTTACTTGTTTGCTTATTGTAGAAGGCATCTCCTGATCTAAGATTGAAACTTTATAAACATAAACTGGATGGGACAAATTGGACAAAATGGTTCAAGACTTTGTCCAAGATACTAGAACAAGAACATAAGGTGCATCTTCTTGAAAGACCTCCATCCCAGCCCAGTGTGTATTTCACTAATGACTGGGAGTGGAATGTCTATCTTGAACATTGTGAAGATAACGAACAGTACACTGCTCTTGTCTTAGAGTGCATGACCCCGGAGGTCAAGGTTGAATGTGATGAGATGGGGATCTATGATCTAATCATACATCTCAAAGGTCTCTTCACACCATGCTCTATAGACAATGATTAGGAGAGTTCTGTTGGATCTTCAGAATGTGTGCCTGAATCTGAGAAAGACCATGGTTTTGTATCTTCGAAGCTAATACTTCGGAAGACTGGGAATGCATGGGTATTTCGAAGAGGATTGATGGCCAAGAAGAGCATGGCAAAGAAGAAGGGATGTAATCCATCCGCTTCAGGTATTGTGTTACCGAGGTCTTTTGTCTACTTCTTATTCATGGGTACTAGGTACCGTATGTGAGGCTCACATATGTTTTACATGTGCAGGAGCTCAAAAGAAGTAGGACGAAGAGGCTTGATGGGATCGACTCTCGGGTCAGGGACGGAGCATTGGATGCTGCTGTTGATATCATCTCACTGCCTTGAAGACTTTATATAGAACTTTGCTATTATTGTATCAGCTTATGTATTAGAACATCATTCCTTTTGGAAAGGACTTCAGTTTGAAATAATAAATAATATTTTTCTTTAATCTGAGATGTTCTATTGAAGTGATACAATTGACAATAGTTTGTGGTTCTATATGTGACACAAGATCAGATATAATGATTCTATAAACTTCCTCTTATAGCATTGTCTCTTGAACCATAGAACAATGGTCACATCCAAAAGTCCATGGACTATTGGGATCATTGTCCTTTCAGGATTATGATACATGTGAGCTTAGTTCAAAGGAACAATATGACAGATGCTGCTTTCACCAAAAGGGTGGAAAGGAGTAATGACTTGTTGGATCTATTACAAAGCGATGTAAGTGGACCCATGTAAGCAAGCGTTAAGAGGAGTTATATACTTCATTGAGTGTGGGTATGCCTTACGCAACCCAAGAACTTTGGAAAAATCCAAGAAGTTCACAAATGAAGTATTGAGTCAAAGAGAAGGATCTATTAAAGCACCTTGATTGGATCAAGATGATTAGTGGAGAATTTGATGACCTTCCTAAGAAGTGTGGAGTGATCTCACAGCTTTCTTAGTACACCACTGTGTGGTAAATTTCAAAGAAAGAAAAAGGAACACATTGGATGTAGTTCCAACTTTGAATAGTCATGCAAATATACTACTATGTTGCCATGCAAATAGATGTACTGCTACTCCATAAGAAAATGTCTAAGTTAGCTTTTGAGTTGAGAACTGTAAATATCCCATTTCTTCAATGGAATTGGGAATGTAATGTGTAGTGATTTAAAAGTATGTATTTGTGGTGCACTATAGAGTGCTAATTCTATCCCATGGAGAACAAAACATTTGTTGCTCAAAATGCTGTCTCTCTTGAGAAAGTATTTCTTTTGAAAGAAGCTAGTGGGAGTAGATTTGATTTGGACAAGGTCCAGAATCAACCACAATACAATTAGACACACATGGAGAGCAAAATCTCACATACAGGTTGAAAGTCAACCTGAGGTTCAAGTAACACAGGAATAACATAAGTTTGGATCGATTCGATATGCTGGGCATGACGAATTTTTCATCAACCATGAACCTAAGACTTATGGGGAAATGGAAGCGGTCGGTAGACTAGATTCCAAGAAATGGCTAAGGGCCATGAAAACCATAATGGACTCCATGTCTGCTAATCAAGTCTGGGACTTGGATAAGCTACCAAAAGGGGTAAATCCCACAGGCTATAATAAATCTTCTAGGAAGATAGACATGGAAGATAACATTGTTATCTTAAAAGACAAGCTAGTGAACAATAATTTCAGGCAAATCCACTGGGTGGATAATAATGAAATTTTCACCAATAGCTGAGCTTTAAGTCCATTAGGGATCTGCTTGTTGTAATTGCATGATCAATTATGGCATCTTGTTATGATAACTGCTCTTCTTGCAAGGACATCTGAAAAGATATCAATAGGGACATAGCCAAAAGGTTCTCATATCAAGGCCATATAGATATGCATGATGCAAGCATGGTTGAAAAGCCTGTGTTTACAAGAAGATCAGTGGGAGCACCTTATTAATAATATTTCTTGTCTAGATGATTGATGATATTCTCCTCACGTGGAATAACATCTCAGCTCTTCACATGGTGAAGAAAAGGTTTGATATGTATTTCGAGAAGAATGATCTAGGGAATGATGCCTACATCCTAGGCATGAGGATCTATTGAAATCCAAGAAAGTCATTGCCCTTTAGTCAATCTATGTTCATCCAAGAGTTTCTGGAGAGGATTATATTGGATGATTCCAAATATTGATACCTTCCAGGAAGATATGGTCTAAGTCTCTCAAAGATGTTGTGTCCTATGGCACAGCTGGAGAGTATTAACATGGGTCCAAAGTCCTGATACATTGTATGTAAGATGGATCATGTTTAGAAGACCATTTCTGGCAAATGCTTGGAGCATAGCCAGCAAGTTTCAATCATATCTTAGTGTTTAACACTAGATAGCTATGAAAGCAATCCTTATACATATACTTGGGAAGTATAAAGGATTGGAGTCTAGTCTATGATAGACAGGAAAGAATTTTGTGTACTGGGGTACACTGACACTTCGTTCCAGTCTAGTGACTATTGATCACAGCCAGGATTTGCGCTTTGCCTTGTTATGGTGATTGTATGCAGAAAGAGCATTATGCAAACCAAAGTGGCAAAATTCTACAAATAAGGCTGAGTACATTGCAGCTCTTTGTGGCAGCCAAGGAGGCAACTTCATTCATTTGAACTTGATCTAGTTCATAGTGCTTGATGGTCCAGTATAGTTCTTACTGGGACCATAGCATGAGAGCAGGAACTTAATGCTCAAGTATGTACTGCAGCATATCATCAGATCTTAGAGATCATGGATAAGGATGATGATCAAATTTGTTAAAATAAACACAGAAAGCAATCTGGAAAAACCCACTGATCCAGCCTCTTGCGCAGCGGAAGCTAAATGGGTCATACTAGAGACATTGGAACTGACTAAACATCAGTTATCCTTGGTCTTAGTGCAAGTGGGAGATTGTTGGTGTATATGCCCTAAAGACCAATGTATGGACATGGTCAGGCATTGTTTGAATGTACTTTGATAGAACTATTACTCTTTATATAGGCATGGTCGTTATTATGCAGACTTCTCTACCTGCGTTGATGTATTGAGTTGCATAAATAATGTCCCAGGAGTTTGGATTAGATCCATTCTCATAAGCTATCCCCAGACAAGGTACCTTAGCAGATATGGGACAGCTTCGGTACATGTGAGACTGGTGTATGGGCTGGTTAGGTGCGGGGCACAGTAACGCAGACATACAGGTGCATTGGATGCACTAGAGTGATCCACTGTGAGGATTGACTTGTCTAGTCAACAAGTCAATCACACATGCAGGAGGTTTGCATTGATCCTTAGACTTGAGGTATTCATGTCTAGACTTGATGAAGGGTATGCTTTAATACAGTCTTACGTCTCTCCGTAATTGGGAGACCAAAACGACTGTCATTGGGCATGTCATAAGTCACGTAGAGACATGGATGACCAATAGTAGGATTTGCCCCTTCCTTCCGAGGAAGCATGATATCCACCTTGGGGCGCCCCACCTTTATGGTGCATGACAGGAAAGTGTGGCCACACTTGTTGAGTCATGACCAATGCATTGGATAATAAACTTGAGACTAATCCAATGGCAGGATATCAGCTTAGGCAAAGGGATCTGTAATGCAATGGGAATCCTCGTTGCTTGTTAGGAGTTGTTGCCATAATGACTTAAGTCCTATGACATGGGTAGTAGTGATGTGTTGCTAGATACCCCTCACTACTTATGATGTTTACATCATTGCCATGGTCATATGGATCCTACGGGGTCACACGCAATAGACTCTTGACGTTGCTTTAATCAGAAGCCTTAGGATCAAGTTATTGGATAACTTGGATCCATTTGGAAGATTTCATCAGCGCCAATGGGCCTGATGAGATGGAAGAAAGTTATTGGAGCCAAACTTCATTTTTGGCAGGTTGACCCGAAATTGACCTAGATTGGTCACATTTGGATTAGGGTTTCATTGGATTGGATCCAATGGCTTAATCAACCCATGCCATGAAGTTTGGGCTAGCTCGTTATCCAATGAGGCCCAATAATTAGTTGTCATGAAGAGGAATTGGCTTAAAAGGGTATAATGGGGAGAAATCTCACCCCATTGGCGCCTAGGGGCATAATGGGGTGAGGGAGGCGTCTTTGCTTCATTATGGAAGTAAAGGGCGCCTAGCCCTTCTTCCTTGGAAGGAATACTTGCCTCTAAGGTAAGTCTTGGGGCTGATATGGCTTGAGAACTTTTATGGGAAGTTCCTAGGCGCATATGGACATAGGGAAGAGGTATATGGTAATGTCTTGGAGACTTACCTTACCTCAAACCCTAGTTTCTCCCAAAACCCTTACCCTAGCCGAAACTCCTCATGCATGTTGCGCCTAGCCACTTAGCCTTTGATGGTAAGAATGCATTTGAGGCATGTCTTGGGCTGATATAGTGTTTAGACTTTTATGGATAGTTTGAATGAGGTTTATGGTAAAGTCTTGGAGACTTTCCTTACTTCAAGACACCTCATCCTAGCCATACACTTGGCATAATCCTAGCCCTTGCTCAAACTGCCTCTAGTCCTATTTATAGGACCCATTGTCGCCCTCTCTTGATAATAAACGCTTGGAGTCATGAACACAAGTAGAGGGGCGAAAGCAAGGGCAAAGGGTGACAACATCAAAGTGGCGCAACCCTTCTTCCAACAAGTGACCGCAAGTCTCCTCCTTCCTCTCCTCTTGGTGTGACTTGGAGAAGGACTTGGTGGCGCAATTTCCCCTAATCTTCCTCAAGGCCGAAACTCATCTTCTCCCTCTTCTCTTGGAGTGAAGAGGATAAGGAGTTGGCGGCATCTTCCTTGCACTTGGCGCATGAACCTTGGAGGTGGCGCAAGAGGAGTGAAGGAACCCTAAGGTTTGATTCTCTTCCCGAGGCTAGCACCGAGCGTGGAAGGGAGCAACGATCAAGGAGTCGACGCGTGGATACTTGTAGAGGGCGAACACTTGGGCGCCTTCAACATGGCTTCGACATCTAAACAAGCAAAAGAGGTACATATCTAACACATCCTTGTGTTTTCTCTCTCGCATGGATCCTTGGGAAAGGAATGTGTTTCGGGTGTAATGCTTCTTCCGCTGCGTCCTGGGACTGCAAAATTTTAAATTACACCCGGCATTCCCTAACAATATTTTCCGGACGCTTCAGACCAGAGAATGCAAGCGATTTTACGGCACTGCCGTGAAATATTACACTATCGTATTTTGGAGCGCATTCAGAATAGAATACATTGCTAAAATTACGGCACAGCTGTAAACTATTTTATGGTACTGTATTTTGAGTAATTTTTGACCAGAAAGTTGCCCAAATACGGTACCACTGTAATATATTTTATGATACCGTAATTACACTCAAAAACGTGATTTTTATGGGTCTGATTCTTGCGCGGGCCATAATTTTTGATCTAGAGCTCCAAATTGAGATCCGAAAGTTGCTACAGACTTGTCTTTAAGAGGATAAGACACATGCACCGAAAGGAGGAATTTTTATCTAGTAATGAGGGAGCAATTGACAGAGAGGCGTCAAGGGTTTGGCCTCACGCCGAGAGGCGTAGAGGGAACCTTAGGCCTTGATTTTCACGTAGAAGCTTCGCCTAGAGGAGAGAAAGACACCACAGACGTTTCAGATCAAAAGGAGTTCAGGTGGAGGAGAAATCAATGAAACAGCGGTGACAGCACTGTTCATCACGGAAAATACGGCTGTAATTTATATTACAGCCGTGTTGTGAAGTTGTTTTCTTCTTCTTCTTCAATTTCTTCCACTTTGAAACTATGGTTGATTGTATTTATTTTCCATGCTAGCTTAAACATATTTTGGGACATAGGGAAGTAGTTATCCTTGATTTTTAATGATTATATAATCTTCTTTTTCGTCATAATAATTTCGCCATGATAATTTTGCTCATGTGATATTTGTGCTTAGACTCTCTATAGATCCATTTTACTAATCATGTTTTTAGAATTTTTGCTATTGACTGAAAGGTAATTGCTTGAGAATTCAGAACCCTAGAATTGCATGTTAGGAACCCTTCCTTAGGTTAGATCCAATTTGCTCAGTTCTAGTAGATTAATTGCCATGATAATAACATGAATCTATAGATCGAGTCTAATTGTCAAACGTGGAGATCTTGCACGAAAGTGAGGATCGGAACGTTGGAGATCCATGAGTAAAACTAGTGTTGAGGCTCGGATGCACGAAAGTGATCCTTGAGATTCCACTAGAGACAATCAACTTAGAACTCGGATGCGCGAAAGTGATCTTTGAGTTCTTTGATTGATGATTTACTTATCTTTAGCGTTGGGATAGATCTTGCGCGAAAGCGAAGATTGATCCCTGCATGATTGTCTGCACGAAAGTGAGATGATCCCTTTATGAAGTAAATTAAGTCTTTATCATGATAAAATTAGTTTGACGACCTTTTATTTATGTCTATTCATTGAAATTAAGGTGGATGAAACCCTAGCTAGTGAGAAAATATCTATTATCATGATAAAATTAGTTTGACGACCTTTTATTTTCTTTGCATAGTTATTTCTATCATATTCGGCTTGCTTAGCTAGTGAGAAAATATCTATTATCATGATAAAATTAGTTTGACGACCTTTTATTTTCTTTGCATAGTTATTTCTATCATATTCGGCTTGCTTAGCTAGTGAGAAAATATCTATTTGGTACTTAACAATAAGGTCTCTGTGGTTCGATATCTTTCTTTATTACTTCGAGTATCCATGCACTTGCGGACACAATAGAAACCTAAAGCCCCGAATCTCTCTCATAGTTTTAAAACCCTGTTTGTTTTGCTCTCTATTCTGTTTGCTTTCAATCCGCTTTAGTTTAATTAATTGCACTAGGATTTTAGACATTTCTCCCTTAATTATTAACCTAGCTACTAGTCAACTGATTAGTTAGTACTTAACCCCTAGTCCTCGTGGGATCGATATTTATTGTGTTACGTGATAGACCGTGCACTTGCGGTAGCAGCTTGTTCGGACCCTATCAGTGCCGAGACCACAAAAATCCATGCTAAATCATATCAAGTCCCATCACTTAGCCTTCTGACGCGTAACCCTCATCAAACTGTCGATCGATGGTGCTATGCACTGTTTCCCACCCTTGTGGGATACACCCATCTATCTTCAGGAGGCGTGTGGTGACAATAATTTCCCCAGTCCAGTTAAAACTCTGGATGCGCCTTTCGCATGGAAATTGTTGGCCCTGGGTATAACGGTCAGGTCAGACTTGACTAGGATTTTCATATGTGGTAGTTCATATGATGAAATTTCTAGAGACAGCCTCAAGTGGTTAGGACTTTGTGCTGTATCCAGCCCTCGCTAGACACAAGGTGCCTGAACGGTCTTGGGAAGGGGAATTGCCGAGTAGCAATTAGCCAGCAAGCCTACCTCAGAAAGCATGTATCACCTTGTGCAGTACATCCCAACCTCGTGAGACGCAAGGCCGTGTACGAAATGAGGATCCCATCTCACTAAGGAAATTGGGTGACTTCTCGATCGATTTTTGAGGATTATCAATTCGAATAAAATAGTGAGAAACAATCATTTTTAAAAGGTCAGAATAAATGATTGATTGTGATACTGATCTGCTCTTATCTTTGTTGTAGATGGCTTCTACAAGCAATAATGATAGCAGACTGTCATTCTGTTCCTTCTTGCAGAAGGAGAAGTTGGTTGGAACCAACTTCGAGGACTGGTACCATACTTGAGGATTGCCCTCAAGCTCGAGGAAAAGCTATGTCTCCTTGGGCAGCCTTTTCCTGAACCCATCTCATCTACAGCCTTGTTGGCTGAAGAGGATACTTATGGGATAGCTTGTCTAAAGCTAGCATATCGCCTGAGTTGCGAAAGCAACGTGTTGAGCTGATCATATTTTAGATATTCTAAAATAGCTGTTTAAGGGACAAGCTAGAATAGAAAGTTGTAACCTCTAAAGTAGTCTTACAATGCAAACGAAAGCCTTACCGCTTGTCCGACGCATTAATGATGAAAAAGGGTACAGGAGATAAGGTGCTTGAGATTGATTGCTAGCGACTTCAAAACAAGGAGAAGAGAAGTAGCCCTTCGTCTTCTTGCTTAGGTAATTATGTTACCAAAGTCTAGTTGTCTATTTCTGACACATGGGTATGCCGTACTGCATGATGAGACTAATACTTGCAAAAGTATCTTGGTGCTCAACGGAAATAGGGCAACGCTGACGCAGAGAGACTGACCTACTAGTTGGAGCATCTATTGCTGCCATAGTTGTAGGCACTCTCTCTGGGGTCAAGACTCTGTTGGAACTTCAATATCTTCATGTTCTATCTACATGTGAAGTTCTATGAGTAACACAATATACGGATTAAATTAAGTGGTGTTGTACCTATCTTTGGCACTGTTGTTTGGACCTTGTAAAACAAGAACCTCATTCACTATCTCCATGCGAATGGATTTGTGGATTCAATCTCTTTTCAGGAGAATGAGTCGGATCTACCTCTTTCGAGAGATAGACTCACACGAGCCTTGTTTGCTACGGACAACAACAGTGATGCTCTTCACTTTTTAGAAGTGGAAGATTAAGAGACTTGTTGGACCTCATACACTTTAGTGTGTGTGGATAGGTCTAATAAGTAAGCCAAAGATAGGGTACTAGTCCTTTACAGACATATCTAATAAATATGAATAAAGGAAACTAGCTTAATAGATCCATAATGAGCTTTCTGACTTGTTGGAAAGCACTTGAGCCATAGTTTATCTCATAGCTCACTCCTTCTAGAACTCCTTTTTTCAGGGAGAGTGTCTAAACGGAGGAATCAAGTCGTGCTTGGCATGATTCGATATAGGTTAAGTCATGTTACTCCTTGTTAAAGGTTGTGCAAAAATGAATAGTTTTACCTGAACACTAATAGATGTTCCATATCTGATGAATATGTGTATGGGGTATCTTTTGTGAATACTACTTCCATGATCCCACAGGAGAGCAACTTGGTTGTTGCTTAGAGTGCTAATTTTCTTGAGAAAGTTTTTCTCTTGAAAAAGGCTAGTGGGAGGAAGTCTGACTTGGATGTAGTCCAAGGTCAGCCATTTGACACACTTGGTCAAAGATGGAATCTGAGCCAGTTATATAGGTTGTGGGTAACCTGAGGCTTAGAACACTCAGGCTGTATAGGTTGAATAGATTCGTCTAGTTTTGACTTATGGGTAACTCCTAACTCAATGCAAAGAATCTTCACCCGAAGGTGCCTGAGTGTAGTGGGAGCTTGATGACATCTCTGGTCTTGTATGTTGGGGATATACAGATCATCAGAGATGACATCTTGATCCTTCACTTGGTGAAGAGATGATTGAGAAATGTCTTGTGATGAATGACTTAGTGGACATCACCTATGGGGTAGGTGTAAGAGTTTTCGGATAGGTCCAAGAAAGTCTGAGTACTAAGTCAGATAACATACATCGATGCTGGTATGTTATAGACCAGATGTGGTTTGTGCCGAGAGCATAACCAACAGATACCAGGTCTAGTCTAAGTGCTCAGCACTGGATAAGGAGTAAAGAACACACTTTGGTTCTATGTAGAACTAAGGGGTGGTTCTTGGTCAATAATGACAGGAAAAGCTCAATGGATTCACTTGGCAGCTTGTTCTAGTCAGACCAATGACAGTCTAGCTATTCCTGAAGCGGTGCTAGAAGCTTTGTGAGCTTCAGAGCAGGCTACTTGAAAGCAGAGTATGCAAATGCTTTTGGGAAACAGTGGGAGTTCTTTGTTGAACTTCACAGGCGTACTCAAATGCTTATACCTTGTCTTGGGGATAGAGGTACTTAAGATATAGCAGATATGAACACTGATACAATCGTGATAGGCCCATAGACCGATACTCTGGCACAACAGGAGCGTGGCAGGTCGTGCTTAGGACATGGTATTGAGGTTGCTCAATGCAAGGTCCTAGTACAAGAGGGAGATTGTTAGTGTTATGCCCTAGGACCTCAGGATGGTCCATTGGGATATGTGTATCATATTTAGTTGATAGATGAGTTATCCTGGCATTGTCATTGTTATGCAAGATTGTACATCTACGTATATGTACATTTTCATATACAATGTCCCTAAGAGATAGATTTTATCTAGTCTCTATGTTTATCCCTGGTCGAGAATCAATGTGGATATGGGACAGCCATGATTCACTTGAGACTGGTATATGCGCTTGTTGAGCACGGGTTGCTAACGCAGGCATATGGGTATATTAAGGGAGATATACTGGATCGACCCGCCGTGAGGATTCATCTCGATGTCACGAGATGAATATCACAGTGACAAAGTTGTGCTTGTCCTAGACATGAGAGCGTTGGTATCTCTATATAGTGATTGATGTACTTTGATCTAACCTAACGCTTCACCGTAAAAGGGGAGTCATAACGATTGTCATTGGGTATATCACAAGCCGTATGAGGGATTCAATGTACCAATAGAGGATTTGCCCCTTCCTTGCAGGGAAGCTTGATTGTCCATGGCACCCCTATATGGATGACTGAAAGTGTACGGCCATACCCAGGTGAGAACCTGATTTAGTCATGCCATATTATTGGGATTAACAAGTGTGACACACTTGCCCAATCTGGACATTAGTTGGCAAAAGGACAAAGTTGCACTTGTACTTTATCGCAGTTTTAGGGGATATCGATGATGACTTCATTCTGATAACTTGGGTAGCAATGATGTACTGCTAGGTGTCACTCATTGCTTGTGATGATTTAGTCATCACTACCAACGTCTGAAGAACCTACAGGGTCGCACACCTAGACGTCAGAGATTCCATACTGATCGTTTAGCCTATGATTCGGATCATTTAGGGAACTGATGCATTGAGACTTTTATAGAGGAGATGATATTTTATTTTAGTTCATGTTTGACCACTAGTTGACTCTAGTGGACCACATTTAACCTCTGTTGACCTGTGTTGTCAAAATGAGTCAAACAAGGGTCTTGGTGCAAGTTTAGGCTTGGCACTTTAGTCACATGAATAAAATAAAGTTATTAATTTGCAAGAGAATTTTTCTCTTGGTTGATTAATAGGCTTGGGTGCAATTTACAATTAATAGCGTCTACAGGGATTTGAACCTGTGACGCTGATCTAGTTAATTGTGAATAGGCCTCTGCTATTATAAATATAGAGGCCCACCTGGGAGATTTTTGCACCAGACTCTTCTCTTGTCTCTTATTGTCGCCTCCCTTCTACTGTTTGGCGTGAGGGTTTTCGAGGTGACAATAATAAAAGATTTTGCATCAAGGGTTGGGACAAGTGGTAGTGCTACCCACTCCTTGTTGCCAATGTTCCCTATTCTCCTTGGCATTGGCGCAAGTTGAGAAGATCAAGAGGCGTGGATCTCCTCTCTCAAAGCTAGCACGTGCATGGAGCAGAGGAATCTCGAGACAGTCCGTGTGTGCATGATTGTAGAGGATGGACACCTGTGCGTCTTCATCGTCTGCACCTCCTAGAATTGCTTGATAAGGTATTACTCTTCACATCTTTCGGTTTTCTCTCGTAAAGGATCTTGGTGTTTCTAGAATTCTGTTTCGGACCTCCGCTTCCGCTGTGTTTAAAGTTTTTCTGAGGTCCGGGGATTCCCAACAAGGTACTCTTCCTATACTCCCCTAATCTTCGTTCCTGGCTGAGCCTTCGGTTTCAGGCGAACTGTTGTCGTTCCCTGCCTAAAGTGGCCGCATCCTCCTCGCCTTTTTCTCGTCCGAGCGCCGGCCGCTTGCGTGCGTAAAATCCTGGCCTCAGACCCACCTGCGTGCGGTCGTGTTCTCTGCTCATCGGACGAGCCCGCCGCCTGCGTGTGGTTTTCCTTCCCCTCTCGTCTTGCTCGTCTGCGCACGTGCTCCTCTTCTGGCGCCGTCTGTCGCCTGCATGCGACTAGAGACGGTTCTTTTTCCACTCGCCATCTCTGTGGTGTGGAGTTGCGCTGTCCTCCGCCGAGCCCATTTGCAGCGTGGGACGAACGAACAAGCGGCTCCTTCTCTACTTCCTGTCAGCCACCGTCCGCCTGTCTTTCTTTCGTCAGCCGCCAGCGGCGGCACTAGCATCCTCTTCAAGTGGAGCAGCAGATGGGTGGCATGTCAACACACCTCTTAGGATTCAACAAGCTAAGTGATGATCTTTGAAAACTCATACAAGATAAGAAAGAATTTACAGTGTGAGAAAACTACCATGAGTACTAATTAAAATTGGAGAAAGTGGCATGTCAACACACCTCTTTATTGAAGTAGTAATTATTGTTGTGCATGTGTGAATAAAATCACCAGCATGACAATTATCATGACCTGCACACTATGATGAATCGTGCTATGCTGTGACAACAAAGTCACAAGCGTCACCTCAGTCAATTCTTGGTCATGGTTTCTATTATCAAGAGACCAATTGCAATCTCAAACTCATTTGCTTCAACAAATACACCATTAGTTATGATCTATTTTCATTTTGCTAGGTAATATACATATAAGTGGATATCTTTTGATGTGGATCTATAATTACTTTAAATATCTTAAAGCTCTAATGAAATTATAGATTTTTTTATATATATATAGAATTATACCTCAACTCCTTCTATCAATGCTGTCATAGTGTTCTCAAAGAGTTTTCTTCATATAATCACAATTCTCTGATTGAAGTAAGCACCATTTTAATGTTCATATAGGTGGAGTTTTTATTTTTGTCCTAATTATTAAGTATATAATTATTTATAAATTCTATTAAGAGCTAATGCTAATTCTTTGATTTTTTTTACACCTGTTAGTACTAGTTTTTATTTATGTAATATTCCTTGTCATAAGACT
This sequence comes from Costus lasius, assembly GCA_027563935.2. Taxonomy (NCBI): domain Eukaryota; kingdom Viridiplantae; phylum Streptophyta; class Magnoliopsida; order Zingiberales; family Costaceae; genus Costus; species Costus lasius. The sequence goes on along the minus strand of CM050447.1, from coordinate 73,647,701 downwards.
TTCTTAGTACACACAAACACATAACAATAATTTATTATTACCCTTTGTGTTTATTCATTTTCCAACATTCTTTGCTCCTTTCTTTTCATATTCATAATTTGATAGACGTAAATGGTGTGGTAGTGTCTAAGAATTTTTGTTGATGCAAATCACCTAACTATATGCTCAAGCCACCATCATATTAAATATGGTTGCTCCCCAAATTAATTAATTAATCAATGTCATCAAATTCGATGGTTAATGCGCGCCGTAAATTGAATCAAAAGCGACATGCAAAAAGTGCGAATTTGTGCCAGAATTATGAATTAACTTTCACAAGTTTTCAAGTCCTCGTAACTTAATTATCATTGATTAAGGTATAACATATGCTAAATTATAACCCGCATCAGATGTACTGAACGTCACGACAAGGCTCTCACGATGGATCGATCTTAGCTGTCTGAAATAGTACAAGGAAAGAGGACCAAACTAAAGTTTGATTGGTTGCATGATAAGATTCAACGTCATTAGCAGGAGAATTTGAACCTTCTCCCAATTTACGCAAGTCACCTCCCTTGAACCTTTCCATATGTCCTGATATTCTTCCATTCCAAATGGAAAGCTGATAATATCTACTGTATATATATACATTTATCAAAAAACAAAAAACAAAAAGTAATTTACAATGGTTTTGGCCGTGCGCGCCTGCAAATCTAATTAATTTAGACCAAGCCAGGTCTGCAATGCCTACTCTAAATTTCACCTAGTCCAGCTCGTCATCATTTTGCACATGCAGGTTGAAGTTAGTCGACATCAATGCACGCATCCTTTGGTTTTACACAAAAAGTAACGCAATTAGCCGACGCCTGTGACCACTTCAACTCTCAATGGCCTTTACTATTATTATATTCCTACCACACCCACCTCTCCTTAATTGACACAGATGTAAGCACGTAGCTCCACTAGATAGCATGCAACCACTATTTAACTGTGAATCCATCATTGCACACCGACACGGCTGCAGTAAGAGATGACGATCATGGTAATTTTGGTTTCCCCATGACGTGAGCGAGTGGATTCAACGAGCACAGCACACTCACTCCTGCAGTTGAGTAAGTCAAATCGTAGATTGCTTCATGCACGAAACTCGATCCATGTCGTAAAGTTTTCAGCTAGGATTGGATTTATGAGGCGGTTGGCCGTCGCACATGTCTGTCAAGGTGGCCAGGCGGCTGTCTCAGGGTTGCCACGTCTCTGCTTCTCCTGGCTATATAACTGGGCCTTCCAGCTGCGTACCGCCATCGTTCCATCTCGTCTCATCTAATTTACTAGTCAAGAGGATCGAGGATGATGGCCTTGAGAAGAGGACGGGCGTTGCTGTTTGCCGTTGTTGTGGCACTGTGCCTCACTGCAAGTGTAACTAGGACGGCGGCGCAGCTCCAATACGGGTTCTATCTCTACAGCTGTCCTCAAGCTGAAAACCTTGTGAAGGAAGCGTTTATGGAAGCGCTAAAGAGTGCCAAAGGCATCAGCGCAGATCTTGTCAGGATGCACTTCCATGACTGCTTCGTTAGAGTGCGTCTGCATTAACCTCACGAGTAACTCAGTGAATCATATAATTAATCTAAGATATGGCCATGATCCATCTGCAGGGTTGTGATGGTTCAATTCTGATCGATGGCACGAATACAGAGAAAACTGCAGATATTAACAAATTCTTTGAGGACGAGGCTTATGACGTAGTCGACAATGCCAAGGTAAAGATCGAGGCTGTTTGCAAACGAGTGGTCTCTTGCGCTGACATTTTAGCTTTCGTTGGTCTGTTTGACCTAGCTTTTATGATCAGCAAAAAATAAAAAGCTGAGGTATTTGGCTCTTCAGTTTCTTTAATTCACAAATTAACTATTTCTCTAAGAAACAAAAGTGAAGCTGCTTCTCTGATCTCCTACTTGCTTATGCTCAATAATTCTTATATATAATAATATTTTTTTAATAGTATAACTCATAATATTTTTAATAAATATTTTAATTATAGTTAACTGAAATTTAATCATATAATTTTTATCTTAGTAATTTTTTATTAAAAAATTATTTTTATAAATAGAATAATTTAATCATAAGTTGTACATCTAAACACCTCGTTGCTTCTTCAACTAGCACCTTTTTAACCGGTATTTTTTCAACCAATAAAAGTTAAAATCAGAAACTAAGCTAAATGGAGCCGTTGCCACATATGCTGTTGTGCACGTACGTAAACTCATGCATGCATAGATTTACAACTTTATAATTCAAGAAAAAACATTGCTAGATCTGCGAGTGGTGGTGCATGCAGTATGGAGGATACTACTACGATGTGCCAGCGGGTAGGAGAGACGGAAGGGTGTCTCTAGCAAGTGAAGCAACCGCTAACCTCCCCACTTCAAATCTTATACTCCCCCAACTCACTGCAAACTTTGCCAGGAAAAGGTTGACCCAGGAAGGCATGATCACACTCTCACTCTCAGGTCATTCTACTTTTTTCCTTTTATGTGCATGATTCACGTGTAGAGCATGTAAATATTGTTAAAGTTATAATTTATAATTTTCTTATAATTGACTTGACTTATTTTGACTTTGTATTAGGGCTTTAATGTTATGCTTATAGCAGGTTTGTGTGTAATGTGAAAAAGGTGGAACAAGTGCTGAAGCATTATTCCTTCTCCCCCAATTTACAAACAAAACTCTGTCAAAATTTTTTAGAAATCCTTTTTCAAATCTCTATTCTTTTCTCCAATCTTCAACAAATTTGGTATCAGAGGAATTTTTCTAATCGAAGGGATCGAAAAAGGGAAAATCAAGAAACCCTAAAAGGGTCGACTCTGTTTTTCGATCGTAGTTGCCTCGCATCGGTCGCCACAGCAGAATCTGCAACAGTGCCAAGAAATTCGAGATGGGCGCACTCCAAATTGGTCTTCCGTCTTGACTAATTGCTGCTGTAGCCCGTGAGTTCTTTCGCTACGAGTTCAAGTTCCTCCAAGCGCTTATTTGAAGGTGACATTTTTTATCCTGTTATTTCCTCATTCTTGGTGAAATCAAATCGAAGGCACTTATTGCTGTGTTGCTGTGATTTGAGAAGGAAAAGAAGAAATTCAATTGAAGGAAAAGAAAATCCCTCGGGATACTCCAATCAAAATCTGATTGAATTATAGTGGAGTTGCAACATTCAATTGAGAAGAAAGGAGTTAAGTGATTGAGAATTGAAAAATCAAAGCAAGGAGGAGAAAAAACAAAAGCTCTTGAAAGGAGTTAAGTGATTGAGAATTGAAAAATCAAAGCAAGAGGAGAAAAGACAAAAGCTGCGAGAGCTCACAAACAAAAAGAGGAGAAATTTGAAGAAGGAAAAGAAGGGTGCAGCTGAGACATTGTCGAGACCAAAAAAAAAATCCTCCAAATTGATTGGTAACTATGACTTCTTTAAATACATTTTTTTGCATATTCTTCTAGTCAAGTTCTAATATTTAATAGTGAATATTATGATATCTGGAATGCCCAAATGGAAATGATTTTTATTTCTCAAGATTTGTGGGATGTTGTTGAGGATGGTTATGAATAACAATTTGAAGCATCAAGTAGTTCTTCAAGGTTAGAAACAAATGAAAAAGAATACAAAGAAAATGTGAAAAAGAATGCTATGGCATTGAGAATCATACAACAAGGTGTGAGCAAGTCAATCTATTCTCGCATCCTTAGTATAAAGAAAGCAAAAGATGCATGGGAAATATTGAAGAATGAGTTCTAAGATTATGAAAAAGTGATCTTCATCAAGTTGCAAAATTTATGGAGGAATTTTGACAATATGAGAATGAGAGATGGTGAATGTGTCAAAGATTTCTTTTCAAAAGTTTCTGAAATTGTGAATCAAATTAGAAGCCTTGGTGAAGTAATTCCAGAAAAGAAAATTGTTGAGAAAATACTTAGAAGCTTACCTCAGAAATTTGAGCATATCGTTGCGGTAATTGAAGAAACAAAAGACCTTTCAAAGCTTTCCATGTATGAGCTTATTGGTTCACTTGAAGTTCATGAGCAAAGGTTGAATAAGTATTTTGATCAACCATTAGAACAAGCTTTTCAAGCAAAGATGAGTTTATCAAGAAAGAATGTGCAAAGAGGTGCTTTCTCCCAAGGAAGAGGAACATATGCAAGAGGCCGTGCAAACCCAAATCAAGGCCGAGGTAGAGGTGAAGGAGGAAGAGCTTTTCAACATCATGATGGAAGAAGGCAATTCCAACATAATGAAGGAAAAAAAGTCTTCCAACACCCACAAAATTCTAGTAACTCCAATTTATTTTGCACTATTTGCAAGAAGTCTAATCATCATACTAGAGATTGCCATTTTAGATGCAATATTTGCAAAGATTCTTATTATTCATATAGTGTTTGTCGGAATAAAGAGAAAAAGAGATATGATGAAAAACAAGTTGCACATTTCTCAAAAGAAGAAGAAAATGAAGAAGACCAAGACCAAAACCAACTCTTTTTATGTGTTGAAAATGATCATGCTCTTTATTTGGGAAAAGATCAACAAGAAAGCTCAAAAACTTGGTTATTAGATTCTGGATGTAGCAATTACATTACAGGCAAAAAAGAAGCCTTCTCACAACTAGATGAAAGTTTTTCTTCAAGGGTTGAAATTGGAGATAGCAAATACTTGGATATAAAAGGCAAAGGTGTCATTTCAATCAACACTCAAGAAGGTAAAGAAAAGTGCATTCTTAATGTTCATTATTCTCCAATATTACTCAAAATTTTCTTAGTGTTGGTCAAATATTACAAAGAGGTTATAAATTAATATTTGATGATGATCATTGTGAAATTTTTGATAAGAAGACAAAACATACTGTTGCTATTGTGAAGATGAGCATGAATAATCTCTTTCCTATCAATCTAGAGACAATGCAAAGCTTTGTCTTGAAAAGTAGAATTGTTGATGATTCTCAACTTTGGCATTTGCGTTATGGACACTTAAACTATAAAGGGTTGCAACTTCTTCAATAAAAGAAAATGGTTGTTGGATTACCACAAATACAAGGATGTGATAAGCCTTGTGAAGGTTGTGTTTATAGGAAATTGCATCAGCTTCCATTCCCAAAGACATCTTGGAGAGCTTCTAGTCCTCTTGAGCTTGTGCATGCAGATTTATGTGGTCCAACACAAACTCCATCATTCGGTAACAAACAGTATTTTATTCTTTTTGTTGATGATTTATACAAGGATGATATGACTTTATTTTCTTGAGCAAAAAATAGATTCTTTTACAACCTTCTTACACTTTCAAGCACTAGTTGAAAAGCAAAGTGGTTGTCAAATCAAGACTCTCCGGACTGATCGTGGAGGAGAGTTCATTTATAAAAGGTTCCTAGATTATTGCAAGAAACATGGAATTCAAAGACAACTCACAGTGAGTTATTCCCCTCAACAAAATGGAGTTGCAGAAAGGAAAAACAGGATCATAGTTGAAATGGCAAGAAGCATGCTAAAAGGAAAGAATCTTCCTAATCAATTCTGGGCTGAAGCAGTTCATGTAGCTGCTTATATCTTGAATCGTTCTCCAACAAAAGTTGTTCGCAACAAGACCCCATTTAAAGCTTGACATAAAAGAAAACCGTTGGTTAATCAACTCAAAGTGTTTGGATGTATTGCTTATGCACTCACAACTTCTCAAGCAAGAGAGAAGTTTGATAAGAAAGGGGAGAAGTACATCTTCATTGGATATAGTGATGAATCCAAAGGCTATAAGCTTCTCAATCCAATCAACAACAAGTTGGTAATTTCACATGATGTTATTTTTGATGAGTTAGAAGAATGGAAATGGGAAAATGAAGAGGATAGCTTGCAACAAGGAAATCAAGAAATCAGTTTTCAACATGACACTACAACTGTAGAAAATCAACAAGAAAGTAGTGAACAAGTAGATGAAAATGCTGAAATTTCTCATGATGCTCCTGATATTCAAGAACAACCACAAGAGGACACAAGAGGATGATGAAGATAATGAAACTCCTCTTAGAAGGTATCGATCATTAGTAGATATATATGCTTCATGCAATGCTGTTTCCTTAATACGTGAACCAGATAACTTTTCAAATGCACAAAAAGAGAAAAATTGGAGGAAAACTATGAATGCAGAAATGGAGAGCATTAAAAAAAATTGTACTTGGGAATTGACAGATCTTCCTAAGAGAAAAGAAGCTATTGGCTTAAAATGGGTATACAAAATCAAGTATGATGAAGATGGAAACATTCAAAAGTACAAAGCACGATGGGTTGCCAAAGGCTATTCACAACAACCTGAAGTACAAAGCACGATTGGTTGCCAAAGGCTATTCTCCAATCTCCAACAAATATTATTTTCAATCTCCAACAAATATTATTTTCAATTTCCTGCATGGAGTAAGGATGAATTAAATGCCTTGTTTTTTTTAAAAAAAAATTAGCAGGAGCGCACACCATCGGCGTTGCCCACTGCGAAGCCTTCGGCGAAAGGCTGTACCCAACATTGGACCCGACGCTGGACCCGAGCTACGCGGCGCAACTAAAGAGGGATTGCCCAACCGCCAACACCGTTGAGGAGGTGCCCATGGACCCGCCGAGCCCGCTCGTCTTCGACAACAGCTACTACCAGGGCATCCTGAAGCACCGCGGCCTGTTCACCTCCGACCAGACGCTGGAGTCGTCGCCGTCCGGGGCGGCGCAGGTGCAACTATTCGCCGCCAACAACGACATCTTCAATAAGAAGTTCGCTGCCGCCATGGTGAAGATGGGCAACATTGGGGTGCTCACCGGTAGCAGCGGTGAGATACGCAGAAAGTGCAGCGCGGTCAACTAAAAAACAGAAAAGAAAAGAAAAAGATTTGCGAGTGCTTTTGTTTGGTTTTAAATTGGCTTGTTTTGTGGGGATGTTGTTTGGAGATCAGGCATCCGTCGCGTGCTGATCCAGTTCAAGTTGCTTTCCCTTATTTTGTGAATGAATAAAAAAGTGAAATGCAAGCTTTGTCAAGCGTTGTCGTTTTCCACTTTGTTTGTCACAAATTAAATTAATTAAGATAAGATGGGCCGAGTCTTCAACATTTTTGATGCATGTGAGTGCAAGATAATATCGAGATAATTGATAAATAAGTTTAAATATTTAATTTTAATTTTGATTTTGAATGAAATCTATATGTCACATGTGGATAGGATAATTTTGAGTTAAGTCTATATATAACATGTCGATGAATTGAGATGTGAGGGACATGGACCATATCAATTATTTGTGTCATTCAAGATTTTTTTTTTAAAAAAAATAGCTCTCATTGTGCTAATATCATAGAGTTGACACAGTGCTTTTATTATAGTAATTTAATCTTATTATTTAATAGATATGATTTTGAACTACAATTGATTTCTCTTTTTGATATGCATTCTGATTGTTAAACTATGAAAGAAATTCCATGTGTTTTGGAAGGAGATCTAGTTTCCGTACATCATTAACAGCACCAATGCTCTTTTAGAGGAAGCGAGATGGCATCTCCCAATTATGTGAACTATGAAGAGTCATTTTAGGTCAACCTAAGTTTGAGATACTAGAAAATAAGGATTGTTGATGATATCGTGAAAATTGTTTCTGTCAGCGTAGAAGCTATCACGCCCCTTTCCCAAACAGCCATCCACGTCAGCTTGTTATGTGGGAATGTGTGCCGATTTTCAACCCAAAATCGAAATCGCTCGAGAGTTCAGCTGCGCTCTCGAAATCGATTTTGACTCAGGTCAAAATCCTCGATTGAAATGCCAGTCGAGGCGTCTTCTCCACGCACACGAGTGCACCGCCGTGACTGCCGCTGCGTTCGCTGCTATTGCTGGAGAAGGAAGGGACGGCAGGAAGCTCGGCGTAGCAGAAGGAGGAAGGTCCTCGCCTCCTTCCTCAGCTTTCGTCGCAACCAGAAGTGCCGCCTACTAGATCGTCGTCGACGATGATGAGAAAGGAAAGGAAGTCGCCAATGAAATTAGGGAAACTCCTCTCCTCTATTTATTCACCTACAAACGGAGTACAAAAACCTAACCTCACCCTCTCACATCGGCGGCGACTATAGCCGCCGACTACAAAGCTCTCGGCTTTCTTTACTCTCATCGTCGCCTGCTGGCGGCGGAAACCTCTCAGAACAGAGTCTCGCCGCTCTCTCTCTGGATACTGGTTCTCGGAGCCTCTTCCCCCTCCTGTCTCGCTCGCAAACCTCCTGTGTTTAAAGGGAGAGGACGCTCCCAGATACACTTCCTCTGCCCGTATCATCTGCTGAAGACGAAGCCTTCCCACGTCATCCGCGTGCTCTGCGTGGACCACGCTTCCGCTGCGACGAAGATCTCGCACGTCGACCGCTTCCTCCTCTTCGTTCGCACACGTTGATGCCGTCGTCCACGTTCGCCGAGTCTCCGAAGATCTCGCCGAGGATGCTTCGTCCGTGTCCGCGTCTACGCCGAGGACGCTGCTCACCTCGCGTCTACTTCGGTTCGGTGGATGAAAACGCCGCTCGCGATTTTGACCACGCTGTGATTTGGACTCGGCACCACTTGATTTGTCTGTCTCGTTAGCTTGGGCCACCACCCAGCCCAAATTCCCATTAACCTAGCCCGAAGGGTTTTGAGCATTATAATTCTCCCCCACCCAATCTGGACATTGCCCTCGATATCTGCTACAGGCGTTTCTATCGCAACCACTATTGCGATATGTGCACTTCTTGTTCGTGCGAGATCCGTCACTCTACATGTCCTCCGCGTTCTTGAAGTCGAGGCCATCAAACTACCTCACTGAATACTAGAGACCTACCTTGGTGCTTCCTCATGAAGCACTTAGATTCCTTCCAAGTGTGGAATGATAGAAACCTTCGCTCGTCGAAGCAGTTCAATGCTGAGAACAATGTTGTAATCGTCCATCTTCGCCACTCAGATGTGATGTCGTCCCCTCTAGTCTTCAAGCTTCACCGAGACGTCGTAGGAGATGCCCTTGCTCTATGGTGTTAACGGTCTTCATTCGATATGTCATAGGTGAAGTGTGCAAACCAAGCTGTGCTGCCATTCGTTCTAATATGAATAGATGAGTCGCACCGGTATTGACCATTGCCTCCACCTTGACCCCATGTATCTGCATTGAAACATACATCAATTGTGCTCCTCCTAAGGCTAACACTGCCGTGATTGCGTTCAATGTCATCTCTCCTATACACGTCATCATCATCTTCTTTTTTTCTCAGCTAACTCTCGCTATACGATTGTTGTAATTGCCGTAATCCGCTCTCGGTTCGGACAATCGCACATCCAATGTGGACCTTTGCACAAAAAGCATCCCATCAATCTTGGTCGATCCTGCGCTCTCTCTATAGGTCAATTTTCCTCCTGTCGTACTGTGTGGCCTCTGCCTTGCTAGGGAAAGGGTCTCCCCCTTTCTGGTGCTCTCGCCCTCATCGAAGAGCTACGCTTTGGAGGCAACCTCAATATTCTTGATGAAGTTGTTTCTGAAGCTCTCATATCCACCAAGGCCTCTGCCACCGCTACAGCCTCTCTCCAGTCTTGCGGTGCATGTCGACGAACTTCTGCCTTGGCCCAAGGCTGAAGATGTCGAAGGAAGGTATGCTTCCAGTCCGCCTACGACATATCTGGAATTTGCAACTTCAATGCTGAATAGGCTCAGACATACTCCTGGATCGGGCTAGTATGTCAAATCCAATCCACTGCATCTCGTGCCTGGTCCACCGAGTTTCTCGGAAGAAACTACCACTGCAGTTCCTCTCGGAATACGTCCCAGGTCCAACTCGGGGTTTCTGACGTCGAGTCAACTTTGTGACGCCACCAAAGTTTTGCATCATCGGTGAGGTACGCAGTGCACACTTGCACTCGCTTGCCGTCTGGGACATGGTTGGTGATGAAGAATTGCTCCATATTCCAGATAAAATTTTTTAGTGCTTTAGATGATCAGGCCCCGCCAAAATGTTGTAGGTTCATGGATCCAAACCTTCAGTTTGGGAGCCGCCTGCTCCATAGCTGCTGTATTTTGTGTTCCTCCTTGTGCATTCGTTAATGCCATGCGTAGCACAATGACCTTTGCTTGCAGCCACACTACTTGCTCTGGTAGCGCCGCCATTCCCTCCAACATTTGTTGAAGGCGGTGATCTGCAACCTATATTGCTCCACCGTCCGCTGTAAGTTCTCAACTTAGGGAACAACAACATCTTCCCCGTCTCCTGTCAAGCCAAGCACTTACTCGATGTGCACCAAACGATCTCCTTGAGTCACCATATTGTCGAAGTTTTATCTCTGATACCAGTTTGTTATGCCCCTTTCCTAAACAGCCGTCCACGTCAGCTTTTTATGTGGGACTGTGTGCTGATTTTCAACCCGAAATCGAAATTGCTCAAGACTTCAGTCGCGCTCTCGAAATCATTTTGACTTGGGTCAAAATACTCGATTCAAATGCCATCTGAGGCCTCTTCTCCACGCACACGAGAGCAATGCTGTGAACGTCATTGCGTTCGTTGCTGTTGCCGGAGAAGATAGGGACGACAGGAAGCTCGGCGTAGCAGCAGGAGGAAGGTCCTCGCCTCCTCCCTCAGCTTTCATTGCAGCCGGAAGTGCTGCCTGCTAGATCGTTGTCAACGATGATGAGAAAGGAAGGGAAGACACCAAAGAAATCAGGGAGACTCCTCTGTTTATTCACCTACAAACGAAGTACAAAACCCTAACCTCACCCTCTCACATCGGCAGTAACTCTCGCTGCCAACTACAAAGCTCTCGGCTCTCTCTACTCTTGTTGTCGCTCGCTGGCGATGGAAATCTCTCAGAACAGAGTCTCGCTGCTCTCTCTCTGAATACTGGTTCTCGGAGCCTCTTTCCCCTCCTGTCTCGCTTGCAAACCTCCTGGTTTTAAAGGGATAGGACGCTCCTAGATACGCTTCGTCCACCCACATCATCCGCTGAAGACAAAGCCTTCCCACATCGTCTGCGTGCTCTGTGTGGACCACGCTACCGCTGCGACGAAGATCTCTAGCGTCGACCGCTTCCTCTTCGTTCGTGCATGTCGACGCTGTCGTCCACGTTTGTCGATTGTCTGAAGATCTCGCCGAGGATGCTTCGTCTGCGTCTGTGTCGAGGACGCTACTCACCTAGCGTCTGCTTTGGCTTGGCGGATGAAATCGCCGCTTGTGATTTTGACCATGCTGTGATTTGGACTCGGCACTGCTTGATTTGTGTCTCCTTCATGGGATTAGGCCGCCGCCCAACCCAAATTCCCATTAGCCCAGCCCGAAGGGATTTGGGTATTACTAAAGCCAACAATAATCCCGATAAAATTCAAAAGGTTTAAACAAACTAAAATTAATAAAATTATTGACATAAATATCCATTGGAAGGAAGTAATAGAGTAGGGGTGGCAATCTAACCTGGTTCAGATGGGTACCCAACCGGACCCAGCCTATTTATCATGGGTTCGGGTAATCGATTAGTGAAACTGGACAGGTTCAAGTTTGATGGATCAGGTTTTAATTGAGTTTAGGTTGAGTTTGGGTTTAGGGATAAGGGTACCCGGTATCCAATACCCAATTTCAAAAATAAATATAAAAATATATTTTTTATAAATAATAATAAAATAACTATTATATAAATATTTATTACTATTTAAAAAATAAAAAAATAAGTTATTATATAAATATATTTAATTTTCTTTTAAATATATTATTAAGCATATAATTATTTATAAATTCTATTAAGAGCTAATGCTTATCTTTGATTTTTTTTACTACTGTTAGTACTAGTTTATTTATGTAATATTCCTTGTTATAAGACTTTCTAGTACACACAAACATGCTTTGCTCCATTCTTTTCATATTCATAATTCGATAGACATAAATGGTGTGGTTGTGTCTAAGAATTTTTGTTGATGCAAATAACCTAACTATATGCTCAAGCCACCATCATATTAAATGTGATGCTCCCAGGATCTAGCACAAATCCCAAAGCACACTGAGATGGAGCGATGGTAGTGTCACATCCCGTTATCTTAACCCCAAACAAGCAACACAAGTCATAGAAGAACAGGATGTTATCATACAAGATCGATGCACATGCTAAGTAAAACCAAGTTCAGGAAAACCCGATCTGAAAATTTTCGAGAATGCATACATAGAATCTCCACAAAACACAATTTCATAAATGTACCTGCCACCACGCAATCCTTGCACTAGACATATGCAAGGCAACAGTTATATCAAAGCCACATAAAATCCGTAAAATCCATAAATCACATAAAGGTACCTGTCACCAGGCAATGCTTGCACTAGACATATGCAAGTTCACATTTATATAAAATCTGATCGCAAAAATATAAATCGACTCGAATTTAGAACCAAAGCCACAATGTCGATTCTATAAATTCATAACTAACATCAATGAGGTCAAACACCGAAACCAGGTCAAAGCCTGCGGTGACACAAAAATCAAACTCTCAAAACTGCCACAATCCGGCAACACAATTTCACAAAGTTTGGCCATAACCGGCCCCAGTTAAACACAAAAGTTTTATACATTAAATCGGCATGGTTGTAGAGAAAATCACAATATCCATATCAATGCTAACTCAGGCAGTGCGCTCCTGCTCTACACCTGAAAATAGTGAGGGGTGAGCTACACAGCCCAGTGAGTGGATAGTCTCAATCGACCATCCATAGCATACAATCAAAGATACATGCAGATTATTTTAAAAACATTTAGCAGAACATCATGTTAACATAAAACAAAAACAAAGAACAGAACTCATATAAATAAATAGATGTACAGACATTACACACTTGTCACCACAGAGTAACCAAGGTTCTAGAGTCATACTCTAAACCAACTAAACACACCAACCACTTAATTGACCTAGTTGTCCAGCATAAATCAAGAGTGACCACTATGGTCCAACCCGGCTCTGGCCTAAGCACTGGGAGAAGCCTGCAAATCACATGCAACATAAACATGGACAGTGTGTAGACTCAAGAGGTAATCCCCACCCGGTCAAGATGTGATACCTTGATCTACACCACCCCATAACACAAAAATCTAAACGTCTAAGAGTAATGACATCAAGAGGTGGCCCCTGTCCGACCAAGACATGGCACTTTGCGTTAATCACTCGTTCTCCCAAAGGGTTCCTTACCTGGACAACCACTAGACACATCTTATATCTTATTTCACAAAAGTGGACTCCTAAGTGTCGACCAGACTCTAGGATAGTCATTTTCATCCCAATAATCACAACAGGCAGGCTGAACATCAACCCCCCTCACATATCACAATACACAGGGCTGAAATCTCAAACCCTTAACTTATCACATACAGACTATCCCCTTGAGTACACGGTTACACTTAGCCTTAGTCCTATCCATCCCATAATGGTTACACAGACCACAACACATAATATTCGAAAATCACATAACCACATAATGTAGTGTAGTCCTTAGGTTTCATGCTGATCAGTTCAGTATAACCTTGCTAAGTTATCACCCAAGTTTCTCAAACAAGAATACATGGCCATAAAAATTATTAGCATTGTTAGCATTTATCAGGGCATTCAAATTTTTAACATAGGATTAAAATACAACACATATAGCCCACGGTTCTACAACATATTATCTAACTTAAAATTTAAACCTAGTTAACAAGAATTTCATGCTCAAGAATCACTGATTTAATGCTACCTAAATTCCCTATAAGAATACCTTAAATTTCATGTTGCAAAATTTCGGTATTTCAACATAGATACACCTTTGCAAATTTCGGTTTTCAACATAAATACACCTTTGCAAATTTCGGTTTTCAACATAAATACACCTTTGCAAATTTCGGTTTTCAACATGGTGAAGTCTTGAGTTTCGGTTTTTAGCATGGTAAAATTTCCAATCAATCCAATGTATCAACTAACACAACCAAATTGATAGAATTTGAATGAGACACCCCACTCACCTCTTATTTTGAACCGTGAACACCAAGGTGATCCAAAAAAACTCGTCTAAGGCTTTGAAATTCCACCAATGTCGCCACCAATGGAAGAGAGACGCCACCAAGCACCCAAGAACGCCGGCCAAAGGAAAAGAAGAGGAAGAAAGGAATTTCGTCTAAGCCTTCAAGGTCGCCCAAGCCTCCAAGCCGCCGCCCTAAGGTTTCTTCCAAGCCAAAAAAAACGCCAACTTTCCTTCCCTAACCGCAATTACCCACTTAAAATTTTGGTTTTAAATTTTAAACCCGCTAACTAATTAATTCGAATTTTAGATCTAATTTAAGTGTAAACCCATTAACCCATAGTTAATTATTCATCTAAGCGAAAATCCAATAAGGATTAATTTAACATCCAAAATGTCCCAATTAATTAGCAACCAATAAACTCTAATTAATTAATTATAAATTAACAACCAATAAACACTAATTAATTAATTATAAATTAACAACCAATAAGCACTAATTAATTAATTATAATTTAACAACCAATAAGCACTAATTAATTAATTACTAGGGTCAAAATCAAAACATAGGAAAATATCACAGTCAATGATTTTATTTAAATCAAGAATAAAATATCACAGTCAATGATCTTATTTAAATCAAGAACAATACTTACCAGGACTTAAGATTCTTGGATCTTACATCCCTCCCTCCTTATAAAGCTTTAGTCCTCTAAAGCTCAGCATCCATATCATCAAAAAGATAAGCATAAAACTTCCTCATATCAGCTTCAGTCTCCCAAGTCGCCTCCTCAACCGACTGATTTCCCCAGATAACCTTTACCAAAGGTATAGACTTGTTCCTCAGAACTTTATCTTTTCTATCCACAATCCGGAGAGGTCTTTCCTCAAAGGTCAAATCACTCTGAATCTGAAGAGGTTCCAACTCCAATACATGAGATGGATCAGGATGATACTTCCTCAAAGCAGAAACATGGAATACATTATGCACATGTTCCAAAGCAGGAGGTAAAGCTAACCTGTAAGCCACTGGACCAACTCTCTCAATAATATCAAAAGGGCCTACAAACCTAGGGCTCAGCTTGCCTTTTTTGCCAAACCTCATAACACCCTTAGTAGGCGACACCTTTAAGAAAACATGATCCCCTACCATAAACTCCAGGGAACGACGACGGTCATCAGCATAACTCTTCTGTCTGTCCCGAGAAATCTTCAGCTTAATCTGTATCTCTCTGACCTTATCAGTAGTCTCCTGTACTGCATCAGATCTCAAAATCATTCTATCACTGGTTTCTTCCCAACACAAGGGAGTCCTACACCTTCTCCCATACAAAGCCTCATAAGGAGCCATCTGAATACTGGAGTGGAAACTATTATTATAAGTGAACTCTATCAAAGATAGATCCCGGTTCCACTCAGAACTCCAATCAACTACATAAGCTCTCAACAGGTCTTCTAGAGTTTGGATAGTACGCTCCGTCTGGCCATCAGACTGAGGATGGTATGCTGTACTAAAACTCAACTTAGTACCCAAACCCTCCTGTAAGCTCTGCCAAAACCTGGACAGAAACCGAGAGTCCCTATCAGACACAATATCAACAGGCACTCCATGCAGTCTGACTATCTCGTCAATATACAACTTAGCCAATCTCTCTAAAGGATAAGTCATCTTGATCGGGAGAAAGTGGGCTGATTTAGTGAGTCTATCAACAATCACCCAAATAGCATCATGTCCCAATCTGGTTCTGGGCAAACCACACACAAAGTCCATACAGATACATTCCCACTTCCACTCAGGAATAGGAAGGGGCTGCAATAAACCACCAGGCTTCTGGTGTTCAGCCTTTACCGTCTGACAGGTTAAACACCTAGAGACAAAATCGATTACCTCTTTCTTCATACCCGGCCACCAAAAACTCTTCTTAAGGTCCTGATACATCTTAGTCACACCAGGGTGTAGAGAATATTTGGAGTTATGGCTATCCTCCAATATTTCTTTCCTCAAGCTCGGTTCCTCAGGGACACACACCCTTCCACGAAACCGGAGAACACCATCATCAGACAAGCTAAAATCCTGAACTGTACCCGCAACCAAACTATCCCTGATCTGAGCTAATCTCGGATCCACAGACTGCTGATCTCTGATCTTCTGCAACAAAACAGACTGTACTCTGAGGAAAGCCACATAACCCGACTGAACTCTAGGAGAAACACTGATCCTGAGATCTCTGAACTCCTGCAGTAACTGCCACTCACTGACCCGCAGTGCCGCTACTGAAGTAACTGGATGTCTGCTCAGTGCATCAGCCACTACATTGGCCTTTCCAGCCTGATACTGAATAGTGAAGTCATAATCTTTGATCAACTCCATCCATCTTCTCTGTCTCATGTTCAACTCCTTCTGAGTAAAGATGTACTTGAGACTCTGGTGGTCAGTGAACAGATCAAACTCCTGACCCAACAAATAGTGGCGCCATATCTTCAGAGCAAAGACCACAGCCGCCAACTCTAGGTCATGAGTAGGGTAGTTCGACTCATACTCCTTTAGTTGTCTCGAAGCATAGGCTACCACAGAACCCATCTGCATCAAGACACAACCCAACCCCATGCTTGAAGCATCTGTATAGACAGTAAACCTTTCCCCATCACTAGGAATAATGAGGATCGGTGTACTAGTCAACCTTCTCTTCAGCTCCTGAAAGCTCTCTTCACACTTGTCATCCCAATTAAACTTGGCCTCCTTTCTGGTCAATTTAGTTAAAGGACCCGCCAGCTTGGAGAATCCCTCAACAAACCTCCGGTAGTAACCTGCTAAACCTAGGAAACTTCTGATCTCAGTAGCACTAGTCGGTCTTCCCCAATTAAGGATGGCTTGCACTTTGACTGGATCCACAGACACCCCTTGACCAGAAATCACGTGCCCAAGGAAACTGATCTTTTCTAGCCAAAACTCACACTTACTAGCCTTGGCATATAATCGGTTCTTCCTCAGGATCTCCAGCACTCTGCGCAAGTCACTGACATGATCCGAAGTAGTCCGAGAGTACACCAAGATATCATCTATGAAAACTACCACACAAGAATCGAGCAGTTCATGAAATACCCTGTTCATCAAATCCATGAAGACAGCAGGTGCATTCGTCAGTCCAAAAGGCATAACTAAAAATTCGAAATGCCCATACCTGGTCCTGAAAGCAGTCTTAAATATATCCTCATCCTTGACCCTAAGCTGGTAATACCCTGATCTCAGATCAATCTTAGAGAACACTGTAGCTCCCTGTAATTGATCAAATAGATCATCAATTCTGGGGAGAGGATACTTATTCTTGATAGTCACTTGGTTCAGTTGCCTGTAGTCTATACACATCCTCAGGGTTCCATCCTTCTTCTTTACGAACAGCACTGGTGCTCCCCAAGGAGAAGCACTAGGCTGGATGTAACCTTTCTCCAGCAAATCCTCCAGTTGCTTCTTAAGCTCGGCCAACTCTGAGGTAGCCATGCGGTAAGGAGCTCTGGAGATAGGTGCAGTACCTGGCACCAACTCAATGCCAAACTCTACCTCTCGTATTGGTGGCAAGCCTGAAAATTCCTCAGAGAACACATCAGGAAACTCTTTCACCACCGCCATCTGAGTCAAATCAGGAGTAGAATCATCCTGCACCTTAACATGTGCAAGGTAACCCTTACACCCACTAGCAAGTAACTTTCTGGCCTGCAGAAAAGATATCACATGTGGTCCTTGGTCTGACACTAGACCTCTCACAAAAAGCCGATTCCCATCTAGCAGATTCAAGGTGATTACTTTCTCAAAGCAATCCACAGTGGCATGATGTGAGGATAACCAATCCATACCTAGGATGACATCATAGTCTTGCATGTCAAGAAGGATTAGATCTACAAGAAGCTCATAACCCTCTACATGCACTACACAATCAGCACAAACAGTGTCTGTAGATGATGATTTTCCTAAGGGAGTACTTACAGACACAACATAATCCAGCACCTTAGGTAATACAGGTAAACATGCAGCAAATCTAACAGATACAAAAGATAAATTTGCACCAGGGTCAAATAAGATGCGAGCTAACTGATCGAATACAAATAAAGTACCTTCCACGACAGATCGGGAAGCTCATGTATCCTTCTCAGCCACGGCATAAACTCGAGTCTGGACTGTAGGCTTATCTGTGCCTCTCTGCTGCATCTCAGGCTCTTTGCAGTCCTTGATCATATGTCCAGGTTTCTTACACCTGAAGCATACACCATTCTTCTTATAACAGTCCCTCATCAGATGTCCTTTGAGCCCACAATGATGACAAATCCGATCCTCAGTGTTACCGTTCCTTGCATCCCTGGATTGCTGCGGTGCATCCCTGGACTGCTGCGGTGCCTTGTGAGAGTAGGGCTTATACCTGCTCTTCTTGTAATCCTTATGCTTAGGGTACTTCTTACCCTTGCCGCCAACACCATACTGAGGAGCTGCCGCCTCAGCTGCAGGAATCACAGTCACGGTCCTCTCAGATATGTATCTCTCGACGGTGCGTGCTCGCCCAACAGTCTCACTATAAGTCTCCAAGTGCTGAGCACCAACCTGTTCTCGAATGTCCCATCTGAGACCTCTGAGAAACTTAGTAGCCCTCCTCTTTTCAGTGTTTATCAGGTGAGGAGCATACTTTCCCAACTTAGTAAACTGTAACTCATACTGATCCACAGTCATATCACCCTGCTCCAGGTGAATAAATTCCACCTCCCGGTCCTCTACCAAGCTATCAGGGAAATACTTCTCGTTAAATTGAGACAAGAAGTAGGGCCAATTTACTGTTTCTTGTCTTTCCACAGCTAGCCTCACCACGCCCTTCCACCACTCATCTGCATCACCACGCATCATATAGGTGGCCAGACATAGCTTGTCCTCGTCTGAGCAACGCATGACTTGAAAAATCTTTTCCAAGCATAACTGCCAGTTCTCTGCATTACTTGATTCTGAGCCCCCATAAAAAGAACTAGGACCCAGTTTCTGGAATTCACTCACAAGCGAGGCATAGCGCCTGTGAGCGCCTTCCTGAGAGTCATTCCCCACCCGAGTAGTAGTCTGGGATCTCTCCTGAGTCAATTGCTGCAAGAGCTGCTGTTGCGCTTCTTGATGCTGAGTCTGTTGCTGCTGCAGCATCTGAGCTTGCCTCTCTATCATGGCACCCTGTTGCCGTACCATGCCTGTCAGAGCCTCAATGGTTCTCGTGAGATCTGAGGTCTGCTCACCCTCACTGCTAGCATTTCCTCTGGATCGCACCATCTTAAATTCCTATACACACATACCATAGTAAGGAAAGCAAACATAAACCTATCAGGTGTCTAGCAATACACAAACATGTTTTCCCCCGAACTAAGTTTTAGCTAGCCAACTCCTCTGATACCATTCTGTCACATCCCGTTATCTTAACCCCAAACAAGCAACACAAGTCATAGAAGAACAGGATGTTATCATACAAGATCGATGCACATGCTAAGTAAAACCAAGTTCAGGAAAACCCGATCTGAAAATTTTCTAGAATGCATACATAGAATCTCCACAAAACACAATTTCATAAATGTACCTGCCACCACGCAATCCTTGCACTAGACATATGCAAGGCAACAGTTATATCAAAGCCACATAAAATCCGTAAAATCCATAAATCACATAAAGGTACCTGTCACTAGGCAATGCTTGCACTAGACATATGCAAGTTCACATTTATATAAAATCTGATCGCAAAAATATAAATCGACTCGAATTTAGAACCAAAGCCACAATGTCGATTCTATAAATTCATAACTAACATCAATGAGGTCAAACACCGAAACCAGGTCAAAGCCTGCGGTGACACAAAAATCAAACTCTCAAAACTGCCATAATCCGGCAACACAATTTCACAAAGTTTGGCCATAACCGGCCCCAGTTAAACACAAAAGTTTTATACATTAAATCGGCATGGTTGTAGAGAAAATCACAATATCCATATCAATGCTAACTCAGGTAGTGCGCTCCTGCTCTACACCTGAAAATAGTGAGGGGTGAGCTACACAGCCCAGTGAGTGGATAGTCTCAATCGACCATCCATAGCATACAATCAAAGATACATGCAGATTATTTTAAAAACATTTAGCAGAACATCATGTTAACATAAAACAAAAACAAAGAACAGAACTCATATAAATAAATAGATGTACAGACATTACACACTTGTCACCACAGAGTAACCAAGGTTCTAGAGTCATACTCTAAACCAACTAAACACACCAACCACTTAATTGACCTAGTTGTCCAGCATAAATCAAGAGTGACCACTATGGTCCAACCCGGCTCTGGCCTAAGCACTGGGAGAAGCCTGCAAATCACATGCAACATAAACATGGACAGTGTGTAGACTCAAGAGGTAATCCCCACCCGGTCAAGATGTGATACCTTGATCTACACCACCCCATAACACAAAAATCTAAACGTCTAAGAGTAATGACATCAAGAGGTGGCCCCTGTCCGACCAAGACATGGCACTTTGCGTCAATCACTCGTTCTCCCAAAGGGTTCCTTACCTGGACAACCACTAGACACATCTTATATCTTATTTCACAAAAGTGGACTCCTAAGTGTCGACCAGACTCTAGGATAGTCATTTTCATCCCAATAATCACAACAGGCAGGCTGAACATCAACCCCCCTCACATATCACAATACACAGGGCTGAAATCTCAAACCCTTAACTTATCACATACAGACTATCCCCTTGAGTACACGGTTACACTTAGCCTTAGTCCTATCCATCCCATAATGGTTACACAGACCACAACACATAATATTCAAAAATCACATAACCACATAATGTAGTGTAGTCCTTAGGTTTCATGCTGATCAGTTCAGTATAACCTTGCTAAGTTATCACCCAAGTTTCTCAAACAAGAATACATGGCCATAAAAATTATTAGCATTGTTAGCATTTATCAGGGCATTCAAATTTTTAACATAGGATTAAAATACAACACATATAGCCCACGGTTCTACAACATATTATCTAACTTAAAATTTAAACCTAGTTAACAAGAATTTCATGCTCAAGAATCACTGATTTAATGCTACCTAAATTCCCTATAAGAATACCTTAAATTTCATGTTGCAAAATTTCGGTATTTCAACATAGATACACCTTTGCAAATTTCGGTTTTCAACATAAATACACCTTTGCAAATTTCGGTTTTCAACATGGTGAAGTCTTGAGTTTCGGTTTTTAGCATGGTAAAATTTCCAATCAATCCAATGTATCAACTAACACAACCAAATTGATAGAATTTGAATGAGACACCCCACTCACCTCTTATTTTGAACCGTGAACACCAAGGTGATCCAAAAAAACTCGTCTAAGGCTTTGAAATTCCACCAATGTCGCCACCAATGGAAGAGAGACGCCACCAAGCACCCAAGAACGCCGGCCAAAGGAAAAGAAGAGGAAGAAAGGAATTTCGTCTAAGCCTTCAAGGTCGCCCAAGCCTCCAAGCCGCCGCCCTAAGGTTTCTTCCAAGCCAAAAAAAATGCCAACTTTCCTTCCCTAACCGCAATTACCCACTTAAAATTTCGGTTTTAAATTTTAAACCCGCTAACTAATTAATTCGAATTTTAGATCTAATTTAAGTGTAAACCCATTAACCCATAGTTAATTATTCATCTAAGCGAAAATCCAATAAGGATTAATTTAACATCCAAAATGTCCCAATTAATTAGCAACCAATAAACTCTAATTAATTAATTATAAATTAACAACCAATAAACACTAATTAATTAATTATAAATTAACAACCAATAAGCACTAATTAATTAATTATAATTTAACAACCAATAAGCACTAATTAATTAATTACTAGGGTCAAAATCAAAACATAGGAAAATATCACAGTCAATGATTTTATTTAAATCAAGAATAAAATATCACAGTCAATGATCTTATTTAAATCAAGAACAATACTTACCAGGACTTAAGATTCTTGGATCTTACAGGTAGGACCCCTCGACATCAGCCGTGTTGGACGACTCGGGTGTGCGATTGTGTCATTGAGGTTGACAGAAGTTCATAGGGCGAGGGTCGAGTCGAACCACGGAGTGTGGGTTCACACATGGATGTGGGTTCTCGACTCGGCCCATGGACCATGGACCCTCTTGCACGAGCTTGCGAACATGTGCATCAAGGAATGTCAACTGTGGGGCAATTCTGGGGTCGAATCAGCCTTGAACTGGGCCTGAACCCATCTTCCAAGCTAAACCGAACCGGTTCTGTCGCGCGTACGTGCAAATGGGGAAAATTCCCCTGTTTCAGCTTCGTCCCAATGAAGCTCGCCATCCACCGTCAATCTTGCCACCTGGAGGAGTGCTTGCCGGATATGGAAGGTGGCCGGCGGTTCGAATCAATGAAGCGGCAATGGCGGCGGCGATTGGGCGTGGAATCCACCTCGGAATCGACGTGGACGAGCCTAGGGTCGAGATTCGTTCTCACCCCAGTGGAAGCGTGATTTCTGGCCATGGGACGGCTGAGATCAGCGATCGCATGGCGGCGAGGATGGAAATCCATCCTCGTCGAGGGGAGGTTGTCAATCAAGTGATTACGGACACTTGGGCAAGGTTTGGCAATGGGCGAAATAGATCTGAGGATAGAGCTTGACGATTCCTGCCGGCGACGAGGTTCCGACTGTGGACTCATCGGCACGAGGCTTCAGATCGACTCCCCGGTGCCTTGAAGTAAGGAGGGACTCATCCCCTCTGGCGCCGGTAGCCAGACGCTAGAGAGAGATCAGAATTTCCGTTCTCTGGTTCCACGCGAGCAGCGGTTCCATTGGGTTGGATTTCTCGCCGACAGTGACTTCTCCGGCGATGACTCTTCGGCAGCAGCATCTCCACTCGACGGTGACAAGTCCCAGACCAGCCGGCATGACTCCGGTGGCCGGACGGTGACGGACAGAGGAGGAGTTTCCTCCCCTGTTTCAGCCGAGAGCCTCGGCTCTGTTTCGGACGTGGGTTGCGGAAGAAAGAAAGGGAGGAGAGAGAAGCTTCGTCACGCACATTCACCTGCACGTCTCGCTTCGACTCTGATTGGACTTTTTGACGTAGCTTCTCGGAGGATCTAGGTGGGCTCGGCTTGTGGAGTGGTGGCACGCTGCAAGGGTAAACCCTTCCCGGATCTAATGTGTGTAGTGGTAGTAGGACGGTTTTCATGTGGCTTTTCGTCCGGACAGTTCTTTGCATTATTTGTGTCCGCATATGTGTAGTGCGGATTGTGCTTGCTTGTAGGTGATTGCATCGTTTGCTTACAAAGCTGCAAAGTCCCGGGCGTGTGTGCCAGCACCCTTGAAGGTGCTCGCCACCATCCCCTTGTGATTGCTTGAGGCCGCGCCGGTGCCTATCTCGGCTGTGTAGAGAAAGGAGCGCGGGCCGTGGACTTTCTGTGAGTGTAAAGTGGTCGGAGAGTCTCCGTCACTTTGACACAGTTGAGAGATCTGTATTCGTGTCCGAGGGGCAGTATTTATATCGAATCCTTCGCGCATGTGAGTGTGAGGACTTGTAGAGTGCTGGGCCAGCTTCCGCAAGGCGATCCTAACCGGTCGCAGGCCACTCTAGTGTAGGGCTTAGATCTCCGCGAGGGAATCTGCCGGTTGTGGTTAAGTTTATTATTAGAAAAATAAATTTGCCCATAACAAACCGGTATCAGAGCTTAAGCTTGTGTAAGTCTGTTGTCAGGGATATCGATGTCGGTGTACGCTGTTTGGAGGGTGCGTATGTCGATGCTGTTGGGGTATGCCCTTAAGGCTAATGTTTGAGGCCTTGGGTTATTATCAGTATCATGTATAAACTAAGTATATGTTTATAAAGGCAATTGTTGTTATTCAGATTATTGCATTGTCTACTGCTGTATGTATACCTCTGAGTAATGTCTCAATGATGTTCAGCTTTGCTGACATTCAGAGTTGTCCTTAGTCGAGATATCTTGGTGAACATGAGACAGCCTTGATATGATGGAGACTAATATGTGTTCTAATCTTATAGGATGCTTCGAGTATGGAATAAGATTTAGACACATAGATGCATTGGATGTACTGGACTGACCCTATTTAGGATATTCAATTGTTTGTCACAATGTGAATAAATCCTTATAAGCAAGCAAGTGGCATATTCCCTCT
Source organism: Costus lasius (assembly GCA_027563935.2). Lineage (NCBI taxonomy): Eukaryota > Viridiplantae > Streptophyta > Magnoliopsida > Zingiberales > Costaceae > Costus > Costus lasius. Next base: position 73,623,525 of record CM050447.1, on the reverse strand, counting down.
AACTTGAGATCACTTGTGTTTCTAAGTGATGATTGGCATTGTCTTGAGGTAGTTCAATATCATTTGAAAGATAATGGTTAAGGATTATCTTGGATAGTGGGCATGAATCATGTTAGGGCACTTATGATAGATAAAGGATTGCCCCTCCTAGTTGGAGTGTGATGTTCTACTGGGGCCCCCTCTGGATGAGATGGTTGAGAAAGTGTATGGCCATACCCAGATGACTATGTTCATCTGATCTAACCATTCTCATCGTGTTGGAATTACAGGCTTGACAGGCTTGTCCAACGAGAACATCCAGTCGCAAAGGGAACAAGTATGTTGGGTGAATTGGATTCACACTTGTGCTATGGTTTGGGAGTAGTCTTGGAAGACTCTTTCCTTCATATCGGGAGACAGTGATGTGTTGCTAGATACCCCTCTCTGATCGTGATAACATAAGTTATCGTTACCGACAATGAAGGAAACCCTTAGGGTCGCACAATTTGATGATATGGCTTACTTTTGTCAGATCGTGTGGACTGGAATTATTCTAGTTCAGTTTAAAGCAATTTAAACTCTGATTGGAAGTGAGATCTAGTCTGATCATGTTTGATTGATTAGGGCATATGATCGGTAAGCTTCGATCGGCAGAATTGATGCTTGATTGTAAAGATCAAGAGGTTCATTGAGATGTGTGGTTAGATCTTGAACCATGAGGTTCAAAGAGATCAAGACCATGGCTGGTTCGATTTGGTTCTTGAACCAAATGAAATTGAACCGGTTCACTTATGTGAACGCATGGTTCAAAGGGGAGAGGAGTTTTCGATGGCTTCATGGGGACTTAAAGAAGGAATTATGTACTTACTATATTTGGAAGTCGATTTTTCTTTTGAAACGCCCCACGTTTTCTAACGGTGAACGTCTCTCGCCCCTTTCTTCTCTCGTGTGTGTGTGTGGTTCTTCTACACGATCAGCACCAGGGAGTTCGGCCAGCAAGAAGAAAAACATCTCATCACACGATCAAAGACTCCTTAGTGTCTTTGCTAGCACAAGGAGCACAAGGAAGAAGCAAACTTCATCTTGTGTGTGATTCCTTTGGAGAAGAAGCATTCGCCTCTTTCTTCCTCCAAGCCGCCACTCAAAGCATGGCAATGGTAATGTTCTAACCTATCTTTTCAAGGTTGATCATATGTTTAAGTCAAGCGATTTTGAAACCTAGCATTTCCGCCGCTGCACATTCTAGATGCGCATGTGACCTAGGTTTACCTGCAATTGGTATCAGAGCATGGTTTTGGCTTGATATATATGATTGCCATCTTGTGTTCCATGTTTGGTTTTATGCTTTGGATAGATCTATTAGATGCGCATGCTTTTGTTATCATGCGAAAATACATGCCATGTGTTCATACCATATGTTAGATCTACATGTATTTTTCATTTAAGCTTGCGTATGTGATGTTTGTTTGCGCTTGTCATAGAAGTTTTTAATCAAGCTTTATCATCATGCGCGACCCTCACCTAGATCTATCTAAGAGCCTACTTCAAATACTTAGACGGGTTAACAATGTTGAAGTCGTCAGTCAAGTCTGGACCCAATAGCCTAATCAGACCATCTGACAGCTTAGATGGGTCGGCCGGATAGCACCTGTGCGCAAGCAATACAGGTGGCTATAGACCGACTGCAGAAGGGCGTGTAGCGATGTCTGATTGAGGCGCCTAGTGAACGATCATGATTAAGGCACGGGGTCACACCCACTTGCCAGAAATCATGTGGGACGTTCAGCCCTTAAGGCATGCATAGTTGACCATGTGGTCGATGCAAGTCAGTTATGACTGGGTGCATGCAAGGGCAGTAGGTCTGACTTGGTCTAACGAGTGGATACCTGTTAATGGACCGTTGTAAGGTAGTAGGGCACATAAGGAAATAAAATTGATGCCATGGGTTTTTTCAAAACTTTTATTTCTATTTGGATCACATGTATGCATGTTTAACATGTTGAATAGGTGTTTATTTAATCTTATGTGGGCTGCCCTTATCTTGTGTGCTGTGCTGGGGCCTGCGTGCCTGGAATTAAATATAAATTTTGCTGTGATCTACGAATCACACTTTAATTTATGAAAATGTATAATTGACCTGCGTGTCAAACCATGTCTAGATAGATTAAAATGTAATTTGATCAGACATGAGCACACGAGCACACATGGCAGAGGCGCTTGCAGTCAGTGGCTTCACCAGGTGGGTGGTCTAGAGGTCGACTCTAGAACAGGCGCATACTACCTGATGGGCACATTTGAGCTGCAGAGGGCGCTTGGGCCCGGGCTGGGCCAGATGAAGTGCCAGAGTCCCATAAAGAGCTCAAGTGAAGACTTTTGTAAAACTAAGGTTTTACTTAGGCTTTTATGGGCGTTTACCACATAAGATATTTGGTGCTTTCATTTACTGTTTTAAGTAATATTAGCACATGCATGCTTTAATCTTCTGCTATCACTATAGAATTTGCATGATAGTAAGAAGATAAAAGACCGTTAAAATCCAACGTCAATATCAAGCTCGATAGCCTTCTGACGCGAAACCTCACTGTTCTGACTATCGTTGGAGCCGTGTTGTACCCACTCAGTGGGCACGCCCAGCTATCTTCAGACGGTGCGCGATTACACCTACAATGCTACAGAGAAGGGATTTATCGCTTCTCGTTGCTCAGCATAGCACGTGGTGGTCCAGGGAGTAGGTCAGGTCAGCTTGACCATATATGCTACATATTGAGCATATGATAGCTAGATGGAGGCAGCCATCTAAGGAATCAGAGACTGTGTTGTACCAACTCAGTTGGCACAGTCTTCTGGATTGCCTAGATGAAGGGGAATCGCACGGGTTGGCGATTGGCATGGATAGCCTACCAGTGACTAGTGCTTGAACTCTCTGTGTATCTTATCTCGCCTGAGCGGGACGCAGAGATCAAGTATGAAATCTGGATCCCATCTCACTAAAAGAGTTTCACTCTTTCGGGCTGTTTTATTGGATTTTTCAGTCAGATAAAATAGTGAGAAAAGAATCATTCTTAAGTCCTGGATTGATTATAACATGCATACTGACCTTGTTGTTCTTGCTATGTTGTAGATTCCTGCAGCAACGAACACCACAGGGCTCAATTTGTGATCCATATTGGAAAAGGAGAAGTTTGCTGGGCCAAACTTCTCAGACTGGTATAGACAGCTTAAGATTGTTCTCAAAGCTGAGAGGAAGCTGTATGTCCTTGAGTCGGCAATACCGCCGCAAGGGCGGTTCGAGATGCTTATGAAAAGCACGTCAGTGATAGTACTGATGTCGCTTGCCTTATGCTTGCGTCAATGATGTAAGTCCCCTAAAGGGGGGGGGGGGGCGAAAACCCTAAAACTTGCGCATATAAACTTTTCTAGGGTTTTAACAAGATCGCTTGCATGAATATATATGATCAACTTTGATTATGATGCAAAGATCAAGTTAAGATCTTTTACCGTAGCCATGATGAAGGAGGCGACTTGGAAGCAAGAGGGCGAATTGGCTCTCCTCCTAAGAAGACGCACACTAGATGAGAGATGGCTACCTCTTTGGACGTTCCTTGTGCTAGCAAGGATCTCCAAATTTCCTTGTCGTGTGAAGAAGATGAGATGAATCCTCTTGATGGCCTATCCTCTTTTTCCTTTCGTCAAGGAAGAAGACACCACGATGATAGCTTCACCACTCGAGAAAGGGGCGAACACGTTACAACATGGAGACATTTTTCCTTTTTTGAAAACCGAACTCCAAAAATAGCAAGTCTTCAAAGCTTCATGCGTTCACCTCAAGTGAACCATCGAAACTCCCCTCCTCATTGAACCATACGTTCACATAGGTGAATGGGTTCAATTGCAATCGGTTCAAAAGGATTTGGTACAAAGACCAAATCAAACCAAGCCAAGCCATGGTCTAAATCTATATGAACCATGAAGGTTCAAGATCTAACCGTTCATCTCTAGATGCACTTGATCTCACCGATCTAGCATCACTACTCTCGATCGAAGCTTACCGATCTCAAGCCCTAATCAATCAAACATGATCAGACCAGATCTCACTTACAATCAGATTTTAAATTCCTTTAAACTGAACCAAAACAATTCAGTCCACACGATCTGACTTAAGTAAGCCATATCATCAAATTGTGCGACCCTGAGGGTTTCCCTTAAATGTCGGTAATGATAACTTACGTTATCACGATCAGTGAGGGGTATCTAGCAACACATCACTGTCTCCCGATATAAAGGAAAGAGTCTTCTAAGACTACACCCAAACCATAGCACAAGTGTGAATCCACTTCACTAGACATACATGTTTCCTTTGCCACTGGATGTTCTTATTGGATAAGCGTGTCAAGCTTGTAACTCCAATATGATGAGCATGATTAGATCAGATGAACATAGTCATCTGGGTATGGCCATACACTTTCTCAATCATCTCATCCAGGGGGCCCTTTAGAACATCACTCTCCTAAACAAGGAGACGGCAATCCTTTATCTATCACTAGTGTCCTAACCTGACTCATGATCATTATCCAAGATAGTCTATAACCATTATGTTTCAAATGATATTGAACTACCTCAAAACAATGACAATCATCATTTAGAAACACAAGTGATCTCAAGTCAGAGGAAGTATGCCACTTGTTCACATACAAGGATTATTCACATTGTGACAAGCAATTGAACATCCTAGTAGGGTCTGTCCAGTACATGCAATGTACCTATGAGTCTACATCTTATTCCATGCACAAAGCATCCTATAAGATTAGAACACATATTAGTCTCAATCATATCAAGGCTGTCTCATGTTCACCAAGATATCTCGACTAAGGACAATACTGCATGTCAGCCAAGCTGAACAGCATTGAGACATTATTCAGAAGTATACATATTGCAGCAGATGATGTAACAAACTGAATAACAACCGTTTCCTTTATAAACATAAGAGTTTATACATGATACTGAAAGAATCCCTAGGCCTCAAACATTAGCCTTAAGGGCATACCCCAACAAATGACGCCTGAGCTCCAGCGTCAGCATGAGGATTTGTCAGCTATTGATATTATAGCAAATCTCAAAATGCTGTATGCTGCACAGGCAAGGACAGAACGCTATAACTTGACAAAACTTTTCTTTCATAGCAAACTGACTGAAGGGAGTCCAGTGGGAGCTCACGTACTCAAGATAATTGGGTACAAGGAGGCTCTAGAGAAACTGGGACATACCATCAATCAAGAACTTGTTGTAGACATTATTTTGCAGTCTCTCCCGGCTTCTTTCGATCCGTTCATCATTAATTTTAATATGAACAAAATCGACTGTACTCCGGCAGAGTTACTGAACATGCTCTGCACCACAGAGCAGACTCTTGAGAAAGGAAAGCCTTCATCCTCTGTCTTAATGGTTCCTTCAAGGAATAAGAAGAAGGGGAAGAAGGGCAAAACCCCTATCAAGAGCTATAACAAGGCTTTGAAACAAAAGGTGAAGCGGTCAAAGGACAACAGATGTTTCCATTGTGGCTAGCTGGGTCACTGGAAGAAGGACTGTAGAGCGCTCCAAGGAGAGAAGAAGGGAAGCAAGCCTTTCACTTCTGGCTCAGGTATTTACGTGACTGAAGTCATGGTTGCTTCTTCTATATCATGGGTGTTGGACACTGCATGTGGAGTTCACATTTGTTCAAATGTGCAGGAACTCAAGAGAAGAAGACAGGTGGGACAGCATGAGGTGGACCTACGAGTTGGAAATGGGGCACGGGTTGCTGCTGTTGCTGTAGGAGAATATAACATCTCTTTACCATCTGGTTTTGTATTAGAACTTGACAATTGTTATTTTGTACCAAGCATAACGAAGAATATTATCTCTATTCCTGCTCTTGTCAGGAAAGGTTTTTCTTTTGAATGCAAAACTTCACAGTGTAGCATTTCATACGATAATATTGTTTATGCAACTGGGTCGATTAACAATGGGTTATACATGTTGGACATGGAATGTTCTGTACAACAAATTGATAACAAAAGGGCCAAGTATGCTGATGACAGCACCTTGCTATGGCATAGTCGTTTAGGCCATATTAACAAGAAGCGCATTAAACGGTTGCATGATCATGGACTGCTGGGATCATTCTCCTATGAGGAGCTTGATACATGCAAAGCTTGTTTAATGGGTAAAATGACGAAGAATCCTTTTACTAATAAAGGTGAAAGGGCTTCAGGTTTACTTGACCTTATTCACAGTGATGTGTGTGGGCCGTTTAGTAACATGCCAGAGGTGGCTATTCATACTTCATTACTTTTACTGATGATTTCAGTAGGTATGGTTATGTCTATCTAATGAGACATAAAAGCGAATCTTTTGACAAGTTCAAAGAATTCAAAAATGAAGTACAGAATCAGTTAGGCCGAAATATCAAGGCACTTCGTTCAGATCGAGGTGGAGAATACTTGAGTCGAGAATTTACTGACTATCTGAAGGAGTGTGGGATTATCTCACAGCTCACTCTACCAGGAACACCACAATGGAATGGTGTGTCTGAGAGGAGAAATAGAACCTTATTGGATATGGTTCGATCTATGATGAGTCAGGCTACTCTACCTTATTCCTTTTGGGGATTTGCACTGGAAACAGCTGCAAAGGTGCTAAACCGAGTGCCATCCAAGGCTGTTTCAAAGACACCATATGAGTTGTGGTATGGAAAACAGCCGAGCTTGACATTTATCAAAATCTGGGGTTGCGAGGCTTATGTCAAAAAGCTCGCCTCAGGGAAACTGGAGAGCAGATCAGATAAATGTATATTTGTCGGTTACCCTAAAGAAACTAAGGGTTATTATTTCTACGATCCCAAAGAGAACAAAGTATTTGTTGCTCGAACGGCTATTTTTCTTGAGAAGGAATTTCTTCTGCAAGAGGCCAGTGGGAGAGAAATAAAGCTGGATGAAATTCCAGAAGAGGGACAAAGTAGTCAAGCTCAGTTGGATGAGCCTGAGCCAATAGATCAGGTTAATGTTCAACCTGAGGCTCAGATATCACGGGAACCGCGTAGATCGGGAAGGATCCGTCGTCAGCCTGAGCGCTATGACGGAGTCTACATCATTAATGATGAACCCCTCATTTATGCGGACGCGGTCAGTGGACCGGAATCAGCAAGATGGCTTGAAGCTATGCGAGCCGAGATAGACTCCATGTCAGACAACCAAGTTTGGGATTTGGTTGATCCGCCTCCGGGAATAATCCCTATAGGCTGTAAGTGGATCTTCAAGAAGAAGAAAGACATGAATGGTAACGTGGTTACCTATAAGGGCAGGCTAGTTGCGAAAGGTTTTAAACAAATCTACGGGATAGATTATGATGAAACTTTCTCTCCTGTAGCCATGTTCAAGTCCATTCGAATTATTCTCGCGATAGCAGCATATTATGATTATAAGATCTGGCAAATGGATGTGAAGACCGCTTTCCTTAATGGAAAACTGGAAGAGGATGTGTATATGACACAGCCTGAAGGTTTCATCAATCCATCAGAACGTCATAAGATATGCAAATTAAAGAAGTCCATTTATGGACTAAAACAAGCATCGAGAGGCTGGAATATTCGTTTTGATGAATCAGTCTGTGAATTTGGTTTCATCAAAAATGAAGATGACCCGTGTGTATATAAGAGGTTTAGTGGGAGCGTGATTACTTTCCTACTCCTCTACGTCGATGATATTTTAATCATTGGAAACGATATTCCTGAACTACATGCAGTCAAGGCATGGTTAAGAAAATGTTTCCAGATGAAAGATTTGGGAGAAGCAGCCTATGTATTAGGTGTGGAGATCTACAGAGATAGATCTAATTGGCTTCTCGGGCTGTGCCAGAGTACTTACATCGATAAGGTCCTAGAGAGATTCCATTTAGAAAATTCTAAAAGAGGATATCTTCCAGTCAGACATGGTCTGAATCTTTCAAAGAGCCAGTGTCCTCAAACACAGTCTGAGAAAGATGAGATGGACAATACGCCTTATGCTTCGGCTATTGGGTCCATCATGTATGCGATGTTGTGTACTCGCCCAGATGTCGCTTACGGGTTAAGCATGACCAGTCGGTTCCAAAGTAATCCAGGGAAGGCACACTGGATTGCAGTCAAGAATATTTTGAAATATCTTCGGAGAACCAAAGATATGTTCTTGATTTATGGAGGTCAGGAAGAACTCAGTATTGAAGGATATACTGACGCTTCGTTCCAATCTGACCAAGACGATTTTCGATCGCAATCAGGCTATGTTTTTAGCTTGAATGGAGGAGCAGTGGTGTGGAAGAGTTTCAAACAATCAATTGTTGCTGATTCTACAACAGAAGCCGAGTATGTTGCAGCCTCAGAAGCATCAAAGGAGGCAGTATGGATTCGTAAGTTCGTTCAGGAACTTGGTGTTGTTTCTTCGAGTGCAGATCCATTGGTTATCTTCTGTGATAACACTGGAGCAATTGCACAAGCAAAGGAACCACGGTCACACCAGAAGTCCAAGCACATACAGAGAAGGTTTCATTTGATCCGTGAGATCATAGATCGAGGAGAGATCAAGATCTGCAAGGTACATATATATGATAATCTAGCTTACCCACTTACAAAGCCTCTGGCGCAGCAGAAGCATGAGAAGCACTGTAATAATATGGGTTTGAGATTTCTCAACCATTAGTTTAAGTGCAAGTGGGAGATTGTTGGGGTATGCCCTTAAGGCTAATGTTTGAGGCCTTGGGTTATTATCAGTATCATGTATAAACTAAGTATATGATTATAAAGTCAATTGTTGTTATTCAGATTGTTGCATTATCTGCTGCTGTATGTATACCTCTGAGTAATGTCTCAATGATGTTCAGCTTTGCTGACATTCAGAGTTGTCTTTAGTCGAGATATCTTGGTGAACATGAGACAGCCTTGATATGATGGAGACTAATATGTGTTCTAATCTTATAGGATGCTTCGAGTATGGAATAAGATTTAGACACATAGGTGCATTGGATGTACTGGACTGACCCTATTTAGGATATTCAATTGTTTGTCACAATGTGAATAAATCCTTATAAGCAAGCAAGTGGCATATTCCCTCTGACTTGAGATCACTTGTGTTTCTAAGTGATGATTGGCATTGTCTTGAGGTAGTTCAATATCATTTGAAAGATAATGGTTAAGGATTATCTTGGATAGTGGGCATGAATCATGTTAGGGCACTTATGATAGATAAAGGATTGCCCCTCCTAGTTGGAGTGTGATGTTCTACTGGGGCCCCCTCTGGATGAGATGGTTGAGAAAGTGTATGGCTATACCCAGATGACTATGTTCATCTGATCTAACCATTCTCATCGTGTTGGAATTACAGGCTTGACAGGCTTGTCCAACGAGAACATCCAGTGGCAAAGGGAACAAGTATGCTGGGTGAATTGGATTCACACTTGTGCTATGGTTTGGGAGTAGTCTTGGAAGACTCTTTCCTTCATATCGGGAGACAGTGATGTGTTGCTAGATACCCCTCTCTGATCGTGATAACATAAGTTATCATTACCGACAATGAAGGAAACCCTTAGGGTCGCACAATTTGATGATATGGCTTACTTTTGTCAGATCGTGTGGACTGGAATTATTCTAGTTCAGTTTAAAGCAATTTAAACTCTGATTGGAAGTGAGATCTAGTCTGATCATGTTTGATTGATTAGGGCATATGATCGGTAAGCTTCGATCGGCAGAATTGATGCTTGATCGTAAAGATCAAGAGGTTCATTGAGATGTGTGGTTAGATCTTGAACCATGAGGTTCAGAGAGATCAAGACCATGGCTGGTTCGATTTGGTTCTTGAACCAAATGAAATTGAACCGGTTCACTTATGTGAACGCATGGTTCAAAGGGGAGAGGAGTTTTCGATGGCTTCATGGGGACTTAAAGAAGGAATTATGTACTTACTATATTTGGAAGTCGATTTTTCTTTTGAAACGCCCCACGTTTTCGAACGGTGAACGTCTCTTGCCCCTTTCTTCTCTCTCGTGTGTGTGTGTGGTTCTTCTACACGATCAGCACCAGGGAGTTCGGCCAGCAAGAAGAAAAACATCTCATCACACGATCAAAGACTCCTTAGTGTCTTTGCTAGCACAAGGAGCACAAGGAAGAAGCAAACTTCATCTTGTGTGTGATTCCTTTGGAGAAGAAGCATTCGCCTCTTTCTTCCTCCAAGCCGCCACTCAAAGCATGGCAATGGTAATGTTCTAACCTATCTTTTCAAGGTTGATCATATGTTTAAGTCAAGCGATTTTGAAACCTAGCATTTCCGCCGCTGCACATTCTAGATGCGCATGTGACCTAGGTTTACCTGCAGATGCCTAGCGCCGGGGCGTAGTCTCTCAGCCTCTTCACTGATCGCTTAGTTCCGACGCAGACCGAGCACTGCTTAGCTCTTTTCAGTGCACTCAGAGGTCAGACCATCAGATCTCATTGCACCAGCAGAACTTTAGAGTTTTTCTCACAATCACAATGGTTACAGCCGCAGAGCGCATCTCCCACTTGGAGACTGCGATAGGGAACTTTGATGGAGACGCTACGATCATGGAGTGTCTCGAGGCACTTGGGTCGGCCGTGGAGTCCATTGGGACCCGCCTGAATTCTGAGTTGGCATGTCTCTCCAGTGTCCTTGCTGGACTTGCATTGGAGGTGGCTGGTTTGAAGGGGCAGGCTTTTACACGTGCTTCTACTTTAGCCACAGGTGCTGGGGGTACCCAGCCGCAGACCACTAGAGTGCGTGTCCCTGAGCCCTCTACTTTTAGTGGGGCACGTAGTGCAAAGGAACTTGAGAATTTCCTTTGGGACATGGAGTAGTATTTCAGGACTGCTCAGGTGCCTGATTATGAGAGAGAGCAGTTGTGTTTCGCCTATCTGACAAGTGACGTCATGCTCTCGTGGCGTTCCTTAGTGACACCTCTAAGAGAAGAGGTGCCACGGGACATCTCGTGGGACGAGCTAAAAGCTAAATTGAAAAGGATGAGTGATGACACCAAAATTCATAGTATATTTTGTGTCATTTGATGTGTTTTTTTGTGTCATATTTATACTCTTTTGCTTGTTTTTAAGCCTTATTTGTCAAATATTGCGGGATCTACACCATTTCTTGTTTTTGATCATTTTTAGGTTAAAAGTGCTATATTTTGATGGATTTTGAAAGATTTGAGCACACTAATGGATTCCGAATGTCAAAACAAAGCTACCCATCAATTTTCATTCAATTTGGAGCCCATTTGCAAAAATACGGCACTACCGTATTTTCTAGACAATCTGTCACGGTACCGTATTTTGCATCAGACGACAATCAAAAAATACGGCACTGCCGTATACAATTACACGGTACCGTATTCTTCACCAACTTCAACCAGAGAATTCTAGCACAAATACGGCACTACCGTATTTCTCGGTGAAATTTTCACGGTACCGTATTCTCCATAAAAACTCGACCAGAATACTTTTGCAAAATACGGCACTGCCATATGAAATCCCACGGTGCCGTATTTCTAGACAATTTTCTACAGAACTCCAGAGGCAGAAATATGGCACTACCGTATTTTTGAGTAAAACTTCCACGGTGCCGTATTTTCGGAGGATTTTCGCGAGTTTTTTGGGTCTGATTCTTGCGTGGGCCATAACTTTTGATCCAGAGGTCCAAATTAAGATCCGAAAGATGCTGCAGCTCGTCTTTAAGAGGAGAAGACACATGAAGTGAAAGAAGGAACTTTTATCCAGTATTGAGAGAGAAATTGACAGAACGGTGCTTAGGGTTAATTGTAATCTTTCCTTCATGCTAGCTTAGATCTTCTTTTGGGACATGGGGTGTCATCCCCTTAGTTTGTTAATGACTAGAAAACATTGATTTTTTGTCAAGTTTAATTTTAATATGATAATTTTACTTTTGTGATTGATTGTTCTTTAATTCTCTTTAGTTTTATAAATATCAGCATGTTTTAGAGTTTTGCGAAATAGACCGAGAGGTTGATCGTTTGAAATTCGGAACCCTAGGAATCGTTGAGTTTGGAACTATCGTAAGAGATTAGGTAGTGCTTCGAATTCTGATTTTTAGTGATTTTATTGCCATGTTGAATTTCTAATACTTTGGATTGAGTTAATATGTAGACTTGATTTGATCTTGCACGAGAGTGAGGATCGAGTCGTCGGAAAACCATAAGTAAAACCTCTGTTGAGTTTCAGGATGCACGAGAGTGATCCTTGAGATTCCACTTGAGATGATTGACTTAGAATTCGGATGCACGAGAGTGATCCTAGAGTTCTTTGTTCAATGATTCACTTATCTTTAGCATTGAGAATAGATCTTGCACGAGAGTGAGGAACGGTTATCTGCATGATTGTCTGCACGAGAGTGAGACAATACCTTTATGAAGTGAATTAGGTCTTTATCATAATAGAATTAAACTGACAACCTTTATTTCCTTCTAGTCATTAGAATTAAGGTGGATGAAACCCTAGTCCCAGTTTCTCTCTGATTTTCTTTTTCGTGTGTTCTCCATCATTGCTTTTCATCATATTCGGTTTGCTTAGCAAGTAAGGATACAACTATTTGGTACTTAATAATAAGATCTCTGTGGTTCGACATTTTTATTACTTCAAAGTATCCGTGCACTTGCGAATATGATGAAAAACAATGATGAAGAACACACGAAAAAGATAATTAGAGAGAAACTGGGACTAGGGTTTCATCCATCTTAATTCTAATGACTAGAAGGAAATAAAGGTTGTCAGTTTAATTCTATTATGATAAAGACCTAATTCACTTCATAAAGGTATTGTCTCACTCTCGTGCAGACAATCATGTAGATAACCGATCCTCACTCTCGTGCAAGATCTATTCTCAATGCTAAAGATAAGTGAATCATTGAACAAAGAACTCAAGAATCACTCTCGTGCATTCGAATTCTAAGTCAATCATCTCAAGTGGAATCTCAAGGATCACTCTCATGCATCCTGAAACTCAACACAGGTTTTACTTATGCTTTTCCGACGGCTCGATCCTCACTCTCGTGCAAGATCAAATCAAGTCTAACACAATAACTCAATCCAAAGTATCAGAAACTCAACATGGCAATAAAATCACTAAAGATCAGAATTCGAAAAACTACCTAATCTCTCACGATAGTTCCAAACTTAACGATTCCTAAGGTTTCGAATTTCAAACGATCAACCTCTCGGTCTATTTTGCAAAACTCTAAAACATGATGATATTTATAAAACTAAAGAGAATTAAAGAGCAATCAATCACAAAAGTAAAATTATCATATTAAAATTAAACTTGACAAAAATCAATGTTTTCTAGTCATTAACAAAATAAGGGGATTACACCCCATGTCCCAAAAGAAGATCTAAGCTTTCATGGTGAAAGGATTACAACAAACCATAATTTCAGAGGATTAAAAAGCGAAAAAGGGGAAGAAAAGTTACAAAATAGGGTTGTAATTGAAATACAACCCGTAATTTCACTTGTGAACAGTGCTGTCACCACTATTTTGATGATTTCTCCCTCGATCGGACTCCAAATGCTCTGAAACTTCTGGGGCGTGCTCTCCTACTCTAGACTAAGCTTCGGTGTAAAAATCACAATCTGAGATGTCCTCTATGCCTCTCAGCACGAGGACAAACCCTAACCGCCTCTCTGACGATTTCTCTCTCAATTCGTGATAAAAATTCCCCCTTCTACTTCGTTCATCTTTTCCTCTTAAGGACGAGTCCGCCACTTCTTTCGGATCTCAATTTGGACTTCTAGATCAAACGTTATGGCCCGCACAAGAATCAGCCCGAAAAAGTCACGAATCTGGTTTAAAAATACGGTACCGTATTCGGATTACGGCCGTGCCCGTATTTTTCTTCTGTAAGTTCTGAGCAAAAAATATGGTACCGTGACAATGTCGCCCGAATATACGGCAGTGTCGTATTCTCGCTAAAACTTTCTGGTTGAAATTGCTGCACAATACGGTACCGTGTAGTTTCATATGGTAGTGCCGTATTCGTGTCAAACTTTTTTGGTCTAAAATGCTACAAAATACTGTACCGTGTAGTTTCATACGGTAGTGCCGTATTTCACCCATGTCTTCTGCTGAGAAATACGGTACCGTGAGAGTTTGTCCAGAAAATACGGTAGTGCCGTATTTTTGCAATTTAGCTCCGAATTTCATGAAAATTGATGGGTAGCTTCGTTTCGACATCTGGAATCCATTGGTGTGCTCAAATCTTCCAAAATCCATCAAAATATGACACTTTTAACCTGAAAATGATCAAAAATAAGAAGTGGTGTAGATTATGCAATATTTGACAATTAAGGCTTAAAAACAAGCAAAATAGCATAATTATAACACAAAAAGACACATGATATGACACAAAATATACTATGAATTTTGGTGTCATCAAACACATAAGGCTCAAACTTTGCTTGTCCTCAAGCAAATAAATAAGAACAATGCTAAGTATGGAAAATATGCTCTTTTATGAAAATTAAATTTCTAAATATAATCACTTATGAAATATTCCACCAACTTTTTTGCACAAAATTTCAAATAAATACATCGTCCTCTAAATTTAATCTTTAAGATCTACAACTTTGATCAAATAAAATTTCGCAACTCGCATAATGAAAAGAATCTCAATCTCATGATTTCACCTTCGTTTTAGTTTAAATCTATCATACCTTTGTTTACAGGAATATGATATCTAAAATCTTTTTCCACTCAAAATCTCTTTTGCTGTCCTGTTTTTTTTTGTGTTTTTGATGGTATGTACCCACATAGATACACACCTTTTTTTTTTGTACTTCAACTCTTATCTTCGGTACCACTGTCAATTTTACATAGTGCCAAGTACAGTAGTCATTCTCTCATGCCTACCCAAAATTTTTCTCTCATCAAATTTTTTATTATTTTTTGACTTCAACCCATGTCTTAGGTACCACTGTCAATTTTTGCACAGTGCCAAGTAGGGGAGTCTCTCACTCTTTTTGTGGATCTTCGATTCTTTCTTCCCAACAAATAGTAAAATAGACTAAACATCAACTAGGCTAATCAATTGACATCAATTAAAAATTACACACATATGCTCATTTTATTCAAGAAAGTTGTTTCACTTTTAGATTGCATTAATCAAACAACATACCTACCCAAAACCCATATGCATCAATCAATGAATGATTTCAATAAGTAGATATATATTGAAGAAATAAATTCAGCATAATAGTAATATTTCCATTCATAGGCATGCATGAATATTCATAATTATAGAAAAATCTACCCATCTAAGAAAAACATATCATCAACTTATCAATCTTATCATTTCCTAAAAAAATCTCTAATTCAATGCAAAAGGTGTGAAGCATGAAAACTCATATAATCATAGTCAAAAGTGTAACATGATTGGTCCATATAATCACATAAGTCTCAAACAATGCAAAGGGTGTAAAGTGAGAACAAATCAAAGTTACAACCATATGAAATAATCATGAATACAAGAGAATGTAAACAATACTCACAAAACTATATAGCAAGTTTTGACCAAAAATACATAAGGCTCAGATCAAAATTAGTGTCGGGGCAAATGTTGCAAAGGTGTGCCTTTTGAAAATTTTACCTGCACAATTTAAGATACATAAGGCTCAGATCAAAAAATAATCTCTTACTTAAATCAAACGAAAATAGAACAATAATCTTTTCAAAGGGAAATCAGAGGTATGATCAATGGTCCAAAAGGGTGCAGGTGAAAAGATCTGATGCAAGCGAGAAGTAGATATGGAACAGAAGCTAGCCGAAGAGCTGCTAGCAATGATGATGGTGCCGATAGTAGAGTGAGTAATCTCTAGTGGCCTGCTAGAGAACATAGTCATAGAGGTGAGATCGTCGGCCGGTGCAAAATATAGTACTGCATAAAAAAATCAGAGTCAATAATAAAGAACTACTGCAAAAATAAATAAAATCATGGAATAAGAGGCAGCAAAAGAAATAAGAATCTGCTGGTGGTATGATCCAGTGTCGACGGCTGGAGACAGTGATGTCAGAGGCAGATGCAGTGGTGGCTAGAGGTGGAAGACAGTTGCTCTTGAAGATTTCTGGATCTGGAGGCAAAAGAAGCTATAACATGTAGAAAACAAAGAAAGTAGTTTTTGAATTTTTTATGAAAAGTAGCACTACCCAAAAAAAAAAGATTTAATGATCCAAATAGAAAATGGACAAAATCAAGTTGTAGAATAAGATATGTTCTTTTCAGATGTATGAAAATTAAAGGATCAAAATCTATCAGAAATTTAAGGCATCAACAGAGAGTAAGCTACTCAGATTAAAAACGGCAAAACTGCACAAAAGTTAATCAAATTCGAAAAGTTGCCATATGTCCTAGAATTGTCAGAAAATATTTTCATGAAAACAATTCATCCACAAGATAGAATGACATACGAACTTCATATTCCAAGTGAAAAATCACGGTTTCCAATCATCGAAGCACCTTAAAAACTCGCAGCAAAAGTGCTAATCAGATTAGTCAGAAGAAAACTGCTGCAGAAATTAATCAGAGTCAAAAGGTTGCTAGGTGCTTTTGAATGATTCATGGACATTAAAATTCAGTAAAAATATCCAGATGATAGAAAAAGATGAGTACTTCGTGATGGTGCAAGAGATCAAAAATTTTCGCAGCCTAGTTTCTTAAAATCGCAGTGAGAAAACACCTACTCAAATAAACAAACTACAGATTTCAAATACGGTACCGTGCAATTCCTCACGGCAGTGCCGTAAAATGCATAAAACTCTCGGGTCAGAAATCGGCAGAAATACGGTACCGTGAAAGATTTTCTCAAAAATACGGTAGTGCCATATTTTGCGCATTTTTTTTTCATAAAAAAAAGAAAAATTAGAAAAATTAATTCTAAAAATAAAATAAACTAGAATAAAAGAAACCAAACTAAATAAGAGTGCTTGGGTTGCCTCCCAAGAAGCGCTAATTTTTAGGTCATTAGCTTGACCAAATCCAATATCATGGTGAAGTAGGTGAATCAGTACCAAAGTAGATTGCATATAATTTTCTCTTTTTCCGCTGTCTAAAAAGCTTAGCCACTAATCTAAATATCCAAAATTTCATGTAAATCATAATCAAAGTGTCTTTCTCAAATATGCAAAAATTAAAATCAAAATTTTCAAATTCACACAAAGGATATTCAATGATCTTCCTATATTTGTCAGAGAGCAAAATTGTTAGTCCTTTCTTCAAATTTATGTCTTCAATAAAAATAGGACTTTGATCAAAAGATACAAGCATTGGATCATCAAAATAATTTTTATTTCTCATATTAGATTCCTCAATAAAGCACAATTTCTCAAATAAGTAAGAAGATTTAACAGTAGAGATGGCCAAAACATTAGAGTGAGGTTCATCAATACTCATAATTTTCAAATCTTTTTCATGTTCCTCATGCTCACAATCAAATAAATTATCAATTTTAAAATCACCAACAAAATCAGAGTAAGATTTTTCTAAATCAGTCCCCTCATATTCTTCATCAGATTTAACCATAAGTGACATATTATCAAAAGAATCAATATCATCAAAGGAGGGTTTTTCAATTTCAATTTCATCAAACTTTTCCACAAATAATTTATCAGAAGAATCAAATTCACAATTATCAAAATCATATTGAGATGCATTAATGTTCACATAAGGCTCAATCTCAAAACAATCATAATCAGAGGGGGAATTTTCTAAATTAACTTTTTCAGTTTCCAAATCAAACTCAAATAAACAATCTTGCTGTGCTATCTGGGTTTCTAACATTTCAGTACGAGCACATATATCATCAAGCCTATGTTTATGGGTCTCATTCAAATCTTCATTTTGTTTCATGAATTTTTCAAACATCAACTCTAAGTTAGATTTTCCAGTGTCCTCAAAGTATGGTTCAGAAATATGGTTCGAGCAATCATTAGAAAAAGAAGTTTGATGATTTTCCCATCTAGATTCATAATGATCATCTTGATACCATGAAGAATTAGAATTTGGAGGAATTAAAAATTTGCAATCAGAAGTATAATGATTAGATGATTTACAAATATTTCATGTAACAAAATAGGAGTGTAATTTCGATATATCTGCAATAGTGCATCGTGAATCATTTTGTGGCATGTACACCTTACCTCTTTTAGTTGCCTAGGAGTTGTGATAAAAAGACATATTTTCAAATTTATCAAAAATAGAGAGATAATCCAACACCAATCAATAAGAATATTTTTTTTTTCAAAATATATAAAAAAAATAGAAAATCTAAAACACAAGCAAATTCACAAATTTTTAGATATCACAGCTCTGTCACAACTGTGAAAATCCAAAACCTGCAAAAATAGAAAACAAAGTTAAAACTAAAAATAAATAAAACTTAGTCTAGCAATACTAACAACTATTTTGATATTAACAAAACTAAGGTCCCCGGCAACGGCGCCAAAAACTTCTTGTGTCTGCAAGTGCACGGATACTCGAAGTAATAAAATAGATATTGAACCACAGAGACCTTATTGTTAAGTACCGAATAGTTGTATTCTCATTAGCTAAGCAAACCGAATATGATGAAAAGCAATGATGGAGAACACACGAAAAAGATAATCAGAGAGAAACTGTGACTAGGGTTTCATCCACCTTAATTCTAATGACTAGAAGGAAATAAAGGTTGTCAGTTTAATTCTATTATGATAAAGAACTAATTCACTTCATAAAGGTATTGTCTCACTCTCGTGCAGACAATCATGCAGATAACCGATCTTCACTCTCGTGCAAGATCTATTCTCAATGCTAAAGATAAGTGAATCATTGAACAAAGCACTCAAGGATCACTCTCGTGCATCCGAATTCTAAGTCAATCATCTCAAGTGGAATCTCAAGGATCACTCTCGTGCATCCTAAAACTCAACACAAGTTTTACTTATGGTTTTTCGACGACTCGATCCTCACTCTCGTGCAAGATCAAATCAAGTCTAACACAATAACTCAATCCAAAGTATCAGAAACTCAACATGGCAATAAAATCACTAAAGATCAGAATTCAAAAAACTACCTAATCTCTCACGATAGTTCCAAACTCAACGATTCCTAGGGTTTCGAATTTCAAACGATCAACCTCTCGGTCTATTTCGCAAAACTCTAAAACATGATGATATTTATAAAACTAAAGAGAATTAAAGAACAATCAATCACAAAAGTAAAATTATCATATTAAAATTAAACTTGACAAAAATCAATGTTTTCTAGTCATTAACAAAATAAGGGGATTACACCCCATGTCCCAAAAGAAGATTTAAGCTTTCATGGTGAAAGGATTACAACAAACCATAATTTCAGAGGATTAGAAAGTGAAAAAGCGGAAGAAAAGTTACAAAACAGGGTTGTAATTGAAATACAACCCGTAATTTCGCTTGTGAACAGTGCTATCACCACTATTTTGATGATTTCTCCCTCGATCGGACTCCAAACGCTCTGAAACTTCTAGGGCGTACTCTCCAACTCCAGACAAAGCTTCGGTGTAAAAATCACAGTCTGAGATGTCCTCTACGCCTCTCGGCATGAGGACAAACCCTAACCGCCTCTCTGACGATTTCTCTCTCAATTCGTGATAAAAATTCGCCCTTCCACTTTGTGCGTATTTTTTTCTTAAGGATGAGTCCACCACTTCTTTCAGATCTCAATTTGGACTTCTGGATCAAAAGTTATGGCCCACGCAAGAATCAGCCCGAAAAAGTCACGAATCTAGTTTAAAAATACGGTACCGTATTCGGATTACGGCCATGCCGTATTTTTCTTCTGTAAGTTCTGGGCAGAAAATATGGTACCATGACAATGTCGCCCGAATATACGGTAGTGCCGTATTCTCGCTGAAACTTTTTGGTTGAAAATGCTGCACAATACGGTACCATGTAGTTTCATACGGCAGTGCCGTATTCGTGTCAAACTTTTCTGGTCTAAAATGCTGCAAAATACTATACCGTGTAGCTTCATACGGTAGTGCCATATTTCACCCATGTCTTCTGCTGAGAAATACGGTACCGTGAGAGTTTGTCCAGAAAATACGGTAGTGCCGTATTTTTGCAATTTAGCTCCGAATTTCATGAAAATTGATGGGTAGCTTCGTTTCGACGTCTGGAATCCATTGGTGTGCTCAAATCTTCCAAAATCAATCAAAATATGGCACTTTTAACCTAAAAATGATCAAAAACAAGAAGTGGTGTAGATTATGCAATATTTGACAATTAAGGCTTAAAAACAAGTAAAAGAGCATAATTATGACACAAAAAGACACATGATATGACACAAAATATACTATGAATTTTGGTGTCATAAAGCGACAGGACATCACGTTCCCCTCAGAGGAATAAGGGGAAGCGCCCAGCTCCAGGACCCAAGGGTGGGTATAAGAAGAAGAATGAAAAAGGATGAGCTAGCTCTTTAGGGACCGGCCAGAAGAAAGCCACACCAGCCGGTTCTCCTCCTAGGGGCACCCCAAGTAGTAGCTTAAGTGTTTCCTTTGCCGAGGTCCTCATCGCATGCGTGATTGTCCTCAGGGAGATACACTTGTAGCTATTGATCAGCGGGAGGCTACCCAATCTGAGGATCCTCTGATCACTGTGAATCCTTTAGTGATCAATGCCATTGCCACTTCCACCACAATGAAGACCAAGTTGATATACGTGGAGATGAGGGTGAACTCACATCGAGTTCATGCCATGGTTGATACTGGTGCTCTTATAGGAGGGGCACCCAGTGGCATTTGAGAGTAGGAAGTTGAGTCTGGTGGAGCAGCATTACTCAGCTCACGAGAAGGAGATGGTTGCCATGATCCACTGTGTTCGAGTTTGGCGCATCTATCTTCTCGGTAGCGCTTTCGTAGTGAAGACAGATAATGTTGTCAACACATACTTTGCTATGCAGAAGAAGCTTTCACCGAAACAAGCGAGATGGCAGGAGTTCCTCGCTGAATTTGATTTCACATGGGAGCACAGACCGGGGCGCTCCAATGTGGTTCCAAATGCTCTCAGCAGGATGTGCACTGTGGTGCTTGCTTCTGTATCGAGGATTGAGGGTGATCTCCTGGATCGCATTCGGCAAGCAGCTGTTCTCGACGCTAAATACTAGTAGTTGATCGCCGACATGCGGGAAGGCAAGGTTCATCGTTACTATCTTCAGGGCGACGACCTTCTAATGGCCGAGGGCAGTCGGCCACTTGTTCCGGCGACTAGCGAACTTCGACGCGAGTTGTTGAGAGAGCTTCACGACACGGCATGGAGTGGACATCCGGGACAGCGCAGGATGTTGATTCTATTATCCAGATCATGTTATTGGCCCTCCATGCGAGCTGATGTTGATCACTATGTTCGCACCTGCTTGATTTGCCAGCAGGATAAAGTCGACAGGAGGTGCGAAGCTGGATTGTTACAGCCTCTTCCTATTCCGGAACGACCATGGACTTCAGTTTCCATGGATTTTATCACTAGGTTACCAAAGGTCGAATGAAAGGCTTCTATCTTTGTTGTGGTGGACAGGTTCTCTAAGTACTCTATGTTCATCGCAGCACCTGAGCCTTGTTCAGCCAAGGAGACGGCTGATCTGTTCTTCAAGCATGTGGTGAAGCTTTTTGGGCTTCCCCTGGACATTATTTCTAACAGAGATGCCAGGTTCACTGGTAACTTCTGGATGTCCTTGTTCAAGACTCTTGGTTCCAAGCTAAAGTTTTCTACAGTGAACCATCTTCAGACCGATGGCCAGACGGAGAGGATAAATGCTCTACTTGAAGAATACCTTTGTCACTTTGTGTCGGCAAGCCAGCACAATTGGGTGTCTCTGTTATAACCTGAATTTGTTTATTTTATTTTTTAAACAGAATATAATTAAAAAAAATATTAGGGGTATTTTTGGAATTTTTAAGATTTATGGATTATTTTATAGAGAGAAATGTTATAACCTAAGTTTAGATTTTTTTATTAATTTAAATTTTAAATTTTGAGAATTTTCTATAATTAAATAAACCTCTCCCTAATCCTATAAATATACCATAAGCCCTGCTCCCTTAATCCTTAACCTGAACCTATTTTTCCTTAATCCTATTCCCTAATCCCCTCGTGCGCCGTGCTTTCTCTTCCACTCCCTGTTTTGTTATTGTTTTCTTTCCTTTGTTCTCGCTGCGCTGCCCACCTCTCTTCCATTTACATCTTCCCTATCAGAGGCAGTCGCAAGCGTCCGGTGGCATCAGGAAGGAGCGCCGGCGGCCACATTGTCCTTCCTTGGTCAGGCGCCCTTCGTCCGGCGGGATTCATACGTGTACAAAGCTTCGGCGGCGAGCAACGAGTCTTCTGTGCCCGCGGCTGTGAAAACTCCTCTTCCAGCATCGGCGGCAGCGGAAGCGACTTCTTCTTCCTCTTCCCGCGGCGGCTCTTTCCTCTCCCAACGCCGGCAGCCTAATCCTTTTCCGACGGTTGGTCTTCCCCGGCGAGCACCGGTGGTCGTCTCAGCGACGAATGAAGTTTGCTTTGTTCGTTCCACGTCGTGTGTCGCAGCAGAGGTAAGTTTTGATTTTTATTTATTTATTTATTTTAAATTCATTTTTAGAGAATAAATTAGTAAAAAAAATCTAAGTTATGTTATTAATTATTTTGGGGGAATTATGATAATTAATCTTGAGTAAAATTAATAAGAATTTAGGGGTTGAGGTTAGATAAGTTTTATTTATTTTTATTTTATTTAATTCATTCTATTCCTAGGGATAAATTAGTAAAAAAAATCTAATCATTATATGGGGGAATTGTATGATAATTAATTTTGGATAAAATTAATTTAAGTAGGAAATTAGAGGTTGAGCATATAATTATTGATTTATGCTTGTGTTGGATAATAACAAAGGTTTATTTAAAATATTTAGTTAAGAAGAGGTAATTGAGCTTTTAGAAGGAATTCAGGATAATAGCGTTTGAGGTAGGAATCTTACCCTACTACTTTCTTACAGTGTCAAGAATTATAGGATTTGCTGCTTAATACTTTCGTTTGAGATATGATGCATATGCTAGAATTGATTGACACTGATATCTAATTGTTCCGTCTGCTTGATTTGTTTCTGAAATTCAGTTGACCTCAATTATCTTGTTCATTAGTCATATTCTGTTTCTGTATGCATAATTAACAAAACTGCATTGAGATATATGATATATTGACATATGAGCATAGTTGAACAATTATGTATCTGTGATATTGGCACATGAGTATGTGGAACTGTTGTAAATCTGTGATGATAAAGTCGTGATATATATTGACCTATGGACTGGACGATTTATTCTCTAGTGGCCTGTTTATCTGAGTTATACTTCCGACGCGTATCAGACTATCTGTTTGCTGGTTAGGGTACCGCCAGTTGTCCTCGGGACAATACTATGGATGTCAGGGTTGGACGGAACCTACTGGGCTGTTTAAGACAGTCGTTCCATTGCATGAGCAACAGTGGAAACACTCTGAAAATGAGTGCGGCTCTTAAGTGAGATCTGTTGGCCAGCTTAATGATTTGCACGACATTCTTATATTATTTGTATATTGTTGTTCCAGTCTTTGTATTATCTTGATATTTGACTCCCTCACCATAATTGTTGATTCCTACTTAGCGTTTTGCTAACTTTCGTTGTTTCTCTTCCAGGTACAGAATTTAGCTTCTGGGAGGGATAGAGTAGATAACATACGAGCCCAAGTTGAGATAGTTTGTCTTTTGTATTTTTATTTCAGTTGATTTGTTTACAAATTGGATAGTATGTTTTAGAGATTGTATTATAAAACCGTGGATGTTAAATTTGGATTGTTTATTTAATAAAGGATATGAGATTATTGTAAGTTCTTTGGTTTTTATTAATATTGTTATCTCCCGGGGGAACCCTGAGCTAGGGATAGCTGGCTTCCCGTCGGGGTGTGACAGTCTCTCCTCGACACAGCACAGTTTGCCTACAACTTGCAGTTGTCTTCAGCCACCGGCAAGACACCATTTGAGTTGGTGTTAGGATGACAGCCTCTCACCCCCGCTGATGTTGTGTAGCACACCGATGGTGAGTGCCCAGCGGCTTATCGGGTTGTGAAAGATCATGCCGAGGTGCTCCAGGAGGCTCGTGATAGCTTAGAGCACGCTGCAAGAAGGATGCAACATTATGCCAATCAGAGTAGACGCGATGAACAATTCGAAGTTGGAGATCTAGTGCTATTAAAGTTGACACCTCAGATGTGGAGAAAGATCTCAGCTAAGACTGCGCATCACAGCCTTATTCAGAGATATGATGGACCTTTCAAGGTCTTGAGATGGGTTGGTGCTGTAGCCTACAGGCTGAAGCTTCCCGATAGATTAAAGCTTCATCCGACTTTTCATGTAAACTTTTTGAAAAAGTTTCATGCCGACAAGACCGACCCTAGTCACTCTCAAGGGAGTCGGGCTCCTCCTAGTGTTCGAGCAGAGTTTGACAAAAGAATTGAAAAGATTTTAAATCATAAAACACTTGAACAAAGTAGGAGGAACAGACGGATGTAATTTCTTGTGTAGTGGGAAGGAACACCCATAGAAGAAGCTAAGTGGGAAAAAGCTTCTGATTTGTGGCAGTTTGAGGAGGAGTTGAAGATCTACATGGACAGCCTATCGTCGAGGGCGATGACGAACTTGGGTGGGGGAGTATGCGATGCTTCTAGGATTTAGCACAAATCCCAAAGCACATCGAGATGGAGCGATGGCAGGACCCCTCATCATCAACCGTGTTGGAAGACTCAGGTGTGCGATTGTGTCACTGAGGATGCCACAAGTCCATAGGGCGAGGGTCGAGTCGAACCACGGAGTGTTGACGTGGGCGTGGAATCGACAAAGCGGTGATGGCGTCAGCGATTGGGCATGGAATCCACCTCGTAATCGACGTGGACGAGCCTAGGGTTGAGATTCCTTCTCACCCCGGTGGAAGCATGATTTTTGGCCATGGGACGGCGGAGATCGGCACTCGCGTGGCGGTGAGGATGGAAATCCATCCTCGTCGAGGGGAGGTTGCCAATGAAGCGATTATGGACGCTTGGGCAAGGTCTGGCAACAGGCGAAACAAATATGAGGACAGAGCTTGACGATTCCTGCCGGCGACGAGGTTCCGACCGTGGACTCATCCGCATGAGGCTTCAGATCGACTCACCGGTGCCCTGAGGTAAGGAGGGACTCATCCCCTCCGGCGCCGGCAGCTAGACGGGGGAGAGAGATCGGAATTTCCGATCTCCGGTTCCATGCGAGCAGCGCTTCCATTGGATTGGATTTCTCGTCGGCGGTGACTTCTCCGGTGATGACTCTTCGGCGGCAGCATCTCCACTCGACGGTGACCAGCCCCCGACCAGCCAGCGTGACTTCGGTGGCCGGACGGAGGAGGAGTTTCCTCCCCTGTTTCAGCCGAGAGCCTCGGCTCTGTTTTGGACGTGGGTCACGGAAGAAAGAAAGGGAGGGGCGAGAAGCTTTGTCGCGCACGTTCACCCACGCGTCTCACTTCGACTCCGACCAGACTTTTCGACACAGCTTCTCGAAGTATCTCGGTGGGCTTGGCTCGTGGAGTGGTGGCACGCTACAAGGGTAAACCCTCCCTAGATCTAACGTGTGTAGTGGTAGTAGGACGGTTTTCCTTTGTGTAGTGGATAGGAACCTTTACCGCCGTCCGAACTTTGTGTGGCTTTTCGTCCAGACAGTTCTTTGCATTATCTGTGTCTGCATATGTGCAGTGCGGATTGTGCTTACTTGTAGGTGATTGCATCGTTTGCTTGCAAAGCTGCAAAGTCCCGGGCGTGTATGCTGGTACCCTTGAAGGTGTTCGCCACCGTCCCCTTGTGATTGCTTGAGGCCGCGCCGGTGCCTATCTCGGTTGTGTAGAGAAAGGAGCGCGGGCCGTGGACTTTCTGTTAGTGTAAAGTGGTTGGAGAGTCTCCGTCACTTTGACATAGTTGAGAGATCTGTATTCGTGTCCGAGGGGCGATATTTATACCGAACCCTTCGCGCACGTGGGTGTGAGGACTTGTAGAGTACTAGGTCAGCTTCCGCAACGCGATCCTAATCGATCACGGGCCACTCTAGTGTAGGGCTGAGATCTCCGCGAAGGGATCCGCTGGTTGTGGTTAAATTTATTATTAAAAAAATAAATTTTTCCATAACATTAAATATAGTTGCTCCCCAAATTAATTAACTAATCACTGTTATCAAATTCGTTGGTTAATGCGCGCCGTAAATTGAATCAAAAGCGACATGCAAAAAGTGCGAATTTGTACCAGAATTATGAATTAACTTTCACAAGTTTTCAAGTCCTCGTAACTTAATTATCATTGATTAAGGTATAACATATGCTAAATTATAACCCGCATCAGATGTACTGAACGTCACGACAAGGCTCTCACGATGGATCGATCTTAGCTGACTGAAATAGTTCACGACAAGGCTCTCATAATGGATCGATCTTAGCGTAATAGTCAAAAGACAAGGAAAGAGGACCAAACTAAAGTTTGATTAGTTGGAGGATAAGCTTCAACGTCATTAGCAGGAGAATTTGAGCCTTCTCCCAATTTACGCAAGTCACCTCCCTTGAACCTTTCCATATGTTCTGATTTTCTTGCATTCCACATTGGAAGCTGATAATATCTACTTAATATAATTATATGCATTTATCAAAAACAAAAAAAAACAAAAAAAGGAATTTACAATGGTTTTGGCCGTGCGCGCCTGCAAATCTAATTAATTTAGACCAAGCCAGGTCTGCAATGCCTACTCTAAATTTGACCTAGTCCAACTCGTCATCATTTTGGACATGCAGGTTGAAGTTAGTCGACATCAATGACCAGCGTCGACTGCACGCATCCTTTGGATATACACAAAAAGTAGTGCAATTAGCCGACGCCTATGACCACTTCAATGCTGAATGGCCTTTACTATAATTACATTCCTACCACACCCACCTCTCTTTAATTGACACAGATCTACGTACGTAGCATGCATCCACTATTTAACTGTCCATCCATCACTCCACACCGACACGGCTGCAGTAAGAGATGACGATCATGGTAGATTGAGTAAGTCAAATCGTAGATCGGTTCATGCACCAAACTCGGTCCATGTCGTAAAGTTTTAAGCTAGGATTGGATTTACAAGGCGGTTGGCCGTCGCACATGTCTGTCCAGGTGGGCAGGCGGCTTTCTTAGGATTGCCGCGTCTGTGCTTCTCCTGGCTATATAACTGGGCCTTGCAGCTGCGTACCGCCATCGTTCCATCTCGTCTCATCTAATTTACTAGTCAAGAGGATCGAGGATGATGGCCTTGAGAAGAGGAGAACGGGCGTTGCTGTTTGCCCTTGTTGTGGCACTGTGCCTCACTGCTAGTGTAACTAGGACGGCGGCGCAGCTCCGTTACGGGTTCTATCTCCACAGCTGTCCTCAAGCTGAAAACCTTGTGAAGGAAGCGTTTCTTGAAGCGCTAAAGAGTGACAAAGGCATCGGCGCAGATCTTGTCAGGATGCACTTCCATGACTGCTTCGTTAGAGTGAGTCTGCATTAACCTCACGAGTTTTAGTAAGCTCTGCGAATCATATAATTAATGTAATTTTGATATGGCCATGATCCATCTGCAGGGTTGTGATGGCTCAATTCTGATCGATGGCAAGAATACAGAGAAAACTGCAGATATTAACAAATTCCTCGAGGACGAGGCTTATGACGTAGTGGACAATGCCAAGGAAAAGATCGAGGCTGTTTGCAAAGGAGTAGTCTCCTGCGCCGACATTCTCGCTTTCGTTGCCAGAGATGCTGTTGCGCACGTACGTAAACTCATACATATAGATTTACAACTTTATAATTCAAGAAAAAAACATTGCTAGATCTGCGACTAATGTTGGTGGTGGTACATGCAGTATGGAGGATACTACTACGATGTGCCAGCCGGTAGGAGAGACGGAAGGGTGTCTCTAGCAAGTGAAGCAACCGCTAACCTCCCCACTTCAAATCTAAAACTCCCCCAACTCACTGCAAACTTTGCCAGGAAAGGCTTGACCCAGGAAGAGATGATCACACTCTCAGGTCATTCTAAATTTTTCTTTTATGTGCATGATTCACGCCTGCAGCATGTAAATATTATTTTCAATTTCCTCCGTGGAGTGAGGATGAATTAAATGCCTTTTTTTTAAAAAAAAATAAAAAATTTACAGGAGCGCACACCATCGGCGTTGCACACTGCGAAGCCTTCGGCGAAAGGCTGTACCCAACAGTGGACCCGACGCTGGACCCGAGCTACGCGGCGCAACTAAAGGGGGATTGCCCAACCGCCAACACCGTTGAGGAGGTGCCCATGGACCCGCCGAGCCCGCTCGTCTTCGACAACAGCTACTACCAGGGCATCCTGAAGCACCGCGGCCTGTTCACCTCCGACCAGACGCTGGAGTCGTCGCCGTCCGGGGCGGCGCAGGTGCAACTATTCGCCACCAACAACGACATCTTCAACAAGAAGTTCGCTGCCGCCATGGTGAGGATGGGCAACATTGGGGTGCTCACCGGTAGCAGCGGTGAGATACGCAGAAAGTGCAGCGCGGTCAACTGAAAAACAGAAAAGAAAAGAAAAAGATTTGCTTGTGCTTTTGTTGGGTTTTAAATTGGCTTGTTTTGTGGGGATGTTGTTTGTTTGGAGATTGCGTCGCGTGCTGATCCACTTCAAGTTGCTTTCCCTTATTTTATGAATGAATAAAAAAGTCAACTGCAAGTTGTCAAGTGTTGTCTATATATAACATGTCGATGAATTAAGATGTGAGGGACATGCACCATATCAATTATTTGTGTCATTCAAGATAAAAACAAAAAAACAAAAAAACAAAAAAACTTTTAGCTCTCATTGTGCTAATATCATAGAGTTGAGGCAGTGCTTTTATTATAGTAATTTAATCTTATCATTTCATAGATATGATTTTGAACTGCAATTGATTTCTCTTTTTTATATGCATTCTCAAAGGCGAACTAGTTAAACTATGAAAGAAATTCCATGTGTTTTGGATGGAGATCTTGTACATAGTTCCCGTACACCATTATCTGCACCAATGCTCTTTTAGAAAAAGCGAGATGGCATCTTCCAATTATGTGAACTATTGAAGAGTCATTTTAGATCAACTTGATTAGTTAGAAATACAAACTACTTCTCAAAGTTCAACCTAAGTTTGACATACTAGAAAATAAGGACTGTTCATGATGTCGTGAAAATTGTTTCTGTCACCATATAAGCCACCAATAATCCTCATAAAATTCAAAAGGTTTAAACAAACTAAAATTAATAAAATTATTGACACAAATCTCCACTGGATGGAAGGAATAGAGTAGGGGTCGCAATCTAACCTGGTTCAGATGGGTACCCAACTTCACTCGGCCTATTTATGATGGGTTCGGGTAATCGATTAGTGAAATCGGACAGGTTCAAGTTTGATGGATTATGTTTTAATCGAGTTTAGGTTTGGGTAATTCACTTGCTTTTAGATCTATAAAGAAGTACATTTATATCTTGAAGTGAATCAGAAATCTTAACAAGAAGTTTGACTTCAAACGAGACTAATTTCTAGAATTACAGCCGAGGTCATAATTTACATCATGACCGTAATTCTCTTATTGGCTTCCCAATGGACATGTTTTTATGCAAGTATAGTCATAATCCGAAGTCATGCTCATAACTTCCTCGACAGCAACTTTTTGGAAGACAAAAAACCTTGACAAGGGAAATTACGGACATGACCATAATTCTTAGCATGGCCGTAATCTTCTGATCAGCGATTTTTGACATTATAACTATGGCTGTAAATGAAGCCAAGGTCATATTGCTCACCCGCAAATTTTCAGGCGAATCGGAGTTTGACGCTGAAATTACGAGCATTGCCGTAATCACCATGATGCCCATAATCTCATCGAGCAGCAATACAAGCCAACATTCAATTGGCCATAACTTCCTCGTCTTAACTCCAAATCAAGCATTCTTAGAGTCAAAATGATGAGTACTTAATGGGCCATATTTATGTGAGAGTTTCAAGCAATTAAGAGCTTCGATGAATGCATTACGAGCATGGCCGTAATCACCATTATGCTCATAATCTCATAGCAGCCAGAATGAAAACTACCATAACTCCCTCGTTTTAACTCCAAATTAGGCGTTCTTGGTGTCAAAACATTGAGAATTAAAAGGGCTATCAATGTATGTGTTCCCTTAGACTCCATTTAAGAGGTGGAAATCATGATACAAAGGGAGAACGAGTCTCGGACAAGGAGAGAGTTCTTGGCGAATGCAAGGGAGAGGAAGACCTTGGTGCGCCCACTTTAGAAAGTTTGAAGAAGGATAGTTGCTACCCTTCCTTGAAGAGTTTTCTTCTTTCTCTCTTCTATTTTCTCTTTGTTTCTTCCTTCTCTTGGAGATTTATATCGTAACGACGCTATGATAGCATAATTTCTCTATCGGAATTAGGATGTAGTTGAGTTATGTGTATCTTCTATTCGAACTTTTTTTTTTATAGCAAATACAATTTTATCTTGTGTTTATTCGATCTGTATTTTTTTACTCCTAGTATTGCCTTGATCACACAATTACTTTTCTTGGCTGCCATAAGAAGGACCAAAATGAGAATTGTGACGCTAGATCTGCTGGATCGAACATGCTCTGAACTGTCAAGAAATGGGGCAGGATCCGTATAAGGAACTATATGATATCTCTGAACCCACTGGATCAATCTAGATCTAGTTTGCCACAAAAGTAGGATGTCGATCTAGATTCATACCAAATTACGCCATCAAAAGAGGGTAATCAGAACCATTAGATATCTTCTTGAATAGTTTAAATTTGCATTGTTATAATATTATCTTGTTCGAGTTTAAGATCCACCAACGAGACAAACCCGAAGTTCTGATGTCTCTAAACCTTGTTTTCTACCCAGAACTATATCTTGCTTGATTCGGTTATCTTTGGTGCCAAGTTGTATTTGCTTTACTTTTCGTACCTCCAAACCACTTAACCGTTTGTCTAGCTATTAACTAATAATCTCTTGGTACTTGATCACTGTCCCTATGGGATTGACTCTTAAGTACTACTACGATAAACTGTTACGTTTGTGGTTTGTAGCATGACATACATTAAGTTTCGGCGCTGTTGCAAGGGACAGGCATCAATATCGAAGTGATTAAAGAATTAGTAGACTAGATGTATTACTTTTTGTTATTACTTTTATTTTTGTTTCTTTGTTATTGTAATTTAGTTTTTTTTCTCTCTAACTTTGTTTATTGAGCTTAACTGTTATATGCGTAGAGGTTTACGATCAGGTGGATTAGAAGATTTGTACGAGCTTGATCAAGAAATTGAAAAGACATTTCATCATAGAAGAAGACTGAAGGAATTGAGCGATAAGGAGATATCGGGGAGAACTGAACCTATTCCTATTGATCTGACGATGGCAAACAACAACAAAACTCTAAAAGATTTCAATGCTCAAAATGCGCAGGGTCTTCACTCAAGCATTTCTCGACCTCCGGTAGAGGCTAATAATTTTGAGATAAAGCCCTCCCTCTTATCGATGGTTCAGCAAAACCAATTCGGAGGCCTACCTTCTAAAGATCCAAACATGCACCTCTCAATATTCATGGAGTTCTACGATACCACAAAGATGAATGGAGTTTCTAGCGATACGCTACGACTATGACTCTTCCCATTCTCTGTACGGGATAGAGCTCGAAATTGGTTATTGATGAGTTGCATTTACATCATATTTTGCCAATATTTTATATGATATTTAGGCTCAATTATACGATTTTATACCAATTTTTAGTTTTTTTACTCCCTTTGGTATGAAATCTCTAATTTTCTTAGTTTTTATGAAAAAGCAGGTAAAATGGCAAAAAATGATAGATTTTGTAAGTTTTAAGGCCATAGCATGGTTTCTGAGGAAATTATGAAGTCGCTTATCAAATTTGAAGCGAAAACACTATCAGACGTAACATTCATGGCCGCAACCGTGAATTTTTCCGCTCACCGTGTGTTTTGCGTTCAACGGGTGATTTCGCAGCTAAGTATAAAAATTCACAAAGCTTTCACGGGTGAGGCCGTGAGTCTTTCATGAGCCATGAGTTTTTCTGTACACATAGTTTTTATTCACAAAGACTTTCATAGCCGAAGCCGTGAACTGTTTACGGGCCATGAGTTTTTCCACCTCATTTGGTTTTTCACTCGATTCGACTTCGAATTTAGTAAGAATCGAACCAAACTCTCCAGAATTCTTCCTTGAAGGGTTATAGATCAATTAAACTATAAAAGGGAGGATTTTTGGAGAGTTAAAAGGACTTTTTAGGACAAGAATAGACAAAGGCGGCAGCTAGGGCAAAAATCAATTTATGTGCAGAATTCTGGCGAGAGAGCACGCAAAGGAGGGAATTTGACACTTCATCTTCATCACCAGATCAAGGGGAAGAGTTCTAATTACATTCCTAGTGTCTTTTTGCATTATTTTTGAGAGATTATGTCGAGTTCATCAATATACATACTATTTTCTATAAACATGAAAGCTTAAACTCTTTTTCGGGATTAGGGGTGTAACCCGTTGATGTTTTATAGATTAAACTTATTGTTTAAATCTTTGACATGAATTTTATGGAGTTGATTGATTAGAATTGTGTTTATTCTATAATTTACTCTGATCAAGTAATTTTACGTCTTAGTCGTCACGAGAAGTGAATCGCGGCGCCGGATCTATTCTTTTCAAACCTACAAATCTAATCACGAGAGTAGTTTGGATTTATTTGAAGGATTTTTAAAGTTTTTCACATAGCTTAAAGGGCCTATTTACGTTAATTATCACGAGAGTAGGGAATTGTCGTAAATAGGTACCGAATTATGCTTCGGGATGAGGTAATCTGTACACTACGAAAAATCCCTTTCAACACTTTAATTTTCTACTCAAAGATTTATTTTTACTAAATTTATAATCCGTCAGCGTGGTGAAACCCCGAGACCCGATATCCGTATTGTTTTCTACCCGAACACTCGCTTTTGCTCTCTTATACATAGAAGTTTTTGAACAAAAACACCCTTTGAATCGTCTAGCTATAGATCAACTGTGTTATCGGTACTTGATCGCCAGATCCTTGTTGGGAATGATAATCTTTTTATTACTTCGATAAAGCCATGTACTTGTAGTTGCATCAAGTTTTTGGCGCCATTGCCGGGGATCAGGCTAGCCAATATCGATTTAATCATGAGATTTATAGAGTAGATATTTTTTTAATTTTAATATTTTTAATATTTATTTTCATTTTTATTTTTATTTTTTTTATTTTTCGCATTCCTTTTCCTTATAGTTAGTTTATTTTTTTTTTCTCTTTTTTGATTAACATGATGTATGAATAGGAGAACTCATAAATCGCTTGACTAGATATTATATGCTTTATTTTGCTTCTCCTGTTTTACACTTTGTATTTATAAATTTTATTGCATAAATTGAAAATATAATGTTTAACCAATGTCAATGGTCAAGTTAGATGTATGGGCCTCCAATAATGACAAGAGAATATGACATGAATGCATTACAATCACTTTCAGCAAAGATAAATTCCTTAACTCAATAAACTGATTATTTATGCATGCAATATTCTAAGTTGAAATCTATTACTTGTGATATTTGTGGATATCATGGGCATCATTATACTGAATGTCAATTAGAGATTCCTTCATTCTTTAACTCATGCCCTAGTACCTACAATCCAAATTGAGAGAACTATGAAAAGTTAATTCATCAGAATGACCCAGCTTTTATTCCACAATCAAACTTTAGTCAACCTTAAGAATCCAACTTAGAAACCATGCTTGAAAACTCTATAGCTGATATGACCAAACAAAGTTAGGAACTTCATAGTATAATTTATGGCACTAATAAAAATGACATAGAGGAAGGAATCTATGATGAATCTGAGAATTT
The DNA here is from genome assembly GCA_027563935.2 of Costus lasius. Classification (NCBI taxonomy): domain Eukaryota; kingdom Viridiplantae; phylum Streptophyta; class Magnoliopsida; order Zingiberales; family Costaceae; genus Costus; species Costus lasius. Next base: position 73,589,487 of record CM050447.1, on the reverse strand, counting down.
TGTAGAGTTGGAACAATCATTAGTTATGACCCCAGTCATGGATTATGATCTACCTTCTTTAAATTTTGATGATTTAAACAATTCTAAATACCCCCATTAACCCTTCCTTAGCATTTGACCAGCCATCTAGTCCCCTCTCACATAACAGAGTGTCTTGCAACACAAATACTTGGGACATATTTAAAGAAAAATTTGAACTTTTGGAATCTTGTGAGAAAAAAAATGAGGAATTTAAGGATCCTCAAATAAGAAGTAGTGAGATAGATGGGGGTGAATTTGATATTGTTAGGATGGAGTACCCCATTGAAGAGAAAGAAATTGAGGAGAAAAATGAGAAAGAGGATCCTGTGCACATTCTACCACTACCATCATATGCACCATCAATTCCTTTTCTCTAGAAAAATTTATTAGGAATTTGCATGATAGATGATGAAAGGGATGATTATAAGGATAATGACGATGAGGTAGCTAAAATATTATTTGATTGAAATCCAACCACATGTAACTAGATGATAATAATACATGAGATTCTTGATCACATTGACATTGAGGTAAGTGAAGAACCCAAAATAAAATTTGAAAACTTCTTGATCAATCCAAGGTATGAATTTTTTTGATCCTAATTCTAATCTTCTTCCAATTGCTGATATAAATCTAAAGGAAGAACGCATGATATTACTTTTGGATAAATGCAGAAAAATTATTGGGTATTCTTTGCATGACTTTAATTTTCATTTTTGTATGCATTTACTGGCCACTCCAACATGGATCCATCTGTTTAACTAGATATATACTTTGGTGGGCACACTCTTGAGATGGAGGAAAAGCAAAAGACTATATGCTTTCTACTATGCCACTGATTCACCAACTCCGCCATGACATGAACCTATGGTTGAGCTAATGATCTTAAACAAGTGCTTTTTGGGAGGCAACCCAAATTTTTAACTTTTACTACTCTTAGTTTTAATTTTTGATTTTCTTTAAATTTTTATGAAGTTTTGCAGCCTGATTTGATGAATTTTTATTGATGGAAAATCTATTAATAAGTTGTTTTATATATGACGAAGTCATAGACGCACTTGAGGATGACCCATTTCCTCTAGAAGACACTTGGAGAGACTCCCTAGGACCCGAGGTGGACACCCGGCAAATTTCAGCCCCGAAAGATATCTACCGCCCTGAACACGGCCAGGCCGTGATGGCCGACACAGCCGTGACGAGTCCACCGACCTCCTGCACAGCCGTTCCTCCAGCCATGCTCGGTATTGCCGGGTCCAGCCGATCCAGACACGGCCAGGCCGTGACTGCGAATACGGCCGTGACATGGTCGAGCGAAGCCGTGAACGTTGACACGGCCCTCGACACGCCCGTGACACCCACCGTGACGAGCTCGGCGGAATTTGGCCACAACATTACGGCCCGTGGAAAAGAGTACGACATTGCCGTAAAAACGAGCAAAATTTCTGTGGATCTTCAGCCTGAAATTACGGCCTATGGAAAAGGTTATGGCACTGCCGTAAAAGCGACCAAAGCTTCTGTGGATTTTTGGCCCGAAATTATGGCCCGTGGAAAAGGTTACGGCACTGCCAGAAAAGCGACCGAAGTTTCTGTGGATATCGGCAGCAGCGATCACGGCCGTGACGGGAAGCACGGCCAGGCCGTGAACGACCCGGTCGTGAACGTCCCGGCCAACTCCAGATCACCCGTTCATGCCCCCAAGCATGGCCCCGCCATGCCCGCCTCATCCAGGGGCCCAGATGCTGAACACGCCCGTGTTCGGCCTTGGAATGCAGAAAGGTGTCGTTTTCCATCCCGTTCGACGCTTGCAACGGTCCTTGCACCCCTCGGACCGTTTTGTGGGTGTGGTGAGCCCCTCATCCACCATAACTTGTCCCATCCGCTCCATCAACGAGGCTTCACCCGCATCCACGGAGTCCATTCATCCCATCAATATCACGAGAAGGCCGCCCCAAGACCCGACCTCAGATCACTACAACAACTGGGTCCTCAACTCGGCCCAGGAGATCGCCACCAATGTTCAGAATCAGCCCACGGTTAGTCGCTTTTGCTGTTTCATCGTTGCGTGCTCAGAGATGGTGTAGCCCACCGAAGTCGGCCCGTTCAAAGGCCCAAACGCCCAGCTAATGTCCCAGTGTTTGACATATTCCCTGCAGAAGTAGTTAGCATATTACTTTAGTTTGTTTTGAAGCAATATTGACCTTCTTTTAGTTAGTGAAAGGGGGGGGGGGCTGGCATATCCAACTACCCCCATGTGTTTCCCATGTGCCTCTTCTCCTCTTGATCTATAAAAGAGGCTGAGGGTTGTATGTTTTCCTTAGCTTGATTGTATTAGTCGCCTTCCCCCACGCGAAGGCCTAGGTCCTCCAACTCCGAGGAGCTCGTCTAGAGTTCCCTCGCCCTTGTAATCCGCTATCTATTGCGTTTAATCAAAACACTCGAAGAACCCTCCTTGGGCTCTGGGTCCTTTTCAAACAACTTTGCATTCAGCTCTTGTGCCCTTCCGGTGTTGCGTCTTGGGCTTGCGGAAGACTTCCCTTGCAGCCCCGTGGAGGTTTTGTTCACGCGCGCTTGCTTGCAAAAATTGGTTTTACGTGTGAGGTGAGTAGTTTCCTTAGTATTCGAGCCGTTGCTTCTCCGCGCATTTGGGTATTGCTCAAGAAACATCTTCTCAACTTTCTCATCGACTTTCACGTGGTTTTCCTCATCCGCACGTGTTTGACTTCCCTCATCTCAAGACCCTCTTGCGTCCTCAGCATCATCGTCTAATCCATTAGAGTACGAAATGAAGGTTCCCCTAACCAAAGGGGGGCGAAAACCCTATGGTGGCGCAAGTAAGATATGCAGCGGATACTAGGGTTTCATAGGATCTCATACATGTAAAATAATCAACTTTATATGCATGAAAATAAATTCATACCGATGCCATTTCAAGATGGCGCCTTGGAAGTAAAGATGCAATCGCCTCTTCTCCAAAGTCTCGCACACAAGATGAAGATGCGCTTATCCCTTGGTGCTCCTTGTGCTAGCAAGGTTCCTTGGAGTCCTTGATCGAGTGAAAGGGATGGAAGAGATGTCCTTCTCTTGGCCGAATCCTCCTCTACCTTCAAGACGTCGCCACACACGAAAACGTCGAGAGAGAATATGGGCGAGAGGCGAGAATAGAGAGCACTCTATTCGGTCGTGAACAACATCTCCAAGTGGAGATCGTGGTTACTAAAAATAGCCACCACACTTCACTCCAACGTTCATGCCAAGTGAACATGTCGCCAACTCCTCTCCCCATGAACCATGCGCTCATTTCATGAGCCGGTTCACATTGGTTCGGTTTAAGAACCAATCAAGCCAATGATCTAGTCTAGATCTCAAATAAACCCTAAGGCTCCAGATCTGACCGTTAATCTCTTGATGCTTCTGATCTGATCGATCTAGCATCCAATCTCTCAATCGAAGCTTACCGATCTCAAGCCCTAATCAATCAAACATGATCAGACCAGATCTCACTCACAATCAGAGATTAAATCCCTTTAAACTGAACCCAAACAATTCAGTCCACACGCTCTGACTTAAGTAAGCCATATCATCAAATTGTGCGACCCTAAGGGTTTCCTTTAAATGTCGGTAACGATAACTCACGTTATCACGATCAGTGAGGGGTATCTAGCAACACATCACTGTCTCCCGATATAAAGGAAAAAGTCTTCCAAGACTACACCCAAAACACAGCACAAGTGTGAATCAATTCACAAGGCATGCATAATTCCTTTGCCACTTGATATTCTTATTGGACAAGCGTGTCAAGCTTGTAGCTCCAATATGATGAGCATGATTAGATCAGATGAACACTGTCACCTGGGTATGGCCATACTCTTTTCTCAATCATCTCATCCAGGGGGCCCTTTAGAACATCACACTCCTTAAACAAGGAGACGGCAATCCTATGTCTATCACTAGTGCCCTAACATGACTCAAGCTCACCATCCAAGATAGCCTATAACCATTGTGTTTCAAATGATATTGAACTACCTCAAAACAATGACAATCATCATTTAGAAAACACAAGTGATCTCAAGTCAGAGGAAATGTGCCACTTGTCATATTCAAAGATTATTCACATTGCGACAAACAATTGAACATCCTAGTAGGGTCTGTCCAGTACATCCAATGTACCCATGAGTCTACATCTTATTCCATGCTCGAAGCATCCTATAAGATTAGAACACATATTAGTCTTAACCATATCAAGGCTGTCTCATGTTCACCAAGATATATCGACTAAGGACACAACAGCATGTCAGCCCAGCTGAACAGCTTTGAGACATTATTCAGAAGAACATATATTGCAGTAGACAATGTAGCTAACTGAATAACAACCATGCCTATATAAACATAACAGTTTATTACATGATACTGATACATTCCCAAGGCCTCAAACATTAGGCTTAAGGGCATACCCCAACAATCTCCCACTTGCACTTAATCTAATGGTTGAGAAATCTCAAACCCATATTATTACAGTGCTTCTCATGCTTCTGCTGCGCCAGAGGCTTGGTAAGCGGGTCTGCCAGATTGTCATCTGTATGAACCTTGCAGATTTTGATCTCGCCACGATCTATGATCTCCCTGATCAAATGAAACCGTCTCTGTATGTGCTTGGACTTCTGGTGCGACCGTGGTTCCTTTGCTTGTGCGATTGCTCCAGTGTTATCACAGAAGATAACCAAAGGATCTGCACTCGAAGGAACGACACCAAGTTCTCTCACGAACTTACGAATCCACACTGCCTCCTTGGATGCTTCCGAGGCTGCAACATACTCGGCTTCTGTTGTGGAATCAGCAACAGTTGACTGTTTGAAACTCTTCCACACCACTGCTCCTCCATTCAAGCTAAAAACATAGCCTGATTGCGATCGGAAATCATCCTGGTCAGACTGGAACGAAGCGTCAGTATATCCTTCAATACTGAGTTCTTCCTGACCACCATATATCAAGAACATATCTTTGGTCCTCCGCAGATATTTTAAAATGTTCTTGACTGCAATCCAGTGTGCCTGACCTGGATTACTTTGGAAACGACTGGTCACGCTTAACCCGTAAGCGACGTCTGGGCGAGTACACAACATCGCATACATAATGGATCCAATAGCCGAAGCATAAGGCGTATTGTCCATTTCATCTTTCTCAGTCTGTGTTTGTGGACACTGACTCTTCGAAAGACTCAGACCATGTCTGACTGGAAGATATCCTCGTTTAGAATTCTCTAAATGAAATCTTTCCAGGACTTTATCGATGTAAGTACTCTGGCACAGCCCGAGAAGCCTCTTAGATCTATCCCTGTAGATCTTCACACCTAATACATAGGCTGCTTCTCCTAAATCTTTCATCTGGAAACATTTCCTTAACCATGCCTTCACAGCATGCATTTCAGGAATGTCATTTCCAATGATCAAGATATCATCGACGTAGAGGACTAGGAAAGTAATTATGCTCCCACTAAACCTCTTATATACACACGGGTCATCCTCGTTCTTGATGAAACCGAATTCCGTGACTGATTCATCAAAACGAATATTCCAGCTTCTTGATGCTTGCTTAAGTCCATAAATGGACTTCTTTAACTTGCATATCTTATGACGATCTGATGGATTAGTGAAACCTTCTGGTTGTGTCATATACACATCCTCATCCAGATTTCCATTAAGGAAAGCTGTTTTCACATCCATCTGCCAGATCTCATAATCATAATATGCAGCTATCGCGAAAAGAATCCGAATAGACTTAAACATAGCTACAGGTGAGAAAGTTTCATCATAATCTATCCCGTAGATTTGTTTGAAACCTTTCGCAACTAGCCTGCCTTTATAGGTAACCACGTTACCATCCATGTCAATCTTCTTCTTGAAGATCCATTTACAGCCAATAGGGATAACTCCCGGAGGCGGATCAACCAAATCCCAAACTTGGTTATCTGACATGGAGTCCATCTCGGCGCGCATAGCTTCAAGCCATCTCGCTGACTCCGGTCCACTGACCGCATCCGCATAAGTGAGGGGTTCATCATTATCAATGATGTAGACTCCGTCATAGCGCTCAGGCTGTCGACGGATCCTTCCCGATCTTCGCGGTTCCCGTGATATCTGAGCCTCAGGTTGTTGAATTACCTGATCTACTGGCTCATGCTCATCCAATTCTGCTTGAGCACTTTGTCCTTCCTCTGGATTCTCATCCAGTTTTATTTCTCTCCCACTGGCCTCTTGCAGAAGAAACTCCTTCTCAAGAAATATGGCCGTCCGAGCAACAAAAACCTTGTTCTCTTTGGGATCGTAGAAATAATAACCCTTAGTTTCCTTAGGGTAACCGACAAAGATACATTTGTCAGATCTGCTCTCTAGTTTCCTAGAGGCGAGCTTTTTAACGTAAGCCTCGCAGCCCCAGATCCTGATAAATGTCAAGCTTGGCTGTTTTCCATACCATAACTCATATGGCGTCTTAGAAACTGCCTTGGATGGCACTCGGTTTAGTACCTTTGCAGCTGTTTCCAGTGCAAAACCCCAAAAGGAGTAGGGTAGAGCAGCCTGACTCATCATAGAACGAACCATATCAAGTAACGTTCTATTTCTCCTTTCGGACACACCATTCCATTGCGGTGTTCCTGGCGGAGTGAGCTGTGAGATAATCCCACACTCCTTCAAATAGTCAGTAAACGCATGACTTAGGTATTCACCACCTCGATCAGAATGAAGTGCCTTGATATTTCGGCCTAGCTGATTTTGTACTTCATTCTTGAACTCTTTGAACTTGTCAAAAGATTCACTTTTATGTCTCATTAAAAAGACATACCCATATCTACTGAAATCATCAGTAAAGGTAATGAAGTACTGATAGCCACCTCTGGCATGTTTACTAAATGGCCCACACACATCAGTGTGTATAAGGTCAAGTAAACCTGAAGCCCTTTGTCCTTTGTTAGGAAAAGGTGACTTCGTCATTTTACCCATTAAACAAGCTTTGCATGTATCAATCTCCTTGTAGGAGAATGATCCCAGCAGTCCATGATCATGCAACCGCTTAATGCGTTTCTCGTTAATATGGCCTAAACGACTATGCCATAGCAAGGTGCTGTCATCAGTATTCTTGGCTTTCTTAATATCAATTTTCTGTATAGAACATTCCATGTCCAACATGTATAACCCATTGCTAATTGAACCAGTTGCATAAACAATATTATCATAAGATAAAACACACTTTGAAATATTGCATTCAAAGGAAAAACCCTTCCTGACAAGAGCAGGAATGGAGATAATATTTTTAGTAATACTGGGAACAAAATAACAACTGTTTAGTTCCAATACAAGTCCAGATGGTAAAGAAATGAAATAGTCTCCTACAGCAACAGCAGCAACCCGTGCCCCGTTTCCAACGCGTAGGTCCACTTCATGCTGTCCCACCTGCCTTCTTCTCTTGAGTTCCTGTACATTTGAACAAATGTGAACTCCACATGCAGTGTCCAACACCCATGATATAGAAGAAGAAAACATGACCTCAGTCACGAATATACCTGAGCCAGAAGCGATGCTTCCCCTCTTATCTCCTTGGAGCGCTTTACAGTCCTTTTTCCAGTGACCCAGCTGGCCACAGTGGAAACACCTGTATTCCTTGGACCGCTTAACCTTCTGCTTCAGAGCCTTGCTGTAGCTCTTGACAGGGGTCTTGCCCTTCTTCCCCTTCTTCTTGTTGTTCCTAGAAGGAACCATTAAGACAGAGGTCGAAGGCTTTCCCTTCAGAGTCTCCTCAGTAGTGAGGAGCATATTCAGCAGCTCTGCCGGAGTACAATCGATTTTGTTCATATTAAAGTTAATAATGAACGCGTCGAATGAAGGCGGGAGAGACTGTAGAATAATATCCACAGCAAGCTCCTGGTTGATGGTATGCCCCAGTTTCTCTAGAGCCTCCTTGTGCCCAATCATCTTGAGCACGTGAGCTCCCACTGGGCTCCCTTCAGCCAGTTTGCTCTGAAAGAAAAGCTTTGTCAGATTATAGCGCTCTGTCCTCGCCTGTGCAGCATACAGCATCTTGAGGTTCGCTATCATCTCTATAGCCGACATATCCTCATGCTGACGCTGCAGCGGTGGCGTCATAGACGCTAGCATCAGGCAAGCGACATCAATGCTATCATTGACGTGCTTTTCATAGGCTTCCCGAACCGCCCTTGCGGCGTTCGGAGCGGGTTGAGGCGGTATTGCCGTCTCGAGGACATACAGTTTCCTCTCTGCCTTAAGAACGATCTTAAGGTGTCCGAACCAGTCGGAGAAGTTCGACCCAGCAAACTTCTCCCTTTCCAGTAGGGATCGCAGATTGAAGTTCATGGTGTTCGTTGCTGCAGGTATCTACAACAATGCAAGAACAGCAAGGTCAGTATCAATGTTAAGAATCAATCAGGACTTAAGAAAGATTCTTTTTCTCACTATTTTATCTGACTGAAAAATCCATTAAACAGTCCGAAAGAGTAGACACTCTTTTAGTGAGATGGGATCCGGATTTCATACTTGGTCTCCGCGTCCCGCTCAGGCGAGATAAGATGCACAGAGAGTACAAGCACTAATCTCCGGTAGGCAGTCCCTGCCGATCGCCAACCCGTGCGATTCCCCTTCATCTGGGCAATCCAGCAGACTGTGCCAACTGAGTTGGTACAACACAGTCTCTGATCCCACAGATGGCTGCCTCCATGTGCTACCATATGCGCCACATATGTAGCCTACATGGTCAAGCTGACCCGACCTACTCCCTGGACCACTATGTGCTATGCTGAGCAACGAGAAGGGATAAATCCCTACTCTGTAACACACAGGTGTAATCCCACACCGTCTGAAGATAGATGGACGTGCCCACTGAGTGGGTACAACACGGCTCCAACGATAATCAGAACAGTGAGGTTTCGCGTCAGAAGGCTTACGAGCTTGATATTTTAGCGTTGGATTTTAACGGTCTTTTTATCTTCTTCACTATCATGCAATTCCTATGGTGATAGCAGAAGATAAACTAATCATGCAGTTCTAATATTTAAACAATAATAAAAGAAAGCATGAATCTTATGTGGTAAAAGCCCATAGCCCTAGTAAGACCTTAATTTAACTTAAGTCTTGACTTGCTTTTCTTCATAGGGCCTTTTGCTGCTCATCTGGCCCAAACCTGGGCCCAAGCGCCATCTGCAGCTCTGGTGCGCCCACCAGGAATTTGCGCCAGGTCATAGGGTCGAACCCTAGACCTCCCACCTAGTCCAGCCACTGCTGCAAGCGCCTCTGCCAAGTGTGCTTTGTGCTCTTGTCTAATTAAATTACAAATTTAACTATCTAGACAAGATTGACACGCAGGTCAATAACATTTTATAAATTAAAACAATGTGATACGCAGATCACAATAATTAATTTACAACCATAATTCCAGGCTCGCAGGCCCCAGCACAGCACACAATTAATATGGGCAGCCCACATAAGAGTAAATAGACAAATATATGGCATCATTCAAAAAACATGTGATCCATAAAAATTAAAATTTTCGAAAAACCCCATAGGCTTCAATTTTAATTTTCTTATATGCCCTACAACCTTACAACGGTCCATTAATAGGGATCCACTCATCCAACCTAGTCAGATCCACTGCCCTTGCATGCACCAAGTCCTAACTGACTTGAGTCGACCAAAAGGCCAACCATGCATGCGCCAAGGGCTGAACGACCACGCTGAGGTCTGGCAAGCGGGTGTGACCCCGGGCCTAACTCAGGTGCGTTCATGGGTCGTCTCAATCAGACATCGCTACACGCCTGTCTGCAGTCGACCTATAGCCACCTTAAGCTTGCGCCAAGGTGCTATCCAGTCGACCCATCAAGGCTGTCAGATAGTCTGATCAGACTGATTGGATCTGACCTAGGGGGTGATTTCAACCCTACTAACCCGTTTAAGGGTTTACAGCAGGCGCTTAGATCTAAGTGAGATCGCGCAAGTGAAATGTTTTTAACAAAAACAAACTAAGCGCCACAAAAACATGCGCCAACTATACATATTTAATTTTCGCATATAATGCTTCAACTAAAGATGAATTTCGCATGTATAGATCTAAGCAAACAAGGATCACAAAAATGGCTAAAGCAATCATAAAACATGCATAGACCAGGCTCTGATACCAATTGAAGGTTCCCCTAACCAAAGGGGGGCGAAAACCCTATGGTGGCGCAAGTAAGATATGCAGCGGATACTAGGGTTTCATAGGATCTCATACATGTAAAATAATCAACTTTATATGCATGAAAATAAATTCATACCGATGCCATTTCAAGATGGCGCCTTGGAAGTAAAGATGCAATCGCCTCTTCTCCAAAGTCTCGCACACAAGATGAAGATGCGCTTATCCCTTGGTGCTCCTTGTGCTAGCAAGGTTCCTTGGAGTCCTTGATCGAGTGAAAGGGATGGAAGAGATGTCCTTCTCTTGGCCGAATCCTCCTCTACCTTCAAGACGTCGCCACACACGAAAACGTCGAGAGAGAATATGGGCGAGAGGCGAGAATAGAGAGCACTCTATTCGGTCGTGAACAACATCTCCAAGTGGAGATCGTGGTTACTAAAAATAGCCACCACACTTCACTCCAACGTTCACGCCAAGTGAACATGTCGCCAACTCCTCTCCCCATGAACCATGCGCTCATTTCATGAGCCGGTTCACATTGGTTCGGTTTAAGAACCAATCAAGCCAATGATCTAGTCTAGATCTCAAATAAACCCTAAGGCTCCAGATCTGACCGTTAATCTCTTGATGCTTCTGATCTGATCGATCTAGCATCCAATCTCTCAATCGAAGCTTACCGATCTCAAGCCCTAATCAATCAAACATGATCAGACCAGATCTCACTCACAATCAGAGATTAAATCCCTTTAAACTGAACCCAAACAATTCAGTCCACACGATCTGACTTAAGTAAGCCATATCATCAAATTGTGCGACCCTAAGGGTTTCCTTTAAATGTCGGTAACGATAACTCACGTTATCACGATCAGTGAGGGGTATCTAGCAACACATCACTGTCTCCCGATATAAAGGAAAAAGTCTTCCAAGACTACACCCAAAACACAGCACAAGTGTGAATCAATTCACAAGGCATGCATAATTCCTTTGCCACTTGATATTCTTATTGGACAAGCGTGTCAAGCTTGTAGCTCCAATATGATGAGCATGATTAGATCAGATGAACACTGTCACCTGGGTATGGCCATACTCTTTTCTCAATCATCTCATCCAGGGGGCCCTTTAGAACATCACACTCCTTAAACAAGGAGACGGCAATCCTATGTCTATCACTAGTGCCCTAACATGACTCAAGCTCACCATCCAAGATAGCCTATAACCATTGTGTTTCAAATGATATTGAACTACCTCAAAACAATGACAATCATCATTTAGAAAACACAAGTGATCTCAAGTCAGAGGAAATGTGCCACTTGTCATATTCAAAGATTATTCACATTGCGACAAACAATTGAACATCCTAGTAGGGTCTGTCCAGTACATCCAATGTACCCATGAGTCTACATCTTATTCCATGCTCGAAGCATCCTATAAGATTAGAACACATATTAGTCTTAACCATATCAAGGCTGTCTCATGTTCACCAAGATATATCGACTAAGGACACAACAGCATGTCAGCCCAGCTGAACAGCTTTGAGACATTATTCAGAAGAACATATATTGCAGCAGACAACGTAGCTAACTGAATAACAACCATGCCTATATAAACATAACAGTTTATTACATGATACTGATACATTCCCAAGGCCTCAAACATTAGGCTTAAGGGCATACCCCAACACGAAACTAAGGAGCCCTACATCCGCTGCGTCAATATGCACGAATTTTTAGAAAATTTTTTACTTGAATAACAGGTGCCAAACGAGACATTCACGAGTGTGGCCATGAGTCACTCACGAGTCATGAATTCTGCGGCTGAAGGAAATATGAGAAGGCCAAAGTTCACAGAAACTTTCACGGTCACGGCCGTGAGTCAATCACGGGTCGTGAGTTTTATTTTGCAAAGGGACTTAAGTCACAGAAAGAATCACGGCTGTAGCCGTGAATGACTCATGGGCCGTGAAGACCCTGTTTTAAACGTTATGGGCGAAAGTTAGGGTTTACGCCTTCACTCGTGAATTCGATTTTCCACCCGATTTCTTCCACTAGAAGTGAATAATTCTTGTTCCCGACCTTCCTCCACCTCCGGCAAGTGTTTTCCGACTATCTTTTAGCCAATTTCAGCCGGATTTCCATAGAAATTGTTGGACGCCCTCAAGAACACGAGTCTCATTGCTGACGTCCGATTTCAGCTAGAAATCATCCTGATTTGTGAGAAATCTTTGCTCAGCTTTAGGCTTTAACTTCTTTATCAGATTTGTAAAGCCTTTGTGGTGATTTAGAATTGGATTTCATAGGATTTTTGAAGTTTCTCTCGATCCCTTGCTTGGTGGTTACTGTAGCTTCAAGAAATCTCTGAATTTTCATTTTTATTAAGAGGTTTCTACTAGATTTGTTGTTTTACCAGGAGGAACAATTAGAACTAGACCATATGGGGCAATTAGAAAAATTGGAAGACTAGGACCCTATTCTCCATGGTATCAGAGGTATAGGATGCTTCATGAGATTCCATAGACTTCCGATATGCATATTGATTCACAACCTGCGGAGGATATTCTAGAAGACACATTAGCATCACAGTCAGCTCAGATGCCAGCGATGTCTACTCCACCATCAACTCAGACTGAGACTCATACTGATTTTTCGTTAGACATTTTACCAAATTTACTAGCTACTACACCAGAGCTTCTAGAGGATACACCTTCACCACAGCCAGCTAAGGTTTTTGCTGATTTGCCATCAGATATTCTACTGAACTTACCCGCGGATATACTAAAGGACTCTGAGGATACCGAGAGCGACTGATCCTCTGTGAGTATTTTATTATTTTATTCTATCTTACACATCGAGGATGATGCTTATTTTTCTTCATGGTATCTAACTTGCGTCTTCTCCTTGATCAGGAGCTGATAGTTGATTGATGCTGATGCAACACTCACACCTCTTTTATGTTTCATTTGTGTGTGTGCATTGTATTCCAGTACTCTGTGACATATATTTTTTGATTTGTATATTTGATACTTGATATTCTAGTTGGTATTGTATATATGTGATCGTATTGATAGTTAGGATGTGGTACATGGGTTATCTAATACGGTATTGAACATATTAGTTGCTTACCATGTATCTGTGATGGTTTGTGTTGATTTGTGATGCTCTGGTAATGTTTTCGGTTCATTTGTAGTTGATTCTGATATTGGTTTTGATATTGAGATGAATAGTATTTTTGAAATAGTAAATGTGATTTGGTTGATGAAACGTGATGGTATTTGATATTTGAAACTTGTTTACGGTGTAAAATATTGATATCTATGATGTAATATAGTTTTCGGATTTTTCTTGTCACAATTTTGAGCCGTCAAAGTCTGCCCTCTTAGTAGCTTTAATTTGCTTATATACAAACCCACAAACGGGTACGGGTTTAATACAAATCGGATATGGGTTTAATACAAATCCTAGTTAATATTTATATGAATACCACACTAATATCCCCCCTCAAATTGATGCGGCATAATCAATGAGCATCAATTTGGTAGATAAGAACTGATGACGAGGCTTGGCGAGAGCTTTAGTAAAGATGTCAGCTATCTGAAGATTAGCAGTAATATTTGGAAGAGTAATAAGATGAGAATCATAAGCTTCACGAATGTAGTGATAATCAACTTCAATGTGTTTGGTACGCTCATGATACACGGGATTCATAGCAATTTGAATGACACTAGTATTATCAACATGCAAGGAGGTAGGCTCAAGTTGAGGAAACCCAAGCTCTCCTAACAATCCACGTAGCCAAATGATTTCAGAATAAGTAGAAGACATAGCTAGATATTCAGACTCGGTAGAGGACTTCGACACCCGATTTTGCTTCTTACTTTTCCAAGAAATAAGTGAGTCACCAAAAAACATACACCAACCAGTAACAGAATCAACTACAAATGAACCGAAAGAGTTAGCTGGAAAGTAAAGGCCTGTGGTAGAAGTACCTTTTAAGTAGAGCAGAATATGACGAACTGTAGCTAAATGAATATGCGTAGGGACCTGCATAAATTGGCTCACTTGTTGAACAACAAAAGAAATATCTGGACGTGTGACTGTTAGATAATTCAGACTGCCCACAAGTTGTCGATACAAAGAAGGATCAGAAAGAAACATCCCATCATTCAGACAATATTTAACATTCACTTCTAAGGGAGTATCCACTGACTAACCCTCTGGAAGGACAGCAAGAGTGAGTAAATCCTCAATATATTTATGTTGATATAGAAAAATACCATTTGAGGTACGAGAAACTTCGAGACCCAAGAAATAGTGCAGAGATCCCAAATCCTTCATATGAAAACATTGCTGAAGATGGTCTTGAAGTTTTGACATTAAGGATAAGTCAGAACCAGTAATAACAATATCATCAACATATACCAAAAGAAGAACAATACCAATAGAAGTCTTGCAAAGAAATAAAGATGAATCATATTGATTTTGAGTAAATGAGAAGTCAAGAAGAGTGGATCCAAACTTATCAAACCATGCACGGAGCGCTTGTTTCAATCCATAGAGAGATCGTTTTAACCTACAAACATCAGAAGAAGATGTAGAAAATAGTCTAGAGGGAGGAGTCATATATATCTTCTCCTTCAAATCACCATGTAGGAATGCATTTTTAACATCCATTTGATGTAAAGGCCATCCTTGAGATCCAGCAATGGCAAGAACAAGACGAATAGTGGTCATTTTAGCAATAGGGGGAAAAGTCTCCTCATAATTGATGTCGTATTCCTGCCTATTACCAAAAGCCACCAAGCGAGCTTTATATCGATCAGATAACCATCTGCCTTCAGCTTAATAGAATATATCCACTTACAGCCAATCGGTTTAACATCACTGGGATAAGAAACAATGTCCCAAGTATGATTCTCCTGAAGAGCGTGAAGTTCCTCACGCATAGCATTTACCCAACAAGCTTGCGTAGAGGCCTGAGAATAAGAGGTGGGTATGATGGTATTAGTTAAAGTAGCTGAAAAACCATACCTATGAGGAGGCTTAATGGTGCGAGAGGAACGCTGGGGACGTACAACATTAGGCTCAGTATGAACTTGAACTTCTGGATCACTTTGAAGAACAGTATGAGGAGAGACAGTTCGTCATCGTTGATAGACTATACCAGGTATAAACTGTCTAGTAGACCATGATGCTTCCTCAAAATTAGGAAGAAGAATTGGTGAAGTAGAAAAAACTTGATGCTGAAAATAATATTCTCTCAAAGAAAATAACATTCCTAGAGATACACATATGATTAATAGTAGAATCATAACAAACATAGCCTTTTTGATTGGTCCTATAACCCATACATGCACACCGAACAGATTGAGCAGCAAGTTTGTGACGTTCATGAAGAGGTAAATGAACAAAGCAAACACATTCAAATGTATGAAGCATATGATAGTCAAGATAAATACCAAAAAGACAATAAAATGGAGAATCAAATCCCAAGTGTTGAGAGGGCATGCGATTAATCAAGTACACGGCAGTAGTCAATGTTTCAACCTAAAATTTGGATGGCACGGAGGACTGTAAAAGTAGAGTACAAACCATGTCCAACAAATGACGATTCTTGCGTTCAGCCATCCCATTTTGCTGTGGAGTATAAAGACATGACATTTGAGAGATGAAACATTTTTCTTGCAAATATGCCTGAAATTCATGCGACATGTATTCGCCACCATTATCAGTGCACAAAATCTTAATGCGCATAGAAAACTGAGTCTCAATAAGAGCGACAGAGCTCTGAAATACTCGAAAGACCTCTGATTTAGTGTGCAGAAAATATATCTAAGTGAACTGACTATAATCATTAATAAATGTTACAAAATAACGGTAGTGACTATGAGATACAACAAGAGTAATACCCCAAACATCACTATGTATAACATCAAAACACACTTTTGCACGACTACTAGAATTAGGAAAAGGCAAAATTTTACTCTTTCTAAGCTTACATGTAGCACAATTAAATGTCAAAATAGAATTGAAATTGTTACCAACAAAACCATGTTGTATCAATTTGACAAAATTACATGATTCAGATGGCCTAAACGTTTTTGCCAAAGTTCAACTTGATTATCAACAATAACAGAAGATAAAGCTAAAGATTTGGGAATGAAAAAATGCAACGAAAATAATCTGCCCACTTTAGGCCCCTTCGCGATCACCTTCCCCGAAGCCGGATCCTGTACAACACATTCAGCACGAGAAAAATGAACATCACAGTGATTCTCCACAAGCTGACCAACAGATATCAAATTAGTTGATAAGTTTGGAGCAACAAAAACATGACTAAAAGTGTGACCAATATCACCAATAGTAGTAATCGGAAGGCTACTACCATTAGTTATTTGAATATATTGGTGACCAGTATAAGGATGCAAATTTTGTAAAAAATCAGAAAAGCCAGTCATATGATTAGAAGCACCAGAATCAACAAACTAAGTAGATGAAGCTTCCTTACCCCGACCTTGAGGGCCAAGAGTAGAGAAAGCAGAAAGATTTATTTGTTGTACCATCTCTAGAGTCATAACCACTTGATTTTGACTTGTAGGAATAGAAGTGGTCCCAGTAATAGTTGTAGAGGCAATGGAATCTAGTATAGTAGTATGCGCTGCCTTGTAAACCTTTGCCCTCTTATTTTCTAGACATGTAGGATAATCCTTGATAATATGTCCATTTTGTTTACAATAGTTACAGAATTTCTTGCTACAATTTCTAGCTAGATGACCAAATTCCTTGCAACTATAGCATTGTATTTGTCCTTTACCCTGATTTTTACCTTGTGCTGCATAAGTCAGATTGACAACCTCTGAAGTCCCATGAGTCACACCAATGACTGATTGAGTGGCTAGACATTGCTCTTCATGCAGAATCTCACCAAGACAAATGTCTGAAGACAGAATAGGATATTTATTAAGTAATCCACCTCGAGCAACCTCAAATTCAGGTCTCAATTTCATTAGGAATTGATCATGCATACTAACTTCATGAACTTGTTGCAGACTTGCCAATGCTTCTTTAGGAATTTACTGATTTCAAGTTGCCATGAACAGACAAATTGCCATGAGTGAATTTACTGATTTCAAGTTCTAGCAGAAATCGCCTTGCTGTGTTGTCTTGATAATATATGCGTTTCAAATAATCTCACATCTCTTTGGCAGTATTAAAAGAACATAAATTATTCACCATATAAAGTTCAATTGATGCTAGAATCCAAGAAATAATTCTAGCATCATTCACTTCCTATGTACTAGATTCAATGTCATTTTTAGAAATAGAAGATGATCCATCTATGTGACCCCATAGTCCCTTTCCTTTCAAAAACATTATGAACTGAAATTCCTATAGATAAACATTATGAACTGAAATTCCTATAGTCCCTTTTACCCGTAAATCTCATAGACATTACATCTGTTGACATCTTACCAAAAGAATTCTCCATATAGATAAAGAAATAATTGCCCAGTAAAAAAAATATTAATTAGGACTAAAAGAAAATCCACCAAAAGAAAAGAACCTTCTGGAAGTAGTACACCTTCTCAAAATTCAGTACACGAAAATTAAATCCACCACACGTGTCGCTAACAGTCGCCGCACAAGGCACTAAAAGCCACCGCTTCTCTGATTTCCCTTAATCGCTGAAATAATTTCCACCGAAATCGAATCGCTGCACCTGTTGAAGAAGAAAATTTTGATTTTGCCAAAATCGATTTCCACCGCTGCAGATTTCTCCACAATCATTGAAATAATTTTTGCCGAAATCGAATCGCTGCACCCGTTAAAGAAGAAAATTTCAATTTTGCCAAAATCGATTTCCGCCGCTGCAGATTTCGCCTACCGAAATTAATCCGTTGATGCCAAAATTTCACGCATAGCAAAATTAATCTGTTGACGCCGAAATTTCACACCAAGCGCCGAATTCCCAATCTGCTAAAATTTCAATCCGCTCAATTCACACTACGCTGCCGAAATTTTACTCTGAGCGCCAAATTCTAGTCGAAGAAATCTATTAGTCTCTAAACAGGCAGAAGGGAAGAAATCCAAAATTCATCAGGATGCCGAAATTCGCTGAAACAACAAAGTGGTTCCAGCGCCAAAAATTGATGCGGCCAACGAGAACAAAAACAAAGAATTGCTTGCCAAAATTAATTGTAACTTAGCTCTGATACCATGTCACATTTTTTAGCTGTCAAAGTCTGCCCTCTTAGTAGCTTTAATTTGATTATATACAAACCCACAAACGGGTACGAGTTTAATACAAATCGGATACGGGTTTAATACAAATCATAGTTAATATTTACATATCTAATATTTATATAAATACCACACTAATATTTCTAAGTCACATTTGCATGATTTGATATAATTGTATAGGGTTTTGCTCATATTTTAAAGGAAACTCTTGCAAAATTTTTTCTGAAATCTGTCATAGCTTGATTTAATGTTTATGCATATGCAACAATTTAAGTCTAGGGTATTCTTATGTATTTTTCTTTTCTTAAGCTTTATAGGTATGTATTTTGAATGTTTATTATTTTTAAGGACAATCGAATTTGTTTTATCCTTAATTCTAGACTTAGAAAATATTTTGAGTATTTAATTTGATGACTTAGGACATTACTGAAATTTCATGTAGACTTAAATTGTTGAGTAAATTTAGTTCTGGTATTGATAAAATGCATATGTGAATTGTTATATATTCATGCGACGTATGCATAGTGTTTTTATACTTGAAGTTTAATTTATCTATTTTTGCTTGATAGAAAATTTTTATGAATAGAAAATTAGTGATATTTCTTAAACTGAGATTTGCTTCAACACCTATGGTTGAAGGATCTGAGGTCTTGAGTTATATTATACCATGAGTTGATATACTTTAAGTCTGTTGGATCAAGTAACAGAGGGAAAATTTTAAAAAACAAAAATTTATCCCTCATGCCGAAAGATCAACAATGATTTAAATACCAGGCCACTGATTGGCTTTCTCCATGATTATTTTGAAAAAAAAATGGGGAAAAAGAGAAAGCTGTAGGTTATGTGGACAACTCCACTGACCTTATGATTGAGACTATAAGTTAAATTATACTACTCTGCAGTATACTTTAAACAATGTTATGATGTTAATAGGAAAGGGCACATAACCATTTAAAAGCCAAATTGCTTTAAAAATCTCTTATCTTTAACATCACTGAAATTCTTGAAATAGAAACTTTTGTCCATTGAGTAAAGTAGATTTATTAAGATGAGAGTATTTGATACTTAGTGTGTGAAGAATGAATGTTATGACATGAATTGTGAATTTTATCTTTCTTGGATTGTAAACTCTTGGGAATTTATCTCTATTATGATTTTTCTTAAATTACTTGAGTTCTGAAAGATTGATTACTTAAATTGTGGACTAAGGATATTATTAAGGAAAAACAAAAGAGTAATCCTTATCTTTACATTCTCCATACATATCAAAATATTGCTGGAGGACTTGCTAAACTTTAAGTTTAGGGTATTTTGATGAGTTGCATTTACATCATATTTTTGCCTATATTTTATATGATATTTAGGCTCAATTGTATGATTTTATATCAATTTTTAGTGTTTTTACTTCCTTTGGTATGAAATCTTTACTTTTCTTGATTTTTATGAAAATGCCAATAAAATAGCATAAAAATGATGGATTTTACAAGTTTTAAAGCCATAGCACTATTCCCGAGGAAATTACGAAGTCGCACATCAAATTTGGTGCGAAAACAGTGTCAGACACAACATTCACGGCTGCAGTCGTGTGTTTTTCGGCTGGCTGTGAGTTTCGCGTTCAATGGGTGATTTTGCGGATAAGTGTAAAAGTTCATAGAAACTTTCACAGGGGAGGCCATGAGTCCCTGGCGGGCTATGAGTTTTTCTATGTACATAGCTTTTATTCACAGAAACTTTCACAGCCGAAGCCGTGAACTGTTTACGGGCCGTGAATTTTTCCACCTCTTTTGATTTTTCACTCAATTTGACCCCGAATTGAGTCAGAATCGAACCAAACTCTCCAGAATTTTTCCTTGAAGGGGTTTAGACCAATTAAACTATGAAAGGAAGGATTTTTGGAGAGTTAAGAGGACTTTTTCAAACGAGAACAGACAGAGGCGGTGGCTAGGGTGAAAATCAATTTCTAGGCAGAATTCTGGTGAGAGATCTAGAAAGGAGGGGATTTGACACTTCATCTTCATCACTAGATCAAGGGGAAGAGTTCTAATTACTTTCCTAGATCAGGGAGAATTTTTGAGAGATTATGTTGAGTTCATCAATATACATGCTATTTTCCCAAACATGAATGCTTTAACTCTTTTTCGGGATTAGGGGTGTGACCCATTGATGTTTTATGGATTAAACTTATTGTTTAAATCTTTGACATAAATTTTATAAAGTTGATTTGATTAGAATTATATTTATTCCGTAATTTACTCTAATTAAGTAATTTTACTTTTTAGATGTCGCGAGAAGGACCGAGAGGTGAATCATGATATTGGATCTATTCTTTTCAAACCTACGAATCCAATCACGAGAGTAGTTTGGATTTGTTGAAGGATTTTTATGGTTTTTCATAGAGCTTAAAGGGCCTATTTACGGTAATTGTCACGAGAGTAGGGAATTGTCGTAAATAGGTACCAGATTATGCTTCGGGGTGGAGGTAATCTTTACACTAGGAAAAATCTCTTTCAACAATTTAATTTTCTACTCAAAGATTTATTTTTACTAAATTTATAATCCATCAACATGGTGAAACCTCGAGTCCCGATTCTATCCGTATTGTTTTCTACCCGAACGCTCATTTTTGCTCTCTTGTACTTAGCAGTTTTTGAACAAAAACACCCTTTGAATCATCTAGCTATAGATCGACCATGTAATCGGTACTTGACTGCTAGATCCTTGTTGGGAATGATAATTTTTTTATTACTTCGATAAAGTCATGCACTTGCGGTTGCATCAGTTATATTCGCTACAACGAGAATCGCTTACAACTTGGGAACAACTTTCCTAGGCATTCCTTTTGAATTATTTTCCTATAAGCAAGGCCATTCAACTGTGAAATCAAATCACTGGTTTCACCAAAAAGAAAGGGAATCTTTATACGAAGCATGGGAGTGATTCAAGGAACTTCAACGTTTATGCCCACACCACAGCTTGGAAAGATGAGTAATTGTTTATACCTTTTACCATGGTCTTAATTATAATATGCGTCTAACTATCGATGCAGCTGCTGGTGGAGTAATCATGAATAAGAACGTTGATGAAGCAATGAATCTATTGGAGGACATGACACTGAATCATAACCAATGGGCTGGAGAATGAGGTACATCATCTAGGGCCGTTGCACCAGGTAAATATGAATTAGACGCCTTAAGTCCTTTAGCTGCTAAGGTAGATTCAATATCTCATAAGTTGGATTCATTGAATGTCAGTTTTGTTGATTCAAGCTCTAGTCCTTCTCTTTGTGAGATTTGCGGTATTATTGGCCATAACCATGCTAATTGCCAGTTAGGTGTTTCCCAACCTTCTGAACTTCAACAAGAATATGTTAATGCTGTAGGGAACCAAAATCCTAGACCACAGAATGATCCCTACTCAAGTACATACAATCCTGGTTGGAGAAACCATCATAACTTCTCTTATAGGAACAACCCCAACCCTGCTCTACAACCAAACTATAGACCACCACCTGGTTTTCAACCTCGACCATGTGCGTTACAACCTCAAAAGACCTCACTTGAAACCATTGTGGAAAATTTCATCTCGTCTCAAACCAAAACGAATGAAAGTGTTAATGATATGATGTGTTATATGTCATCTAGACTGGATTCCATAGAAGCCCACAACAAAGAATTGGATACACAGTTGGCAAACCTTGCCACCAGTCTAGCAAGACCTTCAGGTAGGTTACCTTCCCAACCTGAACAGAACCCACGAGAGAATTGCAGTGCAATTACTACTCGTAGTGGTAAGCAATTGGAGGAACTGAGAGTACCTGACCTTAACATGAGTCTTTACCAATCTACCAGTGATAAACCCGAACCCGAGAACCTAAGTGAGGAGAAAGAAGATGAAGTGAGTCAGCCAGCTTATATCTCATCACCGCCTTACAAGCCACTAATTCCATTTCCCCAAAGACTGGCTAAGGTAAAGATGGACAAACAATTCAAAAAGTTTTAGAGATTTTGAAGAAATTGTATATTAAAATCCCCTTTAGTGAAGCTTTAACGCAGATGCCTACATATGCAAAATTTTTAAAGGACATTCTTTCAAATCGAAGGAAGTTGGAGCAACTAGGCATAGTGGCGCTTACTGAAGAGTGCAGCGCTATAATTCAAAACAAGCTTCTAGAGAGTTTAAAAGATCCGAGCAGCTTTTTGATACCATGTCAAATAGGGGATTTGTCTTTTAATCATGCACTATGTGAAAGTACCCCTTTCGTGAGGGGGGGCGAAACCCTAATAGGAGGCGCATGTAAACTTTGATAGCGGAAGCAAGGATTTTAGGGTTTCATAAGATCGCATATAGTTCATATGATCAACTTGTATAAAAACTTGCAAAGATCGACAAGTGATCTTACCAACGCCATTAGATTGGATGGCGGCTTGGAAATGAGAGAACGAAATGGTTCTCCTCCAAAGATGACGCACACAAGACGATGGATCGGCTACTTCTTGTTGCTCCTTGTGCTAGCAAGGATTTCCAAGTCTCCTGATCGCGTTGAGGGGATTTAGATGATCTCCTTTCTTGGCTAAAACTCTCTCCAAAGCGTGAAGAAGTTCTTCCACGAGAGAAGAGGCGACGAAAGGTGAAGCAGCGAGAGAGGGCGTAACTCTCTCCAACGTGTAGTGCGTTACCTTATTTTGGAAAACCAAAAATAGTAACCGCCTAACGTTCAAGTGTTCATGCGTTCATGGGTTTACCCCAACGCATTTTGCTCTCTCCCTTGAACCATGCACTCACTCAATGAGCTGGTTCAATGTCGGTTTGGTTCAAAGACCAATTAACCCAAGCCATATGGTCTAGATCACAATAAACCCTAAAGGTTCAAGATCTAACTGTTCATCTCTTGATGCTCCTGATCTCACCGATCTAGCATCCAATCTCTCAATCGAAGCTTACCGATCTCAAGCCCTAATCAATCAAACATGATCAGACCAGATCTCACTTACAATCAGAGTTTAAATCCCTTTAAACTGAACCCAAACAATTCAGTCCACACGATCTGACTTAAGTAAGCCATATCATCAAATTGTGCGACCCTAAGGTTTTCCTTTAAATGTCGGTAACGATAACTTACGTTATCACGATCAGTGAGGGGTATCTAGCAACACATCACTGTCTCCCGATATAAAGGAAAGAGTCTTCCAAGACTACACCCAAACCACAGCACAAGTGTGAATCCACTTCACTAGGCATACATGTTTCCTTTGCCACTGGATGTTCTTATTGGACAAGCGTGTCAAGCCTGTAGCTCCAATATGATGAGCATGATTAGATCAGATGAACATAGTCACCTGGGTATGGCCATACACTTTCTCAATCATCTCATCCAGGGGGGCCCCTTTAGAACATCACACTCCAATCAAGGAGACGGCAATCCTATATCTATCACTAGTGCCCTAACATGACTCATGATCATTATCCAAGATAGTCTATAACCATTATGTTTCAAATGATATTGAACTACCTCAAAACAATGACAATCATCATTTAGAAACACAAGTGATCTCAAGTCAGAGGACATGTGCCACTTGTTGCAAACAAGGATTATTCACATTGTGACAAGCAATGGAATATCCTAGTAGGGTCTGTCTAGTACATCCAATGTACCCATGAGTCTACATCTTATTCCATGCTCGAAGCATCCTATAAGATTAGAACACATATTAGTCTCAATCATATCAAGGCTGTCTCATATTCACCAAGATATCTCGACTAAGGACATATAGCATGTCAGCCTAGCTGAACAGCTTTGAGACATTATTCAGAAGCACACTTATTGCAGCAGACAATGTAACAAACTGAATAACAACCATTGCCTTTATAAACATAAGAGTTTATACATGATACTGTAAGAATCCCAAGGCCTCAAACATTAGCCTTAAGGGCATACCCCAACACTATGTGACTTAGGCCCCAATGTCAGTTTATTTCCTTCTTCTATATGCAGGAGACTGGACATTGGCGATGTCAAAGCAACACCAATTTCATTGCAACATGCTGACCACTCAGTACGCAAGCCAGCAGGAATCCTAGACGACGTCCTGATCAAGGTTGGTGATTTCTTTATTCCAGTCGACTTCATCGTGCTAGAGATGGAGGAGGACACGAAACTACCAATAATCCTAGGAAAACGGTTCCTTGCAACTACTGGAGCAGTTATTAACGTGAAAAATGGAAAACTAGCCTTAAACATTGGTGAGGAGGCTATTCAATTTGATTTGTCATGAAGTCTGAAACACCCTTCTATTGCAGGTTTATGTTGTAGCCTAGATGTCATTGATGATGTTGTTAAATATGAAAATCCCATAGCCGATGGGATGCACAAGGACCCACTAGAGGTCTATCTTTTGAAGAGTCCAATTGCTGAAAATAATAAAGAAGCCCAGGCTTATGCGAAGATAATGGACTCAGCTGAAAAGATGAACCCCCAAAAGATTAAAGCTGAACCTCTCGACATGACAACGTCACAGGTAAGTGAGGTAAGAAAAATTGAGTTAAAATCGCTTCATCAGAATTTGAAGTATGAATTTTTGGATGATGACTCTACCTTGCCAATAATAGTTAATGCCAATATGATTGAAATTCAGACAGAACAATTGCTTGCTGAAATTAAACTTCATAAAAGGGTTATAGGATATTCCTTAGATGATATTAAAGGAATTAACCCATCTATCTACATGAATAGGATTCTCTTGGAACAGGAAAGTAAACCCTCCGTCGAGTTTCAATGTTGACTGAATCCAAGTATGAAGGAGGTCATAAAGAAAAAGATCCTGAAACTTCTAGACTCGGGAGTCATCTACCCAATATCGGACAGCCGATGGGTGAGCCCTATCCATGTTGTACCAAAGAAGGGCGGGGTAAAATTTGTTAACAAACGAGCTGAATGAGTTAGTTCCGGTCTGCACTGTAAGTGGATGGCGAATGTGTATTGACTACTGGAAGCTCAACAAAGCGACGCGAAAGGATCATTTTCCTCTACCCTTCATAGATCAAATGCTTGAGCGCCTTGCCCATAATTCTTACTTTTGCTTTCTTGATGGATTTTCTGGTTTTCTACCGATCCCAATTCACATGGAGGATCAAGAAAAGATGATTTTTACTTGTCCATATGTTAAATTTGCATACTAGAGAATGCCATTCGGATTATGCAATGCTCGAGCCACATTCCAATGATGCATGATGGCAATCTTCTCTGATTATAATGAAGATTTTATGGACAATTTCACGGACGACTTTTTGGTATATGGTCGATCTTTTGAATCTTTCTTGGCTAATTTGTCTAAGGTTTTGCAACGATGCGAGGAAGTGAACCTCATTTTGAACTAGGAGAAGTGCCATTTTATGATACAAGAAGGGATTGTGTTAGGACATCTAATTTCTGAACGTGGGATAGAAGTTGATCAGGCTAAAGTTCAAGTAATCGAAAGAATGAATCCACCGACTTCAGTCAAAGGAATCCAAAGTTTCTTAGGACACGCTAGATTCTACAAATGATTCATTAAAGTTTTCTCAAAGATAGGCTGACCACTAACCAATCTGCTTTGTAAAGATTCCAAATTCTACTTGATGATGATTGTTTGTAGACATTTGAGAAGCTCAAGAAGGCTTTGATTTCTGCACCCATTATTTAGCCCCCTGATTGGACCTTACCTTTCAAACTGATGCGCAACGCAAGCGACTTTGCCGTCGGAGCTGTTCTGGGGCAAAGAAGAGACAAAAAACTTCATGCGATATATTATGCTAGCCACACTTTAGATGAAGCACAAATTAACTAGGCAATAATGGAAAAGGAGTTCCTATCCATTGTCTTTGTGTTTGATAAATTTGGTTCTTACTTGATTGACTCGAAAGTTATTGTTTATACAGATCATGTAGGAATCAATTACTTGATGAGTGAAAAGGATGCAAAGCAATAACTTATACCATGGATACTACTCCTTCAAGAGTTTGATTTAGAAATCAGAGATAAAAAGGGAGCTAAAAAAGTGGTGGCCGACTATTTGTCATGTTTGCTTCTAGATAATGGAGAAGATATTGGCGATAATTTGGAAATTAACGACACATTTTCAGAGGAGAAGTTATTCAAAATTGCTATACAAGACGCACCCTGGTACGCTAATTTCGTGAACTATTTGGCTTCTGATATTTTTCTAATTGACTTGTCATATCAACGAAAAAAGAAGTTCTTATTCGATGTAAGACATTACTACTGGGATGATCTGTATCTTTTTTGATGATGTGCTGACGGACTTTTTTGACGATGCGTACCTGAGGATGATATTCCTGATATTCTTAAGCACTACCATTCTTCCCCTTATGGAGATCATGCCAATGCTATAAAGACTGCATTCAAGGTACTACAATCTGGATTATACTGGCCCAATATTTTTTGAGATACATGAAATTTTATTTTGACTTATGACAGTTGCCAAAGAAGTGGCAATATTTCGAAACTAGATGAACTTCCCCTAAATAATATTTTAGAAGTTGAATTATTCGATATTTGGGGGATAGATTTTATGAGACCATTCCCATTTTCTTGCGGAAATAAGTTCATCTTGGTGGTCGTCAACTATGTATCGAAGTGGGTAGAAGCTTCAGCCGCACCAACCAACGACTCTAGAGTTGTGATACAGATGCTGAGGAAGACTATCATTCTAAGATTTTGCATACCGTGAGTGCTTATAAGCAATCAAGGATCGCATTTCACTGAACAGAGATTTGCCGCTCTACTGAAAAAGTATGGGGTGCATCACAAAATAGCAACACCATATCACCCACAAACTAGCGGACAAGTCGAGGTAACAAATCGTGAATAGAAAAGAATTTTAGAATGCATGATTTTGACTGCAAGAACTGACTCGGCCCTTAAATTGGATGATGCTCTCTAGGCCTATCGAACACAAGCAAATTCATAAATTTCGAAAATCATAGTTCTGTCACAACTTGTGAAAATTCAAAACCTGCAAAAACAGAAAACAAAGTTAAATCTAAAACAAATAAAACTTAGTCTAGTAATACTAACAACTATTTTGATATTAACAAAACTAAGGTCCCCGGCAACGGCGCCAAAAACTTGTTATATTCCGCAAGTGCACGGATACTCGAAGTAATAAAGAAAGATATCGAACCACAGAGACCTTATTGTTAAGTACCAAATAATTGTATTTTCACTAGCTAAGCAATCGATTATACAGGAAGTAAATGATAGAAAGAACACGAAATCAGAGAGAAACTGGGACTAGGGTTTCATCCACCTTGATTTCAATGTCTAGATATGAATAAAAGGTTGTTAAACTAATTCTATAAGGATAAAGATATAATTTACTTCATAAAAGGATTATCTCACTTCCGTGCAGACAATCATGCAGGGACGAATCCTCGCTTTCGCACAAGATCTATCCCAACACTGAAAATAAGTAAATCATCAAACAAAGAACTCAAAGATTACTTTCGTGCATCAAAATTCTAAGTTGATTATCTCAAATGGAATCTCAAGGATCGCTTTTGTGCATCCGAGTCTCAACATAGGCTCTTCTTATGGTTTCCCAATGCTCCGATCCTCACTTTCGTGCAAGATCTTTACGTTTAACAAAATAACTCAATCCTAGATTCCAATTATCAAACATGACAATTAAAATCACTAAAAATCAGAATTCAAAGAACAAACCTAATTTCTTATGATAAGTTCCAAACTCAATGATTTTTTATGGTTCCAAATTTCACAATCAACCTTTCAGTCTATTTCGCAAAATTCTAAAACATGCATGACAATAAGAAAACCACAGAGAATTATAGGCAATCATCACATAAGTAGAATCATCATAATAAAATTATTCTGACAAAGTAAAAGTTATCTATGTTGGGGTATGCCCTTAAGGCTAATGTTTGAGGCCTTGGGATTATATCAGTATCATGTATATAAACTCTATGTTTATAAAGGCAATGGTTGTTATTCAGGTTGTTACATCATCTGCTACAATATGTCTACTTCTGAATAATGTCTCAATGCTGTTCAGCTTGGCTGACATGCAGTTTTGTCCTTAGTCGAGATATCTTGGTGAACATGAGACAGCCTTGATATGATTGAGACTAATATGTGTTCTAATCTTATAGGATGCTTCGAGCATGGAATAAGATGTAGACTCATGGGTACATTGGATGTACTGGACAGACCCTACTTAGGATATTCAATTGCTTATCACAATGTGAATAATCCTTATATGCAAACAAGTGGCATATTTCCTCTGACTTAAGATCACTTGTGTTTCTAAATGATGATTGGCATTGTTTTGAGGTAGTTCAATATCATTTGAAACATAATGGTTATAGACTATCTTGGATAGTGAGCATGAGTCATGTTAGGGCACTAGTGATAGATATAGGATTGCCGTCTCCTTGATTGGAGTGTGATGTTCTATAGGGGCCCCCTGGATGAGATGATTAAGAAAGTGTATGGCCATACCCAGATGACTATGTTTCATCTGATCTAATCATTCTCATCATATTGGAATTACAGGCGTGACACGCTTGTCCAATAAGAACATCCAGTGGCAAAGGAAACACATATGTCAAGTGACTTGGGTTCACACTTGTGCTGTGGTTTGGGTGTAGTCTTGGAAGACTCTTTCCTTTATATCGGGAGACAGTGATGTGTTGCTAGATACCCCTCACTGATCGTGATAACGTAAGTTATCGTTACCGACATTTAAAGGAAACCCTTAGGGTCGCACAATTTGATGATATGGCTTACTTAAGTCAGATCGTGTGGACTGAATTGTTTTGGTTCAGTTTAAAGGAGTTTAAACTCTGATTGTAAGTGAGATCTGGTCTGATCATGTTTGATTGATTAGGGCTTGAGATCGGTAAGCTTCGATCGAGAGTATTGATGCTAGATCGGTGAGATCAAGAGCATCAAGAGATGAATGGTTAGATCTTAAGCCTTATGGTTTAATTTGATCTAGATCAATGCTTGGTCTATTTTGGTCCTTGAACCAAATTTAATTGAACCAGCTCATCACATGAGCGCATGGTTCAAAGGGGAAGAAGAGGTGATCGGTTCACTTGGAGTGAACGCATGAACGTTAAGTGCTTACTATATTTGGAAGTTGGCGTTCCAAATTAGATGCACGCCTCCACGTTCAAGGGGAACGTTTTTGTTTTCGTCGCCCACCTTCTTCTCTCGCCATCTCTCTTGTCTTGAGAGAGTTTTCACGCCAAGGAATCTCTCATTCTCCCTACACGCGATCAGGAGACTTGGAGAACTTTGCTAGCACAAGGATCGACAAGGAGTAGGCGATCACCCATCTTGTGTGCGCACGCTTTGGAGGAGAGCCACATCGCCCTCTTGCTTCCAAGTCGCCATCCAAGAAATGGCATTGGTATGTTTTTCGTTTGATCTATACAAGTTCATGAAGTTGATCATATATTCATGCATCCGATTCCTAAGAAACCCTAGCTTCCGCTATGCCAAAGTTTCTAGATGCGCATATTAGGGTTTCGCCCCCCTTTGACTTAGGGAACCTTCAATTGGTATCAGAGCGAGGTTGCTATGAATTATATGATTGCTTTTTGTGATCCATGCTTGTGTTTATGA
The DNA here is from genome assembly GCA_027563935.2 of Costus lasius. Classification (NCBI taxonomy): domain Eukaryota; kingdom Viridiplantae; phylum Streptophyta; class Magnoliopsida; order Zingiberales; family Costaceae; genus Costus; species Costus lasius. The sequence goes on along the minus strand of CM050447.1, from coordinate 73,559,412 downwards.
GTAGATCTATGATCATGCCGAAACCTACATGTTTGTAGCTTTTTCTTATGCTTGCGCATGATGAGTGTTGGCGCATATTACATGATGTTTTTGTCAAAACAACTTATCTTGCGTGACTCCATTTAGATCTAAGCGCCTACTTGAAAGACTTATACGGGTTATTAGGGTTGAAGTCATCAATCCAGTCTAGACCCAACAGTCTGATCAGACTATCTGACAGCCTAGATGGGTCGACCAGATGGCACCTATGCGCGAGCATGAGGTGGCTATAGGTCGACTGCATACTGGGCGTGTAGCGATGTCTGGTTGAGACAACCAGTGAACGCACATGAGTTAGGCCCGGGGTCACGCCCGCTTGCCAGAACTCATGCCCTTAATGCATGTAGATCATACATTTGAAAGTCCCCTTCAAGGGGGAGCGCAAAAGGGGGTGAAACCCTAATAAAGGGGGGCGCATGAAATATTATAGGGGTGTCACCCTCAAGACCGCATGTAGATCATATGATTAACTTGGTTATATTGCAAAGATCAAGTTGAGATCTATTACCATAGCCATGAGGAAGGAGGCGGCTTGGAAGCAAGAGGGCAAATGAGCTCTCCTCCAAAGAAGACGCACACAAGGATGATGAAGGCTTCCTCCTTGCGCAATTCTTGTGCTAGCAAAAATCACCAAGTTCTCCTTGCGTGTGTCGAAGTCAAGAGATGCTTGGCCGAACTCTCTTCTCGTCAAGGAAGAAGCTCTTTTTCCTCTCAAGCCAAAGCGACAATCGAATTCAATTCACCATCATCATTTAGGTGTTTTTCAAGTGATGGCGTTTCATGACTTCCAAATATGGCAAGTCATGAAGCCATGCGCTCACCCATAAGAAAACCGCCCAAATATGATTGAGCCTTGAACCATGCGTTCACATATGTGAACCGGTTCAAGCTAATTCAATTCAATTCAATTCGGTCCAAAGACCAAACCAAAACGGCCCATGGTCTAGATCTCTCTGAACCAAAATGGCTCAAGATCTAACCATTCATCTCATGATGTTCCTGATCTCACCGATCTAGAATCATCTCTCTTGATCGAAGCTTACCGATCTCAAGCCCCAATCAATCAAACATGATCAGACCAGATCTCACTTACAATCAGAGTTTAAACTCCTTTAAACTGAACCCAAAGAATTCAGTCCACACGATCAGACTTAAATAAGCCATATCATCAAGTTGTGCGACCCTAAGGGTTTCCTCTAAATGTCGGTAACGATAACTTACATTATCACGATCAGTGAGGGGTATCTAGCAACACATCACTGTCTCCCGATATAAAGGAAAGAGTCTTCCAAGACTACTCCCAAACCACAGCACAAGTGTGAATCCACTTCACTAGGCATACATTTTTCCTTTGCCACTGGATGTTCTTATTGGACAAGCATGTCAAGCTTGTTATTCCAATATGATGATCATGATTAGATCAGATGATCATAGTCACCTGGGTATGGCCATACACTATCTCAATCATCCCATCTAGGGGGCCCCTATAGAACATCACACTCCAATTAAGGAGATGGCAATCCTTTATCTATCACTAGTGCCCTAACCTGACTCAAGATCATTATCCAAGATAGTCTATAATCATTATGTTTCAAATGATATTGAACTACCTCAAAACAATGACAATCATCATTTAGAAACACAAGTGATCTCAAGTCAGAGGACATGTGCCACTTAGTGCAAACAAGGATTATTCACATTGTGACAAGTAATTGAATATCCTAGTAGGGTCTGTCCAGTACATCCAATGTACCCATGAGTCTACATCTTATTCCATGCTCGAAGCATCCTATAAGATTAGAATACATATTAGTCTCAATTATATCAAGGCTGTCTCATGTTCACCAAGATATCTCGACTAAGGACTTTATAGCATGTCAGCCCAGCTGAACAGCTTTGAGACATTATTCAGAAGTACACTAATTGCAGCAGAGAAGGTAACAACCTGAATAATAACCATGCCTTTATAAACACAAGAGTTTATTACATGATACTGATACAATCCCAAGGCCTCAAACATTAGCCTTAAGGGCATACCCCAACAATCTCCCACTTGCACTTAATCTAATGGTTGAGAAATCTCAAACCCATATTATTACAGTGCTTCTCATGCTTCTGCTGCGCCAGAGGCTTGGTAAGCGGGTCAGCTAGATTGTCATCTGTATGAACCTTGCATATTTTGATCTCGCCACGATCAATGATCTCCCGGATCAAGTGAAACCGTCTCTGTATGTGCTTGGACTTCTGGTGCGACCGTGGTTCCTTTGCTTGTGCGATTGCTCCAGTGTTATCACAGAAGATAACCAAAGGATCTGCACTCGAAGGAACGACACCAAGTTCTCTCACGAACTTACGAATCCACACTTCCTCCTTGGATGCTTCCGAGGCTGCAACATACTCGGCTTCTGTTGTGGAATCAGCAACAGTTGACTGTTTGAAACTCTTCGACACCACTGCTCCACCATTCAAGCTAAAAACATAGCCTGATTGCGATCGGAAATCATCCTGGTCCGACTGGAACGAAGCGTCAGTATATCCTTCTATACTGAGTTCTTCCTGACCACCATATATCAAGAACATATCTTTGGTCCTCCGCAGATATTTTAAGATGTTCTTGACTGCAATCCAGTGTGCCTGTCCTGGATTACTTTGGAAACGACTGGTTACGCTTAACCCGTAAGCGACGTCTGGGCGAGTACACAACATCGCATACATAATGGACCCAATAGCCGAAGCATAAGGCGTATTGTCCATTTCATCTTTCTCAGTCTGTGTTTGTGGACACTGACTCTTCGAAAGATTCAGACCATGTCTGACTGGAAGATATCCTCTTTTAGAATTCTCTAAATGGAATCTCTCGAGGACTTTATCGATGTAAGTACTCTGGCACAGCCCGAGAAGCCTCTTAGATCTATCCCTATAGATCTTTACACCTAACACATAGGCTGCTTCTCCTAAATCTTTCATCTGAAAACATTTTCCTAACCATGCTTTAACAGCATGCAGTTCAGGAACATCGTTTCCAATGATTAAGATATCATCGACGTAGAGGACTAGGAATGTAATTACGCTCCCACTAAACCTCTTATATACACACGGGTCATCCTCGTTCTTGATGAAGCCAAACTCAGAGATTGATTCATCAAAACGAATATTCCAGCTTCTTGATGCTTGTTTAAGTCCATAAATGGATTTCTTTAACTTGCATATTTTATGACGATCTGATGGATTAGTGAAACCTTCAGGTTGTGTCATATACACATCCTCATTAAGATTTCCATTAAGGAAAGCTGTTTTCACATCCATCTGCCAGATCTCATAATCGTAATATGCAGCTATCGCGAAAAGAATCCGAATAGACTTGAACATGGCTACAGGAGAGAAAGTTTCATCATAATCTATCCCGTAGATTTGTTTGAAACCTTTCGCAACTAGCCTGCCTTTATAGGTAACCACGTTACCATCCATGTCAATCTTCTTCTTGAAGATCCATTTACAGCCTATAGGGATTACTCCCAGAGGCGGATCAACCAAATCCCAGACTTGGTTATCTGACATGGAGTCCATTTCGGCTCGCATAGCTTCAAGCCATCTAGCTGACTCCGGTCCACTGACCGCATCCGCATAAGTGAGGGGTTCATCATTATCAATGATGTAGACTCCGTCATAGCGCTCAGGCTGTCGACGGATCCTTCCCGATCTTCGCGGTTCCCGTGATATCTGAGCCTCAGGTTGTTCAATAACCTGTTCTACCGGCTCAGGCTCATCCATCTGTGCTTGACTACTTTGTCCTTCATCTGGATTCTCATCCAGCTTTATTTCTCTCCCACTGGCCTCTTGCAGAAGAAACTCCTTCTCAAGAAAAATGGCCGTCCGAGCAACAAATACCTTGTTCTCTTTGGGATCGTAGAAATAATAACCCTTAGTTTCCTTAGGGTAACCGACAAAGAAGCATTTCTCAGATCTGCTCTCCAGTTTCCCAGAGGCGAGCTTTTTGACATAAGCCTCGCAACCCCAGATCTTAATAAATGTCAAGCTAGGCTGTTTCCCATACCATAACTCATATGGAGTCTTTGAAACTGCCTTGGATGGCACTCGGTTTAGTACCTTTGCAGCTGTCTCCAGTGCAAATCCCCAAAAGGAGTAAGGTAGAGTAGCCTGACTCATCATAGAACGAACCATGTCAAGCAACGTTCTATTTCTCCTCTCGGACACACCATTCCATTGCGGTGTTCCTGGCGGAGTGAGCTGTGAGATAATCCCACACTCTTTCAGATAGTCAGTAAACGCATGACTTAAGTATTCTCCACCTCGATCAGAACGAAGTGCCTTGATATTTCGGCCTAGCTGATTCTGTACTTCATTTTTGAACTCTTTGAACTTGTCAAAAGATTCACTCTTATGTCTCATCAAATAGACATAACCATACCTACTGAAATCATCAGTAAAGGTAATGAAGTACTGATAGCCACCTCTGGCATGTTTACTAAATGGCCCACACACATCACTGTGTATAAGGTCAAGTAAACCTGAAGCCCTTTGACCTTTGTTAGGAAAAGGAGACTTCGTCGTTTTACCCAATAAACAAGCTTTGCATGTATCAATCTCCTCATAGGAGAATGATCCCAGCAGTCCATGATCATGCAACCGCTTAATGCGCTTCTTGTTAATATGGCCTAAACGACTATGCCATAACAAGGTGCTGTCATCAGCATACTTGGCTTTCTTATTATCAATATTTTGTATAGAATATTCCATGTCCAACATGAATAACCCATTGTTAATTGAACCAGTAGCATAGACAATATTATCAAGAGTAAGATAACACTTTGAAATCTTGCATTCAAAGGAAAACCCTTTCCTGACAAGAGCAGGAATAGAGATAATATTTTTGGTGATACTAGGTACAAAATAACAATTGTTTAATTCCAATACAATGCCAGATGGTAAAGAAATGAAATAGTCTCCTACAGCAACAGCAGCAACCCGTGCCCCGTTTCCAACGCGTAGGTCCACCTCATGCTGTCCCACCTGCCTTCTTCTCTTGAGTTCCTGTACATTTGAACAAATGTGAACTCCACATGCAGTGTCCAACACCCATGAAATGGAAGAAGAAGATAACATGACCTCAGTCACATATATACCTGAGCCAGAAGCAATGCTTCCCCTCTTATCTCCTTGGAGCACTTTACAGTCCTTTTTCCAGTGACCCAGCTGGCCACAGTGGAAACACCTGTTGTCCTTCGACCGCTTTACCTTCTGTTTCAGAGCCTTACTATAGTTCTTGACAGGGGCTTTGCCCTTCTTCCCCTTCTTCTTGTTCCTGGAAGGAACCATTAAGACAGAGGTTGAAGGCTTTCCCTTCAGAGTTTCCTCAGTAGTCAAGAGCATATTCAGCAGCTCTGCCGGAGTACAATCGATTTTGTTCATATTAAAGTTAATAATGAACGCATCGAAAGAAGGCGGAAGAGACTGCAGAATAATATATACAGCAAGCTCCTGGTTGATGGTATGCCCCAGTTTCTCCAGAGCCTCCTTGTGCCCAATCATCTTGAGCACGTGAGCTCCCACTGGGCTCCCTTCAGCCAGTTTGCTTGAAAAGAAAAGCTTTGTCAGATTATAGCGTTCTGTCCTCGCCTGTGCAGCATACAGCATCTTGAGGTTCGCTATAATCTCTATAGCCGACATATCCTCATGCTGACGCTGCAGCGGTGGCGTCATAGACGCTAGCATCAGGCAAGCGACATCAATGCTATCATTGACATGCTTTTCATAGGCATCACGAACCGCCCTTGCGGCGTTCGCAGCGGGTTGAGGCGGCACAGCCGTCTCGAGGACATACAGTTTCCTCTCTGCCTTAAGAACGATCTTAAGGTGTCCGAACCAGTCTGAGAAGTTTGGCCCAGCAAACTTCTCCCTTTCCAGTAGGGATCGCACATTGAAGCTCATGGTGTTCGTTGCTGCAGGAATCTACAACAATGCAAGAACAGCAAGGTCAGTATCAATGTTTAGAATCAATCCAGGACTTAAGAAAGATTCTTTTCTCACTATTTTATCTGACTGAAAAATCCATTAAACAGTCCGAAAGAGTAACACTCTTTTAGTGAGATGGGATCCAGATTTCATACTTGGTCTCCGCGTCCCGCTCAGGCGAGATAAGATGCACAGAGAGTACAAGTACTAATTTCTGGTAGGCAGTCCCTGCCAATCGCCAACCCGTGCGATTCCCCTTCATCTGGCCAGTCCAGCAGACTGTGCCAACTGAGTTGGTACAACACAATCTCTGACCCCACAGATGGCTGCCTCCATGTGCTACCATATGCGCCACATATGTAGCCTACATGGTCAAGCTGACCCGACCTACTCCCTGGACCACCACGTGCTATGCTGAGCAACGAGAAGCGATAAATCCCTTCTCTGTAACACGCAGGTGAAATCCCGCACCGTCTGAAGATAGATGGACGTGCCCACTGAGTGGGTACAACACGGCTCCAACGATAGTCAGAACAGTGAGGTTTCGCGTCAGAAGGCATTACGTGCTTGATATTTTAGCGTTTGGATTTTAACGGTCTTTTATCTTCTTAACTATCATGCAATTTCTATGGTGATAGCAGAAGATAAACTCATGCAGTTCTAATTATATAATCAATAAAAAGAAAGCATGGATCTTATGTGGTAAAAGCCCATAGCCTAAGTAAGACCTTAAGATACTTAAGTCTTCACTTGCTCTTCTTGGGTCTTTAGCATCTCATCTGGTCCAACCCAGGGCCCTTGCGCCAAGAGCACCTCAGGTGCGCCACCAGCTGAATGCCCCTCTGGGATGTGTGCCTTTGTGCTCTTGTCTAATCAAAATACATTTTGATCTATCTAGACAAGCTTGACTCGCAGGTCAATTATACAATTAATTAAAAATGTGATTCGCAGATCACAATAATAATAATTTACCAGGCTCGCAGGCCCCAGCACAGCACACATTAAGGGCAACCCACATAAGATTAAATAAACAAGCATCATGGCATCATTCAATCAACATGTGATCCATTACAAAGAAAATAAAATTTTGAAAACCCCATTGGCATCAATTTTAATTTCCTTATGTGCCCTACAACCTTACAACGGTCCATTGATAGGGATCCACTCAACAATCTAGTTAGATCCATGCCCTTGCATGCACCAAGTCCTAACTGACTCGAGATGACCTAATGGTCAACCATGCATGCGCCAAGGGCTGAACAACCAACATGAGTTCTGGCAAGCGGGTATGACCCCGGGCCTAACTCATGTGTGTTCACTGGTTGTCTCAACCAGACCTCGCTACACGCCTGTGATGCAATCGACCTATAGCCACCTTGTGCTTGCGCACAGGTGCCATCTGGTCGATCCATCTAGGCTGTCAGACGGTCTGATCAGACTATTGGATCTACACTAGATGATGCTTTCAACCCCATCAACCCATCTAAGGGTTTATAGTAGGCGCTTATAGATCTAGATGGAGCGCGCAAGATGTTACAAAGTTTTTAGGGAAAAACAACTTACAACATGCGCAACAACAAAGTAAGAAGCTTTCATCTACATTACCATGCGCAACTAGATACTTGGTAACATGCGCAACTATGATGAAACTTCAATATAGATCTATAACATGTAATGACATACACGGATCACAAACAAGCAACATGAAGCAATCATATGATTCTACAAGAAAACCAAGCTCTGATACCATTTGAAAGTCCCCTTCAAGGGGGAGCGCAAAAGGGGGTGAAACCCTAATAAAGGGGGCGCATGAAATATTATAGGGGTGTCACCCTCAAGACCGCATGTAGATCATATGATTAACTTGGTTATATTGCAAAGATCAAGTTGAGATCTATTACCATAGCCATGAGGAAGGAGGCGGCTTGGAAGCAAGAGGGCAAATGAGCTCTCCTCCAAAGAAGACGCACACAAGGATGATGAAGGCTTCCTCCTTGCGCAATTCTTGTGCTAGCAAAAATCACCAAGTTCTCTTTGCGTGTGTCTGAAAGTCCCCTAAAGAGGGAAGGAAACCCTAATAGGCGCAACAAAGGGATTTAAAACAGCGGAAGAGGGTTTCTAAGATCGCATAGCATGTATTATGATCAACTTTAAAATATGAAAAAGAATTCATACCATGGCCATTTCAAGATGGCGCCTTGGAAGCAAAGATCAAATGAGATCTTCTCCTTGTCGTCACACACAGGATGATGACGCTATCTCCCTTGGTGCTCCTTGTGCTAGCAAGGTTCCAAGAGGTCCTTGTCGAGTGAAAGGGAATGATGAGATCTCGATCTCTCTTGGCCGAATCCTCCTCTATCCTTCAAGCGTCGCCGCACTCACACAAGGTGTCGAGAGGAATATGGGCGAGAGGGAAAAATCGTAGAGGCGAAAATAGAGCATCCTCTATTTGGACGAGAGCGCTCTCCAAGTGGAGATCATGGTTACTAAAAATAGTAACCACTCATCGCCCCAACGTTCACACCAAGTGAACATGTCGTCAACTCCTCTCCCCTTGAACCATGCGCTCATTTAGTGAGCCGGTTCATTTTGGTTCAATTTAAGAACCAATCAAGCCAAGCAACTAGCCCAAATCATAATTAAACCATAAGGCTTTTGATCTGACCGTTGATCTCTTAATGCTCCTGATCTGACCGATCTAGCATCCATTCTCTCGATCGAAGCTTACCGATCTCAAGCCCTAATCAATCAAACATGATCAGACCAGATCTCACTTACAATCAGAGATTAAATCCCTTTAAACTGAACCCAAACAATTCAGTCCACACGATCTGACTTAAGTAAGCCATATCATCAAATTGTGCGACCCTAAGGGTTTCCTTTAAATGTCGGTAACGATAACTCACGTCATCACGATCAGTGAGGGGTATCTAGCAACACATCACTGTCTCCCGATATAAAGAAAAGAGTCTTCCAAGACTACACCCAAAAATAGCACAAGTGTGAATCAACTTCACTAGGCATACATGTGTCCTTTGCCACTGGATGTTCTTATTGGACAAGCGTGTCAAGCTTGTAACTCCAATATGACGAGCATGATTAGAACAGATGAACACTGTCACCTGGGTATGGCCATACTCTTTTCTCAATCATCTCATCCAGGGGGCCCCTTTAGAACATCACACTCCTTAAACAAGGAGACGGCAATCCTATGTCTATCACTAGTGCCCTAACCTGACTCAAGCTCACCATCCAAGATAGTCTATAATCATTATGTTTCAAATGATATTGAACTACCTCAAAACAATGACAATCATCATTTAGAAAACACAAGTGATCTCAAGTCAAAGGAAATGTGCCACTTGTTGCACTCAAGGATTATTCACATTGTGACAAACAATTGAATAACCTAGTAGGGTCTGTCCAGTACATCCAATGTACCCATGAGTCTACATCTTATTCCATGCTCGAAGCATCCTATAAGATTAGAACACATATTAGTCTCAATCATATCAAGGCTGTCTCATGTTCACCAAGATATCTCGACTAAGGACATATAGCATGTCAGCCCAGCTGAACAGCTTTGAGACATTATTCAGAAGAACATATATTGCAGCAGACAATGTAGACAACTGAATAATAACCATGCCTTTATAAACATAACAGTTTATTACATGATACAGATACATTCCCACAGGCCTCAAACATTAGCCTTAAGGGCATACCCCAACAATCTCCCACTTGCACTCAATCTAATGGTTGAGAAATCTCAAACCCATATTATTACAGTGCTTCTCATGCTTCTGCTGCGCCAGAGGCTTGGTAAGCGGGTCTGCCAGATTGTCATCTGTATGAACCTTGCAGACTTTGATCTCGCCACGATCTATGATCTCCCTGATCAAATGAAACCGTCTCTGTATGTGCTTGGACTTCTGGTGCGACCGTGGTTCCTTTGCTTGTGCGATTGCTCCAGTGTTATCACAGAAGATAACCAAAGGATCTGCACTCGAAGGAACGACACCAAGTTCTCTCACGAACTTACGAATCCACACTGCCTCCTTGGATGCTTCCGAGGCTGCAACATACTCGGCTTCTGTTGTGGAATCAGCAACAGTTGACTGTTTGAAACTCTTCCACACCACTGCTCCTCCATTCAAGCTAAAAACATAGCCTGATTGCGATCGGAAATCATCCTGGTCCGACTGGAACGAAGCGTCAGTATATCCTTCAATACTGAGTTCTTCCTGACCACCATATATCAAGAACATATCTTTGGTCCTCCGCAGATATTTTAAAATGTTCTTGACTGCAATCCAGTGCGCCATACCTGGATTACTTTGGAAACGACTGGTTACGCTTAACCCGTAAGCGACGTCTGGGCGAGTACACAACATCGCATACATAATGGATCCAATAGCCGAAGCATAAGGCGTATTGTCCATTTCATCTTTCTCAGTCTGTGTTTGTGGACACTGACTCTTTGAAAGATTCAGACCATGTCTGACTGGAAGATATCCTCGTTTAGAATTCTCTAAATGAAATCTCTCCAGGACCTTATCGATGTAAGTACTCTGGCACAGCCCGAGAAGCCTCTTAGATCTATCCCTGTAGATCTTCACACCTAACACATAGGCTGCTTCTCCTAAATCTTTCATCTGGAAACATTTCCTCAGCCATGCCTTCACAGCATGCATTTCAGGAATGTCATTTCCAATGATCAAGATGTCATCGACGTAGAGGACTAGAAAAGTAATCACGCTCCCACTAAACCTCTTATATACACACGGGTCATCCTCGTTCTTGATGAAACCAAACTCAGTAACTGATTCATCAAAACGAATATTCCAGCTTCTTGATGCTTGCTTAAGTCCAAAAATGGACTTCTTTAACTTGCATATCTTATGACGATCTGCTGGATTAGTGAAACCTTCTGGTTGTGTCATGTACACATCCTCATCCAGATTTCCATTCAGGAAAGCTGTTTTCACATCCATCTGCCAGATCTCATAATCATAGTATGCAGCTATCGCGAAAAGAATCCGAATAGACTTAAACATGGCTACAGGTGAGAAAGTTTCATCATAATCTATCCCGTAGATTTGTTTGAAACCTTTCGCAACTAGCCTGCCTTTATAGGTAACTACGTTACCATCCATGTCAATTTTCTTCTTGAAGATCCATTTACAGCCTATAGGGATAACTCCCGGAGGCGGATCAACCAAATCCCAAACTTGGTTATCTGACATGGAGTCCATCTCGGCGCGCATAGCTTCAAGCCATCTCGCTGACTCCGGTCCACTGACCGCATCCGCATAAGTGAGGGGTTCATCATTATCAATGATGTAGACTCCGTCATAACGCTCAGGTTGTCGACGGATCCTTCCCAATCTTCGCGGTTCCCGTGATATCTGAGCCTCAGGTTGTTCAATAACCTGTTCTACCGGCTCAGGCTCATCCAACTGTGCTTGACTACTTTGTCCTTCCTCTGGATTCTCATCCAGCTTTATTTCTCTCCCACTGGCCTCTTGCAGAAGAAACTCCTTCTCAAGAAATATGGCCGTCCGAGCAACAAAAACCTTGTTCTCTTTGGGATCGTAGAAATAATAACCCTTAGTTTCCTTAGGGTAACCGACAAAGATACATTTGTCAGATCTGCTCTCTAGTTTCCCGGAGGCGAGCTTTTTGACATAAGCCTCGCAGCCCCAGATCCTGATAAATGTCAAGCTTGGCTGTTTCCCATACCATAACTCATATGGCGTCTTTGAAACTGCCTTGGATGGCACTCGGTTTAGTACCTTTGCAGCTGTTTCCAGCGCAAAACCCCAAAAGGAGTATGGAAGAGTAGCCTGACTCATCATAGAACGAACCATATCAAGTAACGTTCTATTTCTCCTCTCGGACACACCATTCCATTGCGGTGTTCCTGGCGGAGTGAGCTGTGAGATGATCCCACACTCCTTCAGATAGTCAGTAAACGCATGACTTAGGTATTCACCACCTCGATCTGAGCGAAGTGCCTTGATATTTCGGCCTAGCTGATTCTGTACTTCATTTTTGAACTCTTTGAACTTGTCAAAAGATTCACTTTTATGTCTCATTAAAAAGACATACCCATACCTACTGAAATCATCAGTAAAGGTAATGAAGTACTGATAGCCACCTCTGGCATGTTTACTAAATGGCCCACACACATCACTGTGTATAAGGTCAAGTAAACCTGAAGCCCTTTGACCTTTGTGAAGAAAAGGTGACTTCGTCATTTTACCCATTAAACAAGCCTTGCATGTATCAATCTCCTTGTAGGAGAATGATCCCAGCAGTCCATGATCATGCAACCGCTTAATGCGTTTCTCGTTAATATGGCCTAAACGACTATGCCATAGCAAGGTGCTGTCATCAGCATACTTGGCTTTCTTAATATCAATTTGCTGTATAGAACATTCCATGTCCAACATGTATAACCCATTGTTAATTGAACCAGTTGCATAAACAATATTATCAAAAGACAAAATACACTTTGAAATATTGCATTCAAAGGAAAATCCCTTCCTGACAAGAGCAGGAATGGAGATAATATTTTTAGTAATACTGGGAACAAAATAACAATTGTTTAGTTCCAATACAAGTCCAGATGGTAAAGAAATGAAATAGTCTCCTACAGGAACAGCAGCAACCCGTGCCCCGTTTCCAACGCGTAGGTCCACCTCATGCTGTCCCACCTGTCTTCTTCTCTTGAGTTCCTGTACATTTGAACAAATGTGAACTCCACATGCAGTGTCCAACACCCATGATATAGAAGAAGAGAACATGACCTCAGTCACGAATATACCTGAGCCAGAAGCGAAGCTTCCCCTCTTATCTCCTTGGAGCGCTTTACAGTCCTTTTTCCAGTGACCCAGCTGGCCACAGTGGAAACACCTGTATTCCTTGGACCGCTTAACCTTCTGCTTCAGAGCCTTGCTGTAGCTCTTGACAGGGGCCTTGCCCTTCTTCCCCTTCTTCTTATTCCTAGAAGGAACCATCAAGACAGAGGTTGAAGGCTTACCCTTCAGAGTCTCCTCAGTGGTGAGGAGCATATTCAGCAGCTCTGCCGGAGTACAATCGATTTTGTTCATATTAAAATTAATAATGAACGCGTCGAATGAAGGCGGGAGAGACTGCAGAATAATATCCACAGCAAGCTCCTGGTTGATGGTGTGCCCCAGTTTCTCCAGAGCTTCCTTGTGCCCAATCATCTTGAGCACGTGAGCTCCCACTGGGCTCCCTTCAGCCAGTTTGCTCTGAAAGAAGAGCTTCGTCAAATTGTAGCGCTCTGTCCTCGCCTGTGCAGCATACAGCATCTTGAGGTTCGCTATAATCTCTATAGCCGACATATCCTCATGCTGACGCTGCAGCGGTGGCGTCATAGACGCTAGCATCAGGCAAGCGACATCAATGCTATCATTGACGTGCTTTTCATAGGCTTCCCGAACCGCCCTTGCGGCGTTCGGAGCGGGCTGCGGCGGTATCGCCGTCTCGAGGACATACAGTTTCCTCTCTGCCTTAAGAACGATCTTAAGGTGTCCAAACCAGTCAGAGAAGTTCGGCCCAGCAAACTTCTCCCTTTCCAGTAGGGATCGCACATTGAAGTTCATGGTGTTCGTTGCTGCAGGCATCTACAACAATGCAAGAACAGCAAGGTCAGTATCAATGTATTAGAATCAATCAGGACTTAAGAAAGATTCTTTTTCTCACTATTTTATCTGGCTGAAAAATCCAGCAAAACAGCCCGAAAGAGTAGTACTCTTTTAGTGAGATGGGATCCGGATTTCATACTTGGTCTCCGCGTCCCGCTCAGGCGAGATAAGATGCACAGAGAGTACAAGCACTAATCTCCGGTAGGCATTCCCTGCCGATCGCCAACCCGTGCGATTCCCCTTCATCTGGGCAATCCAGCAGACTGTGCCAACTGAGTTGGTACAACACAGTCTCTGACCCCACAGATGGCTGCCTCCATGTGCTACCATATGCGCCACATATGTAGCCTACACGGTCAAGCTGACCCGACCTACTCCCTGGACCACCATGTGCTATGCTGAGCAACGAGAAGGGATAAATCCCCACTCTGTAACACACAGGTGTAGTCCCACACCGTCTGAAGATAGATGGACGTGCCCACTGAGTGGGTACAACACGGCTCCAACGATAATCAGAACAGTGAGGTTTCGCGTCAGAAGGCTTACGAGCTTGATATTAAGCGTTGGATTTTCACGGTCTTTTATCTTCTTCACTATCATGCAATTCCTATGGTGATAGCAGAAGATAAACTTAATCATGCAATTCTAATATTTAAACAATAAATAAAAGAAAGCATGAATCTTATGTGGTAAAAGCCCATAGCCCTAGTGAGACCTTAACCTAACTTAAGTCTTCATTTGCTCTTCATGGGTCTTTTGCTGCTCATCTGGCCCAAACCAGGGCCCAAGCGCCAATTACAGCACAGGTGCGCCCACCAGGGAAAATGCGCCTGGTCCCAGAGTCGAACCCTGGACCTCCCACCTGGTCAAGCCACTGCTGCATGCGCCTCTGCCAAGTGTGCTCTGTGCTCTTGTCTAATTAAATTACAAATTTAACTATCTAGACAAGATTGACACGCAGGTCAATTACAATTTTATAAATTAAAGCGATGTGATGCGCAGATCACAATAATTAATTTACAATTTTTAAATCCCAGGCTCGCAGGCCCCAGCACAGCACACAATTAATATGAGCAGCCCACATAAGACTAAATAGACAAACATATGCATCCAATCAGCAATCATGTGATCCATAAAAATTAAAATTTTCAAAAAACCCCATGGGATCAATTTTAATTTCCTTATTCGCCCTTAGTACCTTACAACGGTCCATTACTAGGGATCCACTCATCCAACCTAGTCAGATCCACTGCCCTTGCATGCACCAAGTCCTAACTGACTTGTGTCGACCATAAGGTCAACCATGCATGCGCCAGGGCTGAACAACCACAATGAGGTCTGGCAAGCGGGTGTGACCCCGGGCCTAACTCATGTGTGTTCATAAGTTGTCTCAATCAGACATCGCTACACACCTGTCTGCAGTCGACCTATAGCCACCATAGGCTTGCGCCAAGGTGCTAACTGGTCGACCCATTCAGGCTGTCAGATGGTCTGATCAGACTGTTGGATCTAACCTAGGGGATGACTTCAACCCTAGTAACCCGTCTAAGGGTTTACAGTAAGGCCTTAGATCTATAGTGAGTCACGCATGTGTTTAAGTTTTTAAGAAAACCAACAGCATTGTAAATGCGCCAAGACATCAAACATGCGCAAGATATAGAAACATACATATGGATGTATTTTCGCAAGATGATACATAATATCATGAAACTTTCGCATGTCAATAAGATCTAGGCATATGCGCAAATATGGATCAAACATTAAGCAATCATAAAAACATGCATGATAAACTGGCTCTGATACCAATTGAAAGTCCCCTAAAGAGGGAAGGAAACCCTAATAGGCGCAACAAAGGGATTTAAAACAGCGGAAGAGGGTTTCTAAGATCGCATAGCATGTATTATGATCAACTTTAAAATATGAAAAAGAATTCATACCATGGCCATTTCAAGATGGCGCCTTGGAAGCAAAGATCAAATGAGATCTTCTCCTTGTCGTCACACACAGGATGATGACGCTATCTCCCTTGGTGCTCCTTGTGCTAGCAAGGTTCCAAGAGGTCCTTGTCGAGTGAAAGGGAATGATGAGATCTCGATCTCTCTTGGCCGAATCCTCCTCTATCCTTCAAGCGTCGCCGCACTCACACAAGGTGTCGAGAGGAATATGGGCGAGAGGGAAAAATCGTAGAGGCGAAAATAGAGCATCCTCTATTTGGACGAGAGCGCTCTCCAAGTGGAGATCATGGTTACTAAAAATAGTAACCACTCATTGCCCCAACGTTCACACCAAGTGAACATGTCATCAACTCCTCTCCCCTTGAACCATGCGCTCATTTAGTGAGCCGGTTCATTTTGGTTCAATTTAAGAACCAATCAAGCCAAGCAACTAGCCCAAATCATAATTAAACCATAAGGCTTTTGATCTGACCGTTGATCTCTTAATGCTCCTGATCTGACCGATCTAGCATCCATTCTCTCGATCGAAGCTTACCGATCTCAAGCCCTAATCAATCAAACATGATCAGACCAGATCTCACTTACAATCAGAGATTAAATCCCTTTAAACTGAACCCAAACAATTCAGTCCACACGATCTGACTTAAGTAAGCCATATCATCAAATTGTGCGACCCTAAGGGTTTCCTTTAAATGTCGGTAACGATAACTCACGTCATCACGATCAGTGAGGGGTATCTAGCAACACATCACTGTCTCCCGATATAAAGAAAAGAGTCTTCCAAGACTACACCCAAAAACAGCACAAGTGTGAATCAACTTCACTAGGCATACATGTGTCCTTTGCCACTGGATGTTCTTATTGGACAAGCGTGTCAAGCTTGTAACTCCAATATGACGAGCATGATTAGAACAGATGAACACTGTCACCTGGGTATGGCCATACTCTTTTCTCAATCATCTCATCCAGGGGGCCCCTTTAGAACATCACACTCCTTAAACAAGGAGACGGCAATCCTATGTCTATCACTAGTGCCCTAACCTGACTCAAGCTCACCATCCAAGATAGTCTATAATCATTATGTTTCAAATGATATTGAACTACCTCAAAACAATGACAATCATCATTTAGAAAACACAAGTGATCTCAAGTCAAAGGAAATGTGCCACTTGTTGCACTCAAGGATTATTCACATTGTGACAAACAATTGAATAACCTAGTAGGGTCTGTCCAGTACATCCAATGTACCCATGAGTCTACATCTTATTCCATGCTCGAAGCATCCTATAAGATTAGAACACATATTAGTCTCAATCATATCAAGGCTGTCTCATGTTCACCAAGATATCTCGACTAAGGACATATAGCATGTCAGCCCAGCTGAACAGCTTTGAGACATTATTCAGAAGAACATATATTGCAGCAGACAATGTAGACAACTGAATAATAACCATGCCTTTATAAACATAACAGTTTATTACATGATACAGATACATTCCCACAGGCCTCAAACATTAGCCTTAAGGGCATACCCCAACAGTGTCGAAGTCAAGAGATGCTTGGCCGAACTCTCTTCTCGTCAAGGAAGAAGCTCTTTTTCCTCTCAAGCCAAAGCGACAATCGAATTCAATTCACCATCATCATTTAGGTGTTTTTCAAGTGATGGCGTTTCATGACTTCCAAATATGGCAAGTCATGAAGCCATGCGCTCACCCATAAGAAAACCGCCCAAATATGATTGAGCCTTGAACCATGCGTTCACATATGTGAACCGGTTCAAGCTAATTCAATTCAATTCAATTCGGTCCAAAGACCAAACCAAAACGGCCCATGGTCTAGATCTCTCTGAACCAAAATGGCTCAAGATCTAACCGTTCATCTCATGATGTTCCTGATCTCACCGATCTAGAATCATCTCTCTTGATCGAAGCTTACCGATCTCAAGCCCCAATCAATCAAACATGATCAGACCAGATCTCACTTACAATCAGAGTTTAAACTCCTTTAAACTGAACCCAAAGAATTCAGTCCACACGATCAGACTTAAGTAAGCCATATCATCAAGTTGTGCGACCCTAAGGGTTTCCTCTAAATGTCGGTAACGATAACTTACATTATCACGATCAGTGAGGGGTATCTAGCAACACATCACTGTCTCCCGATATAAAGGAAAGAGTCTTCCAGGACTACTCCCAAACCACAGCACAAGTGTGAATCCACTTCACTAGGCATACATTTTTCCTTTGCCACTGGATGTTCTTATTGGACAAGCATGTCAAGCTTGTTATTCCAATATGATGAGCATGATTAGATCAGATGATCATAGTCACCTGGGTATGGCCATACACTATCTCAATCATCCCATCTAGGGGGCCCCTATAGAACATCACACTCCAATTAAGGAGATGGCAATCCTTTATCTATCACTAGTGCCCTAACCTGACTCAAGATCATTATCCAAGATAGTCTATAATCATTATGTTTCAAATGATATTGAACTACCTCAAAACAATGACAATCATCATTTAGAAACATAAGTGATCTCAAGTCAGAGGACATGTGCCACTTAGTGCAAACAAGGATTATTCACATTGTGACAAGTAATTGAATATCCTAGTAGGGTCTGTCCAGTACATCCAATGTACCCATGAGTCTACATCTTATTCATGCTCGAAGCATCCTGTAAGATTAGAATACATATTAGTCTCAATTATATCAAGGCTGTCTCATGTTCACCAAGATATCTCGACTAAGGACTTTATAGCATGTCAGCCCAGCTGAACAGCTTTGAGACATTATTCAGAAGTACACTAATTGCAGCAGAGAAGGTAACAACCTGAATAATAACCATGCCTTTATAAACACAAGAGTTTATTACATGATACTGATACAATCCCAAGGCCTCAAACATTAGCCTTAAGGGCATACCCCAACAATCTCCCACTTGCACTTAATCTAATGGTTGAGAAATCTCAAACCCATATTATTACAGTGCTTCTCATGCTTCTGCTGCACCAGAGGCTTGGTAAGCGGGTCAGCTAGATTGTCATCTGTATGAACCTTGCATATTTTGATCTCGCCACGATCAATGATCTCCCGGATCAAGTGAAACCGTCTCTGTATGTGCTTGGACTTCTGGTGCGACCGTGGTTCCTTTGCTTGTGCGATTGCTCCAGTGTTATCACAGAAGATAACCAAAGGATCTGCACTCGAAGGAACGACACCAAGTTCTCTCACGAACTTACGAATCCACACTGCCTCCTTGGATGCTTCCGAGGCTGCAACATACTCGGCTTCTGTTGTGGAATCAGCAACAGTTGACTGTTTGAAACTCTTCCACACCACTGCTCCACCATTCAAGCTAAAAACATAGCCTGATTGCGATCGGAAATCATCCTGGTCCGACTGGAACGAAGCGTCAGTATATCCTTCTGTACTGAGTTCTTCCTGACCACCATATATCAAGAACATATCTTTGGTCCTCCGCAGATATTTTAAGATGTTCTTGACTGCAATCCAGTGTGCCTGTCCTGGATTACTTTGGAAACGACTGGTTACGCTTAACCCGTAAGCGACGTCAGGGCGAGTACACAACATCGCATACATAATGGACCCAATAGCCGAAGCATAAGGCGTATTGTCCATTTCATCTTTCTCAGTCTGTGTTTGTGGACACTGACTCTTCGAAAGATTCAGACCATGTCTGACTGGAAGATATCCTCTTTTAGAATTCTCTAAATGGAATCTCTCCAGGACTTTATCGATGTAAGTACTCTGGCACAGCCCGAGAAGCCTCTTAGATCTATCCCTGTAGATCTTTACACCTAACACATAGGCTGCTTCTCCTAAATCTTTCATCTGAAAACATTTTCCTAACCATGCTTTAACAGCATGCAGTTCAGGAACATCATTTCCAATGATTAAGATATCATCGACGTAGAGGACTAGGAATGTAATTATGCTCCCACTAAACCTCTTATATACACACGGGTCATCCTCGTTCTTGATGAAGCCAAACTCAGAGATTGATTCATCAAAACGAATATTCCAGCTTCTTGATGCTTGTTTAAGTCCATAAATGGACTTCTTTAACTTGCATATTTTATGACGATCTGATGGATTAGTGAAACCTTCAGGTTGTGTCATATACACATCCTCATTAAGATTTCCATTAAGGAAAGCTGTCTTCACATCCATCTGCCAGATCTCATAATCGTAATATGCAGCTATCGCGAAAAGAATCCGAATAGACTTGAACATGGCTACAGGAGAGAAAGTTTCATCATAATCTATCCCGTAGATTTGTTTGAAACCTTTCGCAACTAGCCTGCCTTTATAGGTAACCACGTTACCATCCATGTCAATCTTCTTCTTGAAGATCCATTTACAGCCTATAGGGATTACTCCCAGAGGCGGATCAACCAAATCCCAGACTTGGTTATCTAACATGGAGTCCATTTCGGCTCGCATAGCTTCAAGCCATCTAGCTAACTCCGGTCCACTGACCGCATCCGCATAAGTGAGGGGTTCATCATTATCAATGATGTAGACTCCATCATAGCGCTCAGGCTGTCGACGGATCCTTCCCGATCTTCGCGGTTCCCGTGATATCTGAGCCTCAGGTTGTTCAATAACCTGTTCTACCGGCTCAGGCTCATCCATCTGTGCTTGACTACTTTGTCCTTCATCTGGATTCTCATCCAGCTTTATTTCTCTCCCACTGGCCTCTTGCAGAAGAAACTCCTTCTCAAGAAAAATGGCCGTCTGAGCAACAAATACCTTGTTCTCTTTGGGATCGTAGAAATAATAACCCTTAGTTTCCTTAGGGTAACCGACAAAGAAGCATTTCTCAGATCTGCTCTCCAGTTTCCCAGAGGCGAGCTTTTTGACATAAGCCTCGCAACCCCAGATCTTAATAAATGTCAAGCTAGGCTGTTTCCCATACCATAACTCATATGGAGTCTTTGAAACTGCCTTGGATGGCACTCGGTTTAGTACCTTTGCAGCTGTCTCCAGTGCAAATCCCCAAAAGGAGTAAGGTAGAGTAGCCTGACTCATCATAGAACGAACCATGTCAAGCAACGTTCTATTTCTCCTCTCGGACACACCATTCCATTGCGGTGTTCCTGGCGGAGTGAGCTGTGAGATAATCCCACACTCTTTCAGATAGTCAGTAAACGCATGACTCAAGTATTCTCCACCTCGATCAGAACGAAGTGCCTTGATATTTCGGCCTAGCTGATTCTGTACTTCATTTTTGAACTCTTTGAACTTGTCAAAAGATTCACTCTTATGTCTCATCAAATAGACATAACCATACCTACTGAAATCATCAGTAAAGGTAATGAAGTACTGATAGCCACCTCTGGCATGTTTACTAAATGGCCCACACACATCACTGTGTATAAGGTCAAGTAAACCTGAAGCCCTTTGACCTTTGTTAGGAAAAGGAGACTTCGTCATTTTACCCAATAAACAAGCTTTGCATGTATCAATCTCCTCATAGGAGAATGATCCCAGCAGTCCATGATCATGCAACCGCTTAATGCGCTTCTTGTTAATATGGCCTAAACGACTATGCCATAACAAGGTGCTGTCATCAGCATACTTGGCTTTCTTATTATCAATATTTTGTATAGAATATTCCATGTCCAACATGAATAACCCATTGTTAATTGAACCAGTAGCATAGACAATATTATCAAGAGTAAGATAACACTTTGAAATCTTGCATTCAAAGGAAAACCCTTTCCTGACAAGAGCAAGAATAGAGATAATATTTTTGGTGATACTAGGTACAAAATAACAATTGTTTAATTCCAATACAATGCCAGATGGTAAAGAAATGAAATAGTCTCCTACAGCAACAGCAGCAACCCGTGCCCCGTTTCCAACGCGTAGGTCCACCTCATGCTGTCCCACCTGCCTTCTTCTCTTGAGTTCCTGTACATTTGAACAAATGTGAACTCCACATGCAGTGTCCAACACCCATGAAATGGAAGAAGAAGATAACATGACCTCAGTCACATATATACCTGAGCCAGAAGCAATGCTTCCCCTCTTATCTCCTTGGAGCGCTTTACAGTCCTTTTTCCAGTGACCCAGCTGGCCACAGTGGAAACACCTGTTGTCCTTCGACCGCTTTACCTTCTGTTTCAGAGCCTTACTGTAGTTCTTGACAGGGGCTTTGCCCTTCTTCCCCTTCTTCTTGTTCCTGGAAGGAACCATTAAGACAGAGGTTGAAGGCTTTCCCTTCAGAGTTTCCTCAGTAGTCAAGAGCATATTCAGCAGCTCTGCCGGAGTACAATCGATTTTGTTCATATTAAAGTTAATAATGAACGCATCGAAAGAAGGCGGAAGAGACTGCAGAATAATATCTACAGCAAGCTCCTGGTTGATGGTATGCCCCAGTTTCTCCAGAGCCTCCTTGTGCCTAATCATCTTGAGCACGTGAGCTCCCACTGGGCTCCCTTCAGCCAGTTTGCTCTGAAAGAAAAGCTTTGTCAGATTATAGCGTTCTGTCCTCGCCTGTGCAGCATACAGCATCTTGAGGTTCGCTATAATCTCTATAGCCGACATATCCTCATGCTGACGCTGCAGCGGTGGCGTCATAGACGCTAGCATCAGGCAAGCGACATCAATGCTATCATTGACATGCTTTTCATAGGCATCACGAACCGCCCTTGCGGCGTTCGCAGCGGGTTGAGGCGGCACAGCCGTCTCGAGGACATACAGTTTCCTCTCTGCCTTAAGAACGATCTTAAGGTGTCCGAACCAGTCTGAGAAGTTTGGCCCAGCAAACTTCTCCCTTTCCAGTAGGGATCGCACATTGAAGCTCATGGTGTTCGTTGCTGCAGGAATCTACAACAATGCAAGAACAGCAAGGTCAGTATCAATGTTTAGAATCAATCCAGGACTTAAGAAAGATTCTTTTCTCACTATTTTATCTGACTGAAAAATCCATTAAACAGTCCGAAAGAGTAACACTCTTTTAGTGAGATGGGATCCAGATTTCATACTTGGTCTCCGCGTCCCGCTCAGGTGAGATAAGATGCACAGAGAGTACAAGTACTAATTTCTGGTAGGCAGTGATGGAACCCTTTCAGGAGGGGAGCGCAAAACCTATTGTGAGAAGAACCCCTTTCATGAGGGGGGCGCAAGTCATATGTTTCTTTCTCATAGCAGCGGAATTAGGGTTTCCACATAAGATCGCATTCTATACTTTCATATAATCAACTTGAATAACAAGTGAGAGATTCGTTACCATGGCCATGGGAAGGTGCGGCTTGGAAGAAGAAAGATCGAAGGGATCTTCTCCAAAGAAATCACACACAAGGGATGAAAGCTTCCTCCTTGCGCAACTCTTGTGCTAGCAAGATTGCCAAGCTTTTCCAACCGTGTGTAGGAGATTAGATGAAAAGGGCTTCCTTCTTTTCGAGAGCTCTTCTTCCTTGGCGCAAGAACGATGCCTTCCACACGAGCAAGCCGTTCCCAAAACCACGTCCAAGAAGCAAAAACCGAAAAACATTAGAGAGACATCAAGCCATGAACGCATATGCGTTATGCTTTTGGAACTTTCCAAAATTGGCAACGATTAAGAGTTGGCGTTCACGTTTCCATGAACCAAACGCAACCTCTTCTCCCTCTTGAACCAAGCGCTCAACCCATGAGCCGGTTCAATATCCTTGGTTCAATAGCGAAACCAAATCAGCCCATAAATTAAGTCTAGATCAAATTAGACCCCAAGGTCCTAGATCTGACCATTCATCATCTGACGCTTCTGATCGCATCGATCTAGCATCATCTCTCTCGATCGAAGCTTACCGATCTAAAGCTCTAATCAATCAAACATGATCAGACCAGATCTCACTTACAATCAGAGATTAAATCTCTTTAAACTGAACCAAAACAATTCAGTCCACACGATCTGACTTAAGGAAGCCATATCACCAAATTGTGCGACCCTGAGGGTTTCCTTTAAATGTCGGTAACGATAACTTACGTTATCACGATCAGTGAGGGGTATCTAGCAACACATCACTGTCTCCCGATATAAAGGAAAGAGTCTTCCAAGACTACTCCCAAACCATAGCACAAGTGTGACTCAATTCACAAGGCATACATGTGTCCTTTGCCACTGGATGTTCTTATTGGACAAGCGGGTCAAGCTTGTAACTCCAATACGATGAGCATGATTAAATCAGATGCACATAGTCATCTGGGTATGGCCATACACTATCTCAATCATCTCATATAGGGGGGCCCTTAGAACACTACACTCCTTAAACAAGGAGACGGCAATCCTATGTCTATCACTAGTGCCCTAACCTGATTCAAGCTCACCATCCAAGATAGTCTATAATCATTATGTTTCAAATGATATTGAACTACCTCAAGACAATGACAATCATCATTCAGAAACACAAGTGATCTCAAGTCAGAGGACATGTGCCACTTGCTGCTTACAAGGATCATTCACATTGTGACAAGCAATGGAATATCCCAGTAGGGTCTGTCCAGTACATCCAATGTACCCATGAGTCTACATCTTATTCCATGCTCGAAGCATCCTATAAGATTAGCACTCATATTAGTCTCAATCATATCAAGGCTGTCTCATGTTCACCAAGATATCTCGACTAAGGACATATAGCCTGTCAGCCTAGCTGAACAGCTTTGAGACAGTATTCAGAAGTACACTTATTACAGCAGACAAGGTAACAACCTGAATAATAACCATGCCTTTATAAACTTAAGAGTTTATTACATGATACTAATACAATCCCAAGGCCTCAAACATTAGCCTTAAGGGCATACCCCAACAATCTCCCACTTGCACTTAATCTAATGGTTGAGAAATCTCAAACCCATATTATTACAGTGCTTCACATGCTTCTGCTGCGCCAGAGGCTTGGTAAGTGGGTCTGCCAGATTGTCATCTGTATGAACCTTGCATATTTTGATCTCGCCTCGATCAATGATCTCCCGGATCAAGTGAAACCGTCTCTGTATGTGCTTGGACTTCTGGTGCGACCGCGGTTCCTTTGCTTGTGCGATGGCTCCAGTGTTATCACAGAAGATAACCAAAGGATCTGCACTCGAAGGAACGACACCAAGTTCTCTCACGAACTTACGAATCCACACTGCCTCCTTAGATGCTTCCGAGGCTGCAACATACTCGGCTTCTGTTGTGGAATCAGCAACAGTTGACTGTTTGAAACTCTTCCACACCACTGCTCCACCATTCAAGCTAAAAACATAGCCTGATTGCGATCGGAAATCATCCTGGTCCGACTGGAACGAAGCGTCAGTATATCCCTCTATACTGAGTTCTTCCTGACCACCATATATCAAGAACATATCTTTGGTCCTCCGCAGATATTTTAAAATGTTCTTGACCGCAATCCAGTGCGCCAAACCTGGATTACTTTGGAATCGACTGGTCACGCTTAACCCGTAAGCGACGTCTGGGCGAGTACACAACATCGCATACATAATGGACCCAATAGCCGAAGCATAAGGCGTATTGTCCATTTCATCTTTCTCAGTCTGTGTTTGTGGACACTGACTCTTCGAAAGATTCAGACCATGTCTGACTGGAAGATATCCACGTTTAGAATTCTCTAAATGGAATCTCTCCAGGACCTTATCGATGTAAGTACTCTGGCACAGCCCGAGAAGCCTTTTAGATCTATCCCTGTAGATCTTCACACCTAGTACATAGGCTGCTTCTCCTAAATCTTTCATCTGGAAACATTTTCCTAACCATGCCTTAACAGCATGCAATTCAGGAATATCATTTCCAATGATTAAGATATCATCGACGTAGAGGATTAGGAATGTAATTACGCTCCCACTAAACCTCTTATATACACACGGGTCATCTTCGTTCTTGATGAAACCAAACTCAGAGATTGATTCATCAAAACGAATATTCCAGCTTCTTGATGCTTGTTTAAGTCCATATATGGACTTCTTTAACTTGCATATTTTATGACGATCTGCTGGATTGTTGAAACCTTCCGGTTGTGTCATATACACATCCTCATCCAGATTTCCATTAAGGAAAGCTGTTTTCACATCCATCTGCCAGATCTCATAATCGTAATATGCAGCTATCGCGAAAAGAATCCGAATAGACTTAAACATGGCTACAGGAGAGAAAGTTTCATCATAATCTATCCCGTAGATTTGTTTGAAACCTTTCGCAACTAGCCTGCCTTTATAGGTAACCACGTTACCATCCATGTCAATCTTCTTCTTGAAGATCCATTTACAGCCTATAGGGATTACTCCCGGAGGCGGATCAACCAAATCCCAGACTTGGTTATCTGACATGGAGTCCATCTCGGCTCGCATAGCATCAAGCCATCTAGCTGACTCCGGTCCACTGACCGCATCCGCATAAGTTAGGGGTTCATCATTATCAATGATGTAGACTCCGTCATAGCGCTCAGGCTGTCGACGGATCCTACCCGATCTTCGCGGTTCCCGTGATATCTGAGCCTCAAGTTGTTCAGTAACCTGATCTACTGGCTCAGGCACATCCAACTCTGCCTGACTACTTTGTCCTTCCTCTGGAATCTCATCCAGCTTTATTTCTCTCCCACTGGCCTCTTGCAGAAGAAACTCCTTCTCAAGAAATATGGCCATCCGAGCAACAAATATCTTGTTCTCTTTGGGATCGTAGAAATAATAACCCTTAGTTTCCTTAGGGTAACCGACAAAGATACATTTATCAGATCTGCTCTCTAGTTTCCCAGAGGCGAGCTTTTTGACATAAGCCTCGCAACCCCAGATCCTGATAAACGTCAAGCTAGGCTGTTTCCCGTACCATAACTCATATGGCGTCTTTGAAACTGCCTTGGATGGCACTCGGTTTAGTACCTTTGCAGCTGTTTCCAGTGCAAAACCCCAAAAGGAGTATGGAAGAGTAGCCTGACTCATCATAGAACGAACCATATCAAGTAACGTTCTATTTCTCCTCTCGGACACACCATTCCATTGCGGTGTTCCTGGCGGAGTGAGCTGTGAGATAATCCCACACTCTTTCAGATAGTCAGTAAATGTATGACTTAGGTATTCACCACCTCGATCAGAACGAAGTGCCTTGATATTTCTGCCTAACTGATTTTGTACTTCATTTTTGAACTCTTTGAACTTGTCAAAAGATTCACTTTTATGTCTCATCAAATAGACATACCCATACCTACTGAAATCATCAGTAAAGGTAATGAAGTACTGATAGCCACCTCTGGCATGTTTACTAAATGGCCCACACACATCACTGTGTATAAGGTCAAGTAAACCTGAAGTCCTCTGACCTTTGTGAGGAAAAGGAGACTTCGTCATTTTACCCATCAAACAAGCTTTGCATGTATCAATCTCCTCATAGGAGAATGATCCCAGCAGTCCATGTTCATGCAACCGCTTAATGCGCTTCTCGTTTATATGGCCTAAACGACTATGCCATAGCAAGGTGCTGTCATCAGCATACTTGGCTTTCTTATTATCAATGTTTTGTATAGAATATTCCATGTCCAACATGAATAACCCATTGTTAATTGAACCAGTGGCATACACAATATTATCATAAGTCAAAATACACTTTGAAATCTTGCATTCAAAGGCAAATCCTTTCCTGACAAGAGCAGGAATAGAGATAATATTCTTGGTAATACTGGGTACAAAATAACAATTGTTTAATTCTAATACAATGCCAGATGGTAAAGTAATGAAATAGTCTCCTACAGCAACCGCAGCAACCCGTGCCCCGTTTCCAACGCGTAGGTCTACCTCATGCTGTCCCACCTGCCTTCTTCTCTTGAGTTCCTGCACATTTGAACAAATGTGAACTCCACATGCAGTGTCCAACACCCATGATATAGAAGAAGATGAAACCATGACTTCCGTCACGTATATACCTGAGCCAGAAGCGATGCTTCCCCTCTTATCTCCTTGGAGCGCTTTACAGTCCTTTTTCCAGTGACCCAGCTGGCCACAGTGGAAACACCTGTTGTCCTTCGACCGCTTCACCTTCTGTTTCAGGGCCTTGCTGTAATTCTTGACAGGGGCCTTGCCCTTCTTCCCCTTCTTCTTGTTCCTAAAAGGAACCATTAAGACAGAGGTTGAAGGCTTGCCCTTCAGAGTTTCCTCAGTAGTCAAGAGCATATTCAGCAGCTCTGCCGGGGTACAATCGATTTTGTTCATATTAAAGTTAATGATGAACGCATCGAAAGAAGGCGGAAGAGACTGCAGAATAATATCTACAGCAAGCTCCTGGTTGACGGTATGCCCCAGTTTCTCCAGAGCCTCCTTGTGCCCAATCATCTTGAGCACGTGAGCTCCCACTGGGCTCCCCTCTGTAAGTACCCCTTAAGAAAAGGGGGGTCCCCTTCTAGGGGGAGCATAACCCTAAAGCATATGGCGCATAAAATTTCTTCTTGCGGAACTAGGGTTATAGGATCGATATGCATGCTAAAAGATCAACTTGATAATAAGAAAACAATCATACCATCGCCATGGGAAGATGTTTCCTTGGAAGCAAAGATCAAAGTAGATCTTCTCCTTGTCGTCACACACAAGATGATGTCGCTATCTCTCTTGGTGCCCCTTGTGCTAGCAAGGTTCCAAGAGGTCCTTGTCGAGTGAAGGGAAAATGAGATCTCTTTCTTCTTGGCCGAATCCTCCTCAACCTTCAAAGCGTCGCCCCACTCACGAGAGAGACGAGAGGAATATGGGCGAGAGGAATATCTCCGAGCGAAAATAGAGTATATTCTATTTTGATGAGCGCACTCTCCAAATGGAGATCATGGTTACTAAAAATAGTAACCACTCCTCACCACAACGTTCACGCCAAGTGAACTTGTCGCCTACTCCTCTCCCTATGAACCAAGCGCTCATTTAGTGAGCCGGTTCACTTTGGTTCGGTTTAAGAACCAATCAAGCCAATGATCTAGTCTAGATCTTAAATAAACCCTAAGGTTCACGATCTAACCGTCGATCTCAACGATGCCCCTGATCTGACCGATCTGGCATACATTCTCTCGATCGAAGCTTACCGATCTCAAGCCCTAATCAATCAAACATGATCAGACCAGATCTCACTCACAATCAGAGATTAGATCCCTTTAAACTGAACCCAAACAATTCAGTCCACACGATCTGACTTAAGTAAGCCATATCATCAAATTGTGCGACCCTAAGGGTTTCCTTTAAATGTCGGTAACGATAACTCACGTTATCACGATCAGTGAGGGGTATCTAGCAACACATCACTGTCTCCCGATAGAAAGGAAAGAGTCTTCCAAGACTACACCCAAACCATAGCACAAGTGTGACTCAAATCACTAGGCATGCATATTTCCTTTGCCACTGGATGTTCTTATTGGACAAGCCTGTCAAGCTCGTAATTCCAATATGATGAGCATGATTAGAACAGATGAACACAGTCACCTGGGTATGGCCATACACTTTCTCAATCATCTCATCCAGGGGGCCCCTTTAGAACATCACACTCCTTAAACAAGGAGACGGCAATCCTATGTCTATCACTAGTGCCCTAACCTGATTCAAGCTCACCATCCAAGATGGTCTATAATCATTATGTTTCAAATGATATTGAACTACCTCAAAACAATGACAATCATCATTTAGAAAACACAAGTGATCTCAAGTCAAAGGAAATGTGCCACTTGTCACATTCAAGGAATATTCACATTGTGACAAACAATTGAACATCCTAGTAGGGTCTGTCCAGCACATCCAATGTACCCATGAGTCTACATCTTATTCCATGCTCGAAGCATCCTATAAGATTAGAACACATATTAGTCTCAATCATATCAAGGCTGTCTCATGTTCACCAAGATATATCGACTAAGGACATAATAGCATGTCAGCCTAGCTGAACAGCTTTGAGACATTATTCAGAAGAACATATATTGCAGCAGACAATGTAACTTAACTGAATAACAACCATGCCTTTATAAACATAACAGTTTATTACATGATACTGATACATTCCCATAGGCCTCAAACATTAGCCTTAAGGGCATACCCCAACACCAAGTGTTATCACAAAAGATAACCAAACATTCCCGTCTCTGTATGTGCTTGGACTTCTGGTGCGACCGTGGTTCCTTTGCTTGTGCGATTGCTCCAGTGTTATCACAAAAGATAACCAAAGGATCTGCACTCGAAGGAACAACACCAAGTTCTCTCACGAACTTACGAATCCACACTGCCTCCTTGGATGCTTCCGAGGCTGCAACATACTCGGCTTCTGTTGTGGAATCAGCAACAGTTGACTGTTTGAAACTCTTCCACACCACTGCACCTCCATTCAAGCTAAAAACATAGCCTGATTGCGATCGGAAATCATCCTGGTCAGACTGGAACGAAGCGTCAGTATATCCTTCTATACTGAGTTCTTCCTGACCACCATATATCAAGAACATATCTTTGGTCCTCCGCAGATATTTTAAAATGTTCTTGACTGCAATCCAGTGCGCCATACCTGGATTACTCTGGTAACGACTGGTCACGCTTAACCCGTAAGCGACGTCTGGGCGAGTACACAACATCGCATACATAATGGAACCAATAGCCGAAGCATAAGGCGTATTGTCCATTTCATCTTTCTCAGTCTGTGTTTGTGGACACTGACTCTTCGAAAGATTCAGACCATGTCTGACTGGAAGATATCCTCGTTTAGAATTCTCTAAATGAAATCTCTCCAGGACCTTTTCGATGTAAGTACTCTGGCACAGCCCGAGAAGCCTCTTAGATCTATCCCTGTAGATCTTCACACCTAACACATAGGCTGCTTCTCCTAGATCTTTCA
Organism: Costus lasius; assembly: GCA_027563935.2. Classification (NCBI taxonomy): domain Eukaryota; kingdom Viridiplantae; phylum Streptophyta; class Magnoliopsida; order Zingiberales; family Costaceae; genus Costus; species Costus lasius. The sequence continues at coordinate 73,528,924 of CM050447.1, read as the reverse complement.
TCTGGAAACATTTCCTCAGCCATGCTTTTACAGCATGCATTTCAGGAATATCGTTTCCAATGATCAAGATGTCATCGACGTAGAGGACTAGGAAAGTAATCACGCTCCCACTAAACCTCTTATATACACACGGGTCATCCTCGTTCTTGATGAAACCAAATTCGGTAACTGAGTCATCAAAACGAATATTCCAGCTTCTAGATGCTTGTTTAAGTCCATAAATAGACTTCTTTAACTTGCATATCTTATGACGATCTGCTGGATTAGTGAAACCCTCTGGTTGTGTCATGTACACATCCTCATCCAGATTTCCATTAAGGAAAGCTGTTTTCACATCCATCTGCCAGATCTCATAATCATAGTATGCAGCTATCGCGAAAAGAATCCGAATAGACTTAAACATGGCTACAGGAGAGAAAGTTTCATCATAATCTATCCCGTAGATTTGTTTGAAACCTTTCGCAACTAGCCTGCCTTTATAGGTAACCACGTTACCATCCATGTCAATCTTCTTCTTGAAGATCCACTTACAGCCTATAGGGATAACTCCCGGAGGCGGATCAACCAAATCCCAAACTTGGTTATCTGACATGGAGTCCATCTCGGCGCGCATAGCTTCAAGCCATCTCGCTGAATCCGGTCCACTGACCGCATCCGCATAAGTGAGGGGTTCATCATGATCAATGATGTAGACTCCATCATAGCGCTCAGGCTGTCGACGGATCCTACCCGATCTTCGCGGTTCCCGTGATATCTGAGCCTCAGGTTGTTCAATAACCTGTTCTACCAGCTCAGGCACATCCAACTCTGCTTGAGCACTTTGTCCTTCCTCTGGATTCTCATCCAGTTTTATTTCTCTCCCACTGGCCTCTTGCAGAAGAAACTCCTTCTCAAGAAATATGGCCGTCCGAGCAACAAAAACCTTGTTCTCCTTGGGATCGAAGAAATAATAACCCTTAGTTTCCTTAGGGTAACCGACAAAGATACATTTGTCAGATCTACTCTCTAGTTTCCCAGAGGCGAGCTTTTTGACATAAGCCTCGCAACCCCAGATCCTGATAAATGTCAAGCTTGGCTGTTTCCCATACCATAATTCATATGGCGTCTTTGAAACTGCCTTGGATGGCACTCGGTTTAGTACCTTTGCAGCTGTTTCCAGTGCAAAACCCCAAAAGGAGTAAGGAAGAGTAGCCTGACTCATCATAGAACGAACCATATCAAGTAGCGTTCTATTTCTCCTCTCGGACACACCATTCCATTGCGGTGTTCCTGGTGGAGTGAGCTGTGAGATAATCCCACACTCCTTTAGATAGTCAGTAAATGCATGACTTAGGTATTCACCACCTCGATCTGAGCGAAGTGCCTTGATATTACGGCCTAGCTGATTCTGTACTTCATTTTTGAACTCTTTGAACTTGTCAAAAGATTCACTCTTATGTCTCATCAGATAGACATACCCATATCTACTGAAATCATCAGTAAAGGTAATGAAGTACTGATAGCCACCTCTGGCATGTTTACTAAATGGCCCACACACATCACTGTGTATAAGGTCAAGTAAACCTGAAGCCCTTTGACCTTTGTGAGGAAAAGGTGACTTCGTCATTTTACCCATCAAACAAGCTTTGCATGTATCAATCTCCTTATAGGAGAATGATCCCAGCAGTCCATTTTCATGCAACCGCTTAATGCGTTTCTCGTTAATATGGCCTAAACGACTATGCCATAGCAAGGTGCTGTCATCAGCATACTTGGCTTTCTTAATATCAATTTGCTGTATTGAACATTCCATGTCCAACATGAATAACCCATTGTTAATTGAACCAGTTGCATAAACAATATTATCATAAGACAAAATACACTTTGAAATATTGCATTCAAAGGAAAACCCCTTCCTGACAAGAGCAGGAATGGAGATAATAATTTTAGTTATACTGGGAACAAAGTAACAACTGTTTAGTTCCAATACAAGTCCAGATGGTAAAGAAATAAAGTAGTCTCCTACAGCAACAGCAGCAACCCGTGCCCCGTTTCCAACTCGTAGGTCCACCTCATGCTGTCCCACCTGCCTTCTTCTCTTGAGTTCCTGTACATTTGAACAAATGTGAACTCCACATGCAGTGTCCAACACCCATGATACAGAAGAAGAAAACATGACCTCAGTCACGAATATACCTGAGCCAGAAGCAAAGCTTCCCCTCTTATCTCCTTGGAGCGCTTTACAGTCCTTTTTCCAGTGACCCAGCTGGCCACAGTGGAAACACCTGTATTCCTTAGACCGCTTGACCTTCTGCTTCAGAGCCTTGCTGTAACTCTTGACAGGGGCCTTGCCCTTCTTCCCCTTCTTTTTGTTCCTAGAAGGAACCATCAAGACAGAGGTTGAAGGCTTACCCTTCAGAGTCTCCTCAGTGGTCAAGAGCATATTCAGCAGCTCTGCCGGAGTACAATCGATTTTGTTCATATTAAAATTAATAATGAACGCGTCGAATGACGGCGGGAGAGACTGCAGAATAATATCCACAGCAAGCTCCTGGTTGATGGTATGCCCCAGTTTCTCTAGAGCCTCCTTGTGCCCAATCATCTTGAGCACGTGAGCTCCCACTGGGCTCCCTTCAGCCAGTTTGCTCTGAAAGAAGAGCTTTGTCAAATTATAGCGTTCAGTCCTCGCCTGTGCAGCATACAGCATCTTGAGGTTTGCTATAATCTGTATAGCCGACATATCCTCATGCTGACGCTGCAGCGGTGGCGTCATAGACGCTAGCATCAGGCAAGCGACATCAATGCTATCATTGACGTGCTTTTCATAGGCTTCCCGAACCGCCCTTGCGGCGTTCGGAGCGGGCTGCGGCGGTATCGCCGTCTCGAGGACATACAGTTTCCTCTCTGCCTTAAGAACGATCTTAAGGTGTCCAAACCAGTCAGAGAAGTTTGGCCCAGCAAACTTCTCCCTTTCCAGTAGGGATCGCACATTGAAGTTCATGGTGTTCGTTGCTGCAGGTATCTACAACAATGCAAGAACAGCAAGGTCAGTATCAATGTATAAGAATCAATCAGGACTTAAGAAAGATTCTTTTTCTCACTATTTTATCAGGCATGAAAAATCCAGCAAAACAGCCCGAAAGAGTAGAACTCTTTTAGTGAGATGGGATCCAGATTTCATACTTGGTCTCCGCGTCCCGCTCAGGCGAGATAAGATGCACAGAGAGTACAAGCACTAGTTTCTGGTAGGCAGTCCCTGCCGATCGCCAACCCGTGCGATTCCCCATCATCCGGGCAGTCCAGCAGACTGTGCCAACTGAGTTGGTACAACACAATCTCTGACCCCACAGATGGCTGCCTCCATGTGCTACCATATGCGCCACATATGTAGCCTACATGGTCAAGCTGACCCGACCTACTCCCTGGACCACCACGTGCTATGCTGAGCAACGAGAAGGGATAAATCCCTACTCTGTAACACGCAGGTGTAATCCCGCACCATCTGAAGATAGATGGACGTGCCCACTGAGTGGGTACAACACGGCTCCAACGATAATCAGAACAGTGAGGTTTCGCGTCAGAAGGCTTACGAGCTTGATATTTAAGCGTTGGATTTTAACGGTCTTTTATCTTCTTGCCTATCATGCAATTCCTATGGTGATAGCAGAAGATAATTTAATCATGCAATTCTAATATTAAGTAATAAAAGAAAGCATGTATCTTATGTGGTAAAAGCCCATAGCCCTAGAAGACCTTAACCAAACTTAAGTCTTCATTTGCTCTTCATGGGTCTTTAGCTGCTTATCTGGCCCAAACCAGGGCCCAAGCGCCATCTGCAGCTCAGGTGCACCTACCAGGGAAAATGCGCCTGGTCCCAGAGTCGAACCCTGGACCTCCCACCTGGTCAAGCCACTGCTGCATGCGCCTCTGCCAAGTGTGCTCTGTGCTCTTGTCTAATTAAATTACAAATTTAACTATCTAGACAAGAGTGACACGCAGGTCACTTACATTTATAAATTAAAACACAGTGATGCGCAGATCACAATAATTAATTTACAATTGTTTAATACAGGCTCGCAGGCCCCAGCACAGCACACAATTAATATGGGCAGCCCACATAAGACTAAATAACCAAGCATATGCATCAATCAATAACCATGTGATCCAATCATAAAAATTAAAATTTTTGAAAACCCCATGGGATCAATTTTAATTTTTCCTTATTTGCCCTACAACCTTACAACGGTCCATCACTAGGGATCCACTCATCCAACCTAGTCAGATCCACTGCCCTTGCATGCACCAAGTCCTAACTGACTTGAGTCGACCATAGGGTCAACCATGCATGCGCAAGGGCTGAACGACCACACAGAGTTCTGGCAAACGGGCGTGACCCCGGGCCTAACTCAGGTGCGTTCATAAGTCGTCTCAAGCAGACATCGCTACACACCTGTCTGCAGTCGACCTATAGCCACCATAGGCTTGCGCCAAGGTGCTATTTGATCGACCCATTCAGGCTGTCAGATGATCTGATCAGACATTCTGGATCTAACCTAGGGGTTGACTTCAACCCTAATAACCCGTCTAAGGGTTTATAGTAAAGCCTTAGATCTATAATGAGTCGCGCAAGTATTCAAGTTTTGTAAAACAAAAACAAGATGCGCCAATTTACAACATACATGCGCCAATAGATGGAAACATATTTCATACATGAAGTTTCGCAAGATGATAAAACCTATCATGCAACTTTCGCATGTTATATAGATCTAAGCATATGGAATCACAAGGCCAAAGCAATCATAACGAACATGCATTCAACCAAAGCTCTGATACCAATTGTAAGTACCCCTTAAGAAAAGGGGGGTCCCCTTCTAGGGGGAGCATAACCCTAAAGCATATGGCGCATAAAATTTCTTCTTGCGGAACTAGGGTTATAGGATCGATATGCATGCTAAAAGATCAACTTGATAATAAGAAAACAATCATACCATCGCCATGGGAAGATGTTTCCTTGGAAGCAAAGATCAAAGTAGATCTTCTCCTTGTCGTCACACACAAGATGATGTCGCTATCTCTCTTGGTGCCCCTTGTGCTAGCAAGGTTCCAAGAGGTCCTTGTCGAGTGAAGGGAAAATGAGATCTCTTTCTTCTTGGCCGAATCCTCCTCAACCTTCAAAGCGTCGCCCCACTCACGAGAGAGACGAGAGGAATATGGGCGAGAGGAATATCTCCGAGCGAAAATAGAGTATATTCTATTTTGATGAGCGCACTCTCCAAATGGAGATCATGGTTACTAAAAATAGTAACCACTCCTCACCACAACGTTCACGCCAAGTGAACTTGTCGCCTACTCCTCTCCCTATGAACCAAGCGCTCATTTAGTGAGCCGGTTCACTTTGGTTCGGTTTAAGAACCAATCAAGCCAATGATCTAGTCTAGATCTTAAATAAACCCTAAGGTTCACGATCTAACCGTCGATCTCAACGATGCCCCTGATCTGACCGATCTGGCATACATTCTCTCGATCGAAGCTTACCGATCTCAAGCCCTAATCAATCAAACATGATCAGACCAGATCTCACTCACAATCAGAGATTAGATCCCTTTAAACTGAACCCAAACAATTCAGTCCACACGATCTGACTTAAGTAAGCCATATCATCAAATTGTGCGACCCTAAGGGTTTCCTTTAAATGTCGGTAACGATAACTCACGTTATCACGATCAGTGAGGGGTATCTAGCAACACATCACTGTCTCCCGATAGAAAGGAAAGAGTCTTCCAAGACTACACCCAAACCATAGCACAAGTGTGACTCAAATCACTAGGCATGCATATTTCCTTTGCCACTGGATGTTCTTATTGGACAAGCCTGTCAAGCTCGTAATTCCAATATGATGAGCATGATTAGAACAGATGAACACAGTCACCTGGGTATGGCCATACACTTTCTCAATCATCTCATCCAGGGGGCCCCTTTAGAACATCACACTCCTTAAACAAGGAGACGGCAATCCTATGTCTATCACTAGTGCCCTAACCTGATTCAAGCTCACCATCCAAGATAGTCTATAATCATTATGTTTCAAATGATATTGAACTACCTCAAAACAATGACAATCATCATTTAGAAAACACAAGTGATCTCAAGTCAAAGGAAATGTGCCACTTGTCACATTCAAGGAATATTCACATTGTGACAAACAATTGAACATCCTAGTAGGGTCTGTCCAGCACATCCAATGTACCCATGAGTCTACATCTTATTCCATGCTCGAAGCATCCTATAAGATTAGAACACATATTAGTCTCAATCATATCAAGGCTGTCTCATGTTCACCAAGATATATCGACTAAGGACATAATAGCATGTCAGCCTAGCTGAACAGCTTTGAGACATTATTCAGAAGAACATATATTGCAGCAGACAATGTAACTTAACTGAATAACAACCATGCCTTTATAAACATAACAGTTTATTACATGATACTGATACATTCCCATAGGCCTCAAACATTAGCCTTAAGGGCATACCCCAACACCCTCAGCCAGTTTGCTCTGAAAGAAGAGCTTTGTCAGATTATAGCGTTCTGTCCTCGCCTGTGCAGCATACAGCATCTTGAGGTTCGCTATAATTTCTATAGCCGACATATCCTCATGCTGACGCTGCAGCGGTGGCGTCATAGACGCTAGCATCAGGCAAGCGACATCAATGCTATCATTGACGTGCTTTTCATAGGCATCCCGAACCGCCCTTGCGGCGTTCGGAGCGGGCTGCGGCGGTATCGCCGTCTCGAGGACATACAGTTTCCTCTCTGCCTTAAGAACGATCTTAAGGTGTCCGAACCAGTCAGAGAAGTTCGGCCCAGCAAACTTCTCCCTTTCCAGTAGGGATCGCACATTGAAGCTCATGGTGTTCGTTGCTGCAGGAATCTACAACAAGCAAGAACAGCAAGGTTAGTATCAATGTTTCAGAATCAATCCAGGACTTTAAGAAAGATTCTTTTCTCACTATTTTGTCTGACTGAAAAATCCAGTAAACAGTCCGAAAGAGTAACACTCTTTTAGTGAGATGGGATCCAGATTTCATACTTGGTCTCCGCGTCCCGCTCAGGCGAGATAAGATGCACAGAGATGACAAGCACTAGTTTCTGGTAGGCTCTCCCAGCCAATCGCCAACCCGTGCGATTCCCCTTCATCTTGGCAATCCAGCAGACTGTGCCAACTGAGTTGGTACAACACAGTCTCTGATCCCATAGATGGCTGCCTCCATGTGCTACCATATGCGCCACATATGTAGTCTACATGGTCAAGCTGACCTGACCTACTCCCTGGACCACCACGTGCTATGCTGAGCAACGAGAGGGGATAAATCCCAACTCTGTAACACGCAGGTGAAATCCAGCACCGTCTGAAGATAGATGGACGTGCCCACTGAGTGGGTTCAACACGGCTCCAACGATAGTCAGAAAGGTGAGGTTTCGCGTCAGAAGGCTTACGAGCTTGATATGTTAGCGTTGGATTTTAACGGTCTTTTATCTTCTTACTATCAGGCATGTCCTATGGCTATAGCAGAAGATAAACATAAATATGCAATTCTAATTATTAGCAATAAGTAGAAAGCATGATCTTATGTGGTAAAAGCCCATGAACCCTAGTAAGACCTTAATATTACTTAAGTCTTCACTTGAGCTTCATTGCATCTCATCTGGTCCAACCCAGTGCCCTAGCGCCAAGAGCACCACAGGTGCACCACCAGGTGAATGCCCCTCTTGGATGTGTGCCTTTGTTCTTGTCTAATCAAAGTACATTTGATCTATCTAGACAAGATTGACTCGCAGGTCAACAACATATTATAAATTAAGTACAATGTGATTCGCAGATCACAAATTAATTTACAATTTTTTTAAGTCCAGGCACGCAGGCCCCAGCACAGCACACAATTGGGCAACCCACATAAGACTAAATAGACAAGCATATGGTTCAATCAACATGTGATCCAATCATCTTGAAATTAAAAGTTTTGAAAACCCCATGGCATCAATTTTAATTTCCTTATGAGCCCTACAACCTTACAATGGTGCATTGATGGGGATCCACTCATCCATCTAGTTAGATCCTTTGCCCTTGCATGCACCGAGTCCTAACTGACCCGAGTTGACCTAATGGTCAACCATGCATGCGCCAAGGGCTGAACTACCCCCATGAGTTTTGGCAAGCGGGTGTGACCCCGGGCCTAACTCAAGTGTGTTCAGTAGTGTCTCAACCAGACCTCGCTACACGCCCTAGATGCAGTCAACCTATAGCCACCTTGTGCTTGCGCATAGGTGCTATCAGGTTAACCCATCTGAGCTGTCAGATGGTCTGATCAGACTAATGGATCTAACCTAGAGGTGACTTCAGCCCCATCAACCCATCTAAGGGTTTATAGTAGATGCATATAGATCTAAATGTTTGCGCGCAAGTAGGTATAAGATTTGATGAAATATCATTCAACCATTCAACATACTTATCATGCGCCAACACAACAACATGCGCAACTCATGAAGAAACATACATCTTGCGCAACTCATGAAGAAACATACATCTAAGTTCTAAACTAGCATGTAGGTTTCGGCATGTGAGCAATCACCTTTAGATCTATTCACCAACATATTCATGGATCAAACATGATGATCTACTCATTAGAACCGCAAGCAATCATATGAAAAAGTATAGATTGGCTCTGATACCAATTGATGGAACCCTTTCAGGAGGGGAGCGCAAAACCTATTGTGAGAAGAACCCCTTTCATGAGGGGGGCGCAAGTCATATGTTTCTTTCTCATAGCAGCGGAATTAGGGTTTCCACATAAGATCGCATTCTATACTTTCATATAATCAACTTGAATAACAAGTGAGAGATTCGTTACCATGGCCATGGGAAGGTGCGGCTTGGAAGAAGAAAGATCGAAGGGATCTTCTCCAAAGAAATCACACACAAGGGATGAAAGCTTCCTCCTTGCGCAACTCTTGTGCTAGCAAGATTGCCAAGCTTTTCCAACCGTGTGTAGGAGATTAGATGAAAAGGGCTTCCTTCTTTTCGAGAGCTCTTCTTCCTTGGCGCAAGAACGATGCCTTCCACACGAGCAAGCCGTTCCCAAAACCACGTCCAAGAAGCAAAAACCGAAAAAACATTAGAGAGACATCAAGCCATGAACGCATATGCGTTATGCTTTTGGAACTTTCCAAAATTGGCAACGATTAAGAGTTGGCGTTCACGTTTCCATGAACCAAACGCAACCTCTTCTCCCTCTTGAACCAAGCGCTCAACCCATGAGCCGGTTCAATATCCTTGGTTCAATAGCGAAACCAAATCAGCCCATAAATTAAGTCTAGATCAAATTAGACCCCAAGGTCCTAGATCTGACCATTCATCATCTGACGCTTCTGATCGCATCGATCTAGCATCATCTCTCTCGATCGAAGCTTACCGATCTAAAGCTCTAATCAATCAAACATGATCAGACCAGATCTCACTTACAATCAGAGATTAAATCTCTTTAAACTGAACCAAAACAATTCAGTCCACACGATCTGACTTAAGGAAGCCATATCACCAAATTGTGCGACCCTGAGGGTTTCCTTTAAATGTCGGTAACGATAACTTACGTTATCACGATCAGTGAGGGGTATCTAGCAACACATCACTGTCTCCCGATATAAAGGAAAGAGTCTTCCAAGACTACTCCCAAACCATAGCACAAGTGTGACTCAATTCACAAGGCATACATGTGTCCTTTGCCACTGGATGTTCTTATTGGACAAGCGGGTCAAGCTTGTAACTCCAATACGATGAGCACGATTAAATCAGATGCACATAGTCATCTGGGTATGGCCATACACTATCTCAATCATCTCATATAGGGGGGCCCTTAGAACACTACACTCCTTAAACAAGGAGACGGCAATCCTATGTCTATCACTAGTGCCCTAACCTGATTCAAGCTCACCATCCAAGATAGTCTATAATCATTATGTTTCAAATGATATTGAACTACCTCAAGACAATGACAATCATCATTCAGAAACACAAGTGATCTCAAGTCAGAGGACATGTGCCACTTGCTGCTTACAAGGATCATTCACATTGTGACAAGCAATGGAATATCCCAGTAGGGTCTGTCCAGTACATCCAATGTACCCATGAGTCTACATCTTATTCCATGCTCGAAGCATCCTATAAGATTAGCACTCATATTAGTCTCAATCATATCAAGGCTGTCTCATGTTCACCAAGATATCTCGACTAAGGACATATAGCCTGTCAGCCTAGCTGAACAGCTTTGAGACAGTATTCAGAAGTACACTTATTACAGCAGACAAGGTAACAACCTGAATAATAACCATGCCTTTATAAACTTAAGAGTTTATTACATGATACTAATACAATCCCAAGGCCTCAAACATTAGCCTTAAGGGCATACCCCAACAGGCAGTCCCTGCCAATCGCCAACCCGTGCGATTCCCCTTCATCTGGGCAATCCAGCAGACTGTGCCAACTGAGTTGGTACAACACAATCTCTGACCCCACAGATGGCTGCCTCCATGTGCTACCATATGCGCCACATATGTAGCCTACATGGTCAAGCTGACCCGACCTACTCCCTGGACCACCACGTGCTATGCTGAGCAACGAGAAGCGATAAATCCCTTCTCTGTAACACGCAGGTGAAATCCCGCACCGTCTGAAGATAGATGGACGTGCCCACTTAGTGGGTACAACACGGCTCCAACGATAGTCAGAACAGTGAGGTTTCGCGTCAGAAGGCATTACGTGCTTGATATTTTAGCGTTTGGATTTTAACGGTCTTTTATCTTCTTAACTATCATGCAATTTCTATGGTGATAGCAGAAGATAAACTCATGCAGTTCTAATTATATAATCAATAAAAAGAAAGCATGGATCTTATGTGGTAAAAGCCCATAGCCTAAGTAAGACCTTAAGATACTTAAGTCTTCACTTGCTCTTCTTGGGTCTTTAGCATCTCATCTGGTCCAACCCAGGGCCCTTGCGCCAAGAGCACCTCAGGTGCGCCACCAGCTGAATGCCCCTCTGGGATGTGTGCCTTTGTGCTCTTGTCTAATCAAAATACATTTTGATCTATCTAGACAAGCTTGACTCGCAGGTCAATTATACAATTAATTAAAAATGTGATTCGCAGATCACAATAATAATAATTTACCAGGCTCGCAGCCCCCAGCACAGCACACATTAAGGGCAACCCACATAAGATTAAATAAACAAGCATCATGGCATCATTCAATCAACATGTGATCCATTACAAAGAAAATAAAATTTTGAAAACCCCATTGGCATCAATTTTAATTTCCTTATGTGCCCTACAACCTTACAACGGTCCATTGATAGTGTTGGGGTATGCCCTTAAGGCTAATGTTTGAGGCCTGTGGGAATGTATCTGTATCATGTAATAAACTCTTAAGTTTATAAAGGCATGGTTGTTATTCAGTTAGCTACATTGTCTGCTGCAATATATGTTCCTCTGAATAATGTCTCAAAGCTGTTCAGCTGGGCTGACATGCTATTATGTCCTTAGTCGATATATCTTGGTGAACATGAGACAGCCTTGATATGGTTAAGACTAATATGTGTTCTAATCTTATAGGATGCTTCGAGCATGGAATAAGATGTAGACTCATGGGTACATGGGATGTACTGGACAGACCCTACTAGGATGTTCAATTGTTTGTCACAATGTGAATATTCCTTGATTGCGACAAGTGGCACATTTCCTCTGACTTGAGATCACTTGTGTTTTCTAAATGATGATTGTCATTGTTTTGAGGTAGTTCAATATCATTTGAAACATAATGATTATAGACTATCTTGGATGGTGAGCTTGAGTCAGGTTAGGACACTAGTGATAGACATAGGATTGCCGTCTCCTTGTTTAAGGAGTGTGATGTTCTATAAGGGCCCCCTGGATGAGATGATTGAGAGAGTGTATGGCCATACCCAGGTGACAGTGTTCATCTGATCTAATCATGCTCATCATATTGGAGTTACAAGCTTGACAGGCTTGTCCAATAAGAACATCAAGTGGCAAAGGAAGTATGCATGCCTAGTGAATTGGATTCACACTTGTGCTGTGGTTTGGGTGAAGTCTTGGAAGACTCTTTCCTTTATATCGGGAGACAGTGATGTGTTGCTAGATACCCCTCACTGGTCGTGATAACGTGAGTTATCGTTACCGACATTTAAAGGAAACCCTTAGGGTCGCACAATTTGATGATATGGCTTCTTTAAGTCAGATCGTGTGGACTGAATTGTTTAGTTCAGTTTAAAGGGGTGTTAAGCTCTGATTGCGAGTGAGATCTGGTCTGATCATGTTTGATTGATTAGGGCTTTAGATCGGTAAGCTTCGATCGAGAGTTATGATGCTAGATCAGTGAGATCTAGAGCATCAAGAGATCAACGGTGATCTTGAACCTTGTGGTTCAATAAGATCGACCATTGCTTGGGCCGATTTGGTCTTAGACCAAAGTCACTTGAACCAGCTCATGTAATGAGCGCTTGGTTCAAATAATCGAAGAGAAGGAATTGCGGTTCACTTCATGTGAACGCATAACCGAAGTGAGTAATGGGTTACTATTTTTGGATAGCAACGCCCACGTTCATTACAACGTGTTTACTCTATTGGCGATCATCACTCTTGAACGAAGTCTCCTTCCTTCTCGTGTAAAAAAAACTCTCTCGACGAGGGTAGAGAAACTTCTTCTTCGACAAGCCCAAGGATCTTATCCCCTCCATGCGCAAAGGACCCTTGAAGCTTTGCTAGCACAAAGACGACAAGGAGAGGCCATTCTTCATCGTGTGTGCGTCGACTAGAGAGAGGATCCCTTTCGCTCCTTGCTTCCAATACTTCATCCATAGATGGCGATGGTATGAATCTTATTGGCACTCGTAATCGTTTTTCATAGTTGAATATATATCATGCATAATGATCCCTAAAACCCCTATTTCCGCTGCGATGTAACACATGCGCCATTAGGGTTTTCTCGCTCCCCCTCGAAGGGGACTCCTGCAATTGGTATCAGAGCAGGTTAAAATGCATGATAATATGTTTGCTGTGATTTGTGATCCTTGTATGCGCCATATTGCTAGATCTAGGCTACATGCGAACCTTTACTTGTTGTGTATTGTAGTTGACGCATGTAGTAAGGTAGCGCTTCTATATGTTCTTGTTGATGTTTTCTTAAAAACTCAAACGACTTGCGCGCACACCATTAGATCTAAGTGCCGCCTGCATTAAACCCTTAGACGGGTTATTAGGGTTGAAATCATCCCCTGTGTTAGATCCAAACAGTCTGATCAGACCATCTGACAGCCTGAATGGGTCGACCAGTTAGCACTTTGGCGCAAGCCTATGGTGGCTATAGGTCGACTGCAGACAGGTGTGTAGCGATGTCTGATTGAGACACCCAATGAACGCACCTGAGTTAGGCCCGGGGTCACGCCCGCTTGCCAGACCTCAGTGTGGTCGTTCAGCCCTGGCGCATGCATGGTTGACCTTATGGTCAACACAAGTCAGTTAGGACTTGGTGCATGCAAGGGCAGTGGATTTGACTAGGTTGGTTGAGTGGATCCCTAGTAATGGACCGTTGTAAGGTTGTAGGGGAAATAAGGAAAAAATTAAAATTGATCCCAAGGGGTTTTCGAAAATTTTAATTTTTATGATGGATCACATGATGCTGATTGGATGCATATGTTTGTCTATTTAGTCTTATGTGGGCTGCTCATATTAATTGTGTGCTGTGCTGGGGCCTGCGTGCCTGTATTAAATTGTAAATTAATTATTGTGATCTGCGCATCACTGTGTTTTAATTTATAAATGTTAGTGACCTGCGTGTCACTCTTGTCTAGATAGTTAAATTTGTAATTTAATTAGACAAGAGCACAAAGCACACTTGGCAGAGGCGCATGCAGCAGTGGCTGGACCAGGTGGGAGGTCCAGGGTTCGACTCTGGGACCAGGCGCAAATTCCTGGTGGGCGCACCTGTGCTGCAGATGGCGCTTGGGCCCAGGTTTGGGCCAGATGAGCAGCAAAAGACCCATGAAGAGCAAATGAAGACTTAAGTTAGGTTAAGGTCTTCTAGGGCTATGGGCTTTTACCACATAAGATACATGCTTTCTTTTATTGCTTAAATATTGGAATTGCATGATCAAATTATCTTCTGCTATCACCATAGGAATTGCATGATAGGCAAGAAGATAAAAGACCGTTAAAATCCAACGCTAAAATATCAAGCTCGTAAGCCTTCTGACGCGAAACCTCACTGTTCTGATTATCGTTGGAGCCGTGTTGTACCCACTCAGTGGGCACGTCCATCTATCTTCAGAGGGTGTGGGATTACACCTGTGTGTTACAGAGTAGGGATTTATCCCTTCTCGTTGCTCAGCATAGCACATGGTGGTCCAGGGAGTAGGTCGGGTCAGCTTGACCGTGTAGGCTACATATGTGGCGCATATGGTAGCACATGGAGGCAGCCATCTGTGGGATCAGAGACTGTGTTGTACCAACTCAGTTGGCACAGTCTGCTAGATTGCCCAGATGAAGGGGAATCGCACGGGTTGGCGATTGGCTGGGACGCCTACCAGAAACTAGTGCTTGTACTCTCTGTGCATCTTATCTCGCCTGAGCGGGACGCGGAGACCAAGTATGAAATCTGGATCCCATCTCACTAAAAGAGTTCTACTCTTTCGGGCTGTTTTGCTGGATTTTTCACGCCTGATAAAATAGTGAGAAAAAGAATCTTTCTTAAGTCCTGATCGATTCTTATACATTGATACTGACCTTGCTGTTCTTGCATTGTTGTAGATACCTGCAGCAACGAACACCATGAACTTCAATGTGCGATCCCTACTGGAAAGGGAGAAGTTTGCTGGGCCGAACTTCTCTGACTGGTTTGGACACCTTAAGATCGTTCTTAAGGCAGAGAGGAAACTGTATGTCCTCGAGACGGCGATACCGCCGCAGCCCGCTCCGAACGCCGCAAGGGCGGTTCGGGAAGCCTATGAAAAGCACGTCAATGATAGCATTGATGTCGCTTGCCTGATGCTAGCGTCTATGACGCCACCGCTGCAGCGTCAGCATGAGGATATGTCAGCTATACAGATTATAGCAAACCTCAAGATGCTGTATGCTGCACAGGCGAGGACTGAACGCTATAATTTGACTAAGCTCTTCTTTCAGAGCAAACTGGCTGAAGGGAGCCCAGTGGGAGCTCACGTGCTCAAGATGATTGGGCACAAGGAGGCTCTGGAGAAACTGGGGCACACCATCAACCAAGAGCTTGCTGTGGACATTATTCTGCAGTCTCTCCCGCCATCATTCGACGCGTTCATTATTAACTTTAATATGAACAAAATCGATTGTACGCCGGCAGAGCTGTTGAATATGCTCTTGACTACTGAGGAAACTCTGAAGGGTAAGCCTTCAACCTCTGTCTTGATGGTTCCTTCTAGGAACAAGAAGAAGGGGAAGAAGGGCAAGGCCCCGGTCAAGAATTACAGCAAGGCTCTGAAGCAGAAGGTGAAGCGGTCCAAGGAATACAGGTGTTTCCACTGTGGCCAGCTGGGTCACTGGAAAAAGGACTGTAAAGCGCTCCAAGGAGACAAGAGGGGAAGCTTTGCTTCTGGCTCAGGTATATTCGTGACTGAGGTCATGTTTTCTTCTTCTACATCATGGGTGTTGGACACTGCATGTGGAGTTCACATTTGTTCAAATGTGCAGGAACTCAAGAGAAGAAGGCAGGTGGGACAGCATGAGGTGGACCTACGCGTTGGAAACGGGGCACGGGTTGCTGCTGTTGCTGTAGGAGACTACTTCATTTCTTTACCATCTGGAATTGTATTGGAACTAAACAGTTGTTACTTTGTTCCCAGTATAACTAAAAATATTATCTCCATTCCTGCTCTTGTCAGGAAGGGATTTTCCTTTGAATGCAATATTTCAAAGTGTATTTTGTCTTTAGATAATATTGTTTATGCAACTGGTTCAATTAACAATGGGTTATACATGTTGGACATGGAATGTTCGATACAGCAAATTGATATTAAGAAAGCCAAGTATGCTGATGACAGCACCTTGCTATGGCATAGTCGTTTAGGCCATATTAACGAGAAACGCATTAAGCGGTTGCATCATCATGGACTGCTGGGATCATTCTCCTACAAGGAAATTGATACATGCAAGGCTTGTTTAATGGGTAAAATGACGAAGTCACCTTTTTCTCACAAAGGTCAAAGGGCTTCAGGTTTACTTGACCTTATACACAGTGATGTGTGTGGGCCATTTAGTAAACATGCCAGAGGTGGCTATCAGTACTTCATTACCTTTACTGATGATTTCAGTAGATATGGGTATGTCTATCTGATGAGACATAAGAGTGAATCTTTTGACAAGTTCAAAGAGTTCAAGAATGAAGTACAAAATCAGCTAGGCCGTAATATCAAAACACTTCGCTCAGATCGAGGTGGTGAATACCTAAGTCATGCGTTTACTGACTATCTAAAAGAGTGTGGGATTATCTCACAGCTCACTCCACCAGGAACACCGCAATGGAATGGTGTGTCCGAAAGGAGAAATAGAACATTACTAGATATGGTTCGTTCTATGATGAGTCAGGCTACTCTTCCATACTCCTTTTGGGGTTTTGCACTGGAAACAGCTGCAAAGGTACTAAACCGAGTGCCATCCAAGGCAGTTTCTAAGACGCCATATGAGTTATGGTATGGGAAACAGCCGAGCTTGACATTTATCAGGATCTGGGGCTGCGAGGCTTATGTCAAAAAGCTCGCCTCTGGGAAACTAGAGAGCAGATCTGACAAATGTATCTTTGTCGGTTACCCTAAGGAAACTAAGGGTTATTATTTCTTCGATCCCAAGGAGAACAAGGTTTTTGTTGCTCGGACGGCCATATTTCTTGAGAAGGAGTTTCTTCTGCAAGAGGCCAGTGGGAGAGAAATAAAGCTGGATGAGAGTCCAGAAGAAGGACAAAGTGACCAAGCACAGTTGGATGAGCCTGAGCCGGTAGAACAGGTTATTGAACAACCTGAGGCTCAGATATCACGGGAACCGCGAAGATCGGGTAGGATCCGTCGACAGCCTGAGCGCTATGACGGAGTCTACATCATTGATAATGATGAACCCCTTACTTATGCGGATGCGGTCAGTGGACCGGAGTCAGCGAGATGGCTTGAGGCTATGCGCGCCGAGATGGACTCCATGTCAGATAACCAAGTCTGGGATTTGGTTGATCCGCCTCCGGGAATAATCCCTATAGGCTGTAAATGGATCTTCAAGAAGAAGATTGACATGGATGGTAACGTGGTTACCTATAAAGGCAGGCTAGTTGCGAAAGGTTTCAAACAAATCTACGGGATAGATTATGATGAAACTTTCTCACCTGTTGCCATGTTTAAGTCTATTCGGATTCTTTTTGCAATAGCTGCATATTACGATTATGAGATCTGGCAAATGGATGTGAAAACAGCTTTCCTTAATGGAAATCTGGATGAGGATGTGTATATGACACAACCTGAGGGTTTCACTAATCCAGCGGATCGTCATAAGATATGCAAGTTAAAGAAGTCCATTTATGGACTTAAACAAGCATCAAGAAGCTGGAATATTCGTTTTGATGAATCAGTCACTGATTTTGGTTTCATCAAGAACGAGGATGACCCGTGTGTTTATAAGAGGTTTAGTGGGAGCGTGATTACTTTCCTAGTCCTCTACGTCGATGACATCTTGATCATTGGAAATGACATTCCTGAAATGCATGCTGTTAAGGCATGGCTGAGGAAATGTTTCCAGATGAAAGATTTAGGAGAAGCAGCCTATGTGTTAGGTGTGAAGATCTACAGGGATAGATCTAAGAGGCTTCTCGGGCTGTGCCAGAGTACTTACATCGATAAGGTCCTGGAGAGATTTCATTTAGAGAATTCTAAACGAGGATATCTTCCAGTCAGACATGGTCTGAGTCTTTCGAAGAGTCAGTGTCCACAAACACAGACTGAGAAAGATGAAATGGACAATACGCCTTATGCTTCGGCTATTGGTTCCATTATGTATGCGATGTTGTGTACTCGCCCAGACGTCGCTTACGGGTTAAGCGTGACCAGTCGTTACCAGAGTAATCCAGGTATGGCGCACTGGATTGCAGTCAAGAACGTTTTAAAATATCTGCGGAGGACCAAAGATATGTTCTTGATATATGGTGGTCAGGAAGAACTCAGTATTGAAGGATATACTGACGCTTCATTCCAGTCTGACCAGGATGATTTCCGATCGCAATCAGGCTATGTTTTTAGCTTGAATGGAGGAGCAGTGGTGTGGAAAAGTTTCAAACAGTCAACTGTTGCTGATTCCACAACAGAAGCCGAGTATGTTGCAGCCTCGGAAGCATCCAAGGAGGCAGTGTGGATTCGTAAGTTCGTGAGAGAACTTGGTGTCGTTCCTTCGAGTGCAGATCCTTTGGTTATCTTTTGTGATAACACTGGAGCAATCGCACAAGCAAAGGAACCACGGTCGCACCAGAAGTCCAAGCACATACAGAGACGGTTTCATTTGATCAAGGAGATCATTGATCGTGGCGAGATCAAAGTATGCAAGGTTCATACAGATGACAATCTGGCAGACCCGCTTACCAAGCCTCTGGCGCAGCAGAAGCATGAGAAGCACTGTAATAATATGGGTTTGAGATTTCTCAACCATTAGATTAAGTGCAAGTGGGAGATTGTTGGGGTATGCCCTTAAGGCTAATGTTTGAGGCCTGTGGGAATGTATCTGTATCATGTAATAAACTCTTAAGTTTATAAAGGCATGGTTGTTATTCAGTTAGCTACATTGTCTGCTGCAATATATGTTCCTCTGAATAATGTCTCAAAGCTGTTCAGCTGGGCTGACATGCTATTATGTCCTTAGTCGATATATCTTGGTGAACATGAGACAGCCTTGATATGGTTAAGACTAATATGTGTTCTAATCTTATAGGATGCTTCGAGCATGGAATAAGATGTAGACTCATGGGTACATGGGATGTACTGGACAGACCCTACTAGGATGTTCAATTGTTTGTCACAATGTGAATATTCCTTGATTGCGACAAGTGGCACATTTCCTCTGACTTGAGATCACTTGTGTTTTCTAAATGATGATTGTCATTGTTTTGAGGTAGTTCAATATCATTTGAAACATAATGATTATAGACTATCTTGGATGGTGAGCTTGAGTCAGGTTAGGACACTAGTGATAGACATAGGATTGCCGTCTCCTTGTTTAAGGAGTGTGATGTTCTATAAGGGCCCCCTGGATGAGATGATTGAGAGAGTGTATGGCCATACCCAGGTGACAGTGTTCATCTGATCTAATCATGCTCATCATATTGGAGTTACAAGCTTGACAGGCTTGTCCAATAAGAACATCAAGTGGCAAAGGAAGTATGCATGCCTAGTGAATTGGATTCACACTTGTGCTGTGGTTTGGGTGAAGTCTTGGAAGACTCTTTCCTTTATATCGGGAGACAGTGATGTGTTGCTAGATACCCCTCACTGGTCGTGATAACGTGAGTTATCGTTACCGACATTTAAAGGAAACCCTTAGGGTCGCACAATTTGATGATATGGCTTCTTTAAGTCAGATCGTGTGGACTGAATTGTTTAGTTCAGTTTAAAGGGGTGTTAAGCTCTGATTGCGAGTGAGATCTGGTCTGATCATGTTTGATTGATTAGGGCTTTAGATCGGTAAGCTTCGATCGAGAGTTATGATGCTAGATCAGTGAGATCTAGAGCATCAAGAGATCAACGGTGATCTTGAACCTTGTGGTTCAATAAGATCGACCATTGCTTGGGCCGATTTGGTCTTAGACCAAAGTCACTTGAACCAGCTCATGTAATGAGCGCTTGGTTCAAATAATCGAAGAGAAGGAATTGCGGTTCACTTCATGTGAACGCATAACCGAAGTGAGTAATGGGTTACTATTTTTGGATAGCAACGCCCACGTTCATTACAACGTGTTTACTCTATTGGCGATCATCACTCTTGAACGAAGTCTCCTTCCTTCTCGTGTAAAAAAAACTCTCTCGACGAGGGTAGAGAAACTTCTTCTTCGACAAGCCCAAGGATCTTATCCCCTCCATGCGCAAAGGACCCTTGAAGCTTTGCTAGCACAAAGACGACAAGGAGAGGCCATTCTTCATCGTGTGTGCGTCGACTAGAGAGAGGATCCCTTTCGCTCCTTGCTTCCAATACTTCATCCATAGATGGCGATGGTATGAATCTTATTGGCACTCGTAATCGTTTTTCATAGTTGAATATATATCATGCATAATGATCCCTAAAACCCCTATTTCCGCTGCGATGTAACACATGCGCCATTAGGGTTTTCTCGCTCCCCCTCGAAGGGGACTCCTGCAGATAGGGATCCACTCAACAATCTAGTTAGATCCATGCCCTTGCATGCACCAAGTCCTAACTGACTCGAGTTGACCTAATGGTCAACCATGCATGCGCCAAGGGCTGAACAACCAACATGAGTTCTGGCAAGCGGGTGTGACCCCGGGCCTAACTCATGTGTGTTCACTGGTTGTCTCAACCAGACCTCGCTACACGCCTGTGATGCAATCGACCTATAGCCACCTTGTGCTTGCGCACAGGTGCCATCTGGTCGATCCATCTAGGCTGTCAGACGGTCTGATAAGACTATTGGATCTACACTAGATGATGCTTTCAACCCCATCAACCCATCTAAGGGTTTATAGTAGGCGCTTATAGATCTAGATGGAGCGCGCGAGATGTTACAAAGTTTTTAGGGAAAAACAACTTACAACATGCGCAAGAAATGGCATTGGTATGTTTTTCGTTTGATCTATACAAGTTCATGAAGTTGATCATATATTCATGCATCCGATTCCTAAGAAACCCTAGCTTCCGCTATGCCAAAGTTTCTAGATGCGCATATTAGGGTTTCGCCCCCCTTTGACTTAGGGAACCTTCAATTGGTATCAGAGCGAGGTTGCTATGAATTATATGATTGCTTTTTGTGATCCATGCTTGTGTTTATGAGTAGATCTATGATCATGCCGAAACCTACATGTTTGTAGCTTTTTCTTATGCTTGCGCATGATGAGTGTTGGCGCATATTACATGATGTTTTTGTCAAAACAACTTATCTTGCGTGACTCCATTTAGATCTAAGCGCCTACTTGAAAGACTTATACGGGTTATTAGGGTTGAAGTCATCAATCCAGTCTAGACCCAACAGTCTGATCAGACTATCTGACAGCCTAGATGGGTCGACCAGATGGCACCTATGCGCGAGCATGAGGTGGCTATAGGTCGACTGCATACTGGGCGTGTAGCGATGTCTGGTTGAGACAACCAGTGAACGCACATGAGTTAGGCCCGGGGTCACGCCCGCTTGCCAGAACTCATGCCCTTAATGCATGTAGATCATACATTTGAAAGTCCCCTTCAAGGGGGAGCGCAAAAGGGGGTGAAACCCTAATAAAGGGGGGCGCATGAAATATTATAGGGGTGTCACCCTCAAGACCGCATGTAGATCATATGATTAACTTGGTTATATTGCAAAGATCAAGTTGAGATCTATTACCATAGCCATGAGGAAGGAGGCGGCTTGGAAGCAAGAGGGCAAATGAGCTCTCCTCCAAAGAAGACGCACACAAGGATGATGAAGGCTTCCTCCTTGCGCAATTCTTGTGCTAGCAAAAATCACCAAGTTCTCCTTGCGTGTGTCGAAGTCAAGAGATGCTTGGCCGAACTCTCTTCTCGTCAAGGAAGAAGCTCTTTTTCCTCTCAAGCCAAAGCGACAATCGAATTCAATTCACCATCATCATTTAGGTGTTTTTCAAGTGATGGCGTTTCATGACTTCCAAATATGGCAAGTCATGAAGCCATGCGCTCACCCATAAGAAAACCGCCCAAATATGATTGAGCCTTGAACCATGCGTTCACATATGTGAACCGGTTCAAGCTAATTCAATTCAATTCAATTCGGTCCAAAGACCAAACCAAAACGGCCCATGGTCTAGATCTCTCTGAACCAAAATGGCTCAAGATCTAACCATTCATCTCATGATGTTCCTGATCTCACCGATCTAGAATCATCTCTCTTGATCGAAGCTTACCGATCTCAAGCCCCAATCAATCAAACATGATCAGACCAGATCTCACTTACAATCAGAGTTTAAACTCCTTTAAACTGAACCCAAAGAATTCAGTCCACACGATCAGACTTAAGTAAGCCATATCATCAAGTTGTGCGACCCTAAGGGTTTCCTCTAAATGTCGGTAACGATAACTTACATTATCACGATCAGTGAGGGGTATCTAGCAACACATCACTATCTCCCGATATAAAGGAAAGAGTCTTCCAAGACTACTCCCAAACCACAGCACAAGTGTGAATCCACTTCACTAGGCATACATTTTTCCTTTGCCACTGGATGTTCTTATTGGACAAGCATGTCAAGCTTGTTATTCCAATATGATGAGCATGATTAGATCAGATGATCATAGTCACCTGGGTATGGCCATACACTATCTCAATCATCCCATCTAGGGGGCCCCTATAGAACATCACACTCCAATTAAGGAGATGGCAATCCTTTATCTATCACTAGTGCCCTAACCTGACTCAAGATCATTATCCAAGATAGTCTATAATCATTATGTTTCAAATGATATTGAACTACCTCAAAACAATGACAATCATCATTTAGAAACACAAGTGATCTCAAGTCAGAGGACATGTGCCACTTAGTGCAAACAAGGATTATTCACATTGTGACAAGTAATTGAATATCCTAGTAGGGTCTGTCCAGTACATCCAATGTACCCATGAGTCTACATCTTATTCCATGCTCGAAGCATCCTATAAGATTAGAATACATATTAGTCTCAATTATATCAAGGCTGTCTCATGTTCACCAAGATATCTCGACTAAGGACTTTATAGCATGTCAGCCCAGCTGAACAGCTTTGAGACATTATTCAGAAGTACACTAATTGCAGCAGAGAAGGTAACAACCTGAATAATAACCATGCTTTTATAAACACAAGAGTTTATTACATGATACTGATACAATCCCAAGGCCTCAAACATTAGCCTTAAGGGCATACCCCAACAGTTCAGCCCTTAATGCATGCATGGTTGACCATTAGGTCGACTCAAGTCAGTTAGGACTTGGTGCATGCATGGGCAGTGGGTCTGACTAGGTCTGATGAGTGGATCCCTATTAATGGACCGTTGTAAGGTAGTAGGGCACATAAGGAAATAAAATTGATGCCATGGGGTTTTTTGAAATTTTATTTTCTTGTTTTTGGATCACATGTTGCATGTATACCATGTTTGGTGTCTATTTCATCTTATGTGGGCTGCCCAATTAATGTGTGCTGTGCTGGGGCCTGCGTGCCTGGTTTAAATATTGTAAATTATTACTGTGATCTGCGCATCACATTTTAATTAATTTATAATGTGTAATTGACCTGCGAGTCAATCATGTCTAGATAGATTAAATTGTAATTTAATCAGACATCAGCTCAGAGCACACATGGCAGAGGCGCATGCAGCAAGTGGCTTCACCAGTGGGAGGTCTAGGGTTCGACTCTAGGACAGGCGCATTATACCTGGTGGGCGCACCTGAGCTGCAGTGGGCGCTTGGGCCCGGGATGGGCCAGATGAAATGCAAAAGACCCAAGAAGAGCTCAAGTGAAGACTTAAGTTAATTAAGGTCTTACTTAGGCTTAATGGGCTTTTACCACATAAGATCATCATGCTTTTAATTTACTGTTTAAGTAATATTATAACTGCATGATCTATTCTTCTGCTATCACCATAGGGTTTGAATGATAGTAAGAAGATAAAAGGACCGTTAAAATCCAACGTTAAATATCAAGCACGATAGCCTTCTGACGCGAAACCTCACTGTTCTGACTATCGTTGGGGCCGTGTTGTACCCACTCAGTGGGCACGCCCATCTATCTTCAGACGGTGTGTGATTACACCTGCGTGTTACAGAGAAGGGATTCATCGCTTCTCGTTGCTCAGCATAGCACGTGGTGGTCCAGGGAGTAGGTCGGGTTAGCTTGACCATGTAGGCTACATATTGAGCATATGGTAGCTATATGGAGGCAGCCATCTATGGGATCAGAGACTGTGTTATACCAACTCAGTTGGCACAGTCTGCTGGATTGCCCAGATGAAGGGGAATCGCATGGGTTGGCGATTGGCAGGGATTGCCTACCAGAAATTAGTGCTTGTACTCTCTGTGCATCTTATCTCACCTGAGCGGGACGCGGAGACCAAGTATGAAATCTGGATCCCATCTCACTAAAAGAGTTTCACTCTTTCGGACTGTTTTACTGGATTTTTTAGTCAGATAAAATAGTGAGAAAAGAATCATTCTTAAGTCCTGAATTGATTCTAACATTGATACTGACCTTGCTATTCTTGCATTGTTGTAGATTACTGCAGCAACGAACACCACAGCCTTCAATGTGCGATCCCTACTGGAAAGGGAGAAGTTTGCTAGGCCAAACTTCTCAGACTGGTATGGACACCTTAAGATTGTTCTTAAGGCTGAGAGGAAACTGTATGTCCTCGAGACGGCTATACCGCCTCAACCCGCTCCGAACGCCGCAAGGGCGGTTCGGGAAGCTTATGAAAAGCATGTCAATGATAGCATTGACGTCGCTTGCCTTATGCTAGCATCTATGACGCCACAGCTGCAACGTCAGCATGAGGATTTATCTGCTATTGAAATAATAGCAAATCTCAAGTTGTTGTATGCTGCACAGGCAAGGACTGAACGCTACAATTTGACTAAACTTTTCTTACAGAGCAGACTCAGTCTCGTGAGAAGGGAACGCCTTCATCCTCTGTCCTAATGGTTCCTTCTAGGAACAAGAAGAAGGGGAAGAAGGGCAAAGCCCCTATCAAGAGCTACAACAAGGCTCTAAAGCAAAAGATTAAGCGGTCAAAGGAATACAGATGTTTCCATTGTGGCCAGCTGGGTCACTGGAAAAAGGACTGTAAAGCGCTCCAAGGAGATAAGAAGGGAAGCAAGCCTTTCGCTTCTAGCTCAGGTATTTACGTGACTGAAGTCATGGTATCTTCTTCTTCTATTTCATGGGTGTTGGACACTGCATGTGGAGTTCACATTTGTTCAAATGTACAGGAACTCAAGAGAAGAAGACAGGTGGGACAGCATGAGGTGGACGTACGAGTAGGAAACGGGGCACGGGTTGCTGCTGTTGCTGTAGGAGAATATCACATCTCTTTACCATCTGGTCTTGTATTAGAACTGGACAATTGTTATTTTGTACCAAGCATAACTAAGAATATTATCTCTATTCCTGCTCTTGTCAGGAAAGGGTTTTCCTTTGAATGCAAATTTTCAAAGTGTTATATTTCGTTTGATAATATTGTTTATGCTACTGGGTCGATTAACAATGGGTTATTCATGTTGGACATGGAATGTTCTGTACAACAAATTGATAATAAGAAAGCCAAGTATGCTGATGACAGCACCTTGCTATGGCATAGTCGTTTAGGCCACATTAACAAGAAACGCATTAAGCGGTTGCATGACCATGGACTGCTGGGATCATTCTCCTATGAGGAGTTTGATACATGCAAAGCTTGTTTAATGGGTAAAATGACGAAGTCTCCTTTTTCCAATAAAGGTCAAAGGGCTTCAGGTTTACTAGACCTCATTCACAGCGATGTGTGTGGGCCATTTAGTAAACATGCCAGAGGTGGCTATTCATACTTCATTACCTTTACTGATGATTTCAGTAGGTATGGTTATGTCTATTTAATGAGACATAAAAGTGAATCTTTTGATAAGTTCAAAGAGTTCAAAAATGAGGTACAAAATCAGCTAGGCCGATATATCAAGGCACTTCGTTTAGATCGAGGTGGAGAATACTTGAGTCATGAGTTTACTGACTATCTGAAGGAGTGTGGGATTCTCTCACAGCTCACTCCGCCAGGAACACCGCAATGGAATGGTGTGTCCGAGAGGAGAAATAGAACCTTACTTGATATGGTTCGTTCAATGATGAGTCAGGCTACTCTACCTTACTCCTTTTGGGGATTTGCACTGGAAACAGCTGCAAAGGTACTAAACCGAGTGCCATCCAAGGCCGTTTCAAAGACGCCATATGAGTTATGGTATGGGAAACAGCCGAGCTTGACATTTATTAAGATCTGGGGTTGCGAGGCTTATGTCAAAAAGCTCGCCTCTGGGAAACTGGAGAGCAGATCTGATAAATGTATCTTTGTCGGTTACCCTAAAGAAACTAAGGGTTATTATTTCTACGATCCCAAAGAGAACAAAGTATTTGTTGCTCGGACAGCTATTTTTCTTGAGAAGGAATTTCTTCTGCAAGAGGCCAGTGGGAGAGAAATAAAGCTGGATGAGAATCCAGAAGAAGGACAAAGTAGTGAAGCACAGTTGGATGAGCCTGAGCCAGGAGATCAGGTTATTGAACAACCTGAGGCTCAGATATCACGGGAACCGCGAAGATCGGGAAGGATCCGTCGATAGCCTGAGCGCTATGATGGAGTCTACATCATTGATGATGAACCCCTCACTTATGCGGATGCGGTCAGTGGACCGGAATCAGCGAGATGGCTTGAAGCTATGCGAGCCGAGATGGACTCCATGTCAGATAACCAAGTATGGGATTTGGTTGATCCGCCTCCGGGAGTAATCCCTATAGGCTGTAAGTGGATCTTCAAGAAGAAGATGGACATGGATGGTAACGTAGTTACCTATAAAGGCAGGCTAGTTGCGAAAGGTTTCAAACAAATCTACGGGATAGATTATGATGAAACTTTCTCTCCTGTAGCCATGTTCAAGTCTATTCGGATTATTCTCGCGATAGCGGCATATTATGATTATGAGATCTGGCAGATGGATGTGAAGACCGCTTTCCTTAATGGAAAATTAGAAGAGGATGTGTATATGAGACAACCTGAAGGTTTCACTAATCCATCAGATCGTCATAAAATAAGCAAATTAAAGAAGTCCATTTATGGACTTAAACAAGCATCAAGAAGCTGGAATATTCGTTTTGATGAATCAATCTGTGAATTTGGTTTCATCAAGAATGAAGATGACCCGTGTGTATATAAGAGGTTTAGTGGGAGCGTGATTACTTTCCTAGTCCTCTACGTCGATGATATCTTAATCATTGGAAACGATATTCCTGAACTACATGCGGTTAAGGCATGGTTAAGAAAATGTTTCCAGATGAAAGATTTAGGAGAAGCAGCCTATGTATTAGGTGTGAAGATCTACAGAGATAGATCTAAGAGGCTTCTCGGGCTGTGCCAGAGTACTTACATCGATAAAGTCCTGGAGAGATTCCATTTAGAAAATTCTAAAAGAGGATATCTTCCAGTCAGACATGGTCTGAATCTTTCAAAGAGTCAATGTCCACAAACACAGACTGAGAAAGATGAAATGGACAATACGCCTTATGCTTCGGCTATTGGGTCCATTATGTATGCGATGTTGTGTACTCGCCCAGACGTTGCTTACGGGTTAAGCGTGACCAGTCGATTCCAAAGTAATCCAGGGCAGGCACACTGGATTGCAGTCAAGAATATTTTGAAATATCTTCGGAGGACCAAAGATATGTTCTTGATATATGGAGGTCAGGAAGAACTCAGTATTGAAGGATATACAGACGCTTCATTCTAGTCTGACCAGGATGATTTCCGATCGCAATCAGGCTATGTTTTTAGCTTGAATGGAGGTGCAGTGGTGTGGAAAAGTTTCAAACAGTCAATTGTTGCTGATTCCACAACAGAAGCCGAGTATGTTGCAGCCTCAGAAGCATCTAAGGAGGCAGTGTGGATTCGTAAGTTCGTTCAGGAACTTGGTGTTGTTCCTTCGAGTGCAGATCCTTTGGTTATCTTCTGTGATAACACTGGAGCAATAGCACAAGCAAAGGAACCACGGTCGCACCAGAAGTCCAAGCACATACAGAGAAGGTTTCACTTGATCCGGGAGATCATTGATCGAGGCGAGATCAAAGTCTGCAAGGTTCATACAGATGACAATCTGGCAGACCCGCTTACAAAGCCTCTGGCGCAGCAGAAGCATGTGAAGCACTGTAATAATATGGGTTTGAGATTTCTCAACCATTAGATTAAGTGCAAGTGGGAGATTGTTGGGGTATGCCCTTAAGGCTAATGTTTGAGGCCTTAGGATTATATAAGTATCATGTATATAAACTCTATGTTTATAAAGGCAATGGTTGTTATTCAGGTTGTTACATCATCTGCTGCAATATGTCTACTTCTGAATAATGTCTCAATGCTGTTCAGCTTGGCTGACATGCAGTTTTGTCCTTAGTCGAGATATCTTGGTGAACATGAGACAGCCTTGATATGATTGAGACTAATATGTGTTCTAATCTTATAGGATGCTTCGAGCATGGAATAAGATGTAGACTCATGGGTACATTGGATGTACTGGACAGACCCTACTTAGGATATTCAATTGCTTGTCACAATGTGAATAATCCTTATATGCAAACAAGTGACATATTTCCTCTGACTTGAGATCACTTGTGTTTCTAAATGATGATTGGCATTGTTTTGAGGTAGTTCAATATCATTTGAAACATAATGGTTATAGACTATCTTGGATAGTGAGCATGAGTCATGTTAGGGCACTAGTGATAGATATAGGATTGCCGTCTCCTTGATTGGAGTGTGATGTTCTATAGGGGCCCCCTGGATGAGATGATTAAGAAAGTGTATGGCCATACCCAGATGACTATGTTTCATCTGATCTAATCATTCTCATCATATTGGAATTACAGGCTTGACACGCTTGTCCAATAAGAACATCCAGTGGCAAAGGAAACACATATGTCAAGTGACTTGGGTTCACACTTGTGCTGTGGTTTGGGTGTAGTCTTGGAAGACTCTTTCCTTTATATCGGGAGACAGTGATGTGTTGCTAGATACCCCTCACTGATCGTGATAACGTAAGTTATCGTTACCGACATTTAAAGGAAACCCTTAGGGTCGCACAATTTGATGATATGGCTTACTTAAGTTAGATCGTGTGGACTGAATTGTTTTGGTTCAGTTTAAAGGAGTTTAAACTCTGATTGTAAGTGAGATCTGGTCTGATCATGTTTGATTGATTAGGGCTTGAGATCGGTAAGCTTCGATCGAGAGTATTGATGCTAGATCGGTGAGATCAAGAGCATCAAGAGATGAATGGTTAGATTTTAAGCCTTATGGTTTAATTTGATCTAGATCAATGCTTGGTCTATTTTGGTCCTTGAACCAAATTTAATTGAACCGGCTCATCACATGAGCGCATGGTTCAAAGGGGAAGAAGAGGTGATCGGTTCACTTGGAGTGAACGCATGAACGTTAAGTGCTTACTATATTTGGAAGTTGGCGTTCCAAATTAGATGCACGCCTCGACGTTCAAGGGGAACGTTTTTGTTTTCGTCGCCCACCTTCTTCTCTCGCCATCTCTCTTGTCTTGAGAGAGTTTTCACGCCAAGGAATCTCTCATTCTCCCTACACGCGATCAGGAGACTTGGAGAACTTTGCTAGCACAAGGATCGACAAGGAGTAGGCGATCACCCATCTTGTGTGCGCACGCTTTGGAGGAGAGCCACATCGCCCTCTTGCTTCCAAGTCGCCATCCAAGAAATGGCATTGGTATGTTTTTCGTTTGATCTATACAAGTTCATGAAGTTGATCATATATTCATGCATCCGATTCCTAAGAAACCCTAGCTTCCGCTATGCCAAAGTTTCTAGATGCACATATTAGGGTTTCGCCCCCCTTTGACTTAGGGAACCTTCAATCTAGTCATATAAAATGAAGATGAATTACTCCCTCATGTCCCAAAATATGTCTAAGCAAGCATGGTAAGAGAATTACAATGAACCATAGTTTCAAAGGATCATAAATCAAGGGGAAAGGGAAAACAACTTTACAGCATGACTGTAATAGGAATTACAGCCGTAATTTATTTACGTGAACAGTGCCGGCGCTTGCAATTTCGTCGATTTCTCCTCTGATTGGTCTCCTTTCACTCTGGAACTTCTAGGGTATCGTCTCCTCCTCCAAGCGAAGCTTCCCCTCAAATTTCACGTCCGGAGATGCGCTATACGCTTCCCGGTGGTGAAACCCTTGGTGGCGGTGTGTAACTTGATTTCTCTCTGTATGGTGGATGAAATTAGGGCTTTCGCCCTTGGCATGTTCTCCTCCTCCCAGGCTCCTTTTCTTCTTCTCACAGCTTTGAATTTAAAGGCCTGGATCATCCGCAATCATCTTCGCAAAAATTGGGCTTCAAATTTGACCGTGGAAGTCGTGTTCAAAAATAGAATTACGGCCGTGTTTTATGTTACGGCACTGCCGTAATTTCAGTCGCGTTCTTTGATCCAAAATCGTCCCTGCATGATTGTCTACACGAAAGTGAGATAATCCTTTTATGAAGTAAATTATATCTTTATGATGATAAAATTAGTCTGACAACATTTTATTGGAGAGAAATCGAGTTCCACGTCGCCGCCAAGGGTTTCACCACTTGGAAGCATACAGCGCATCTCCGGCCGTGAAATTTGAGGGGAAGCTTCGCTTGGAGGAGGAGACGATACCCTAGAAGTTCCAGAGTGAAAGAAGACCAATCAGAGGAGAAATCGACGAAATTGCAAGCGCCGGCACTGTTCACGCAAGTAAATTACGGCTGTAATTCCTATTACAATCATGCTGTAAAGTTGTTTTCCCTTTCCCCTTGATTTCTGATCCTTTGAAACTATGGTTCATTGTAATTGTCTTACCATGCTTGCTTAGACATATTTTGGGACATGAGGGAGTAATTCATCTTCATTTTATATGACTAGATAACTTTTACTTTGTCAGAATAATTTTATTATGATGATTCTACTTATGTGATGATTGCCTATAATTTTCTGTAGTTTTCTTATTGTCATGCATGTTTTAGAATTTTGCGAAATAGACTGAAAGGTTGATTGTGAAATTTGAAACCATAAAAAATCATTGAGTTTGGAACTTATCATAAGAAATTAGGTTTGTTCTTTGAATTCTGATTTTTAGTGATTTTA
Source organism: Costus lasius (assembly GCA_027563935.2). NCBI lineage: Eukaryota > Viridiplantae > Streptophyta > Magnoliopsida > Zingiberales > Costaceae > Costus > Costus lasius. The sequence continues at coordinate 73,497,748 of CM050447.1, read as the reverse complement.
ATTGTCATGTTTGATAATTGGAATCTAGGATTGAGTTATTTTGTTAAACGTAAAGATCTTGCATGAAAGTGAGGATCAGAGCATTGGGAAACCATAAGTAGAGCCTGTGTTGAGACTCGGATGCACAAAAGCGATCCTTGAGATTCCATTTGAGATAATCAACTTAGAATTCGGATGCACGAAAGTGATCCTTGAGTTCTTTGTTTGATGATTTACTTATTTTCAGTGTTGGGATTGATCTTGTGCGAAAGCGAGGATTCGTCCCTGCATGATTGTCTGCACGAAAGTGAGATAATCCTTTTATGAAGTAAATTATATCTTTATCATGATAGAATTAGTTTAACAACCTTTTATTCATATCTAGACATTGAAATCAAGGTGGATGAAACCCTAGTCTCAGTTTCTCTTTGATTTCGTATTCTTTCTTTCATTTACTTCCAGTATAATCGATTGCTTAGCTAGTGAAAATACAATTATTTGGTACTTAACAATAAGGTCTCTGTGGTTCGATATCTTTCTTTATTACTTCGAGTATCCGTGCACTTGCGGAATACAACAAGTTTTTGGCGCCGTTGCCGGGGACTTTAGTTTTGTTAATATCAAAATAGTTGTTAGTATTACTAGACTAAGTTTTATTTGTTTTAGATTTAACTTTGTTTTCTGTTTTTGCAGGTTTTGGATTTTCACAAGTTGTACAGAACTATGATTTTTGAAATTTGTGAATTTGCTTGTGTTCGATAGGCCTAGAGAGCATCATCCAATTTAAGGGCCGAGTCAGTTCTTGCAGTCAAAATCATGCATTCTAAAATTCTTTTCAATTCACGATTTGTTACCTCGACTTGTCCGCTAGTTTGTGGGTGATATGGTGTTGCTATTTTGTGATGCACCCCATACTTTTTCAGTAGAGCGGCAAATCTCTGTTCAGTGAAATGCGATTCTTGATTGCTTATAAGCACTCACGGTATGCAAAATCTTAGAATGATAGTCTTCCTCAGCATCCGTATCACAACTCTAGAGTCGTTGGTTAGTGCGGCTGAAGCTTCTACCCACTTCGATACATAGTTGACGACCACCAAGATGAACTTATTTCCGCAAGAAGATGGGAATGGTCTCATAAAATCTATCCCCCAAATATCGAATAATTCAACTTCTAAAATATTATTTAGGGGAAGTTCATCTAGTTTCGAAATATTGCCACTTCTTTGGCAACTGTCATAAGTCAAAATAAAATTTCATGCATCTCAAAAAATATTGGGCCAGTATAATCCAGATTGTAGTACCTTGAATGCAGTCTTTATAGCACTCGCATGATCTCCATAAGGGGAAGAATGGCAGTGCTTAAGAATATCAGGAATATCATCCTCAGGTACGCATCGTCAAAAAAGTCCGTCAGCACATCGTCAAAAAAGATACAGATCATCCCAGTAGTAATGTCTTACATCGAATAAGAACTTCTTTTTTCGTTGATACGACAAGTCAATTGGAAAAATATCAAAAGCCAAATAGTTCACGAAATTAGCGTACCAGGGTGCGTCTTGCATAGCAATTTTGAATAACTTCTCCTCTGAAAATGTGTCATTAATTTCCAAATTATCACCAATATCTTCTCCATTATCTAGAAGCAAACATGACAAATAGTCGGCCACCACATTTTTAGCTCCCTTTTTATCTCTGATTTCTAAATCAAACTCTTGAAGGAGTAGTATCCATGGTATAAGTTGTTGCTTTGCATCCTTTTTACTCTTCAAGTAATTGATTCCTACATGATCTGTATAAACAATAACTTTTGAGTCAATCAAGTAAGAACCAAATTTATCAAATACAAAGACAATGGATAGGAACTCCTTTTCCGTTATTGCCTAGTTAATTTGTGCTTCATCCAAAGTGTGGCTAGCATAATATATCGCATGAAGTTTTTTGTCTCTTCTTTGCCCCAGAACAGCTCCGACGGCAAAGTCGCTTGCGTTGCGCATCAGTTTGAAAGGTAAGGTCCAATCAGGGGGCTGAATAATGGGTGCAGAAATCAAAGCCTTCTTGAGCTTCTCAAATGTCTACAAACAATCATCATCAAGTAGAATTTGGAATCTTTACAAAGTAGATTGGTTAGTGGTCAGCCTATCTTTGAGAAAACTTTAATGAATCGTTTGTAGAATCTAGCGTGTCCTAAGAAACTTTGGATTCCTTTGACTGAAGTCGGCGGATTCATTCTTTCGATTACTTGAACTTTAGTCTGATCAACTTCTATCCCACGTTCAGAAATTAGATGTCCTAACACAACCCTTCTTGTATCATAAAATGGCACTTCTCCTAGTTCAAAATGAGGTTCACTTCCTCGCATCGCTGCAAAACCTTAGACAAATTAGCCAAGCAAGATTCAAAAGATCGACCATATACCGAAAAGTCGTCTGTGAAAATGTCCATAAAATCTTCATTATAGTCAGAGAAGATTGCCATCATGCATCACTGGAATGTGGCTCGAGCATTGCATAATCCGAATGGCATCTTTTAAGTGTGGGAGAAAGAGGGTTCATTTTGGAAACTTATTATGTAGCTGTGATGTAGTAAACTTGATAACTTATGTTATTATGTAGTAACTCTAAACCTATGATGATAGTAGCTACAGTTCTCCGCTTATGTTATAATACAGTACTTGTGTTTTGTTTAATGTTGATGTGTTTTGTGTTGATGGTATGTTGGTATTTTTGTTTTGGTTTTCTAATGTTTGTTACACCCTTGATTTTGATAATTGGATTACACTTTGCAATTTTCATTTACTGATGATCTGCTGATGTTAAGTGGTGATATTATTTTGGTTTTTAACGGAAATCATGTTTATGTTTTATATTGACTCCACGGGATATTATTATTATGTTCTGAATCTTAGTTCAAAGTTAGGTAAAATTCATTTGATTAGCATGTTTGATGGAAAAAGGTAGTGGAGTGATAAATCTAATTTTCGATTAAGGTTTTTCCTTTCAAGGCATGCTTATGATCTTTCTGTGGAAATATGTAACTCTATCCATTTAATTCTCCTTACTACTTATTGGGAATTATCAATGCACTTGTCTAGGATTGTGATCTCCTCTCAAAACTATTTAGAAAAAAATAAAAAATGAAAAAATATGAAAATAAAATGATGATACACTCCTCTACTTGGCACAATGAAAAATTCGCAGAGGTACCTAAGACATGAGTTGAAATCAAAAATAGAATAAAGAAAAAATAGAGAGGATGAAAATAACACAAATAAGAGTGCATGCGTTTTTTTTTCCAACTTGTATCTTTGGTTGAATCAGGTTTTGAACAGAGTGCATATACCACACAAAAGATTATTGCATTACATGGAGATAAGCCTCATCTAATTTTGGTTTCTGGATCTTCATAACTTTATTCTTGAAGATAGATGATTATCTTGAATTCCCTAACTTGCCGAGGTTTGTTCATAATGATATCTCCCTAGGACACAAAATTTTACAAGCTTGACTTGATTTCATCTTTTTCTTATTATCAATCTTATCTGCTTTATATGCTTGAGGGCAAACAATGATCTAAGTCTGGGAGATTTTAATATCTCATATTTATATAGTCTTTTTGGCCTATATTTACTAATGAATCGAGACTTATTATCGTATTTTTACATCCCTTTCCGGTTTATTTCATTGATTTTCTTCAGAAGCTTCACTACTTGTCATGTTTGTTTGAATATAGGATAATTCACTCACTTTTAGAGCTATAAGAAAGAACATTTACATCTCCAAGTGAATCAGTAATCTTGACAAGAAGTTTGGCTTCAAACGAGACTAATTTTCATAATTATAGCCGAGGTCATAATCTACATCATGACCGTAATTCTCTTATTGGCTTTAGGGATGACAATGGGTCAAGTACCAGCATTGCCACAAACCCGAACCCGACCCGAATTCAAAACCCGATACCTGAACCTGACCCGAACCCGGGTTAAATATCTTATTGTGCACCCCGAACTCGGGTCGGGTATTTAATCGGGTACCCGCGGGTACCTGATTAAATAAAATAAAAATTATATATTATTTTATATTTTATAAAATATAATTAAAAAATTAAAATAATAATAAATATATTTATATAATAACTATTTTTATTATTTTTTATTAATAATAAATATTTATATAATAGTTATTTTATTATTATTTATATTTTTAATAAAATTATATATATATTTATTTATTATTAAAATCGGGTATCGAGTACCGGGTACCTGCACCACTAAACCCAAACCCGATTAAAGCCTAACCCATCAAACCTAAACCCGCCCCATTTAGATAAACAAGTACCCGAACCTAATGTAAACGGGTCAAGTTGAGTTAAGTACCTGACCTCGACGGGTAATTTACCCGCCCTAATTGGCTTCCTAATGGACCCTTTTTTATTCAAGCTAATCATAATCCAATGTCATGCCCATAATTTCCTTGATAGCAACCTTTCAGAAGACAAAAAAACCTTGACAAGAGAAATTACGGGCATGGTCATAATTCTTAGCATGGCCGTAATCTTCTGATCAACAATTTTTGACATTATAACTATGGCCATAAATCAAGCCAAGGTCATACTGCTCACCCACAAATCTTCAGACAAATCGGAGTTTGATGCTGAAAGTACGGGCATGGCCGTAATCACATTATGCCCGTAATCTCATTGAGCAACAATAAAAGCCAACATTCAATTGGCCATAACTTCCTCATCTTAACTCCAAATCAGGCGTTCTTAGAGTCAAAATGATGAGTATTTAATGGGCCATATTTATGTGAGAATTTCAAGCAATTAAGAGCTTTGATGAATGCATTACAGGCATGACCATAATCACCATTACGCCCATAATCTCGTAGCAACCAGAATTAAAACTACCATAACTCCCTCGTTTTAACTCCAAATAAGGCATTATTGGTGTCAAAACATCAAGAATTAAAAGGGATATCAATGTATGCATTCAAAAGAGACCTTTGACTCTATTTAAGGGGTGAAAATCATGTTGCAAAGGGAGAATTAATCTTGGGCTAGGAGAGAGTTATTGGCGAAAGCAAGGGAGAGGAAGACCTTGGTGCGCCCACTCTAGAAGGCTTGAAGAAGGATAGTTGTTGCCCTTCCTTGAAGAGTTTGCTTCTTTCTCTCTTCTATCTACTCTTTGTTTCTTCCTTCTCTTGGAGATTGGTATCATAATGACGCTATGATACCATAATTTCTCTATCGGAACTAAGGTGTAGTTGCGTTGTGTGTATCTTCTATTTGAACTTATTTCTTATAGCAAATGCAATTTTATCCTGTGTTTATTCGATCTGTGTTGTTTTACTGCTAGTATTGCTTTAATCATGCAATTACTTTTCTTGGGTGCCGCAAGAAGGACCGAAAGGAGAATTGCGATGCTACATCTGCTGGATTGAACATGTTTTAAGCTGTCAATAAATGGGACAGGATCTACATGAGGAACTATATGATATCTCTGAACCCATTGGATTAATCTAGATCTAGTTTGCCATGAAAGTAGGATGCCGATCTAGATTGATACCGGATTACACTATCGAAAGAGGGTAATCTGTACCATTAGATATCTCCTTGAATACTTTAAATTTGCATTGTTATAATATTTTCTTGTTCGAGTTTAAGATCCGCCAACGAGATGAACCCGAAGTTCCAATGTCTCTAAACCTAGTTTTCTACACAGAACTATCTTTTGCTTGATTCAATTATCTTTGGTGTCAAGTTGTATTTGCTTTACTTTTCGTAATTCCAAACCACTTAACCGTTCGTCTAGCTATTAATTTATAATCTCTTGGTACTTGATCACTATCCTTGTGGGATCGACTCTTAAATACTACTATGATAAATTGTTATGCTTGCGGTTAGTAGCATGGCATACATCAATCTCTGGCGGCGAATCATCGGAAATCTCGCTTCCACCGGGGCGATCCCCAATCATCGCCCTGGTCTCATCCACGTTGGATTCGACGTGAATTCCATGCTCATTTGCCGTCGCCTTCACTGCCTCATCAGCTCGACCTGCATGGAAACCTTCCAAATCCGGTGAGCCCTCCTTCACTTGGCTAGATCGATGGTGGCACCAAGCACGTGCGACGCTGGAAGAAGAACATGGGGAATTTCCCCCATTCACGCGTACGTGTGCATGAACCAGCTGAACTAGGTTCAGTTCAGCCTAAACCACTAGTTCGGCTAGTTCATGGCCGGTTCAACCTGAATAAGCTAGAGATAGGCTCTGATTTGCCCTACGGTCGACCCCCTTCATCGCGCTCGCTCGCAAGCTCACGCAAGAGGGTCTGGGGTCCATGGGTCGAGTCGGGCACCCACATCCACGCGTGAACCCATGCTTTGCAGTTCGACTCGACCCTCGCCTTATGTTTTGGTGCCAACCTTAATGCCACAATCACACACTCGAGTCATCCAATGTGTCTAATGACGAGGGATCCCGTCATCGATCAGTATTGGTGTGCTTTGGGATTTGTACTATATCCCGAGAGGATCACATACTACCCCACCCAAGTTCATCATCGCCCTCGAGATAGGCTGTCCATGTAGATCTTCAACTCCTCCTTAAACTGCCACAAATCAGAAGTTTTTTCCCACTTAGCTTCTTCCATGGGTGTTCCTTCCCATTGCACAAGAAATTTCAATCGCCTATTCCTCCTACTATGTCCGAGTGTTTTGTGATGTAAAATCTTTTCAATTCTTTTATCAAACTCTGCTCAAACACTAGTAGGAGCCCAACGCCCCTGAGAGCGACTGGGGTAAGTCTCATCGGCTTGAAAATTTTTAGAAAGCTTACATGAATGGTCGGATCAACCTTTAATTTGTCAAGAAGCTTCAGCCTATAAGCTACAGAACCAACCCGTCGCAGGACCTCGAAAGGTCCCTCATCGAATAAGGCGGCAATGAGCAGTCTTGACTGAGATCTTTCTCCATATCTGAGGGGTCAACTTTAATAGCTATAGATCTCTAGCTTTGAACTATTCATCGCATCTACTTTGGTTGGCATAATGCTACATCCACCTTGCAGCGTGCTCTAAGCTATTGATGCGTTGCATTTATATCATACTTTTACCTGTATTTTATATGATATTTTGGGCTTATTTTATGATTTTATACTAATTTATATTGTTTTTATTTCACTTGGTCTTGGTTGAGATCTTTCTTGGTTTTCATGAAAATGTAGGTAAAATGGCATAAAAATGATGGATTTCGCGAGTTTTGAAGCCACAGCATGATTCCCGAGGAAATTACGAGGTCACACGTCAAATTTGGGGTGAAAACAGTGTCACACACGAAATTCACGGTCGTAGCTGTGGGTTTCTTGGCTGGCCATCAATTTCGAGTTCGAGGGGTGAAAACGTGGCTAAGTAAAAAAGTTCACATAAACTTTCTCGGGTGAGGCTGTGAACCCTTCACGGGCCATGAATATTTCTATGTACAAAGGACTTTACTCACAAAAACTTTGATAGCCGTAGCCGTGAATAGTTTACGGACCGTGAGTTCTTCCGCCCCTTCACGTTTTTCACTCGATTCGGCCCCCAAATGGAGTCAGATTTGAACCAAACTCTCCAGAATTTTTTTTTGAAGGGTTCCAAGCCGATTAAACTATAAAAGGAGGAATTTTTCGAGGGCAAAAGGGAACAAAATGGGCGAACATGATCAGAGGCAGCAGCTAGGGCGAAATCGGTTCCAGGATGAAATTCTAGTGAGAATTCACGCGAAGGAGAGATTTGAGCACTTCATCTTCGTTTCCAGATTGAGGGGAAGCTTTTCTAATTTTTCTCCTAGTGAGTTCTTGTACTTTTGATAGAATTCAATGCAAGTTTCATCAATGAACATGTTGCTTCTTCAAACATAAGCGAGTAAACTTATTTTCGGGATTAGGGATGTAGCCCACTCACATACATGAATTAAATTTTATATTTTTAATATTTGTCATGATTATTATAACTTTGATTTGATTATAATTGAGTTATTTATGTAATTTACTCTGGCCAAGTACGTTTGCATCTTAGATGTTGCGAGAAGTACCGGGAGATGAATCGCAATGTCGGAACTATTCTATTCAAACTTATGAATCCAATCACGGGAGTAGTTTGGATTCGTTTGAAGGATTTTTATAGTTTTTCATAGAACTTAATGGGTATAGCTACGTTAATTGTCACGAGAGTAGGGAGTTAGCGTAGCTAGATACTAGATTACACTTCGAGAGGAGGTAATCGTACCTTAGGAAAAACCCCTTTCAACGCTTTAATTTTTTGTTCAAAGGTTTATTTTTATCAAATTCATAATTGTCAATATGGTGAAACCCCGAGTCCCGATCCTCTAAATTCTGATTTCAAACCCAAAATGTCACCTCCATTACTTTTTGTACTTAGAGTTCACGCAAAATCACTATTTGATTCGCCTAGATATAAACGAGTCGTGTAATCGGTACTTGACCGCCAGATCCTCATTGGGAATGATATCGTTCCATTATTTTTACACCATTTTACCTATATTTTCATAAAAACTAAGAAAAGTGAAGATTCCATACCAAGTGAAATAAAAACACTATAAATTAGTATAAAATCACAAAATAATCCCAAAATATCATATAAAATACAGGAAAAAATATGATGTAAATGCAACGCATCAAAATACCCTAGACTTAAAGCTTTTCTTGTCCTCAAGCAATATTCTGATATATATGGAGAATGTAAAGATAAGGAATAATCTTATTTGTTCTCTCCTTAACAACGTCCTTAGTTCACAATTCAAGCAGTCGATCTTTCAGAACTTAAGTAATTTAAAAAAAAAATCATAATAGAAATAAATGCTCAATACTCTACAATCCAAGAAAGATAAAATTTACAATTCATGTCATAACATTCATTCTTCACGCACTAAGTATCAAATACTATCAACATAATAAATCCACGTTACTCAATAGACAAACATTTATTTCAAGAATGTTGGTGAAGTTAAAGATAAGAGATTTTTAGAGCAATTTGGTCTTTAAACGGTTATATGCCCTTTCCTGTTAGCATCAGAACATTATTTAAAGCATACCACGAAGCAGTATAATTTAACTCATAGTCTCAATCATAAGGTTAGTGGAGTTGTCCACTTAATCTACAACTTTCTCCCCTCCCCCCCTTTTTTTTAAAAAAAATACAAATAAACTCTTAGAGAAAACCGACAAGTGGCATGATATTTAAATCGTTATCGATCTTTCTGCAGGAGGGATAAATATTTATTTTTAAGATTTCCCTCTGTTACTTTATCGCAATAGAGTTAAAGTATACGAGTTCATAGCATAATATAACTCTTGACCTCAGATTATTCAACTAGAGGAGTTGGAGCAAATCTCAATTTAAAGAAAAATCACCAATTTCCTATTCATAAAAAATTTCGATCAAGCAAAGAAAGATAAATTAAATTTCAAGTATAAAAACACTATGAACACGTCGCATGAACATATTACAATCCATATATGTATTTTATCAATACCAGAATTGAATTTACTCAACAATTTAAGTCCACTTGAAATTTCAGATAGTTTCCTAAGTTCAGAATTAAAGATAAAGAAACTTGATTATCTTTAACAATCATAAACTTTCAAAATACATATCTCTAAAGTTTGAAGAAAAGCAAAATATATGGGGACACCATAGACTTAAATTGTTGTGTATGTATAAATATTAAAATCAAGTATGACAGATTTTAGAAAAAATTTTGCAAGAGTTCCCTCTAAAATATGAGCGAAACCCTGTGCAGTTATATCAAAACATGCAAATATTACTCAGAAAAATTCCGAAATTGAATGACATCACAGATATTCACATTTTACATGGTAAACAAGTCTCAATTATAAAATACCTTCATATTTCATTAACTAAATCACATTTACATATACTCAAAATGAAGATATCACAAGAATCACGGTTCGTGAGTGACTCACGGCTGCACCCGTGATCATCTCGCTGAAACTCAGTTCTTCACGAAAAAATTTCCAGAAAATTTCTAAAAATTTTTTGCATGTAAAAGAACATATTTAGAAGATTTTTCATATATAAAAGTTCATCAAATCATGCTATTTAAATTTTCTAAAAATTCTACGAAGCATAAAAACTAAAACTGAAAATACTAAAATCAATAAAACTCAAAAACTTTGGGTTGCCTCTCAAAAAGTGCTTGTTTAAGGTCATTAGCTTGACCATAGCAAAGTTTATGAATGTTCTGGTGGATCCGAGGCGTAGTGAATGATATGAAACTTTTCATCTTCACGCCTTCTCGAGTTGACTCGTGGGTTTAAATCAGTCATCTGTAATTGTGCCCATGTTCCATCTCTTTTCCCTTTGTCCTTTTCATGCTTCAAATAATCTTCTAAGGGATTCTTGTCAACTTCTATGGTATTACCACCATTAGCTCTATTTTCCTTGTCCTCAATGTATTGGTGAGATTCTACAAAAGAAAGCTTCTTAAATCACAAAGAAAAAACAAATGCCAATTTATTCTCGCCAATATTCAAAGTCAACTTCTCATTCGTCAAATCAATAATAGCGCCTGTGCTAGCCAAAAATGGTATACCTAAAATAATTGGTAACTTAATGTCTTCTTCCATATCAACAATTGTAAAGTCAGTTAAAATAGAAAAGTTACCAATTCTAATAGAAACATTTTGTAATATTCCAGCAGATTGTTGGACAGAACCATTAGCAAATTGAAGCAAAATTTTTGTACGTTTCATCTCTCCACTATGAATCTTTTTAGAGATAGATAGGGGCATCAAACTCACACTTGCCCACTTGCCCCTAGACTGCATAAAGCATGTTCAATAGAAATCTTACCAATTTGGCTGGGAATCGTTAAGCTCCCTATATCTTTTACCTTTTTCTACCACTATGAGTTGGTTTACCTTTCCATGCTAAAACTTAGGTGATGCAGTGTCATGCTTTTCCATCTTGGCTCTTACTAACCTCTGAGAATAAGGAATAGGTGGAATATATGTAGGCGGACCCACATAGACTTCCTCCTTCTCCCTTTCTTCCAGTATCTCCTCTCCAAGTATAGGCTCTTCATTAGGCATCCCAGGTTCATTAATTTGTTCACCACTTACAATGGTGATAGCATTATAATGCTCCCAGGGGTTCATCTTTGATTGGCTTAGAAGTTTACCTATAGGCCTATTGGAGGTACTTGCCTGCTGAGCTATTTGGCTCTCTAACATCTTGTTATTGGTTGCCAAAGCATCCACATGAGATGTTAGATGTTTAATAGCATCAGAGACATCTTTGTTGTGTTTCTTCTAGGCAACAACGAAACCTTCCAAAAGAGATGATGCCTTGCATTTTGACAATAATTTCTAGTATTATTTTATCTCAAAACTAGGCTAATTTTAATATTTTTACGCTCCATTTATGCTTATTTACTTGTTTTCTTTGGAATCTTCACTTTTTCTCATCCTTGTTAAATTTCAGGTAAAATCACTCAACTTTGGAACTTTTCAGAGATTTTAGAGTCATGGAGTGATTTCCTAGGAGAAGATGAGTCTACATAGCAAATTTGGGCTCAAATAGAGTTTCTCTCAGAGGTGACTTACGCAGAAATGAACAGAAGACTTCACGGCCGAGTGAACACGGAGGTGTTCACCAGTGATTCTTACTTGGCAGAACATCACAGTGTACTTCACAGGTAGGTGAACACCGCGGGGTTCACCTGTGATCGCGATTCTACGTCCGAGTTCCATCCGATTTTTCTTCGATTTCAGGCTCAAGAAAAATCCAAAAAAGACAAGAAAAATATTTTAGGAAGCTAAGAGGGAGGTGAATCTAAGGAATATAAAAGGCCTCTTTTTTGTTCCCAAATTAAGGAGAAATCGATGCACGAAGTGGCTAGGGCGAATGGAACGGGCGACAGATCTTTTTGGAGGTGATTTCGAGAGATTCAGGCATCGGATCTTCACGATTTCTGGAGATTACACTCGGTTCTTCCTCTCCTTCCTCTCCAAAACGTTTTGTAGTAATTTTCCTGATCTTTTAGAGAGATTTATGCACGCTTTCTTGAGTATTGTAGCGTAAAACCCTTTTTGGGACTCGGTTGAAGTCCGCTGATGTATTCTATCGTACGATTTGAACTTGTTCTATTATTTTGAGATTCTTACGAGCATATTTTATTTAGTTGCTTTTATTTCATGATATTGCTTTGGCCATGTAGTATTGTGTGTTAGTCGACACGATCCTGACCGAGAGGAGGATTGTGTTGGCGGATTCCCAAGGTAAAACATGCAAACTTTTAACACGAGAGTAGTTAGAATTCGCTTGAGGGTAACATAATCATCCACTAAACTTAACAGAATTGTCTAAAACGATCCACCGCGAGAGTAGGAGGTTGTTTTTGATAAGTACCAGGTTGTATCGACCGAGAGGGGGCGACCTGTACCTTTGGGAAGATTCCTTATGCAATATTATGAACTCCTATAATAGATGAGTTTTAAATCAGATAGAGTCATGATGCATTACATTTACACCATGTTTTTGCCTATGTTTTAGATCATATTCTGAACTTATTTGCATGATTTCGTGCTTATTTCAGTGCTTTTACTCTACTTTGCACGGAATCTTCATTTTTCTTAAATTTTATGAAAATGTAGGTAAAATGACATAAAAATGAAGGATTTTGAGAGTTTTGAAGCCAAAGTATGATTCCCAAGGAGATCATGAGCCTACATGACAAATTTCGGGTGAATACGATGAAGAACGAGACAATTACGGCCTTGGCCATAATTATGGATTCAACTGTGATTTCGATGACGAGCGAAAGTTGAAAATCGGCTAAGTGTCAGAATGAACAGAATCTTTCACGGGTGAGGCCGTGAATCCATCACGGTCCGTGAAATTTTCTGTGACCGAAGGCATGTACACACAGGAACATTTACGGCCTCAGCCGTAAACGCATCACGGGCTGTAAAAACTTTCGCCCGACGAGTTTTTCACTCATTTCTCCACCGATTCGAACCGGAATTGAGCCAAACTCCACAGAACCATTCCTGGATGAGTCCTAAACCGGTCTAGCTATAAAAGATAAGATTTTTCAAAGGCTTAGGGAGGCTTTTTCAGACGAACATTGAGGGCGGCGGCTATAGAGGCTAAAACATGATTCCAGGGCATATTCCGGTGAGATTCCTCACGAAGGCGACAATCGATCGACTCTTCCTCATCTCGAGATTGAGGAGAAGGCAGGTTTACTATTCTTTTTGTGATTTCTCGACAATTTTTATGAGTTTTCACTTGTTCATCATAAACATCATGTATTTCTTTAATAATATGAGTGAGTAGACACTTGTTTCGGGATTATTAGGGACATTCATGAATTAATCTATGTTATTGCTCATTTTATTATGAATTTATCATCATGATTTGATTGAAATTGCATGTATCCCGTAATTTACCTTGGCCAAGTAATTTTGCGTCTTAGATGTTGCGAGAAGGACCGAGAGGTGAATCGCAATGTTCGATCTATTTCAATTGAACCTTCGAATCCAATCACGAGAGTAGGTTGGATTCGTCTGAAGGATTTACCAGCTTTTCATAGAACTTAATGGGTTTAGTTAGGTTAACTGTCACGAGAGTAGGGAGTTAACCTAATTAAACACCATATTACGCTCCGAGAGGAGGTGATATGTACCCTAGGAAAAGTTCCTTTCATGATTGATAATTTCTATAAAATTAGCTACTTTTAAATGATTCATGATTGTCAATGTGGGGAACCCATGAAATCCCGATCCTTTAGAATTTGAACCTCTTAACACTGCTTTCAAGTTTGTTCATGCTAGAAGTCTATAGCAACCACCGGTTTAATCCGCCTAGATTGAAACAAGTCAATAAGTCAGTATTTAACTCCGTAGTCCTCGTTGGAAATGATAATCTTTTTATTACTTCGATAAATCAGTGCACTTGCGGATCGTTATCAAGTTTTTGGCGCCGTTGCCGGGGATTACGGCTAGTTAATATTGACTAATAGATAAGTTTGGAGATTAGGCATTTTCTTTTCTTCTATTTTACTACTAGTTTTTACTGTTCCTTTTCTTTTTATAGTTAACTTACGTGTTGTATGCCCAGAATTTCTCGTGGAGGTGCTTTGTTACCAAAAGACCCAGAAATTGAGCATACTTTTCGCCTTCGAAGGAGATTGCAGTTCGAGAACAAGAGGACCTTTGAAGAAGGAGTGATGACGGCGAACAATCAATCTTTGAGGGACTTTGCAGCACCAAACATGCAAGGGTTTAGTTCAAGCATTGTTCGACCTAATGTAGAGGCAAACAATTTTGAGTTAAAGCCAGCACTGATGATGATGGTCTAGCAAAATCAATTTGGGGGTTCCCCAAATCAGGACCCTAATCTTCATTTAGCTATTTTTTTTAATACTACGATACTATCGAAGTTAACAGAGTTTCTTCTGATGCGATAAGACTAAGATTATTTCCATTTTCTCTCAGGGACCGTGCGAGAGGTTGGTTATATTCGATGCCGGTAGGATCTATCACCACTTGGGAAGAGCTATCAAATGCATTTCTGAATAAATATTTCCCACCAAGCATGACTGTTCAACTTTGCAACAGGATTATGAGTTTTGCACAACAAGAGGAGAGTCACTCTATGACGCCTGGGAACGCTTCAAGGAGCTCCAACGCATGTTCCCACACCATGGACTTTAGGAATGGGTTTTAATCCACATCTTTTACAATGGATTGGATTATAACACTAGATTGATGGTGGACGCTGCTGTTGTGATCCGAAAGGCCACAGTTATGAATACAAGTAGGTAGACTTATTTCAGGTGTCACGGCCAAACCCAGAGTGTTGGCGTATAGGGACTTTTGTCACTCCCTGACACGGCTCCAAAAACTTATTGTCCCTAAACTTGTTGTGTCCGCAAGTGTACGGATACTCGAAGAAATAAAGAAAGTATCGAATCCATAGGGACCTATGTTGTCAAGTACCAAATAATTGATTTCTTCCTATCTAGGCAATCGAATAAAAGCAAAGTAAAGATCGAAAACACACAGGAAAACACTATCAGAGAGAAACTAGGAGTAGGGTTTCATTCACTTTAATTTTCATGACTAGATATATAAGGATATTCATCAATCAAATTCTATTATGATAAAGGCATAATTTACTTTGTAAAGAGATTAACTCACTTTTGTCCATATAACCATGTAGAGACCAATCCTCGCTTTCGCGCAAGATTTATCCCAAGCTAATGATAAGTAAATCATCAAACAAAGAACTCGAGGATAACTTTCATGCATCCGAGTTCTAAGTTGATCGCCTCGAGTGGAAACTCAAGGATTACTTTCGTGCATCCGAGTCTCAACACAAGTTCTACCTCTGGTTCTCTAACATTCCAATCCTCACTTTCACGCAAGATCTCCACGTTTGACACAATAACTCAATCCTAGGTTCATAATTATCATCATGGCAATTTAAACTACTAAAATAAAGAAATAAGAACTCAATCTAATTTCTTACGGTGAGTTCCTATTAATCAATTTTAGGGTTCCAAGTTCTCAAGCAAATCACCTTTCGGTCCTTATTGCGAAAACTCTAAATTATGATGACAAAAAGTAAACTAAGGAGAATCTTAGAGCAATAATCGCACAGGTAAAATTATTAAAGTAGAATAATCATGATGAAAGCAAAAAAGTATCTAGTCATTAAGAAAATCAAAGGGAATTACTCCCTCACGTCCCAAAGAGTGTTTAAGCTAGCATGGTGAAGAAAATACAATATTCCATTGTTTCAGAAGATCAAAAATCAAAGGAAAAGAAGTTTTAGGAAAATACACCATGGCTATCAAATTAAACACAGCCGTAATTTGTAAAGGAGGGTGGTGAACAGTAGCGGTGCCTCCTTCTTCTTTGATTTCTCCTCCAATTGATCTCCTTTCGTTCTGAAACTTCTAGTACGTTGTCTCCTCCTCCTGGCGAAGCTTCAGTATGAATTTCACGGCCGGAGATGCTCTGGATTTGTCGCAGTGGCAGAACCCTAGGCGTCGGCATGTAACTCGATTTCTCCCTGTACAGTGGATGAAAATTAGGGCTTTTGCCCTTGGCGTCTTCTCCTCCTCGGAGGCTTCTCCTTCTTCTTCTTACGACATCAAATTTAATGGTCTAGATCATCCGCAATCTTCTCTGCAAAAATCGGGCTTCAAAATTGACTGTGGTGTCGCGTTCAAAAATGAAAATACGGTAGTGTAATATTTCACTGCAGTGCCGTAAACTCGCTCGCATTCTCTGATCTGAATTGTCTGGCAAATACGGCACCGTATAATGGTTCACGGTACTGCCGTAAAATTGGCTGAACTCTCTGGTCGAAATTGTCTGGAAAATATGGCAGTGTCAAAGTTTACGGTAGTGCCGTAAAATCAGGGATTATCTCTGTTCTGAATGCGCTTCAAAATACGGTAGTGTTAAGTTTTACAGCAGTGCCATATTTTTCATTAAATCTTCTGGTCGGAAATTCCACCAATTTACGGTAGTGCTCTGATATTACGGTATCGTACGGAAATACGGTACCGTAATATAGAATGCGGCACTACCGTATTTTGGTTGGTTGCTCCAATTTGCGTGAAATTTGTCAAGTGATCTCCTCTTGATGATGGTAACTTTTCCATATCTTTGATTTTTCTCAAAAATGCCTCAAAAATATGTCTTTTTGCCTGAAAATCATCGAAAACCGAAATAGATATAGATTTTGCAATATTTGATTAAAAAGACATATAAATGAGCAAAGGAGCATAAATTTGACACAAAATACCAATGAAATGGCACGAAATTTACTTTAAATTTCGGTGTCATCAAACACATAAGGCTCAAACTTTACTTGTCCTCAAATAAATAAATAAATAATGATGCTAAGTATGGAAAATATGCTCCTTTATGAAAATTAAATTTCTAAAATATAATCGCTTATGAAATATTCCACCAAGAGCTACAAAAAATTTCAAATAAATACATCGTCCTCTAAAATTAATCCTTAAGTTTCACAACTTTGATCAAATAAAACTTCGCAACTTGCATAATAAACAGAATCTCAATTTCATGAATTCACCTAAGTTTCAGTTTAAATCTATCATACCATTGTTTACATAAATAAGTCTCCTAGATCTTTTTCCGCATAGAATCTCTCTTTTCTTACCCCTCTTTTTTTTATTTTTGTACAGATAGCATATACCCACATAGATACATACTTTTTATTTTAGACTTCAACTGTTGTCTTCAGTACCACTGTCAATTTTATATAGTGCCAAGTAAAGGAGTCATTATTATTTTTCTTCTCTCTTTTTTTTTATAGACTTCAACTCATCTCTTAGGTACCACTGTCAATTTTGCACAGTGCCAAGTAGGGGAGTCTCTCACTATTTATGTGGATCTTGGATTCTTTCTTCCCAACAAATAGTAAGATAAACTAAACATCAACTAGGTTATTCAATTGACATCAATTCAAAAATTACACTCATATGCTCATTTTATTCAAGAAAGATGCTTCACTCTTAGATTGCATTCATCAAACAACATATCTACCCAAAACCTCATGCATCGATCAATGAAGAATTTCATCAAGTAGATATATATTGAAGAAATAAATTTAGCATAAGAGGTATATTTCCATTCACAGGTATTGATATGCATCATCATAGAAAAATCCACACATCTCTTACAACATGGATTCAAGTCATATAAATTTTCTTTAAGTATCAAGAATGTAATACCAATGCAAAAGGTGTGAAACGTCAAACTCATACAATCATGGTCAAAAGTATAACATGATAGACTCAAGAAACCACATAAGGCTCAAACAATGCAAAGGATGTAAAGCGATAGAAATTTTTAGGAGAAGAAAAGTGTAGATAATCAAGTAATCAAATCGCAAGAAAGTGCAAACAATACTCAGAAAGCTATGTAGCAAGCTCAATCTGTAGCGTCAGGGTAGGTGCTGCTGGATCTTCCTCAAAGATGCACCTTCTAAAAAAATTTACTGATGCAAAGTAGATGCTGGTGGAGGAGCAGAGGCAGAACAGAGGCTAGCTGAAAAGCTGCTAGCAATGTTGATGGTGCCGACAGTACAGTGAGTAATCTCTAGTGGCCCCAAATTATGGCACCGTAAAATATCTTACGGTAGTGCCGTAAAAGACTAAAAACTCTCGGGATGAAATTAGACTGAAATTACGGCACCGTAACACAGATTACGGCAGTGCCGTATTTTGCGCAAAATTTTATTTTCCTGCAAAATGAGAAGAAAAAATTAATTCTAAAAATAAACTAAAATAAAAGAAACTAAGCTAAGTGATAATGCTTGGGTTGCCTCCCAAGAAGCGCTAATTTTAGGTCCATAGCTTGACCAAAAATCAAATCTCATGGTGAAGCAGGTGAATCAGTACCAAAGTAAATAGCATGCAATTTCTTTCTTTTTCGCTGTCCAAAAAGTTTAGCCACTAATTCAAATATCATAAATTTTAAACAAATCACAATCAATGTGACTTTCTTAAATATGCGGAAATCAAAATCAATATTTTCAACTTCAATCAAAGGATATTCAATGATCTTCCTAAATTTATCAGAGAGCAAAATCATAAGTCCTTTCTTCAAATTTAAATATTCAATTGCCATAGGACTTCCATCAAAGAATTCAAGTATTGGATCATCAAAATAACTTTTCTGTTTCTCATTAGATTCCTCAATAAAACATATTTTTTCAAATAAATCAATGGACATGGGCAAAGCATAAGAGTGAGATTCAACAATGTTTGTAATTTTCAAATTATTTTCAAGTTCCTCATGCTCACAATCAAAAAATTCATTGATTTCAAGAGGATTTTTCAATTTCAATTTCCTCAAACTTTTCCACAAATAAAATATCAAAGGAATCAATTTCACAATTATCAAAATCAGAGTGAGATTCATTAATGTTCACATAAGGTTCAATCTCAAAACAATCATAATCAGAGGGGGAATTTTCTAAATCAATTTCTTCAGTTTCAAACTCAAATAAACATGCTTGTTGTGCTAACTGGGTTTCCAACATTTCAGTATTAGCTGTTAAGGATTATACTTGAGAAGCAAGCTGACTAATTATTTCCTTAAGATCCTCAGTTTCCTTATTTTGATTTGTCATTATCTGGTTTTGATTTGTCATGAATTTCTCAAGCATAGATTCTAATCTAGATACTTCATTATCCTCAAAATATGGTTCAGAAACATGATTTGAGCAATCCTCATAAAAAGAAGTTTTATTTTCCCATATAGAGTAATGTTGATTATCTTGATAACATGGTGAATTTGAATTTGGAGAATTTAAAAATTGGCAATCAGAAGTATAATGATCAAAATTGCATATTTAAAGTGTCTATTTGACGAGAGATAAAATCTAACTTATCTTGAAGAGTGCATGATGAATCATCTTTATATGGCATGTATACTTCACCTCTTTCAGTTGCCCAGGAGTTATAAGACATATCTTCAAATCTATAAAGAATAGAAAAATAATCCAACACTAATCAATCAAATAAAACCTTTTTTTTTCAAAATATATATAAAAAAAAGAAAATATAAAACACAGGCAAATTCACAAATTTTAGAAAATCTCAGTTCTATCACAACTTCTGAAAATCCAAAACCTACAAAAACAGAAAACAAAGTTAAATCTAAAACAAATAAGACCTAGTCTAGCAATACTAACAATTATTTTGATATTAACAAAACTAAGGTCCCCGGCAATGGCGCCAAAAACTTGTTGTAATCCGAAAGGACACACTTATGAATACAGGTAGGTAGACTTATTTCAGGTGTCGCGGCCAAAACCTAAGTGTTGGCGTACAGGGACTTTTGTCACTCCCTAACACGGCTCCAAAAACTTGTTGCCCCTAAACTTGTAGTGTCCGCATGTGCACGGATACTCGAAGTAATAAAGAAAGTATCTAATCCACAGGGACCTATGTTGTCAAGTACCAAATAATTGATTTCTTCCTATCTAGGCAATCGAATAAAAGCAAAGTAAAGATCGTAAACACACGGGAAAATACTATCAGAGAGAAACTAGGACTAGGGTTTCATTCACTTTAATTTTCATGACTAGATATATAAGGATATTCATCAATCAAATTCTATTATGATAAAGGCATAATTTACTTTGTAAAGAGATTAACTCACTTTCGTGCAGATAACCATGCAGAGACCAATCCTCTCTTTCACGCAAGATTTATCCCAAGCTAATGATAAGTAAATCATCAAACAAAGAACTCGAGGATCACATTCGTGCATCCGAGTTATAAGTTGATCACCTCGAGTGGAAACTCAAAGATCACTTTCGTGCATCCGAGTCTCAACACAAGTTCTACCTATGGTTCTCCAATGTTCCGATCCTCACTTTCGTGCAAGATCTCCACATTTGACACAATAACTCAATCCTAGGTTCATAATTATCATCATGGCAATTTAAACTACTAAAATAAAGAAATAAGAACTTAACCTAATTTCTTACGGTGAGTTCCTATTAATCAATTTTCGGGTTCCAAGTTCTCAAGCAAATCACCTTTCGGTCCTTATTGTGAAAACTCTAAATTATGATGACAAAAAGTAAACTAAGGAGAATCTTAGAGCAATAATCGCATAGGTAAAATTATCAAAGTAGAATAATCATGATGAAAGCAAAAAGTATATAGTCATTAAGAAAATCAAAGGGAATTACTCCCCCATGTCCCAAAGAGTGTTTAAGCTAGCATGGTGAAGAAAATACAATATTCCATTATTTCAGAAGATCAAAAATCAAAGGAAAAGAACTTTTAGGAAAATACACCACGGCTGTGAAATTAAACACAGCCGTAATTTGCAAAGGAGGGCGATGAACAGTAGCGGCGCCTCCTTCTTCTTTGATTTATCCTCCAATTGATCTCTTTTCGTTTTGAAACTTCTAGTATGTTGTATCGTCCTCCAGGCGAAGCTTTAGTATGAATTTCATGGCCGTAGATGCTCTGGATTTGTCACGGCAGTGGAACCCTAGACGGCGGCGTGTAACTCGATTTCTCCCTGTATAGTGGATGAAAATTAGGGCTTTCGCCCTTGGCGTCTTCTCCTCCTCGGAGGCTCTCCGTCTTCTTCTTACGACATCAAATTTAAAGGTCTAGATCATCCGCAATCTTCTTCGCAAAAATCAGGCTTCAAAATTGACTGTGGAGTCGTGTTCAAAAATGAAAATACGGTAGTGTAATATTTCATGGCAGTGCCGTAAACTCGCTCGCGTTCTCTGATCTGAATTGTCTGGCAAATACGGCACCGTATAATGGTTCACGGTGTAACGCCCTCGATTTTTCTGAATTATGATTTAAGGTTAGAAATTCTGTTTCTGTATTTTTATCTGTTAAAATTTTGGGATTTTTGCCTAAGTGTAGGAATTTTTCCTACAGGGCAAAAATAATTATTTTGGTTGGGGATTCGAACCCTCAACCTTGATTCTTCGCTCCTGGAATTCTTTCCACCATGGTGGCGCATATTTCTGATATTATTGGAGTGGCACAGGGTGGTTAAGCCCAGGTAAGCCCATAAAACCGATTTTTCACTTAAGTTAACTGGGTTATTGGATCTTGGATCCGTTTGGGGTGGGAGAAAAAGAGGAATTGCGTGAGGGCTCCTCTCCCTCATGACTTTTGTGTTTTCTTGCCCTAGCCGCCTTTGGTTGTCGCCCCTCACTGTGCTTGGCGCCTCCTGAAATTTCTGACGCTGGTGGTGGCAGACTGGTGGTGGACGAATTTCCTGGTGATCCTCTGTCTTGGCGTTTTTCTTCTGTGAACGTTTTTCGGTGAGTAATTCGATCCTAAGGAGTCTAATCCGCTAAATTGTAGATTATTTCAATTAAAATTCGTTATTTGCAATGATTATCCGTATGGGGTCGAATTCAAATATTTATAGGGTTTTAAAATCCTGTTCTGCTGAAATCTGCATTCTCTAATCTGACCTTTGTGTACTATAACCCCAATATCTCATGGCCTATAGATCAAAATTGCACGAAATAAATTTTGTATGAAACTAGATACATTCGGCTTTAATTTGAATATGATATCGACCATATCCGAACTGTATTCGTATTTCAATCCGTATTGCAATCTAGCTGTACAAAATCAGTTTTCTGGAAATCTGGATTTCGACCTTTATGTGTTCGAACCATCATATCTCCCTAGCTATAGCTCGAAATCTTGTCAAATCAGTTTTATTAGAAAGTAGACTCGAAGGGGTTCAATTTGACTAATGTCGCCTATTTTCTGTTAGTTATTGGATCTGAAATTTGTGTCGCAATTCTGATATACGAATCTATTTTCTGGAATTCTGAAATCCCGACCTTTCTATGTTCGAACACCCATATCTCCCCGGTTATAACTCCAAATCCGACGGATTCAGTTCTATTGGAAAGTAGATTCAAACAGATTTATTGTGAATATCATATTGCCTATTTTAGGTTACTTACTCGGTCTGAAACATCTGTTGCAAGTATGATATATTAATCTGTTTTTCTGAAACATCTGTTTAATTGTTTGTTATGTGAAAAAATTTCTATTCTGTATATATATGTTGTGAATTTTCTGAAACTTTGAATGTGTTATAACCTTTGTGAGAACATAGAATGGTTTGACATGAATTAAGGATAGTTGCATGAAATCTAAGGAATTCACTCATATATTACTTCTGGTTGATGGCAAAAATTATGAAGTGTGTTCAGCTTTGATTTTCTGCAAATTGTAATTTTGTTAAGGACTGGATATTAGGGTGTGTCATTTTCTGGTTTGTGAGACACTTTGGGCATGATGTGAGAATTTAGTAGTGGTTAGTCCTACTCCTCCGTTTCAGCTTGACCTGTTCTGTAAAAATTATGCCCTAGTGTAGCACTCTTCCGTGTCCTTACCCTCCTTCTGTGGCGCTGTAATGGTGCTGATAGTCTACTACGACCCATGAGACACTAGTGAAGGGTAGATGTGAGCTGGTCTCACCTTCCGTTCTCCCTCCACTATTTTTGTTCTATTCTGGGTATTGGAGGCCAGAGTGCCACGTCCTGACAAGACGGGGGCCACCCACTGATACCTCCTCTACCAGTATTGGAGGCCAGAGTGCCACGTCTTGACGAGACGGGGGCCACCCACTAATACCTCCTCTACCATTCTGTTTCTGATATGCATGCATGTCTCGTCCTCGGCAGAGGTGGGGTCAGACCTTCTGTGGTCATCAGACCTTCTGTGGTCTTCAGGCCTTCTGTGGCCTTTCTGTTTCCGATGTAGACTATCCGTTTGGATTCTGAAAATTTTGATTTTCTGTCTGTCAGCTCTGATTTCTGTAGTTCTGTTTCGATCTGTTCTGTCTGTCAACTCTGATTTTCTGTAGTTCTGTTCCGATCTGTATTATAGATGTGTTGGGCGGTGTGATTAGTTGGAATGGGTTGGTAGACTTATATCCTACTTCATGCTTGATGCCTATTGTTATAAGTGTCTGAATTTGATTATGTTTTGTTTCTGATATGAGTGTGCATGTTAAGTGTCTTATCTGCAAGCATGATATTTTTGATGTGTACTATGGATGGCTTTTAGTGTCTTTTACTCACTGAGCTTTTTAGCTCACCCCCGTTGTTTAAATATTTTCAGGTGAGACATCAGGACAGTGATTGCTACAGCTACTTAAGTTGTTATGATGCTAAAGTTTTATATAATTTATAAGAGTTGTTTTCTAAAGATCTATCAGGCCTGCGTGCCTAACTTACTTATATGACACGTTTTATCTCCTGAGGGCTTATGCCTGTTTTCAGGATATTATAATATAGTTGTCTCGTTTTATTGTTGGATACGAGTTTTGGAGTCATGAGAATTGAAATTGTTTTTATTCTGAGATGTATAACCGAATTATTATTGTGATTGGTGTCTGAATAATCAGTTTATGCAATATTTCCGAAATTTGTGTTCTCCACATATGTGTAGTGTGGACATCTGTTTTGTTTCTAGGATATGTGCGTCTATGCAGCAGTAATTAGTATACTTGCTGCCGGATTTTTTTTGGATTTCCGGATTTCTATTTCCTAGTAATCGATCCTACTCAGTTCTGTGCGGTTTTCAGTTCCGTAGTAATGTCCTTCGATGCCGCTTTCTTCTTATGTTTTAATGGAAGAGTAAAAATTTTTAAAACCCCGTATTTTTACTTGTATGCGTGTGGGGTGTGATTCTGAGGGATGTTACAGATGGTATCAGAGCATATTACTAGCAATTAGAAACTCCGGGAATGGAAAACTCTGTTTGTGTATTGCTAGAAACCAAGATAGGATCTGATCCGTGATTGAATATTGGTTGTTATTCTACCGTGTTATGTGATGCAGGTAAAAAAAAAAAAATGGTGCGACCAAGATCTAGCAGTAGCAACGGTGATCAACAGTCTGCTCTGAGGCAGGCCATGGAGGCTATGACTGCTATGATGCAACAACAGAACGCGTTCATCCAGCAGCAAACTCAGATGATGCAGCAGCAGCAGGCGCAGCACATGGAGGTTCAGCAACAGTTATTGCAGCGGCTGTCGCAGACACAGCCCCAGTCACAGTCACAACCGGCTGGACACGGTGTGGGTGGCGTTGGTTCTCCTCTGGGTGATGTCGCACATCAACGATATGCTCGGTTGGTTCGAGAGTTTCAGCACCTGAACCCGACTGCATTTTATGGTAGTCCGGGGCCCAGAGCGGCTGAGGATTGGCTTTTGACACTGGAAAAGATTTTCCAGGTTTTGCGCTGTGATGATGCAGACAAGCTATGTTTGTCTGTCTTCATGTTGCGTGGAGATGCCGAAGACTGGTGGAAGGGAGTCGTCAGACTGGCGGCAACTGAATCCGGAGTTGTTGATTGGCAGTACTTCATGATGAAGTTCAATGCCAAGTTTTTCCCCTCTAGCTTATCTGAGGAATGCGAGGTGGAGTTTATTCATCTTGAGCAGGGTGACCTGACGGTGGATCAGTATGAGGCCACATTCGCTCGGTTGTCGGGGTATGCTCCTCACTTAGTCAACACCGAGGAAAGAAGAGCCAAGAAGTTTCAGCGGGGTCTGAGGAAAGACATCAGGACAAGGGTAGCTATGCTACACTTGGAGGCTTATGCTGAAGTGGTAGACAGGGCTCGCACTGCTGAGAGGTGCATTGCTGAGATGGCTGTTGATACTATCACTGCATCCGCCCCTACTTCTGTGACTTACGCACCCACTCTGGGTGGTAAGGATAAGAAGAATTTCAAGAAAGAGAAGAAAGACAATAAGGGCAGATACAAACCTTATCAGAAGCCAGCCAGCACAGTTTCTCAGAATGGCAAGAAGTGTCTCCACTGTGGGAGCACTAAACATCAGGATAATGAGTGCTACAGGAAGACTGGCGCTTGTTTCAGATGTGGTAAGGTGGGGCATATGATTAAGGACTGTCCTATGCCGGATGCTAGAGGACAGGGTGAGAAGCCTACTGTGCAGACTCGCGTGTATGCCATCGCGGAGAGGGATGCTTCGGCTTCGAAGTCCGTGGTGGAAGGTACACTTTATGTGTTTAGTAATTTGGCACGCATTCTTTTTGATCCTGGTGCCAATTTATCCTTTGTGTCTGCATGTTTTGCACTATGTCTGCCTGTGTTGCCTAGGATACTTGATTTCTGTATTTCTGTTCATACACCTATGGGTGAGGCCGTATCTACAGATATAGCATATCCTGACTGTTTGATTAAGGTTGAAGGATATGATTTACCTATTGATTTGATTAGTCTTCCTATGAAAGACTATGACATCATTCTAGGCATGGATTGGCTGTCTGCCTATCATGCTACTTTAGATTGTTTTGAAAAGTTAATTACTCTGCATCTAAGTGATGGACAGCAACTGGTTATCCAAGGCCGGATTTCAGAACAGGAGCCTTTGGTGATATCTCATCTGCAGGCCAGGAAGCTTTTAGCCCAGGGCTACAAGGGGTATCTGGCGCATGTCAAGGTGCAGACTGAGTATGATTTGGATCTGGCTAAAATTCCTGTGGTAAGAGAGTTTACTGACGTCTTCTCTGATGATTTATCTGGGTTACCACCCAGCAGAGAAGTTGAGTTTGGTATCGAGTTGTTGCCAGGCACGGCAGCGATATCTAAAGCTCCTTACAGGATGGCAACTTCAGAACTGACAGAGCTGAAGAAGCAACTGGAAGAACTATTAGAGAAGGGGTATATTCGACCCAGTGTTTCTCCATGGGGAGCACCTGTGTTATTTGTGAAGAAGAAGGATGGTACTTTGCGCATGTGCATCAATTACCGTCAACTCAATCAAGTGACTGTTAGGAATAAGTACCCATTACCCCGTATTGATGATCTCTTTGATCAGTTGCAGGGTGCTACTGTATTCTCTAAAATTGACCTGAGGTCTGGCTATCATCAGCTGAGAGTTCAGGAGGTGGATGTACCTAAAACTGCATTCAGGACCAGGTATGGGCACTATGAGTTTCTTGTTATGCCCTTTGGACTGACAAATGCCCCTGCGGTGTTTATGGATCTGATGAACAGGATATTTCATGAGCTTCTGGACAAATGTGTGGTCGTCTTCATTGATGATATTCTGATCTACTCCAAGAATGCGCAAGATCACTCTCAGGATTTGCGCAAGGTGCTGGAGATTCTGCGGCTGAAGCAGCTGTATGCTAAGGCCAGCAAATGTGAGTTCTGGCTATATCAGATTGGCTTTCTGGGGCACATTATTTCTGGCCAGGGTGTGTCTGTGGATCCAGTGAAGGTGGAGGCCATTCTTCACTGGGGAAGACCAACTACAGCGACTGAGGTCAGAAGTTTTCTGGGCTTAGCTGGATACTACCGCCGCTTTGTGGAGGGTTTTTCCAAGCTAGCTGGTCCTCTGACTAAGCTAACTAGAAAGAATTTGAAGTTTGAGTGGTCTGATGATTGTGAGTTTAGTTTTCAAGAACTGAAAAGGAGACTGACCAGTGCTCCTATCCTCATCATTCCCTGTGATGGAGAGAAGTTCACTGTGTACACTGATGCCTCTGGTAAGGGTCTGGGTGCTGTACTGATGCAGCAAGGAAAGGTAGTTGCTTATGCTTCAAGGCAACTCAAAGACTATGAGGTAAACTACCCCACTCATGATCTGGAGTTGGCAGCTGTAGTTTTTGCCTTGAAGATCTGGAGGCACTATCTGTTTGGACAGACATTTGAATTGTTTACAGATCACCAGAGCTTGAAGTATATCTTCACTCAGAAAGAGCTGAATATGAGACAGAGGCGATGGCTTGATTTGATAAAGGATTATGACTTCACCATCCAATATCAGTCTGGTAAAGCCAATGTGGTGGCTGATGCTCTTAGTCGGTATCCTGTGACTCAGATAGCTGCACTGCAAGTCCAGGAGTGGCGACTATTGCAGGAGTTCAGTGACATGCATCTGAGTGTGACTCCGGGTGAGAGAGGCGGTCTTCTAGCTTCTCTCAGGGTTCAGTCAGACTTACTGCAGAGACTGAGATCAGGGCAGCAGTCAGATCCGGATATTCTACGGTGGAAAGAGAGGTCGGAGCAAGGTTGTGTTGAGAATTTCAGTATGTCGGATGATGGTCTTCTCAGATTCCGTGGAAGGGTCTGTGTCCCTGAGGACCCTGAGTTGAGAAATGAAATTCTTAAGGAAAGCCATTGCACTAAGTATACCGTTCATCCTGGTAGTACCAAGATGTATCAGGATCTGAAAAAGACTTTCTGGTGGCATGGTATGAAGAAGGATGTGCATTTGTTTGTGTCCAGATGTTTGACTTGCCAAACCGTGAAGGCTGAGCATCAGAGGCCGGGCGGTTTGATGCAGTCTCTCCCTATTCCTCAGTGGAAGTGGGAGCATATCAGTATGGACTTTGTGTGTGGACTGCCCAATACCAGAAGGAATCATGATGCCGTATGGGTGATTGTGGACAGACTCACAAAGTCAGCTCACTTCTTACCGATCAAAATGACTTACAGTTTGGATCGGTTAGCAAAACTGTACATCGATGAGATTGTCAGATTGCATGGAGTTCCCTTGGACATTGTCTCTGACCGTGATCCTCGAATTCTGTCCAGGTTTTGGAAGAAATTACAGGAAGATTTGGGAACTAATCTGAGTTTCAGCACTGCATATCATCCTCAATCTGATGGTCAGACAGAGAGAACTATTCAGACACTTGAGGATCTTCTGAGATCTTATGTGGTTGACTGGTCTGTTGAGTGGGATCTGGACTTATCACTGATAGAGTTCACCTACAACAATAGCTTTCACTCTAGCATACAGATGGCTCCGTATGAGGCCCTATATGGGAGGAAATGCAGAACACCTATATGCTGGGAGGAAACTGGGGACAGAACAGTGCTAAGGTCTGATGCTGTTCAGGAAGCCACTGAGAAGATCAGAGAAATTCAGAGAAAGATGAAGATTGCTCAGGATAGACAGAAGAGTTATGCTGATGTGAGGCGGCGTCCTCTTGAGTTTTTGGTGGGAGAGCATGTTTTCCTAAAGGTCTCACCTATGAAAGGGGTGATGAGATTTGGAAAGAGGGGAAAATTGAGTCCCAGGTACATTGGTCCCTTTGATATCATTGAGAGGATTGGACCTGTGGCATACCGACTTGCTCTGCCCCCATCACTGGAACACCTCCATAATGTGTTCCATGTTTCTGCACTCAGAAAATATTGTTCTGATCCTTCTCATGTTCTAGAGTTGGAACCTCTTCAGCTTGAAGAGAATATGACTTTTGTGGTGAAACCTCTCAGAATTCAAGATAGAAAAGAGAAAGTGCTGAGAAATAAGGTTATTCCACTTGTGAAAATCATCTGGGGAAATCAGTCTGTTGAAGAAGCCTCTTGGGAGGTTGAAGCAGATATGAGAAAGGAGCATCCTCACCTGTTCAGTGACGGGCTTGGTCAGCTTTAGAGGACTAAAGCTCTATAAGGGGGGGGGGGAGAATGTAATGCCCTCGATTTTTCTGAATTATTATTTAAGGTTAGAAATTCTGTTTCTGTATTTTTATCTGTTAAAATTTTGGGATTTTTGCCTAAGTGTAGGAATTTTTCCTACAGGGCAAAAATAATTATTTTGGTTGGGGATTCGAACCCTCAACCTTGATTCTTCGCTCCTGGAATTCTTTCCACCATGGTGGCGCATATTTCTAATATTATTGGAGTGGCACAGGGTGGTTAAGCCCAGGTAAGCCCATAAAACCGATTTTTCACTTAAGTTAACTGGGTTATTGGATCTTGGATCCGTTTGGGGTGGGAGAAAAAGAGGAATTGCGTGAGGGCTCCTCTCCCTCACGACTTTTGTGTTTTCTTGCCCTAGCCGCCTTTGGTTGTCGCCCCTCACTGTGCTTGGCGCCTCCTGAAATTTCTGACGCTGGTGGTGGCAGACTGGTGGTGGACGAATTTCCTGGTGATCCTCTGTCTTGGCGTTTTTCTTCTGTGAACGTTTTTCGGTGAGTAATTCGATCCTAAGGAGTCTAATCCGCTAAATTGTAGATTATTTCAATTAAAATTCGTTATTTGCAATGATTATCCGTATGGGGTCGAATTCAAATATTTATAGGGTTTTAAAATCCTGTTCTGCTGAAATCTGCATTCTCTAATCTGACCTTTGTGTACTATAACCCCAATATCTCATGGCCTATAGATCCAAATTGCACGAAATAAATTTTGTATGAAACTAGATACATTCGGCTTTAATTTGAATATGATATCGACCATATCCGAACTGTATTCGTATTTCAATCCGTATTGCAATCTAGCTGTACAAAATCAGTTTTCTGGAAATCTGGATTTCGACCTTTATGTGTTCGAACCATCATATCTCCCTAGCTATAGCTCGAAATCTTGTCAAATCAGTTTTATTAGAAAGTAGACTCGAAGGGGTTCAATTTGAATACCATGTCGCCTATTTTCTGTTAGTTATTGGATCTGAAATTTGTGTCGCAATTCTGATATACGAATCTGTTTTCTGGAATTCTGAAATCCCGACCTTTCTATGTTCGAACACCCATATCTCCCCGGTTATAACTCCAAATCCGACGGATTCAGTTCTATTGGAAAGTAGATTCAAACAGATTTATTGTGAATATCATATTGCCTATTTTAGGTTACTTACTCGGTCTGAAACATCTGTTGCAAGTATGATATATTAATCTATTTTTCTGAAACATCTGTTTAATTGTTTGTTATGTGAAAAAATTTCTATTATGTATATATATGTTGTGAATTTTTTGAAACTTTGAATGTGTTATAACCTTTGTGAGAACATAGAATGGTTTGACATGAATTAAGGATAGTTGCATGAAATCTAAGGAATTCAAGGAATTCACTCTTCCGTGTCCTTACCCTCCTTCTGTGGCGCTGTAATGGTGCTGATAGTCTACTATGACCCATGAGACACTAGTGAAGGGTAGATATGAGCTGGTCTCACCTTCCGTTCTCCCTCCACTATTTCTGTTCTGTTCTGGGTATTGGAGGCCAGAGTGCCACGTCCTGACAAGACGGGGGCCACCCACTGATACCTCCTCTACCAGTATTGGAGGCCAGAGTGCCACGTCTTGACGAGACGGGGGCCACCCACTGATACCTCCTCTACCATTCTGTTTCTGATATGCATGCATGTCTCGTCCTCGGCAGAGGTGGGGTCAGACCTTCTGTGGTCATCAGACCTTCTGTGGTCTTCAGGCCTTCTGTGGCCTTTCTGTTTCCGATGTAGACTATCCGTTTGGATTCTGAAAATTCTGATTTTCTGTCTGTCAGCTCTGATTTCTGTAGTTCTGTTTCGATCTGTTCTGTCTGTCAACTCTGATTTTCTGTAGTTCTGTTCCGATCTGTATTATAGATGTGTTGGGCGGTGTGATTAGTTGGAATGGGTTGGTAGACTTATATCCTACTTCATGCTTGATGCCTATTGTTATAAGTGTCTGAATTTGATTATGTTTTGTTTCTGATATGAGTGTGCATGTTAAGTGTCTTATCTGCAAGCATGATATTTTTGATGTGTACTATGGATGGCTTTTAGTGTCTTTTACTCACTGAGCTTTTTAGCTCACCCCCGTTGTTTAAATATTTTCATGTGAGACATCAGGACAGTGATTGCTACAGCTACTTAAGTTGTTATGATGCTAAAGTTTTATATAATTTATAAGAGTTGTTTTCTAAAGATCTATCAGGCCTGCGTGCCTAACTTACTTATATGACACGTTTTATCTCCTGAGGGCTTATGCCTGTTTTCAGGATATTATAATATAGTTGTCTCGTTTTATTGTTGGATACGAGTTTTGGAGTCATGAGAATTGAAATTGTTTTTATTCTGAGATGTATAACCGAATTATTATTGTGATTGGTGTCTGAATAATCAGTTTATGCAATATTTCCGAAATTTGTGTTCTCCACATATGTGTAGTGTGGACATCTGTTTTGTTTCTAGGATATGTGCGTCTGTGCAGCAGTAATTAGTATACTTGCTGCCGGATTTTTTTTGGATTTCCGGATTTCTATTTCCTAGTAATCGATCCTACTCAGTTCTGTGCGGTTTTCAGTTCCGTAGTAATGTCCTTCGATGCCGCTTTCTTCTTATGTTTTAATGGAAGAGTAAAAATTTTTAAAACCCCGTATTTTTACTTGTATGCGTGTGGGGTGTGATTCTGAGGGATGTTACAAACGGCACTACCATAAAATCGGCTGAACTCTCTAGTCGAAATCGTATAGAAAATACGGCCTATGTCAAAGTTTACGGTAGTGCCGTAAAATCAGGAATTATCTCTGTTCTGAATGCGCTTCAAAATACGACAGTGTTAAGTTTTACAGCAGTGTTGTATTTTTCATTAAACCTCCTAGTCGGAAATTCCACCAATTTACGGCAGTGCTATGATATTATGGTATCGTACGGAAATACAGTACCATAATATAGAATACGACACTATCGTGTTTTGGTTGGTTGCTCTGATTTGCGTGAAATTTGTCAAGTGATCTCCTCTAGATGATGGTAACTTTTCCATGTCTTTGATTTTTCTCGTAAACGCCTCAAAAACATGCCTTTTTGCCTAAAAATCATCAAAAATCGAAATAGAAGTAGATTTTGTAATATTTGATTAAAAAGGCATATAAATGAGCAAAGGAGCATAAATTTGACACAAAAATACCAATGAAATGGCACAAAATTTACTATAAATTTCGGTGTCATCAGCTGCAGTTGGAGGAACGATCATGAGCAAGAGTGTGGAAGACGTGATTGCTCTACTCGAGGATATGGCCATGAACCAAAACCTCTGATTAAGTGAGCGGAACATTATCCCCACAGGGTTTGGTAAGTACCATAATGTTTCCTTGACTTCACTGCCGGCTAAGGTAGACTCTTTAGCTCAGAAGTTGGATTCTTTTTCTTTTCCCTCAGTTGCCGTTAATGCAGTTTTTTGTGAGGTGTGTGGTGTAACAGGACACAATTCATCTGAATGTCAAATCATAGCTTCATCACAGGAAGAATCAAATCAGGAGCAAGCCAATGCTATGGGGAATTTCAATCAGAGACCTGTGAATGACCCATATTCTGCAACTTACAATCCAGGATGGAGGAACCACCCCAACTTGTCCTACAAGAATAATCAAGGGCAAGTTCCTCCTCAATATTCTCAACAGAATAACAGGCCACCACCGGGCTTCCAACCAAGACAATATGGGCAGCCCCAGAAGTCGAACTTTGAGTCCATGCTAGAAGTTATTATGAAATAGCAGAAGAGTACCGAAGACCTTGCTGACCAGATCAAGCAGCTAACATCTCGAGTGGAAGCTCTGGCTACCCACAATAAGATGTTGGAAAATCAGATTGCACAGCAAGCTAGTACTACTAGCAGGCCTACAGGGAGAGTACCGGGACAACCTGAGATGAATCCCAGGGAGCACATCAACGCGATTACTGTAATGAGTGCCGAATACAATGAGACACCTGGAGAGCCTATCGAGGAATTTATTGATAAATCTGCAAGTATTGTTTTTGATTTTGAAGGCCGTGAGGAGAAAGGGGAGAAAGAGAAATATGTAGGTCCGCCTGCATATGTCCCTCCGATTCCTTTTCCCTAGAGGTTACGTAGAACAGATCAGAGAAAACCTGATAGTGGTAAGTCTGAGGCAAAGAAGGACCAGGTAAGCAAGAACACTGAAATAACAAAGGTAAGGGACCCCGGAGATATTTCAATTCCATGCCAAGTTGGTAAGTTTACTGTTGAAAAATGCTCTGTGCGACATAGGAGCTAGTATTAGCTTGATACCTGCATACTTGATTGAGGAGGTAGATAGTGGAGAACTTAAACCTACTGATGTAACATCCCTCAGAACACACCCCACACGCATACAAGTAAAATACGGGGCTAAAAAAAAAATTTTTACTCTTCCATTATTACACAAGAAGAAAGCGGCATCGAAGGACATTACTACGGAACTGAAAACCGCACAGAACTGAGTAGGATCGATTTACTAGGAAATAGAAATCCGGAAGTTCAGAAAAAATCCGGCAACAAGTATACTAAACTACTGCTGCACAGACACACATGTAACAACAACAAATGTCCACACTACACATATGTGGAATTTCAGAAATATGCAGAACTGATTATTCAGATACTAAAACAACACAAATTCGGTTACACATCTCAAATCGGACATTTCAAAATAAGAACCAATTCACTAAAAGAATCCAAGACTCGTATCCAATAATTTAAACGAGACAACTATAATATAATATCCTGAAAACAGGCATAAGCCCTCAGGAGATAAAACGTGTCACATAAGTCATAACAAATTAGGCACGCAGGCCTGATAAATTTTTAGAAGAAAATTCTTAGAAATTACATCAAACATTAGCATCATAACAATTAGCTGTAGCGGTTACTGTCTTGATGTCTCACCTGAAAACATTTAAACAACGGAGGTGAGCTAAAAAGCTCAGTGAGTAAAAGACACTAAAAGTCATCCATAGTACACATCAAAAATATCATGCTTAAGTTGAAATTCTTTTATTTAACAGATAAAATAAATCAGCTTAACATGCACACTCATATCAGAAACAAAACACAATCAAATACAGATACTTGTAACAATAGGCTTCAAGCAGGTAGGATATGAATATACCAACCCATACCAACTAACCACACCGCCTAATACATCTAAATACAGATCGAAACAGAACTACAGAAATCAGAACTGACAGACAGAAAATCAGAATTTTCAGAGTCCAAACGGATAGTCTACATCGGAAACAGAAAGGCCACAGAAGGCCTGATGACCACAGAAGGTCTGACCCCACCTCTGCCGAGGATGAGACAATGCATGCATATCAGAAACAGAATAGTAGAGGAGATATCAGTGGGTGGCCCCCGTCTTGTCAGGACGTGGCACTCTGGTCTCCAATACCCAGAACAGAATGGTAGAGGAGGTATCAGTGGGTGGCCCCCGTCTTGTCAGGACGTGGCACTCTGGCCTCCAATACCCAGAACTGAATGGTAGAGGAGGTATCAGTGGGTGGCCCCCGTCTTGTTAGGACGTGGCACTCTGGCCTCCAATACCCAGAACTGAATGGTAGAGGAGGTATCAGTGGGTGGCCCCCGTCTTGTTAGGACGTGGCACTCTGGCCTCCAATACCTATAACGGAACAGAAATAGTGTCTCAAGGGTCGTAGTAGACTATCAGCACCATTACAGCGCCACAGAAGGAGGGTAAGGACACGGAAGAGTGCTACACTAGGGCATAATTTTTACAGAACAGATCATGCTGAAACGGAGGAGTAGGACTAACCACTACTAAATTCTTACATCATGCCCAGAGTCTAACAAACCAGAAAATGACACACCCCAATATCCAGTCCTTAAACACAGAACAGAAATTATATGAGTGAATTCCTTACAACTAACCTTAATTCATGTCAAACCATTCTATGTTCTCACAAATGTTTTAACACATTCAAGGTTTTCAGAAAATTCACAACATATAAACAGAACAGGAAATATCCACATAACAAACAATTAAATACAGAACAGAAATTATTCATATAACAAACATTTAAACACAGAACAGAAATTATTCATGAAATAATCTCCTCAAAATTCCTAAAACCGTGAGCTATAAAATTACTGTAAGGGCGCCACTTTCAGAACCTTAACAGAACGTACAAATTTCATGTAAATAATTTCAGTCCCCCACTACAGATAATTTTAATTACACGTTCGTGAAGAAAATTGACAAAAGCCCCAAAATTGGCTCGAACTATATTTTCGAAAATTCCTAAGTTCTTAGTTAAATCCCCAATTTTGTTTTCTCTAAAATTTCTCATCAAGCAAATAAATTTTATAAGAACTACAGACCACAATTTAAGAGATTAAACCATACAGGATAAATTTTTCTCACAAGGGAATTTTCGTCTAACCAAAACATAGCAGATTTATATTGTCAGATTGCAACATATATTTTTGGTCCAATTTCGAACCAAAGCTAGTCAATATTGTATTCAAAATGAAGCTCTCTGAATCTAGTTTCCAATAAAACTGGTTTCACAAGATTTCGAATTGTAGACAGGAAGATATAAGGGTTCGAACATGGGATGGTCAGAATTTCAGATTTCAAGAAAACAGATTCATATATCAGAATTACGACATATATTTCAGATCCAATAACTAATCAAAAATAGGCGTTATGGGAGTCAAAATGAAGCTCTTCAAGCCTACGGTCTAATAAAACTGGTTTCACAGGATTTCGAGCTATACCTAGGGAGATATGATGGTTCGAACACATAAAGATCGAAATCCAGATTTCCAGAAAACTGATTTTGTACAGCTAGATTGCAATACAGATTGAAATACAAATACAGCTCTGATATGGTCGATATCATATTCAAATTAAAGCCGAATGTGTCTAGTTTCATACAAAATTTGTTTCATACGATTTGGATCTATAGGCCATGAGATATTAGGGTTATAGTACACAAAGGTCAGATTAGAGAATGCAGATTTCAGCAGAACAGGATTTTAAAACCCTATAATTATTTGAATTCGACCATAACGAATTTTAATTGAATGATAATCTAAAATTTAGCGGATTAGACTCCTTAGGATCGAATTACTCACGGAAAAAATCGCCCACAGAGAAAACGCCAAAACAGAGGATCAGGGATCTCCAGAAAGTTCGTCCACCACCAGTCTGCCACCACCAGCGTCAGAAATTTGCAGGAGGCGCCAAGCACAGTGAGGGGCGACAACACAGGCGGCTAGGGCAAGAAACAAACCAAAAATCGTGAGGGAGAGGAGCTCTCACGAATTTCCCCCCTTTTTTTTTTTTTTTCCACCCCAAACGGATCCAAGATCCAATAACCCAATTAACTTAAGTGGAAATCGGCTTTAATGGGCTTACCTGGGCTTAACCACCATGCGCCACTCCAATAACACAGAAATATGCGCCACCATGGTGGAAGAATTCTAGGAGCAAATAGTCAAGGTTGAGGGTTCGAAGCCCCAACGAAAATAATTATTTTTGCCCTGTAGGAAAAAAGTCCTACAATTAGGCAAAAATCCCAAAACTTTAACAGATAAAAATACAGAAACAGAATTTCTAACCTTAAATCGTAATTCAGAAACTCGAGGGCGTTACATCCTCCCCCCCCTTATAGAGCTTTAGTCCTCTAAAGCTGACCAAGCCCGTCACTGAACAAGTGAGGATGCTCCTTTCTCATATCTGCTTCAACCTCCCAAGAGGCTTCTTCAACAGACTGATTTCCCCAGATGACTTTCACAAGTGGAATAACCTTATTTCTCAGCACCTTCTCTTTTCTATCTTCAATTCTGAGAGGTTTCACCACAAAAGTCATGTTCTCTTCAAGCTGAAGAGGTTCCAACTCTAGAACATGAGAAGGATCAGAACAATATTTTCTAAGTGCAGATACATGGAACACATTATGGAGGTGTTCCAGTGATGGGGGCAGAGCAAGTCGGTATGCCACAGGTCCAACCCTCTCAATGATATCAAAGGGACCAATGTACCTGGGACTCAATTTTCCCTTCTTCCCAAATCTCATCACCCCTTTCATAGGTGAGACCTTTAAGAAAACATGCTCTCCCACCAAAAACTCAAGAGGACGCCGCCTCACATCAGCATAACTCTTCTGTCTATCCTGAGCAATCTTCATCTTTTTCTGAATTTCTCTGATCTTCTCAGTGGCTTCCTGCACAGCATCAGACCTTAGCACTGTTCTGTCCCCAGTTTCCTCCCAGCATATAGGTGTTCTATATTTCCTCCCATATAGGGCCTCATACGGAGCCATCTGTATGCTAGAGTGAAAGCTATTGTTGTAGGTGAACTCTATCAGTGATAAGTCCAGATCCCACTCAACAGACCAGTCAATCACATAAGATCTCAGAAGATCCTCAAGTGTCTGAATAGTTCTCTCTGTCTGACCATCAGATTGAGGATGATATGCAGTGCTAAAACTCATATTAGTTCCCAAATCTTCCTGTAATTTCTTCCAAAACCTGGACAGAAATCGAGGATCACGATCAGAGACAATGTCCAAAGGAACTCCATGTAATCTGACTATCTCATCGATGTACAGTTTTGCTAACCGATCCAAACTGTAAGTCATTTTAATCGGTAAGAAGTGAGCTGACTTCGTGAGTCTGTCCACAATCACCCATACGGCATCATGACTCCTTCTGGTATTGGGCAGTCCACACACAAAGTCCATACTGATATGCTCCCACTTCCACTGAGGAATAGGGAGAGACTGCATCAAACCGCCCGGCCTCTGATGCTCAGCCTTCACGGTTTGGCAAGTCAAACATCTGGACACAAACAAATGCACATCCTTCTTCATACCATGCCACCAGAAAGTCTTTTTCAGATCCTGATACATCTTGGTACTACCAGGATGAACGGTATACTTAGTGCAATGACTTTCCTTAAGAATGTCATTTCTCAACTCAGGGTCCTCAGGAACACAGACCCTTCCACGGAATCTGAGGAGACCATCATCCGACATACTGAAATTATCCACCCAGCCTTGCTCAGACCTCTCTTTCCACCGTAAAATATCCGGATCTGATTGCTGCCCTGATCTCAATCTCTACAGTAACTCTGACTGAACCCTGAGAGAAGCTAGAAGACCGCCTCTCTCACCCGAAGTCACACTCAGATGCATGTCACTGAACTCCTGCAATAGTCGCCACTCCTGGACTCGCAGTGCAACTATCTGAGTCACAGGATACCGACTAAGAGCATCAGCCACCACATTGGCTTTACCAGACTGATATTGGATGGTGAAGTCATAATCCTTTATCAATTCAAGCCATCGCCTCTGTCTCATATTCAGCTCTTTCTGAGTGAAGATGTACTTCAAGCTCTGGTGATCTGTAAACAATTCAAATGTCTGTCCAAACAGATAGTGCCTCCAGATCTTCAAGGCAAAAACTACAGCTGCCAACTCCAGATCATGAGTGGGGTAGTTTACCTCGTAGTCTTTGAGTTGCCTTGAAGCATAAGCGACTACCTTTCCTTGCTGCATCAGTACAGCACCCAGACCCTTACCAGAGGCATCAGTGTACACAGTGAACTTCTCTCCATCACAGGGAATGATGAGAATAGGAGCACTGGTCAGTCTCTTTTTCAGTTCCTGAAAACTAGACTCACAATCATCAGACCACTCAAACTTCAAATTCTTTCTAGTTAACTTAGTCAAGGGACCAGCCAGCTTGGAAAAACCCTCCACAAAGCGGCGGTAGTATCCAGCTAAGCCCAGAAAACTTCTGACCTCAGTCGCTGTAGTTGGTCTTCCCCAGTGAAGAATGGCCTCCACCTTCACTGGATCCACAGACACACCCTGATCAGAAATAATGTGTCCCAGAAAGCCAATCTGATGTAACCAGAACTCACATTTGCTGGCCTTAGCATACAGCTGCTTCAGCCGCAGAATCTCCAGCACCTTGCGCAAATCCTGAGTGTGATCTTGCGCATTCTTGGAGTAGATCAGAATATCATCAATGAAGACGACCACACATTTGTCCAGAAGCTCATGAAATATCCTGTTCATCAGATCCATAAACACCGCAGGGGCATTTGTCAGTCCAAAAGGCATAACAAGAAACTCATAGTGCCCATACCTGGTCCTGAATGCAGTTTTAGGTACATCCTCCTCCTGAACTCTCAACTGATGATAGCCAGACCTCAGGTCAATTTTAGAGAATACAGTAGCACCCTGCAACTGATCAAAGAGATCATCAATACGGGGTAATGGGTACTTATTCCTAACAGTCACTTGATTGAGTTGACGGTAATCGATGCACATGCGCAAAGTACCATCCTTCTTCTTCACAAATAACACAGGTGCTCCCCATGGAGAAACACTGGGTCGAATATACCCCTTCTCTAATAATTCTTCCAGTTGCTTTTTCAGCTCTGTCAGTTCTGAAGTTGCCATCCTGTAAGGAGCTTTAGATATCGGTGCCGTGCCTGGCAACAACTCGATACCAAACTCAACTTCTCTGCTGGGTGGTAACCCAGATAAATCATCAGAGAAGACGTCAGTAAACTCTCTTACCACAGGAATTTTAGCCAGATCCAAATCAGGCTCAGTCTGCACCTTGACATGCGCCAGATACCCCTTGCAGCCCTGGGCAAAAAGCTTCCTGGCCTGCAGATGAGATATCACCAAAGGCTCCTGTTCTGAAATCCGGCCTTGGATAACCAATTGCTGTCCATCACTTAGATGCAGAGTAATTAACTTTTCAAAACAATCTAAAGTAGCATGATAGGCAGACAGCCAATCCATGCCCAGAATGATGTCATAGTCTTTCATAGGAAGACTAATCAAATTAATAGGTAAATCATATCCTTCAACCTTAATCAAACAGTCAGGATATGCTATATCTGTAGATACAGCCTCACCCATAGGTGTATGAACAGAAATACAGAAATCAAGTATCCTAGGCAACACAGGCAGACATGGTGCAAAACATGCAGACACAAAAGATAAATTGGCACCAGGATCAAAAAGAATGCGTGCCAAATAACTAAACACATAAAGTGTACCTTCCACCACGGACTTCGGCATCTCCACGCAACATGAAGACAGACAAACATAGCATGTCTGCATCATCACAGCGCAAAACCTGGAAAATCTTTTCCAGTGTCAAAAGCCAATCCTCGGCCGCTCTGGGCCCCGGACTACCATAAAATGCAGTCGGGTTCAGGTGCTGAAACTCTCGAACCAACCGAGCATATCGTTGATGCGCACCATCACCCAGAGAAGAACCAGCGCCACCCACACCGTGTCCAGCCGGTTGTGACTGTGACTGAGGCTGTGTCTGCGACAGCCGCTGCAATAACTGTTGCTGAACCTCCATGTGCTGCGCCTGCTGCTGCTGCATCATCTGAGTTTGCTGCTGGATGAACGCGTTCTGTTGTTGCATCATAGCAGTCATAGCCTCCATGGCCTGCCTCAGATCAGACTGTTGATCACCGTTGCTACTGCTAGATCTTGGTCGCACCATTTTTTTTTGTACCTGCATCACATAACACGGTAGAATAACAACCAATATTCAATCACGGATCAGATCCTATCTTGGTTTCTAGCAATACACAAACAGAGTTTTCCTTCCCCGGAGTTTCTAATTGCTAGTAATATTGCTCTGATACCATCTGTAACATCCCTCAGAACACACCCCACACGCATACAAGTAAAATACGGGGCTAAAAAAAAAATTTTTACTCTTCCATTATTACACAAGAAGAAAGCGGCATCGAAGGACATTACTACGGAACTGAAAACCGCACAGAACTGAGTAGGATCGATTTACTTGATTGAGGAGGTAGATAGTGGAGAACTTAAACCTACTGATGTAACATCCCTCAGAACACACCCCACACGCATACAAGTAAAATACGGGGCTGAAAAAAAAATTTTTACTCTTCCATTATTACACAAGAAGAAAGCGGCATCGAAGGACATTACTACGGAACTGAAAACCGCACAGAACTGAGTAGGATCGATTTACTAGGAAATAGAAATCCGGAAGTTCAGAAAAAATCCGGCAGCAAGTATACTAAACTACTGCTGCACAGACACACATGTAACAACAACAAATGTCCACACTACACATATGTGGAATTTCAGAAATATGCAGAACTGATTATTCAGATACTAAAACAACACAAATTCGGTTACACATCTCAAATCGGACATTTCAAAATAAGAACCAATTCACTAAAAGAATCCAAGACTCGTATCCAATAATTTAAACGAGACAACTATAATATAATATCCTGAAAACAGGCATAAGCCCTCAGGAGATAAAACGTGTCACATAAGTCATAACAAATTAGGCACGCAGGCCTGATAAATTTTTAGAAGAAAATTCTTAGAAATTACATCAAACATTAGCATCATAACAATTAGCTGTAGCGGTTACTGTCTTGATGTCTCACCTGAAAACATTTAAACAACGAAGGTGAGCTAAAAAGCTCAGTGAGTAAAAGACACTAAAAGTCATCCATAGTACACATCAAAAATATCATGCTTAAGTTGAAATTCTTTTATTTAACAGATAAAATAAATCAGCTTAACATGCACACTCATATCAGAAACAAAACACAATCAAATACAGATACTTGTAACAATAGGCTTCAAGCAGGTAGGATATGAATATACCAACCCATACCAACTAACCACACCGCCTAATACATCTAAATACAGATCGAAACAGAACTACAGAAATCAGAACTGACAGACAGAAAATCAGAATTTTCAGAGTCCAAACGGATAGTCTACATCGGAAACAGAAAGGCCACAGAAGGCCTGATGACCACAGAAGGTCTGACCCCACCTCTGCCGAGGACGAGACAATGCATGCATATCAGAAACAGAATGGTAGAGGAGATATCAGTGGGTGGCCCCCGTCTTGTTAGGACGTGGCACTCTGGTCTCCAATACCCAGAACAGAATGGTAGAGGAGGTATCAGTGGGTGGCCCCCGTCTTGTCAGGACGTGGCACTCTGGCCTCCAATACCCAGAACTGAATGGTAGAGGAGGTATCAGTGGGTGGCCCCCGTCTTGTTAGGACGTGGCACTCTGGCCTCCAATACCCAGAACTGAATGGTAGAGGAGGTATCAGTGGGTGGCCCCCGTCTTGTTAGGACGTGGCACTCTGGCCTCCAATACCTATAACGGAACAGAAATAGTGTCTCAAGGGTCGTAGTAGACTATCAGCACCATTACAGCGCCACAGAAGGGAGGTAAGGACACGGAAGAGTGCTACACTAGGGGCATAATTTTTACAGAACAGATCATGCTGAAACGGAGGAGTAGGACTAACCCACTACTAAATTCTTACATCATGCCCAAAGTCTAACAAACCAGAAAATGACACACCCCAATATCCAGTCCTTAAACACAGAACAGAAATTATATGAGTGAATTCCTTACAACTAACCTTAATTCATGTCAAACCATTCTATGTTCTCACAAATGTTTTAACACATTCAAGGTTTTCAGAAAAATTCACAACATATAAACAGAACAGGAAATATCCACATAACAAACAATTAAATACAGAACAGAAATTATTCATATAACAAACATTTAAACACAGAACAGAAATTATTCATGAAATAATCTCCTCAAAATTCCTAAAACCGTGAGCTATAAAATTACTGTAAGGGCGCCACTTTCAGAACCTTAACAGAACGTACAAATTTCATGTAAATAATTTCAGTCCCCCACTACAGATAATTTTAATTACACGTTCGTGAAGAAAATTGACAAAAGCCCCAAAATTGGCTCGAACTATATTTTCGAAAATTCCTAAGTTCTTAGTTAAATCCCCAATTTTGTTTTCTCTAAAATTTCTCATCAAGCAAATAAATTTAGAAGAACTACAGACCACAATTTAAGATTAAACCATACAGGATAAATTTTTCTCACAAGGGAATTTTCGTCTAACCAAAACATAGCAGATTTATATTGTCAGATTGCAACATATATTTTTGGTCCAATTTCGAACCAAAGCTAGTCAATATTGTATTCAAAATGAAGCTCTCTGAATCTAGTTTCCAATAAAACTGGTTTCACAAGATTTCGAATTGTAGACAGGAAGATATAAGGGTTCGAACATGGGATGGTCAGAATTTCAGATTTCAAGAAAACAGATTCATATATCAGAATTGCGACATATATTTCAGATCCAATAACTAATCGAAAATAGGCGTTATGGGAGTCAAAATGAAGCTCTTCAAGCCTACGGTCTAATAAAACTGGTTTCACAGGATTTCGAGCTATACCTAGGGAGATATGATGGTTCGAACACATAAAGATCGAAATCCAGATTTCCAGAAAACTGATTTTGTACAGCTAGATTGCAATACAGATTGAAATACAAATACAGCTCTGATATGGTCGATATCATATTCAAATTAAAGCCGAATGTGTCTAGTTTCATACAAAATTTGTTTCATACGATTTGGATCTATAGGCCATGAGATATTAGGGTTATAGTACACAAAGGTCAGATTAGAGAATGCAGATTTCAGCAGAACAGGATTTTAAAACCCTATAATTATTTGAATTCGACCATAACGAATTTTAATTGAATGATAATCTAAAATTTAGCGGATTAGACACCTTAGGATCGAATTACTCACAGAAAAAATCGCCCACAGAGAAAACGCCAAAACAGAGGATCAGGGATCTCCAGAAAGTTCGTCCACCACCAGTCTGCCACCACCAGCGTCAGAAATTTGCAGGAGGCGCCAAGCACAGTGAGGGGCGACAACACAGGCGGCTAGGGCAAGAAACAAACCAAAAATCGTGAGGGAGAGGAGCTCTCACGAATTTCCCCCCCTTTTTTTTTTTTCCACCCCAAACGGATCCAAGATCCAATAACCCAATTAACTTAAGTGGAAATCGGCTTTAATGGGCTTACCTGGGCTTAACCACCATGCGCCACTCCAATAACACAGAAATATGCGCCACCATGGTGGAAGAATTCTAGGAGCAAATAGTCAAGGTTGAGGGTTCGAAGCCCCAACGAAAATAATTATTTTTGCCCTGTAGGAAAAAAGTCCTACAATTAGGCAAAAATCCCAAAACTTTAACAGATAAAAATACAGAAACAGAATTTCTAACCTTAAATCGTAATTCAGAAACTCGAGGGCGTTACAACTGAGACTTATATTCAATTTGCTAATGGTTTTGATCAGCAACTAATCGGTATATTAGAGAATGTAACAGTTAAAATTGATAAATTTTCTATCGTTAATGATTTTATGGTTGTTAAGATGAAGGAAAACGTTAAGTTCCCTGTCATTCTAGGAAGACCATTTTTAGCAAGCACGGGAGCTATAATTGACATGTTGCATGAGAAGCTTACATTGAATTTAAATGATTAATTTTGCAGGTTTCGATCAATTGCTCGGAGTGAAGGAGAACAAATTTGATGAAGCCAATATTGTTGAAGTGGACAAACGTCTCTCCAAAATTGGGAAAAGCATAAAAGGAACGAATTGAAAGAAGCCAAAACATGGGCATTACCTCGAGCTTTAAAGTTAAATCTGTATAATGATCTGGAAAGGCGTGAGGAACAGCAATTGCCAATTATTCACTGTGCCTCATATCCACCAGAAGAGTCATGAACATCGCATTGGTCGAGCTAAAGACCATAAACTAGCGCTACCTGGGAGGCAACCCAGAGGCTCTGGATTTTTGTTGATTTTAGCATGTTTTTCTATTC
Source organism: Costus lasius (assembly GCA_027563935.2). Classification (NCBI taxonomy): domain Eukaryota; kingdom Viridiplantae; phylum Streptophyta; class Magnoliopsida; order Zingiberales; family Costaceae; genus Costus; species Costus lasius. Next base: position 73,452,917 of record CM050447.1, on the reverse strand, counting down.
AAGCTTTGAATTGTTCTTTAAAGTTATTAGTGTTAATTTCTTAATTTCTATTTCATACTTTGTTGGTGTTATCTGATGAACTTTTATATATGAAAATTATTCTAAAATCGATGTTTCATGTGTAGGAATTTTGTCAAAAATTTTTGGGGAACTTGCTGACGAAAAGCCAAGTCAAAACGTGAACTTTACGGGTGAAGCCGTAATTATCGCGCAACCGTTATTGCAAATAAGACTGAGTTTTACTGGACACTGCACGCTAAAGCGAGTTTATGGCCGAAGCCGTGACGACATTATGGACCGTAAGTTCTTACGGTTTAAACTTAACCGGCGACTTAGGGTTTTACGTCTACGCTTGTAATTCGTCGATTTCTCTCATGAGCAATGACGAAAACCATCCACCACTATTCCTCTACCTCCGGAGAGTGTTATCCGATGATCTGTCACCGGATTTCCACCGGATTTCATGAGGAACAGCCGTCCTTCTGCCGAGCTGCTAGAACACGTTTTTCGCCCGATTCGAGCCTAATTTCTGCGTAGATCCGTGAGTTTTCTTCGCTTAGACTTGCGATTCATCAGCTGTACTTAGATTATAGTAGTTTAACATCGAGTTGGAGCTGTTAGATTAGATTTTGGGGGCGATTTTCACACACAGTTTTTACGGCCGATTTTGAAATCACTGTAGCATCACGTTTTTTGTAAAGAAATTTACATATATTAAATTGTTTCGATCGGTATTATGGCACCAAGGAGATCGGTGAGGACCAGACCCTATGGGGCGGTGAGGAAGGAGAGTGTACGAGGACCATGCCCTCCTATTTATCCTAGGTATAGGATGGTCCGTAGAGTACTCCTGGAGAGAGATTTGAACTGCATCAGATGTCGGCAGTGGAGTCTCCGATACCTTTTGACCTATTTCCTCTCTCTCTGACACACCTTGGGAGTATCCCAGTGTTTCTGACGAGCTTGGTACTAAGAGGACGTCGCCAGCTCCTAGCACATCTTCTGTAGCCAGTACATCACATACAGCAGCGCTAGAGCCTGTTAGTTTTCCAGAGTTGGAGATTATATCAGAGAGGGCTGCTGATAGGCCAGAGAGCCGCGATCAGAGGATCGCGAGACAGTACTCTAGGAAGCATACTGCACGAGGCATGACTACGCGAGGGAGGAGAGTTACCAAACCATTATCACCGGTTGCAGAGACAGCTGAGATATCTGTAGTGCCCCCAGCGCTAGCACCGAAAGTGGTCGAGATTACTCCGATGGATGTCGAGGAGTCTGCCACACTAGTGCCTTTCACAGATATACCAGAGTCTGCTATTCCTGCAGATACACAGGCTATGGAGGTGGACACTCCACATGACACAGTCCAGACTCCAAGATTGCATCACCCTCCTCGGCCCAGGGTGACCTGCCTGTCCCTTAGGCTAGTACACCCATATTCCCAGATCAGGAGGAGGGATTGCCTGAGATATTTGCGGATCTACCAGAGATATCAATAGACATACCTGAGCTCCGCTCTTCACCGTCAGTTGCACCTGAGTCCTCCACAACTCCTGAGACAGTTCGACCCCAAGTTTCACAGACGCCACACATGACTGAGCCAGCACAGCAAGCACCTACACCAGCAGCACTAGTGCCGTCACCAGAGAAACATTTACCATCACCAGAGCAGTCTTCAGGACATTCTCCAGCTGTATCCCCTGAACCATCATCATCTGAGCCGTCTCTAGCTATACCAGAGCCTATTATACTAGAGAGGAGATGCGCACGCTCACCACCACCTGTTCTTACTCCCTATCCACGTCAGATTTGTGCTATGTCCACTCGAGGAGTGCTTAGCATGAGGTATTGGGACGACCAGACACTGCAGTCCCTAGGATTGTTCGACGACGTCCAGTGGATGTTCACGAACATAGGGTGGCAGGATTTCTATCAGTAGAGACATCCCACCTATGTACAATTGACCCTGGAGTTTTTCAGCTCCATCCAGATTTCATTGAAGAACTATGATGACAGCTATCCTGGTAGGATGACGTTCCGGTTGGGGAACCAGGACCATGTGCTGACACTTGACCAGTTCGGTCATATATTTGGGTTCCCCTCAGACGGTACTAGATATCGCCCACGTGAGTACACTAAGAAAACTTTTTGGCAGGAGATCACTGGTGAGCAGGGATTTGACCCTAGAACCGCCAGAGCCACGCGTCTGTCTAGCCCGGTTTTCAAATACATACACCGAGTACTTGCACATACCATTTTTGGGCGAGCAGAGAGCGACAGCATGGTCAGATCTTCAGAGTTATTTTATTTATGGGCTATGTTGACAGGATTCCATCTCAGCACGCCGTTTTACCTGATGAAGCAGATTCATAAGGCTATTAGAGCACGGAGAGGAGTCTTAGTGATGGGAGGTATGATCACTATGATTGCCCTTGCCCTCGGTATTGACCCCTCCGGGTTGACCGAGGCAAAGGGTAATCCCAGACTTGATATGGACGCATGTGTTGCCATTAAGATGATTACGAGGCTTGGGAGCTCGTACCATCTTATGTTCAGGCACAGTAATATTACCATGAGACTGCTGAACATGAACCACACTACGGTTCATGTTCAGCAGAACTGGATCATGGATCCCACATGTGGGGGAGCTCCTAGAGATCCAGCATCACCCCCATCACCGCCGAGATCTACAAAGCATATCCCTCCAGTCGACCCATCCACCACTGACAGACCATCCACATCTGCCGGTCCATCTACTTCAGCATGACTAGATCCTTCTCTAGAGCAGATGCGTTCTGAGCAGAGGAGGATGCATGATGATATATCGCTCCTTGAGCAGGGACAGTCAACGGCACTAGAGTCTTTACGCGCGATAGAGGAGTTATTGCGGCATCGTCTCCCATCATCTTCGACTGGACATACTAGAGATGAGGAGGAGGACTCCGAGCTTACAGAGACAGATTTATAGGCTTTGCGAGTATCTTTATTTCGTTTTGATGTATTTGCATTTATTCTTTGATATTAAGTAGGAGATCTCATATTTATCTTATCTGTTCACATGATTCAGTAGATTGGATGCCAATACGACCACACACAGCACTTTTATGTTTTCTTTGTGTGTGTGCGTTGTATTAGGATATTAGTTGATTCATTTTGGTACTTTGACATTAGAGCAGATATTGCACATTCATGATGGTATTAGACTTTAGGATGCGGAACTTGGTACAGATAGGATGGTTTTGTATATATTTGATATTTATCATGTGACGGTGATACTTTATGATGGTTTTGGATGTTTGGTTGATGAGTTTGTGCATTTTAGATTGATTTTGATATATGTTTAGATATCTTGAGTGAATAGTAATTTGAAATGGTAAACTGTGATTTGAATGATAAAACCTGACAGTATTTGATATCTGAGAGTTGATTACCATGTAAAACTTGAATATCTTCGAAATGGTATATTTTCTGGATTTTTCTGAGTTGTATTTCATATTTTTGATATAACTGTACAGGGTTTTGCCAACAAATACAAAGGGAACTCTTGTGAAATTTTTCTGAAATTCTTTGTTGACTAAATATTTACACATATGCAACAATTTAAGTCTAGGGTACTCATTTTCATAGTTTGCTAGACCTTTACAGCTTACAGATATGGACCTTGAATGTCTATGATTTTTAAGAAATACTTGATTGATTTATCCTCAATTTTGAACTTAGAAAGCTTTTTGGGTATTTCAATTTTGATAACTTAGAAAACTTTTGAGAATTCATGTGGACTTAAATTGTTGAGTTAGATCAATTCTGGCATTGATAACGTTTATATATGAATTGTTATGTGTTTAAACAACATGTGCATAGTAATCTTTGAACTTTATGCTTGATTTATCTTCCTCTGATTCGATAGTGATTTTTATGGATAGAAATTTGGTGATTTATATATTTAACCTGAGATTTGCTCCAACTCCTCTGGTTATATAATCTGAGATTATGATTTGACACTAGCCGGCTTTCGATCTATGGTTGAAAAAAAACTGACTCCTCTACTTGGCACTGTGAAAAATTGGTAGTGGTACCGAAGACATGAGTTGAAGTCTTTAAAAATAAAAAGAGAAAAAGGAAGAAAGCAGTAGGCCATGTGAAAATTCCTCTGATTTGAGATTGACACCATGAGTTATATTATACTGCTCTGCAGTATACTTTGAACAATGTTATGATAAATAACAGTTTAAAGACCAAAACGCATTAAAAATCTCTTATTCATAGTTTCACCAAGTGACTTGAAATAAATATTTATCTATTGATTAGGGCAGATTTATTAAACCAAAAAGTATATGATTGCTTATTATGTGTTGAATAAACATTATGACATGATTTGTGAATTTTATCCTTCTTGGATTGTCAACTCTTGATGATTTATTTTTACTGTGATATCTCTTAAGTGATTTAAGTTCTAAAGAATTGTTTACCTGAAATGTAGACTAAGGACTTTATTGATGGTAAACTAAAGAGTGTTCCTTATTTTTTTTTACATTCTTTATTCGTATTAGTGTATTGCTTGAGGATAAGCAAAAGTTTTAAGTCTAGGGTATTATGATGCGTTGCATTTACACCGTATTTTTGTTTATGTTTTAGATCATATTCTGAATTTATTTGCATGATTTCGTGCTTATTTTAGTGCTTTTACTCTACTTTGCATGAAATCTTCACTTTTCTTGATTTTTATGAACATATAGGTAAAATGGTGTAAAAATGAAAGATTTCAAGAGTTTTGAAGCCAAAGTATGATTCCCAAGGAGATCACGAGCCTACACGTCAAATTTGGTGTGAATACAGTGAAGAACGAGACAATTACGGCCCTGGCCATGAATCTATCATGGGTGAAAATCGGCTAAGTGTCAGAATGAACAGAAACTTTCACGGGTGAGGCCATGAATCTATCACGGTCCATGAAATTTTCTGTGACCGAAGGCATGTACACACAGAAACATTTACCCCATCAGTCGTAAATGCATCACGGGCCTTAAAAATTTCCGCCCGACGAGTTTTTCACTTGTTTCTCCACCGATTTGAACCGGAATTGAGCCAAACTCCGCAGAACCGTTCCTGGATGAGTCCTAAACCGGTCTAGCTATAAAAGACAAGATTTTTTGAGGGCTTAGGGAGGGTTTCTTGGACGAACATAGAGGGCGGCGGCTACAGAGGTGAAAACATGATTCCAGGGCATATTCCTGCCAGATTCCTCACGAAAGCGACGATCGATCGACTGTTCCTCATCTCCAGATCGAGGAGAAGGTGGTTTTACTGTTCTTTTTGTGATTTCTCGATGATTTTTATGAGTTTTCACTTGTTCATCACAAACATCATGTATTTCTTTAACAATATGAGTGAGTAGATACTTGTTTCGGGATTATTGGGCATAGCCCTCTGACTTTCATGAATTAATCTATGTTATTGCTCGTTTTATTATGAATTTATCATCATGATTTGATTGAAATTGCATGTATCCCGTAATTTACCTTGGCCAAGTAATTTTGCGTTTTAGATGTTGCGAGAAGGACCGAGAGGTGAATCGCGACGTCCGATCTATTTCAATTGAACCTTCAAATCCAATCACGAGAGTAGGTTGGATTCGTCTGAAGGATTTACTAGCTTTTCATAGAACTTAATGGGTTTAGTTAGGTTAACTGTCACGAGAGTAGGGAGTTAACCTAATTAAACACCATATTACGCTCCGAGAGGAGGTGATATGTACCCTAGAAAAAGTTCCTTCCATGATTGATAATTTCTATAAAATTAGCTACTTTTAAATGATTCATGATTGTCAGTGTGGTGAACCCATGAAATCCCGATCCTTTAGAATTTGAACCTCTTAACACTGCTTTCTCGTTTGGTCTAGGTTGTGCTAGAAGTCTATAGCAACCACCGGTTTAATCCGTCTAGATTCAAACAAGTCAATAAGTCAGTATTTAACTACGTAGTCCTCGTTGGGAACGATAATCTTTTTATTACTTCGATAAATCCGTGCACTTGCGGATCGTTATCAAGTCATCAGCGTGGTGGATACCGAAGTCCCAATATCTCTCTCTTATAGAGATCTTCCGCATTATTGTGATCGATTTCCTTTCTCACTTATTACTTGCATAACCACATTTTGAATCGCTAAGTTATTGAGACTTAGACGTCCTAGTATTTAACCTTGTTCCCTGTGGGATCGATAATCTTATATATTACTTCGACATAACTATGCACTTGCAGAACGTGTCAAGTTTTTAGCGCCGTTGTCGGTGAGCAACGGTTAATATTAGTATATTTTTGAGGAACGGTAGACTAAGCTTTATTTATTTCTGTTGCTTTACTGCTATTTGTCTTAGTTCCTTTTGTTACTTGTCTTAAGGCTTTATAACTGTATTTGACATCTTTTTATGCAAAGAAGCTTGAGGGCAGATAAATTTTTTGAAATAGATCTTGAGATAGAGAGGACGTTCATAAGAAGAAGAAAACTCAAGCAACTTCAACAAAAAGAAGATCATAGTCAAATGGAGCACATCCCACTGAATCTAGACAATGGTCAAGCACCCCTGGCTATGGGGAACAACAAAAATAGAACACTGAGAGATTATACTGCTCCCTCCATTCAAGGATTACAATCAATAATTGCTAGACCGAATGTAGAAGTCAATAATTTTGAGATTAAACCTGCTTTACTTTCTATAGTTCAATAACATTAGTTTGGTGGTTCTCCTCTTGAGGACCCCAACATGCATCTTGCTATATTCTTAGAGTATTGTGATACATTGAAAATTAATGGTGTTTCTACTGATGCTATTAGGTTGAGAATAGAGCAAGAGCATGGCTTCATACAATACCTTCAGCTTCCATAAGGACATGGGGAGAATTATCAGAAGCCTTCCTTTTAAAGTACGTCCCTCCTTCCAAGACAATACAATTGAGAAATCAAATTATGTGCTTCTTGCAGAAGGATGGAGAATATTTATATGAGGCTTGGGACAAATTCAAAGAGCTGCAAAGAATGTGCCCACACCATGGCATAGAGACTTGGGGTTTGCTTCATACATGCTACAATGGACTGAACTACAACACAAGGCTTACAGTAGATGCTGCAGCAGGAGTCTCTTAAATGAACAAAGGAGTTGAAGATGCCATGAACCTCCTCGAAGATATGGTAATGAATCACCATTAATGGTCTTCAGAACGAGGTACACCTTCCAAGCAGCCAGGTAAACTCGAACTTGATACTTTAACTTCTCTTGCTGCCAAGGTAGATAACTTAATTAGAAAGATTGATTCTTGATCTGTAAATTCTGTTGATGCTAATTCTTTATTTTGTGAGATATGTGGAGTTGTAGGTAATGTAGGTGCAGAATGCCAGTTGGGAGATAGTCAATTGATCCAGAGTCATCCTAAGCATATTAATGCGATTGAAAATATAAATCCCATGAATAACCCATACTCCAGCACCTACAACACGGGATAGCGCAATCACCCAAATTTCTCATACCGGACTTCCCAACCAGTGCAACCAGGACAAGCGCCCCCAGAAGGAAATTATAGACCATCTCCACAGGGGAATTATAGACAACCTATAGGATTCCAGACTAGGATTTATAATCCACCTCATAAGCCTTACATGGACACTTCACTTGACTCTTTCATGGCAAACCAGAGTAAACAAATTGAAGGTCTAACTGAGATGATGAAACTCATTATGTCAAGGATGGAAACCTTAGAAACCCACAACAAAATTCTAGAAAATCAGCTAGCCCAGTAGGCTAGCTCATCCACCAGAGCACTAGGGAAACTTCCATGACAACCTGAAGTTAACCTGAGGGAGCATTGCAATGTAATCTCCACTCGAAGTGGCAAACAACTTGAAGATCCAAAGATGACAACTGATGACATAAGAGAAGATGCAATACCAAACATAGAAAAACAACACTAGCAGCACATGAGCCGACTGAAGAAGAACTGCCCTATGTGGGGCCGCCTGCTTGCAAACCCCCAATCCCTTTTCCTTAGAGATTGGTCATAGCCAAACTAGACAAGTAATTCGGTAAGTTTCTAGAAGTTCTTAAGAAACTCTTTATTAATATACCTTTTGTTGATGCCCTTTCACAGATGCCGACCTATGCTAAATTTTTGAAGGACATCTTGTCTAACAAGAGGAAGCTGGAAGAACAAGGAATAGTTGCACTTACTAAGGAGTGCAGCACGATCATACAAAACAAGCTCCCCTAGAAACTCAAAGATCCAGGCAGTTTCTCTATACCCTGCCAGATTGAGGAGATAACATTCCACCGAGCTCTATGTGACTTGGGAGCGAGCGTCAGCCTCATGCCTCTATCTCTATGCAAAAGGCTAGATTTAGGAGATTTGAAGGCCACTAACATATCTTTTAGTTGGCAGACAGATCAGTTCGCCGCCCCATTGGTATCCTTGAGGACATGCCCATCAAAGTGGGGGATTACTTTGTCCTAGCAGATTTTGTTGCTTTAGAAATTGATGAGGATGATAGGCTCCCTATCATTCTTGGGAGACCTTTTCTAGCTATAGCTAGTGTTATCATCGATGTCAAAATGGGAAACTGGATTTGAACATATGTGATAATGTTATACAGTTTGATCTATCCGACTATTTGAAAAAACCTTCTCTTGCGGGTACATGTTGCAGTGTGGACATCATTGAGAAAGCTGTGCAGCACATTGAGCCTTACAAGGGGGAGGTAGATCCACTTGAGTTGAGTTTGATCAATGCTGAAGAATAGGATATAAAGGAGCAAGCCAAGGACTACACTATGCTCCTAGACACAAACCCAATCATGGAGTCTACATCTTTGAACTTAGAGGCAACATCTGAGGATAATCTTGAAGAACACGGATCAAAGAAGATTGAATTCAAAGGCCCACCTAGCACATTAAGATATGAGTTCTTAGGTGATAATTTTACATACCCGGTGATACTAAGTGCTGAATTGAACAAAGAACAAACTGAACTCCTCTTAGGAGAACTCCGTCTTCACAAAAAGATAATCGGGTATTCACTTGATGATATTAAGGGAATTAACCCTTCGATTTGCATGCACAGGATCCTACTTGAGCAGGATAGCAAGCCTTCAATGGAATTCCAACGCCAGCTTAACCCACATATGAAGGATGTTGTGAAGAAGAAAGTCCTCAAACTTTTGGATGCTGGGGTTATTTACCCTATCTCTGACAGTTCTTGGGTGAGCCTAGTACATGTTGTACCAAAGAAGGGTGGTATTACAGTGATTAAGAATGATTCTGATGAGTTGCTACCTACATGCACAGTCACAGGGTGGAGAATGTGTATAGACTATAGGCTAAATACCGCTACAAGAAAAGATCATTTCCCTTTACCATTCATTGATCAGATGTTAGATAGATTGACGCATAATTCTTACTTCTGTTTTCTGGATGGATTTCAGGTTTTTTCTAAATTCCCATCCACCCTGGTGATCAAGAGAAAATAACTTTTACCTGCCCTTATGGTACATATACCTATATGAGAATGCCCTTTGGGCTTTGCAATGCCCCTATCACATTTCAACGGGCAATGATGGCAATCTTTGCATATTACAATAAGGACTTCATGGACATATTCATGGATGACTTTTCTGTGTATGGCTCTTCCTTCAATCATTGTTTAGCTAACCTTTCTAAAGTTTTACAGAGATGTGAAGAGGTGAACCTGGTGTCGAACTGGGAGAAGTGCCACTTCATGGTCCGGGAAGGCATAGTCCTTGGGCACTTAGTCTCTGAGCGTGGAATTGAGGTTGATAGAGCAAATGTTGAGGTCATTGAAAATTTGAAGCCGCCTACAATAGTAAAGGGAATTCGAAGCTTTCTAGGCACGCTGGGTTTTATAGAAGACTTATCAAAGATTTTTTTAAAATAGCCCATCCTTTAACTAATCTTCTTGCTAAAGATTCAATCTTTCGTTTTGACCAGGAATGTGAAGAAGCTTTTATGAAACTCAAAGAAGCCCAAATAACTGCATCGATAATCCAACCTACAGACTGGTCCCTACCATTTGAACTCATGTGTGATGCAAGTTATCAAGCTATGGGGGTGGTCTTGGGGCAGAGGAAAGACAAAAAGCTGCATGCCATATACTATGCAAGTAGAACACTTGATGATGCACAGATGAATTATGCCATCACAGAAAAGGAGCTACTTGCAATAGTTTTTGCCTTCGATAAGTTTCGCTCATATTTAGTTAATTCATAAGTAATAGTTTTTACTGCTCATGCAACTATCAAATATCTAGTCAACAAGAAAGATGCTAAGCCAAGACTTATTAGATGGATCCTTCTTTTTCAAGAATTTGATGTTGAGATTAGAGACAAGAAAGGGAGTGAGAACCTTGTGGTAGATCATCTCTCATGGTTTGAAAGAGGCACTAATAGGAACTCTGAAGAATAGTTAGAAATTAAGGATACATTCCCTGAAGAACATCTATATGCCCTCTTGGAACAGCAAGTACCATGGTATGCAGATTATGTGAACTATATTGTTTCTAACATTCTTCCCTCTGATCTCAGTTTTCAGAAAAAGAAAAAATTCTTGCATGATGTGAAATCCTGCTACTGGGACGAACCATACCTTTACCAGCAATGCGCTGTTGGACTCTATTGACGATGCATCCCTGAAGCGGAGATACATGATGTGCTAACACATTGTCACTCTTCACTGTATGGAGAACATGCTGGAGTGGCCAAAACAGCTTTTAAAGTGCTACAGTCAGGTATGTACTGGCCCTCTATTTTTCGTGATGCTTGACATTTTGCTTTAACTTGTGACAGCTGCTAACGAACTAAAAATATCTAAAAGAGGGATAACTTTCGTTGAGTGATATCTTGTAAGTGAAAATTTTTAACGTATGAGGGATTGATTTCATGGGACCTTTTCCATCTTCATGTGGTAAACGGTACATTCTAGTTGCTGTGGACTATGTGTCCAAGTGGGTTGAGGCTTCCACAGAGGCTACTAATGACTTCAGGTTCGTTATGAAGCTTATGAAGAAAATAATCTTCCCCAGATTTGGTGTTCCATGAATTTTAATAAGTGATGGAGGTTCTCACTTCATAGAGCAGCTATTTGGAGCACTCTTAAAGAAGTATGGAGTCAAGCATAAAATTACCAAGTCCTACCATCCTCAAACGAGCGGTTAGGTGGAGGTTTCCAATAGAGAGATCAAGCAAATGCTAGAGAAGATCGTATCCAGATCTTGGAAGGATTGGGCACTAATGATGTTGTATTAGCTTATAGGACCATGTTCAAGACTCTCCTAGGTATGTCTCCTTTCCAAATCATTTATGGGAAATCCTGTCACTTACTTGTTGAGCTTGAGCATAGGGCATTTTGGGCTGTCAAGCAAATCAATTATGACTTTAAGAGCGCTGGTGAAAAGAGGAAACTCCAACTTGATGAACTGGATAAGATGCGCCTCTATGCATATGAAAATGCCAAGATCTACAAAGCACGCACCAAACATTGGCATGATAAACACATCGTGAAGAAGGAATTTCATGAATGTGACAAAGTATTGCTATTCAATTTGAGACTAAGACTTTTTCCAGAGAAGCTACGGACAAGATGGTCTGGTCCTTTTGTGGTACAACATGTCCAACCTTATGGTGCAATCACTATTAGGATAGAACACACTAGAGGCTTCATAGTAAACTGGCATAAACTCAAGCACTACTTCGAAGATGAGTAGATTGAGAAAGGGGTTGTTCTTTCCCTTTCTGACCCCATGAACTTGGTGACCTAAAAACCTCTTACGGTCGAGCTATTGACCCTAAACTAGCACTCTTGGGAGCAACCCAAGTTTTTGTTTGCCTAATTGATGTTGCATTGATTTTTAATTATTTTTAGATGAACATTTTGGTTAATTAGTTTTGCTTTATTTTATTGAGTTTTTGTGAATGATTTTTGCTGATAGTGGCTTCTTTTGTGATGTAGGTGTTACTGGGAGAATAGGCTATTTAATCTGGATTTTTTTGTGCAGAACATAAGACTTCACGGCCAGGTGAACCCATTGGGGTTCACCCATGAAGTCTACTATGGATGACAGAAGATTGATTTTTCTCAAAAATGATTGCAGCCACATGTCATATTCGGTGTTCAGGCATGGAGTATATTGTGTTGGGACATCAGATTCGTTACAGAGGACTTCACGGCCAGGTGAACCCATCGGGGTTCACCCGTGATTCTGAACATGCGGAAATCTTACAAAGAGCTTCACGGTCATGTGAACCCATCAGGGTTCACCCATATTTCTGACTGGCACAATTTCTTATAGAGAGCTTCACAAGCGGGTGAACACTGCGGGGTTCACTCGTGCTTTCGTATTTGCTAAAATTTTCCCAATAAAACCTGTTGTATATATGGATACTTACGGCTAGGGTTTTACCCCAAATTTTCGCCACCGCCCACCTAGGTTCCGCTGCTTCCTCTTTTGGAAATCCTTCTACTTCTTACTGCTTCCAGGTGGATTCTCGCTCTCGATCTTGGCTTTCCCTAACAAATCACGCTCTCCATCACCAGTATTTGCTATATATTCTTGATTTTCGCCGGATTTCAATATTTTCTGCCGCCTGCCACCTCTTTCACCGCCGACATCTGTCCATCTTCTGGACTTCCTTCTGCCTCTTCCTCAACACTACCCAAACACCGTCGGATCCGCTATGGCCCCCAAACACAAAACCCTAGTATCTCGGAGGCATGGACAGCACCCTATCTCTGATTCCTCCTTGGAAGAGGAGGAGTACACTCTTTCACCGCCGTCACATCCACCTGTTCCACAACCGTCGAGACCTTGAGCCATGCCCTCGTCATCATGGTGTCCATACTCTTCCACACAACAACCACAACGTCCAACACCCCCGCTCAACGAGTTTGGCATTCAGTTCTGTAACGCCGAACAGGAAGAATGCTACAACTTATTGGTGCAGCGGAAGGTTACAAACACATGGTACTTGGACTGTGGTATAGTGCACATGTTGGGCCTTCTAGATGATGTGGAGTGGCTCTGATGACACCGAAATTTATCGTAATCTCTATGCCATTTTGTTGATGGTTTTGTGTCATATTCATAAACTTTGCTTATTTTTATGCCCTTTTTATCAATATTTGTGGAATCTACACTCCTTTCGGTTTTTAATGATTTTTAGGTAAAAAGGCATGTTTTTCAGTCGATTTCGAGCAATCCAAGTGCATAATTGAATTCACAACATCAAAAGGAGATCACACGTCAAATTTCAGAAGTTTTGGAGCTTTAGAGGAAATTACGCCACCTCCAATATGATTACGGCACTACTGTAAATATCTTTACGGTGCCATATTTTGGAGCATTTTTGATCAGAGGAATGATGGAGATTATGGTACTACCGCAAGGAACATTACGGTACCGTAATTCTGGGTCAATTTTCAACCCGAAAGATTTTGACATTACGGCGCTACCATAAAGAACGTTATGGTAGCGCCGTAATGTCGCCGCCCTAGGTTTCACCGCCGGATTATCCAGGCCCTTATATTCGAAGCAGTAAGAAGGAGAAAAGAAGCCATTGACAAGACGAAGCCAAGCACACCCAAAGCCCTAATTTTCGTTCACCACAGAGAGAGAAATCGCTTCACATGCCGCCGCCCTAGGTTTCACCGCCGGGAAGCATGCAGTGCATCTCTGGCCGTGAAATTTGAGTAGAAGCTACGCATAGCGGGGGAGAAGGAGCACCTAAAGTTTCAATGTGATCGGAGATCAGACGGAGGAGAAATCACCAGAAAATCGAGCACCGCCGTTGCTCGCCTAGATTATGGCCGTAAACTTCTTTACGGCCGTACCATAATTTTCGCTCTTCCTCTGTTTCGATTTTCTTCATCATGAATCATTGTAATCTTCCTTCCATAATAGCTTAAACCTCTTTTGGGACATGGGGGAGTAATTCACTTGAGTTTTAATGACTAGATGACTATCTTTTCTATTATTTCATCTTGTTTAATCTTAGCATGACGATTTTACTCATGTGATGTTTTGTTCTTAGACTCTCCTTAGATCTATATTTTTATTTATGTTCTAGAATTTTTGCTATTGAGTGAAAAGTAATTGCTTGAGGATTTGGAACCCTAGAATTGCATGATAGGAACCCTTTTTAGGTTAGTTCTTATTTGTTTGATTCTAGTAAGCTAAGTGCCATGATAATAATATAAATCTAGGATTGAGTCTAAGCTTTCAAACGTGGAGATCTTGTGAGAAAGCAAAGATTGGAACGTTAGAGAACCTTGAGTAAAACTAGTGTCGAGATTCGGATGCACGAAAGTGATCCTTGAAATTCCACTAGAGATTATCAACTTAGAACTCAGATGCACGAAAGTGATCATTGAGTTCTCAGTTTGATGATATACTTATCATTAGCGTTGGCACGATTCTTGTGCGAGAGCGAAGATTTATCCCTGCATGGTTGTCTGCACGAAAGTGAGATAATCCTTTTATTCAAGTAAATTGCATCTTTGTCATGATGAAATTAAATTGATGAAATCTCTATTCATGTCTAGTCATAAAAATTAAAGTGAATGAAACCCTAGTCCCAACTTCTCTCTCTAATAATTCCGTTTCAGCGCTTTGGTTTTCATTTGCTAGTTTGCACTCTTTCGATTGCCTAGATAGTGAAAAATCAAATATCCGATATTCAGCAACATAGGTCCCTGTGGATTCGATACTTTCTTTATTACTTCGAGTATCCGTGATGAACGAGTTTAGGTTTTACTGTTCACTGTCACCCTTTTCAATTTTTCATTGATTTCTGAGTCCAAGCATGATTTTAAGTTGACATCTTACTTGATTAATGTTGTTGATGACGATTGGAAGTGTTATCCCTATTTATTTTGCTATATTTATGTTGAATATTAGTTGCGGCTTGTGATTGTAACAATGCCACCAAGAACCAAGGGGATTGTCACCAAAAGAAAAGGAAAGGCACCAGCTGAGCCTTGCTTTCCACCCAACCCACTTGGAATTTTATTCAGAAATGAAATTCAAGCTGCAAGATATAATCAACTAGTTGAGAGAAGAGTAATTGCCACCAAGTATGCTGATAAGAGAACCTTAGAGACATTGGGTTTGCATGAAGATGTCATGTGGATGTTTGAGCAAATCAAAGCCCAGAGATTCTTCCAAATGACACCACAAACATATCTACCATTGGGGTATGCTGAGTAGTTTTGATGTGCAGCTGTATGAGTATAGTGAAAGACATGCAGATGGTTATATCACCTACCGCATAGCTAATGTAGAGAGGCAGCTGTCCATGTAAGACTTGAGAACCATCTTCCAGTTTGGCATAGGAGGCCGCACATCAATTTCAGTGGGGTATGCTGAGGATGCATTTTGGAACCAAATCACTGAAGAGACCCACTTTTTAGCACTTACTGCTAGAGGTTGAAAGATTTCCAATCCTTGCAGCAAGTATGTTCACAGAGTTTTGGCCCACACTGTCTTTGGTAGAGGTGATAGTGATGGGATGGTAAGGCAAACTGGGTTGTTCTTTTTATGGAGTATGCTATTTAGATATCCCTTGGATGTTGCCTTTTTCTTCATGAAACACTTGGAAAAAGTTTCTAGGGCAAAGAAAGGAGCTATTGTGATAGGTGGTTTCATTACACCTATAGCCCTGTACCTGAGAGTTGAGCCCTATTGGACAGAGATTGCAAGAGGGAGTCCAAGACTTGACTTAGAGTCTTGTATTGCAATGAAAATGGTGATACGAGAAGGAGATGGTTTTTCACTGATTCTTGGACCTAGAGGACATAAATTACCACTTCCATGCACTGAGAAAACCACAGTTAGAAACCAGGAGAACTGGAGGTTGGTTCCAGAAGATGCTGACATTGCTATGCCACCCCCACTTAGTACCATACCACCGCCACCCTGGGTAGTAGTGATGACCCTTTTGGGATGGGCATGGAGCAGCCATCTAGAGTTGCAGATTCTTCCACACAACCAGACTCAAGCAGCAGATTCTCCAGTGCCTTTGATCCTAGATTTAGATATCTCTCCACTCAGCTGTACCGATAGGAGCAGAGGATGGAGAGAGTGATGAACACAATGGGTGACATGAGAGGTTCTGTGAGCCAGATGATTGATTCTATGCATCACATGCATAAAGACATTGAAAATCTGAGTACCTATATGGGGGAGATGGGAAACTTCTTGTATGAACGTTTTGATTTTCAGGATCCCAGGAGGAGTGGAGAGTATGGAGGACCCCAGAGAATGCCACCTATTGATCCTATGGATGCCGCAGCGCAAAGCACTGAAGAGATAGGATCTGATGAAGGTGAAAATTGGTAGAGTCTTGTAAGTATCTCTTTCCCCTTTTATCTTTTGTCTTTCATTTTCTACATCTTATTGATATTTCATGTGTTGAAGGGAAGGATGCTTCTTCTGCATATCTGGGTCCGCCGTCACTACTACTCTATTTTTCATACTTATCTTTTTGATCTTCGATGGGGTTGTATAATGATATTGATGATATTCTTTTCAATATGGTTGTATTCACTTGATAATATTTTGATGACATGACATGTTAATGTTTGATGATGATGGGATGATTTGTGGCTTTGAATCACTTTTGAAATTATTGATGATTGATGTTGTTGAATGAATCCAAAATTGAGACTAGAATAAGGCCTATCATGTCAAATTTATTTATCTTATACATATCTACTTTTGAAATTCTTCATTGGTTGAGGATTAGGATTTTAGGGAGATATGTTGTATGAAAAATTTGATTTAAAAGTGAAACTACTTCTTGAATAAAATCAGCATATGAGTATGAAATTTTGAATTGATATTGATTGATTAGTCTAATTGAGGTTTTGCTTATTTTACTATTTGTTGAGAAAAAGAATCCAAAATCCACAAAAATAGTGAGAGACTCCCCTACTTGGCACTGTTTAAAATTGACGGTGGTACCGAACGACATGGGTTGAAGTCTGAAAAGAAAAAATAAATAAATAAATGAGAGGAATCTATTCACATTAACTCCGCTGTCTTTGGTGAAAATTCCCAATACTAAAAAGACATGAGTTCTATTACATTGACTATGTGGTCAGTGTACTCCGATTTCGTCACCAGAAAAAAAGGTGGTAATCGAAATAGTGAATGTGATTGATGCAAAAAGAAAAAAAAAAGTATGTATCTATGTGGGTACATGCCATCCAAAAACAAAAAGAAAAAAAAATATGAGTGGAAAAAGATTTTGGATATCTTATTCCTGTAAGCAAAAGTATGATAAACCTAAACTGAAAATTGGATAAAGTCTTGAGATTGAAATTCTTTCTTTTATACAAGTTGCAAAGTTTTATTCGACTAAGTTGCGGATCTTCAGAATTAGATTTAGAAGATGATATATCTGTCTTAAAATTTTATAATGCAATTAATGAAGATTTTTCATTGGTGATTGTATGTTAGAAATTTATTTTCCATGAGAAAGTCTATGCCTATGATCAATTTTTGAATTTTCTTGGTTTTTGCTTGAGGACAAGCAAAGTTTGAGCCTTATGTGCTTGATGACAACAAAATTTATCGTAATTTCTATGCCATTTTGTTGATGGTTTTGTGTCATATTCATAGACTTTGCTTATTTTTATGCCCTTTTTATCATTATTTGTGGAATCTACACTCCTTTATATTTTTAATGATTTTCTGGTAAAAAGGCATGTTTTTCAGTCGATTTCGAGCAATCCAAGTGCATAATTGAATTCACAAAATCAAAAGGAGATCACACGTCAAATTTTAGAAGATTTGGAGCTTTAGAGGAAATTACGGCACCTCCAATATATTCTTTACGGTACCGTAATTTGAAGGTTTTCTGGGCAGAGAATCTCATATGATTACGGGACTACCGTAAATATCTTTACGGTGCCATATTTTGGAGCATTTTTGATCAGAGGATTGATGGAGATTACGGTACTACCGTAAGGAACATTACGATACTGTAATTCCGGGTCAATTTTCAACCCGAAAGATTTTGACAATACGGCGCTATCGTAAAGAACATTACGGTACCGTAATTCCAGAAGATTTCAAGCCGAGACCTCACTGTCCAGTTTACGGCACTACCGTAAAGACCATTACGGCCGTAATTTCATCGCTGCTCGCGACTTTCCCGGTCAACTCCGAAGCCCGATTTTTGCGCGATTGATTGCGGATGATCCAAGCCCTTATATTCGAAGCAGTAAGAAGGAGAAAAGAAGCCATTGATGAGACGAAGCCAAGCACACCAAAAGCCCTAATTTTCGTTCACCACAGAGAGAGAAATCGCTTCACACGCCACCACCCTAGGTTTCACCGCTGGGAAGCGTACAGTGCATCTCCGGCCGTGAAATTTGAGTAGAAGCTACGCATGGAGGGGGAGAAGGAGCACCTAAAGTTTCAACATGATTAGAGATCAAACGGAGGAGAAATCACCAGAAAACCGAGCACCGCCGCTGCTCGCCCAGATTACAGCCGTAAACTTCTTTACAGCCGTACCGTAATTTGTGCTCTTCCTCTCTTTCAATTTTCTTCATCATCAATCATTGTAATCTTCCTTCCATGATAGCTTAAACCTCTTTTGGGACATGGGGGAGTAATTCACTTGAGTTTTAATGACTAGATGACTATCTTTTCTATTATTTCATCTTGTTTAATCTTTGCATGATGAATTTACTCATGTGATGTTTTGTTCTTAGACTCTCCTTAGATCTATATTATTATTTATGTTTTAGAATTTTCGCTATTGACTGCAAAGTAATTGCTTGTGGATTTGGAACCCTAGAATTGCATGATAGGAACCCTTTTTTATGTTAGTTCTTGTTTGTTTGATTCTAGTAAGCTAACTGCCATGATAATAATATAAATCTAGGATTGAGTCTAAGCTTTCAAACGTGGAGATCTTGTGCGAAAGCAAAGATCGGAACGTTAGAGAACCTTGAGTAAAACTAGTGTCGAGATTCGGATGCACGAAAGTGATCCTTGAAATTCCACTAGAGATTATCGACTTAGAACTCAGATGCACGAAAGTGATCCTTGAGTTCTCAGTTTGATGATTTACTTATCATTAGCGTTGGGACGATTCTTGCGTGAGAGCGAAGATTTATCCCTGCAAGGTTGTCTGCACGAAAGTGAGATAATCCTTTTATTCAAGTAAATTGCATCTTTGTCATGATGAAATTAAACTGATGAAATCTCTATTCATGTCTAGTCATAAAAATTAAAGTGAATGAAATCCTAGTCCCAACTTCTCTCTCTGATAATTCCGTCAACGCTTTGGTCTTCGTTTGCTAGTTTGCACTCTTTAGATTGCCTAGATAGTGAAAAATCAATTATCCGATACTCAGCAACATAGGTCCCTGTGGATTCGATACTTTCTTTATTACTTCGAGTATTCGTACACTTGCGGACACAACAGGCTCTACTCCAACATTGGTTGGAACCAATTCTTTCAGATGGCCCACCCCACATATATCAAGCTTACACTAGAGTTCTTTAGCTTCGTCGATGTCCGTGCCGAGACAATTATCGATTCCGATCCCGGACACCTCATATTTAGGATGGGGAACATTGAGCATTCCTTGACTCTAGCTCAGCTCCGCAATGTCTACGGCTTCCCGGAACCCTGTACATGCAAAGTGCCCCAGGAATATTTGGAGAACAACTTTTGGGGGGAGATCACCAATGAGCACAACTTCTTTACTCGGGTTGCTAGGGCATCTAGCCTCAGCAAGCATGTTATTCGTTATGTCCGTTGGGTCTTGGCGAACACCGTATTCAGACACGGCGAGACCAACTGTATGATCCATCAGTCCGAATAATTTTACTTATGGGCTATGCTTCACTCTTTTCAGGTCGACTTAGGGTACTACTTGGCGAAGCAGCTCAGCCGAGTCGCGCATTCGCAGAAGGGCCCCATAGTTATGGGCAGCCTGATCACACCACTGGCAGCCTCCTTAGGGGTCCTCCTCTATGGAACCGCAGAGGCTAATGGTAGCAACCGGCTCGATATCGAGTCATGTGTTGCCACGAAGCTATTGATCTGCCGAGGCGACTCCTACTGCCTCACTTTTAAAGGCAGCCAATTCTCCCTCCCTTTGCCAAACACCGAGCACACCACTGTGCGTGAGAAGAAGAACTAGAGGATTTAGCCCATCGACGACCCACTGCCCAACCTAGTCGATACAACTCCTCCTTCCCTCGGCACCTTTCATTTCGGCAGTGCCTCTTCCACCGGGTCCACGATTGCCCTTTTGCAAGAGATGCACAAAGAGCAGCTTTGCCAGGGGGGAGAATTATTTTGCCAGGGAGAGGTTCAGGATCAGATGGACCTTGGCTTACAATACCTTCTCCAAGAGATGGAGTGCCAAATAAATATGATGAACTCGGTTTGGGGGAAGCTATCTTCCATGGATGAGAGGTAAGCCTTTCTTTCTAAGGAGAACATGGCGCGGGTTACCGACTCTTTGGAGGAGGAGCAACCTGATTACTCGTATTGCGGAAAGGGCAAGTGCTCCAAAGCTCAAGGCTCTCAACCACGAAGGAAGAAGTAAGCCTCCCAGCGCTCGAGCTCCCACCTGCTCCTCTCACATACACGGCTTTCGCATAGAGGACTATGCGATATTTAGAGTGGGTGAGCTATCTCCTTTCTGATTTCTTATCTCTGGTTGCTTTGTTTACTATCTAACTTGCTATTGATGATGGTTGGTGTGGTTGATACTTTATTTTGATGGTGATTATTCATTTGGCATTGTTCTTATATGCCATGGAATGATGGTGGGCCTAGTCTCATCTCTAGGCCTTGACTTTGATGTATCGATATTTTGACACTCTTGCTTGTGTTGGTATGATATGGTCCTTGGTATGGTTTAGTATGCGATGATCAATTTATATTATGCCTCTGTTGATGTCCTATGATGATTTAGTTTGTCATTCTATGATGGTAATGCTTATAGCGTGAAATATGATAGATTGTTGTCATACTGTGAATATGTTGTGACTTTATTTTTGATCCTATGATAGCCATGAATAATGTTATAGATTGAATTCATGCTTGGTATGGAGTAATTATAATTTGTTGAATGCACCTTCTAATCAGGATGTACTCTATGATCATGTCCATCTATTCAGTGATTTTAGAATCTTTTGACTAGGATGTTTGAAGTTGTCAATTAGTGAGGGTCACTTATCACTTTGAATGTTCAAGAATTGCATACTAACAGTATACACACACTTTCATATTAATGTACATATCTACTTATTCACTCCTTGAATCCTTACATCTTGTTGGGGGATGATGACTTATGTTATCTTGTTATCTTGTTTTATTACTTAAAAAAACTCTTAGACTCTACTTGGCACTGTGAAAAATTGGTAGTGGTACATAAGATAAGAGTTGAAGTCTAGGAGAGACTCCTCTACATGGCACTGCGAAAAATTCGCAGTGGTACCTAAGATAAGAGTTGAAGTCTAGTATCATCCTACGATTTGAAAGCTGAAATCAACACCTAGTTACAACAGGAAGTTATCAAACGAGAGCTTATTTTCTCAATTTTTCATTAGTATGTATCCCAACAAGTTGATTTTGGATGAATTGGATTTGCATAAGTAGTATGTGTGCTTAATTGGGTCTTTGTATACTTTTAGGTGAATGTCTTAACTTCTAGGAAGCGTGGGACCTAACTTCTGAACATTTTGAACATTTTCTAATCACTTGATTTCTTCTATCTGAATTATGGATAATTCATAGATATTTTCTGATTTGGTTGTGTGCTTTCGACGAAAACAATTACTTTAATGCCTATCATGTATTTCATCTTATTTTATTGCTTGAGGACAAGTAAAGATCTAAGTCTGGGAGTATTTGATGCCTTGCATTTTGACAGTAATTTATAGTATTATTTTATCTCAAAACTAGGCTAATTTTAATGTTTTTACCCTCTATTTAAGCTTATTTACTTGTTTGCTTCAGAATCTTCACTTTTTCTTGTCTTTGTGAAATTTCAAGTAAAATCACTCAACTTTGGAGCTTTTTGGAGATTTTAGAGTCATGGAGTGATTTTCTAGGAGAAGACGAGTCTACACAGCAAATTTGGATTAAAACAGAGTTTCTTTGAAGATCATGGCCTGGTGAACACCGGGGAGTTCACTCGTGATTCGACTGGAAGTCCAAAAATGCATAGAACACTTCACGGTCTGCCCATAATCTTGGTGTTCGGGTGTGATTCTTGATGGCACCGAAATTTATAGTAAATTCTGTGTCATTTCATTGGTATTTTTGTGTCATACTCATAGACTTTGCTTATTTTTATGTCTTTTTTATCAATATTTGCGGAATCCACACTTTTTCTATTTTTGATGATTTTCAGGCAAAAAGGCATGCTTTTCAGTCGATTTCGAGCAAACCAGGTGCATAATTGAATTCACAACATCAAGAGGACATCACACGTCAAATTTCAGAAGAATCAGAGCTTTAGAGCAAATTACGGCACCCCCGTAATGGATTTTACGGTACCGTAATTACACCACAAAATTATGGTACAACCGTAATCCCTGAGAGGTGCTGTACTTTGGGAAGATTTTGACCAGAGAATTTCGTGAGATTACAGCACTGCTGTAACAATCTTTACGGTGCCGTAATGCTAGATGATTTTCCACCCGAGAGAGTTTAGAGATTACAGCACTGCCGTAATGATCTTTATAGGCCGTATTTTGGTACAGAAACATACAGAAGAAATTATGGCACCGGAGTAACAATTTTTACGGACCGTAATCTTGGCAAATACTTCATAGAGCCAAAATTACGGCACGGCCGTAATATTCATTACGGTACCGTAATTTCATTTCAAAAACACGATTTTTATGGGTCCGAATCTTGAACGGACCATAACTTTTGATCCAGACCTCCAAATTGAGATCCGAAAGATGCTGCGGACTCATCTTTAAGCGAAGAAGACACAAAGAATTTTTATCCAGTATCGAGGGAGCAATAAATAGAGAGGCAGTTAGGGTTTGGCCGCACACCGAGAGGCGTAGAGGACACCTCAGGCCGTAATTTTTACACAGAAGCTTCGTTTGGAGGTGGAGAGGAAACACCAAAAGTTTCAAGGAGAAAGGAGCCCAGACGGAGGAGAAATCAACACAAAACCGTGCGCCACCGTTGTTCATCACAGATTACGGCCGTAAACATCTTTATGGCTGTACCGTAAACTATTCTCTTTCTGTTTTGATTTCCTTTACCATGAATTATTGTAATCTTCCTTCATGCAAGCTTAAACATCTTTGGGACATGGGGTGTAATCCCTTTGATTTTTTTATGATTAGATAACTCTTATTTTCGTCAGAATAGTTTTATTATCATGATTCTACTTATGTGATTGTTTGTCTTTGATTCTCCATAGATTGATGTTATTATTCATATTTTAGAGTTCTCGCAATAAAGACCGAAAGGTGACTTGCTTGAGAACTTGGAACCCTAGAATTGCATGTTAGGAACTCTCTTAGGTTAGTTTTTAATTATTTGATTTTAGTGATCTTATTGCCATGATGATAATTTGAATCTAGGGTAGAGTCAAGTTGTCCAACGTGGAGATCTTGCATGAAAGTGAGGATCGAAACATTGGAGAACCATAAGTAGAACTTGTGTTGAGACTCGGATGCACGGAAGTGATCCTTGAGATTCCACTTGAGACAATCAACTTAGAATTCGGATGCACGAAAGTGATCTCGAATTCTTTGATTGATGATTTACTTATCTTCAGGGTTGGGATAGATCTTGCGTGAAAGCGAGGATTGGTCCCTACATGATTGTTTGCACGAAAGTGAGATGATCCTTTTATGAAGTAAATTAAGTCTTTATCATGATAAAATTAGTCTGACGACCTTTTCTTAATATCTAGTCATTAAAATTAAAGTGGATGAAACCCTAGTCCCAGTTTATCTCTCTGATTATCTCTACGCTCTTTTTATTGTTCACTTGCATCATATTCGGTTTACTTAGCTAGTAAAAACACAACTAGTTGGTACTTAACAATAAGGTCTCTGTGGGATCGATATTTTTCTTTATTACTTCGAGTATCCGTGCACTTGCGGACACTACAAGTTTAGGGACAACAAGTTTTTTGAGCCGTGTCAGGGAGTGACAATAGCCCTGTGCGCCAACACTTAGGTTTTGGCCGTGACACCTTAAATAAGTCTACCTACTTGTATTTATAAGTGTGTCCTTTCGGATCACAACAAGTTTTTGGCGCCGTTGCCGGGGATTAGTCCTAGGTACACGCCAAACAACTTGGGATACAATAAGTTTTTGGCGCCGTTGCCGGGGATTAGTCCTAGGTACACGCCAAACAACTTGGGATACAAGTTTTTGGCGCCATTGCCGGGGACCTTAGTTTTGTTAATATCAAAATAGTTGTTAGTATTGCTAGACTAGGTTTTATTTGTTTTAGATTTAACTTTGTTTTTTTTTGTTTTTGCAGGTTTTGGATTTTCAGAAGTTGTGACAGAACTGAGATTTTCTAAAATTTGTGAATTTGCTTGTGTTTTTTTTATTTTTTTCTGTATTCTAAAAAAAATTCAATTGAGTAGTGTTGGATAATCTTTCTGTTCTTGATAGATTTAAAGAGATGTCTTTTAATTACAACTCCTGGGCAACTGAAAGAGGTGAGGTATACATGCCACAAGAAAGGTATGAAGATGATTCATTGTGCACTCTTGCTGATAAATTGAAATTTCATTCTTGTATACATCCTGTTAGAACATCTTATTCTGCTATTAGATGTGATATTTGTGGATGTTTTGATCATTGTACTTCTGATTGTCAAATTTTAATTCCTCCAAATCCCAATTTATCATGGAACGAATATGATCAATATTATTCTAGATGGGAAAATCAAATTTCTTTTTATGATGATTGCTCAAATCATGTTTCTGAACCATACTTTGAAGATACTGAGAAATCTAGGTTAGAATCCATGCTTGAAAAATTCATGTCAAATCAAAACCAATTCATGACAAATCAAAATAAGGAAATTGAAGATCTTAAGGAGATAATTGGTCAGCTTGCTTCTAATGTAGAATCTATATCTGCTCATTCTGGATTTCTAGAAACCCAGATAGCATAGCAAGCATGTTTATTTGAGTTTGAAACTGAAGAACTTGATTTAGAAAATTCTCCCTCTAATTATGATTGTATTGAGATTGAGCCTTATGTGAACATGAATGCATCTCACTCTGATTTTGATAATTGTGAATTAGATTCTTCTGATAATTTAATTGTGGAAAAGATTGAGGAAATTGAAATTGAAAAACCCTCTTTTGATGATCTTGATTCTTTTGATAATATGTTATTTATGGTTAATTCTGATGAAGAATATGAGGGGTCAAATTTAGAAAAATCTTATTCTAGTTTTGTTGATAATTTTGAAATTGATAAACTATTTGATTGTGAGCATGAAGGACTTGAAGAAAATTTGGATATTGCAAATATTGATGAATCTCACCATGATGATGTTTTGCCCATATCTGATAGTCACTCTTTTTATGTATTTGAAAATTTATGCTTTATTGAGGAATCTAATTTGAGACATAAAAATTATTTTGGTGATCCAATGCTTGAATATTTTGATCAAAGTCCTATTGCAATTGAAGATATAAATTTGAAGAAAGTACTTATGATTTTGCTCTGTGATAAATTTAGGAAGATCATTGAATATTCTTTGATTGAAGTTGAAAATTTTTATTTTGATTTTCGCATATTTAAGAAAGTCACAGTGATTGTGATTTATATGAAATTCTGGATATTTGGATTAGTGGCTAATCTTTTTGGACAGCGGAAAAAGAAAAAATTGCATGCTATTTACTTTGGTACCGATTCACCTGCTTCACAATGAGATTTGATTTTTGGTCAAGCTATGGACCTAAAATTAGCGCTTCTTGGGAGGCAACCCAAGAACTTTTGGTTAGTTTAGTTGCTTTTGTTTTAGTTTATTTTTAGAATTAATTTTTCTTTTCCTTTTGCAAGGAGAAACAAAATTTTGCGCAAAATACGGCACTGCCGTAATCTTCTATACGGTGCCGTAATCTTGATCCGATTTCATCCGAGAGTTTTTAGCATATTACGGCAGTACTATATTGGTTTTTACGGTACCGTATT
The DNA here is from genome assembly GCA_027563935.2 of Costus lasius. Lineage (NCBI taxonomy): Eukaryota > Viridiplantae > Streptophyta > Magnoliopsida > Zingiberales > Costaceae > Costus > Costus lasius. Next base: position 73,426,690 of record CM050447.1, on the reverse strand, counting down.
TCTACATATTTTTGACCCGAGATTTTTTTGTACACTACGGCACTGCCGTAAAGAACATTACGCCCATAATTTTGGAACTGCTTTCTGCTTATCCGAGTAGGTGTTTTCTCGCTGCGATTTTAAGAATCTAGGTCACGAGAATTTTTCATCTTTGGCATCATCACGAAGTACTCATCTTTTTCTATCATCTGGATATTTTTGATGAATTTTTAAGTCCATGGATCATTCTAAAACACATAGTAACTTTTCGATTCTGATAAATTTCTGCAGCAGTTTTTTCTGACTAATCTGATTAGCACTTTTGCTGCCACTTTTTAAGATGCTTCGGTGACTTGAAACCCTGATTTTTCACTTGGTCTGACATGAAGTTGCTTGAGACTATCATGTCACACTTTTGACTATGATTCTATGAGTTTCATGCTTCACACCTTTTGCATTGATGATGATATTTTTGAGGTTTAAAAATTTTATGACATGAATCCATGTGATGAGAGATGGGTAGATTTTTATATCATGATGAATGTTCATGCATGCATGCCTATGAATGGAGATATACCTATTATGCTGAATTGATTTCTTCAATATATATCTACTTGTTGAAATTCTTCATTGATTGATGCATAAGGTTTTTGGGTAGGTATGTTGTTTGATGAATGCAATCCAAGAGTAAAGCATCTTACTTGAATAAAATGAGCATATGAGTGTAATTTTTGAATTGATGTCAATTGATTAACCTAGTTGATGTTTAGTCTATTCTACTATTTGTTGGGAAGGAAGATTCCAAGATCCACAAAAATAGTGAGAGACTTTCCTACTTGGCACTGTGTAAGATTGACAGTTGTACCAAAGGACATGGGTTGAAGTCTGTGCAAAAAAAATAATAATAAGAGAAAGAGAAAAAGAACATGATTCCTCTACTTGGCACTGTGTAAAATTGACAGTGGTATTGAAGATAAGAGTTGAAGTCCAAATAAGAAGTGTGTATCTATCTGGTTACATGCCATCAAAAAGACCTAAAAAAGGAGAGAAAAGAAAAAAAATTTGTGTGGGAAAATATTTTGGATATCCTATTCCTGTAAACAAAAGTTGATAGTCATGAATTGAAACTAGATGAAATCTTGAGATTGATATTCTACTTATTGTACACGTTGCGAAATTTTATTTGATTAAGTTGTGGATCTCGAGAATTGAATTCAAAGAGTGATGTGTTTATTTGAAATTTTATGAAGCAATTGGTGAGATTTTTCAATGGTGATTGTATTTTAGAAATTTATTCTTCATGAGAAACTCTATGCCTATGATCAATTTTTGAATTTTCTTGGTTTTTGCTTGAGAACAAGCAAAGTTTGAGCCTTATGTGTCATTTCATTGGTATTGTTGTGTCATATTCATAGACTTTGCCTATTTTTATGTCTTTTTTATCAATATTTGCAGAATCCACACTCTTTTCTATTTTTGATAATTTTCAGGCAAAAAGGCATGCTTTTCAGTTGATTTCGAGCAAATCAGATGCATAATTGAATTCAAAACATCAAGAGGAGATCACACGTCAAATGCCAGAAGAATTAGAGCTTCAGAGCAAATTACGGCACCCCCGTAATGGATTTTACGGTACCGAATTACACCACAAAATTACGGTACAGCCGTAATCCCTGAGAGGTGCCGTAATTTGGGAAGATTTCGTTCAGAGAATTTTTGAGATTATGGCACCGCCGTAACAATCTTTACGGTGCCGTAATGCTAGATGATTTTCCACCCGAGAGATTTCAGAGATTACGGCACTACCGTAATGATCTTTACGGGCCGTATTTTGGTCCAGAAACATACAGAAGAAATTATAGAACCGGCGTAACAATTTTTACGGGCCGTAATCTTGACAAATACTTCACAGAGCCCAAATTACGGCACGGCCGTAATATTCATTACGGTACCGTAATTTCATTTCAAAAACATGATTTTTACGGTCCGAATCTTATGCAGACCATAACTTTTGATCCAGACCTCCAAATTGAAATCCGAAAGATGCTGTGCACTTGTCTTTAAGAGAAGAAGACACACGAAGTGAAAGAATGAAGGTTTATCTAGTATCGAGGGAGTAATCAACATAGAGGCACTTAGGGTTTGGCCTCGCGCCGAGAGGCGTAAAGGATACCTCAGGCCGAAATTTTTACACAAAGGCTTCAATTGGAGGTGGAGAGGACACACCAGAAGTTTCAAGGAGAAAGGAGCCCAGACGGAGGAGAAATCAATAGAAAACCGTGCACCACCGCTATTCGTCGCAGATTATGGCCGTAAACATCTTTACGGCCGTACCGTAAACTATTTTCTCTCTCTGTTTTGATTTCCTATACCATGAATTATTGTAATCTTCCTTCCATGCAAGCTTAAACATCTTTGGGACATGGGGTGTAATCCCTTTGATTTTTTAAGATTAGATAACTCTTATTTTCGTTAGAATAGTTTTATTATGATGATTCTACTTATGTGATTGTTTGTCTTTGATTCTCCATAGATTGATATTATTATTCATGTTTTAGAGTTTTCCCAATAAAGACCGAAAGGTGACTTGCTTGAGAACTTGGAACCATAGAATTGCATGTTAGGAACTCTCTTAGGTTAGTTCTTAATTATTTGATTTTAGTGATCTTATTGCCATGATGATAATTTGAATCTAGGGTAGAGTCGAGTTGTCAAACGTGGAGATCATGCACGAAAGTGAGGATCGGAACGTTGGAGAACCATAAGTAGAACTTGTGTTGAGACTCGGATGCAAGAAAGTGATCCTTGAGATTCCACTTGAGACAATCAACTTAGAATTTGGATGCACGAAAGTGATCTTGAATTCTTTGATTGATGATTTACTTATCTTCAGCATTGGGATAGATCTTGCGCGAAAGCGAGGATTGGTCCCGGCATGATTGTCTACACGAAAGTGAGATGATCCCTTTATGAAGTAAATTAAGTCTTTATCATGAGAAAATTAGTCTGACGACCTTTTCTTAATATCTAGTCATTGAAATTAAAGTGGATGAAACCCTAGTCTCAGTTTATCTCTCTGATTATATCTACTCTGTTTTTATTATTCACTTGCATCATATTCGGTTTACTTAGCTTGTAAAAACACAACTATTTGGTACTTAACAATAGGGTCTCTGTGGGATCGATATTTTTCTTTATTACTTCGAGTATTCGTGCACTTGCGGACACTACAAGTTTAGGGACAACAAGTTTTTGGAGCCGTGTCAGGGAGTGATTTTTACACCTGATAAGGGATTACGCTTCGGGAAGAGGTAATCTGTACCTTAGGATAAATCCCTTTCAAAACTATATTTTTCTGTTCAAGGATTTATTTTTATTAAATTCATATTTGTCAATGTGGTGAAACCCCGAATCCTGAATTTATCCAAATTGATTTTAGCCAAAACCCTAAAACCACTTTTTTGTTTTCTTGCATTAGAAGTTTCCAAAACCTAAGTATTGGCGCGGCCAAAACCTAAGTATTGGTGCACAGGGCAATTGTCACTCCCTAACACGACTCCAGAAACTTGTTGTCCCTAAACTTGTAATGTCCGCATGTGCACGGATACTCGAAGTAATAAAGAAAATATCGATCCACATAGACCTATATTGTTGAGTACCGAATAATTGATTTTTCACTATCTTGGCAATCGAAAGAGTGTAAACTAGCAATCGAGGACTAAAGTGCTAAAACGGAATTATCAGAGAGAGAAGCTGGGAATAGGGTTTCGTTCACTTTAATTTTTATGACTAGACATGAATAAAGACTTTGTCAGTTTAATTTCAACGTGATAAAGATGTAATTTACTTTATTAAAAGGATTGTCTCACTTTCATGTAGACAACCATGCAGGGATAAATCTTTGCTTTCGCGCAAGAGTCATCCCAACGCTGAAGATAAGTAAATCATCAAACTAAGAACCCAAGAATCACTTTCGTGCATCCGAGTCTCGACACTAGTTTTACTCATGGTTTTTCAATGTTCCGATCTTTGCTTTCACACAAGATCTCCACGTTTGAAAGCTTAGACTCAATCCTAGATTTATATTATTATCATGGCAATTAGTTTACTAGAATCAAACAAATAAGAACTAACCTAAAAGGGTTCCTAACAAGCAATTCTAGGGTTCCAAATTCTCAAGCAATTACTTTTCAGTCAATGGCGAAAATTCTAAACATGAATAATAGTATAGATCTATGGAGAGTCTAAGAACGATCATCACATAAGTAAAATCATCATGCTAAGATTAAACGCAACGAAATAATGAAATATAATCATCTAGTCATTAAAAATCAAGTGAATTACTCCCCCATGTCCCAAAATAAGTTTAAGTTAGCATAGATTGAAGATTACAATAATCCATGTTGAAGGAAATCGAAAAGGAGAAGAAAGAGAAATTACGGTACGGTCGTAAATGAGTTTACGGCCGTAATCTGGAGCGAACAGTGGCGGCACTCGATTTTCTGGTGATTTCTCCTCTGTCTGATCTCCGATCATGTTGAAACTTCAGGTGCACCTTCGCCTCCTCTATGCATAGCTTCCACTCAAATTTCACGGTCGGAGGTGCACTATACGCTTCCTGGCGGCATAAACCTAGGGCGGCGGTGTGTGAGGCAATTTCTCTCCCTGTGGTGGATGAAAATTGGGGTTTTTGGTCTGTTTTTCTTCGTCTCATCAATGGCTCCCTTTTTGCTTCTTACAGCAACATGTTTAATGGCCTGGATCGATCGCAATCGTCTCCACAAAAATCGGGCTTCGGAGTTGACCAGGAAAGTCACGAGCAGCATTGTAAGTACGGCCGTAATGGATCCTACGGCCGTGCCGTAATCCTGACAGCGAGTTCTCGGGTTGAAATCTTCTAGCATTATGGTACCGTAACATGCTTTACGGCAGTGCCATAATGTCAACAATCTTTCGGGTGGAAAATCGACCCGAATTACGGTACCCTAAAGTTCTTTATGGTAGTACCGTAAACTCCATCGATTCTCTGATAAAAAATGCTCCAAAATATGGCACCGTAACTATGTTTACGGTCGTGCTGTAATCAAATGAAATTCTCTGCCCGGAAAAACTCCAAATTACGGTACCATAAAGATCATGTTGGGGGTGCCGTAATTTGCTCTGAAGCTCCAAATCTTCTGAAATTTGATGTGTGATCTCCTTTTGATGTCATGAATTCAATTATTCACCTCGATTGCTCGAAATCGACTGAAAAATATGCCTTTTTGCCTGAAAATCATTAAAAACGGAAAAGAGTGTAGATTCCACAAATATTGATAAAAAAGGGCATAAAAATAAGCAAAGTCTATGAATATGACACAAAAACATCAACAAAATGGCATAGAAATTATGATAAATTTCGGTATCATCAAACACATAAGGCTCAAACTTTGCTTGTCCTTAAGCAAAAACCAAGAAAATTCAAAAATTGGTCTTTGGCATAGACTTTCTCATGGAAAATAAATTTCTAACATACAATCACAAATGAAAAATTCTCATTAATTACATAATAAAATTTTAAACAGATATATCATATTCTAAATCTAATTCTCAAGATCCACAACTTAGTGAAATAAAACTTCGCAACTTGTATAAAAGACAGAATCTCAATCTCATGACTTCATACAATTTTCAGTTTAAATTTATCATACTTTTGTTTACAGGAATAGGGTATCAAAAATCTTTTTCCACTCCAATCTTTCTTCCCCCTTATTTTTTGTTTCTCTTTGTAAGGCATGTACCCACATAGATACATACTTTTTATTCTTTTTTTCCATTATTCACATTCTCTAATTTGATTACCACCTTTTTTCTGGTGACGAAGTTAGAATACACTGACCACATAGTCAATGTAGTAGAACTCATATCTTTTCAGTAGAAAGAATTTTACTGAAGACAGCGGAGTTAATGTGAATAGATTTCTCTCTCTCTCTCTCTCTCTCTATATATATATATATATATATATATATATATATATATATATATATTAGACTTCAACCCATATCTTTGGGTACCACTATTAATTTTACACAGTGCCAAGTAGGGGAGTCACTCTCTATTTTTGTGGATTTTGGACTCCTTCTTCCCAACAAATAGTAATATAAACAAAACTTCAATTAGATCAATCAATTGATATCAATTCAAAAATTCATACTCATGTGCTAATTTTATTCAAAAACTAGCTTTACTCTTAAATCAAAATTTTCAAACAACATATCTCCCTAAAATCTCACTTATCAACTAATGAAAATTTTCAAAAATAGATATGTATAAGAGAAATAAATTTGACATGATAGATCTTGTTCTAATCTCGATTTTCAATTTGCTCATCAACATCAATCATCAACAAGTCATATACAATAATCTCAAAAGTAGATCAAGGCCACAAATCAATCATATCAATCAAAATATCATCATGTAGATAAAAAAATGAAGTAGTGGTGACGGACACGAAAACATGTGTCAACGATGAAATAGAAAAGGTGAAAGGAAAGGGATACTTACAAAATTCTACCAATCCTTTTTGTTGGGTATTCTTTCTCTTCTCCTCTCTCTCTTTCTTCTTCAAAAACAAAAATTAATTCTAAGGTAAAACTAAGATAAAAGTAAATAAAAGGAAGTGAACTTAAGTTAGAAAGCTTGGGTTGCCTCCCAAGAAGCACTAATTTAAAGGTTGTTAGCTTGACCCTTTTGCTCTCGGCTTTCATCGTGGTTCATCTATGTAAAAACTCTCTTTTTCTTAAATTCGCTCTTCTTGATAATAGTGCTTAAGCCTCTGACCATTAACCTTGAATTCTCGTGTTTCTTCACTCCATATATCCAAGGCTCCGTAAGGATAGGCTTTCTTTACCTGAAAAGGCCCAGACCATCGAGACTTAAGTTTTTTAGGAAAAAGTCTCAATCTAGAATTGAATAAAAGAACAAAGTCACCTGGTTGGAAATCTCTCCTAAAAATATCTCGATCGTGCCATATTTTGGTCCTCTCCTTATAAATTTTTGCATTCTCATATGCAGAGAGTCTAATTTCTGTTGGGAAACCCCGGGGATTTATAAATTTTATAGACAAGCACAGCGGAAGCAATCCCCGAAATAGGCCAATCCCAAAAAACCAGAAGATCGAGTCTTGCGAGGAGATCGACACGGTGAGTAGGAGATGATACCTTGATGCAAATTAAGTGATGCGATGCAGGCGCCCAAATGTGCACCCTCTGCAGTCTCGCACATAGCCGAACCTCGAATCCTCTTCTTCCACGCCCAGTGCTAGCCTCGGGAAGAAGATCCACGCCTTTGGGAGACTTCCTCAATCACTTGTGCCAACTCCAGAGGAGATGCCAAGGAGAGGAGGTGGAGCTTCGTCGGAGTCCAACTCTTGAGCACTCCACCAAGATCCGAACCAGAATCAACCGAAGCCAAAGTCCAACTTTGGAGAGGAGGGCACCAAGGAACTTCCAAAGTTCCGAACTCACTAAAGGGAAGAAGAGAGGCAATGGGCGAACATCCCTCTCTCTCTTTCTAGGAGTGGCGACAAGGGGACAAAAGGGGCAAGCGTTCAAGAGTTGCGACGAGGGGGGAGGAAGGGGGTTTATATACCCATGAATAGGTGCACCTCTTCACTAGTGAAAAGGCACACCTCTTCATGAAGAGACACACCTCTTCAAGAGGTAAAACCCATTTCGCCCACTCCAAGTGCCATGCGCCCAAGTACATTCACCCACTCCAAGTGAGAAGCTCCAAGCTTCTCACCTTAAGAAGATGTCCAACTTGGATTTGTCCACCTCAAGGAAATGCGCCAAGCTCACTCCAAGTAGCTTGCACCATTCCATTTGGCCCATTGGCCCAAATGGCTTATTGCGCCCATTTGGCCTATTAGCCCAACTTGGTCTATTAGGCCCATTGGGCCCATTTGGCCTACTAGGCCCAAAAATAAGTTATCTCCAAATGATTCCTTTCATCTCATCTAGCACAGTGCTGCTGATGGATTCTCCCAAACATATCTGAGTTATCCAATAACTCAATCAATAGGCTACCCGATCAATACGAGAACCCAAGTTTCAAGTTGTGCGACCCTGTAGGTTCCTCAGACGTTGGCAGTGATGAACCGAGTCATCACAAGCAGTGATTAACACCTAGCAATGCATTGCTGCTACCCAAGTCATCGGAATGGATATCAACATCGACATCCCCATCATCACAACAAGGTACCGATGCATTACAGTCTCTTTGCCGAACTGATATCCGATTGGACAAAGTGTGTCGCCACTTTATTTTCACCCAATCACATGGTCATGACTAAATTAGGCTTTCACCTGGGTATGACCATACACTTTCAGTCATGCAACCATAGGGAGGCCCCGTGGATATCAAGCTTCCCGCAGGAAGGGACAAATCCTATGTCTGTCCATTGATCTTCTCATATGGGTCGTGACATACCTAATGACAACCGTTATGACCTCCCTGCAACGGCGAGGCATTAGGTTGTATCAAAGTATATCCCTGACCATATAGAAGAGTCAATGACCTCAAGTCAAGGGATCAATGCATCTTCTGTCACTTGTGAGCTTAACTCATGATACCAAGTTAAAGCCTCACAGCGGGTCGGTCCAGTATATCCACCACTGACATACTCATATGCTTGCGTTAGCACCCCGTGCGTAACCAGCCCATATACCAGTCTCACATGTACCAGAGATGTCACTTATCCACTCAGGTACTCGACCGGGGACACACCATTTGAGCACATATACAATCTATCTCCAGGGACATTATTATCCATGTACATAATCATAGATGTAAACATAGCATAATAACGACAATGCCAGAATGATATATTAAATATCAATGTCAAGTAGTACAAGATGGACCAACAACGGGTCCAAGGGCATATACACCAACAATTTCATCTAGCTCATTTAATTGTAATCTTCGTTTTTCCTCCACAAGGCATCATCAAGTTTGAATGCCCAATCTTTCCTAGTGCGCGACACAGTCTTCTCTAAAATTCCCTTGATCTCTCTATTTGATATCTCCACTTGTCCACTTGTTTGAGGATGATAAGGTGTTGCCACTCTATGATTCACCCCATATTTTCTAAGTAAGGTTGAAAACTTGTGTTCTTTGAAATGCGAGCCTCAATCACTGATTACTACCCATGGGGTTCCATACCTTGGAAATATAACCTTTTTGAACAATTTAACAACTTTTGAATCATTTGTAGGTGAAGCAAGAGCTTCAACCCATTTTGAAACATAGTCAACTGCTACTAAAATGTACTTGTTACCTCCTAAAGATGGGAAAGGTCCCATGAAGTCAATCCCCCAAACATCAAATATCTCAACCTCAAGAATATTGGACAGTGGTATCTCATGTCTTCTGTTAATGTTCCCTATTTTCTAACATCTATCACAAGATAACTCAAAGTTTCTAGCATCTTTGAAAATTGTGGGCCAATAAAATCCAGATTGTAGTACTTTATAAGCAGTCTTTTCAGTACCGGCATGACCACCACAAGAAGATCCATGACATTGATATAATATATCTGTGATCTCCACTTCAGGCACACATCTTCTAAAAACACTATCTGCACATCTTCTAAACACATAAGGCTCATCCCAAAAATAGTGTTTCGCCTCAGCTAAGAATCTTTTCCTTTTTTTGATAACTCAAATCAGGAGGAAAAATATTAGTTACAAGATAATTCACAATGTCTGCATACCAGGGGGCTCTGATTTGTTCGATGGCTAGGAGTTGCTCTTATGGGAAAGAATCATTAATTTCATCATTCTTTTCAGTATCTGCTATTATCCTTGAAAGATGATCTGCAACAAAATTTTCTGATCCTTTTTTATCTTTAATTTCTAAATCAAACTCCTGTAAGAGCAAAATTCATCTGAGCAATCGTGGTTTGCTGTCTTTTTTCTGCATTAAGTATTTCACAGCTGCATGGTCAGTGTACACTACCACTTTGGAGTTAATCAAGTATGACCTAAATTTATCAAAAGCAAATACTATGGCCAAGAGTTCCTTCTCAGTGGTAGTGTAATTTTTTTGTGTCTCATCCAAAGTTTTGCTGGCATAGTGAATAACATAAGGTTTCTTATCTTTTCTCTGTCCCAAGACTGCTCCTACTGCATAATCACTAGCATCACACATGAGCTCAAAGGGCAAGACCCAATCTAGGGGCTGAATGATGGGTGCTGAAACCAAGGCTTTCTTTAATTCCTGAAAAGTAGATAAACAATTCTCATAAAAAAAAAATTTTACATCTTTACAAAGTAAATTTGTAAGAGGTCTAGCAAGTTTAGAGAAATCCTTAATGAATCGCCGGTAGAATCCTGCATGTCCTAGGAAGCTTCGGATCTCCTTCACTGTGGTAGGTGGCTCCAATTTCTCTATCACCTCAACTTTGGCCTTGTCAACTTCAATACCCCTCTCTAAAATCAAGTGCCCCAAAACTATACATTGCTTAACCATGAAATGACACTTTTCCCAATTAAGCACAAGGTTAGTTTCTTCACACCTCTGCAAAACCCGAGATAAATTAGCCAAACAAAGGTCAAAAGAGGAACCATATACAGAGAAATCATCCATAAATACATCCATAAAGTCATCAATAAAATCAGAAAAAATAGCCATCATGCATCTTTGAAAAATAGCGGGAGCATTACAAAAACCAAAAGACATTCGTCTATATGCAAAAGTTCCATAAGGGCAAGTGAAGGTGGTTTTTTCTTGATCATCAGGATGCATAGGAATTTGAAAAAAAACTAGAATATCCATCTAAAAAACAAAAGTGAGAATGGTTTGCCAATCTTTCAACCATCTGATCAATAAAAGGTAAAGGGAAGTGGTCTTTCCTAGTGGCAGCATTCAGTTGTCTATAATCAATGCACATGCACCAACTAATAACAGTTCTAACAGGAATTAATTCATTGTCTTTGTTTTTCATAACAGTTACCCCTCCCTTTTTAGGGACACAATGTACAGGACTCACCCATTTGCTATTAGAGATAGGATAGATAATACCTGTATCAAGTAATTAGAGAACCTCTTTCTTTAAAACTTCTTTCATGGAGGGGTTCAGTCTTCTTTGGAAATCTGCATTTGGCTTGTTTTCCTCTTCCATCAAGATCCTATGCATACAAAAAGAGGGGTTAATTCCTTTTAAGTCATCAATTGAGTACCCAATTACCTTTCTATGAATTCTTAATTCCTTGAGAAGCAAATCTGTCTCCCTTTTTCCCAATTGTGCATCAATAATAATAGGGTAAGTAGAATCAAGAACAAGAAATTCATAGCGAAGGTTATCCAGTAAAGCCTTAAGTTCGATTTTTGGAGTCTTTTCTTCTTTATCACAAGCATTGCAATCTAAAAATTCATTATTTTTAGAATTGGTTCCTTCCTTAAGAACAGAATCAAAATCATAATCATGGGTTTCAATAAAAAAATCATTAAGATCATAGATAATGTCCTCTTCATCATGTATACTACAACAATACTCGGGATTTGAAGGATTTTTCATGGCTTCATGTAAGTCAAACTCAATTCTATCATCCCCAATGTTAAATGTGAGCTTACCATTCTTTACATCAATAAATGCTCCTGCTGTGGCTAAAAACAGTCTACCAAGTATAAAAGGGATTTTTGTATCTTCCTCCATCTCTAGAACTACGAAATCCGCTGGAATAAAATATTTACCTACTTGAATGGGCACATCTTCAAGAATCCCTGCAGGATATTTAACTGACCAATCGGCGAGCTGTAAGGATATTGAAGTGGGTTTTAGCTCTCCTATGTCTAGTTTCATGCAAATAGACAAAGGCATTAGGCTTACACTAGCACCCAAATCACATAAGGCTCGGTCAAAAGCCATACTACCAATAAAACAAGGGATAAAAAAACTACCTGGATCCTTCAATTTGGGTGGCACTTTGTTTTGGATAACAGCACTACATTCTTCAGTTAAAGCCACCGTGCCATAGTCCTCTATTTTTCTTTTATTAGATAATATTTCTTTCAAAAATTTGGCACAGGTGGGCATTTGAGATAAAGCTTCAGTAAATGAAATGTTAATGGTAAAGCTTTTTCAAAACATCTAGTAATTTTCCAGATTATTTGTCTAACTTTTCTTGTACTAACCTTTGGGGAAAGGGTATAGGTGGCCTATAAGGTGTTGAAGAATCAAGGTTAGAATCTTTTTCCTTACAAGACACATCCCCTTTTGGTTCATCACCCTTTTGAGGTGGCGAACTAGGTTGGGCTTGCTCTTGTTTAGAAAATTTTTCTAATCCTAATTCATCATCATAATCAATGATAGGCTCTTTCTCATTGTCTTCAACTTTTCTTTTTGGTTCTTCTAATTGTTTCCCACTTCTCGTCATGATAGCATTGCTGTGTTCATTAAGTATTGATCTTGTAAAGTTCTATTGTGAATAGCTAAGAATTCTACTTGAGAGGCAAGTTGACTAATCATTTTATTAAGATCCTCAATTTCTTTGTTCCGATTTTGCATGAATTGATTCTGATTAGCCATAAACTTGTCAAGAAAAGATTCTATGCTAAAAGAATGTACCTCTTGAGTTAGGGGTTGGTATTCCTCACTTTCGTTCTTACCATGATGATGACAATGTAGCAGTTCTTCTTCAGGATCCCATTGGTTATGGTTTAAGGACATTTCTTCAAATAAGGTAAAAGCTTCTTCAATGGTCTTGCTCATGAGGGCTCCTCCTGTAGCATCAACGATTAGATGGGTATTATAAAGTATACCAAAATAAAATGTATGAATTAAAACCCATTTATCAAGGCTATGGTGTGGGCACTTCCGTAGCAAATCATTGAACCACTCCCATGCCTTACTGAATGATTCTCCATCTTTCTGTGCAAAGCTCATGATTTGATTTCCCAGTTGAATTATCTTGCTTGGAGGAAAATACTTCATCAGGAAAGCATTTGACAGTTGTTCCCATGTAGTAAATACACCAGTAGGTCTAGAATGTAGCCAAAATCGCGCTCGGTCCCTAGGAGTAAAAGGAAACAGTCTTAGTTTTAGTGCATCGTCAGAGACTCCATAAATTTTGATGGTGTCACAATATTCAATAAAAAGATGTAAATGTTGATAGGGATCTTCAATCGGATATCCTCCAAATTGGTTCTGCTAAATCATGATTAAGAAGGCAGGATTAATCTTGAAATTGTCTACTTCAATATTTGGTCTGACGATGCTAAAATGTATTTCGCGTGGCTTAGGGGCTGCATAGTCTCTCAGTGAACTCTGATCCGCCATTTGAAAGGAATTTTCTATGCACACTAGAGTAGATGGATCAAATAACTCAAATAGACACAAAAGAATATAAAGATATAACATAAATAAAACATAATATAGCAATAATCTCAATATCTTCGATATCAACAAAAACTAAGGTCCCCAGCAACGGCACCAAAAATTTGTTGTGCTCCGAAAGGACACACTTACAAGTAGGTAGACTTGCTTCAGGTGTCGCGGCCAAAACCTAAGAATTGGCGCATAGGGCTATTGTCACTCCCTGACACGACTCCAGAAACTTGTTGTCCCTAAACTTGTAATGTCCTCAAGTGCACGAATACTCGAAGTAATAAAGAAAATATCGATCCACAGAGACCTATATTGTTGAGTACTGAATAATTGATTTTTCACTATCTAGGCAATCGAAAGAGTGTAAACTAATAATCGAGGACTAAAGCGCTAAAACGGAATTATCAGAGAGAGAAGCTAGGACTAGGGTTTCGTTCACTTTAATTTTGATGACAAGACATGAATAAAGACTTCTTCAGTTTAATTTCAGTATGATAAAGATGTAATTTACTTTAATAAAAGGATTGTCTCACTTTTATGCAGACAACCATGCAGGGATAAATCTTCGCTTTCGCGCAAGAGTAATCCCAACGCTAAAGATAGAAAAATCATCAAACTAAGAACCCAAGGATCACTTTCGTGCATCCGAGTCTCGACACTAGTTTTACTCATGGTTTTCCAACGTTCCGATCTTTGCTTTCGCACAAGATCTCCACATTTGAAACCTTAGACTCAATCCTAGATTTATATTATTATCATGGCAATTAGTTTACTAGAATCAAACAAATAAGAACTAACCTAAAAGGGTTCCTAACATGCAATTCTAGAGTTCCAAATTCTCAAGAAATTACTTTTTAGTCAATGGCAAAAATTTTAAACATGAATAATAATATAGATCAATGGAGAGTCTAAGAACGATCATCACATAAGTAAAATCATCATGCTAAGATTAAACGCAACGAAATAATGAAATATAGTCATCTAGTCATTAAAAATCAAGTGAATTACTCCCCCATATCCCAAAATAAGTTTAAGCTAGCATAGAAGGAAGCTTACAATAATCCATGTAGACGTAAATCGAAAGGGAGAAGAAAGAGAAATTACAGTACGGCCGTAATCTGGAGCGAACAGCGGTGGCACTCAATTTTCTGGTGATTTCTCCTCCGTCTGATCTCCGATCACGTTGAAACTTCAGGTGCACCTTTGCCTCGTCAATGCGTAGTGTCCATTCAAATTTCACGACTGGAGGTGCGCTGTACGCTTCCCGGCGGTGAAACCTAAGGCGGCGGCGTGTGAGGCGATTTCTCTCCCTGTGGTGGATGAAAATTGGGGCTTTTGGTCTGTTTTTCTTCATCTCATCGATAGCTCCCTTTTTGCTTCTTACAGCAACATGTTTAATGGCCTGGATCGATCGCAATTGTCTCCGCAAAATTTGGGCTTCGGAGTTGACCGGGAAAGTCGCGAGCAACGTTGTAATTACGGCCGTAATGGATCTTACGACGGTGCCGTAATCCTGACAGCAAGTTCTCAGGTTGAAATTTTCTAGCATTACGGTACCGTAACATTCTTTACGGCAGTACCGTAATGTCAACAATCTTTCGAGTTTAAAATTGACTCGAATTACGGTACCCTAAAGTTCTTTACGGTAGTACTGTAAACTCCATCGATTCTCTGATAAAAAATGCTCCAAAATACGGCACTGTAACTATGTTTACAGTCGTGCCATAATCAAATGAAATTCTCTGCCCTGAAAAACTCCAAATTACGGTACCGTAAAGATCATGTTGGGGGCGCCGTAATTTGCTCTGAAGCTCCAAATCTTATGAAATTTGACGTGTGATCTTCATTTGATGTCATGAATTCAATTATGCACTTGGATTGCTCGAAATCGACTGAAAAACATGCCTTTTTGCCTGAATATCATTAAAAATAGAAAAGAGTGTAGATTCCACAAATATTGATAAAAAAAAGGGCATAAAAATAAGCAAAGTCTATGAATATGACACAAAAACATCAACAAAATGGCATAGAAATTATGATAAATTTCGGTGTCATCAAACATCCACCATGAGCTTTGTGTTGTAATCTAATCCATTGTAGAAGATATGGATTAGGACCCACTTCTCAAGCCCATGATGAGGACACATGCGCTGGAGCTCCTTGAACGATCCCAAGCATCATAAAGCAACTCTGCTTCTTTTTGTCCAAAGCAGGTTATCATATTCCTCAATTGAACTGTATTGCTGGGTGGAAAATATTTGGTTAGAAAAGCACGCGAGAGCTCATCCCATGTTGTAATCGATCCAGCGGGAAGAGTATATAACCAAGCCCGTGCGCGATCCCTGAGAGAAAATGGAAATAGTCTTAGTCTAATTGTATCAGAGGATATACTGTTTACCTTAATGGTGTCATAATATTATAAAAAGATAGCAAGATGAAGGTTAGGAACTTGTGTTGGGGAACCCCCAAACTGGTTTTGCTGAACCATGCTCATCAGTGCTGGTTTAAGCTCGAAGTTGTTCGCCTCCATATTAGGTCGAACGATGCTAGAATTAAAACCCTGTATGTTAGGTACTGCAAAATCCCTTAGTGACTAATTGTTCACCATCACGCCTTCTTCTACAACATTCTTAGTCTGGAGCTATAGATTTCTTCGAAGGGGGAAGGTGTGTTCAATCTCTCCATCTTCAGGAAATAGAGTACCTGTCTTTAAGACTCTAGGCAAACAACATGTTAATCAATAACAAATAAAACTAAAAATAACAGAAAATAGCAATAAAAGAAAAGCTAAGTAAATGTTGAAATCAAAAGAAAAAATGCCTAGTCTATAAACTTATCGATCAAATTGATATTGGCTGGCCTGATCCCCGACAACGGCACTAAAAACTTGATGCGTCCCCAAGTGCATAAATTTATCAAAGTAATAAAATAAGATATTGTTCCCAACGAGGATTTGGAGGTCAAGTACCGATTAGACGACTCGTTTATATCTAGGCGAATCAAATAGTGATTTTGCGTGAACTCTAAGTACGAAAAGTAACGAAGTTATCATTTTGGGTTTGAAATCAGGCTTTAGAGGATCGGGACTCAAGGTTTCACCACATTGATAATTATGAATTTGATAAAAATAAACCTTTTAATGGAAAATTGAAGCGTTGAAAGGGGTTTTTTGTAAGGTACAGATTATCTCATTTTGATGCGTTGCATTTACATCATATTTTTACTTGTATTTTATATGATATTTTTGGCTTTTTTTTATTTTATACTAATTTATAGTGTTTTTCCTTCACTTGGTATGAAATCTTCAGTTTTCTTAGTTTTTATCAAAATGCAGGTAAAATGACATAAAAATGAAGGATTTTGCGAGTTTTGAAGCCATAGCACAATTCCAGAGGAAATTACGAGGTCACACGTCAAATTTGGGGCAAAAACAGTGTTAGACGTGAAATTCACAGCCGCAGCTGTGAGTTTCTTGGTTAGCCGTGAATTTTGAGCTCGAGGGATGAAAGCGTGCCTAAGTAAAAAAGTTCATAGAGCCGTGAATTTTGTGCCTGACACTATTTTCGCCCCAAATTTTGACATGCAACCTCATAATTTCCTTGGGAATTGTGCTATGACTTTAAAACTTGTGAAATCCATCATTTTTATGCCATTTTACCTACATTTTCATAAAAACTAAGAAAAGTGAAGATTCCATACCAAGTGAAGTAAAAACACTATAAATTAGTATAAAATCACAAAATAAGCCCAAAATATCATATAAAATACAGGTAAAAATACATTGTAAATACAACACATCAGCTATCACAAGCCTCCTGGAGCACCTCGGCACGATCTCTCACAACCCGATAGGCCACTGAGCATTAACCATCTATGTGTTGCACAACATTAGCGGGGGTGAGAGGTTGTCGTCCTAACACCAACTCAAATGGTGTCTTGCTGGTAGCTGATGACTGCTACAAGTTGTTGGCAAACTGCGTCATGTTGAGGAGAGACACCCACTTGTGCTGGCTTGCTAACACAAAGTGGTGAAGGTATTCTTCAAGTAGTGCTTTTATCCTATTTGTCTGGCAATTAGCCTGAGGATGGTCCGTTGTAGAAAATTTTAGCTCCAAACTAAAAGTCTTGAATAATGATGTATAGAGTTACCAATGAACCTAGCATCTCTATCAAAAACAATGTCCAGGGGAAGCCCAAAAAGCTTCACCACATGCTTGAATAATAGGTCAGCTGTCTCCTTAGTTAAGCAAGGCTCGGTTGCTGCAATGAACACAGAGTACTTAGAGAACCTGTCCACCACAACAAAAATAGAAGTCTTCCCTTTGACCTTTGGTAACTAAGTGTTAAAATCCATGGAAACTAAAGTCCATGGCTGTTCCTATTAGTCCACGTGGTCCAAGGACCACTTTATAAAATTTGGAAGTTGGTGTACTAAATTGCAAAAAGTCAATTCTAAATTAAATCTCCATCCTAATCTTCTCTTCTCTCTCTCCCCCTTATTGCTAATTTTTCTGATTTCACCGCTGCCTCTTCCGATTTCACCGAATTTCCACTACCTTCATTCTAATTTCACCGTCTTCTCTCATTTTCAACTAATTTCATTGCCGCCTCACGTGTCTGACAGCGTTCAAGCTCCGGCGACTCCTAGCCCTTCTTCTTCATTGGCAGTTGTGGGTTAACCTTTCCAGCTATGTTTTTGCGGTGTGCTCATGTGTGTTCAAGCGCCGGCGATGCCTTCTTCTTTGCTGGATTTGGCTGCTTCGTCGTGTGCTACCGTTCACTGTTAAGCCATCTTTCATTGTTAGTTAGCGTGGGTTCAACGCCAGCAACAAGTGGTAACATGCTCGCGTGTGTTCAGGCATCTACGATGCCTTCTTCCTTGTCGGAAGTTGTTGCATTGTTGTTTGCCATTGTTCGCCACTATCTGTAGCCACTGACCCTTCCTTGTTGCTGATTTAGGTGAAGAACATACCATTGCTAACCTTAGTGTTTGTTTGGCTACTTGTAATTAAGGTGTAGTAGTATTTTAGTGTGTACACGTATATGTATGTATATATGGGTATACGTATGCATACATGTATACTACGTTAGATTTACTTAGAAATAGACTAGTATATCAGTTGATTGATAGTCATGTGCTGTATTTTATATTTTATGTTGTTATAGGTGTTACTCATGTTGGGGTATGCTCTTAAGGCTAATGTTTGAGGCCTTAGATTATTTACAGTATCATGTATAATCTATATGTTTTATAAAGGCAATTGTTGTTATTCAGATTGTTACATTATCTGCTGCTGTATGTATACATCTGAGTAATGTCTCAATGATGTTCAGCTTAGCTGACATTCAGTATTGTCCTTAGTCGAGATATCTCGGTGAACATGAGACAGCCTTGATATGATTGAGACTAATATGTGTTCTGTTCTTGTAGGATGCTTCGAGCATGGAATAAGATTTAGACACATAGGTGCATTGGATGTACTGGACTAACCCTATTTAGGATATTCAATTGTTTGTCACAATGTGAATAATCCTTATATGCAAGCAAGTGGCATATTCCCTCTGACTTGAGATCACTTGTGTCTCTAAGTGATGATTGGCATTGTCTTGAGGTAATTTAATATCATTTGAAAGATAATGATTAAGGATTATCTTGGATAGTGGGCATGAGTCATTGTTAGGGCACTAGTGATAGATATAGGATTGCCTCTCCTAGTAGGAGTGTGATGTTCTAAGGGGCCCCCTGGATGAGATGGTTGAGAATGTGTATGGCCATACCCAGACGACTATGTTCGTCTGATCTAATCATTTTCATCATGTTGGAATCATAGGCTTGACACGCTTGTCCAACGAGAACATCTAGTGGCAAAGGGAAACATGTATGCCAAGTGAATTAGATTCACACTTGTGCTGTGGTTTGGGAGTAGTCTTGGAAGACTCTTTCCTTCATATCGGGAGACAGTGATGTGTTGCTAGATACCCCTCTCTGATCGTGATAACGTAAGTTATCGTTACTGACATTGAAGGAAACCCTTAGGGTCGCACAATTTGATGATATGGCTTACTTATGTCAGATCGTGTGGACTGGAATTATTCTAGTTCAGTTTAAAGGAGTTAAACTCTGATTGGAAGTGAGATCTAGTCTAATCATATTTGATTGATTAGGGCATATGATCGGTAAGCTTCGATCGGGAGAATTGATGCTTGATCGTAAAGATCAAGAGGTTCAATGAGATGTGTGGTTAGATCTTGAGCCACTTGGTTCAGAGATATCTTAACCAGGGCTGGTTCGGTTTGATGCTTGAACCTGAAAGTGGGGCGAAACCCTTATATGCGCAGATTAAAATTTTGCATAGCGGAAGCTAGGGTTTCTAAGGATCGATTAGCATGAATATAAGATCAACTTGTAAAACTTGTATAGATCAAAAGAGAGATCATACCAATGCCATTTCTTGGATGGCGACTTGGAAGCAAAGAAGCGTGTGCTTCTTCTCCAAAGGAACCGCACACAAGGTGATTGATGGCTTCTCCTTGGCGTTCCTTGTGCTAGCAAAGATCCAAGGTCTCCTGATCGCGTGAAGGTGATTAGAGATGATGTCTTTTTCTTGTCCAAACTCTCCTTGGCGTGAAAACTCACCACACGAGAGAGGAGGCGTCGAGAGGAAGAGGCCAGAGATGAGAATAGCGCCAAAACCACGAACGTAGAGGCGTGAACTATTTTGGAAAGCATGACTTCCAAAAATAGTAAGCCCTCAACGTGTGATGCGTTCACTCCAAGTGAACCATCGCATTTTCCTCTCCCATTGAACCATGCGCTCACTATGATGAGCCGGTTCAATTACATTTGGTTCAAAGACAAAATTAAGCCAAGCCTTGGTCTAGATCATATAAAACCAAAAGGTTCAAGATCTAACCATTCATCTCTTGATGCTCTTGATCTCATCGATCTAGCATCATTTCTCTTGATCGAAGCTTACCGATCTCAAGCCCTAATCAATCAAACATGATCAGACCAGATCTCACTTACAATCAGAGTTTAAACTCCTTTAAACTGAACCAAAACAATTCAGTCCACACGATCTGACATAAGTAAGCCATATCATCAAATTGTGCGACCCTAAGGGTTTCCTTTAAATGTCGGTAACGATAACTTACGTTATCACGAACAGAGAGGGGTATCTAGCAACACATCACTGTCTCCCGATATAAAGGAAAGAGTCTTCCAAGACTACACCCAAACCACAGCACAAGTGTGAATCCAATTCACTAGGCGTACATGTTTCCTTTGCCACTGGATGTTCTTATTGGATATGATGAGAATGATTAGATCAGATGAACATAGTCATCTGGGTATGGCCATACACTTTCTCAACCATCTCATCCAGGGGGCCCCTTTAGAACATCACACTCCAAACAAGGAGAAGGCAATCCTATATCTATCACTAGCGCCCTAACATGACTCATGTTCATTATCCAAGATAGTCTATAACCATTATGTTTCAAATGATATTGAACTACCTCAAGACAATGCCAATCATCATTTAGAAACACAAGTGATCTCAAGTCAGAGGAAGTATGCCACTTGTTTGCATACAAGGATTATTCACATTGTGACAAACAATTGAATATCCTAAGTAGGGTCAGTCCAGTACATCCAATGTACCTATGAGTCTACATCTTATTCCATGCTCAAAGCATCCTGTAAGATTAGAACACATATTAGTCTCAATCATATCAAGGCTGTCTCATGTTCACCAAGATATCTCGACTAAGGACAATACTGCATGTCAGCCAAGCTGAACACCATAGAGACATTATTCAGAAGTATACATATAGCGGCAGATAATGCAACAACCTGAATAACAACCATTGCCTTTATAAACCTAGAGTTTATACATGATACTGACAAAAACCCAAGGCCTCAAACATTAGCCTTAAGGGCATACCCCAATAGAACCAAATTGGGATTGAACCGGTTCACTTTGTGAACGCATGGTTCAATTGAAGAGGAGTTTTCGATGGCTTCATGGGGAGTTAAGAAGGGAGTTACATTTCGGTTTTACCATGTGTGGTAGTGGCCGAACTTTCCTTTCTTGGTCTCTCCCCTCACGGTTTCGAAACTCTCTAGTGTGCTTCCTCCTTTTCGTCTCTTCATCATCTTCACGACAAGGAAGAAAGTCGACCAGCCATGGGTGCACATCTCCTCTCCAAGACACGATCAAAGACTCCTTGGTGTCTTTGCTAGCACAAGGAGCACAAGGAAGAAGTTGACATCATCTTGTGTGTGACACCTTTGGAGAAGAGGCACTCGCCCCTTTCTTCTTCCAAGCCGCCACTCACTTCATGACACCTTTTGGTTTCCTAGTTTTTTCCGCTTCAACAAGTTCATATGAATGATACTTGTGAACTAGGTTTCCTTTCAGTGGTATCAGAGCATTGGTTTTGACCTGATACATATGATTGCCATCTTGTGATCCATGTTTGATTTGTGTTTTGGGTAGATCTACATGATGCGCATGCTTCTATACTCATGCGAAAAATACATGCCATGTTGTTCATACCATATGATAGATGTATTTTTACATTCAAGCTTGCGCATGTGATGTTGGTTTGCGCATTTTATAGATGTTTTCACTCAAAAATTATCTTCATGCGCGACCCTCACTAGATTTATCTATGCACCTACTTCAAATACTTAGACGAGTTAACAGTGTTAAAGTCGTTAGTCAGGTCTAGACCCAACAGCCTAATCAGACCATCTGACAGCCTGGATGGGGCGGCCGGATAGCACCTGTGCGCAAGCTATACAGGTGGCTATAAGTCGACTGCAGAAGGGCGTGTAGCGATGTCTGATTGAGGCGCCTAGTGAACGATCATGATTATGGCCCGGGGTCACACCCGCTTGCCAGAAATCATGTGGGACGTTCAGCCCTTAAGGCATGCATAGTTGACCATGAGGTCGACGCAAGTCAGTTATGACTGGGTGCATGCAAGGGCTGTGGGTCCGACTTGTTCTGATGAGTGGATACCTGTTAATGGACCGTCGTAAGGTAGTAGGGCACATAAGGAAATAAAATTGATGCCATGGGTTTTTCAAAAATTTTTATTTCTGTTTGGATCACAAATATGCATGTTTAACATGTTGAATGGGTGTTTATTTAATCTTATGTGGGTTGCCCTTATTTTGTGTGCTGTGCTGGGGCCTGCGTGCCTGGAATTAAATATTTTGGTGTGATCTGCGAATCACATTTTGATTTATGAAAATGTATAATTGACCTGCGTGTCAAAACATGTCTAGATAGTTTTAAATGTAATTTGATCAGACATGAGCACACAGCACACATGGCAGAAGCGCATGCAGCAATTGGCTTCACCAGGTGGGAGGTCTAGAGTTCGACTCTAGAACTGGCCCATTCTACCCAGTGGGCGCTTTTGGGCTGCAGATGGCGTTTGGGCCCAGGCTGGGCCAGATGAAGTACAAGAGTCCCATAAAGAGCTCAAGTGAAGACTTTTGTCAAACTAGGGTTTTACTTAAGTTTTTATGGGCTTTTACCACATAAGATAATGGTGCTTTCATTTACTATTTTAAGTAATATTTGCACATCTATGTTTTATTCTTCTGCTATCACTATAGAATTTGCATGATAGTATGAAGATAAAAGACCGTTAAAATCCAACGTCAATATCAAGCTATCGATTGCCTTCTGACGCGAAACCTCACTGTTCTGACTATCGTTGGGGCCGTGTTGTACCCACTCAGTGGGCACGCCCAGCTATCTTCAGACGGTGCGTGATTACACCTACATGCTACAGAGAAGGGATTTATCGCTTCTCGTTGCTCAGCATAGCACATGGTGGTCCAGGAAGTAGATCAGGTCAGCTTGACCATATAGGCTACATGTTGAGCATATGATAGCTGTATAGAGGCAGCCATCTGAGGAATCAGAGACTGTGTTGTACCAACTCAGTTGGCATAGTCTTCTGGATTGCCTAGATGAAGGGGAATTGCACGGGTTGGCGATTGGCATGGATTGCCTACCAGTGATTAGTGCTTGAACTCTCTGTGCATCTTATCTCGCCTGAGCGGGACGCGGAGATCAAGTGTGAAATCTGGATCCCATCTCACTAAAGGGTTTTCACTCTTTCGGGCTGTTTTATTGGATTTGCAGTCAGATAAAATAGTGAGAAAAGAATCACTCTTAAGTCCTGGAATGATTCTAACATGGATACTGACCTTGTTGTTCTTGCTATGTTGTAGATTCCTGCAGCAACGAACACCACAGGGCTCAATTTGCGATCCATATTGGAAAAGGAGAAGTTTGCTGGGCCAAACTTCTCAGACTGGTATAGACAGCTGAAAATTGTCCTCAAAGCTGAGAGGAAGCTGTATGTCCTTGAGTCGGCAATACCGGCTCAACCCGCTGCGAACGCCGCAAGGGCGGTTCGAGATGCTTATGAGAAGCACGTCAGTGATAGTACTGATGTCGCTTGCCTTTGTTGGGGTATGCCCTTAAGGCTAATGTTTGAGGCCTTGGGTTGTTATCAGTATCATGTATAAACTCTATGTTTATAAAGGCAATGGTTGTTATTTAGGTTGTTGCATTATCTGCTGCTATATGTATACTTCTGAATAATGTCTCAATGGTGTTCAGCTTGGCTGACATGCAGTATTGTCCTTAGTCGAGATATCTTGGTGAACATGAGACAACCTTGATATGATTAAGACTAATATGTGTTCTAATCTTATAGGATGCTTCGAGCATGGAATAAGATGTAGACTCATAGGTACATTGGATGTATTGGACTGACCCTACTTAGGATATTCAATTGCTTGTCACAATGTGAATAATCCTTATATGCAAACAAGTGGCATATTTCCTCTGACTTGAGATCACTTGTGTTTCTAAATGAGGATTGGCATTGTCTTGAGGTAGTTCAATATCATTTGAAATATAATGGTTATAGACTATCTTGGATAATGAGCATGAGTCATGTTAGGGCACTAGTGATAGATATAGGATTGCCTTCTCCTTGTTTGGAGTGTGATGTTCTAAAGGGGCCCCCTGGATGAGATGATTGAGAAAGTGTATGGCCATACCCAGATGACTATGTTCATCTGATCTAATCATTCTCATCATGTTGGAGTTACAGGCTTGACACGCTTATCCAACGAGAACATCCAGTGGCAAAGGAAACATGTATGCCTAATGAATTGAATTCACACTTGTGCTGTGTTTGGGTGTAGTCTTGGAAGACTCTTTCCTTTATATCAGGAGACAGTGATGTGTTGCTAGATACCCCTCTCTGTTCGTGATAACGTAAGTTATCGTTACCGACATTAAAGGAAACCCTTAGGGTCGCACAATTTGATGATATGGCTTACTTATGTCAGATCGTGTGGACTGAATTGTTTTGGTTCAGTTTAAAGGAATTTAAACTCTGATTGGAAGTGAGATCTGGTCTGATCATGTTTGATTGATTAGGGCTTGAGATTGGTAAGCTTCGATCGAGAGAATTGATGCTTGATCGATGAGATCAGGAGCATCAAGAGATGTGTGGTTAGATCTTGAGCCTTTCGGTTTAATAAGGTCTAGACCAAGGCTTGGTTTAATTTGGTCTTTGAACCAAATTCAATTGAACCGGTTCATCAAATGAACGCTTGGTTCAAAGGGAGATGAAGGATGCGATAGGTTCACTTGGAGTGAACGCATGAGAGATTAGATGCTTACTATTTTTAGAAGCCATGTTTTCATTTGGAAAACGACCCACGTTTTCAATCGTGAAAATGCCTCTCTCGTCGCCATCTTCTCCTCTCGACATCCCTCTCGTCTTGTGAGAGACTTGACGAAAAGAAGGAAGTTGGACAACACCAAGAGTGCATCTCATCTCCTTACATGATCAGGAATCCTTGGAGGTCTTTGCTATCACAAGGTTCACGCCAAGAAGGAAGCCCTCACCATCTTGTGTGCGTCTACTTTGGAGAAGAAGCACTCGCCTCTTTCCCTTCCAAGTCGCCATCCAAACAATGGCTATGGTAAAATCTTAATCTGATCTTTGCAAGTTAATAGGTTAATCATAAGATCATGCCACATGCGATCCTCATGGAATCCTAGTTTCCGCCCATGCAAAAATTTTATATGTGCATGTTTAGGGTTTCGCCCCCTTACAATTGGTATCAGAGCACGTTTGGCTTGATCTATATGATTGCTTTTTTTTGTGATCCATGCTTGCGTTTATGAATAGATCTAAACCCTATCATCATGCGAAATATACATGCTAATTATTAGATGTATTTTGGGTTATTACTTATAGTTGCGCATGATGTATGTTGGCGCATGTTGAATGTTGTTTTTACCACAAACTTAACATCTTGCGCGCCATCCACTTAGATCTATAAGCGCCTACTTGAAAAACTTAGACGAATTATTAGGGTTGAAGTCGTCGTCCAGTCTAGACCCAACAGCCTGATCAGACCATCTGACAGCCTAGATGGGTCGACCAGATAGCACCTATGCGCAAGCATGAGGTGGCTATAGGTCGACTGCAGAAAGGCGTGTAGCGATGTCTGATTGAGGCAACCAATGAACGCTCATGATTAAGGCCCGGGGTCACACCCGCTTGCCAAAAATCATGTGGGACGTTCAGCCCTTAAGACATGCATTGTTGGCCATGAGGTCGACTCAAGTCGGTTATGACTTGGTGCATGCAAGGGCAAGTGGGTCTGACTAGGTCTGATGAGTGGATCCCTATTAATGGACCGTTGTAAGGTAGTAGGGCACATAAGGAAATAAAATTGTTGCCAATGGGATTTTCAAAAATTTTATTTTCTTGTTTGGATCACATGTTGCTTGTCTAACCATGTTGGGTGTTTATTTCATCTTATGTGGGTTGCCCAATTTTTGTGTGCTGTGCTGGGGCCTGCGTGCCTGGATTAATTAATTGTAAATTATTTTTGTGATCTGCGAATCACATTTTAATTTATGTTAATGTGTAATTGACCTGCGAGTCAAATCATGTCTAGATAGATTAAAATGTAATTTAATCAGACATGAGCACAGAGCACACATGGCAGAGGTGCATGCAGCAAGTGGCTTCACCAGTGGGAGGTCTAGAGTTCGACTCTAGCACAGGCGCAACCAGTCTGGTGGGCGCATCTGAGCTGCAGAGGGCGCTTGGGCCCGGACTGGGCCAGATGGGATACAAGAGACCCATGAAGAGCTCAAGTGAAGACTTGTGTAAAACTAGGGTTTTACTTAGGCTTAATGGGCGTTTACCACATAAGATCATTGTGCTTTCAATTTACTGTTTTAAGTAATTTTAGCACCTGCATGATTTATCTTTCTGCTATCGCCATAGGATATGTATGATAGTAAGAAGATAAAAGGACCGTTAAAATCCAACGTTAAATATCAAGCACGTAAGCCTTCTGACGCGAAACCTCACTGTTCTGACTATCGTTGGGGCCGTGTTGTACCCACTCAGTGGGCACGCCCATCTATCTTCAGACGGTGTGTGATTACACCTGCGTGTTACAGAGAAGGGATTTATCGCTTCTCGTTGCTCAGCATAGCACGTGGTGGTCCAAGGAGTAGGTCAGGTCAGCTTGACCATGTGGGCTACATATTGAGCATATGTAAACTATATGGAGGCAGCCATCTATGGAATCAGAGACTGTGTTGTACCAACTCAGTTGGCACAGTCTTCTGGATTGCCTAGATGAAGGGGAATCGCACGGGTTGGCGATTGGCATGGATAGCCTACCGGTGATTAGTGCTTGTACTCTCTGTGCATTTTATCTCGCCTGAGCGGGACGCGGAGACCAAGTATGAAATCTGGATCCCATCTCACTAAAAGAGTGTTACTCTTTCGGACTGTTTTAATGGATTTTTCAGTCAGATAAAATAGTGAGAAAAGAATCATTCTTAAGTCCTGGATTGATTCTAACATTGATACTGACCTTGTTGTTCTTGCAATGTTGTAGATTACTGCAGCAACGAACACCACAGCGTTCAATGTGCGATCCTTACTGGAAAGGGAGAAGTTTGCTGGGCCAAACTTCTCAGACTGGTACGGACACCTTAAGATTGTTCTTAAGGCTGAGAGGAAACTGTATGTCCTTGAGACGGCAATACCGCCTCAACCCGCTGCGAACGCCGCAAGGGCGGTTCGGGATGCTTATGAGAAGCATGTCAATGATAGCATTGATGTCGCTTGCCTTATGCTTGCGTCTATGACACCAGAGCTTCAGCGTCAGCATGAGGATTTATCTGCTATTGAAATTATAGCAAATCTCAAGATGCTGTATGCTGCACAGGCAAGGACTGAACGCTATAACTTGACAAAACTTTTCTTTCAGAGCAAACTGACTGAAGGGAGTCCAGTGGGAGCTCACGTACTCAAGATGATTGAGTACAAAGAGGCTCTAGAGAAACTGGGACTGTTGGGGTATGCCCTTAAGGCTAATGTTTGAGGCCTAAGGATTGTATTAGTATCATGTAATAAACTCTTATGTTTATAAAGGCATGGTTATTATTCAGTTTGTTATATTATCTGCTGCAATAGATATACTTCTGAATAATGTCTCAATGCTGTTCAGCTAGGCTGACATGCTATATGTCCTTAGTCGATGTATCTTGGTGAACATGAGACAGCCTTGATATGGTTAAGACTAGTATGTGTTCTAATCTTATAGGATGCTTCGAGCATGGAATAAGATGTAGACTCATGGGTACATTGGATGTACTGGACAGACCCTACTAGGATATTCAATTGCTTGTCACAATGTGAATATTCCTTGATTGTATCAAGTGGCACATTTCCTCTGACTTGAGATCACTTGTGTTTCTAAATGATGATTGTCATTGTTTTGAGATAGTTCAATATCATTTGAAATATAATGATTATAGACTATCTTGGATGGTGAGCTTGAGTCAGGTTAGGGCACTAGTGATAGACATAGGATTGCCGTCTCCTTGTTTAAGGAGTGTGATGTTCTAAAGGGGCCCCCTGGATGAGATGATGAGAAAGTGTATGGCCATACCCAGATGACTGTGTTCATCTGATCTAATCATGCTCATCATATTGGAGCTACAAGCTTGACACGCTTGTCCAATAAGAACATCCAGTGGCAAAGGAAATATGTATGCTTAGTGAAGTTGATTCACACTTGTGCTGTTTTTGGGTGTAGTCTTGGAAGACTCTTTCCTTTATATCGGGAGACAGTGATGTGTTGCTAGATACCCCTCACTGATCATGATGACGTGAGTTATCGTTACCGACATTTAAAGGAAACCCTCAGGGTCGCACAATTTGATGAAATGGCTTACTTAAGTCAGATCGTGTGGACTGAATTGTTCAGGTTCAGTTTAAAGGGATTTAATCTCTGATTGTAAGTGAGATCTGGTCTGATCATGTCTGATTGATTAGGGCTTAAGATCGGTAAGCTTCGATTGAGAGAATGGATGCTGGATCGGTCAGATCAGGAGCATCAAGAGATTGACGGTCAGATCAAGAGCCTTTGGGTTTAATTGAGATCTAGACCATATTGCTTGGTTTATTTGGTCTTGGGCCAAACCGAAATGAACCAGCTCATTACATGAGCGCATGGTTCAATTGAAGAGGAATTTGCGTTGAGGGAAAAATTCATGGTCGCATGAATTGTTGGCTTTCTATTTTTAGAAAGCATGTCACAACGTGACCACCTCTCTCTCACGTCGCCTCTTCACGCCTTTGTCGCCCTCTTTTACTTTGGACGAGTAGAGACATCTCGTGTAGAGAAGTTGAGACGACAAGAGGAAAGTTTTTGCCAAGCAAGGAGTTGCTCTCTCCCTTTCCTTTCGATCAAAGACACCTTGGACGATCCTTGCTAGCACAAGGGACGACAAGAAGCAAGCCGTCGCTCATCTTGTGTGTGACGATTTGGAGGAGACCTTCGTTGTTCTCTTGCTTCCAAGGCGCCATCTAGAAATGGCCATGGTATGAATCGCATCTTCTCTATTCATGCTTCAAAAGTTGATCATATAATGCATGCTCATCGATCCTATGAAACCCTTGAATCCGCTGCCCATTTTTTGTTTGCGCCACTTTAGGGTTTCGCCCCCTATGTGGGAACCTTCAATTGGTATCAGAGCAGGTTACATGCATATTTATATGATTGCTTTGATTTTGTGTTCCATGAATGCTTAGATCTATATCATGCGTAAATTTATCATGTTAACTTGTATCATGCCGAAACCTATTTTATGTTTCATTTGCGCATGTATGTTGGCATGTAGGCGCATCTTTGTTTTATCAAAACTATATGACATGCGCGACTCACTATAGATCTAAGGCCTTACTGTAAACCCTTAGACGGGTTACTAGGGTTGAAGTCATCCCCTAGGTTAGATCCAATAGTCTGATCAGACCATCTGACAGCCTTGATGGGGTTGACCAGATAGCACCTGTGCGCGAGCATCTGGTGGCTACAGGTCGACTGCAGACAGGCGTGTAGCGATGTCTGATTGAGACGAATAGTGAACACACATGAGTTAGGCCCGGGGTCACACCCGCTTGCCAGATCTCATGAGGGTTGTTCAGCCCTGGCGCATGCATGGTTGACCTTTTGGTCCTATCTCACAGTTAGGACTTGGTGCATGCAAGGGCAGTGGATCTGACTAGGTTGGATGAGTGGATCCCTAGTAATGGACCGTTGTAAGGTTATAGGGCAAATAAGGAAAAATAAAATTAATCTCAATGGGGTTTTTTCAAAATTTTATTTTTCATGATTGGATCACATGCTGATTGGATGCCAAATGTATGTTTATTTAATCTTATGTGGGCTGCCCGTTTAATGTGTGCTGTGCTGGGGCCTGCGTGCCTGGAATTTTATTGTAAATTAATGCTTATTTTTGTGATCTGCGAATCACAGTTTAATTAATTTATAAAATATAATTGACCTGCGAGTCAATCTTGTCTAGATAGATTAATTTGTAAGTTAATCAGACAAGAGCACAGAGCACACTTGGCAGAGGCGCATGCAGCAGTGGCTTGACCAGGTGGGAGGTCCAGGGTTCGACTCTGGGACCAGGCGCATTTTCCCTGGTGGGCGCACCTCAGCTGCAAATGGCGCTTGGGCCCTGGTTTGGGCCAGATGAGCAGCTAAAGTCCCATGAAGAAAAGCAAGTGAAGACTTAAGTATCTTAAGGTCTTACTTTGGCTATGGGCTTTTACCACATAAGATCCATGCTTTCTTTTATTGTTTAAATAAGTAGAACAGCATGATTTATTTATCTTCTGCTATCACCATAGGAATTGCATGATAGTGAAGAAGACAAAAGACCGTTAAAATCCAACGCTAAAATATCAAGCTCGTTAGCCTTCTGACGCGAAACCTCACTGTTCTGATTATCGTTGGAGCCGTGTTGTACCCACTCAGTGGGCACGTCCATCTATCTTCAGACGGTGCGGGATTACACCTGCGTGTTACAGAGAAGGGATTTATCGCTTCTCGTTGCTCAGCATAGCACGTGGTGGTCCAGGGAGTAGGTCGGGTCAGCTTGACCATGTAGCCTACATATGTGGCGCATATGGTAGCACATGGAGGCAGCCATCTGTGGGGTCAGAGATTGTGTTGTACCAACTCAGTTGGCACAGTCTGCTGGATTGCCCAGATGAAGGGGAATCGAACGGGTTGGCGATTGGCTAGGGCAGCCTACCAGAGATTAGTGCTTGTACTCTCTGTGCATCTTATCTCGCCTGAGCGGGACGCGGAGACCAAGTATGAAATCTGGATCCCATCTCACTAAAAGAGTTCTACTCTTTCGGGCTGTTTTGCTGGATTTTTCAGCCAGATAAAATAGTGAGAAAAAGAATCTTTCTTAAGTCCTGATTGATTCTTAACATTGATACTGACCTTGTTGTTCTTGCATTGTTGTAGATACCTGCAGCAACGAACACCATGAGCTTCAATGTGCGATCCCTACTGGAAAGGGAGAAGTTTGCTGGGCCGAACTTCTCAGACTGGTACGGACACCTTTGTTGGGGTATGCCCTTAAGGCTAATGTTTGAGGCCTTGGGATTGTAAAAGTATCATGTAATAAACTCTTATGTTTATAAAGGCATGGTTGTTATTCAGTTAAGCTACATTGTCTGCTGCAATATATGTTCTTCTGAATAATGTCTCAAAGCTGTTCAGCTAGGCTGACATGCAGTTATGTCCTTAGTCGATGTATCTTGGTGAACATGAGACAGCCTAGTTATGGTTAAGACTAATATGTGTTCTAATCTTATAGGATGCTTCGAGCATGGAATAAGATGTAGACTCATGGGTACATTGGATGTACTGGACAGACCCTACTAGGATATTCAATTGCTTGTCACAATGTGAATAATCCTTGTTTGCTACAAGTGGCACATCTCCTCTGACTTGAGATCACTTGTGTTTCTAAATGATGATTGTCATTGTTTTGAGGTAGTTCAATATCATTTGAAACATAATGATTATAGACTATCTTGGATAATGATCATGAGTCAGGTTAGGGCACTAGTGATAGACATAGGATTGCCGTCTCCTTGTTTAAGGAGTGTGGTGTTCTAAAGGGGCCCCCCCGGCTGAGATGATTGAGAAAGTGTATGGCCATACCCAGGTGACTGTGTTCATCTGATCTAATCATGCTCATCATATTGGAGCTACAAGCTTGACACGCTTGTCCAATAAGAACATCCAGTGGCAAAGGAAATATGTATGCCTAGTGAAGCCTAGTGAAAAGGATTCACACTTGAGCTGTGTTTTGGGTGTAGTCTTGGAAGACTCTTTCCTTTATATCGGGAGACAGTGATGTGTTACTAGATACCCCTCACTGATCGTGATAATGTAAGTTATCGTTACCGACATTTAAAGGAAACCCTCAGGGTCGCACAATTTGATGATATGGCTTACTTAAGTCAGATCGTGTGGACTGAATTGTGTCGGTTCAGTTTAAAGGGATTTAAACTCTGATTGTAAGTGAGATCTGGTCTGATCATGTTTGATTGATTAGGGCTTGAGATCGGTAAGCTTCGATCGAGAGTGTTGATGCTAGATCGATCAAATCAGAAGCATCTGGAGATGAATGGTCAGATCTAGGACCTTAGGGTCTAATTCGATCTAGACTTAATGTTTGGGCTGATTTGGTTTGGTCATTGAACCAAACATCTTGAACCGGCTCATGGGTTGAGCGCAAGGTTCAGGTGGGAGAAGAGAGTTGCGCATGGTTCACTTGGTGAACGCATAACGCACGTAATCATGGCTTGCTATTTTGGGAACTCTCGGTCGGTTTTCAACGTGGGAACGTTTCCACGTTCACTTGCAACGCCTCCTCTCTATTCCTCTTGCGAATTCACTCTTGGCATTAGACGACTCACGGCTGGTGGCGTGAAGGTTGACGACAAGAGGATTCGGCCAAATTTTCATCTCATCATCCCTCAAACGATCGAGGAAGCTTTGGAGCATTGCTAGCACAAATCGCCCCAAAGAAGTAGGCCTTCTTCTTCTTGTGTGCGACAGCCTTTGGAGGAGATCTCTTTTGCTTTCTTCTTCCAAGACACCATCCAAGAGATGGCGACGGTATGGATCATTCTCACATCTATCTAAGTTGATCATATGCAATAGAAAGATCTTTGAAAGCCCTTCTTCCGCTTGCAAAATTTTATGCGCCACCCTAATAGGGTTTTCGCCCCCCCTCTCGAAAGGGGTCCTTCAACCTTAAGATCGTTCTTAAGGCAGAGAGGAAACTGTATGTCCTCGAGACGGCGATACCGCCTCAGCCCGCCCCGAACGCCGCAAGGGCGGTTCGGGAAGCCTATGAAAAGCACGTCAATGATAGCATTGATGTCGCTTGCCTGATGCTAGCGTCTATGACGCCACCGCTGCAGCGTCAGCATGAGGATATGTCGGCTATAGAAATTATAGCGAACCTTAAGATGCTGTATGCTGCACAGGCGAGGACAGAATGCTATAATCTGACAAAGCTTTTCTTTCAGAGCAAACTGGCTGAAGGGAGCCCAGTGGGAGCTCATGTGCTCAAGATGATTGGGCACAAGGAAGCTCTAGAGAAACTGGGGCATACCATCAATCAGGAGCTTGCTGTAGACATTATTCTGCAGTCTCTCCCGCCTTCATTCGACGCGTTCATCATTAACTTTAATATGAACAAAATCGATTGTACTCCGGCAGAGCTGCTGAATATGCTCTTGACTACTGAGGAAACTCTGAAGGGAAAGCCTTCGACCTCTGTCTTAATGGTTCCTTCTAGGAACAAGAAGAAGGGGAAGAAGGGCAAGACCCCTGTCAAGAATTACAGCAAGGCTCTGAAGCAAAAGGTGAAGCGGTCCAAGGAATACAGATGTTTCCACTGTGGCCAGCTGGGTCACTGGAAAAAGGACTGTAAAGCGCTCCAAGGAGATAAGAGGGGAAGCTTCGCTTCTGGCTCAGGTATTTTTGTGACTGAGGTCATGTTTTCTTCTTCTATATCATGGGTGTTGGACACTGCATGTGGAGTTCACATTTGTTCAAATGTACAGGAACTCAAGAGAAGAAGGCAGGTGGGACAGCATGAGGTGGACCTACGCGTTGGAAACGGGGCACGGGTTGCTGCTGTTGCTGTAGGAGACTATTTCATTTCTTTACCATCTGGACTTGTATTGGAACTAGACAATTGTTACTTTGTTCCCAGTATTACTAAAAATATTATCTCTATTCCTGCTCTTGTCAGGAAGGGATTTTCCTTTGAATGCAATATTTCAAAGTGTGTTTTATCTTTAGATAATATTGTTTATGCAACTGGTTCAATTAACAATGGGTTATTCATGTTGGACATGGAATGTTCTATACAAAATATTGATATTAAGAAAGCCAAGTATGCTGATGACAGCACCTTGCTATGGCATAGTCGTTTAGGCCATATTAACAAGAAACGCATTAAGCGGTTGCATGATCATGGACTGCTGGGATCATTCTCCTATGAGGAGATTGATACATGCAAGGCTTGTTTAATGGGTAAAATGACGAAGTCACCTTTTCCTCACAAAGGTCAAAGGGCTTCAGGTTTACTTGACCTTATACACAGTGATGTGTGTGGGCCATTTAGTAAACATGCCAGAGGTGGCTATCAGTACTTCATTACCTTTACTGATGATTTCAGTAGATACGGGTATGTCTATTTAATGAGACATAAAAGTGAATCTTTTGACAAGTTCAAAGAGTTCAAGAATGAAGTACAGAATCAGCTAGGCCAAAATATCAAGGCACTTCGTTCTGATCGAGGTGGAGAATACCTAAGTCATGCGTTTACTGACTATCTGAACGAGTGTGGGATTATCTCACAGCTCACTCCGCCAGGAACACCCCAATGGAATGGTGTGTCCGAGAGGAGAAATAGAACGTTACTTGATATGGTTCGTTCTATGATGAGTCAGGCTACTCTTCCATACTCCTTTTGGGGATTTGCACTGGAAACAGCTGCAAAGGTACTAAACCGAGTGCCATCCAAGGCCGTTTCAAAGACGCCATATGAGTTATGGTATGGGAAACAGCCAAGCTTGACATTTATCAGGATCTGGGGCTGCGAGGCTTATGTCAAAAAGCTCGCCTCTGGGAAACTAGAGAGCAGATCTGACAAATGTATCTTTGTCGGTTACCCTAAGGAAACTAAGGGTTATTATTTCTTCGATCCCAAAGAGAACAAGGTGTTTGTTGCTCGGACGGCCATATTTCTTGAGAAGGAGTTTCTTCTACTAGAGGCCAGTGGGAGAGAAATAAAGTTGGATGAGAATCCAGAAGAAGGACAAAGTGCTCAAGCACAGTTGGATGAGCCTGAGCCGGTAGAACAGGTTATTGAACAACCTGAGGCTCAGATATCACGGGAACCGCGAAGATCGGGAAGGATCCGTCGACAGCCTGAGCGCTATGACGGAGTCTACATCATTAATCATGATGAACCCCTCACTTATGCGGATGCGGTCAGTGGACCGGAGTCAGCGAGATGGCTTGAAGCTATGCGAGCCGAGATGGACTCCATGTCAGATAACCAAGTCTGGGATTTGGTTGATCCGCCTCCGGGAGTTATCCCTATAGGCTGTAAATGGATCTTCAAGAAGAAGATTGACATGGATGGTAACGTGGTTACCTATAAAGGCAGGCTAGTTGCGAAAGGTTTCAAACAAATCTACGGGATAGATTATGATGAAACTTTCTCACCAGTAGCTATGTTTAAGTCTATTCGGATTCTTTTCGCAATAGCAGCATATTATGATTATGAGATCTGGCAAATGGATGTGAAAACAGCTTTCCTGAATGGAAATTTGGATGAGGATGTGTATATGACACAACCAGAAGGTTTCACTAATCCATCAGATCGTCATAAGATATGCAAGTTAAAGAAGTCTATTTATGGACTTAAACAAGCATCAAGAAGCTGGAATATTCGTTTTGATGAATCAGTCACTGAATTTGGTTTCATCAAGAACGAAGATGACCCGTGTGTATATAAGAGGTTTAGTGGGAGCGTGATTACTTTCCTAGTCCTCTACGTCGATGATATCTTGATCATTGGAAATGACATTCCTGAAATGCATGCAGTTAAGGCATGGTTAAGGAAATGTTTCCAGATGAAAGATCTAGGAGAAGCAGCCTATGTGTTAGGTGTGAAGATCTACAGGGATAGATCTAAGAGGCTTCTCGGGCTGTGCCAGAGTACTTACATCGATAAAGTCCTGGAGAGATTTCATTTAGAGAATTCTAAAAAAGGATATCTTCCAGTCAGACATGGTCTGAATCTTTCAAAGAGTCAGTGTCCACAAACACAGACTGAGAAAGATGAAATGGACAATACGCCTTATGCTTCGGCTATTGGGTCCATAATGTATGCGATGTTGTGTACTCGCCCAGACGTCGCTTACGGGTTAAGCGTGACCAGTCGGTTCCAAAGTAATCCAGGTCAGGCACACTGGATTGCGGTCAAGAACATCTTAAAATATCTGCGGAGAACCAAAGATATGTTCTTGATATATGGTGGTCAGGAAGAACTCAGTATTGAAGGATATACTGATGCTTCGTTCCAGTCTGACCAGGATGATTTCTGATCGCAATCAGGCTATGTTTTTAGCTTGAATGGAGGAGCAGTGGTGTGGAAGAGTTTCAAACAGTCAACTGTTGCTGATTCCACAACAGAAGCCGAGTATGTTGCAGCCTCGGAAGCATCCAAGGAGGCAGTGTGGATTCGTAAGTTCGTGAGAGAACTTGGTGTTGTTCCTTCGAGTGCAGATCCTTTGGTTATCTTCTGTGATAACACTGGAGCAATCGCACAGGCAAAGGAACCACGGTCGCACCAGAAGTCCAAGCACATA
This sequence comes from Costus lasius, assembly GCA_027563935.2. Lineage (NCBI taxonomy): Eukaryota > Viridiplantae > Streptophyta > Magnoliopsida > Zingiberales > Costaceae > Costus > Costus lasius. The sequence goes on along the minus strand of CM050447.1, from coordinate 73,389,981 downwards.
CAGAGACGGTTTCATTTGATCAGGGAGATCATTGATCATGGCGAGATCAAAGTCTGCAAGGTACATACAGATGACAATCTGGCAGACCCGCTTACTAAGCCTCTGGCGCAGCAGAAGCATGAGAAGCACTGTAATAATATGGGTTTGAGATTTCTCAACCATTAGATTAAGTGCAAGTGGGAGATTGTTGGGGTATGCCCTTAAGGCTAATGTTTGAGGACTAAGGATTGTATCAGTATCATGTAATAAACTCTTATGTTTATAAAGGCATGGTTATTATTCAGTTTGTTATATTATCTGCTGCAATAGATATACTTCTGAATAATGTCTCAATGCTGTTCAGCTAGGCTGACATGCTATATGTCCTTAGTCGATGTATCTTGGTGAACATGAGACAGCCTTGATATGGTTAAGACTAGTATGTGTTCTAATCTTATAGGATGCTTCGAGCATGGAATAAGATGTAGACTCATGGGTACATTGGATGTACTGGACAGACCCTACTAGGATATTCAATTGCTTGTCACAATGTGAATATTCCTTGATTGTATCAAGTGGCACATTTCCTCTGACTTGAGATCACTTGTGTTTCTAAATGATGATTGTCATTGTTTTGAGATAGTTCAATATCATTTGAAATATAATGATTATAGACTATCTTGGATGGTGAGCTTGAGTCAGGTTAGGGCACTAGTGATAGACATAGGATTGCCGTCTCCTTGTTTAAGGAGTGTGATGTTCTAAAGGGGCCCCCTGGATGAGATGATGAGAAAGTGTATGGCCATACCCAGATGACTGTGTTCATCTGATCTAATCATGCTCATCATATTGGAGCTACAAGCTTGACACGCTTGTCCAATAAGAACATCCAGTGGCAAAGGAAATATGTATGCTTAGTGAAGTTGATTCACACTTGTGCTGTTTTTGGGTGTAGTCTTGGAAGACTCTTTCCTTTATATCGGGAGACAGTGATGTGTTGCTAGATACCCCTCACTGATCGTGATGACGTGAGTTATCGTTACCGACATTTAAAGGAAACCCTCAGGGTCGCACAATTTGATGAAATGGCTTACTTAAGTCAGATCGTGTGGACTGAATTGTTCAGGTTCAGTTTAAAGGGATTTAATCTCTGATTGTAAGTGAGATCTGGTCTGATCATGTCTGATTGATTAGGGCTTAAGATCGGTAAGCTTCGATTGAGAGAATGGATGCTGGATCGGTCAGATCAGGAGCATCAAGAGATTGACGGTCAGATCAAGAGCCTTTGGGTTTAATTGAGATCTAGACCATATTGCTTGGTTTATTTGGTCTTGGGCCAAACCGAAATGAACCAGCTCATTACATGAGCGCATGGTTCAATTGAAGAGGAATTTGCGTTGAGGGAAAAATTCATGGTCGCATGAATTGTTGGCTTTCTATTTTTAGAAAGCATGTCACAACGTGACCACCTCTCTCTCACGTCGCCTCTTCACGCCTTTGTCGCCCTCTTTTACTTTGGACGAGTAGAGACATCTCGTGTAGAGAAGTTGAGACGACAAGAGGAAAGTTTTTGCCAAGCAAGGAGTTGCTCTCTCCCTTTCCTTTCGATCAAAGACACCTTGGACGATCCTTGCTAGCACAAGGGACGACAAGAAGCAAGCCGTCGCTCATCTTGTGTGTGACGATTTGGAGGAGACCTTCGTTGTTCTCTTGCTTCCAAGGCGCCATCTAGAAATGGCCATGGTATGAATCGCATCTTCTCTATTCATGCTTCAAAAGTTGATCATATAATGCATGCTCATCGATCCTATGAAACCCTTGAATCCGCTGCCCATTTTTTGTTTGCGCCACTTTAGGGTTTCGCCCCCTATGTGGGAACCTTCAGGGACACACCATCAATCAGGAGCTTGTTGTAGACATTATCCTACAGTCTCTCCCGGCCTCTTTCGATCCGTTCATCATTAATTTTAATATGAACAAGATCGACTGTACCCCGGCAGAGTTACTGAACATGCTCTATACTACAGAGCAGACTCTTGAGAAGGGAAAGCCTTCATCCTCTGTCTTGATGATTCCTTCAAGGAACAAGAAGAAGGGGAAGAAGGGCAAAACCCCTATCAAGAGCTATAACAAGGCTCTGAAACAAAAGATGAAGCGGTCGAAGGACAACAGATGCTTCCATTGTGGTCAGCTGGGTCACTGGAAGAAGGACTGTAAAGCGCTCCAAGGAGATAAGAAGGGAAGCAAGCCTTTCGCTTCTGGCTCAGGTATTTTTGTGACGGAAGTCATGGTATCTTCTTCTATTTCATGGGTGTTGGACACTGCATGTGGAGTTCACATTTGTTCAAATGTACAGGAACTCAAGAGAAGAAGACAGGTGGGACAGCATGAGGTGGACCTACGAGTTGGAAACGGGGCACGGGTTGCTGTTGTTGCTGTAGGACAATATAACATCTCTTTACCATCTGGTCTTGTATTAGAACTGGACAATTGTTATTTTGTACCAAGCATAACTAAGAATATTATCTCTATTCCTGCTCTTGTCAGGAAAGGGTTTTCCTTTGAATGCAAAACTTCAAAGTGTTGTATTTCATTAGATAATATTGTTTATGCTACTGGGTCAATTAACAATGGGTTATTCATGTTGGACATGGAATGTTTTGTACAACAGATTGATAATAAGAAAGCCAAGTATGCTGATGACAGCACCTTGCTATGGCATAGTCGTTTAGGCCATATTAGCAAGAAGCGCATTAAGCGGTTGCATGACCATGGACTGCTGGGATCATTCTCCTATGAGGAGCTTGATACATGCAAAGCTTGTTTAATGGGTAAAATGACGAAGTCTCCTTTTTCTAATAAAGGTCAAAGGGCTTCAGGTTTACTTGACCTCATTCACAGTGATGTGTGTGGGCCATTTAGTAAACATGCTAGAGGTGGCTATTCATACTTCATTACCTTTACTGATGATTTCAGTAGATATGGTTATGTCTATCTGATGAGACATAAAAGTGAATCTTTTGACAAGTTCAAAGAGTTCAAAAATGAAGTACAGAATCAGTTAGGCCGAAATATCAAGGCACTTCGCTCAGATCGAGGTGGAGAATACTTGAGTCGAGAGTTTACTGACTATCTGAAGGAGTGTGGGATTATCTCACAGCTCACTCCGCCAGGAACACCGCAATGGAATGGTGTATCCGAGAGGAGAAATAGAACCTTATTGGATATGGTTCGTTCAATGATGAGTCAGGCTACTCTACCTTACTCCTTTTGGGGATTTGCACTGGAAACAGCTGCAATGGTACTAAACAGAGTGCCATCCAAGGCCGTTTCAAAGACTCCATATGAGTTATGGTATGGGAAACAGCCGAGCCTGACATTTATTAAAATCTGGGGTTGCGAGGCTTATGTGAAAAAGCTCGCCTTTGGGAAACTGGAGAGCAGATCTGATAAATGTATCTTTGTCAGTTACCCTAAAGAAACTAAGGGTTATTATTTCTATGATCCCAAAGAGAACAAAGTATTTGTTGCTCGTACGGCTATTTTTCTTGAGAAGGAATTTCTTCTGCAAGAGGCCAGTGGGAGAGAAATAAAGCTGGATGAGAATCTAGAAGAAGGACAAAGTAGTCAAACTCAGTTGGATGAGCTTGAGCCAATAGAACAGGTTACTGAGCAACCTGAGGCTCAGATATCACGGGAACCGCGAAGATCGGGAAGGATCCGTCGACAGCCTGAGCGCTATGACGGAGTCTACATCATTGATGATGAACCCCTCACTTATGCGGATGCGGTCAGTGGACCGGAATCAGCAAGATGGCTTGAATCTATGCATGCCGAGATGGACTCCATGTCAGATAACCAAGTCTGGGATTTGGTTGATCCGCCTCAGGGAGTAATCCCTATAGGCTGTAAGTGGATCTTCAAAAAGAAGATTGACATGGATGGTAACGTGGTTACCTATAAAGGCAGGCTAGTTGCGAAAGGTTTCAAACAAATCTACGGGATAGATTATGATGAAACTTTCTCTCCTGTAGCTATGTTCAAGTCTATTCGGATTATTCTCACGATAGCCGCATATTATGATTATGAGATCTGGCAGATGGATGTGAAGACCGCTTTCCTTAATGGAAAACTGGAAGAGGATGTGTATATGACACAACCTGAAGGTTTCATCAATCCATCAGATCGTCATAAAGTATGCAAATTAAAGAAGTCCATTTATGGACTTAAGCAAGCATCGAGAAGCTGGAATATTCGTTTTGATGAATCAATCTGTGAATTTGGTTTCATCAAAAATGAAGATGACCCGTGTGTATATAAGAGGTTTAGTGGGAGCGTGATTACTTTCCTAGTCCTCTACGTCGATGATATCTTGATCATTGGAAACGATATTCCTGAACTGCATGCCGTCAAAGCATGGTTAAGAAAATGTTTCCAGATGAAAGATTTAGGAGAAGCAGCCTATGTATTAGGTGTGCGGATCTACAGAGATAGATCTAAGAGGCTTCTCGGGCTGTGCCAGAGTACTTACATCGATAAAGTCCTGGAGAGATTCCATTTAAAAAATTCTAAAAGAGAATATCTTCCAGTCAGACATGGTCTGAATCTTTCTAAGAGCCAGTGTCCTCAAACACAATCTGAGAAAGATATGTTCTTGATATATGGAGGTCAGGAAGAACTCAGTATTGAAGGATATACTGACGCTTCATTCCAATCTGACCAGGATGATTTCCGATCGCAATCAGGCTATGTTTTTAGCTTGAATGGAGGAGCAGTGGTGTGGAAAAGTATCAAACAATCAATTGTTGCTGATTCCACAACAGAAGCCGAGTATGTTGCAGCCTCGGAAGCATCCAAGGAGGCAGTGTGGATTCGTAAGTTCGTTCAAGAACTTGGTGTTGTTCCTTCGAGTGTAGATCCATTGGTTATCTTCTGTGATAACACTGGAGCCATAGCACAAGCAAAGGAACCACGGTCTCACCAGAAGTCCAAGCACATACAGAGAAGGTTTCATTTGATCCGTGAGATCATAGATCTTGCAGAGATCAAGATCTGCAAGGTTCATACAGATGACAATCTAGCTGACCTGCTTACAAAGCCTCTGGCGCAGCAGAAGCATGAGAAGCACTGTAATAATATGGGTTTGAGATTTCTCAACCATTAGATTAAGTGCAAGTGGGAGATTGTTGGGGTATGCCCTTAAGGCTAATGTTTGAGGCCTTGGGTTGTTATCAGTATCATGTATAAACTCTATGTTTATAAAGGCAATGCTTGTTATTCAGGTTGTTGCATTATCTGCTGCTATATGTATACTTCTAAATAATGTCTCAATGGTGTTCAGCTTGGCTGACATGCAGTATTGTCCTTAGTCGAGATATCTTGGTGAACATGAGACAACCTTGATATGATTAAGACTAATATGTGTTCTAATCTTATAGGATGCTTCGAGCATGGAATAAGATGTAGACTCATAGGTACATTGGATGTACTGGACTGACCCTACTTAGGATATTCAATTGCTTGTCACAATGTGAATAATCCTTATATGCAAACAAGTGGCATATTTCCTCTGACTTGAGATCACTTGTGTTTCTAAATGAGGATTGGCATTGTCTTGAGGTAGTTCAATATCATTTGAAATGTAATGGTTATAGACTATCTTGGATAATGAGCATGAGTCATGTTAGGGCACTAGTGATAGATATAGGATTGCCTTCTCCTTGTTTGGAGTGTGATGTTCTAAAGGGGCCCCCTGGATGAGATGATTGAGAAAGTGTATGGCCATACCCAGATGACTATGTTCATCTGATCTAATCATTCTCATCATGTTGGAGTTACAGGCTTGACACGCTTGTCCAACGAGAATATCCAGTGGCAAAGGAAACATGTATGCCTAATGAATTGAATTCACACTTGTGCTGTGTTTGGGTGTAGTCTTGGAAGACTCTTTCCTTTATATCGGGAGACAGTGATGTGTTGCTAGATACCCCTCTCTGTTCGTGATAACGTAAGTTATCGTTACCGACATTAAAGGAAACCCTTAGGGTCGCACAATTTGATGATATGGCTTACTTATGTCAGATCGTGTGGACTGAATTGTTTTGGTTCAGTTTAAAGGAATTTAAACTCTGATTGGAAGTGAGATCTGGTCTGATCATGTTTGATTGATTAGGGCTTGAGATTGGTAAGCTTCGATCGAGAGAATTGATGCTTGATCGATGAGATCAGGAGCATCAAGAGATGTGTGGTTAGATCTTGAGCCTTTCGGTTTAATAAGGTCTAGACCAAGGCTTGGTTTAATTTGGTCTTTGAACCAAATTCAATTGAACCGGTTCATCAAATGAACGCTTGGTTCAAAGGGAGATGAAGGATGCGATAGGTTCACTAGGAGTGAACGCATGAGAGATTAAATGCTTACTATTTTTAGAAGCCATGTTTTCATTTGGAAAACGACCCACGTTTTCAATCGTGAAAACGCTTCTCTCGTCGCCATCTTCTCCTCTCGACATCCCTCTCGTCTTGTGAGAGACTTGACGAAAAGAAGGAAGTTGGACAACACCAAGAGTGCATCTCATCTCCTTACACGATCAGGAATCCTTGGAGGTCTTTGCTAGCACAAGGTTTACGCCAAGAAGGAAGCCCTCACCATCTTGTGTGCGTCTACTTTGGAGAAGAAACACTCGCCTCTTTCCCTTCCAAGTCGCCATCCAAACAATGGCTATGGTAAAATCTTAATCTGATCTTTGCAAGTTAATAGGTTAATCATAAGATCATGCCACATGCGATCCTCATGGAATCCTAGTTTTCGCCCATGCAAAAATTTTATATGTGCATGTTTAGGGTTTCGCCCCCTTACAGCCTTATGCTTGCGTCAATGACGCCCGAGCTCCAGCGTCAGCATGAGGATTTGTCTACTATTGATATTATAGCAAATCTCAAAATACTGTATGCTGCACAGGCAAGGACAGAACGCTATAACTTGACAAAACTTTTCTTTCATAGCAAACTGACTGAAGGGAGTCCAGTGGGAGCTCACGTACTCAAGATGATTGGGTACAAAGAAGCTCTAGAGAAACTGGGACATACCATCAATCAAGAACTTGTTGTAGACATCATCTTGCAGTCTCTCCCGGCTTCTTTCGATGCGTTCATTATTAATTTTAACAAAATCGACTGTACCCCGGCAGAATTACTGAACATGCTCTGCACAACAGAGCAGACTCTTGAGAAGGGAAAACCTTCATCCTCTGTCTTGATGGTTCCCTCACGGAACAAGAAGAAGGGGAAGAAGGGGAAAACCCCTATCAAGAGCTATAACAAGGCTTTGAAACAAAAGGTGAAGCGGTCAAAGGATAACAGATGCTTCCATTGTGGCCAGCTGGGTCACTGGAAGAAGGACTGTAGAGCGCTCCAAGGAGAGAAGAAGGGAAGCAAGTCTTTCACTTCTGGCTCAGGTATTTTCGTGACTGAAGTCATGGTTGCTTCTTCTATTTCATGGGTGTTGGACACTGCATGTGGAGTTCACATTTGTTCAAATGTGCAGGAACTCAAGAGAAGAAGACAGGTGGGACAGCATGAGGTGGACCTACGAGTTGGAAACGGGGCACGGGTTGCTGCTGTTGCTGTAGGGGAATATAACATCTCTTTACCATCTGGTTTTGTATTAGAACTTGACAATTGTTATTTTGTACCAAGCATAACGAAGAATATTATCTCTATTCCTGCTCTTGTCAGGAAAGGTTTTTCTTTTGAATGCAAAACTTCACAGTGTTGTATTTCATATGATAATATTGTTTATGCAACTGGGTCGATTAACAATGGGTTATACATGTTGGACATGGAATGTTCTGTACAACAAATTGATAATAAGAAAGCCAAGTATACTGATCACAGCACCTTGTTATGGCATAGTCGTCTAGGCCATATTAACAAGAAGCGCATTAAGCGGTTGCATGACCATGGACTGCTGGGATCATTCTCCTATGAGGAGCTTGATACATGCAAAGCTTGTTTAATGGGTAAGATGACGAAGACTCCTTTTTCTAATAAAGGTGAAAGAGCTTCAGGTTTACTTGACCTTATTCACAGTGATGTGTGTGGGCCATTTAGTAAACATGCCAGAGGTGGCTATTCATACTTCATTACTTTTACTGATGATTTCAGTAGGTATGGTTATGTCTGTTGGTGTATATGCCCTAGGACCTAGCTTTGGTCAACTTATGTACTACTTGACATTGATATTTATATATCATTCTGGCATTGTCGTTATCATTGTCTGTCTACACCTGCGATTGTGTACTTACATGATAATGTCCCTGGAGACAGATTGGATCTGTGCTCAAATAATCATCCCCAGTCAATGTACCTTAGTAGATATGGGACAACTATGGTACTTGTAAAACTGGTATGTGGGCTGGTTAGGCACGGGGTGCTAACGCAGACACATGGGTATATTATGGGAGGATATACTGGATAGACCCGCTATGAGGCTATGACTTGGTGTCATGAGTTATCCTCATAAGTGACAGGAGATGCATTGATCCCTTGACTTGAGGTCATTGATCATTCTATATGGTTAGAGACTTGCTTTGATGCAACCTAACACCTTGCCGTAGTTGGAAGGTCATAAAGGTTATCATTGAGCGTGTCACGACCCATATGAGAAGGTCAATGGACAGACATAGGATTTGCCCCTTCCTTTGGGAAGCTTGATATCCATGGAGCTCCTCTATGGTTCTATGACTGAAAGTGTATGGCCATACCCAGGTAAGAACCTGATTTAGTCATAGCCATGTGATTGGGTGAAAACAAGTGGTGACACACTTGTCCAATCGGATATCAGTTCAGCAAAGAGACTGTAATGCATCTGTACCTAGTTGCGATGATGGGGATGTCGATGTCGATATCCATTCCAATGACCTGGGTAGCAGCGATGCACTTCTAGGTGCCGCTCACTACTTGTGGTGACCTTTGGTCAGCACTGCCAGCGTCAGAGGAACCTACAGGGTCGCACACCTTGATACTTGAGTTCTCGTATTGATCGGGAAGCCTTATGATCGAGTTATTGGATAACTCGGATCTTATTGGGAGATTTCATCAGCGCCAATGGGCCTGATGAGATGGAAGAATATTATTGGAGCCAAACTTCATTTTTGGCAGGTTGACCCGTATTTGACCATGGTTGGTCACATTTGAATTAGGGTTGCATTGGATTGGATCCAAGTGCTTAATCAACCCATGTAATGGAGTTTGGGCTAGCTCATTATCCAATGAGACCCAATAACAAGTTCTCATGAAGAGATGAGAGGCTAAAAGGGTATAATGGGGAGAGACCCAACCCCATTGGCGCCTAAGGGGCATAATGGGGTTAGGGTGGCAAAATTGCTTCATTAAGGAAGCAATTGGCGCCTAGCCCTCTTCCATTAATCGAATGCATGCCTTTAAGGCATTACTTGGGGCGCAAGGCAAGGCCTTGGCGCACAAGGAAGGCGTGGAGCTTAATGAGGAAAGGTTGAATGAGAATTAAGGAAATGTCTTGGAGACTTTCCTTATCTCAAACCTCCTCATCCTAGCCCTACACTTGTCTTGATCCTAGCCCATACCCTAACCGCCTCTTGCCCTATAAATGAGACCCTAATCGCCCCCTCATAAGGATGATCGACTCTTGAAGGCATGAATACAAGAGGAGGGGCGAAACCAAAGGTTTGAAGGGCGACAACTCCAAGAAGTGGCGCATCTTCTTCTTCCATCAAACCCTAGCCGCAAGCTTCATCCTTTCTTCCTCCTTTGGCGCACGAGAGTTGAAGGCTTGGCGGCATTCTCCTTATTCCTCTCTTCTTTATCAATTGGCGCTTCTACCTTGGAGGTGGCGCAAGTACTGAAGAGGGAGCACAAGGCTTGGATCTTCTTCCCGAGGCTAGCACCGGGCGAGGAAGAAGAGAACTCAAGAGATCCGTGTGTGTGAGACTGCAGAGGGCGGACACTTGGACGCCTACATCGGCATCGCTCTCTTCTTTGCTCTAAGGTATTTCCTAACTCATCGTGTCGACTCCCTTGCATGCGATCTTCACTGGGTTTTTGGGACCGGCCTGTTTCGGGGACATTCTTCCGCTGTGCAAATATGTAAAATGTCCCCGGGGTTTCCCAACAGTGGTATCAGAGCGACTTGCAAGCCTCGAACGATGTTTTATGCTTTTCTTTCATGCTCACATGCCATGTCTCTATTTTCGTAAATAGCATGATGCATGGCAATCAATTTTTCTAAAAGTAGAAAAATTAGGGTTTCTTGTTTCTATCATCCTCTCAATCTCTTTTGGATTTTTGGACTATTTTTCTTGTTTGATTTAAAGATCAAAGGCGCACGTAATTTTGTCAAGTAGGACGGGCATTGTGTCTCCGGACTGGCCAGGTCTCTTGATATGACAAAATTGCCAGCCGAAAGGATCTCTGAAATCGTCTTGAAAAATAAATCGCAATTAACCAAAAGATTTGTGAGAAGAAGATGAGAAGAAGAGACTAGTTTTATGAAAAAGTAAAATTTCTGATTTTATGTTTTTCATGAGCATGTAGAATTGCATGAGTAAATACCTTGATTGTGCATGATGTTGTGATCATTAGTCAAGCCACCTTTGCATGCCTGTGATGTATCCTTGTGAGGCCTGCGTGCCGCTTTTCCTTTTTCAAAGAAGAAGATTAGGGTGGCGCATGTACTTGGAGCTTGGCGCATGCATCGAAGGAAGAGGCGCAACAAGCTTGCATAGTGGCGCAAGTTTGGCATGGCCGAACCCTTGGGTTTGTGTGCTAGCTAACTTGGCTTCTTGCATGGTGGCGCATCCTCCACAAAGAAAGACCATGGCATTGGCCGAACCTTTGGGGTCTACCCTTAGGGTTTGTGAGCTAAACCATGTGGGAAGGACCTTGGAGCCGACCTTGAGGACCAAGATAGAGGGCGGCAAGGCTAGGTCTATTTTAGGGGCTTGAGTCCTATGTCAAGAGTTGAATCTCCTTAGGCATGAGTTGATTCAATGTCTTGAAAGGGCTTTGATCACATCATCCTTCACTGCTTTCCCTATCTGATAAAAGCATGCCTGAAATGTTTTATCGTTATGTTATCACTATAGGAGAGCATGCCTGTATTGTTAGACATAAGATAAAATGTAGGATGATGAGACTTAAAAACCCTCAAAGAAATATCAAGTCTAGTAGCCTTCTAACGCGTAGCCCTCACTAAGCTATCGATCAGTGGAGTTGTGAATTGTTTCCCACCCTCGTGGGACACACCCACTTATCTTTAGAAAGTGCGTGGTGACAATGATTTCCCCAGTCCAGTTTTAACCTGGACGTGCCTTCGCAAGGAAACTCGTTGGCCCTGGGCATAACGGTTAGGAATGGACTTGACTAGAAGTTCACATGTGCTGGGCACATGGTGAAATTCTAGAGGCATCGTTGAAAGGTTAGGGTTTCATGTTGTATCCAGCCTTCGCTGGACATGAAACGCCTAGACTGTTTCAATAAAGGGAGTTGCTTGGAGCAACCGGCCGGCGCGCCCACCTTGTGAAGCATGGGTCACTTTGTGCATCTCATCCCACCCTCGTGGGACGCGAAGCCTCATGCGAAATAAGGATCCCATCTCACTAGGAAGTCTTAAACTTCCGGATTGACTTTGTGGGTTGTCAATTCGAATCAAAATAGTGGGAGCCATAATCATTTAAAACAAGTCCAGTTTAAAATGATTCAAAGTAGTACTAATCTGCTATTTCTTGGGTGTTGTAGAACAATGGCTGTGAACAATGGCAGATGGTCACTGCGATCTACCCTGGAAAGGGATAAGTTGGTTGGATCCAACTTAAAGGATTGGTATATGAACTTGAGAATTGTGCTCAAGCTCGAGAGGAAACTATATATCCTTGAGAAACCAATTCCTGAGCCACTTCCATGCTCGGCCTCAGCGGCTGAGAAGGATGCTTATGATAAGCATCAAGTTGATACTTTGGAGGTTGCACAATTGATGCTAACCAACATGTCGCCCGAGGTAAGAGGGCAATATGAATCTAAGAGTGCCTCTGAAATCATTTCTAATCTTAGGCAGCTCTTTAATACATTGGTTGAGCTCAACCCTCCTAAAGTAGACATTCAGTGTGTTGAGCCCAAAGGCTTAACTAAAACACTGAAAATAAAGATGGAAAGAGTCAGGGATAATAAGTGCTATTCATGTGGAAGACCACCTCACATGATAAAGGATATGGTTCGACTTCAGAATGAGGAGAAGAGAGGCAAGGCTTCGTCTTCTAGCTCAGGTATTCATGTTACAGAAGTCAATCTTTCTACTTCTATGTCATGGGTATTGGATACCGCATGTGGAGCTCATATTTGTACAAATATGCAGGGGCTCAAGAAAAGTAGAACGGTGAAGCCTGGAGAGATAGACCTACGAGTTGGAAACGGGGCACAGGTTGCTGCTGTTACTGTAGGCGTTTTGACTCTCTCCTTGCCTTCTGGACTTCACTTGGAACTAGATAATTGCTTCTATGTACCTTCTCTTACAAAGAACATTATATCCATTCCTTGCTTAGCAAGGAAGGGCTTTAAATTTGAAATAAATAAGAACTCTTGTTCTTTTTCATTTGCAAACATGTTCTATGGGAAGGGCACTTTATGCAATGGTCTGTATATCTTGGATATGGAAAGTTCTATTTGTAACATAAGTAATAAAAGGACCAAACTGAGTGGTTCAGTTGGTGCTTTCCTATGGCACTGTCGATTGGCCCATATAAACAAGAATCGCATCCAACAACTCCATGCAAATGGATTGTTAGATTCAAGTTCCTTGGAGGAATTTAATACTTGTGAACCTTGTTTATTAGGGAAAATGACAAAAGCGCCCTTCACCAAGATTGGTGAGAGGACAGGAGGTTTATTGGATCTCATACATACTGATGTGTGTGGGCCTTTCAATAAACAAGCCAGAGGAGGGTACAACTACTTCATTACCTTCACTGATGACTTCAGTAGGTATGGTTATGTCTACCTAATAAGACATAAGTCTGAATCCTTTGAGAAATTCAAGGAGTTCAAGAATGAAGTAGAGAACCAGCTTGGAAGATCCATTAAAGCTCTTCGATCAGATCGAGGTGGAGAATACCTGAGCGGTGAGTTCTTTGACTATCTAAAGGAGTGTGGGATCATATCCCAACTCACTCCTCCTGGGACACCTCAATGGAATGGTGTATCTGAGAGGAGAAATCAAACTTTATTGGATATGGTTCGATCTATGATGAGTCATGCAACTCTACCTCCCTCATTCTGGGGGCATGCACTAGAGACAGCTTCTCTGATACTGAATAACGTTCCATCTAAGAGTGTCTCCAAAATGCCATACGAGGTATGGACTGGGAGACGCCCTAATCTCACTTTTATCAGAATCTGGGGATGTGAGGCTTATGTCAAACGTCAGGATTCTAGCAAGCTAGAACCTAGATCTGATAAGTGTGTGTTTGTGGGGTATCCTAAGGAAACTAGAGGATACTACTTCTATGTCCCAGCCGAGAACAAAGTTTTTGTTGCTCGGGGAGCTGTCTTTCTGGAGAAAGAATTTCTCATGAAAGAAGTTAGTGGGAGGAAGTTTGACTTGGATGAGGTCCAAGTGCAACCACAAGATATAGAGATGGAATCTGAGCCACCTGCACCGGTTGTTGGACAACCAGAGGCTCAGACACAGGTCCCACGTAGATCTGGGAGGATTCGTCGTGCACCTGAGAGGTATGGGTCGCTGCCGACCCAACACGATGGAATCTTCATCATTGAGGATGAACCCAGGACCTACGATGACGCGGTCAGTGGACCGGACTCCGAGAAATGGCTTGACGCCATGCGATCCGAGATGGATTCCATGTCAGCTAACCAAGTCTGGGATTTGGTTGAGCCGCCTGATGGGGTAACACCCATTGGATGCAAATGGGTTTTCAAGAAGAAAACAGACATGGATGGCAACATAGTTACCTATAAAGGTAGATTGGTGGCTAAAGGATTTAAACAAGTCCACGGGGTGGACTATGATGAAACCTTCTCGCCAGTTGCCATGATTAAATCCATTCGGATTCTACTTGCAATAGCTGCATATCATAACTATGAGATATGGTAGATGGATGTGAAAACAGCGTTCCTTAACGGGAAGCTGACTGAGGATGTGTATATGTCACAACCTGATGGTTTCATCCATCCTGCAGAGGCTAGTAAAATCTGCAGGCTAAAGAGATCCATTTATGGATTAAAGCAAGCATCTCGAAGTTGGAATCTTCGATTTGATGAAGCCGTGAGAGATTATGGCTTTATCAAAAGCGAAGATGACGCCTGTGTATACAGAAAATTCAGTGGGAGCTTGGTAATTTTTTTGGTCTTGTATGTCGATGACATACTGCTCATCGGAAACGACATCCCTAGTCTTCAAGCTGTAAAGACATGGTTGGGGAAGTGTTTCGAGATGAAAGACTTAGGGGAGGCCGCCTATATTCTAGGCATGAGGATCTACCGGGATAGATCCAAGAGACTCTTAGCCCTTAGTCAGAGTACTTACATTGATAAGGTACTGGAGAGGTTCTACATGGAGCAATCCAAGAAAGGATACCTTCCAGTGAGACATGGCCTTACTCTTTCAAAGAGCCAGTGTCCTACAACACAGGCTGAGAGGGATGACATGAGTCGAATTCCTTATGCTTCGGCAGTAGGATCGATCATGTATGCAATGTTGTGTACTAGACCAGATGTGGCATATGCTGTGAGCATAACCAGCCGATACCAATCCAATCCTAGTCTGCAGCACTGGGTGGCTGTAAAGAACATCCTAAAGCATCTGAGAAGAACTAAGGATCTGTTCTTGGTCTATGGGGGACAAGAAGAGCTCAGTATACAGGGCTACACTGATGCTTCATTCCAGTCTGACCCTGACGACTTTAGATCGCAATCTGGCTATGTGTTCAAGTTGAATGGAGGCGCTGTATGCTGGAAGAGCTTCAAGCAATCTACCATAGCAGATTCTACAACCGAAGCTGAGTATGTAGCTGCTTCTGAGGCAGCCAAGGAAGCTGTTTGGATAAGAAAGTTCTTATGTGATCTTCAAGTGGTACCTAGTGCAATGGACCCCATTGAACTCTACTGTGACAACAATGGAGCAATTGCACAAGCTAAGGAACCACGGTCTCATCAAAGATCCAAACACATACTCAGAAGATTTCACCTGATCAGAGAGATCATAGATAGAGGTGATGTCAAGATTAGCAGAGTAGACACAGATAACAATCTAGCAGACCCATTGACCAAGGCTTTGGCGCAGCAGAAGCATGATGGTCACGCTAGAGATATGGGGTTGAGATTGCTCAACTTCTAGGTCTTAGTGCAAGTGGGAGATTGTTGGTGTATATGCCCTAGGACCTAGTTTTGGTCAACTTATGTACTACTTGACATTGATATTTATATATCATTCTGGCATTGTCGTTATCATTGTCTATCTACACCTGCGATTGTGTACTTACATGATAATGTCCCTGGAGACAGATTGGATCTGTGCTCAAATAATCATCCCCAGTCAATGTACCTTAGTAGATATGGGACAACTATGGTACTTGTAAAACTGGTATGTGGGCTGGTTAGGCACGGGGTGCTAACGCAGACACATGGGTATATTATGGGAGGATATACTGGATAGACCCGCTATGAGGCTATGACTTGGTGTCATGAGTTATCCTCATAAGTGACAGGAGATGCATTGATCCCTTGACTTGAGGTCATTGATCATTCTATATGGTTAGAGACTTGCTTTGATGCAACCTAACACCTTGCCGTAGTTGGAAGGTCATAAAGGTTATCATTGAGCGTGTCACGACCCATATGAGAAGGTCAATGGACAGACATAGGATTTGCCCCTTCCTTTGGGAAGCTTGATATCCATGGAGCTCCTCTATGGTTCTATGATTGAAAGTGTATGGCCATACCCAGGTAAGAACCTGATTTAGTCATAGCCATGTGATTGGGTGAAAACAAGTGGTGACACACTTGTCCAATTGGATATCAGTTCGGCAAAGAGACTGTAATGCATCTGTACCTAGTTGCGATGATGGGGATGTCGATGTCGATATCCATTCCAATGACCTGGGTAGCAGCGATGCACTGCTAGGTGCCGCTCACTACTTGTGGTGACCTTTGGTCAGCACTGCCAGCGTCAGAGGAACCTACAGGGTCGCACACCTTGATACTTGAGTTCTCGTATTGATCGGGAAGCCTTATGATCGAGTTATTGGATAACTCGGATCTTATTGGGAGATTTCATCAGCGCCAATGGGCCTGATGAGATGGAAGAATATTATTGGAGCCAAACTTCATTTTTGGCAGGTTGACCCGTATTTGACCATGGTTGGTCACATTTGAATTAGGGTTGCATTGGATTGGATCCAAGTGCTTAATCAACCCATGTAATGGAGTTTGGGCTAGCTCATTATCCAATGAGACCCAATAACAAGTTCTCATGAAGAGATGAGAGGCTAAAAGGGTATAATGGGGAGAGACCCAACCCCATTGGCGCCTAAGGGGCATAATGGGGTTAGGGTGGCAAAATTGCTTCATTAAGGAAGCAATTGGTGCCTAGCCCTCTTCCATTAATCGAATGCATGCCTTTAAGGCATTACTTGGGGCGCAAGGCAAGGCCTTGGCGCACAAGGAAGGCGTGGAGCTTAATGAGGAAAGGTTGAATGAGAATTAAGGAAATGTCTTGGAGACTTTCCTTATCTCAAACCTCCTCATCCTAGCCCTACACTTGTCTTGATCCTAGCCCATACCCTAACCGCCTCTTGCCCTATAAATGAGACCCTAATCGCCCCCTCATAAGGATGATCGACTCTTGAAGGCGTGAATACAAGAGGAGGGGCGAAACCAAAGGTTTGAAGGGCGACAACTCCAAGAAGTGGCGCATCTTCTTCTTCCATCAAACCCTAGCCGCAAGCTTCATCCTTTCTTCCTCCTTTGGCGCAAGAGAGTTGAAGGCTTGGCGGCATTCTCCTTATTCCTCTCTTCTTTATCAATTGGCGCTTCTACCTTGGAGGTGGCGCAAGTACTGAAGAGGGAGCACAAGGCTTGGATCTTCTTCCCGAGGCTAGCACCGGGCGAGGAAGAAGAGAACTCAAGAGATCCGTGTGTGTGAGACTGCAGAGGGCGGACACTTGGACGCCTACATCGGCATCGCTCTCTTCTTTGCTCTAAGGTATTTCCTAACTCATCGTGTCGACTCCCTTGCATGCGATCTTCACTGGGTTTTTGGGACCGGCCTGTTTCGGGGACATTCTTCCGCTGTGCAAATATGTAAAATGTCCCCGGGGTTTCCCAACAATGTCTATTTAATGAGACATAAGAGTGAATCTTTTGACAAGTTCAAAGAATTCAAAAATGAAGTACAAAATCAGTTAGGCCGACATATCAAAACACTTCGATCAGATCGAGGTGGAGAATACTTGAGTCGTGAGTTCACTGACTATCTAAAGGAGTGTGGGATCATCTCATAGCTCACTCCGCCAGGAACACCGCAATGGAATGGTGTGTCCGAGAGGAGGAATAGAACCTTATTGGATATGGTTCGCTCTATGATGAGTCAGGCTACTCTACCTTACTCCTTTTGGGGATTTGCACTGGAAACAGCTGCAAAGGTGCTAAACCGAGTGCCATCCAAGGCTGTTTCAAAGACACCATATGAGTTATGGTATGAAAAACAGCCGAGCTTGACATTTATCAAAATCTGGGGTTGCGAGGCTTATGTCAAAAAGCTCGCCTCTGGGAAACTGGAGAGAAGATCAGATAAATGTATATTTGTCGGATACCCTAAAGAAACTAAGGGTTATTATTTCTACGATCCCAAAGAGAATAAAGTATTTGTTGCTCGAACGGCTATTTTTCTTGAGAAGGAATTTCTTCTGCAAGAGGCCAGTGGGAGAGAAATAAAGCTGGATGAAATTCCAGAAGAGGGACAAAGTAGTCAAGCTCAGTTGGATGAGCCTGAGCCAATAGATCAGGTTAATGTTCAACCTGAGGCTCAGACGTCACGGGAACCGCGTAGATCGGGAAGGATTCGTCGTCAGCCTGAGCGCTATAATGGAGTCTACATCATTAATGATGAACCCCTCACTTATGCGGATGCGGTCAGTGGACCGGAGTCAGCAAGATGGCTTGAAGCTATGCGAGCCGAGATGGACTCCATGTCAGATAACCAAGTCTGGGATTTGGTTGATCCGCCTCCGGGAGTAATCCCTATAGGCTGTAAGTGGATCTTCAAAAAGAAGAAAGACATGGAAGGTAACGTGGTTACCTATAAGGGCAGGCTAGTTGCAAAAGGTTTCAAACAAATCTACGGGATAGATTATGATGAAACTTTCTCTCCTGTAGCCATGTTCAAGTCCATTCGAATTATTCTCGCGATAGCTGCATATTATGATTATGAGATCTGGCAAATGGATGTGAAGACCGCTTTCCTTAATGGAAAATTGGAAGAGGATGTGTATATGACACAGCCTGAAGGTTTCATCAATCCATCAGAACGTCATAAAATATGCAAATTAAAGAGGTCCATTTATGGACTAAAACAAGCATCGAGAAGCTGGAATATTCGTTTTGATGAATCAGTTTCTGAATTTGGTTTCATCAAAAATGAAGATGACCCGTGTGTATACAAAAGGTTTAGTGGGAGCGTGATTACTTTCCTAGTCCTCTACGTCGATGATATTTTAATCATTGGAAACGATATTCCTGAACTACATGCGGTCAAGGCATGGTTAAGAAAATGTTTCCAGATGAAGGATTTGGGAGTAGCAGCCTATATATTAGGTGTGGAGATCTATAGAGATAGATCTAATAGGCTTCTCGGGCTGTACCAAAGTACTTACATAGATAAGGTCCTGGAGAGATTCCATTTAGAAAATTCTAAAAGAGGATATCTTCCAGTCAGACATGGTCTGAATCTTTCAAAGAGCCCGTGCCCTCAAACACAGTCTGAGAAAGATGAGATGGACAATACGCCTTATGCTTCGGCTATTGGGTCCATCATGTACGCGATGTTGTGTACTCGGCCAGACGTCGCTTATGGGTTAAGCGTGACCAGTCGGTTCCAAGGTAATCCAGGGAAGGCACACTGGATTGCAGTCAAGAACATTTTGAAATATCTTAGGAGAACCAAAGATATGTTCTTGATTTATGGAGGTCAGGAAGAACTCAGTATTGAAGGATATACTGACGCTTCATTCCAATCTGACCAAGACGATTTCCGATCGCAATCAGGCTATGTTTTTAGCTTGAATGGAGGAGCAGTGGTGTGGAAGAGTTTCAAACAATCAATTGTTGCTGATTCCACAACAGAAGCCGAGTATGTTGCAGCCTCAGAAGCATCAAAGGAGGCAGTCTGGATAGTAAGTTCGTTTAGGAACTTGGTGTTGTTCCTTCGTGTGCAGATCCATTGGTTATCTTCTGTGATAACACTGGAGCAATTGCACAAGCAAAGGAACCACGGTCACACCAGAAGTCCAAGCACATACAGAGAAGGTTTCACCTGATCCGTGAGATCATTGATCGAGGAGAGATCAAGCTCTGCAAGGTTCATACAGATGACAATCTAGCTGACCCACTTACAAAGCCTCTGGCGCAGCAGAAGCATGAGAAGCACTGTAATAATATGGGTTTGAGATTCCTCAACCATTAGTTTAAGTGCAAGTGGGAGATTGTTGGGGTATGCTCTTAAGGCTAATGTTTGAGGCCTTAGATTATTTACAGTATCATGTATAATCTATATGTTTTATAAAGGCAATTGTTGTTATTCAGATTGTTACATTATCTGCTGCTGTATGTATACATCTGAGTAATGTCTCAATAATGTTCAGCTTAGCTGACATTCAGTATTGTCCTTAGTCGAGATATCTCGGTGAACATAAGACAGCCTTGATATGATTGAGACTAATATGTGTTCTGTTCTTGTAGGATGCTTCGAGCATGGAATAAGATTTAGACACATAGGTGCATTGGATGTACTGGACTGACCCTATTTAGGATATTCAATTGTTTGTCACAATGTGAATAATCCTTATATGCAAGCAAGTGGCATATTCCCTCTGACTTGAGATCACTTGTGTCTCTAAGTGATGATTGGCATTGTCTTGAGGTAATTTAATATCATTTGAAAGATAATGATTAAGGATTATCTTGGATAGTGGGCATGAGTCATTGTTAGGGCACTAGTGATAGATATAGGATTGCCTCTCCTAGTAGGAGTGTGATGTTCTAAGGAGCCCCCTGGATGAGATGGTTGAGAATGTGTATGGCCATACCCAGACGACTATGTTCGTCTGATCTAATCATTTTCATCATGTTGGAATCACAGGCTTGACATGCTTGTCCAACGAGAACATCTAGTGGCAAAGGGAAACATGTATGCCAAGTGAATTAGATTCACACTTGTGCTGTGGTTTGGGAGTAGTCTTGGAAGACTCTTTCCTTCATATCGGGAGACAGTGATGTGTTGCTAGATACCCCTCTCTGATCGTGATAACGTAAGTTATCGTTACTGACATTGAAGGAAACCCTTAGGGTCGCACAATTTGATGATATGGCTTACTTATGTCAGATCGTGTGGACTGGAATTATTCTAGTTCAGTTTAAAGGAGTTAAACTCTGATTGGAAGTGAGATCTAGTCTAATCATGTTTGATTGATTAGGGCATATGATCGGTAAGCTTCGATCGGGAGAATTGATGCTTGATCGTAAAGATCAAGAGGTTCAATGAGATGTGTGGTTAGATCTTGAGCCACTTGGTTCAGAGAGATCTTAACCAGGGCTGGTTTGGTTTGATGCTTGAACCAAATTGGGATTGAACCGGTTCACTTTGTGAACGCATGGTTCAATTGAAGAGGAGTTTTCGATGGCTTCATGGGGAGTTAAGAAGGGAGTTACATTTCGGTTTTACCATGTGTGGTAGTGGCCGAACTTTCCTTTCTTGGTCTCTCCCCTCACGGTTTCGAAACTCTCTAGTGTGCTTCCTCCTTTTCGTCTCTTCATCATCTTCACGACAAGGAAGAAAGTCGACCAGCCAAGGGTGCACATCTCCTCTCCAAGACACGATCAAAGACTCCTTGGTGTCTTTGCTAGCACAAGGAGCACAAGGAAGAAGTTGACATCATCTTGTGTGTGACACCTTTGGAGAAGAGGCACTCGCCCCTTTCTTCTTCCAAGCCGCCACTCACTTCATGGCAATGGTAACACTCTAACTTGTCTTTCAAGTTTACAAGGTTGATCATAGTATCAAGTCATGGGATTTTGGTTTCCTAGTTTTTTCCTCTTCAACAAGTTCATATGAATGATACTTGTGAACTAGGTTTCCTTTCAACTCAGACCGAGATCGATCACAGAGGTCCTCGGACAGAGAGCTTTAGACGGAATAAGAGCTACTATGATACAGGTAGGAATCTTATCCTGGCCTTTGCAATCATGGTATTAGTTATTATACTAAATAGTTGATAAATGCCATGATATCTTGTAGCTCTCTTGTTTGATCTTGATTTAGTATCCATTGCACTCTATGTGTTGCCTTTTGTTCATGCATACAGATGCTTGTGTGATGTTGTTACATGGGTCGCATGGTAGCTACATTATTATTGAGTTTGTGACGTTTGCATTATTGAGTTGTTATGGGTTATTCAGCCGTGGATCCATGTATTGCATAGTTGTGATATTTGGCCCATCGGGCAGATGAATGATTTGTCGTGTCATGCATCTGCCCGACTAGTAGGTTTCCTATATGGAGTTATTCGAGATTTTCCAGGGTTACCTAGTGTTGGACGCATCACCTCCGAGCTGTCATTTGAGGTAGTTGTTCACCATGTGAGCAATAGTGAAAACACTCTTTATCAGAGTGCGGGCTCGTCATGGAGCATTATATGGTCATTACTCTTGATTGCATGACGCATGTGTGGTTTTTATATTTTGGTTGTTCTTCCTTATCATGTTCAGTTGCATTGTATAGTCGATAGATTGTTTTATCATAGTTATTTGATGTAGTATCATATACGTTGATTCCTACTTATCCGTTTGGGCTAACTCCCTTTGCTTTGCCTCTAGGTAAAGAAGTTGCTCCTAATGCTGATAGTTAGAGCTAGAGATGACCTAGTAATGCGTTGTATTTACATCATATTTTTACCTGTATTTTATATGATATTTTGTACTTATTCTATGATTTTATACTAATTTTTAGTATTTTTACTTCACTTGGTATGGAATCTTCACTTTTCTTAGTTTTTATAAAAATGCAGGTAAAATGGCATAAAAATAATGGATTTTGCAAGTTTTGAAGCCATAGCATGGTTCTCAAGGGAATTACAAGGTCACACATCAAATTTAGGCCAAAAATAGTGTCAGACGCGATATTCACGGCTGCAACCATGAGTTTCGCGTTCAAGGGGTGAAATCGCAGCTTAGTAAAAAAGTTCACAGAAAGTTTCATGGGAGAGGCCGTGAATCCTTCATGGGCCGTGAATATTTCTGTGAACATAGGTCTTTATTCACAGAAACTTTCACGACTGCAGCTGTGAATAGTTTACAGGCCGTAAATATTTTTGCCATTTCATGATTTTCACTCGATTTGACCCCGAATCGAGTCAGAATTGAACCAAACTCTTCAGAATTATTCCTTGAAGGGTTTAGAATCGATTACTCTATAAAAGAAGAAATTTTTGGAGAGCAACGAAGGCTTTGACGGGCGAACACGATCAGAGGCGGCGACTAGGGCAAAACTCGGTTTCATGGCAAAATTCCAGCGAGGATTCACGCAAAAGGGAGAATTAGGCACTTAATCTTCGTCTCCAGATCGAGGGGAAGCTTTTCTGATTACTTGTCTAGTAATTTTCTTGTATTTCATTATGATTCAATGCATGTTTCATCAATAAACATGTTGTTTTCTTCCAACATGAGCGAGTAAACTTGTTTTCGGGATTAGGGATGTAGCCCACTAATGTTTATGAATTAAATTTTGTATTTTTACTCTTTGTCATGAATATTATATCATTGATTTGATTATAATTGAGTTATTTATGTGATTTACTCTTTGCCAAGTATGTTTACGTCTTAGACATTGCGAGAAGGACCAGGAGGTGAATCGCAACGTCGGAACTATTCTTTTCAAACCTACGAATCCAATCATGAGAGTAGTTTGGATTCGTTTGAAGGATTTCATGGTTTTTCATAGAACTTAATGGGCCTAGTTGCGTTACTTGTCATGAGAGTAGGGAGTTAGCATAGCTAGGTACCAGATTGCGTTTCGTGAGGAGGTAATCTATACCTTAGGAAAAATTCCATTTCATAGCTATAATTATTCTGTTCAAAGATTTATTTTCATCAAATTCATAGATGTTAGTGTGGTGATACCCTGAGTCCCAACCTTCTAAAACCTAATTTTTGCCCTAAAATGCTACCTTTGTCACTTTTCATACTTAGAGTTCATGCAAAATCACAATTTAATTTGCCTAGATATGAACAAGTCATGTAATCGGAACTTTACTGCCAGATCCTCGTTGGGAACGATCTTATTTTTATTACTTCGATAAAGCAATACACTTGCAGCTGCATCAAGTTTTTGGTACCGTTGCCGGGGATCAAGTTAGCCAATATCGATTTTATCTTTTTGGATTAAAACGATGTATGAACAGGAGAACTCAAAAATCACTTGACTAGATATTTTAAACTTTATTTTGCATTTCTTGTTTTACATTTTGTATTTCTGAATTTTATTGCATAAATTAAAAATATGATGTTCAACCAATGTCAATGGTCAAATCAGAGGTATGTGCCACCGATAATGACAAGAGAATATGGCACGGATGCATTACAATCACTTTCAGCAAAGGTAAATTCCTTTACTCAACAAACTGATAATTTAAGCATGTAATATTCTATGTTGAAATCTATTACTTCCGATATTTGTGGATATCATGGGCATTATGATACAGAAAGTCAATTAGGGATTGCTTCGTTCTTTAATTCATACCCTACTACCTATAATCTAAGTTCGGAGGACCATCAAAACTAATTTTATCAGAACGACCCAACATTTATTCCACAATCAGACTTTAGTCAAATTCAAAATCCAACCAAGAAACCATGCTTGGCTGATATGACCAAACAAAGTGAGGAATTTCATAATATAATTTACGGCACTGATAAAAATGTCATAGAGGAAGCAATCCATGATGAATCTGAGAATTTTGCAGAGTTGAAACAATCAGTAGTCATGACTCCAGTCATAGATCATGATTTAACTTTTTAAATTTTGATTATTTTAAAAATTATAAATACCCCAATAACCCTTCCTCAGCACTTTACCAGCTAATAGTGATCCGCAAGTGCACGGATTTATCGAAGTAATAAAAAGATTATCGTTCCCAACGAGGACTACATAGTTAATTACTAACTTATTGACTTGTTTGAATCTAGGCTGACTAAATCAATGGTTTCTCTAGACTTCTCAGCATGAACAAACTCGAAAACAGCGTTAAGTGGTTCAAATCCCAAGGATCGGGATTTTATGGGTTCGCCACACCGACAATCATGAATTATTTAAAATTAACTAATTTTATAGAAACTATCAATCATGAAAGGAACTTTTCCTAGGGTACATATCACCTCCTCTCGGAGCGTAATACGGTATTTAGTTAGATTAACTCCCTACTCTTATGACAGTTAACCTAACTAAACCCATTAAGTTCTATGAAAAGTTGGTAATTCCTTCAGACGAATCCAGCCTACTCTCATGACTGGATTCGTAGGTTCAATTGAAATAGATCAGACGTTGCGATTCACCTCTCGGTCCTTCTCGCAACGTCTAAGACGTAAAATTACTTGGCCAAGGTAAATTACGGGATTCATGCAATTTCAATCAAATCACGATAATAGATTCATAATAAAGTGAACAATAACATAAATTAATTCATGATAGTCAGAGGGCTACACCCAAAAATCCCGAATAAGTATCTATTCGCTCATGTTGTTAAGGAAATACATGATGTTTCTGATGAACAAGTGAAAACTCATAAAAATCGTCGAGAAATCATGAAAAGAACAGTAAAACCACCTTCTCCTCAATCTAGAGATGAGGAAGATTCGATCGATCGTCACTTTCGCTTGGAATCTCTCCGGAAAATGCTCTGGAATTGTGTTTTTGCCCTTATCGCCGCCGCCATCTGTGTTTGTCCGAAAAGTTCCCTTTTGCCCTCGAAAAATCCTTCCTTTTATATCTGGACTGGTTTAGAACCCATCTGCGAATGTTTCTGCAAAGTTTGGTTCAAATCCGGTTCGAATCGGTGGGAAATGAGTGAAAAACTCGTTGGGCAGAAGTTTTTATGGCCCGTGATGTGTTTATGGCTGAGGCCGTAAATATTTCTGTGTATAATGCTTTCGGTCACAGAAAGTTTCACAGACCGTGCTGGATTCACGGTCTCACCCGTGAAAGTTTCTGTTCACTCCGAAACTTAGCCGATTTTATCCTTCCGTTTGTCGTCGCTTTTACAGTTGACTCCGTAATTACGGCCAAGGCTGTACTTGTCTCATTCTTCACCGTTTTCACCCTAAATTTGACGTGTAGGCTCGTGAACTCCTCAGGATTCATGCTTTGGCTTCAAAACACTCGAAATCCTTCATTTTTACGTCATTTTACCTACATTTTCATAAAAACCAAGAAAAGTGAAGATTCCGTGCAAAGTAAGATAAAAATACCAAAAATTGCACGAAATCATGCAATTAAGCCCCAAATATAATCCAAAACATAGGCAAAAATATGGTGTAAATGCAACGCATCAAAATACCCTAGACTTAGAATTTTGCTTGCCCTCAAGCAATGTACCGATATGAATTAAGAATGTAAATATAAGGAATACTCACATGTTCTACCATCAATAAATTCCCTAGTCTACATTTTACGTAAACAAATCTTAGAACTTAAATCACTTAAGAGATATCACAATAAAAATAAATTATCAACAATTTATAATCCAGGAAGGATAAAATTCATAAATCATGTCATAATGTTTATTCAACACATAATAAGCAATCAGATACTTTTTGGTTTAATAAATTTGCCCTAATCAATAGATAAAGATTTATTTCAAATCACTTGGTGAAACTATGAATAAGAGATTTTTAATGCATTTTGGTCTTTAAATTGCCATACACTATGACATTATTTAAAGTATACCGCAAAGCAATATAATAAAACTCATGGTTTCAATCTTAAATCAGAGGAATTTTCCACATAGCCCACAACTTTCTTTCTCTTTTTATTTTATAGACTTCAACTCATGTCTTCGATACCACTACCAACTTTTCGCAGTGCCAAGTAGAGGTGTCAGTTTTTTTTTTTCAATCAGATCGAAAGCAGGCCAATGTCAAGTCATAATCTCAGATTATGTAACCAGAGGAGTTGGAGCAAATCTCAAGTTAAATAGATGAATCACCAAATTTCTATCCATAAAAGAAAAATCTATTTAATCAAAGGAAGATAAACTAAACTTAAAGTATAAATTAACTATGCACATGTCTTTTAAACACATAACAATTCATACATAAACTTTATCAATGCCAAAATTGATCTTACTCAATAATTTAAGTCCACATGAATTCTCAAAAGTTTTCTAAGTCATTAAATTGAAATACCCAAAAAGCTTTCTAAGTTTAAATCTAAGGATAAATCAATCAAGTATTTCTTAAAAATCATAGACATTACGGATTCATGTCTGTAAAGCTATAAAGGTCTAGCAAAATATGAAAATGAGTACCCTAGACTTAAATTGTTGCATATGTGGAAATACTTAATCAATGAAGAATTTTAGAAAAAATTTTGCAAGAGTTCCCATTGTATTTGTTGGCGAAACCCTATACAGTTATATCAAAGATATGAAATACAATTATGAAAAATCCGGAAAATATACCATTTCAAAGATATTCATGTTTTTCACGGTAATCAACTTTCAGATATCAAATACCATCAGGTTTCATCATTCAAATCATAGTTTACCATTTCAAAACACTATTCACTCTAAATAACAAAGAATATGCATCAAAATTACTCTAAAATGCACAAACTCATCAACCAAACATCCAAAATCATCATAGAGTATCACAGTCACAAGATGAATATCAAATATATACAAAACCATCCTATGTGTACCAAGTTCAGCATCCTAAGGTCTAATACCATGATGAATGTACAATAGCTGTCCTAATGTCAATATATCAAAATGAACCAAATAATATCCTGATACAACGCACACACACAAAGAAAACATAAAAGTGCTGTTTGTGGTCGTATCGGCATCCAATCTACTGAATCCTGTGCACAGATAAAATAAATGTGAGATCTCCTACATAATATATAAGAATAAATGTAAATACAGGAAAACGAAATCAAGATACTCACAAGATCTATCAATCTGTCTCGGTATGCTCGGAGTCCTCCTCCTCGTCTCTAGTATGTCTAGTCGATGATGATGGGAGACGACGCCACAATAACTCCTCTATCGTGCATAAAGACTCGAGTGCCCTCGACTGTCCCTACTCAAGGCGCGATAGGTTGTCACGCATCCTCCGCTGCTCGGCATGCATCTGCTCTTTGGAAGGATCTGGTCGTACTAAAGTAGGTGAACCGGCAGATGTGGATGGTTTGTCAGTGGTGGATGGCTCGACTGGAGGGATATGCTCTGTAGATCTCGGCTGTGATGGAGGTGAAGTTGCATCTCTAGGACCTACCCCACGTGTGGGATCCACGATCCAGCTCTGCTGAATACGAACCGTAGTGCGGTCCATGTTCGGCAGCCTCAACATCATATTAGTGTGCCTGAACATAAGATGGTACAAGCTACCAAGCCTCGTAATCATCTTAATGGCAACGCATGCGTCCATATCAAGTCTGGGATTGCCCTTTGCCTCGTTCAACCCCGAGGGGTCGATACCGAGGGCAAGGGCAATGGTGGTTATCATGCCTCCCATCACAAGGACTTCTCTCCGAGCTCTAGCAGCTTTTTGAATCTGCTTCATCAGGAGGAATGAGGTGCTAACTCTGAATCCTCTCAACATGGCCCATAAATGAAATAGCTCTGAAGATCTGACCATGCCATCACTCTTTGCCCGCCCAAAGATGGTGTGTGCCAGTACTCTATGTATGTATCTGAAAACGGGACAGGAAAGGTGCGTAGCCCTAGCAGTCCTAGGGTCAAATCTCCCCTCACTATAAATCTCCTGCCAAAATGTCCCCTCATAAAACTCATGAGGGCGGTGTTTGGTCACGTCCGCGAGGAATCCAAAAATGTGACCCAGCTAGTCCAGAGTAACTACATGGTCCCGGTTCCCCAACCGGAATGACATCCTCCCTGGGTCTTCGTCATAATGGTTCCTCTGTGTAATCTGGACGGAACTGAAGAACTCCAGGGCCAACTGTACATAAGTAGGATGTCTCTACTAGTAGAAATCCTACCACCCTATGTTCATGAACATCCACTAGATGTAATTGAACAATCATAGGGACTGTAGTGCTTGGTCATCCCAATACCGCGTGCTAAGCACTCCCCTAGTAGATAGAGCATGATATCTCCTCTCCTGCTCTCTACCCCTATGGTGGATCTGTCGTGGATAAGGAGTAAGAATAGGAGGTGGTGAGCGTGCGCGTCTCCTCGCTGGCTCTGTTGGCTCTAGTATGGTTGAAGACGGCTCAGATGATGAAGGCTCAGGGGATATAGCTGGAGAATGTCCTAAAGACTGCTGTGGAGATGGCAAATGAATCTCTAGTGATGGCATTCGTGCTACTGGCATAGGTGCTGGCTGTGCTGGCTCGGTAATATGTGGCGTCTCTGAGGCTGATGGTCGAACTGTCTCAGGAGTCGTAGAAGACTCAGGTGTGAGCTCAGGTATGTCTACTGATATCTCCGGTAGATCCGTGAATATCTCAGGTGATCCCTCCTCCTGATCTGGCAATATGGGTGTACGAGCCTCAGGGGCAGGCAGGTCTCCCTGGGCTGAGGAGAGTGATGAGATCTCCGGAGTATGAACAGTATCCTGTGGAGTATACACCTCCATCGAAGTGGCATCAACTACTGTCTGTGCTGGTGGTGCTACATATAACTCAACTGCCTCTACAACATGTGATAGTGGTCTAGTGATTCTCCTCTCTCGCGTAGTCATGCTGTGGGCGGTACGCTTCCTAGCATACCGTCTAGCAATCCTCTAATTGCGGCTCTTTGGCCTATCAGCAGGCCTCTCCGATATAATCTCTAGCTCCAGAGAGCTAATTGGCTTGGGCACAACCGTCTGTGATGTACTGGGTACCGAGGATGTGCTAGGAGCGGGTGACGTCCTCACAATACCAATCTCGTCGGTAACACTGGGATACTCCCAAGGTGTGTCAGAGGGAGGAAATAGGTCAAAAGGTATCGGAGACTCCACTGCCGATATCTGATGCAGCTCAAATCTCTCTGGGAGTGCTCCATGGACCATCCTATACCTAGGATAAAAAGGAGGGTACGGTCCTCGTACACTCTCCTTCCTCACCGCCCCATAAGGTCTGGTTCTCACCGATCTCCTCGGTGCCATACTATCAATCAAAAAACCCCAAAGTATGCCAATGTATTTCAAATATCGTGTGCTACAGTAACTTTGAAATTTGCCCGTGAAGACCAAAGTGTAAAAATCGCTGCCCAAAAATCTAATTTAAAGGCTCTAAATCAATGCAATAAACATGCAAATCTAGTGCTAATCTGCGTTGCAAGTTTGAGCACGGAAAACTCACAAATCTGTGCGGAAATTGGGCTTCAATCGATCGAAAATCAAGTTCTGGCGAGTCAGCGAGCGGACAATGCTTCTTCACGAAATCTAGTGGAAATATAGTGGAACAACGTCGGAAATTGCTCACCGGATGTGGAGAAAGGTAGGTGGAACGGGTTCGTCGACGCTAGTAAGAGCAATCGTCGAGAATCGGCGAATTACGAGCGTAGACGCAAACCCTAAGCCGCCCGTTATGTTTAAACCATAAGGACTTACGGTCTGTAATGTCATCACGGCTTCGGCCGTAAACTCGCTTTAGCGTACAATGTCCCATAAAACTCGGTCGTGTTCACAATCATGGCTGAGCGATAATTACAGCTTCACCCGTAAATTTCGCATTTTGACTAGGCTTTTTGTTAGAATAATCCCCAAAAATTTCTGAAAAATTCCTACACATAAAACATCGATTTTAGAAGAATTCTCATATATATAAAAGTTCATCAGATGACACCAACAAATTATGAAATACAAATTAAAAAATAAACCCTATGAACTGTAATGAAAAGAAATCCACACTTAAAAGAAAAACAAACTAGAGTTAATGAAAATTCAGAGCCTCTGGGTTGCCTCCCAGGTAGTGCTAGTTTACAGTCTTTAGCTCAACCAAGGCCATGCTCATGATCACTCTGGTGGATATGAGGCACTGTCACATCCCGTTATCTTTACCCCAAACAAGCAACACAAGTCACAAAGGAACAGGATGTTATCACACAGGATCGATGCACATGCTAAGTAAAACCCAGTTCAAGAAAACTCAATCTGAAAAATTTTCGAAAATCCCTACATAGAATCTCCACAAAACACAAATTCACAAATGTACCTGCCACCACGCAATACTTGCACTAGACATATGCAAGTTCACATTAATATCAAATCTGATCGCAAATACAATTCGACTCGAAATTCGAAGCAAAACCACAATATCGATTTTATAATTTCATAAAACTAACGTCAATGATATCAAACACCGAAACCAGGCCCAAGCCCGCGGTGACACAAAATCAAAATCTCAAAACTACCACAACCGGCGACACGAATTCACAAGGTTTAGCCATAACCGGCCCTAGTTAATTAATCACAAAAGTCTTGTACATCAAACCAGCATAGTTGTAGAGAAAATCACAATATCCATAACATACGCTAACTCAGGCAATGCGCCCCTGCTCTACACCTGAAAATAATGAGGGATGTAAGATCCAAGGATCTTAAGTCCTTGTAAGTACAATTCTTGATTTAAATAAAATCATTGGCTGTGATATTTTTCCTATGTTTTGTTTTTGTAAACTCTAGGATGGGGGAGAGTTTTATCTCTAAAACCTTTAGGGGTTATTTATAAATTAGTGGCAAAGGGTTAGTGGATATTAATTTAAGTCTTAATGGATTTTGACTCTAGGTGTTTAACCTGTCAGACTGTAAAGGCTGAACACCAGAAGCCTGGTGGTTTGTTGCAGCCCCTTCCTGTTCCTGAGTGGAAGTGGGAATGCATCAGTATGGACTTTGTGTGTGGTTTGCCCAGAACAAGATTGGGTCACGATGCTATTTGGGTGATTGTTGATAGACTCACTAAATCAGCCCACTTTCTCCCGATCAAGATGACTTACCCTTTAGAGAGACTAGCTAGGTTGTATATTGATGAGATAGTCAGACTGCATGGAGTGCCTGTTGATATTGTGTCTGATAGGGACTCTCGGTTTCTGTCCAGGTTTTGGAAGAGCTTACAGGAGGGTTTGGGTACTAAGTTGAGTTTTAGTACAGCATACCATCCTCAGTCTGATGGCCAGACGGAGCGTACTATCCAGACTCTAGAAGACCTGTTGAGAGCTTATGTGGTTGATTGGAGTTCTGAGTGGGACCGGGATCTACCTTTGATAGAGTTCACCTATAATAATAGCTTCCACTCCAGTATTCAGATGGCTCCTTATGAGGCTTTGTATGGGAGAAGGTGTAGGACTCCCTTGTGTTGGGAGGAAACCGGTGATAGTTTGATTTTGAGATCTGATGCAGTACAGGAGACTACTGATAAGGTCAGAGAGATTCAGGATAAACTGAAGATTTCTCGGGACAGACAGAAGAGCTATGCTGATGACCGTCGTCGTTCCCTAGAGTTTATGGTAGGGGATCATGTTTTCTTAAAGGTGTCACCTACTAAGGGTGTTATGCGGTTTGGCAAGAAAGGAAAGCTGAGCCCGAGGTTTGTTGGACCTTTTGACATTATTGAGAGAGTTGGTCCAGTGGCTTACAGGTTAGCTTTACCTCATGCTTTGGAACATGTGCATAATGTATTCCATGTTTCTGCTTTGAGGAAATATCATCCTGATCCATCTCATGTATTGGAGTTGGAACCTCTTCAGATTCAGAGTGATTTGACCTTTGAGGAAAGACCTCTCCGGATTGTGGATAGAAAGGATAAAGTTCTGAGGAACAAGTCTATACCTTTGGTAAAGGTTATCTGGGGAAATCAGTCGGTTGAGGAGGCGACCTGGGAGACTGAAGCTGATATGAGGAGGCTGTATGCTTATCTTTTTGATGATATGAATGTTGAGCTTTAGAGGACTAAAGCTTTATAAGGAGGGAGGGATGTAAGATCCAAGGATCTTAAGTCCTTGTAAGTACAATTCTTGATTTAAATAAAATCATTGGCTGTGATATTTTTCCTATGTTTTGTTTTTGTAAACTCTAGGATGGGGGAGAGTTTTATCTCTAAAACCTTTAGGGGTTATTTATAAATTAGTGGCAAAGGGTTAGTGGATATTAATTTAAGTCTTAATGGATTTTGACTCTAGTAATTAATTAATTAGAGCTTATTGGATGTTAATTAAATCCTTATTGGATTTTCGCTTAAGTGAATAATTAATTATGGGTTATTGGGTTTGCACTTAAATTAGATGGATTTTGGGTTTAAAATTTGAATTAATCAGTAAGTGGGTTAATTCATAAACCCTATTCGAATTAATTAGTTAGCGGGTTTAAAAATTAAAAACCGAAAATCCAAGGGGGGGACAGACGGCTAGGGCAAAGAAGTTGGGCGATTTCTTGAAGGCTTGGGTGATTTCTTGAAGGCTTGGACGAATTTTCTTCTTCCTCTTCTTTTTCCCTTGGCCGGCGTCTTTGGTGTTTGGTGGCGTTTCTCTTCCATTGGTGGCGTCTACCTAGGAGCATTTCAAGGCCTTGGACGAGTTGTGTGGAGAGATTTTCATCTTGGTGTTCACGGTTCAAGATAAGAGGTGAGTGGGTTGTCTTATTCGAATTCTATCCGCTTGGTTGTGTTAGATGATACATTTGATTTCTTGGAAACCTTACCATGCTAAAAACCGAAACTTATATGGCATTTAGGTAGTTTTAAATCAGTGATTCTTGAGCATGAAATTCTTGTTAACTAAGGTTAAAGTTTAAGTAGATAATATGTTGTAGGAACCGTGGGCTATATGTGGTGTTATGTGAATTAGATGGTAAGAATACAAATTTTAATCCTATGTTGATTTTATGGATGCCCTGATAAATGCAATAATGTTATAGGATCCATGATTGTTTCTCTATGTGCAGCATGTTATATATTTATGGCCATGTATCCTTGTTTGAGAAACTTGGGTGATAACTTAGCAAGGTTATACTAAACTGATCAGCATGAAACCTAAGGACACTACACTACATTATGTGGTTATATGTGTTTTCGAATGTTATGTGTTGTGGTCTGTGTACCCATTATGGATAGGACTAAGGCTAAGTGTAACTGTGTACTCAAGGAGATAGTCTATATGTGATATGTTAGGGGTTGGAGATTTCAGCCCGGTGTATTGTGATATGTGAGGGGTTGATGTTTCAGCCTGCCTGTTGTGATTATCGTGATGAAAATGACTATCCTAGAGTCTGGTTGACACTTAGGAGTCCACTTTTGTGATTGTGAAATAATATATAAGATGTGTCTAGTGGTTGTCCAGATAAGGAACCCTTGGGAGAACGAGTGATTGATGCAAAGTGCCATGTCTTGGTCGGACAGGGGCCACCTCTTGATTTCATCACTCTTAGACTTTTAGATTTTTGTGTTATGGGGTGGTGTAGATCAAGGTATCACATCTTGACCGGGTGGGGATCACCTCTTGAGTCTACACACCGTCCATGTTTGTGTTGCATGTGATTTGCAGGCTTCTCCCAGTGCTTAGGCCAGAGCCGGGTTGGACCCTAGGGGTCACTTTTGATTTATGCTGGACAACAACTAAGTGGTTGGTGTGTTTAGTTGGTTTAGAGTATGGCTCTAGAACTTTGGTTACTCTGGGGTGACATTCGTGTGATGCCTGTACATCTAATTGTTTATATGAGTTCTGTTCTTTGTTTTAGTTATATGTTGACATAATGTTCTGGTAAAGATTTTTTAAAAACAATCTGCATGTATCTTTGAGTGTATGTAGTGAATAGTCTCAATCGACCATCCATAACATACACTCAAAGATACATGCAGATTGTTTTTAAAAAATCTTTAGCAGAACATTATGTCAACATATAACTAAAACAAAGAACAGAAAACAAAGAACAGAACATTACACCTGAAGCATACACCATTCTTCATATAACAGTCCCTCATCAGATGTCCTTTGAGTCCACAATAATGACAATTCCGGTCTTCAGTGTTACTGTTCTTTGTATCCCTGGACTGCTGCGGTGCCTGTTGGTGTATATGCCCTGCAGACCAATGTATGGACATGGTCAGGCATTGTTATGAAAGTACTTTGATAGAATTATTAAAGGCATGGTCGTTATTATGCAGACTTCTCTACCTGCGTAGATGTATTGAGTTGCATATATAATGTCCCAGGAGTTTGGATTGGATCCATTCTCACAAGCTATCCCCAGTCAAGGTACCTTAGCAGATATGGGACAGCTTTGGTACATGTGAGACTGGTGTATGGGCTGGTTAGGTGCAGGGCACAGTAACGCAGACATACAGGTGCATTGGATGCACTGGAGTGATCCACCGTGAGGATTGACTTGTCTAGTCAACGAGTCAATCTCACATGCAAGAGGTTTGCATTGATCCTTAGACTTGAGGTATTCATGTCTAGACTTGATGAAGGGTATGCTTTAATACAGTCTTATGTCTCTCCGTAATTGGGAGATCAAAACGACTGTCATTGGGCATGTCATAAGTCACGTAGAGACATGGATGACCAATAGTAGGATTTGCCCCTTCCTTCCGAGGAAGCATGATATCCCCTCGGGGCGCCCCACCTTATTGGTGCATGACAGGAATGTGTGGCCACACTAGTTAAGTCATGACCAATGCATTGGATAATAAACTTGAGACTATTCCAATGGCAGGATATCAGTTTAGGCAAAGGGATCTAGAATGCATGGGAATCCTCGTTGCTGGTTAGGAGTCGTTGCCATAATGACTTAAGTCCTATGACATGGGTAGTAGTGATGTGTTGCTAGATACCCCTCACTACTTATGATGTTTACATCATTGCCATCGTCATATGGATCCTACGGGGTCACACGCAATAGATTCTTGACGTTGCTTTAATCAGAAGCCTTTGGATCAAGTTATTGGATAACTTGGATCCATTTGGAAGATTTCATCAGCGCCAATGGGCCTGATGAGTTGGAAGAAAGTTATTGGAGCCAAACTTCATTTTTGGCAGGTTGACCCGAAATTGACCTTAATTGGTCACATTTGGATTAGGGTTGCATTGGATTGGATCCAATGGCTTAATCAACCCATGCCATGAAGTTTGGGCTAGCTCATTATCCAATGAGGCCCAATAATAAGTTGTCATGAAGAGGGAATTGGCTTAAAAGGGTATAATGGGGAAGAATTATACCCCATTGGCGCCAAGGGCATAATGGGGTGAAGTGGGCCCATGTTGCTTCATAAGGAAGCATTAGGCGCCTCCCCCTTTGCTCCTTGGATGGAATACTTGCCTCTAAGGCAAGTCTTGGGGCTGATATGGCTTGAGAACTTTTATGGGAAGTTCTTGGGCGCATATGGATAGTAGGGTGAGGAATATGGTAATGTCTTGGAGACTTACCTTACCTCAAACCCTAATTTCTCCCAAGAAACCACCCTAGCCGAATTCTTCATGCTTGTTGCGCCTAGCCCTTCTCCTTGGATGGAAAGAATGCCTTTAAGGCATGTCTTGGGCTGATATGGCTATTGGGCAAATAAGGATAGATTGAATGAGGTTTATGGCAAAGTCTTGGAGACTTTCCTTACCACAAACCCCTCTCATCCTAACCGCCCACTTGGCATGATCCTAGTCATTGCCCTAGCCGCCCTTTGTCCTATTAATAGGACCCTTGCCGCCCTCTCTTGTGGTTGTTGGTTCGATTCCTTGGAGGTGTGAACAAACATAGAGAGGTGTGAGCTAGGGCAAAGGGCGACAACATCAAGGTGGCGCAACCTTCCTCCTCTTTGTAGCCGCAAGCCTTCTTCTCCTTCTTCTCCTCTTGGCGCAACTTGGAGAAGGGCTTGGTGGCGACATCTCTTGGAGAGAATTGGAAGTTTAAGGTGGCGACAACTTGAGGGCTTGGAGCTCTCCTTCTTCCATCAAAGGCGCAAGCAAGTTCTTCTTGTTCTTCTTCTCATCTTCTTGGCGCAAGGATTCTTTGAGCTTGGTGGCGTCTTCTTGCCACAAGCCCTCATCGTCCCTTGGCCATAGGCGCACCTTGGAGGTGGCGCAAGCAAAGAAGAAGAAGGAAGTACTTGGCGCATCATCTTCCTCCTCATCTCTTCTTGGCGCTTCTACCTTGGAGGTGGCACAAGTTTTGAAGAGAGTGATAAGGCTTAATTCTCTTCCCGAGGCTAGCACCAAGCGTGGAAGGGAGCAACGATCAAGGAGTCGACGCGTGGATACTTGTAGAGGACGAACGCTTGGGCGTCTTCAACTTGGCACCTTCATCCTAACAAGCAATAAAGGTACTAACCCTAACACATCCTTGTGTTCTCTCCCTCGCATGGATCCTTGGGACTGGAATGTGTTTCGGGTGTAATGCTTCTTCCGCTGCGTCCTGGGACTGCAAAAAATTTTAAATTACACCCGGCATTCCCTAACAGTGCCTTGTGAGAGTAGGGCTTATACCTGCTCTTCTTGCAGTCCTTATGCTTAGGGTACTTCTTACCCTTGCCGCCATCACCATACTGAGGAGCTGTCACCTCAACTGCAGGAATCACAGTCATAGCGGCACTAGAACTCCTCTCAGATATGTATCTCTCGATGGTGCGTGCTCGCCCAACAGTCTCACTATAAGTCTCCAAGTGCTGAGCACCAACCTGTTCTCGAATGTCCCATCTGAGACCTCTGAGAAACTTGGTAGCCCTCCTCTTTTCAGTGTTTATCAGGTGAGGGGCATACTTTCCCAATTTAGTGAACTGCAACTCATACTGGTCCACAGTCATATCACCCTGCTCCAGGTGAATAAATTCCACCTCTCGGTCCTCTACCAAGCTATCAGGGAAATACTTCTCGTTAAATTGAGACAAGAAGTAGGGCCAATTTACTGTTTCATGTCTTTCCGCAGCTAGCCTCACCATGCCCTTCCACCACTCATCTGCGTCACCACGCATCATATAGGTGGTCAGACACAGCTTGTCCTCATCGGAGCAACGCATGACTTGAAAAATCTTTTCCAAGCATAACTGCCAGTTCTCTGCAGTACTTGATTCTGGGCCCCCATAAAAAGAGCTAGGACCCAGTTTCTAGAATTCACTCACAAGCGAGGCATAGCGCCTGTGAGCGTCCTCCTGAGAGTCCTTCCCCACCACCTGAGTAGTAGTCTGGGATCTCTCCTGAGTCAATTGCTGCAAGAGCTGCTGTTGCGCTTCTTGATGCTGAGTCTGTTGCTGCTGCAGCATCTGAGCTTGCCTCTCTATCATGGCACCCTGTTGCCGTACCATGCCTGTCAGAGCCTCAATGGTTCTCGTGAGATCTGAGGTCTGCTCACCCTCGCTGCTAGCATTTCCTCTGGATCGCATGTCTTGGATCTGAGAAGTCAGCAGGTGCCGATTTGCAACGTGGTGAGCCGATTTGCAACGTGGCCTAATTTATTAAAATGCGTAAGCCCAAGTTAACAATAGCAAGCCCACTAAGCCTTATAAACCACATAATAGTTTCTCCCACTTGCAATGTGGGACTATACTCGGGGTATTACAGGCACAGTGAATAATAGGAAATTGTTGTTCCTCACGCCTTTCTAGATCATTATACAGATTTGACTTCAAAATTTGAGGTAGCGCCCATGTTTCATCTTTCTTCAACTTGTCCCTCTTATGTTTTTCCCAATTTTCTGAGAGATGTCTGTCCACTTCAAAAATATTTGCTTCATCAAATTTGTTCTCCTTTACTCCGAGCAATTGATCAGAACCTGCAAAATTAAATCCTTTAGCTTCTGATGAAAAATCAAAGATCAACTTACTATCATTCAAATTCAATGTAAGCTTCTCATGCAACATATCAATTATAGCTCCTGTGCTTGCTAAAAATGGTCTTCCTAGAATGACAGGGAACTTAACGTTTTCCTTCATGTTAACAACCATAAAATCAGTAGCAATAGAAAATTTATCAATTTTAACTATTACATTCTCTAATATACCAATTGGTTGCTGATCAAAACCATTAGCAAATTGAATATAAGTCTCAGTAGGTTTAAGTTTTCCGCTACCTACTTCCTCAATCAAACATGCAGGTATCAAGCTAATACTCGCTCCTATGTCGCAAAAAGCATTTTCAACAACAAACTTACCAACTTGGCATGGAATTGAAATATCTCCAGGATCCATTATCTTTGTTATTTCAATGTTCTTACTTACCTGGTCTTTCTTTGCCTTAGACTTACTACCATTAGGTTTTATCTGAACTGCTCTACGTAACCTCTAGGGAAAAGGAATCGGAGGGATATATGCAGGCGGACCTACATATTTCTCTTTCTCCCCTTTCTCTTCACAGTCTTCAAAGTCAAAAACAATACTTGCAGATTTATCAATAAATTCCTAGACAGACTCTCCAGGTGTCTCATTATATTCGGCACTCATTACAGTAACCGCGTTGATATGGCCCCTGGGATTCATCTCAGGCTGTCCCGGTAGTCTCCCTGTAGGCCTGCTAGCAGTACTAGCTTGCTGAGCAATTTGATTTTCCAGCATCTTGTTGTGGGTAGCTAGAGCTTCCACTCAAGATGTCAGCTACTTAATCTGGTCTGCAAGATCTTCGGTACTCTTCTGCTATTTCATAACAACCTCTAGCACGGACTCAAAGTTCGACTTCGGAGGTTGCCCATATTGTCTTCGTTGGAAGCTCGGTGGTGCCCTATTATTTTGCTGAGAATATTAAGGAGGAGCTTGCGCTTGCCCTTGATTATTCTTGTAGGATAGGTTGGGGTGGTTCCTCCATCCTGGATTGTAAGTTGCAGAATACGGGTCATTCACAAGTCTCTGATTAAAATTCCCCACAGCATTGGCTTGCTCCTTATTTACTTCTTCCTGTGATGAAGCTATGATTTGACATTCAGATGAATTGTGTCCTGTTACACCACACACCTCACAAAAGACTGCATTAACCGCAACTGAGGGAATAGAAAAAGAATCCAACTTCTGTGCCAAAGAGTCTACCTTAGCCACCAGTGAGGTCAAGGAATCATTATGGTACTTACCAAATCCTGTGGGAATACTGTTCCGCTCACTTGACCAGTGGTTATTGTTGGGGTATGCCCTTAATGCTAATGTTTGAGGCCTTGGGATTATATCAGTATCATGTATATAAACTCTATGTTTATAAAGGCAATGGTTGTTATTCAGGTTGTTACATCATCTGCTGCAATATGTATACTTCTGAATAATGTCTCAATGCTGTTCAGCTTGGCTGACATGCAGTATTGTCCTTAGTCGAGATATCTTGGTGAACATGAGACAGCCTTGATATGATTGAGACTAATATGTGTTCTAATCTTATAGAATGCTTCGAGCATGGAATAAGATGTAGACTCATGGGTACATTGGATGTACTGGACAGACCCTACTTAGGATATTCAATTGCTTGTCACAATGTGAATAATCCTTATATGCGAACAAGTGGCATATTTCCTCTGACTTGAGATCACTTGTGTTTCTAAATGATGATTGGCATTGTTTTGAGGTAGTTCAATATCATTTGAAACATAATGGTTATAGACTATCTTGGATAATGAACATGAGTCATGTTAGGGCACTAGTGATAGATATAGGATTGCCGTCTCCTTGATTGGAGTGTGATGTTCTATAGGGGCCCCCTGTATGAGATGATTGAGAAAGTGTATGGCCATACCCAGATGACTATGTTTCATCTGATCTAATCATTCTCATCATATTGGAATTACAGGCTTGACACGCTTGTCCAATAAGAACATCCAGTGGCAAAGGAAACACATATGTCAAGTGACTTGGGTTCACACTTGTGCTGTGGTTTGGGTGTAGTCTTGGAAGACTCTTTCCTTTATATCGGGAGACAGTGATGTGTTGCTAGATACCCCTCACTGATTGTGATAACGTGAGTTATCGTTACCGACATTTAAAGGAAACCCTTAGGGTCGCACAATTTGATGATATAGCTTACTTGAGTCAGATCGTGTGGACTGAATTGTTTTGGTTCAGTTTAATGGGATTTAAACTCTGATTGTAAGTGAGATCTGGTCTGATCATGTTTGATTGATTAGGGCTTGAGATCGGTAAGCTTCGATCGAGAGATTGGATGCTAGATCGGAGAGATCAAGAGCATCAAGAGATGAATGGTTAGATCTTGATCCTTATGATTTAATATGATCTAGACCAATGCTTGGCTTAATTTGGTCTTTGAACCAAATCCAATTGAACCGGCTCATTAAGTGAGCGCATGGTTCAAAGAGGAGAAGGTTGCGATTTGTTCACTTGGCGTGAACACTTGAACGTGTGAGGGTTTACTATTTTTGGAAATTGGTTTTCCAAAATAGAGAGCACGCCTCACGTTCGAGGGCATTGCTCTATTCTCGCTCGCCTCTTCCTCTTGTCGTCTCTCCTCTCGTGTGGTGAGTCTTGACGCCAAGGAGAGGACTTGACAAAGCCAAGGAGATCATCTCATTTTCCCTTCAAGCGATCAGGAGACTTGGAGAGCCTTGCTAGCACAAGGAACGACAAGGAGTAGGCGATCACCCATCTTGTGTGCGCCACCTTTGGAGGAGAGCCACATCGCCCTCTTCTTCCAAGACGCCATCCAAGAAATGGCACTGGTATGATCTCTCTGTTGATCTTTACAAACTCTTAAGTTGATCATATGACATGCATGCGATCCTAGGAAACCCTAGATTCCGCCCATGCAAATTTTTATATGTGCATGCTTTAGGGTTTCGCCCCTTTAGGGAACTTTCAATTATGGTTCATGGCCATATCCTCAAGTAGAGCAGTTGCATCTTCCACACTCTTGCTCATAATCGTTCCTCCAGCCGCAGCGTCCACCATTAATCTAGTGTTGTAATCTAATCCATTGTAAAAGATGTGGATTAAAACCCATTCCTAAAGTCCATGGTGTGGGCACATGCGTTGGAGCTCCTTGAAGCATCCCCAGGCGTCATAGAGTGACTCTCCTTCTTGCTGTGCAAAACTCGTAATCCTGTTGCGCAATTAAACAGTTTTGCTTGGTTGGAAATATTTGTTCAGAAATGCTTCTGATAGCTCTTCCCAAGTGGTGATAGATCTTGCCGGTATCGAATATAACCAAGCTCTGGCACGATCCTGGAGAGAAAATGAAAACAATCTTAGTCTTATCGCATCAGAAGAAACTCCATTAACTTTGACAATATCGCAGTATTCAAGAAAAATAGCTAAATGAAGATTAGGGTCCTGATTTGGGGATCCCCCAAATTGATTCTGCTAGACCATCGTCATCAGTGCTAGTTTGAGTTTGAAATTGTTCGCCTCTACATTAGGTCGAACGATGCTTGAGTTGAACCCTTGTATGTTTGGTGCAGCAAAGTCCCTCAAAGATTGATTGTTCGCCGCCATCTCTCCTTCTTCAGAGGTCCTCTTGTTCTTGAGCTACAATCTCTTTTGAAGGCGAAATGTACGCTCAATTTCTGGGTCTTCTGGGAGCAAAGCACCTGCACAAGAAGTTCTCGGCATACAACGTGTAAGTAAACAATAAACAGAAAAGAATAGTAAAAACTAATAGCAAAAGAAAAGAAAAATGCCTAATCTCCTAACTTATCAATTAGTCAATATTAACTATCTGTAGTCCCCGGCAATGGCGCCCTAAACTTGATAGCAATCCGCAAGTGCACGGATTTATCGAAGTAATAAAAAGATTATCGTTCCCAACGAGGACTACGTAGTTAATTACTAACTTATTGACTTGTTTGAATCTAGGCTGACTAAATCAGTGGTTTCTCTAGACTTCACAGCACGAACAAACACGAAAATAGCATTAAGAGGTTCAAAGTCCAAGGATTGGGATTTTATGGGTTTGCCACACTGACAATCATGAATTATTTAAAAGTAACTAATTTTATAGAAACTATCAATCATGAAAGGAACTTTTCCTAGGGTATATATCACCTCCACTCGAAGCGTAATACGGTATTTAGTTAGATTAACTTCATACTCTCGTGACAGTTAACCTAACTAAACCCATTAAGTTTTATGAAAAGCTCGCAAATCCTTCGGACGAATCCAGCCTACTCTCATGATTGGATTCATAGGTTCAATTGAAATAGATCGGACGTTGCGATTCACCTCTCGGTCCTTCTCGCAACGTCTAAGACATAAAATTACTTGGCCAAGGTAAATTACGGGATTCATGCAATTTCAATCAAATCATGATAATAGATTCATAATAAAGCGAATAATAACATAGATTAATTCAAGATAGTCAGAGGGCTACGCCTAAAAATCCGGAATAAGTATCTACTCGCTCATGTTGTTAAGGAAATACATGATGTTTCTGATGAACAAGTGAAAACTCATAAAAATCATCGAGAAATCACGAAAAGAAAAGTAAAACTGCCTTCTCCACGATCTAGAGATAAGGAAGAGTCGATCAATCGTCACTTTCGCGTGGAATCTCGCCGGAAAATGCTCTGGAATTATGATTTCGCCCTTATCACCGCTGTTGTCTGTGTTCATCCAAAAAGCTCTCTTTTGCCCTTGAAAAATCCTTCCTTTTATATCTGGACCGGTTTAGAACCCATCAGCGAACGTTTCTACAAAATCTGGCTCAAATCCGGTTCGAATCGGTGTAGAAACGAGTGAAAAACTCGTCGGGCGAAAGTTTTTACGGCCCGTGATGTGTTTACGGCCTTTCTGTGTGTAATGCTTTCGGTCATAGAAAGATTCACGGACCGTGATGGATTCACGGTCTCACCCGTGAAAGTTTCTGTTCACTCCGAAACTTAGCTGATTTTCACCTTCCGTTCGTTGTCGCTTTAACGGTTGACTCCGTAATTACGGCCAAGGCCGTAATTATCTCATTTTTCACCATTTTCACCCTAAATTGGACGTGTAGGCTCGTGATCTCCTCAAGAATCATG
Organism: Costus lasius; assembly: GCA_027563935.2. Taxonomy (NCBI): domain Eukaryota; kingdom Viridiplantae; phylum Streptophyta; class Magnoliopsida; order Zingiberales; family Costaceae; genus Costus; species Costus lasius. Next base: position 73,346,610 of record CM050447.1, on the reverse strand, counting down.
CTTTGGCTTAAAAACTCTCAAAATCTTTCATTTTTACGTCATTTTACCTACATTTTCATAAAAACCAAGAAAAGTGAAGATTCCGTGCAAAGTAAGATAAAAATACTAAAAATAGCACGAAATCATGCAATTAAGCCCCAAATATAATCCAAAACATAGGCAAAAACATGGTGTAAATGCAACGCATCAAAATACCCTAGACTTATAATTTTGCTTGTCCTCAAGCAATGTACCGATATGAATTAAGAATGTAAATATAAGGAATACTCACATGTTCTACCATCAATTAATTCCTTAGTCTACATTTTAGGTAAACAAATCTTAGAACTTAAATCACTTAAGAGATATCACAATAAAAATAAATCATCAAGAGTTTGCAATCCAGGAAGGATAAAATTCATAAATCATGTCATAATGTTTATTCAACACATAATAAGCAATCAGATACTTTTTGGTTTAATAAATCTGCCATAATCAATAGATGAAGATTTATTTCAAGTCACTTGGTGAAACTATGAATAGGAGATTTTTAATGCATTTTGGTCTTTAAATTGCCATACGTTATGACAATAGCTGTCCTAATGTCAATATATCAAAATGAACCAAATAATATCCTGATACAACGCGCACACACAAAGAAAACATAAAAGTGTTGTGTGTGGTCGTATCGGCATCCAATCTACTGAATCCTGTGCACAGATAAAATAAATGTGAGATCTCCAACATAATATCGAAGAATAAATGTAAATACACCAAAACGAAATCAAGAAACTCACAAGATCTATCAATCTGTCTCGGTATGCTCGGAGTCCTCCTCCTCGTCTCTAGTATGTCTAGTCGATGATGATGGGAGACGACGCCACAATAACTCCTATATCGCGCGTAAAGACTCGAGTGCCCTCGACTGTCCCTACTCAAGGCACGATATGTCGTCATGCATCCTCCTCTGCTCAGCACGCATTTGCTCTATGGAAGGATCTGGTCGTACTGAAGTAGATGGACTGGCAGATGTGGATGGTCTATCAGCAGTGGATGGCTCGACTGGAGGGATATGCTCTGTAGATCTCGGCTGTGATGGAGGTGAAGCTTGATGACACTGAAATTCATCGTAATTTCTATGCTATTTTGTTGGTGATTTTGTGTCATATTCATAGACTTTGCTTATTTTTATGCCCTTTTTATCAATATTTGTCACATCCCGTTATCTTAACCCCAAACAAGCAACACAATTCACAAAGGAATAGGATGTTATCATACAAGATCGATGCACATGCTAAGTAAAACCAAGTTCAGGAAAAGTCGATCTGAAAATTTTCGAGAATCCACACATCGAAAATCCACGAAACACAATTTCATAAATGTACCTGCCACCACGCAATCCTTGCACTAGACATATGCAAGGCAACAGTTATATCAAAGCCATATAAAATCCGTAAAATCCATAAATCACATAAGGGTACCTGCCACCAGGCAATACTTGCACTAGACATATGCAAGTTCACATTTATATCAAATCTGATCGCAAATACAAACCGACTCGAAAGTTCGAAGCAAAACCACAATATCGATTCAAGAAATTCATATAACTAACATCAATGATATCAAACACCGAAAACAGGCCAAAGCCCTCGGTGACACAAAAATCAAAATCTCAAAACTGCCACAACCGGCAACACTGGTTCACAAAGTTTAGCCACAACCGGCCCCAGTTAACTAAGCACAAAAGTCTTATACATCAAACCAGCATAATATCCATATCAACACAAGTCCCATATAAAACGCTAACTCAGGTAGTGCGCCCCTGTTCTACACCTGAAAATATTGAGGGGTGAGCTACACAGCCCAGTGAGTAGATAGTCTCACTCGACCATCCATAACATACACTTAAAGATACATGCAGATTATTTTAAAAATCTTTGGCAGAACATTATGTCAACATATAACTAAAACAAAGAACAGAAAATCAAGAACAGAACTCATATAAATAATTAGATGTACAGACATCACACACTTGTCACCACAGAGTAACCAAGGTTCTAGAGTCATACTCTAAACCAACTAAACCCACCAACCACTTAGTTGACCTAGTTGTCCAGCATAAATCAAGAGTGACCACTATGGTCCAACCCGGCTCTGGCCTAAGCACTGGGAGAATCCTGCAAATCACATGCAACATAAACATGGACAGTGTGTAGACTCAAGAGGTGATCCCCATCTGGTCAAGATGTGATACATTGATCTACACCACCCCATAACACAAAAATCTAAACGTCTAAGAGTAATGACATCAAGAGGTGGCCCCTGTCCGACCAAGACATGGCACTTTGCGTCAATCACTCGTTCTCCCAAAGGGTTCCTTACCTGGACAACCACTAGACACATCTTATATCTTATTTCACAAAAGTGGACTCTAAGTGTCGACCAGACTCTAGGATAGTCATTTTCATCACGATAATCACAACAGGCGGCTGAAACATCAACCCCTCACATATCACAAACACAGGGCTGAAATCTCTAACCCCTAACATATCACATATAGACTATCCCCTTGAGTACACGGTTACACTTAGCCTTAGTCCTATCCATCCCATAATGGTTACACAGACCACAACACATAATATTCGAAAATCACATAACCACATAATGTAGTGTAGTCCTTAGGTTTCATGCTGATCAGTTCAGTATAACCTTGCTAAGTTATCACCCAAGTTTCTCAAACAGAATACATGGCCATAAAAATTATTAGCATTGTTAGCATTTATCAGGGCATTCAAATATTTAACATAGGATTAAAATACAACACATATAGCCCACGGTTCTACAACATATTATCTAACTTAAAATTTAAACCTAGTTAACATGATTTTCATGCTCAAGAATCACTGATTTAATACTACCTAAATCCCCTATAAGAATACCTTAAATTTCATGTTGCAAAATTTCGGTATTTCAACATAGATACACCTTTGCAAATTTTGGTTTTCAACATAAATACACCTTTGCAAATTTCGGTTTTCAACATAAATACACCTTTGCAAATTTCGGTTTTCAACATAAATACTCCTTTGCAAATTTCGGTTTTCAACATGGTGAAGTCTTGAGTTTCGGTTTTCTAACATGGTAAATTTCCAATCAATCCAATGTATCAACTAACACAACCAAATTGATAGAATTTGAATGAGACACCCCACTCACCTCTTATTTTGAACCGTGAACACCAAGGTGAAATCCTCTCCAAAACTCGTCTAAGGCTTTGAAATTCCACCAATGTCGCCACCAATGGAAGAGAGACGCCACCAAGAACCCAAGAACGCCGGCCAAAGGAAAAGAAGAGGAAGAAAGGAATTTCGTCTAAGCTTTCAAGGTCGCCCAAGCCTCCAAGCCGCCGCCCTAAGGTTTCTTCCAAGCCAAAAAAAATGCCAACTTTCCTTCCCTAACCGCAATTACCCACTTAAAATTTCGGTTTTAAATTTTAAACCCGTTAACCAATTAATTCAAATTTTAGATCTAATTTAAGTGTAAACCCATTAACCCATAGTTAATTATTCATTTAAGCGAAAATCCAATAAGGATTAACTTAACATCCAAAATGTCCCAATTAATTAGCAACCAATAAACTCTAATTAATTAATTATAAATTAACAACCAATAAACACTAATTAATTAATTACTAGGGTCAAAATCACAACATAGGAAAATATCACAACCAATAATTTTATTTAAATCAAGAATAAAATATCACAGTCAATGATTTTATTTAAATCAAGAATTGTACTTACCAGGAATTAAGATCCTTGGATCTTACATCCCTCCCTCCTTATAAAGCTTTAGTCCTCTAAAGCTCAGCATCCATATCATCAAAAAGATAAGCATAAAACTTCCTCATATCCGCTTCAGTTTCCCAAGTTGCCTCCTCAACCGACTGATTTCCCCAGATAACCTTTACCAAAGGTATAGACTTGTTCCTCAGAACTTTATCCTTTCTATCCACAATCCGGAGAGGTCTTTCCTCAAAGGTCAAATCACTTTGAATCTGAAGAGGTTCCAACTCCAATACATGAGATGGATCAGGATGATATTTCCTCAAGGCAGAAACATGGAATACATTATGCACATGTTCCAAAGCAGGAGGTAAAGCTAACTTGTAAGCCACTGGACCAATTCTCTCAATAATGTCAAAAGGGCCTACAAACCTCGGGCTCAACTTTCCTTTCTTGCCAAACCGCATAACACCCTTAGTAGGTGACACCTTTAAGAAAACATGATCCCCTACCACAAACTCTAGGGGTCGACGACGGTCATCAGCATAACTCTTCTGTCTGTCCCGAGAAATCTTCAGTTTATCCTGAATCTCTTTGACCTTATCAGTAGTCTCCTGTACTGCATCAGATCTCAAAATCAATCTATCACCAGTTTCCTCCCAACACAAGGGAGTCCTACATCTTCTCCCATACAAAGCCTCATAAGGAGCCATCTGAATACTGGAGTGGAAGCTATTATTATAGGTGAACTCTATCAAAGATAGATCCCGGTTCCACTCAGAACTCCAATCAACCACATAAGCTCTCAACAGATCTTCTGGAGTCTGGATAGTATGCTCCGTCTGGCCATCAGACTGAGGATGGTATGCTGTACTAAAACTCAACTTAGTACCCAAACCCTCCTGTAAGCTCTTCCAAAATCTGGACAGAAACCGAGAGTCCCTATCAGATACAATATCAACAGGCACTCCATGCAGTCTGACTATCTCATCAATATACAATCTAGCCAGTCTCTCTAAAGGATAAGTCATCTTGATCGGGAGAAAGTGGGCTGATTTAGTGAGTCTATCAACAATCACCCAAATAGCATCATGTCCCAATCTGGTTCTGGGCAAACCACATACAAAGTCCATACTGATGCATTCCCACTTCCACTCAGGAATAGGAAGGGGCTGCAACAAACCACCAGGCTTCTGGTGTTCAGCCTTTACAGTCTGACAGGTTAAACACCTAGAGACAAAATCAACTACCTCTTTCTTCATACCCGGCCACCAAAAGCTCTTCTTAAGGTCCTGATACATCTTAGTCACGCCAGGATGTAGAGAATATTTGGAGTTATGGCTATCCTCCAATATTTCTTTCCTCAAGCTCGGTTCCTCAGGGACACACACCCTTCCACGGAACCGGAGAACACCATCATCAGACAAGCTAAAATCCTGAACTTCACCCGCAACCAAACTATCCCTGATCTGAGCTAATTTCGGATCCACAGACTGCTGATCTCTGATCTTCTGCAACAAAACAGACTGTACTCTGAGGAAAGCCACATAACCCGACTGAACTCTAGGAGAAACACTGATCCTGAGATCTCTGAACTCCTGCAATAACTGCCACTCACTGACCCGTAGTGCCGCTACTGAAGCTACTGGATGTCTGCTCAGTGCATCAGCCACTACATTGGCTTTTCCAGCCTGATACTGAATAGTGAAGTCATAGTCTTTGATCAACTCCATCCATCTTCTTTGTCTCATGTTCAACTCCTTCTGAGTGAAGATGTACTTGAGACTCTGGTGGTCAGTGAACAGATCAAACTCTTGACCCAACAAATAGTGACGTCATATCTTTAGAGCAAAGACTACGGCCGCCAACTCCAAGTCATGAGTAGGGTAGTTCAACTCATACTCCTTCAGTTGTCTCGAAGCATAAGCTACCACATTACTCTTCTGCATCAAGACACAACCCAACCCCTTGCCTGAAGCATCCGTATAGACAGTAAACCTTTCCCCATCACTAGGAATAATGAGGATCGGTGTACTAGTCAACCTTCTCTTTAGCTCCTGAAAGCTCTCTTCACACTTGTCATCCCAATTAAACTTGGCCTCCTTTCTGGTCAATTTAGTTAAAGGACCCGCCAGCTTGGAGAATCCCTCAACAAACCTCCGGTAGTAACCTGCTAGACCCAGGAAACTTCTGATCTCAGTAGCACTAGTCGGTCTTCCCCAATTAAGGATGGCTTGCACTTTAACTGGATCCACAGACACCCCCTGACCAGAAATCACATGCCCAAGGAAGCTGATCTTTTCTAGCCAAAACTCACACTTACTGGCCTTGGCATATAATCGATTTTTCCTCAGGATCTCCAGCACTCTGCGCAAGTCACTGACATGATCCGAAGTAGTCCGAGAGTACACCAAGATATCATCTATGAAGACTACCACACATGAATCAAGTAATTCATGAAATATCCTGTTCATCAAATCCATGAAGACAGCAGGTGCATTCGTCAGTCCAAAAGGCATAACTAGAAATTCAAAATGCCCATACCTGGTCCTGAAAGTAGTCTTAAATATATCCTCATCCTTGACCCTAAGCTGGTAATACCCTGATCTCAGATCGATCTTAGAGAACACTGTAGCTCCCTGTAATTGATCAAATAGATCATCAATTCTGGGGAGAGGATACCTATTCTTGATAGTCACTTGGTTCAGTTGCCTGTAGTCTATACACATCCTCAGGGTTCCATCCTTCTTCTTTACGAACAGCACTGGTGCTCCCCAGGGAGAAGCACTAGGCCGGATGTAACCTTTCTCCAGCAATTCCTCCAGTTGCTTCTTAAGTTCGGCCAACTCTGAGGTAGCCATACGGTAAGGAGCTCTGGAGATAGGTGCAGTACCTGGCACCAACTCAATGCCAAACTCTACCTCTCGTATTGGTGGCAAGCCTGAAAATTCCTCAGAGAACACATCAGGAAACTCTTGCACCACCGCCATCTGAGTCAAATCAGAAATAGAATCATCCTGCACCTTAACATGTGCAAGGTAACCCTTACACCCACTAGCAAGTAACTTTCTGGCCTGCAGGAAAGATATCACATGTGGTCCTTGGTCTGATACCAGACCTCTCACAAAAAGCCGATTCCCATCTAGCAGATTCAAGGTGATTACTTTCTCAAAGCAATCCACAGTGGCATGATGTGAGGATAACCAATCCATACCTAGGATGATATCATAGTCTTGCATGTCTAAAAGGATTAGATCTACAAGAAACTCATAACCCTCTACATGCACTACACAATCAACACAAACAGTGTCTGTAGATGATGATTTTCCTAAGGGAGTACTTACAGACACAACATAATCCATCACCTTAGGTAATACAGGTAAACATGCAGCAAATCTAACAGATACAAAAGATAAATTTGCACCAGGGTCAAATAAGATGCGAGCTAACTGATCGAATACAAATAAAGTACCTTCCACGACAGATCAGGAAGCCCGTGTATCCTTCTCAGCCACAGCATAAACTCGAGTCTGGACTGTAGGCTTATCTGTGCCTCTCTACTGCATCTCAGGCTCTTTGCAGTCTTTGATCATGTGCCTAGGTTTCTTACACCTGAAGCATACACCATTCTTCTTATAACAGTCCCTCATCAGATGTCCTTTGAGCCCACAATGATGACAAATCCGATCCTCAGTGTTACCGTTCTTTACATCCCTGGACTGCTGCGGTGCATCCCTGGACTGCTGCGGTGCCTTGTGAGAGTAAGGCTTATACCTGCCCTTCATGTAGTCCTTATGCTTAGGGTACTTCTTACCCTTGCCGCCATCACCAAACTGAGGAGCTGCCGCCTCAGCTGCAGGAATCACAGTCACGGTCCTCTCAGATATGTACCTCTCGATGGTGCGTGCTCGCCCAACAGTCTCACTATATGTCTCCAAGTGCTGAGCACCAACCTGCTCTCGAATGTCCCATCTGAGACCTCTGAGAAACTTGGTAGCCCTCCTCTTTTCAGTGTTTATCAGGTGAGGAGCATACTTTCCCAACTTAGTGAACTGCAACTCATACTGGTCCACAGTCATATCACCCTGCTCCAGGTGAATAAATTCCACCTCTCGGTCCTCTACCAAGCTATCAGGGAAATACTTCTCGTTAAATTGAGACAAGAAGTAGGGCCAATCTACTGCTTCATGTCTTTCTGCAGCTAACCTCACCACGCCCTTCCACCACTCATCTGAAAGTACCCCTTAACATGTAAGGGGGGTCCCCTTCTAGGGGGAGCGAAAACCCTAAAGTGGCGCAAATTATAACATGCAGCGGACGGAAGGGCTTCAAAGAATCATTGCGCATGCATTATGTGATCAACCTTAAAACATAATAGAAGAAGATGCAATTCATACCATAGCCATTAGAGGATGGCGCCTTGGAAGGAAAGATCAATCGAGAACTTCTCCTAAGTTTCGCACACAAGATGAGGAAGCCGCCTACTCTCTTGGTGCAACTTGTGCTAGCAAGGCTCCAAGAAGTGCTTGTCGTATGAAGGGATGAAGATCTCCTTGCTTGGCGAAAACCTCTCCCCAATGTCGACCACCACTTCTCCACAAGCGAATGTCTCAAGGACAACCCCGAGCGGCGACAATAGGGCGAGAGGGAAGCGTGAAGAGAGTCCACACGGAACGTGGTCACGTAAGTGACATGTTTTCTAATAATAGAAAACCATACTTCCACTTGCGATCATGGGTTTACCCAATCGCAAATCTCTCTTAAAGTGAACCATACGCTCAACCAATGAGCTGGTTCATTTTGGTTTGGTTCAAGACCAAATAACCCAAGCAATTAGTCCAGATCACATTAAACCCTAAGGTGCTTGATCTGACCGTTGATCTTTTGATGCTCCTGATCTCAATGATCTAGCATCCAATCTCCCGATCGAAGCTTACCGATCCCTAGCCCTAATCAATCAAACATGATCAGACCAGATCTCACTCACAATCAGAGCTTAAATCCCTTTAAACTGAACCCGAACAATTCAGTCCACACGATCTGACTTAAGTAAGCCATATCATCAAATTGTGCGACCCTGAGGGTTTCCTTTAAATGTCGGTAACGATAACTCTCATTATCACGATCAGTGAGGGGTATCTAGCAACACATCACTGTCTCCCGATATAAAGGAAAGAGTCTTCCAAGACTACACCCAAAAACAGCACAAGTGTGAATCGACTTCACAAAGCATACATATTTCCTTTGCCACTGGATGTTCTTATTGGACAAGCCTGTCAAGCTCGTAACTCCAATATGATGAGCATGATTAGATCAGATGAACACTGTCACCTGGGTATGGCCATACACTCTCTCAATCATCTCATCCAGGGGGCCCCTTTAGAACATCACACTCCTTAAACAAGGAGACGGCAATCCTGTGTCTATCACTAGTGCCCTAACCTGACTCAAGCTCACCATCCAAGATAGTCTATAATCATTATGTTTCAAATGATATTGAACTAACTCAAAATAATGACAATCATCATTTAGGAAACACAAGTGATCTCAAGTCAGAGGAAATGTGCCACTTGTCTTAATCAAGGAATATTCACGTTGTGACAAACAACTGAACATCCTAGTAGGGTCTGTCCAGTACATCCCATGCACCCATGAGTCTACATCTTATTCCATGCTCGAAGCATCCTATAAGATTAGAACACATATTAGTCTTAACCATATCGAGGCTGTCTCATGTTCACCAAGATACATCGACTAAGGACATAATAGCTTGTCAGCCCAGCTGAACAGCTTTGAGACATTATTCAGAAGAACATATATTGCAGCAGACAATGTAGCTAACTGAATAACAACCATGCCTTTATAAACATAACAGTTTATTACATGATACAGATACATTCCCATAGGCCTCAAACATTAGCCTTAAGGGCATACCCCAACAATCTCCCACTTGCACTTAATCTAATGGTTGAGAAATCTCAAACCCATATTATTACAGTGCTTCTCATGCTTCTGCTGCGCCAGAGGCTTGGTAAGCGGGTCAGCCAGATTGTCATCTGTATGAACCTTGCATACTTTGATCTCGCCACGATCTATGATCTCCCTGATCAAATGAAACCGTCTCTGTATGTGCTTGGACTTCTGGTGCGACCGTGGTTCCTTTGCTTGTGCGATTGCTCCAGTGTTATCACAGAAGATAACCAAAGGATCTGCACTCGAAGGAACGACACCAAGTTCTCTCACGAACTTACGAATCCACACTGCCTCCTTGGATGCTTCCGAGGCTGCAACATACTCGGCTTCTGTTGTGGAATCAGCAACAGTTGACTGTTTGAAACTTTTCCACACCACTGCACCTCCATTCAAGCTAAAGACATAGCCTGATTGCGATCGGAAATCATCCTGGTCACTCTGGAACGAAGCATCAGTATATCCCTCTATACTGAGTTCTTCCTGACCACCATATATCAAGAACATATCTTTGGTCCTCCGCAGATATTTTAAAATGTTCTTGACTGCAATCCAGTGCGCCATACCTGGATTACTCTGGTAACGACTGGTCACGCTTAACCCGTAAGCGACGTCTGGGCGAGTACACAACATCGCATACATTATAGAACCAATAGCCGAAGCATAAGGCGTATTGTTCATTTCATCTTTCTCAGTCTGTGTTTGTGGACACTGACTCTTCGAAAGATTCAGACCATGTCTGACTGGAAGATATCCTTTCTTAGAATTCTCTAAGTGAAATCTCTCCAGGACCTTATCGATGTAAGTACTCTGGCACAGCCCGAGAAGCCTCTTAGATCTATCCCTGTAGATCTTCACACCTAACACATAGGCTGCTTCTCCTAGATCTTTCATCTGGAAACATTTCCTCAGCCATGCCTTAACAGCATGCATTTCAGGAATGTCATTTCCAATGATCAAGATGTCATCGACGTAGAGGACTAAGAAAGTAATCACGCTCCCACTAAACCTCTTATATACACACGGGTCATCCTCGTTCTTGATGAAACCAAATTCCGTAACTGATTCATCAAAACGAATATTCCAGCTTCTTGATGCTTGTTTAAGTCCATAAATAGACTTCTTTAACTTGCATATCTTATGACGATCTGCTGGATTAGTGAAACCTTCTGGTTGTGTCATATACACATCCTCATCCAGATTTCCATTAAGGAAAGCTGTTTTCACATCCATCTGCCAAATCTCATAATCATAATATGCAGCTATCGCGAAAAGAATCCGAATAGACTTAAACATGGCTACAGGTGAGAAAGTTTCATCATAATCTATCCCGTAGATTTGTTTGAAACCTTTCGCAACTAGCCTGCCTTTATAGGTAACCACGTTACCATCCATGTCAATCTTCTTCTTGAAGATCCATTTACAGCCTATAGGGATAACTCCCGGAGGCGGATCAACCAAATCCCAGACCTGGTTATCTGACATGGAGTCCATCTCGGCGCGCATAGCTTCAAGCCATCTCGCTGACTCCGGTCCACTGACCGCATCCGCATAAGTGAGGGGTTCATCATTACCAATGATATAGACTCCGTCATAGCGCTCAGGCTGTCGACGAATCCTACCCGATCTTCGCGGTTCCCGTGATATCTGAGCCTCAGGTTGTTCAATAACCTGTTCTACCGGCTCAGGCTCATCCAACTCTGCTTGAGCACTTTGTCCTTCCTCTGGAATCTCATCCAGCTTTATTTCTCTCCCACTGGCCTCTTGCAGAAGAAACTCCTTCTCAAGAAATATGGCCGTCCGAGCAACAAAAACCTTGTTCTCTTTGGGATCGTAGAAATAATAACCCTTAGTTTCCTTAGGGTAACCGACAAAGATACATTTGTCAGATCTGCTCTCTAGTTTCCCAGAGGCGAGCTTTTTGACATAAGCCTCGCAGCCCCAGATCCTGATAAATGTCAAGCTTGGCTGTTTCCCATACCATAACTCATATGGCGTCTTTGAAACTGCCTTGGATGGCACTCGGTTTAGTACTTTTGCAGCTGTTTCCAGCCCAAAACCCCAAAAGGAGTACGGAAGAGTAGCCTGACTCATCATAGAACGAACCATATCAAGTAGCGTTCTATTTCTCCTCTCGGACACACCATTCCATTGCGGTGTTCCTGGCGGAGTGAGCTGTGAGATAATCCCACACTCCTTTAGATAGTCAGTAAATGCATGACTTAGGTATTCACCACCTCGATCTGAGCGAAGTGCCTTGATATTGCGGCCTAGCTGATTTTGAACTTCATTCTTGAACTCTTTGAACTTGTCAAAAGATTCACTTTTATGTCTCATCAGATAGACATACCCATATCTACTGAAATCATCAGTAAAGGTAATGAAGTACTGATAGCCACCTCTGGCATGTTTACTAAAAGGCCCACACACATCACTGTGTATAAGGTCAAGTAAACCTGAAGCCCTTTGACCTTTGTGAGGAAAAGGTGACTTCGTCATTTTACCCATTAAACAAGCTTTGCATGTATCAAGCTCCTTGTAGGAGAATGATCCCAGCAGTCCATGATCATGCAACCGCTTAATGCGTTTCTCGTTTATATGGCCTAAACGACTATGCCATAGCAAGGTGCTGTCATCAGCATACTTGGCTTTCTTAATATCAACATTATGTATAGAACTTTCCATGTCTAACATGAATAACCCATTGCTTATTGAACCAGTTGCATAAACAATATTATCAAAAGATAAAATACACTTTGAAATATTGCATTCAAAGGAAAATCCCTTCCTGACAAGAGCAGGAATGGAGATAATATTTTTAGTTATACTGGGAACAAAGTAACAACTGTTTAGTTCCAATACAAGTCCAGATGGTAAAGAAATAAAGTAGTCTCCTACAGCAACAGCAGCAACCCGTGCCCCGTTTCCAACTCGTAGGTCCACCTCATGCTGTCCCACCTGCCTTCTTCTCTTGAGTTCCTGCACATTTGAACAAATGTGAACTCCACATGCAGTGTCCAACACCCATGATACAGAAGAAGAAAACATGACCTCAGTCACGAATATACCTGAGCCAGAAGCAAAGCTTCCCCTCTTATCTCCTTGGAGCGCTTTACAGTCCTTTTTCCAGTGACCCAGCTGGCCACAGTGGAAACACCTGTATTCCTTAGACCGCTTCACCTTCTGCTTCAGAGCCTTGCTGTAGCTTTTGACCGGGGCCTTGCCCTTCTTCCCCTTCTTCTTGTTCCTGGAAGGAACCATTAAGACAGAGGTCGAAGGCTTACCCTTCAGAGTCTCCTCAGTGGTCAAGAGCATATTCAGCAGCTCTGCCGGAGTACAATCGATTTTGTTCATATTAAAATTAATAATGAACGCGTCGAATGATGGCGGGAGAGACTGCAGAATAATGTCTACAGCAAGCTCCTGGTTAATGGTATGCCCCAGTTTCTCTAGAGCCTCCTTGTGCCCAATCATCTTGAGCACGTGAGCTCCTACTGGGCTCCCTTCAGCCAGTTTGCTCTGAAAGAAGAGCTTTGTCAAATTGTAGCGTTCTGTCCTCGCCTGTGCAGCATACAGCATCTTGAGGTTTGTAATCATGTCTCTAGCAGACATATCCTCATGCTGACGCTGCAGCGGTGGCGTCATAGACGCTAGCATCAGGCAAGCGACATCAATGCTATCATTGACGTGCTTTTCATAGGCTTCCCGAACCGCCCTTGCGGCGTTCGGAGCGGGCTGCGGCGGTATCGCCGTCTCGAGGACATACAGTTTCCTCTCTGACTTAAGAACAATCTTAAGGTGTCCAAACCAGTCAGAGAAGTTTGGCCCAGCAAACTTCTCCCTTTCCAGTAGGGATCGCACATTGAAGTTCATGGTGTTCGTTGCTGCAGGTATCTACAACAATGCAAGAACAGCAAGGTCAGTATCAATGTATAAGAATCAATCAGGACTTAAGATAGATTCTTTTTCTCACTATTTTATCAGGCGTGAAAAATCCAGCAAAACAGCCCGAAAGAGTAGAACTCTTTTAGTGAGATGGGATCCAGATTTCATACTTGGTCTCCGCGTCCCGCTCAGGCGAGATAAGATGCACAGAGAGTACAAGCATTAGTTTCTGGTAGGCAGTCCCTGCCGATCGCCAACCCGTGCGATTCCCCTTCATCTGGGCAGTCCAGCAGACTGTGCCAACTGAGTTGGTACAACACAATCTCTGACCCCACAGATGGCTGCCTCCATGTGCTACCATATGCGCCACATATGTAGCCTACACGGTCAAGCTGACCCGACCTACTCCCTGGACCACCATGTGCTATGCTGAGCAACGAGAGGGGATAAATCCCCAATCTGTAACACACAGGTGTAATCTCGCACCGTCTGAAGATAGATGGACGTGCCCACTGAGTGGGTACAACACGGCTCCAACGATAATCAGAACAGTGAGGTTTCGCGTCAGAAGGCTTACGAGCTTGATATTTAAGCGTTGGATTTTAACGGTCTTTTATCTTCTTGCCTATCATGCAATTCCTATGGTGATAGCAGAAGATAAATTTACTCATGCAATTCTAATATTAAGCAATAAAAGAAAGCATGTGTCTCATGTGGTAAAAGCCCATAGCCCTAGTGAGACCTTAACCTAACTTAAGTCTACACTTGCTGTTCATGGGTCTTTAGCTGCTCATCTGGCCCAAACCAGGGCCCAAGCGCCATCTGCAGCACAAGTGCGCCCACCAGGAATTTGCGCCTGGTCCTAGGGTCGAACCCTAGACCTCCCACCTGGTCCAGCCACTGCTGCATGCGCCTCTGCCAAGTGTGCATTGTGCTCTTGTCTAATTAAATTACAAATTTAACTATCTAGACAAGAGTGACACGCAGGTCACTTTCACATTATAAATTAATTAAATTGTGATTCGCAGATCACATAAATAAAATTAATTTACAACAATTAATCCAGGCACGCAGGCCCCAGCACAGCACACATTAAAGACAGGCAGCCCACATAAGACTAAATAAACAAGCAGATTCAACAACCATCATGTGATCCAGTCAGGAAAAATAAATTTTGAAAAAACCCCATGGGATCAATTTTAATTTTCCTTATTTGCCTTACAACCTTACAACGGTCCATTACTAGGGATCCACTCATCCACCCTAGTCAGATCCTCTGCCCTTACATGCACCGAGTCGTAACTGACTCGAGTCGACCAAAAGGTCAACTATGCATGCGACAGGGCTGAACGACCACACTGAGATCTGGCAAGCGGGCGTGACCCCGGGCCTAACTCAGGTGCGTTCATTGGTCGTCTCAATCAGACATCGCTACACACCTGTCTGCAGTCGACCTATAGCCACCATAGGCTTGCGCCAAGGTGCTATCTGGTCGACCCATTCAGGCTGTCAGATGAACTGATCAGACTGGTCGGATCTAACCTAGGGGTTGACTTCAACCCTAGTAACCCGTCTAAGGGTTTACTGTAGGCGGCTTAGATCTAAGGTGAAAACGCGCAAGTAATATTTTTGAAGAAAAACATACATTAAGCGCCAACATTTCAACACATATGCGCAATTAAAACATAACTTTGGTTTCGGCATGAAACAAGTTAATATGAAAAATTACGCATGATAGATCTAAGCATGCATCTTCATTCAAGGATCACCGAAACAAAGCAATCAAATAAGCATGCGATTAACTCGCTCTGATACCAATTGAAAGTACCCCTTAACATGTAAGGGGGGTCCCCTTCTAGGGGGAGCGAAAACCCTAAAGTGGCGCAAATTATAACATGCAGCGGACGGAAGGGCTTCAAAGAATCATTGCGCATGCATTATGTGATCAACCTTAAAACATAATAGAAGAAGATGCAATTCATACCATAGCCATTAGAGGATGGCGCCTTGGAAGGAAAGATCAATCGAGAACTTCTCCTAAGTTTCGCACACAAGATGAGGAAGCCGCCTACTCTCTTGGTGCAACTTGTGCTAGCAAGGCTCCAAGAAGTGCTTGTCGTATGAAGGGATGAAGATCTCCTTGCTTGGCGAAAACCTCTCCCCAATGTCGACCACCACTTCTCCACAAGCGAATGTCTCAAGGACAACCCCGAGCGGCGACAATAGGGCGAGAGGGAAGCGTGAAGAGAGTCCACACGGAACGTGGTCACGTAAGTGACATGTTTTCTAATAATAGAAAACCATACTTCCACTTGCGATCATGGGTTTACCCAATCGCAAATCTCTCTTAAAGTGAACCATACGCTCAACCAATGAGCTGGTTCATTTTGGTTTGGTTCAAGACCAAATAACCCAAGCAATTAGTCCAGATCACATTAAACCCTAAGGTGCTTGATCTGACCGTTGATCTTTTGATGCTCCTGATCTCAATGATCTAGCATCCAATCTCCCGATCGAAGCTTACCGATCCCTAGCCCTAATCAATCAAACATGATCAGACCAGATCTCACTCACAATCAGAGCTTAAATCCCTTTAAACTGAACCCGAACAATTCAGTCCACACGATCTGACTTAAGTAAGCCATATCATCAAATTGTGCGACCCTGAGGGTTTCCTTTAAATGTCGGTAACGATAACTCTCATTATCACGATCAGTGAGGGGTATCTAGCAACACATCACTGTCTCCCGATATAAAGGAAAGAGTCTTCCAAGACTACACCCAAAAACAGCACAAGTGTGAATCGACTTCACAAAGCATACATATTTCCTTTGCCACTGGATGTTCTTATTGGACAAGCCTGTCAAGCTCGTAACTCCAATATGATGAGCATGATTAGATCAGATGAACACTGTCACCTGGGTATGGCCATACACTCTCTCAATCATCTCATCCAGGGGGCCCCTTTAGAACATCACACTCCTTAAACAAGGAGACGGCAATCCTGTGTCTATCACTAGTGCCCTAACCTGACTCAAGCTCACCATCCAAGATAGTCTATAATCATTATGTTTCAAATGATATTGAACTAACTCAAAATAATGACAATCATCATTTAGGAAACACAAGTGATCTCAAGTCAGAGGAAATGTGCCACTTGTCTTAATCAAGGAATATTCACGTTGTGACAAACAACTGAACATCCTAGTAGGGTCTGTCCAGTACATCCCATGCACCCATGAGTCTACATCTTATTCCATGCTCGAAGCATCCTATAAGATTAGAACACATATTAGTCTTAACCATATCGAGGCTGTCTCATGTTCACCAAGATACATCGACTAAGGACATAATAGCTTGTCAGCCCAGCTGAACAGCTTTGAGACATTATTCAGAAGAACATATATTGCAGCAGACAATGTAGCTAACTGAATAACAACCATGCCTTTATAAACATAACAGTTTATTACATGATACAGATACATTCCCATAGGCCTCAAACATTAGCCTTAAGGGCATACCCCAACATCATCTGCGTCACCACGCATCATATAGGTGGCCAGACACAGCTTGTCCTCATCTGAGCAACGCATGACTTGAAAAATCTTGTCCAAAACCAACTGCCAGTTCTCTGCAGTACTTGATTCTGAGCCCCCATAAAAGGAACTAGGACCCAGTTTCTGGAATTCACTCACTAGCGAGGCATAGCACCTGTGAGCGTCTTCCCGATAGTCATTCCCCACCGCCCGAGTGGTAGTCTGAGATCTCTCCTGAGTCAATTGCTGCAAGAGCTGCTGTTGCGCTTCTTGATGCTGAGTCTGTTGCTGCTGCAGCATCTGAGCTTGCCTCTCTATCATGGTACCCTGTTGCCGTACCATGCCTGTCAGAGCCTCAATGGTTCTCGTGAGATCTGAGGTCTGCTCACCCTCGCTGCTAGCATTTCCTCTGGATCGCACCATCTTAAATTCCTACACACACATACCATAGTAAGGAAAACAAACATAAACCTATCAGGTGTCTAGCAATACACAAACATGTTTTCCCCCAAACTAAGTTTTAGCTAGCCAACTCCTCTGATACCATTCTGTCACATCCCGTTATCTTAACCCCAAACAAGCAACACAATTCACAAAGGAACAGGATGTTATCATACAAGATCGATGCACATGCTAAGTAAAACCAAGTTCAGGAAAAGTCGATCTGAAAATTTTCGAGAATCCACACATCGAAAATCCACGAAACACAATTTCATAAATGTACCTGCCACCACGCAATCCTTGCACTAGACATATGCAAGGCAACAGTTATATCAAAGCCATATAAAATCCGTAAAATCCATAAATCACATAAGGGTACCTGCCACCAGGCAATACTTGCACTAGACATATGCAAGTTCACATTTATATCAAATCTGATCGCAAATACAAACCGACTCGAAAGTTCGAAGCAAAACCACAATATCGATTCAAGAAATTCATATAACTAACATCAATGATATCAAACACCGAAAACAGGCCAAAGTCCTCGGTGACACAAAAATCAAAATCTCAAAACTGCCACAACCGGCAACACTGGTTCACAAAGTTTAGCCACAACCGGCCCCAGTTAACTAAGCACAAAAGTCTTATACATCAAACCAGCATAATATCCATATCAACACAAGTCCCATATAAAACGCTAACTCAGGTAGTGCGCCCCTGTTCTACACCTGAAAATATTGAGGGGTGAGCTACACAGCCCAGTGAGTAGATAGTCTCACTCGACCATCCATAACATACACTTAAAGATACATGCAGATTATTTTAAAAATCTTTGGCAGAACATTATGTCAACATATAACTAAAACAAAGAACAGAAAATCAAGAACAGAACTCATATAAATAATTAGATGTACAGACATCACACACTTGTCACCACAGAGTAACCAAGGTTCTAGAGTCATACTCTAAACCAACTAAACCCACCAACCACTTAGTTGACCTAGTTGTCCAGCATAAATCAAGAGTGACCACTATGGTCCAACCCGGCTCTGGCCTAAGCACTGGGAGAATCCTGCAAATCACATGCAACATAAACATGGACAGTGTGTAGACTCAAGAGGTGATCCCCATCCGGTCAAGATGTGATACCTTGATCTACACTACCCCATAACACAAAAATCTAAACGTCTAAGAGTAATGACATCAAGAGGTGGCCCCTGTCCGACCAAGACATGGCACTTTGCGTCAATCACTCGTTCTCCCAAAGGGTTCCTTACCTGGACAACCACTAGACACATCTTATATCTTATTTCACAAAAGTGGACTCTAAGTGTCGACCAGACTCTAGGATAGTCATTTTCATCACGATAATCACAACAGGTGGCTGAAACATCAACCCCTCACATATCACAAACACAGGGCTGAAATCTCTAACCCCTAACATATCACATATAGACTATCCCCTTGAGTACACGGTTACACTTAGCCTTAGTCCTATCCATCCCATAATGGTTACACAGACCACAACACATAATATTCGAAAATCACATAACCACATAATGTAGTGTAGTCCTTAGGTTTCATGCTGATCAGTTCAGTATAACCTTGCTAAGTTATCACCCAAGTTTCTCAAACAGAATACATGGCCATAAAAATTATTAGCATTGTTAGCATTTATCAGGGCATTCAAATATTTAACATAGGATTAAAATACAACACATATAGCCCACGGTTCTACAACATATTATCTAACTTAAAATTTAAACCTAGTTAACAAGAATTTCATGCTAAAGAATCACTGATTTAATACTACCTAAATCCCCTATAAGAATACCTTAAATTTCATGTTGCAAAATTTCGGTATTTCAACATAGATACACCTTTGCAAATTTCGGTTTTCAACATAAATACACCTTTGCAAATTTCGGTTTTCAACATAAATACACCTTTGCAAATTTCGGTTTTCAACATAAATACTCCTTTGCAAATTTCGGTTTTCAACATGGTGAAGTCTTGAGTTTCGGTTTTCTAACATGGTAAATTTCCAATCAATCCAATGTATCAACTAACACAACCAAATTGATAGAATTTGAATGAGACACCCCACTCACCTCTTATTTTGAACCGTGAACACCAAGGTAAAATCCTCTCCAAAACTCGTCTAAGGCTTTGAAATTCCACCAATGTCGCCACCAATGGAAGAGAGACGCCACCAAGCACCCAAGAACGCCGGCCAAAGGAAAAGAAGAGGAAGAAAGGAATTTCGTCTAAGCCTTCAAGGTCGCCCAAGCCTCCAAGCCGCCGCCCTAAGGTTTCTTCCAAGCCAAAAAAAATGCCAACTTTCCTTCCCTAACCGCAATTACCCACTTAAAATTTCGGTTTTAAATTTTAAACCCGTTAACCAATTAATTTGAATTTTAGATCTAATTTAAGTGTAAACCCATTAACCCATAGTTAATTATTCATTTAAGCGAAAATCCAATAAGGATTAACTTAACATCCAAAATGTCCCAATTAATTAGCAACCAATAAACTCTAATTAATTAATTATAAATTAACAACCAATAAACACTAATTAATTAATTACTAGGGTCAAAATCACAACATAGGAAAATATCACAACCAATAATTTTATTTAAATCAAGAATAAAATATCACAGTCAATGATTTTATTTAAATCAAGAATTGTACTTACCAGGAATTAAGATCCTTGGATCTTACAATATTTGTGGAATCTACACTATTCTATTTTTAATGATTTTCAAGCAAGCAAAAAGGCATATTTTTCTGTCGATTTCGAGCAATCGAAGTGCATAATTGAATTCAAAACATCAAAAGGAGATCACATGTCAAATTTTAGAAAATTTGGAGCTTCAGAGCAAATTACGGCACCCCCAACAAGACCTGTACGGTACCGTAATTTGGAATTTTTCTGGGCAGAAGATTTCATATGATTACGGCACTACCGTAAACATCACTACGGTGCCGTATTTTGGATTATTTTTTATCAGAGAATCGATTGAGTTTACGGTACTGTCGTAAGGAACTTTACGGTACCGTAATTCTGGTTGATTTTCAACCCGAAAGATTGTTGACATTTTGACACTGCCATAAAACATATTACGGTACCGTAATTCTGGTTGATTTTCAACCCGAAAGATTGTTGACATTATGACACTGCCATAAAACATATTACGGTACCATAATTTCGGAAGTTTTCAACTCGAGAGTTTGCTGTCCATATTACGGCACCACCGTAAAATCCTTTACGGTCGTAATTACAACCCTGTTTGTGACTTTCCTGGTCAACTCCGAAGCCCGATTTTTGCGTAGATGATTGCGATCAATCCAAACCACTAAATACGTTTCCATAAGAAGCAAAGGGTGAGCCATCACCAAGACGAAGACAAGCAGACCAAAAGCCCTAATTTTCATCCACTAGAGAGGGAGAAATCGAGTTTGACATGTCCGCCTTAGGGTTCGCCGCCGGCAAGCCTCCAGCGTATCTCCGACCATGAAATTTGAGTGGAAGCTACGCATAGAGGAGGAGAAGGTGTCCTAGAAGTTTCAGCGTGATTGGAGATCCGACAAAGGAGAAATCAACACAAATCCGAGCGCCGCCGCTGTTGCGCCAAGATTACGGCCGTAAACTTCTTTACGACCGTACCATAATTTTTCCTTCTTCTCTGTTTTCAATTTCCTTCAACATGAATTATTGTAATATTCCTTCCATGCAAGCTTAGACACTCTTTGGGACATGGGGGAGTAATTCACTTGAATTTTAATAACTAGATGACTATTTTTCCATTATTCTGTCACGTTTAATCTTAGCATGATAATTTTACTCATGTGGTAATTGATCTTAGACTCTTTTCAGATCCATATTATTGTGCATGTTTTGGAGTTTTCACAATAGACTGAAAAGTAATTTGCTTGAGAACTTGGAACCCTAGAATTGCATATTAGGAACCCTCTTAGTTTAGTTCTTATTTGTTTAATTCTAATAGATTAGTTGCCTTGATAATGATATGAATCTAAAGATTGAGCCTAAGTTATCAAACGTGGAGATCTTGTGCGAAAGCAAGGATCGGAACGTTGGAGAACCATGAGTAAAACTAGTATCGAGACTCGGATGCACGAAAGTGATCCTTGAGTTTCCACTAGAGAATATCAACCTAGAATTCGGATGCACGAAAGTGATCCTTGAGTTCTACATTTGATGATTACTTATCTTTAGTTTGGGATAAATCTTGACGAGAGCGAGGATTGATCTCTGCATGGTTGTCTACATGAAAGTGAGACAATCCTTTTATTAAAGTAAATTACATCTTTATCATGTTGACATTAAACTGACAAAATCATTATTCATGTCTAGTCATAGAAATTAGAGCGAATGAAACCCTAGTCCCAGCTTCTCTCTCTGATAATTCCATTTCAGCGCTTTGGTCTTCGTTTGCTAGTTTGCACTCTTTCGATTGCCTAGATAGTGAAAAATCAATTATTTGGAACTCAGCAACATAGGTCCCTGTGGATTCGATACTTTCTTTATTACTTCGAGTATCCGTACACTTGCGGACACAACAAAGCTGCATCTCTAGGACCTCCCCCACATGTGGGATCCACAATCCAGTTCTGCTGAAAACGAACCGTAGTGCAGTCCATGTTCGGCAGCCTCATCATCATATCTGTGTGCCTGAACATAAGATGGTACGAGCTACCAAGCCTTGTAATCATCTTAATGGCAACACATGCGTCCATATCAAGTCTGGGATTGCCCTTTGCCTCGTTCAACCCCGAGGGGTCGATACCGAAGGCAAGGGCAATGGTGGTAATCATGCCTCCCATCACAATGACTCCTTCATTTTTACATCATTTTACCTATATTTTCATAAAAACCAAGAAAAGTGAAGATTCCGTGCAAAGTAAGATAAAAATACTAAAAATAGCATGAAATCATGCAATTAAGCCCCAAATATAATCCAAAACATAGGCAAAAATATGGTGAAAATGCAACGCATCAAAATACCCTAGACTTAGAATTTTGCTTGTCCTCAAGCAATATACCGATAAGAATTAAGAATGTAAATATAAGGAATACTCACATCTTCTACCATCAATAAATTCCTTAGTCTACATTTTAGGTAAACAAATCTTAGAACATAAATCACTTAAGAGATATCACAATAAAAATAAATCATCAAGAGTTTACAATCCAGGAAGGATAAAATTCATAAATCATGCCATAATGTTTATTCAACACATAATAAGCAATCAGATACTTTTTGGTTTAATAAATCTGCCCTAATCAATAGATAAAAATTTATTTCAAGCCACTTGGTGAAACTATGAATAAGAGATTTTTAATGCATTTTGGTCTTTAAATTGCCATACGTTATGACATTACTGAAAGTATACCACAAAGTAGTATAATATAACTCATGGTTTCAATCTTAAATCAGAGGAATTTTTCACATAGCTTACAGCTTTCTTTCTCTTTTTATTTTAAAGACTTCAACTCATGTCTTCGGTACAACTGCCAATTTTTCGCAGTGCCAAGTAGAGGAGTCAATTTTTTTTTCCAATCAGATCGAAAGTCAGCCAGTGTCAAGTCATAATCTCATATTATGTAACTAGAGGAGTTGGAGCAAATCGCAAGTTAAATAGATCAATCACCAAATTTCTATCCATAAGAGCAAAATCTATTAATCAAAGGAAGATAAACTAAACTTAAAGTATAAATTAACTATGCACATGTCTTTTAAACACATAAAAATTCATACCTAAACTTTATCAATGCCAGAATTGATCTTACTCAACAATTTAACTACACATGAATTCTCAAAAGTTTTCTAAGTCATTAAATTGAAATACCCAAAAAGCTTTCTAAGTTCAAAACTGAGGATAAATCAATCAAGTATTTCTTAAAAATAATAGACATTTCAGATTCATGTCTGTAAAACTATAAAGGTCTAGCAAAATATGAAAATGAGTACCCTAGACTTAAATTGTTGCATATGTGGAAATACTTAATCAATGAAGAATTTCAGAAAAAATTTTGCAAGAGTTCCCTTTGCATTTGTTGGCGAAACCATGTACTGTTATATCAAAGATATGAAATACAAATCTGAAAAATCCAAAAAATATACCATTTTGAAGATATTTAAGTTTTTTATGGTAATCAACTTTTAGATATCAAATACCGTCAAGTTTCATCATTCAAATCACAGTTTACCATCTCAAAACACTATTCACTCTAAATATCAAAGAATATGCATCAAAATTACTCTAAAATGCACAAACTCATCAACCAAACATCCAAAATCATCATAGAGTATCACAATCACAAGATGAATATCAAATATATATATAAAACCATCCTATGTGTACCAAGTTCAGCATCCTAAGGTCTAATACCATCATGAATGTACAATAGCTGTCCTAATGTCAATATATCAAAATGAACCAAATAATATCCTGATACAACGCACACACACAAAGAAAACATAAAGTGTTGTGTATGGTCGTATCGGCATCCAATCTACTGAATCCTGTGCACTGATAAAATAAATGTGAGATCTCCTACATAATATCAAAGAATAAATGTAAATACAGCAAAACGAAATCAAGATGGACCGGCAGTGCTCGGCATGCTCGTATCGACATCCAATCTATCAATCTGTCTTGGTATGCTCGGCGTCCTCCTCCTCGTCTCTAGTATGTCTAGTCGATGATGATGGGAGACGACGACGCAATAACTCCTCTATCGCGCGTAAAGACTCGAGTGCCCTCGACTGTCCCTGCTCAAGGCGCGATATGTCGTCACGCATCCTCTTCTACTCAGCACGCATTTGCTCTATAAAAGGATCTGGTCATACTGAAGTAGATGGACCGGCAGATGTGGATGGTCTGTCAGTAGTGGATGGCTCGACTGGAGGGACATGCTCTATAGATCTCGGCTGTGATGGAGGTGAAGCTGCATCTCTAGGACCTCCCGCACGTGTGGGATCCATGATCCAGTTCTGCTGAACACGAATCGTAGTGCGGTCCTTGTTCGGCAGCCTCATCATCATATCAGTGTGCCTGAAGATAAGATGGTATGAGCTACCAAGCCTCGTAATCATCTTAATGGCAACACATGCGTCCATATCAAGTTTGGGATTGCCCTTTGCCTCGTTCAACCCCGAGGGGTCGATACCGAAGGCAACGGCAATGGTGGTAATCATGTCTCTCATCACAAGGACTCCTCTCCGAGCTCTAGCAGCTTTCTGAATCTGCTTCATTAGGTGGAATGAGGTGCTAACTCTGAAACCTCTTAGCATGGTCCATACATAAAATAGCTCTGAAGATCTGACCATGTCATCGCTCGCTACCCACACAAAGATGGTGTGTGCCAGTACTGTTTGTATGTATCTAAAAACAGGGCTGGAAAGGTGCGTTGCCCTAGCAATCCTGGGGTCAAATCTCCCCTCACTAGAAATCTCCCACCAAAATGTCCCCTCAGAAAACTCACGAGGGTGTTGTCTGGTCACCTCCGCAGGTAATCAAAAAATGTGACCCAGCTGGTCCAGAGTAAATACATGGTCCTGGTTCCCCAACCGGAATGACATCCTCCCTAGGTCTTTGTCATCATGGTTCCTCAGTGTAATCTCGATGGAACTGAAGAACTCCAGGGTCAACTGTACATAAGTAGGATGTCTCTGCTGGATGAAATCCTACCACACTATGTTCGTGAACATCCACTGGATGTCGTCGAACAATCCTAGGGACTGCAGTGCCTGGTCATGTTGGTGTATATGCCCTACAGACCAATGTATGGACATGGTCAGGCATTGCTTGAATGTTCTTTGATAGAATTAATGAAATTGATATAATCAATAAAGGCATGGTCGTTATTATGCAGATTGCTTTACCTGCGTTGATGTATTGAATTGCATATATAATGTCCCACGAGTTTGGATTGGATCCATTCTCACAAGCTATCCCCAGTCAAGGTACCTTAGCAGATATGGGACAGCTTTGGTACATGTGAGACTGGTGTATGGGCTGGTTAGGTGCAGGGCACAGTAACGCAGACATACAGGTGCATTGGATGCACTGGAGTGATCCACCGTGAGGATTGACTTGTCTAGTCAACGAGTCAATCTCACATGCAAGAGGTTTGCATTGATCCTTAGACTTGAGGTATTCATGTCTAGACTTGATGAAGGGTATGCTTTAATACAGTCTTACGTCTCTCCGTAATTGGGAGATCAAAACGACTGTCATTGGGCATGTCATAAGTCACGTAGAGACATGGATGACCAATAGTAGGATTTGCCCCTTCCTTCCGAGGAAGCATGATATCCACCACGGGGCGCCCCACCTTATTGGTGCATGACAGGAAAGTGTGGCCACACTTGTTGAGTCATGACCAATGCATTGGATAATAAACGTGAGACTAATCCAATGGCAGGATATCAGCTTAGGCAAAGGGATCTGTAATGCAATGGGAATCCTCGTTGCTTGTTAGGAGTTGTTGCCATAATGACTTAAGTCCTATGACATGGGTAGTAGTGATGTGTTGCTAGATACCCCTCACTACTTATGATGTTTACATCATTGCCATCGTCATATGGATCCTACGGGGTCACACGCAATAGACTCTTGACGTTGCTTTAATCAGAAGCCTTTGGATCAAGTTATTGGATAACTTGGATCCATTTGGAAGATTTCATCAGCGCCAATGGGCCTGATGAGTTGGAAGAAAGTTATTGGAGCCAAACTTCATTTTTGGCAGGTTGACCCGAAATTGACCTTAATTGGTCACATTTGGATTAGGGTTGCATTGGATTGGATCCAATGGCTTAATCAACCCATGCCATGAAGTTTGGGCTAGCTCATTATCCAATGAGGCCCAATAATAAGTTGTCATGAAGAGGGAATTGTCTTAAAAGGGTATAATGGGGAGAAACCCAACCCCATTGGCGCCTAGGGGCATAATGGGGTGTGGGTGGCATAAGTTGCTTCCTTTGGAAGGAAGTGGCGCCTCCCCTTTCATCCATTCATGGTATCTTGTCTCTATGGTAAGTATTGGGGCTGATATGGCTTGTGGACTCTTTTGGAAAGAGCTTGAGCGCATATGAGAAGTAGGGAGATGTTTATGGTAAAGTCTTGGAGACTTTCCTTATCTCATAAACCCTACATGCACCCAAACCCTTACCCTAGCCAAATACCTCTTGCATGTTGCGCCTAGCCCTTCTCCTTGGATGGAAAGAATGCCTCTAAGGCATGTCTTGGGCTGATATGGCTATTGGGCAAATAAGGATAGGTTGAATGAGGTTTGTGGCAAAGTCTTGGAGACTTTCCTTACCACAAACCCCTCTCATCCTAACCGCCCACTTGGCATGATCCTAGTCATTGCCCTAGCCGCCCCTTGTCCTATTAATAGGACCCTTGCCGCCCTCTCTTGTGGTTGTTGGTTCGATTCCTTGGAGGTGTGAACAAACATAGAGAGGTGTGAGCTAGGGCAAAGGGCGACAACATCAAGGTGGCGCAACCTTCCTCCTCTTTGTAGCCGCAAGCCTTCTTCTCCTTCTTCTCCTCTTGGCGCAACTTGGAGAAGGGCTTGGTGGCGACATCTCTTGGAGAGAATTGGAAGTTTAAGGTGGCGACAACTTGAGGGCTTGGAGCTCTCCTTCTTCCATCAAAGGCGCAAGCAAGTTCTTCTTGTTCTTCTTCTCATCTTCTTGGCGCAAGGATTCTTTGAGCTTGGTGGCGTCTTCTTGCCACAAGCCCTCATCGTCCCTTGGCCATAGGCGCACCTTGGAGGTGGCGCAAGCAAAGAAGAAGAAGGAAGTACTTGGCGCATCATCTTCCTCCTCATCTCTTCTTGGCGCTTCTACCTTGGAGGTGGCGCAAGTTTTGAAGAGAGTGATAAGGCTTGATTCTCTTCCCGAGGCTAGCACCAAGCGTGGAAGGGAGCAACGATCAAGGAGTCGACGCGTGGATACTTGTAGAGGACGAACACTTGGGCGTCTTCAACTTGGCACCTTCATCCTAACAAGCAATAAAGGTACTAACCCTAACACATCCTTGTGTTCTCTCCCAATCATGGATCCTTGGGACTGGAATGTGTTTCGGGTGTAATGCTTCTTCCGCTGCGTCCTGGGACTGCAAAAATTTTAAATTACACCCGGCATTCCCTAACAGGTCATCCCAATACCGCGTGCTAAGCACTCCCCTGGTAGATAGAGCACAATATCTCCTCTCCTTCTCTCTACCCCTATAGTGGATCTATCATGGATAGGGAGTAAGAACAGGAGGTGGTGAGCGTACGCATCTCCTCGCTGGCACTGCTGGCTCTGGTATGGCTGAAGACGGCTCAGATGATGAAAGCTCAGGGGATACAGCTGGAGAATGTCCTAAACACTGTTGTGGAGATGGAAAATGAATCTCTGGTGATGGCACTAGTGCTACTGGCATAGGTGCTGGTTGTGCTGGCTCGGTAATATGTGGCGTCTCTAAAGCTGAGGGTCAAACTGTCTCAGGAGTCGTAGAAGACTCAGGTGTGAGCTCAGGTATGTCTATTGATATCTCAGGTAGATCCGCGAATATCTCAGGTGATCCCTCCTCCTGATCTGGCAATATTGGTGTACTAGCCTCAGGGGCAGGCAGGTCTCCCTAGGCTGAGGAGGGTGATGGGATCTCTGGAGTATGAACAGTATCCTATGGAGTATCCACCTCAATGGCCAGAGTGTCTGAGGGGGCTACAGACTCTGATATCTCCGTGGAAGGCACTGGTATGGCAGACTCCTCAACATCCATTGGAGTGGCATCAACTACAGTCTATGCTGGTGGTGCTACATATAACTCAGCGGCCCCTACAACCGGTTATAGTGGTCTGGTGACTCTCCTCCCTCGCGTAGTCATGCTGCACGCGGTACGCTTCCCTGCATACCGTCTAGCGATCCTCTGATTGTGGCTCTTTGACCTATCAGCAGGCCTCTCTGATATAATCTCGAGCTCCGGAGAACTAACTGGCTCGGGCACTGCCATTTGTGATGTACTGGGTACCGAGGATGTGCTAGGAGCGGGTGATGTCATCTCAATACCAATCTCGTCGGTAACACTGGGATACTCCCAAGGTGTGACGGAGGGAGGAAATAGGTCAAAAGGTATCGGAGACTCCACTGCCGACATCTGATGCAACTCAAATCTCTCCGGGAGTGCTCCATGGACCATCCTATACCTAGGATAAATAGGAGGGTACAGTCCTTGTACACTCTCCTTCCTCTCTGCCCCATAAGGTCCGGTCCTCACCGATCTCCTCGGTGCCATACTATCAATCAAAATATCCCAAAGTATGCCAATGTATTTCAAAAATTGTGTGCTACAGTGACTTTGAAATTTGCCCGTGAAGACCAAAGTGTACAAATCGCTGCCCAAAAATCTGATCTAAAGGCTCCAAATCGATGCAATAAACATGCAAATCTAGTGCTAATACTATGTTGCAAGTTTGAGCATGGAAAACTCACAAATCTGTGCGGAAATCGGGCTCCAATCAGTCAAAAATGAAATTCTGGCGAGTCAGCGGGCGGACAGTGCTTCTTCACGAAATCTGGGGTAAAGCTAGTGGAAGAACGTCGAAAATTGCTCTCCGGATGTGGAGAAAGGTAGGTGGAAAGGGTTCGTCGCCGCTGGTAAGACAAATCGTCGAGAATCGGCAAATTACGAGCGTAGAAGCAAACCCTAAGCCGCCTGTTATGTTTAAACCGTAAGAACTTACGGTGCGTAATGTCGTCACGACTTCGGCCGTAAACACGCTTTAGCGTACAGTGCCCCGTAAAACTCGGTCGTGTTCACAATCACGACTATGTGATAATTACGGCTTCACCCATAAAGTTCGCGTTTTGACTTGGCTTTTCATCAGAATAATCCCCAAAAATTTCTGAAAAATTCCTGCACATAAAACATCGATTTTAGAAGAATTCTCATATATAGAAGTTCATCAGATGCCACCAACAAAGTACAAAATAAAAATCAAGAGATAAACCCTATGAACTGTAATGAAAAGAAATCCACACTTAAAAGAAAAACAAACTAGAGTTAGTGAAAATCCAGAGCCTCTGGGTTACCTCCCAGGTACCGCTAGTTTACGGTCTTTAGCTCGAGCAAGGCCCTGCTCATGATCGCTCTGGTGGATATGAGGCGCAGTGAATAATAGGCAATTGTTGTTCCTCACGCCTTTCTAGATCATTATACAAATTTGACTTCAAAATTTGAGGTAGCGCCCATGTTTCATCTTTTTTCAACTTGTCCCTCTTATGCTTTTCCCAATTTTCTAGGAGATGTCTGTCCACTTCAAAAATATTTGCTTCATCAAATTTGTTCTCCTTTACTCCAAACAATTGATCAGAACCTGCAAAATTAATTCCTTTAGCTTCTGATGAAAAATCAAAGATCAACTTACTATCATTCAAATTCAATGTAAGCTTCTCATGCAACATATCAATTATAGCTCCCGTGCTTGCTAAAAATGGTCTTCCTATAATGATAGGGAACTTAATGTTTTCCTTCATGTTAATAATCATAAAATCAGTAGCAATAGAAAATTTATCAATTTTAACTGTTACATTCTCTAATATACCAATTGGTTGCTGATCAAAACCATTAGCAAATTGCATATAAGTCTCAGTAGGTTTAAGTTTTTCGCTACCTACTTCCTCATTCAAACATGCAGATATCAAGCTAATACTCAATCCTATGTCGTACAAAGCATTTTCAACAACAAACTTACCAACTTAGCATGGAATTGAAATATCTCCAAGATCCTTTACCTTTGTTATTTCAATGTTTTTACTTACCTGGTCTTTCTTTGCCTCAGACTTACTACCATCAGGTTTTCTCTGAACTATTCTACGTAACCTCTAGGGAAAAGGAATCGGAGGGATATATGCAGGCGGACCTACATATTTCTCTTTCTCCCCTTTCTCTTCACAGTCTTCAAAGTCAAAAACAATACTTATAGATTTATCAATAAATTCCTCGATAGGCTCTCTAGGTGTCTCATTGTATTCGGCACTCATTATAGTAACCGCGTTGATGTGCTCCCTGGGATTCATCTCAGGCTGTCCCGGTAGTCTCCCTGTAGGCCTGCTAGCAGTACTAGCTTGCTGAGCAATCTGATTTTCCAGCATCTTGTTGTGGGTAGCTAGAGCTTCCAATCGAGATGTCAGCAGCTTGATCTAGTCCGCAAGATCTTCGGTACTCTTTTGCTGTTTCATAACAACCTCTATCATGGACTCAAAGTTTGACTTCGGAGGTTGCCCATATTGTCTTTGTTGGAAGCTCGGTGGTGCCCTGTTATTCTGCTGAGAATATTGAGGAGGAGCTTGTGCTTGCCCTTGGTTATTCTTATAGGACAGGTTGGGGTGGTTCCTCCATCCTGGATTGTATATTCCGCCATCTCTCCTTCTTCAGAGGTCCTCTTGTTCTCGAACTGCAATCTCCTTCGAAGGCGAAACGTACGCTAAATTTCTGGGTCTTCTGGGAGCAAAGCACCTGCACGAGAAGTTCTAGGCGTACGACGTGTAAGTAAACATTAAATAGAAAAGAATAGTAAAAACTAATAGCTAAAGAAAAGAAAAATGCCTAATCTCCTAACTTATCAATTAGTCAATATTAACTATCCGTAGTCCCTGGCAATGGCGCCAAAAACTTGATAGCGATCCGCAAGTGCACGGATTTATCGAAGTAATAAAAAGATTATCGTTCCCAAAGAGGACTATGTAGTTAATTACTAACTTATTCACTTGTTTGAATCTAGGCTGACTAAATCAGTGGTTTCTCTAGACTTCTCAACACGAACAAACTCGAAAACAGCGTTAAGAGGTTCAAATTCCAAGGATCAGAATTTTATGGGTTCGCCACACCGACAATCATGAATTATTTAAAAGTAACTAATTTTATAGAAACTATCAATCATGAAAGGAACTTTTCCTAGGGTACATATCACCTCCTCTTGGAGCATAATACGGTATTTAGTTAGATTAACTCCCTACTCTCGTGACAGTTAACGTAACTAAACCCATTAAGTTCTATGAAAAGCTGGTAAATCCTTCAGACGAATCTAGCCTACTCTCGTGATTGGATTCGTAGGTTCAATTGAAATAGATCGGACGTTACGATTCACCTCTCGATCCTTCTCGCAATGTCTGAGACGTAAAATTACTTGGCCAAGGTAAATTATGGGATTCATGCAATTTCAATCAAATCATGATAATAGATTCATAATAAAGTGAACAATAACATAGATTAATTCAAGATAGTCAGAGAGCTACATCCAAAAATCCTGAATAAGTATCTACTCGCTCAAGTTGTTAAGGAAATACATGTTGTTTCTGATGAACAAGTGAAAACTCATAAAAATCATCGAGAAATCACGAAAAGAACAGTAAAACTGCCTTCTCCTCGATCTGGAGATGAGGAAGAGTCGATCAATCGTCACTTTCGCGTGGAATCTCGCCAGAAAATGCTCTAGAATTATCTTTTCGCCCTTATCGCCGCTGCCGTCTGTGTTCGTCTGAAATGCTCCCGTTTGCACTCTAAAAATCCTTCCATTTATATCTAGACTGGTTTAGAACCCATCAGCGAATGTTTCTGCAAAGTTTGGTTAAATCCGATTCGAATTGGTGGAGAAACGAGTGAAAAACTCATCGGGCGGAAGTTATTACGGTCCATGATGTGTTTACGGCTAAGGCCGTAAATGTTTCTATGTGTAATGCTTTCAGTCACAGAAAGTTTCACGGACCGTGATCGATTCACGGTCTCACCTGTGAAAGTTTCTGTTCACTCCAAAACTTAGCCGATTTTCACCTTCCGTTCGTCGTAGCTTTTACAGTTGACTCTATAATTACGGCCAAGGCCGTAATTGTCTCGTTCTTCACCGTTTTCACCCCAAATTTGACGTGTAGGCTCGTGATCTCCTCAGGAATCATGCTTTGGCTTCAAAACTCTCGAAATCTTTCATTTTTACGTCATTTTACCTACATTTTCATAAAAACCAAGAAAAGTAAAGATTCCGTGCAAAGTAAAATAAAAATACTAAAAATAGCATGAAATCATGCAATTAAGCCCCAAATATAATCCAAAACATAGGCAAAAACATGGTATAAATGCAACACATCACCAGCCATCCAGTCCCCTCTCACATAACATAGTGCCTTGCAACACAAATACTTGGGACACATTTGAAGAAAAATTTAAACTTTTGGAGTCTTGTGAGAAGAAAGATGAAGAATTTAAAGATCCTCAAGTAAGAACTAGCGAAATAGAAGGGGGTGAATTTGATTGTGTTAGGATGGAATACCCCATTGAAGAGAAAAAAAATTGAGGAGAAAGATGAGGCAGAGGATCCTGTACACATTCTACCACCACCACTATATGAATCATCAATACCTTTTCTCCAAAAAAATTAATTAGAAATTTGCATGATAGATGATGAAGGAGATGATTTTAAGGATAATGATGATGAGGTGATTAAAAAATTATTTGATTCAAATCCAACCCTAGATACCCAAAAGATGATAACACATGAGATTCTTGATCACATTGACATTGAGGTAAATGAAACACCAAAAATAAAATTTGGAAACTTCTTGATCAATCCAAGGTATGAATTTTTTGATCTTAATTATAATCTTCTTCCAATTGCTAATATAAATCTAATGGAAGAACGCATGATATTACTCTTGGATAAATACAGAAAAATTATTGGATATTCTTTGCATAACTTTAATTTTTATTTTTGTATGCATATATTGACCACTGTGACATGGATCCACCTGTTTAACTAGATATATACTTTAGTGGGTACACTCTTGAGACGGAGGAAAAATAGAAGACTATATGTTCTCTACTATGTCACTAATTCACCAACTTCGCCATAACATGAAGCTATGGTCGAGTTAATGACCTTAAACGAGCGCTTTTTGGGAGGCAACCCAAATTTTTGATTTTTACTACTCCTAGTTTTAGTCTTTTATTTTTTTTAAATTTTTAAGAATTTTTAGAGAATGATTTGATGAATTTTTATTGATGGAAAATATTTTAATAAGTTATTTTATATGCAGAAATTTTTGGAAAATTTTTACTTAAAGAACAAGTGTCAAACGCGACATTCACGAGTGTGGTCGTGAGTCTCTCACGGGCCGTGAATGCTGCGTCTGAAGAAAACATGAGAAGGCAAAAAGTTCACATAAAGTTTTATGGTCACGGCCGTGAGTTTCATTTTGCAAAGGAACTTAAGTCACATAAACATTCATGGTCATAGCCGTGAACGACTCACGGGCCATGAAGACCCAGATTTTGAACTTAAGGGGTGAGGGCTAGGGTTCACGCCCATGCTCGTTAAACCCGATTTCTCATTGATTCCTTCCACCTCAGGCGACAAATCTTCTCTTCCAACCTTCCTCCACCTCCGGCGTGTGATTTCTAGTGATCTCGCAGCCGATTTCAGCTGGATTTTGCGAAGAAGCGGCGGACGTTCGCCAGGACACCTATTTCGCCGCCAGCGCCCGATTTCGATCCAATTTCTTCCAGATTCATGAGCAGATCTTACTCAGTTATTGTATTTGGATTCTCTGTCTGATTTGCACATTTTTAGTACCAATTTGGAGGTAGAATACTTGATTTCTAGAGAGATTTTTCCAAAACCTTGGACGGATGATTTTCTGAGTTAGTGTAGCTTCACGGGTTTTGTTAAAATTTTCATATTTGTGTTGATTTGACTGAGATACTATGGCATTTAGGAGGTCAGTGAGGACTAGACCCTATGGGGCCGTAATGAAGAGTAGATACATTGGTCCAGCCCCACAGTTTATATATAGGATGGTTTCTGGAGTGTTACCTGATACTTTTGAGCACATAGTTATGATGATTCAGAGCTTGAGACTCAGATGCAGAGATTAGAGGCTCCGAGTACACCTACAGCTCCTAGTACTTTCGCAGGACCTAGTACCACGTAGGCAATAGGGGAGCCAGCTAGTTCTCCTGAGCTGGAGATTATTCTGAGAGGTCTGCCGATAGGCAAGAGAGCTGTGATCAGAGGATCGCTAGATGGTACGCTCGGAAGCGTACTGGTCACTCTAGTTCTACTTGGGGGAAGAGGGTTGCCCCACGTTTATCTCCTGTACCTGAGACCATAGAGACATCAGTGGCACCCCAGAGCCAGTTCCCGTTATAGTTGAGATGGAGCATGCTGATGAGCAGCAGACCACTTCTACTCCTATGGATATGGAGGGGGCAACCACATTTGAGCCTCCTTCTGACTTACCAGAGTCTACTGTCCACACTAATATGGAGTCTATGGAGGTAGAGGACACTGTACCTGATTGAGTCCAGACTCCAGAGATTCCCTCTCCATCTTCAGCTCGGGGCGACGTACCAGTCCCTGAGGCTGCTACACCAGAGTTACTAGACGATGCAGAGGGATCTCCTGAGATTTTCACATATCTACCAGAGATTTCTGTAGATATTCCTGATCTGCCATCATTACTATCACCAGCACTTGAGCCATCTGAGGCTCTAGAGGCAGCACCTTCATCACCTGAGATACCACATATTCCTCAGGTGCCTATCCCAGCTTTAGTGTCACCAGTTGCATCACTAGAGCCGTCTCCTCTAGTACCAGAGCCTGTTATAGTTGAGAGGAGATGAGAACGATCTCCACCTCCTATCCTTGTTCCCTATCCATGACAGATCAGATACAAGAGTAGGGATCAGGAGAGGGAGTACAGAGCTATGTCAGCTCGAGGGGTCCTTAGCGCCTGGTATTGGCATGATCAGACCTTACAGACCCTAGGATTGTTCGATGACATCTAATGGATGTTCTCAAACATAGGGTGGTAGGATTTTTACCGGTACAGACAGCTGACATATGTTCAGCTTACCTTGGAGTTCTTTAGTTCTATCTAGATTACCCTGCATAATTATGATGACAGAGATCCAGGGAGTATGGCCTTCCGGTTGTGGAACTGGGATCATGTTCTTAGTTTGGTCTAGATAAGTCAAATTTGTGGGTTCCCTACAGACGGTACTCGACATCACCCCTGTGAGTACACTGACCGGACTTTCTGGGAGCAGATATCTTGAGAGATAGGATTTGATCCGAGAACCTCTAGAGCTACTCGTTTGTCTAGCCCAGCACTCAGATATAAACATTGGGTTCTCGCACATACCATTTTTAGGAGAGTAGAGAGCGATGAGATGGTAAGAGCTTCAGAGCTATTCTTTCTATGGACCATGCTGACTGGATTCCTTGCCAGCACCCCGTTCTACCATTTGAAGCAAATTCATAAGGTGGCTAGGGCGCGGAAGGGAGTTCTTGTGATGGGTGATCTGATTACCACCATTGCCCTTGCCCTCGATATTGACCCTTCGGGTTGAACGAGGCTAAGGGCAATCCGAGATTAGATATAGATGCATGCATAGCAATTAAGATGCTTATGAGGATTGGGAGCTCGTATCATCTTATGTTCCGACATTCAGATGCTACCATGAGGATGCCGAACATGGATCATAGTATGGTTTGTGTTCAGCAGAACTGGATTGTGGATCCCACACGAGGTGGGGGAGGTCCTAGAGAGGCAGCCTCACCTCCATTGTCACCACTAAGGATTTCTGTGCTTATTCCTCCAGCTGAGCCATCCACCGCTATTGGACCGTCTTCATCAGCTGACCCATCTACATCAGCACCATCAGATCCTTCCTTGCAACAGATCCGAGCTGAGCAGCGGAGGTTGCGCGATGACATATCGCGCTTGGAGCAGGGACAGATGAGGACACTCAAGTCTCTACACGCGATCAAGCAGCTTTTGTGGTGATGTCTCCCTAGATCATTGACACACCCTACTGGAGACAACGAGGAGGAGAACTCTGAGGGCACGGAGACAGTTTCATGAGTTTTATGAGTATCTCTACCATTCTATTTGTTTTTATGCTTGCATTATTATTGTTCATTATTATCTGGAGATATCTTATATACATTCTTCCTCTTGAGCAGGATTTGATAGAGTTGGTGTTGATGTAGTGCACACATGTCCTTTTATGTTTTATTTGTGTGTGTGCATTGTATTTTATCATATTTGATCTGTATTTCTGGATTTATACTTGATACTTGATATTTTGGGTGATATTGCATATACATGGTGGTATTAGGATTTTAGATGCGGTACATGGGTTGACTGTGATAGTATTGTATATATTTGAGGCTTACCATGTATCTGTGATGTTCTGTGATGGTTTGTGATATTGTGATGGTATTTTGGTTGATTTTTGGATGATTTTTTATATTGGCTTTCATATTGAAATAAATAGTGTTTTTGAAATGGTAAATATGATTTAGTTGATGAAAAGTGATCTTATTTGATATTTGAAACTTGTTTACCATGTAAATTGTGAGTATTTATGATGTGATGTAGTTTCTGAATTTTTCTAAGTCACGTTTGAATTTTTTTGATATAATTGTATAGGGTTTCGCTCATATTTTAAGGGGAACTCTTGTAAAAAATTTTCTGAAATCTTTCATAACTTGATTTAATGTTTATGCATATGCAACAATTTAAGTCTAGGGTGTTCCCATGCATTTTGCTTTTCTTTAAAGCTTTATAGATATGTATTTTGAATGTTTATGATTGTTAAGGATAATCAAATTTGTTTTATCTTTAATTCTGAACTTAGGAACCATTTTGACTATTTGATTTGATGACATAGGGAATTTTTAAAATTTCATGTAGACTTAAATTGTTGAGTAAATTCAATACTGATATTGATAAAATACATATGTGAATTGTTATATGTTCATGCGACACATGCATAGTGTTTCCATACTTGAAGTTTAATTCATCTATTTTTACATGATGGAAAATTTTCATGAATAGGAAATTGGTGATATTTCTTTAAACTGAGATTTGCTCGAACTCCTCTAGTTGAGTAATCTGAGGTCATGAGTTATATTATACCATGAGATGGTATACTTTAAGTCTGTTGTGATCAAGTAACAGAGGGAAATCTTAAAAATAAATATTTATCCCTCTTGCAGAAAGATCGATAATGATTTAAATACCATGCCACTCACTGGCTTTCTCCATGAATGGATATAAAAAAAATAGAGAAAGCTGTAGATTAAGTGGACAACTCCGCTGACCTTATGATTGAGACTATGAGTTAAATTATACTGCTTTGTGGTATACTTTAAATAATGTTATGATGCTAACATGAAATGGCATATAATTGTTTAAAGACCAAATTGCTCTAAAAATCTCTTATCTTTAACATCACCAAGATTCTTGAAATAATTTTTTGTCCATTAAGTAAGGTAGATTTATTAAGATGAGAGTATCTGATACTTAGTGTGTGAAGAATGGATGTTATGACATGAATTGTGAATTTTATCTTTCTTGGATTGTAAACTCTTGGTAATTTTTTTCTATTATGGCTTTTCTTAAATTACTTGAGTTCTGAAAGGTTAATTGCTTAAATTCTGGACTAAAGACACTATTAAGGGAAAAACAAAAGATTGTTCCTTATCTTTACATTCTCCATACATATCATAATATTACTTGAGGACAAGCAAAGCTTTAAGTCTAGGGTATTTTGATGCGTTGTATTTACATTATATCTTTACCTGTATTTTATATGATATTTTGGGCTTATTCTATGATTTTATATTAATTTTTAGTGTTTTTACTTCACTTGGTATGGAATCTTCACTTTTTTTGGTTTTTATGAAAAGGCAAGTACAGTGGGATAAAAATAATGGATTTTGCAAGTTTTTAAGCCATAGGATGGTTCCTGAGGAAATTACAAGGTCACACATCAAACTTAGGGCGAAAAAATGTCAGACACGATATTAACGACCGCAGCCATGAGTTTCTCGGTTGGCCCTGAGTTTCGTGTTCAAAATGTGAAATCGCGGCTAAGTAAAAAAGTTTATAGAAACTTTCGCGGGTGAAGTCGTGAATCTGTCATAGGCCGTGAATATTTCTGCCCCTTCATGATTTTCACTCGATTCGACCCCGAATCGAGTCAAAATTAAACCAAACTCTCTACAATTCTTCTTTAAAGGGTTCTAAACCGATTAAACTATAAAAGGAGGAATTTTTGGAGGGCAAAGAAGACTTTGACAGCAAAACACGATTATAGGAGGTGGCTAGGGCGAAACTCGATTTTAGTGCAAAATTTCTGCAAGGATTCACGCAAAGGCGAGAATTACGCACTTCATCTTCGTCGCTAGATCGAGGGAAAGCTTTTCTGATTACTTGTCTAGTGATTTTTTTATATTTTATTACGATTCAATGCAAGTTTCATCATTAAACATGTTGTTATCTTCTAGCATGAGCAAGTAAACTTGTTTTCTGGATTAGGGATGTAGCCCACTGATGTTTATGCATTAAATTTTATATTTTTACTCTTTGTCATGATTATTATAGCATTGATTTGATTAAAATTGAGTTATTTATGTGATTTACTGTGGCCAAGTATGTTTATGTCATAGACGAGAGTAGTTTGGATTCATTTGAAGGACCAGGAAGTGAATCAGAATGTCGGAACTATTCTTTTCAAACCTACGAATCCAATCACGAGAGTAGTTTGGATTCATTTGAAAGATTTCATGGTTTTTCATAGAACTTAATGGGCCTAGTTGCGTTAATTGTCACGAGAGTAGGGAGTTAGCGTAGTTAGGTACTAGATTGTGCTTCGGGAGGAGGTAATTTGTACCTTAGGAAAAACTCCCTTTCATAGCTATAATTATTCTATTCAAAGATTTATTTTCATCAGATTCATAGATGTTAGTGTGGTGAAACCTCGAGTCCCGACCTTCTAAAACCTGATTTTTATCCCAAAACGCTACCTCTGTTACTTTCTCTACTTAGAGTTCACGCAAAATCGCAATTTGATTCGCCTAGATATAAACAAGTCGTGTAACCGGTACTTGACTGTCAGATCCTCATTGGGAATGATCTTATTTTTATTAATTCGATAAAGTCGTGCACTTGCGGCCGTATCACCTGGACCCTGGAGTTGATATCAGCACTTGATAGATAGGGGTGTAACAAATATTATGGCAGTGCCGTAATTTTCTTCTGTGCATTCTGGATCAAAAATTATGGCCTATAAAAATAATTATGGCAGTGGTGTAATCTGGGCAGAAAATTACACCCATAAAAATAATTAGGGGTGTAATTTTTTTACTATCTCCGATTTGTATAAATATGAGAAAAGGTGTAGATTCCGCAATAATTGACAAATAAGGCTTAAAAACAAGCAAAAGAGCATAAATATGACTCAAAAATACTATACAATTGATATAAAATTTGCTATGAATTTTTTTGTCATCAAGTAGAAGGCTTTACAAGGCTTGGGTGGGCTAATTTTACACATTTGAGCCCCTATCCTGGAGTACTTGTGAAACCATTGTCCCCCACACGCATTATTATGCCCCGGGACAGTCCCCCGAGCGCATTGCAACCCTGATGACCAAAACACATGGCACACATGTGCCAAACTCTAGTTGTACATAGATCTTCCTATCCATAATGTTTTAGGACAAAAGATATCGTCAGGGTTGGGTAATAATAGTTTTACACCCGACTTCCTCTGATCCCTAACATACTCCTCCACTTAAGATGTTGATGCCCTCATTGACTCTCTGAATTCTTCTATCTTGTCTTCAGCATGCCTAAGGTTGTCTTCAGCTTCCTAGCTACATTTTGATATTGGAAGTCCTTTCCACATGATGAGGTACTCTATTTGTCTCTTTCCTGTATCAAGTGTTTTCTTGCGCTTGTGTAAAATACTTTGTACTTGTTTTTCCACTGCTGTGATGGTAGGGGGTGCATGAGTTGGGATGTTATGAAACAGATCTTCACTATCTGCGTGATACGGCTTCAAGCAACTAGCATAAAATACTAGATGTATCTTTAACCAAGGTGGGAGTTGTACTCGATATGATACATTACCAACCCACTCTAGTATTGGAAATGGTCCTTCATATTTTCAGACTAACCCTTTGTGACTGGGTCATCGGAATACTTTAAGCGAATCTTACTGTAGTTTTACGAGAACCATGTCACCCTTTTTAAAGTCCTATGATCGCCTTCCCAAATCAGCCCACTTCTTCATTTTCTTGGCCATTTTCTCCAAGTAAGCTCTTATAATTTCTGAATTTCGATGCCACTCCTTAGCCAAATAATATGCCGAGGGACTATTACCCATGAATCCAATAGCTAATGATTCCGGAGTTGTTGGCTGCTAAACTAAAAGGATTTTGAATGGACTTTTACCTATTGTCGAGCTCTTTTGCAAGTTATAAGAGAATTGTTCAATACCAAGGAGATGCACCCAATGTCGTTGGTTTGCATTCACAAAATGCCTTAAATACTGTTCGAGAAGAGCAATGATTCTTTTAGTTTGGCCATGAGTTTGAGGATGAATGCTCGTAGAGAAGTGTAGTTTCGTCCCAAGTAGTTTGAATAACCCTGTCCAAAATTTCCCTAAGAATCTTGAGTCGCGATCGCTAACAATATTCTGAGGGATTCCCTAATACTTGACAAGGTGCTTCAAAAATAGACAGGCTACTTGTTCTGCTGTACAATGGAGTGGAGCTAGAATGAAGGTCGCATATTTAGAAAATCGATACACTATCACAAGAATTGAGCCTAGTTCCCCCACCTGTGGAAGAGCTAAAATGAAATCCAATGAAATACTAACCCATGGTCGTTCGGGAACTAGTAAGGGCTCTAGAAGTCCCAAAAATTTTTGTCTTTCCACTTTATATTGTTGACATGTGAGGCATGTCTAAACATAGTCGTTAATGTCTGTCCCCATATCTGGCTAGTAGAACGCCCTTTCAATACGTTCAATGGGTACCTGGGTGCCCTACCCACAATGTATCATGGCACTCTCTTAAAACTTCTCTATGCAAGTTATCTGCTTTCGGCACATACACCCGATTACCTTTCGTGAAGATAAGACCTTTATTTTCCCAAAATCGGCATGTCTTGCCTTCTTCGATAAGTTTCTTCAGAGTTGTTGCTTGAGGATCATTGCACATTCCCA
Source organism: Costus lasius (assembly GCA_027563935.2). Lineage (NCBI taxonomy): Eukaryota > Viridiplantae > Streptophyta > Magnoliopsida > Zingiberales > Costaceae > Costus > Costus lasius. The sequence continues at coordinate 73,304,918 of CM050447.1, read as the reverse complement.
CACGAATCTTTTCCTGTAGGTCGGACTAGATTTGAATAGTTTGATGATTTCTCGAAGCTCGGATACTTGCTATCTCCAACTTTTGACTCAACGCATCAGCGACGACATTGGTTTTTCCAGGTTTACACTCCCAAACCATGTCGAATTCTGCTAGAAACTCTTGCCATCGAGCTTGCTTCGGTGATAGTTTCTTCTAGGTCTGAAAATAGCTTAGTGCAATATTATCTATTCGTAGGATGAACTTGGCCCCTAGTAGGTAGTGTCGCCAGGTTCTTAGACAATGCACTACAGCGGTCATCTCTTTCTCATGAGTCGGATACCTCCATTCGGCTTCATTAAGTTTTCGGCTCTCATAAGTGATAGGATGTCGATCCTGCATGAGTACTCCCCGATAGCATAATCTGATGCGTCCGTGTGAACTTCAAAGGCCTTCTGATAGTCTGGTAGCCCTGGTACAGGTTCGTTTGTTACTATAGTCTTTAGGTCCTCAAAAGCCCTTTGGCACTTCGGAGACCAATTCCAACTATGTCCCTTTGTGAGTAAATCAGTTAAAGGGGTTGCCCTTCGTGAGTAGCCCTCAATGAATCGCCGGTAGTAGTTCACAAAACCCAGAAAATATATTAGTTCCATGACCTTATTCGGGGCAGACCAACTCGCCACAGCTTTTATTTTCACTTCATCCATTCGTATCTTGCCCTTGCTAATTCAGTGCCCTAGGAACATGATCTCCTCTTGGGCAAAATAGCATTTTTCATCCTTTACATAGAGTTGATTCTTTCGCAGGATGTTGAATACAGTTTGAAGATGCTTAATATGTTCTTCTAGTGCCTAGCTATAGACGACGATATCGTTAAGGTACACCATAACAAACTTGTCTAGGTGTTCATGGAAAAGTTGGTTTATCATAGTGCAGAACGTCGTTGGAGCATTAGTTCAGCGAAAGGGCATTACTAAGAACTCGAAAGAACCATAGCGTGTGACACAAGCTGTCTTTTCTATATCTTCTTTAGCTGTCCGTACTTGCCAGTATCCTTAGCGAAGATCGAGTTTAAAGAAGAACTTCACTTTGCCGAGTTGATCGAACAAATCTGCGACCAAAGGGATTGGGTACCCATTTTTTACTGTTATTTTATTTAGAGCCCGATAGTCCACACATAGTCATAGACTTCCATCCTGCTTCTTCTAAAATAGGACTCATGCACCGAATGGTGATTTTGAACTTCAGATAAGACCCCCATCAAGTAGTTCATTCAATTGTTTACACAACTCTACAAGTTCTAGGGCAGTTAGACGATAAGGGGATCGAGCTGGTGGTTTAGCCCCTGGTTCCAACTAAATTTGATGGTCCACATCCCTACGTTGAGGTAGCTTTTTTGGCAATTCTGGTGGCATTACATCCTCAAACTCTTTGAGGACTGTCTTGATAGCATTGGGGTATGATGCAACTCTTAGTGTTAGTTTTCCAATTTTATGGTGGCAACTAAAGTCAGTTCTCCACAACAAACACCCTTTTTGAGTTGCATCGCCGATAATAGCTTTTGTTTATCCTTAGGTTCATCGTGTATCACCGACACGATGCAAAAAATTTTCTTCTATCAACACCCACAAGGCGTTCACGAATGGCATGGGTACAGCATGTGTTGGGGTATGCCCTTAAGGCTAATGTTTGAGGCCTTGGGATTGTATCAGTATCATGTAATAAACTCTTATGTTTATAAAGGCATGGTTGTTATTCAGGTTGTTATATTGTCTGCTGCAATAATTGTACTTCTGAATAATGTCTCAAAGCTGTTCAGCTAGGCTGACATGCTGTAATGTCCTTAGTCGATATATCTTGGTGAACATGAGACAGCCTTGATATGATTGAGACTAATATGTGTTCTAATCTTATAGGATGCTTCGAGCATGGAATAAGAGGTAGACTCATGGGTACATTGGATGTCTACTAGGATATTCAATTGTTTGTCACAATGTGAATAATCCTTGATTGCGACAAGTGGCACATTTCCTCTGACTTGAGATCACTTGTGTTTTCTAAATGATGATTGTCATTATTTTGAGTTAGTTCAATATCATTTGAAACATAATGATTATAGGCTATCTTGGATGGTGAGCTTGAGTCAGGTTAGGGCACTAGTGATAGACAAAGGATTGCCGTCTCCTTAATTGGAGTGCGATGTTCTAAAGGGGCCCCCTGGATGAGATGATTGAGAATAGTGTATGGCCATACCCAGGTGACTATGTTCATCTGATCTAATCATGCTCATCATATTCGAGTTACAAGCTTGACACGCTTGTCCAATAAGAACATCCAGTGGCAAAGGATTTATGCATGCCTTGTGAGTTGGTTCACACTTGTGCTGTTTTTGGGTGTAGTCTTGGAAGACTCTTTTCTTTATATCGGGAGACAGTGATGTGTTGCTAGATACCCCTCACTGATCGTGATAACGTGAGTTATCGTTACCGACATTTAAAGGAAACCCTCAGGGTCGCACAATTTGATGATATGGCTTACTTGAGTCAGATAGTGTGGACTGAATTGTTCAGGTTCAGTTTAAAGGGATTTAATCTCTGATTGTAAGTGAGATCTAGTCTGATCATGTTTGATTGATTAGGGCTTGAGATCGGTAAGCTTCGATTGAGAGAATGGATGCTGGATCGGTGAGATCAGGAGCATCGGGAGATGAACGGTCAGATCAAGTACCTTAGGGTTTTAATGTGATCTGGACTTATGGCTTGGTTTATTTGGTTATTGAACCAAATTCAAGTGAACCGGCTCATGAATGAGCGCATGGTTCAAGGGTGAAGTGGAGTTTGCGAATGGGTAAACCCATGATTGCATGAAGAGAAGTGGCATGCTATTTTTAGATAGCACTTCTCTTACGTGATCCTCTCTCACGTTCACGCCTTTCCTCTTTTCGTTAGTCGCCTTGTCTCTTGCTCTTGACGAGAGAACATATGGTGGTGAAGAGCTCGACGAGGAGGAAGAAAAGAATCGCCAAGCCAAGACATCTCTTCCCTTCCACTCGACAAGGACATCTTTGGGCCTTGCTAGCACAAGGATCGCAAAGGGAGTAGGCGACATCAACTGTGTGCGTCACCTCTGGAGAAGACCAAGTTTGATCTTTGCTTCCAAGGCACCATCTAGAAATGGCTATGGTATGATCCTTTTCTATTTGCAATTGGGTCATTTTGTTAATCATACAGCATGCAAGATCTAGAAACCCCCTTTCCGCTGCTTTCATTCCCATATGCGCCTATGAGTTAGGGTTTCGCCCCCTTGTGGGGACCCTTCAATTGGTATCAAAGCATGGTTAACGCATGTTTTATGATTACTTATGCCATTTTGTGATCCTTGTTTGCGAACTTATGATTAGATCTAAGGTTACATGCGATACATCTTGTATATGTAAGTGGCGAAAATGCATTGCATTGTTTCTCCTTGGCGCATGTATAAGGTTACCTTTTGTTGGCGCTTGTATGTTGTTGGTTTTCTCAAAACTATATTACATGCGCGATTCACACTAGATCTAAGCTGTCCTTACTGTAAACCCTTAGACGGGTTACTAGGGTTGAAGTCATCCCCTAGGTTAGATCCAGACAGTCTGATCAGACCATCTGACAGCCTTGATGGGTTGACCAGATAGCACCTGTGCGCAAGCACCTGGTGGCTATAGGTCGACTGCAGACAGGCGTGTAGCGATGTCTGATTGAGACAACCTATGAACGCACATGAGTTAGGCCCGGGGTCACACCCGTTTGCCAGACCTCATTGTGGTTGTTCAGCCCTGGCGCATGCATGGTTGACCTTTTGGTCGACTCAAGTCAGTTAGGACTTGGTGCATGCAAGGGCAGTGGATCTGACTAGGTTGGATGAGTGGATCCCTAGTAATGGACCGTTGTAAGGTTATAGGGCACATAAGGAAAAATAAAATTGATCTCAATGGGATTTTTCAAAAATTTTATTTTTCATGATTGGATCAAATGATGTATGATGCCATATGCATGTTTATTTATTCTTATGTGGGCTGCCCATGTTAAATGTGTGCTTTGCTGGGGCCTGCGTGCCTGGTTAAAAGTTGTAAATTAATTTTATTGTGATCTGCGCATCACATTGCATTTAATTTATAAAATGTAATTGACCTGCGAGTCAATCTTGTCTAGATAGATTAATTTGTAAATTAATTAGACAAGAGCACAGAGCACACTTGGCAAAGGCGCATGCAGCAGTGGCTAGACCAGGTGGGAGGTCCAGGGTTCGACTCTGGGACCAGGCGCATTTACCTGGTGGGCGCACCTGAGCTGCAGATGGCGCTTGGGCCCTGGTTTGGGCCAGATGAGCAGCAAAAGACCCATGAAGAAAAGCAAGTGAAGACTTAAGTGAAATTAAGGTCTTACTAGGGCTATGGGCTTTTACCACATAAGATTCATGCTTTCTTTTATTGTTTAATAAGTAGAACAGCATGATTATTTATCTTCTGCTATCACCATAGGAATTGCATGATAGTGAAGAAGATAAAAGACCGTTAAAATCCAACGCTAAAATATCAAGCTCGTATGCCTTCTGACGCGAAACCTCACTGTTCTGATTATCGTTGGAGCCGTGTTGTACCCACTCAGTGGGCACGTCCATCTATCTTCAGACGATGCGGGATTACACCTGCGTGTTACAGAGAAGGGATTTATCACTTCTCGTTGCTCAGCATAGCACGTGGTGGTCCAGGGAGTAGGTCGGGTCAGCTTGACCATGTAGGCTACATATGTGGCGCATATGGTAGCGCATGGAGGCAGCCATCTGTGGGGTCAGAGATTGTGTTGTACCAACTCAGTTGGCACAGTCTGCTGGATTGCCCAGATGAAGGGGAATCGCACAGGTAGGCGATTGGCAGGGACTGCCTACCAGAGATTAGTGCTTGTACTCTCTGTGCATCTTATCTCGCCTGAGCGGGATGCGGAGACCAAGTATGAAATCTGGATCCCATCTCACTAAAAGAGTACTACTCTTTCGGGCTGTTTTGCTGGATTTTTCAGCCAGATAAAATAGTGAGAAAAAGAATCTTTCTTAAGTCCTGATTGATTCTTAACATTGATACTGACCTTGCTGTTCTTGCATTGTTGTAGATACCTGCAGCAACGAACACCATGAGCTTCAATGTGCGATCCCTACTGGAAAGAGAGAAGTTTGCTGGGCCGAACTTCTCAGACTGGTTCGGACACCTTAAGATAGTTCTTAAGGCAGAGAGGAAACTGTATGTCCTTGAGATGGCGATACCGCCTCAGCCCGCTCCGAACGCCGCAAGGGCGGTTCGGGAAGCCTATGAAAAGCACGTCAATGATAGCATTGATGTCGCTTGCCTGATGCTAGCGTCTATGACGCCACCGCTGCAGCGTCAGCATGAGGATATGTCTGCCATAGACATGATAGCAAACATCAAGATGCTGTATGCTGCACAGGCGAGGATAGAACGCTATAATTTGACAAAGCTGTTCTTTCAGAGCAAACTGGCTGAAGGGAGCCCAGTGGGAGCTCACGTGCTCAAGATGATTGGGCACAAGGAGGCTCTAGAAAAAACTGGGGCATACCATCAACCAGGAGCTTGCTGTAGACATTATTCTGCAGTCTCTTCCGCCTTCTTTCGATGCGTTCATTATTAACTTTAATATGAACAAAATCGATTGTACTCCGGCAGAGCTGCTGAATATGCTCTTGACTACTGAGGAAACTCTGAAGGGTAAGCCTTCAACCTCTGTCTTGATGGTTCCTTCGAGGAACAAGAAGAAGGGGAAGAAGGGCAAGACCCATGTCAAGAGTTACAGCAAGGCTCTGAAGCAGAAGGTTAAGCGGTCCAAGGAATACAGGTGTTTCCACTGTGGCCAGCTGGGTCACTGGAAAAAGGACTGTAAAGCGCTCCAAGGAGACAAGAGGGGAAGCCTTGCTTCTGGCTCAGGTATATACGTGACGGAAGTCATGGTTTCATCTTCTTCTATATCATGGGTGTTGGACACTGCATGTGGAGTTCACATTTGTTCAAATGTACAGGAACTCAAGAGAAGAAGGCAGGTGGGACAGCATGAGGTGGACCTACGAGTTGGAAACGGGGCACGGGTTGCTGCTGTTGCTGTAGGAGACTATTTCATCTCTTTGCCATCTGGGCTTGTATTAGAACTAAACAGTTGTTACTTTGTTCCCAGTATCACTAAAAATATTATCTCTATTCCTGCTCTTGTCAGGAAAGGGTTTTCCTTTGAATGCAATATTTCAAAGTGTGTTTTATCTCTTGATAATATAGTTTATGCTACTGGTTCAATTAATAATGGGTTATTCATGTTGGACATGGAATGTTCTATACACGCGATTGATATTAAGAAAGCCAAGTATGCTGATGACAGCACCTTGCTATGGCATAGTCGTTTAGGCCATATTAACAAGAAACGCATTAAGCGGTTGCATGATCATGGACTGCTGGGATCATTCTCCTATGAGGAGATTGATACATGCAAGGCTTGTTTAATGGTAAAATGACGAAGTCACCTTTTTCTAACAAAGGTCAAAGGGCTTCAGGTTTACTTGACCTTATACACAGTGATGTGTGTGGGCCATTTAGTAAACATGCCAGAGGTGGCTATCAGTACTTCATTACCTTTACTGATGATTTCAGTAGGTATGGGTATGTCTATCTAATGAGACATAAAAGTGAATCTTTTGACAAGTTCAAAGAGTTCAAGAATGAAGTACAAAATCAGCTAGGCCGAAATATCAAGGCACTTCGTTCTGATCGAGGTGGAGAGTACCTAAGTCGAGAATTTACTGACTATCTGAAGGAGTGTGGGATTATCTCACAGCTCACTCCGCCAGGAACACCGCAATGGAATGGTGTGTCCGAAAGGAGAAATAGAACGTTACTTGATATGGTTCGTTCTATGATGAGTCAGGCTACTCTACCTTACTCCTTTTGGGGATTTGCACTGGAAACAGCTGCAAAGGTACTAAACCGAGTGCCATCCAAGGCAGTTTCTAAGACGCCATATGAGTTATGGTATGGGAAACAGCCGAGCTTGACATTTATCAGGATCTGGGGTTGCGAGGCTTATGTCAAAAAGCTCGCCTCTGGGAAACTAGAGAGCAGATCTGACAAATGTATCTTTGTCGGTTACCCTAAGGAAACTAAGGGTTATTATTTCTACGATCCCAAAGAGAACAAGGTATTTGTTGCTCGGACGGCTATATTTCTTGAGAAGGAGTTTCTTCTGCAAGAGGCCAGTGGGAGAGAAATAAAGCTGGATGAGAATCCAGAGGAAGGACAAAGTGCGCAAGCACAGTTGGATGAGCCTGAGCTGGTAGAACAGGTTATTGAACAACCTGAGGCTCAGATATCACGGGAACCGCGAAGATCGGGAAGGATCCGTCGACAGCCTGAGCGCTATGACGGAGTCTACATCATTGATAATGATGAACCCCCTCACTTATGCGGATGCGGTCAGTGGACCGGAGTCAGCGAGATGGCTTGAAGCTATGCGCGCCGAGATGGACTCCATGTCAGATAACCAAGTTTGGGATTTGGTTGATCCGCCTCCGGGAGTTATCCCTATAGGCTGTAAATGGATCTTCAAGAAGAAGATTGACATGGATGGTAACGTGGTTACCTATAAAGGCAGGCTAGTTGCGAAAGGTTTCAAACAAATCTACGGGATAGATTATGATGAAACTTTCTCACCTGTAGCTATGTTTAAGTCTATTCGGATTCTTTTCGCGATAGCTGCATATTATGATTATGAGATTTGGCAAATGGATGTGAATACAGCTTTCCTTAATGGAAATCTGGATGAGGATGTGTATATGACACAACCAGAAGGTTTCACTAATCCATCAGATCGTCATAAGATATGCAAGTTAAAGAAGTCTATTTATGGACTTAAACAAGCATCTAGAAGCTGGAATATTCGTTTTGATGAATCAATCTCTGAGTTTGGTTTCATCAAGAACGAGGATGACCCGTGTGTATATAAGAGGTTTAGTGGGAGCGTGATTACTTTCCTAGTCCTCTACGTCGATGATATCTTGATCATTGGAAATGACATTCCTGAAATGCATGCCGTAAAGGCATGGTTAAGGAAATGTTTCCAGATGAAAGATCTAGGAGAAGCAGCCTATGTGTTAGGTGTGAAGATCTACAGGGATAGATCTAAGAGGCTTCTCGGGCTGTGCCAGAGTACTTACATCGATAAAGTCCTGGAGAGATTTCATTTAGAGAATTCTAAAAGAGGATATCTTCCAGTCAGACATGGTCTGAATCTTTCGAAGAGTCAGTGTCCACAAACACAGACTGAGAAAGATGAAATGGACAATACGCCTTATGCTTCGGCTATTGGATCCATTATGTATGCGATGTTGTGTACTCGCCCAGACGTTGCTTACGGGTTAAGCGTGACCAGTCGGTTCCAAAGTAATCCAAGTATGGCGCACTGGATTGCAGTCAAGAACATTTTAAAATATCTGCGGAGGACCAAAGATATGTTCTTGATATATGGTGGTCAGGAAGAACTCAGTATTGAAGGATATACTGACGCTTCATTCCAGTCAGACCAGGATGATTTCCGATCGCAATCAGGCTATGTTTTTAGCTTGAATGGAGGAGCAGTGGTGTGGAAGAGTTTCAAACAGTCAACTGTTGCTGATTCCACAACAGAAGCCGAGTATGTTGCAGCCTCGGAAGCATCCAAGGAGGCAGTGTGGATTCGTAAGTTCGTGAGAGAACTTGGTGTTGTTCCTTCGAGTGCAGATCCTTTGGTTATCTTCTGTGATAACACTGGAGCAATCGCACAAGCAAAGGAACCACGGTCGCACCAGAAGTCCAAGCACATACAGAGACGGTTTCACTTGATCAGGGAGATCATAGATCGTGGCGAGATCAAAGTCTGCAAGGTACATACAGATGACAATCTGGCAGACCCGCTTACCAAGCCTCTGGCGCAGCAGAAGCATGAGAAGCACTGTAATAATATGGGTTTGAGATTTCTCCACCATTAGATTAAGTGCACTGTAATAATATCAGTATCATGTAATAAACTCTTATGTTTATAAAGGCATGGTTGTTATTCAGGTTGTTATATTGTCTGCTGCAATAATTGTACTTCTGAATAATGTCTCAAAGCTGTTCAGCTAGGCTGACATGCTGTAATGTCCTTAGTCGATATATCTTGGTGAACATGAGACAGCCTTGATATGATTGAGACTAATATGTGTTCTAATCTTATAGGATGCTTCGAGCATGGAATAAGAGGTAGACTCATGGGTACATTGGATGTACTGGACAGACCCTACTAAGATATTCAATTGTTTGTCACAATGTGAATAATCCTTGATTGCGACAAGTGGCACATTTCCTCTGACTTGAGATCACTTGTGTTTTCTAAATGATGATTGTCATTATTTTGAGTTAGTTCAATATCATTTGAAACATAATGATTATAGGCTATCTTGGATGGTGAGCTTGAGTCAGGTTAGGGCACTAGTGATAGACAAAGGATTGCCGTCTCCTTAATTGGAGTGTGATGTTCTAAAGGGGCCCCCTGGATGAGATGATTGAGAATAGTGTATGGCCATACCCAGGTGACTATGTTCATCTGATCTAATCATGCTCATCATATTCGAGTTACAAGCTTGACACGCTTGTCCAATAAGAACATCCAGTGGCAAAGGATTTATGCATGCCTTGTGAGTTGGTTCACACTTGTGCTGTTTTTGGGTGTAGTCTTGGAAGACTCTTTTCTTTATATCGGGAGACAGTGATGTGTTGCTAGATACCCCTCACTGATTGTGATAACGTGAGTTATCGTTACCGACATTTAAAGGAAACCCTCAGGGTCGCACAATTTGATGATATGGCTTACTTGAGTCAGATCGTGTGGACTGAATTGTTCAGGTTCAGTTTAAAGGGATTTAATCTCTGATTGTAAGTGAGATCTAGTCTGATCATGTTTGATTGATTAGGGCTTGAGATCGGTAAGCTTCGATTGAGAGAATGGATGCTGGATCGGTGAGATCAGGAGCATCGGGAGATGAACGGTCAGATCAAGTACCTTAGGGTTTTAATGTGATCTGGACTTATGGCTTGGTTTATTTGGTTATTGAACCAAATTCAAGTGAACCGGCTCATGAATGAGCGCATGGTTCAAGGGTGAAGTGGAGTTTGCGAATGGGTAAACCCATGATCGCATGAAGAGAAGTGGCATGCTATTTTTAGATAGCACTTCTCTTACGTGATCCTCTCTCACGTTCACGCCTTTCCTCTTTTCGTTAGTCGCCTTGTCTCTTGCTCTTGACGAGAGAACATACGGTGGTGAAGAGCTCGACGAGGAGGAAGAAAAGAATCGCCAAGCCAAGACATCTCTTCCCTTCCACTCGACAAGGACATCTTTGGGCCTTGCTAGCACAAGGATCGCAAAGGGAGTAGGCGACATCAACTGTGTGCGTCACCTCTGGAGAAGACCAAGTTTGATCTTTGCTTCCAAGGCGCCATCTAGAAATGGCTATGGTATGATCCTTTTCTATTTGCAATTGGGTCATTTTGTTAATCATACAGCATGCAAGATCTAGAAACCCCCTTTCCGCTGCTTTCATTCCCATATGCGCCTATGAGTTAGGGTTTCGCCCCCTTGTGGGGACCCTTCAGCATGTGCAGAACGAAGGAATTCCATCCCCAATGTGATTTGGAAGTCATCTAGGGGTACCACCATGAAGGTGGCTTGGCCGCTCCAATCTCCAATTGTAAGAGGGACATTTTTGGCTACACCTTTGATTGATTGAGCTTCAAAATGCATAGCTTTTACATGACTATGGCATTTCTCACGCTCTAGATTGAGTTTGCTAGCTTCATTTATAGACATGAAATTGTTAGTTGCACCAGAATCAATCATTGCTCTGGACTTCCTGTCATTGATTTTGAGGTCAACATACATTAATTCATTCATGTTTCCTCCCGCCTTCTTCCGCTTTGGTACTTTCTTTTGTGCTTTCATAGCATTGAGTAATCATACTACCCCCATGTGATGCTTTCGTGCTGGATTGTCCTTCCCACTATGACAGCTTTCATCAGAGTCGCTATCACTCTTTGTTGATGAATGATTTTTTTCTCCTCTGTTCAGAATTTGCAAATTTTTTGACCACCATGGCATGTAGCATCTACTTTTGTGAGCAAGCTTTAACCTAATGGTTTCCTCCACACAGGATGCATTCACCTCTTGGAGCAAATCTGTTTGGCCTACCTCCCGGAGGGCTCCTACGACTGTCCCTCACGGGTTTCTTTCCCTTAAAATGAAATGGACGAGAGGTTTGCAGCAACCTTCTTCTCTTAGTCCTTTCTAGGGTCACATAGTCAGTGAGATGTTCAGCGGCTGCATGAGCAGAGGTGAAGTCTGTCACATTGCGTCGTTGTAGTTCTTGTTGTGCCCATGGTTTTAATCCGTCCATGAAAGCAAAGAATAGTTCTTGCTCTGAGAACTTGATACCAAGAGTTATGGCTAGAAATTGCTTCACATACTCCTGGATGTTATTTCCATGATGAAGATTTCGCAACTTCTTTCTAGCCATGAACTCAATATTTTCGAGGAGGAATTGGATATTCAACTTGCACTTCAAATCCTCCCAAGTTTCCAGATTGTCAAGTCCACTTTGCACCCCTGTACACCACCATAATTTAGCATCCCCTGCCAAGAACCAAGTCATCGTTGCCACTTTTACTTATCCAGAGCCTGGTTGAGTGACAAGGAAATATTGTTCGATATCGAAGAGGAAGTTCTCTAACACCCTTGCATCACAGGCACCTTCGTAACTACATGGTTCAAGGACTTTGATCGGGGCGTGTTGGGGTCAGGTGTTCCCTTCGCTAGCCTGGACAGCCCGAGTGCGAATATCTATTTTCGCCAACACATTTGCCAACAACTCATCAATTCTTGCATGGAGTTGTTGGAAGGCTTCATCCGTGTCATCTTCGAGCCTTTCCGCAATAGAAGCTAACTCCACATGCTTAGCTTCAATCCCAGAAATACGAATCTCATGTATTCGCCCTCTTGACTGTGTCTCGTCTATGATCTGGGGTTGTTCATCCCCTCTTGCCCTATGACCACTTTGCCCACTAGACTCTCCCATTGCGGGTGTCGACCCTGAATCACCTTGGAACCTACTTTTGATACCACTTGTCACAGGCGCACTTTCCTTAGTGTCTGATGTCCGCGCGGCACACTACTTGGTGTGACGCCCGGGGTAATTTGGGGTACTACCCCACCTTTGCCATGGACTCAGTGAGGTTATGAGTAGGGACAAAGGGGGTAAAAGTTGGAGAAGAGCATGAGAAGTAGTGAAGATAGGTCACTAATCTTGTGTTATGATGTTTTGCAGGTACATGGCAAGGAGCATGCACTAGCAAAAACATGAGTGCACATGTAGGAGGCTACATGGGCCATGGCACATCATCAAAGGGTTGTATAGAGGTGTACAAGCATGTAAAAAAAAATATGTCATGGGTGAGATTTGAACCCAAGACCAAGAAGAGGGTCAAAGCCATATGTTGCATAAGAGGGCCAACCCAGCTTCAGGGTCATTGCTGAAAAGAAAGGGGGCGCCATCTTGTTAAAGGTTTCATTATGCATAAGGGCATAAACGACAAAAGACCAAATGAAATTGGGGATCTTGTAAATCAATTGGCAATCGGATTGGGGAGAACCAAAATTGACTTGGGAGTGGCGACATTGGAGAAGAGGGCGACATCATCTTCCTTCTTCTTCCTTTGGCCGATTGTGGAGGAGACTTTGGAGGCTAGCTTGGGGAAGCTCACGCCATCATCTTCCCTTCCATTCCCATCTGGTTCCATTGATGGAGGCGAGTGCTTGAGAGGAGTTCACATTCGGCCACCATTGTTGGGGGGAGTTTGAGGGAGCTCTCGGCCTTGATTCTATTTGGAGGAGGAGCTCACGGTTTTCTCCATCCATTCGGTTTGCTTGAGAGGAGCTCAAGCATCTATCCATCCACCTTGCTGATTTGGGTCGCAAGCTCAAGGGAGCTCTCGGTTCATCACCATTTCAGCTTGTTCTTGGCGTGGGATCTCCTTGGAGTGAAGGGGATCCGATTTGGGGAGAAGGGGGCTGACCGGCCATCACCTTCTTCATCTACTTGGGGGCGGCACTTGCTGTCCATATCGGGCTGAGGTGTTCCTTGGAGCAAAGGGACACGTTGAAGCATCAAAACCACCTAGAGGGGCGACTCTAGGGTGGAGCCTCAAGGGCATTGCGCTTGAGGACTGATTTGAGCTTGAAAGAGAAAGTTCGGCCACCTCGAGGAGGAGAGAGCCGAACACTTCATCACTTCCTTACATTAGCATTTGGAGTGGTATATTACTATCCTTACTTGTGTTATTGTTTGTAATAGCATTGTAAGACTCATTTGAACATTGAGTAGTGATTATTATAGCTTTGTTTGGTATCTCTACCCTTATTGGGAGAGGCCTACTGCTCATACCCGAGGTTGTGTCCTTGGAGGGGTTTGTTATACTTCTCCGGTGTGTTTAGCTTGTGACTTGTGCAAGCGCCGTGCTTGTGCAAGGAGCTCGCTCGCTGTGTAGTTGTTGATATCTGTATTAGGGTTTTGGGCATATGTCTAGTGCCCTTGCATTGTGACTGCCAGCGTTGTGAGTGTTGTCATTTACAGGGCGCTTAAGTCTAAGGTCGTCTTTAAGTGTGCATATGGGGTTGAGAAGCAACATGTGCTTGCCACCCGCCACTTATTGACCTAGGTCTAGGATTAGGTGAAGGCTAGGATCATCACTAGAGATCAGCCTTGGAGCTCAGTACCATCAGAGCTTAGCCCAGAGAACGCAATGGATTCAAAGGAGCTTCTGTCAGCACTAGAGATCTTGGTATTTCCGCATAGAGAGTGTAGGCTGGGAAATTACACAGAGGTGTGAATTGCACCATCACGCTCAGGATTTTCACAAAAATTTAAGGTAAAAATTAGGGCGTGACAAAGTGGTACCAGAGGGATAGCTCAGCACGAGTCTGGACCACCAGGATATAGACGTTAGTTGGATTACTGTTTGGGTGTTGTGTATGTCGGTGCTTAGCGCCGGGGCGTAAGACCTCAGTAACTCCTTCTAATCGATCAGTTCTGGCCAGGCGAGTACAGGAGCATTCTACATTCAGAGAGTCCACAGAGCAGCACACCATTGCACCGAGGACCAGGAGTATGGCACAGTTCGAGGAGCGGTTCTCCAGACTGGAGGACGCTATTGGCTTAGAGGCAGATTCTGAGTGGCAGGGAGAGCCTCTTTCTGAGCGCCTAGAGGCATTGATGGAGATGTTCCATCAGTACAAAGATTACACTGATGGGAGGATTAGCACTATGGCGCAGGACTTAGCGACAGCTACTACAAAGGTCACTGCACTGAGATTGTTGGTGGCGCAGGTGGCTTCCCACCCACCTACCCCACATGCGCCACCCCTTGTTCAGCCTGCTAGACGCCATATCCCTGATCCAGTCACTTTTGCAGGAGCTAGAGTGGCAAAAGAGTTGGATAACTTCATCTTTGACATGGAGCACTACTTTAGAGCAGCATGAGTCATTGATGATGATAGGATAGAGGTTTATGCATCCTACCTGCGTGGGGATGCCAAATTATGGTGGAGAACCTCTATTGCTCCCAGGACAGAGGGAGATAACCCAGAGATAGCCTCATGGGATGATTTGAAAACTGAGATGAGGGCTCAGTTTAGACCAGTAAATACCTTGCATGATGCTAGGATGACTTTGAGGTATTTGAGACAGACTGGCTTAGTTAGAGACTATGTTAAGCAGTTTGCTACTTTACTGCTTGAGATTCCTAACAAGAACGAAGAGGAGAAGTTCCATGACTTCCTAGGAGGATTACAGCCGTGGGCTCTTGCTGAGGTTAGACGCCAGTCAGTGACTACCTATAGGGAGGCAGTCGCAACGACTGATGGGTTAGTAGACATGAGGGCACCACGCCCTACTACCACTGTTCAGGGGACCCGTCCAGTTCCCCAGAACCGGCCATCAGTCCAGAATAAGCAGCCACAGAAAAAGAATGCCCAAAATTGGAAAGGAATAGGAAAAAACAGTAGTGTACCAGCAGAAGAGCCCACAAAAGAAGCACTATCAGCCTCAGCAGAAGAGGACTGCTGAGCCTAGCACAAAGAGGAAGATAGAGTGATTTATTTGCTATGGACCACATATGATGAGAGACTGTCCTACCAGAAAGATGATAAGTATTTTGGTGACAGTAGATGGGGAGAAGGGACAAAAAGACCAGGGAAGCGTCTCAATTTCTGTTAATCCACTAGTGATTGCAAATGTCAGTGCGCGGTCTTCACCCCTGATGTATGTGAATGTGGAGCTAAATGGTACATCTATAGCAGCTATGGTAGACACTGGAGCTACACATGTGTTTGTCTCAAACAGGGTGAAGGACCAGTTGAGACTGAAAACTAGCCAGTGTGATACTAGTGTGAAGACAGTTAACGCAAACCTGAGAAAGGCATTTGGAGTTTCATATGACGTGCTGTCAAGTTGGGGCCATGGACAGGGAGAGTACACACTATGGTGAGAGCCCTAGATGATTTTGATGTCATCATAGGGATGGATTTGCTTATGAGAGCCAAAGCAATCCCCATGCCTCACTTAAATTGGTTGCAGATACTGGATGAGAAGACACCTTGCTTTCTTCCTTGTCATTCAATGGTAAAGGTAGAGAAGAGCAACAAGGGCAAGGAGGTGATTGCAGCCTCAGTCCTTGCAAAGGGGATTCGGCGTGGCGAGACTACCTATTTAGCACATGTCAGAGAGGTGGAATCCATTCCTATTATTGATTCTAGACCGATGCAGTCGAGGGGACATATGGGAGACCTGATCAACCTTCCTAGTTCTAGTAGCCATGGAGGTCATGGAGTTGAGATAGGAGCGACGAGCCTCACTTTGGGTGAACGGATTCATCAGTTACCTGCATCGATTGGGGGCCTGTTACATGAGTTTAGAGATGTGATTCCCCCTGAGATGCCCAAGGTGTTACCACCAAGGCGGGACATCGATCATGCTATTGAGTTGTGCCAGGGGCAGTCCCACCAGCACAGTCACCATATAGAATGCCACCATCTGAACTAGCTGAGTTGAAGAAGCAGCTAGATGAATTACTTGAGTCTGGGTACATTCAACCTTCAAAAGCACTGTATGGAGCACCTGTTCTGTTTCAAAGAAAGAAGGATGGAAGTTTAAGGATGTGTGTTGATTATAGAGATTTGAACAAAGTTATAGTGATGAATGCATATCCTATTTCATTGATCCAGGATTTGATAGACCGCCTTGTGCATGCAAAGGTGTTTACAAAATTGGACCTTCGATCTGGGTATTGGCAGGTGAGAATAGCTGAAGGAGATGAGCCTAAGACTACCTGCGTAACGAGATATGGATCATATGAGTTTCTGGTCATGCCTTTCGGGCTGACCAATGCACCAGCTACTTTCTGCAATTTGATGAACAACATTCTGCATCCATTCCTAGACAAGTTTGTTGTTGTTTATTTAGATGATATTGTCATCTATTCTGCCAACATAGAAGAACATAGAGAGCACTTAAGAGAGGTCTTAACAGTGCTAAGGCAGAATTAGTTATATCTGAAGCTGGAGAAATGCGAATTTGCGCAGAGTCAGATTGAGTTTCTGGGGCATGTTGTTGGTGAAGGTCAGGTTCACATGGACTCAGGCAAGATTAGAGCCATTGAGGAGTGGCCTGCACCTGTTTCAGTTAGCACATTAAGGTCATTTTTGGGACTAGCTAACTTCTTGATGTTGGGTGGAGACACAAAATATGATACTAACTAAAGTTCGATTATTATTATTATTATTTTTTTAATTTTCAAAATAAAGTGCAAAATTCAGAAAACAGCTAGAAACATAGTGTTGCAAATATATCATTTAAGACAAGTAAATATGCCTTGCAGAAAAGTCTATAAATCCAAAATTTGTTCCAATTAACCCAAGAGCTAGTTCCAAACTAGTTCTTTTGAATCCAATAAAAATCAGATGGTGATGGGATATTAGGCATGTAAAATAATTGCAACAAGATAGCCAGTCGGATTAGAAAATAAGAGTTGTGCAGGAATGTAGCATTCATCAAGATTTGTCATGCCGCCTAGGTTAATCTGTTGAAGCTTTGTTCGAAACTTCTAGTCCAATTGATAGATGAAGATGTGCGCTTCTGTGTCATGCCAAAATTCAAGACTTTTGTTGCGTCGATTGCTTACGATACCTGCAAGGAGAAGCCTAGTCAGATTAGAATTAACTTAACTCGAAACAGTAGACACGGGAAATTCTTGGAAAACAGGGGAAATGGAGTAAGGGGCGGAGGTCGTCGGCGTTCGTCCGGTGGTGCACGGACGTCAAAACTGCTACTAATGGAAGTTGATATGACTGTCAAGAGGACGTGACCGGAGTTTCGGGGCGGGCGGTGGCCGGCCAGAGGAGGACAACGGTGAAAGGCGGGAGTAGGGCAGAAACTGGGCGGTAACAGGGGAAGCTATGCGGGTGGACAGAATTGCTCGCCATTCGTCCGATGGTGGATGAACTCAAAACCTGCTTCAACTGGAGGCTCTCAAGATGGAAGAGAGGTCGTCGCCGGAGTTTGAGGTCGATTGGTGGCTGGTCGGAGGAGAACGGTGCTGCAAGGCGGAACTAGGGCGGAAGGCAGGCGGAAACAGGGGATTCGACTGGACGTTCGATTCCGGCAATCCCAGAGGCCGATGGACGGGTGCCGGCGGCTGGAGGTTCTTCAGGCGAAGGATGCGTGGTGGCTGAAGTTTCGCGGAGATCCGCTGGCTGGATCGTCGGCGGCGACACTCGAAATTTTGGTAAAATCTGAAGATGGCTGAAGCATGCGGGTGATTGAAGCGGACAGGGAACTTTGGAGGAAGTAGAGATTATGGAAGAGGGAAGAAGGGAAAACTAGGTGACACAAGCACCTCAGAGTGGAAGAGGATAGGAGACATCCGATTCCATTGGAAAAACTATTTCATTCATCAAATTCGATTACAAAGATGCATACGTGAAGAGATACATATAGATGAAGCTTGAAGAGACGTTGAGAGGAACGTTGCAGCTTCCAAGTTTGATCAGCAAAGAGGATACGTTGGAGATTCCTTAAGAGGTGTATGTAGGCGTTGAAGCTTGAGGCTAGATTTTGGGCTGAGTGACGGTGGACTTTGTGAAGGAAGGTGCTCTTGTTGAGATGGCGTGGATGTGGTTGGCGTATGCAGACCACAATTTATTGAATCCAGCAACTTCTTCAATGGGCTTGGGCTTGGGCTTAGACATCTTGAGCGTGAATGTCTTGATCATTACTTGTTGAAAGTAATTCTTCTATTATTGGGCTAGCTTTTGATTAAGCATGCTAGCTTATTTGTGACCTCACGAGTCTTTGTCTATGGCACCTTTAGGCTCCACTTGTATCCTCGTGGCTTGTGGTTCCTGTCCTCATCACTTCTATAGGCGATTTATCAAGGATTACTCCAAGATAGTAGCGCTGCTAACTGACCTTTTGAGGAAGGACGTCACTCGGGCTTGGGAGGCCAAGCACCAAACTGCATTTGATAGACTGAAGTTACAGTTGACTTCAGAACCAGTCCTGAGGTTACCAGACTTTTCCCTAGCTTTTGAGGTACACACAGATGCGTCTGATAGAGCTTTAGGGGGAGTGTTGGTACAGGATGGTAGACCAATAGCTTTTGAGAGAAGAAAGTTGAAAAGTGCCGAAATGAACTATTCAGCTCACGAGAAAGAAATGCTAGCAGTGGTACATTGTTTAAAGCTATGAAGGGTGTACTTGTTAGGGAACAAGTTCACAGTGAAAACTGATAATGTGGCCAATACATTTTTCCAAACTCAGAAGAAATTATCTGCCAGACAGGCTAGATGGTAAGAGCAATTAGCTGAGTTTGACTTTGATTGGGAACACAAGCCAGGGCGCATTCATCAGGTTCCAGATGCATTGAGCAGAGTTGCCTCCATTTCTCACTGTTCTGCTATGTCATATGTCGTGAGTAAGGTCATTCAATTGATCAGAGACACTATGAGTTTAGATCAGTCCTATATGAAGCTAGTAGTGAAGATAAGAGAGGGTGTAACCCGTCGCTTCTACTTGAGTGAGGATGGATTGATCATGGCACGAGGTGATAGGCCGTATGTACATTCATCTAGGGATGTCAGATTTGGCCTCATGCGTGAGTATCACGATCCAGTCTGGGCTGGTCACCCAGGAGGGAAGCACATGTTTGCACTATTGAGTAGAGCTTGGTACTGGCCGGGGATGAAAGAGGATGTAGAACACTATGTGAGGACTTGTCTTGTCTGCCAGCAAGACAAGATTAAGAGGAGAAAGGAGGCAGGACTTTTGCAGCCCTTGTCTATTCTAGAGAAACCATTTGTTTCTGTTTCCATGGATTTCATCACCCATTTTCCCCGCGTGGAAGGAATGGCATCTGTCTTTGTAGTGGTGGATAGATGTTCAAAATATGTTGTGTTTTCACCTGCACTAGAGTCGTGCACTGCTGAGGTGACGGCCAATCTGTTTATGATACATGTGGTTAAACATTTTGGTTTACCCAGAGAGATCATTAGTGACAGAGACCCGAGGTTCACTGGGAAGTTCTGGTCTTCACTATTTAAAAAGTTGGGTACATATCTCAAAATGTCAACTGCATACCATCCACAGACTGATGGGCAGACAGAGAGGATTAATGCGTTGCTTGAGGGATATCTTAGACACTTTGTTTCTTCGACTCAGAAGAATTGGATCAGATTGCTAGATATAGCCCAGTTTGCATATAATATTCAAGTTTCTTCTGCCACAGGAAAGAGTCCATTTGAGTTAGTGTTAGGGTGGTAGCCTATGACACCCGTGGATACACTAAATAGGAGTTTGGAGGGGAAATCCCAGGCAGCTACCAGATTTGTTGAGGATAGAACTGAGCTATGGCAGGAAGCTCATGATAGCTTGAAGGAAGCTAGAAACAGGATGGTACAGTATGCTAATAGAGATAGGAGACATCTCGAGTTTGATGTGGGAGATCTTGTGTTACTGAAACTCACCTCACAGATGTGGAGAAAGACTGAAGCCCGCACTTACCATAGAGGTCTTTTGAGAAGGTATGAGGGTCCTTTCAAGATCATTAAGAGGGTTGGAGCTGTTGCTTACAGACTTCAGTTACCACCATGGCTACAGTTTTATCCCACATTCCATGTCAGTTTGTTGAAGAAGTACCATCCAAATGAAAGGCATCCAGACCGTGGAGTTGAGAGAAGGCAACCAGCCCAAGGGAAAGTTGAGTATGGCAGGAGACCATTGAAGATTCTAGACCATAAGGTCTATGCATCTAGTGGGCCCAGTGGGCGAAAGACTAAATTTTTAGTCCAGTGGTTGGACGAGTCAGTTGAAGATGCAACTTGGGAAAAGGGCACGGATCTGGAGCAGTATGAATGGTTGTTGAGAAAGTACGATGAGTACCAAGCATCGAGGGCGAATGCTAATTTAGGTGGGGGAGAATTGTGACGCCCGGGGTACTTTGGGGTACTACCCCGCCTTTCCCATGGACTCAGTGAGGTTATGAGTAGGGACAAAGGGAGTAAAAGTTGGAGAAGAGCATGAGAAGTAGTGAAGATAGGTCACTAATCTTGTGTTAGGATGTTTTGCAGGTACATGGCAAGGAGCATGCACTAGCAAAAACAAGAGGGCACATGTAGGAGGCTACATGGGCCATGGCACATCATCAAAGGCTTGTATAGAGGTGTACAAGCACGTAAAAAAAAAAATATGTCATGGGTGAGATTTGAACCCAAGACCAAGAGGAGTGCCAAAGCCTTATGTTGCATGAGAGGGCCAACCCAGCTTCAGGGTCATTGTTGAAAAGAAAGGGGGCGCCATCTTGTTAAAGGCTTCATTATGCATAAGGGCATAAATGACAAAAGACCAAATGAAATTGGGGATCTTGGAAATCAATTGGCAATCGGATTGGGGAGAACCGAAATTGACTTGGGAGTGGCGACATTGGAGAAGAGGGCGACATCATCTTCCTTCTTCTTCCTTTGGCCGATTGTGGAGGAGACTTTGGAGGCTAGCTTGGGGAAGCTCACACCTGAAAGATCCCCTAACAAAGGGGGCGAAACCCTAGATAGGCGCATGTATTTTTCGTTTAAGCAGCGGAAAGGGGGTTTCTAGGATCTTTTGATGCATGCATTATAATCAACTTAAAACCGATTGCACAAGAGATAGAACCATACCATTGCCATCGGTTTGATGGTGTCTTGGAATCAAAGACGCAAGTGCCTCTTCTCCTTAGATGACACACACAATGAGAAGGCGACTACTTCCTTGGCGACTTTGTGCTAGCAAATCTTCAAGGAGTCCTTCGTATGGAGGGAATGAGAGAAACTTGCTTGCTTAGTCCTCGACTCTTCAAAAGCGTGAAGCAGAGGTTCCACATGAGAGAAGGCGACGGGAAATAGAAGTGAGGCGACAAGAGATGCGCTCCACATAAGACATGGAGGCGTGGTTGCTAAAAATAGCCAACTTACTCTTTCATGCGATCATGTGTTCATGCATTTCGAACCAATCGCAGTTTCCTCTCTATTCTTTAAACCAAGCGCTCATCCATGAGCCGGTTCATTTGAATTTGGTTCAATAACCAAATAAACCAAGCAACCAGTCCAGACCATAATAAACACTTAGGTTCTTGATCTGACCGTCGATCTCTTGATGCTCCTGATCTAACTGATCTAGCATCCATTCTCTCGATCGAAGCTTACCGATCTCAAGCCCTAATCAATCAAACATGATCAGACCAGATCTCACTTACAATCAGAGATTAAATCCCTTTAAACTGAACCCAAATAATTCAGTCCACACGATCTGACTTAAGTAAGCCATATCATCAAATTGTGCGACCCTGAGGGTTTCCTTTAAATGTCGGTAACGATAACTCACGTTATCATGATCAGTGAGGGGTATCTAGCAACACATCACTGTCTCCCGATATAAAGGAAAGAGTCTTCCAAGACTACACCCAAACCACAGTACAAGTGTGAATTCAACTCACTAAGCATACATATTTCCTTTGCCACTAGATGTTCTTATTGGACAAGCGTGTCAAGCTTGTAACTCCAATATGACAAGCATGATTAGATCAGATGAACATAGTCACCTGGGTATGGCCATACACTTTCTCAATCATCTCATCCAGGGGGGCCCCTTTAGAACATCACACTCCTTAAACAAGGAGACGGCAATCCTATGTCTATCACTAGTGCCCTAACCTGATTCAAGCTCATTATCCAAGATAGTCTATAATCATTATGTTTCAAATGATATTGAACTACCTCAAAACAATGACAATCATCATTTAGGAAACACAAGTGATCTCAAGTCAGAGGAAATGTGCCACTTGTTGCAATCAAGGATTATTCACATTGTGACAAACAATTGAACATCCTAGTAGGGTCAGTCCAGTACATCCAATGTACCCATGAGTCTACATCTTATTCCATGCTCGAAGCATCCTATAAGATTAGAACATATTAGTCTTAACCATATCAAGGCTGTCTCATGTTCACCAAGATATCTCGACTAAGGACTTAACTGCATGTCAGCCTAGCTGAACAGCTTTGAGACATTATTCAGAAGAACATATATATTGCTGCAGACAATGTAGCTAACTGAATAACAACCATGCCTTTATAAACATATAAGTTTATACAAATGATACTGTTACAATCCCAAGGCCTCAAACATTAGGCTTAAGGGCATACCCCAACAATCTCCCACTTGCACTTAATCTAATGGTTGAGAAATCTCAAACCCATGTTATTACAGTGCTTCTCATGCTTCTGCTGCGCCAGAGGCTTGGTAAGCGGGTCTGCCAGATTGTCATCCGTATGAACCTTGCAAACTTTGATCTCGCCACGATCTATGATCTCCCTGATCAAGTGAAACCGTCTCTGTATGTGCTTGGACTTCTGGTGCGACCGTGGTTCCTTTGCTTGTGCGATTGCTCCAGTGTTATCACAGAAGATAACCAAAGGATCTGCACTCGAAGGAACAACACCAAGTTCTCTCACGAACTTACGAATCCACACTGCCTCCTTAGATGCTTCCGAGGCTGCAACATACTCGGCTTCTGTTGTGGAATCAGCAACAGTTGACTGTTTGAAACTCTTCCACACCACTGCTCCTCCATTCAAGCTAAAAACATAGCCTGATTGCGATCGGAAATCATCCTGGTCTGATTGGAACAAAGCGTCAGTATATCCTTCAATACTGAGTTCTTCCTGACCACCATATATCAAGACATATCTTTGGTCCTCCGCAGATATTTTAAAATGTTCTTGACTGCAATCCAGTGCGCCATACCTGGATTACTTTGGAACCGACTGGTCACGCTTAACCCGTAAGCAACGTCTGGGCGAGTACACAACATCGCATACATAATGGATCCAATAGCCGAAGCATAAGGCGTATTGTCCATTTCATCTTTCTCAGTCTGTGTTTGTGGACACTGACTCTTCGAAAGATTCAGACCATGTCTGACTGGAAGATATCCTCTTTTAGAATTCTCTAAATGAAATCTCTCCAGGACTTTATCGATGTAAGTACTCTGGCACAGCCCGAGAAGCCTCTTAGATCTATCCCTGTAGATCTTCACACCTAATACATAGGCTGCTTCTCCTAAATCTTTCATCTGGAAACATTTCCTTAACCATGCCTTAACGGCATGCATTTCAGGAATGTCATTTCCAATGATCAAGATATCATCGACGTAGAGGACTAGGAAAGTAATTACGCTCCCACTAAACCTCTTATATACACACGGGTCATCCTCGTTCTTGATGAAACCAAACTCAGAGATTGATTCATCAAAACGAATATTCCAGCTTCTAGATGCTTGTTTAAGTCCATAAATAGACTTCTTTAACTTGCATATCTTATGACGATCTGATGGATTAGTGAAAACTTCTGGTTGTGTCATATACACATCCTCATCCAGATTTCCATTAAGGAAAGCTGTCTTCACATCCATTTGCCAAATCTCATAATCATAATATGCAGCTATCGCGAAAAGAATCCGAATAGACTTAAACATAGCTACAGGTGAGAAAGTTTCATCATAATCTATCCCGTAGATTTGTTTGAAACCTTTCGCAACTAGCCTGCCTTTATAGGTAACCACGTTACCATCCATGTCAATCTTCTTCTTGAAGATCCATTTACAGCCTATAGGGATAACTCCCGGAGGCGGATCAACCAAATCCCAAACTTGGTTATCTGACATGGAGTCCATCTCGGCGCGCATAGCTTCAAGCCATCTCGTTGACTCCAGTCCACTGACTGCATCCGCATAAGTGAGGGGTTCATCATTATCAATGATGTAGACTCCGTCATAGCGCTCAGGCTGTCGACGGATCCTTCCCGAACTTCGCGGTTCCCGTGATATCTGAGCCTCAGGTTGTTCAATAACCTGTTCTACCAGCTCAGGCTCATCCAACTGTGCTTGCGCACTTTGTCCTTCCTCTGGATTCTCATCCAGCTTTATTTCTCTCCCACTGGCCTCTTGCAGAAGAAACTCCTTCTCAAGAAATATAGCCGTCCGAGCAACAAATACCTTGTTCTCTTTGGGATCGTAGAAATAATAACCCTTAGTTTCCTTAGGGTAACCGACAAAGATACATTTGTCAGATCTGCTCTCTAGTTTCCCAGAGGCGAGCTTTTTGACATAAGCCTCGCAACCCCAGATCCTGATAAATGTCAAGCTCGGCTGTTTCCCATACCATAACTCATATGGCGTCTTAGAAACTGCCTTGGATGGCACTCGGTTTAGTACCTTTGCAGCTGTTTCCAGTGCAAATCCCCAAAAGGAGTAAGGTAGAGTAGCCTGACTCATCATAGAACGAACCATATCAAGTAACGTTCTATTTCTCCTTTCGGACACACCATTCCATTGCAGTGTTCCTGGCGGAGTGAGCTGTGAGATAATCCCACACTCCTTCAGATAGTCAGTAAATTCTCGACTTAGGTATTCTCCACCTCGATCAGAACGAAGTGCCTTGATATTTCGGCCTAGCTGATTTTGTACTTCATTCTTGAACTCTTTGAACTTGTCAAAAGATTCACTTTTATGTCTCATTAGATAGACATACCCATACCTACTGAAATCATCAGTAAAGGTAATGAAGTACTGATAGCCACCTCTGGCATGTTTACTAAATGGCCCACACACATCACTGTGTATAAGGTCAAGTAAACCTGAAGCCCTTTGACCTTTGTTAGAAAAAGGTGACTTCGTCATTTTACCCATTAAACAAGCCTTGCATGTATCAATCTCCTCATAGGAGAATGATCCCAGCAGTCCATGATCATGCAACCGCTTAATGCGCTTCTTGTTAATATGGCCTAAACGACTATGCCATAGCAAGGTGCTGTCATCAGCATTCTTGGCTTTCTTAATATCAACATTTTGTATAGAATTTTCCATGTCCAACATGTATAATCCATTGTTAATTGAACCAGTTGCATAAACAATATTATCTAAAGATAAAACACACTTTGAAATATTGCATTCAAAGGAAAATCCCTTCCTGACAAGAGCAGGAATGGAGATAATATTCTTAGTAATACTGGGAACAAAGTAACAACTGTTTAATTCTAATACAATGCCAGATGGCAAAGAGATGAAATAGTCTCCTACAGCAACAGCAGCAACCCGTGCCCCGTTTCCAACTCGTAGGTCCACCTCATGCTGTCCCACCTGCCTTCTTCTCTTGAGTTCCTGTACATTTGAACAAATGTGAACTCCACATGCAGTGTCCAACACCCATGATATAGAAGAAGATGAAACCATTACTTCCGTCACGTATATACCTGAGCCAGAAGCAAGGCTTCCCCTCTTGTCTCCTTGGAGCGCTTTACAGTCCTTTTTCCAGTGACCCAGCTGGCCACAGTGGAAACACCTGTATTCCTTGGACCGCTTAACCTTCTGTTTCAGAGCCTTGCTGTAACTCTTGACAGGGGTCTTGCCCTTCTTCCCCTTCTTCTTGTTCCTCGAAGGAACCATCAAGACAGAGGTTGAAGGCTTACCCTTTAGAGTTTCCTCAGTAGTCAAGAGCATATTCAGCAGCTCTGCCGGAGTACAATCGATTTTGTTCATATTAAAGTTAATAATGAACGCATCGAAAGAAGGCGGAAGAGACTGCAGAATAATGTCTACAGCAAGCTCCTGATTGATGGTATGCCCCAGTTTCTCTAGAGCCTCCTTGTGCCCAATCATCTTGAGCACGTGAGCTCCCACTGGGCTCCCTTCAGCCAGTTTGCTCTGAAAGAATAGCTTTGTCAGATTATAGCGTTATGTCCTCGCCTGTGCAGCATACAGCATCTTGAGGTTCGCTATCATGTCTATAGCAGACATATCCTCATGCTGACGCTGCAGCGGTGGCGTCATAGACGCTAGCATCAGGCAAGCGACATCAATGCTATCATTGACGTGCTTTTCATAAGCTTCCCGAACCGCCCTTGCGGCGTTCGGAGCGGGTTGAGGCGGTATCGCCGTCTCGAGGACATACAGTTTCCTCTCTGCCTTAAGAACGATCTTAAGGTGTCCGAACCAGTCTGAGAAGTTCGGCCCAGCAAACTACTCCCTTTCCAGTAGGGATCGCACATTGAAGCTCATGGTGTTCGTTGCTGCAGGTATCTACAACAATGCAAGAACAGCAAGGTCAGTATCAATGTTAAGAATCAATCAGGACTTAAGAAAGATTCCTTTTCTCACTATTTTATCTGGCTGAAAAATCCAGCAAAACAGCCCGAAAGAGTAGTACTCTTTTAGTGAGATGGGATCCAGATTTCATACTTGGTCTCCGCGTCCCGCTCAGGCGAGATAAGATGCACAGAGAGTACAAGCACTAATCTCTGGTAGGCAGTCCCTGCCAACCGCCTACCTGTGCGATTCCCCTTCATCTGGGCAATCCAGCAGACTGTGCCAACTGAGTTGGTACAACACAATCTCTGACCCCACAGATGGCTGCCTCCATGCGCTACCATATGCGCCACATATGTAGCCTACATGGTCAAGCTGACCCGACCTACTCCCTGGACCACCACGTGGTATGCTGAGCAACGAGAAGCGATAAATCCCTTCTCTGTAACACGCAGGTGTAATCCCGCACCGTCTGAAGATAGATGGACGTGCCCACTGAGTGGGTACAACACGGCTCCAACGATAATCAGAACAGTGAGGTTTCGCGTCAGAAGGCATACGAGCTTGATATTTTAGCGTTGGATTTTAACGGTCTTTTATCTTCTTCACTATCATGCAATTCCTATGGTGATAGCAGAAGATAAATAAATCATGCTGTTCTACTTATTAAACAATAAAAGAAAGCATGAATCTTATGTGGTAAAAGCCCATAGCCCTAGTAAGACCTTAAGAACTTAAGTCTTCACTTGCTTTTCTTCATGGGGCTTTTGCTGCTCATCTGGCCCAAACCAGGGCCCAAGCGCCATCTGCAGCTCAGGTGCGCCCACCAGGTAAATGCGCCTGGTCCTAGGGTCGAACCCTAGACCTCCCACCTGGTCAAGCCTCTGCTGCATGCGCCTCTGCCAAATGTGCTCTGTGCTCTTGTCTGATTAATTTACAAATTAATCTATCTAGACAAGGTTGACTCGCAGGTCAATTACATTTTATAAATTAAATGCAATGTGATGCGCAGATCACAATATAAAAATTAATTTACAAAATTAACCAGGCACGCAGGCCCCAGCACAGCACACATTAAAACACGGGCAGCCCACATAAGATTAAATAAACATACATATGCATCAATCAACATGTGATCCATTCATGAAAATTAAATTTTGAAAACCCCTTGGGATCAATTTTAATTTTCCTTATTTGCCCTACTACCTTACAATGGTCCATTACTAGGGATCCACTCATCAGATCTAGTTAGATCCACTGCCCTTTCATGCACCAAGTCCTAACTGACTTGAGTCGACCAAAAGGCCAACCATGCATGCGCCAAGGGCTGAACGACCACACTGAGGTCTGGCAAGCGGGCGTGAGCCCGGGCCTAACTCATGTGCGTTCATAGGTTGTCTCAACCAGACATCGCTACACGCCTGTCTGCAGTCGACTTATAGCCACCTTGTGCTTTCGCACAGGTGCCATCTGGTCGACCCATCAAGGCTGTCAGATAATCTGATCAGACTAATTGGATCTTGACTAGACTGAGATTTCAACCCTAATAACCCATCTAAGGGTTTAAAGTAGGCGCCTTAGATCTAAGGTGAATCGCGCATGTAATATAAGTTTTAAGAAAACATACAAAAATGCGCCAAGAACATGCGCCAACATAAGAATGTAACATGAAACATTTTTCTTATGAAACATCTAATATGCGCATGTTATAGATCTAAGCATACTTATATATCCGCATACAAGGATCACAATATTTTAAGCAATCATAGAAACATGCAAACAATGGCTCTGATACCAATTGAAAGATCCCTAACAAAGGGGGCGAAACCCTAGATAGGCGCATGTATTTTTCGTTTAAGTAGCGGAAAGGGGGTTTCTAGGATCTTTTGATGCATGCATTATAATCAACTTAAAACCGATTGCACAAGAGATAGAACCATACCATTGCCATCGGTTTGATGGTGTCTTGGAATCAAAGACGCAAGTGCCTCTTCTCCTTAGATGACACACACAATGAGAAGGCGACTACTTCCTTGGCGACTTTGTGCTAGCAAATCTTCAAGGAGTCCTTCGTATGGAGGGAATGAGAGAAACTTGCTTGCTTAGTCCTCGACTCTTCAAAAGCGTGAAGCAGAGGTTCCACACGAGAGAAGGCGACGGGAAATAGAAGTGAGGCGACAAGAGATGCGCTCCACATAAGACATGGAGGCGTGGTTGCTAAAAATAGCCAACTTACTCTTTCATGCGATCATGTGTTCATGCATTTCGAACCAATCGCAGTTTCCTCTCTATTCTTTAAACCAAGCGCTCATCCATGAGCCGGTTCATTTGAATTTGGTTCAATAACCAAATAAACCAAGCAACCAGTCCAGACCATAATAAACACTTAGGTTCTTGATCTGACCGTCGATCTCTTGATGCTCCTGATCTAACTGATCTAGCATCCATTCTCTCGATCGAAGCTTACCGATCTCAAGCCCTAATCAATCAAACATGATCAGACCAGATCTCACTTAAAATCAGAGATTAAATCCCTTTAAGCTGAACCCAAATAATTCAGTCCACACGATCTGACTTAAGTAAGCCATATCATCAAATTGTGCGACCCTGAGGGTTTCCTTTAAATGTCAGTAACGATAACTCACGTTATCACGATCAGTGAGGGGTATCTAGCAACACATCACTGTCTCCCAATATAAAGGAAAGAGTCTTCCAAGACTACACGCAAACCACAGTACAAGTGTGAATTCAACTCACTAAGCATACATATTTCCTTTGCCACTGGATGTTCTTATTGGACAAGCGTGTCAAGCTTGTAACTCCAATATGACAAGCATGATTAGATCAGATGAACATAGTCACCTGGGTATGGCCATACACTTTCTCAATCATCTCATCCAGGGGGGCCCCTTTAGAACATCACACTCCTTAAACAAGGAGACGGCAATCCTATGTCTATCACTAGTGCCCTAACCTGATTCAAGCTCATTATCCAAGATAGTCTATAATCATTATGTTTCAAATGATATTGAACTACCTCAAAACAATGACAATCATCATTTAGGAAACACAAGTGATCTCAAGTCAGAGGAAATGTGCCACTTGTTGCAATCAAGGATTATTCACATTGTGACAAACAATTGAACATCCTAGTAGGGTCAGTCCAGTACATCCAATGTACCCATGAGTCTACATCTTATTCCATGCTCGAAGCATCCTATAAGATTAGAACACATATTAGTCTTAACCATATCAAGGCTGTCTCATGTTCACCAAGATATCTCGACTAAGGACTTAACTGCATGTCAGCCTAGCTGAACAGCTTTGAGACATTATTCAGAAGAACATATATATTGCTGCAGACAATGTAGCTAACTGAATAACAACCATGCCTTTATAAACATATAAGTTTATACAAATGATACTGTTACAATCCCAAGGCCTCAAACATTAGGCTTAAGGGCATACCCCAACAACGCCATCATCTTCCCTTCCATTCCCATCCGGTTCCATTAGTGGAGGCGAGTGCTTGAGAGGAGTTCACATTCGGCCACCATTGTTGGGGGGAGTTTGAGGGAGCTCTCAGCCTTGATTCTATTTGGAGGAGGAGCTCACGGTTTTCTCCATCCATTCGGTTTACTTGAGAGGAGCTCAAGCATCTATCCATCCACCTTGCTGATTTGGGTCGCAAGCTCAAGGGAGCTCTCGGTTCATCACCATTTCAGCTTGTTCTTGGCGTGGGATCTCCTTGGAGTGAAGGGGATCCGATTTGGGGAGAAGGGGGCTGACCGGCCATCACCTTCTTCATCTACTTGGGGGCGGCACTTGCTATCCATATCGGGCTGAGGTGTTCCTTGGAGCAAAGGGATACATTGAAGCATCAAAACCACCTAGAGGGGCGACTCTAGGGTGGAGCCTCAAGGGCATTGCGCTTGAGGACTGATTTGAGCTTGAAAGAGAAAGTTCGGCCACCTCGAGGAGGAGAGAGCCGAACACTTCATCACTTCCTTACATTAGCATTTGGAGTGGTATATTACTATCCTTACTTGTGTTATTGTTTGTAATAGCATTGTAAGACTCATTTGAACATTGAGTAGTGATTATTATAGCTTTGTTTTGTATCTCTACCCTTATTGGGAGAGGCCTACTGCTCATACCTGAGGTTATGTCCTTGGAGGGGTTTGTTATACTTGTCCGGTGTGTTTAGCTTGTGACTTGTGCAAGCGCCGTGCTTGTGCAAGGAGCTCGCTCGCTGTGTAGTTGTTGATATCTGTATTAGGGTTTTGGGCATATGTCTATTGCCCTTGCATTGTGACTGCCAGCGTTGTGAGTGTTGTCATTTACAGGGCGCTTAAGTCTAAGGCCGTCTTTAAGTGTGCATATGAGGTTGAGAAGCAACATGTGCTTGCCACCCGCCACTTATTGACCTAGGTTTAGGATTAGGTGAAGGCTAGGATCATCACCAGAGATCAGCCTTGGAGCTCAGTACCATCAGAGCTCAGCCCAGAGAGCGCAGTGGATTCAAAGGAGCTTCTGCCAGCACTAGAGATCTTGGTATTTCCGCATAGAGAGTGTAGGCTGGCAATTTACACATAGGTGTGAATTGCGCCATCACGCTCAGGATTTACACAAAAATTTAAGGTGAAAATTAGGGCGTGACACTTGGTAGTGCTAACCCTTCTTCCCATGTGCACTTACGCACTAACTTATGGCAACCGAATAAATCGAGGCAACAGAATCCGAAGGCAACACAATGGCACAACAATCCGAATAAGACAACCAACAAGTTTCTTGAAACAGTGAGTAAAATACTTGGTGAAGGGATTCAGCCAAGCACCCCCGCCCGTATATTATTAGTAAAACAAGATTACATAGACATTACAAAGACACTAAATAGACATTAATTGGACACTAGACCTAGGGACTTGATGGAGAGGGCAGGTGTGTGGAACCTTGCAATTTTATACTTGTGAGTTGTCACAAGAGAGCATTTAACTAAGCACAGCACTACCACCCCTCTCAATACTATCCCACATACGCATACTAAGGGATGTGAGTAGAAGGCTTCACAAGGCTTGGGTGGGCTACTTTTATACATTTGAGCCCCCCATCATGGAGTACTTATGAAACCATAGTCCCCCACACGCATTATTATGCCCCGGGACAGTCCCTCGAGTGCATTGCAACCCTGATGACCAAAACACATTGCACACATGTGCCAAACTCTATTTGTACATAGATCTACCTATCCATAATGTTTTAGGACAAAAGATATCATCAAGGTTGGGTAACAATAGTTTTACACCCAACTTCCTCCAATCCCTGACAACGTGGCGAGGTCATGTACCTCTCTGATGCAGTGTTACTCTTGTGGTCAGCTTGGGCATAATAAGACTGATTGTCCTCAAAGAGGCCAGGTACCGTAGTATAGCTAGCCACCTAGACTCCAGACTGGGGGACATCCAAGCAGATCAGGACAGTTTTGGCCATAGTCACAGCCATTTCATCAGTCTTGAGACAATCAGCAACTGGTCCTTGCTCCAGCCCATCGTTTGGACCTTCTACAGGGGTTGTCACCCATGTAGCCAAAAAGGTCCATTTACCCCGACGTATGCCTACCTCTAGAGTAGTAGCCGATTTTGAACTAACTACTCTGATCCTTCCTCGGTCGTACTGACTTATCCAACCTAGCAACTGTAGGTATCGAACAAAGCAGGGGTATCTCTCATCCATCACCTGGACACCCCCAAGATGAGGGACAATAGCAGCCTTCATCTTTTGCAAAAGCTCCAAGCTGACGATAACATCATAATTGTCCAATTGAACCACAAGTACATGGTTCTTACCCTTCCACTCCTCGAAGACAAGAGGAACATCATAAGATATTCCTATGATCAACTGATCCTCGATGTTGATCTTCTTGAAATGGTCCTGAGTTGGGGACATGCTCAGCCCTAACCACGTCGCCATGCTTTGAGCCACAAAGATATGGGATGCACCAGTATCGATCATGGCATGAACTCGATGTGAGTTCACTCTCATCTCCACGTACATAAACTTGGTCTTAAGGGGAAAGGCCTAGATCTAGGGCCTAAGACTGGGCATAAGAAGAATGTAAAAGGAGGAACTAGTTCTTTAGGAACTGGCCAAATGAGAGCCACACCAGCCGGTTCTTCTCCTTGGGGCACCCCAAGCAGTTGAAGTGTTTTCTTTGCCAAGGTACTCATCGCATGCATGACTGTTCTCGAGGAGATACACTTGCAACTATTGTTCAGAGGGAGGCTGCCCATGCTAAGGATCCTTTGATCACTATGAAGCCCTTTCCTCTGAGGGGAATGTGACTTAGTGTTGGTGTATATGCCCTAGGACCTAATATTGGTCCATTATTGTACTACTTAACATTGATATTTATATATCATTCTAGCATTGTTATTATCATCATTTGTTTACATCTATGAATGTGTACTTATATGATAATGTCCCTGGAGACAGATTGAATCTATTCTCAAACTTTTTGTCCCCAGTCAAGTACCTTAGTAGATATGGGACAACTATGGTACATGAGAGTCTGGTATATTATCTGGTTAGGTACGAAATGCTAATGCAGACATATGGGTATAACAGTGGTAGATATACTAGATCGACCCGCTGTGAGGCAATGACTTGGTGTCATGAGTTATCCTCACAAGTGACAGGAGATGTGTTGATCCCTAGACTTGAGGTCATTGACTCTTCTATGTGGTTAGGGACATGCTTTGATACAACCTAACATCTCGCCGTAGTTGGGAGGTCATAACGGTTGTCATTGAGTATGTCACGACCCACATAAGAAGATCAATTGACAGATAGAGGATTTGCCCCTTCCTGAGCGAAGCTTGATATCCACAGGGCCCTTTATGGTTCTATGACTGAAAGTGTATGGCCATACCCAGGTGAGAACCTGATTTAGTCATAACCATGTGATTGGGTTAAAACAAGTGGTGACACACTTGTCCAATTAGATATCAGTTTGGCAAAGGGACTATAATGCATTAGTGCCTAGTTGCGATAATGGGGATGTCGATGTCGATTTCCATTCCGATGACTTGGGTAGCAGCGATGCACTGCTAGGTGCCACTCACTGCTTGTGGTTACCTTAGGTTATTACTGCCAACGTCAAAGGAACCTACAGGGTCGCACACCTTGATGCTCGAGTTTTCGTATTGATTGGATAGCCTTTGGATCGAGTTATTAGATAATTCAGATCTATTTGGGAGATTCATCATAGCCTGATGAGATGGAAGAAACTTATTAAAGCCAACTTCCATTTTTGGCATATTGACCAAATTAACCATGGTTAACCTCGTTTGACCTTAGGTTAAATTGGATTGGATCTAACGGGTTGATTAACATACATAATGGACCTTGGGCTAGGCCCATTATATAGTTGGGCTTACTGATAACTTAATTGGGCTTAAGGAGAAGAAAAGGTTAGGGCATATTTAACCCTAGTTAGACTAGGGTTAGCGCCTATGCCTTAATTAATATCATGTGATTAATTAAAGTTGATTTTGAATTAATCATTTGAGATAAAATAGGGGCTAATTAATTAATTAATTAGAGTCCTATTTTTGTGGAGATTTAATAGGGCTGATTTTATTTAAATTAATTAGAGTCCTAATTGGATTAGGATTTAATTAATTGATTCCTAAAATCATGCTCTCCTAATTCTTCTCCAAGCCACACATGATCTCTATAAAAGAAACCCTAGCCCGCCCCTCTCATGGCACTAATTCCTCTTGGAGGCGTGGAGACAAGTGGAGGGGCGAAAGCTTGGGGTTCTTAGAGATTTTCTCCTCTTCTTCCATAAAGACTAAAGAGATCTTCTTCCTCTTCTTCCCTTGGCGCTTCCCCACCTTGGTGATTGGCGCAAGTGTTCAAGAGGAACTCCCTTGGCGTGGATCTTCTTCTCGAGGCTAGCATGTTGGGGTATGCCCTTAAGGCTAATGTTTGAGGCCTTGGGATTATATCAGTATCATGTATATAAACTCTATGTTTATAAAGGCAATGGTTGTTATTCAGGTTGTTACATTATCTGCTGCAATATATATACTTCTGAATAATGTCTCAATGCTGTTCAGCTTGGCTGACATGCAGTATTGTCCTTAGTCGAGATATCTTGGTGAACATGAGACAGCCTTGATATGATTGAGACTAATATGTGTTCTAATCTTATAGGATGCTTCGAGCATGGAATAAGATGTAGACTCATGGGTACATTGGATGTACTGGACAGACCCTACTTAGGATATTCAATTGCTTGTCACAATGTGAATAATCCTTGTATGCGAACAAGTGGCATATTTCCTCTGACTTGAGATCACTTGTGTTTCTAAATGATGATTGGAATTGTTTTGAGGTAGTTCAATATCATTTGAAACATAATGGTTATAGACTATCTTGGATAATGAACATGAGTCATGTTAGGGCACTAGTGATAGATATAGGATTGCCGTCTCCTTGATTGGAGTGTGATGTTCTATAGGGGCCCCTGTATGAGATGATTGAGAAAGTGTATGGCCATACCCAGATGACTATGTTTCATCTGATCTAATCATTCTCATCATATTGGAATTACAGGCTTGACACGCTTGTCCAATAAGAACATCCAGTGGCAAAGGAAACACATATGTCAAGTGACTTGGGTTCACACTTGTGCTATGGTTTGGGTGTAGTCTTGGAAGACTCTTTCCTTTATATCGGGAGACAGTGATGTGTTGCTAGATACCCCTCACTGATCGTGATAACGTAAGTTATCGTTACCGACATTTAAAGGAAACCCTTAGGGTCGCACAATTTGATGATATGGCTTACTTATGTCAGATCGTGTGGACTGAATTGTTTTGGTTCAGTTTAAAGGAATTTAAACTCTAATTGTAAGTGACATCTGGTCTGATCATGTTTGATTGATTAGGGCTTGAGATCGGTAAGCTTCGATCGACAGAACTGATGCTAGATCGATGAGATCAAGAGCATCGAGAGATGAATGGTTAGATCTTGAGCCATCTGGTTCATAGGAGATCTAGACCATGTCTTGGTTTGGTCTTGGTTTGATTTGGTCTTTGAACCAAATGCAATTGAACCGAATAATTGAACCGGTTCACTTATGTGAACGTATGGTTCAATTGAGAGAAGTTCGATGGTGGTAACGTGGGCATTGAAGAAGGAGTTAGTGCTTTCTATTTTTAGAAAGCCGTTTTGCCTTGTTGATTCTCTAAACGTTTTTCGAACGTGAGAACACTCCTCTCTCTCTCTCTCACACGCCGACTTGCATCTTCTTGCTCTCGCTTTTGGTGGTCTTCACGAAAAAGAGGAGATTCGGTTAGCCAAGGAACTTCATCTCTTCTCCTCCACACAAAAGGATCACTTGGAGAACTTTGCTAGCACAAAGATCGACAAGGAGTAGCCTTTAACATCTTGTGTGCGCACACTTTGGAGAAAAAGCGCTTGCCTCTTTCCCTTCCAAGTCGCCATCCATACAATGGCAATGGTAAGATCTTAACATGATCTTTGCAAGTTAATAAGTTAATCATAAGATCATGCCTTATGCGATCACTTGAAATCCTTATTTCCGCCCATGCTTTAAAATCAAAGTGCATGCGATTAGGGTTTCGGCCCCCTTTGGGACTTTCAATTGGTATCAGAGCGTATGGTTTGGCTTGATCTATATGATTGCTTCTTTTGTGATCCTTGTTTGCGTTTGTTATGGATCTAGGAGTTAACATGCGTGAATACATGCTAGTTATTAGTTGTTGGCGCATCTATGATGTTTTCTTGTTGGCGCATATGAAATGATGTTTTTGTCAAACATATAATCTTGCGCGCATCCACTAGATCTATAAGCGCCTGCTTTAAAACTTAGACGGGTTATTAGGGTTTAAGTCGTCGTCCTGTCTAGACCCTACAGTCTGATCAGACCATCTGACAGCCTAGATGGGTCGACCAGATAGCACCTATGCGCAAGCATCAGGTGGCTATAGGTCGACTACAGAAGGGCGTGTAGCGATGTTTGATTGAGACAACCAGTGAACGATCATGATTAAGGCCCGGGGTCACACCCGCTTGCCAGAAATCATGTGGGACGTTCAGCCCTTAAGGCATGCATCGTTGACCATGAGGTCGACGCAAGTCAGTTATGACTTGGTGCATGCAAGGGCAGTGGGTCTGACAAGGTCTGATGAGTGGATCCCTTTTAATGGACCGTTGTAAGGTAGTAGGCACATAAGGAAATAAAATTGATGCCAATGGGATTTTCAAAAATTTTAATTTCCTGTCTGGATCACATGTTGCTTGTCTAACTATGTTGGGTGTTTATTTCATCTTATGTGGGTTGCCCAATTTAATGTGTGCTGTGCTGGGGCCTGCGAGCCTGGATTAAATTGTAAATTATTTTTGTGATCTGCGAATCACATTTTAATTTATGTTAATGTGTAATTGACCTGCGAGTCAAATCATGTCTAGATAGATTAAAATGTAATTTAATCAGACATGAGCTCAAAGCACACATGGCAGAGGCGCATGCAGCAAGTGGCTTCACCAGAGGGAGGTCTAGGGTTCGACTCTAGGACAGGTGCATTTTACCTGGTGGGCGCACCTGAGCTGCAGTGGGCGCTTGGGCCCGGGTTGGGCCAGAGGAAATGCAAAAGACCCAAGAAGAGCTCAAGTGAAGACTTAAGTTAATTAAGGTCTTACTTAGGCTTAATGGGCTTTTACCACATAAGATCATCATGCTTTTAATTTACTGTTTAAGTAATTTTGTCACTGCATGATTTATTCTTCTGCTATCACCATAGGATTTGAATGATAGTAAGAAGATAAAAGGACCGTTAAAATCCAACGTTAAAATATCAAGCACGTAAGCCTTCTGACGCGAAACCTCACTGTTCTGACTATCGTTGGGGCCGTGTTGTACCCACTCAGTGGGCACGCCCATCTATCTTCAGATGGTGTGTGATTACACCTGCGTGTTACAGAGAAGGGATTTATCGCTTCTCGTTGCTCAGCATAGCACGTGGTGGTCCAGGGAGTAGGTCGGGTCAGCTTGACCATGTAGGCTACATATTGAGCATATGGTAGCCATATGGAGGCAGCCATCTGTGGGATCAGAGACTGTGTTGTACCAACTCAGTTGGCACAGTCTGCTGGATTGCCCAGATGAAGGGGAATCGCATGGGTTGGCGATTGGCAGGGATTGCCTACCAGAAATTAGTGCTTGTACTCTCTGTGCATCTTATCTCGCCTGAGCGGGACGCGGAGACCAAGTATGAAATCTGGATCCCATCTCACTAAAAGAGTTTCACTCTTTCGGGCTGTTTTGTTGGATTTTTCGGCCAGATAAAATAGTGAGAAAAAAATCATTCTTAAGTCCTGAATTGATTCTAACATTGATACTGACCTTGCTGTTCTTGCATTGTTGTAGATTACTGCAGCAACGAACACCACAGCCTTCAATGTGCGATCCCTACTGGAAAGGGAGAAGTTTGCTGGGCCAAACTTCTCAGACTGGTACGGACACCTTAAGATTGTTCTTAAGGCTGAGAGGAAACTGTATGTCCTCGAGACGGCTATACCGCCTCAACCCGCTGCGAACGCCGCAAGGGCGGTTCGGGAAGCTTATGAAAAGCATGTCAATGATAGCATTGACGTCGCTTGCCTTATGCTAGCGTCTATGACGCCACAGCTGCAACGTCAGCATGAAGATTTATCTGCTATAGAAATTATAGCAAACCTCAAAATGCTGTATGCTGCACAGGCAAGGACTGAACGCTATAATTTGACTAAACTTTTCTTTCAGAGCAAACTGACTGAAGGGAGTCCAGTGGGAGCTCACGTACTCAAGATGATTGGGTACAAGGAGGCTCTAGAGAAACTGGGACACACCATCAATCAGGAGCTTGTTGTAGACATCATCCTGCAGTCTCTCCCGGCCTCTTTCGATCCGTTCATCATTAATTTTAATATGAACAAGATCGACTGTACGCCTGCAGAGTTACTGAACATGCTCTTGACAACTGAGCAGACTCAGTCTCGTGAGAAGGGAACGCCTTCATCCTCTGTCCTCATGGTTCCTTCAAGGAACAAGAAGAAGGGGAAGAAGGGCAAAGCCCCTATCAAGAGCTACAACAAGGCTCTGAAACAAAAGGTGAAGCGGTCGAAGGAATACAGATGTTTCCATTGTGGCCAGCTAGGTCACTGGAAAAAGGACTGTAAAGCGCTCCAAGGAGATAAGAAGGGAAGCAACTCTTTCGCTTCTGGCTCAGGTATTTTCGTGACTGAAGTCATGGTATCTTCTTCTTCTATTTCATGGGTGTTGGACACTGCATGTGGAGTTCACATTTGTTCAAATGTACAGGAACTCAAGAGAAGAAGACAGGTGGGACAGCATGAGGTGGACCTATGAGTAGGAAACGGGGCACGGGTTGCTGCTGTTGCTGTAGGAGTTTATCACATCTCTTTACCATCTGGTCTTGTATTAGAACTGGACAATTGTTATTTTGTACCAAGCATAACTAAGAATATTATCTCTATTCCTGCTCTTGTCAGGAAAGGGTTTTCCTTTGAATGCAAGATTTCAAAGTGTTATATTTCTTTTGATAATATTGTTTATGCTACTGGGTCAATTAACAATGGGTTATTCATGTTGGACATGGAATGTTCTGTACAACAGATTGATATTAAGAAAGCCAAGTATGCTGATGACAGCACCTTGCTATGGCATAGTCGTTTAGGCCATATGAACAAGAAGCGCATTAAGCGGTTGCATGACCATGGACTGCTGGGATCATTCTCCTATGAGGAGCTTGATACATGCAAAGCTTGTTTAATGGGCAAAATGACGAAGTCTCCTTTTTCCAACAAAGGTCAAAGGGCTTCAGGTTTACTTGACCTCATTCACAGTGATGTGTGTGGGCCATTTAGTAAACATGCCAGAGGTGGCTATTCATACTTCATTACCTTTACTGATGATTTCAGTAGGTATGGTTATGTCTATCTAATGAGACATAAGAGTGAATCTTTTGACAAGTTCAAAGAGTTCAAAAATGAAGTACAAAATCAGCTAGGCCGAAATATCAAGGCACTTCGCTCAGATCGAGGTGGAGAATACTTGAGTCATGAGTTTACTGACTATCTGAAGGAGTGTGGGATTATCTCACAGCTCACTCCGCCAGGAACACCGCAATGGAATGGTGTGTCCGAAAGGAGAAATAGAACTTTACTGGATATGGTTCGTTCTATGATGAGTCAGGCTACTCTACTTTACTCCTTTTGGGGATTTGCACTGGAAACAGCTGCAAAGGTACTAAACCGAGTGCCATCCAAGGCCGTTTCAAAGACTCCATATGAGTTATGGTATGGGAAACAGCCAAGCTTGACATTTATTAAGATCTGGGGTTGCGAGGCTTATGTCAAAAAGCTCACCTCTGGGAAACTAGAGAGCAGATCTGAAAAATGTATCTTTGTCGGTTACCCTAAAGAAACAAAGGGTTATTATTTCTACGATCCCAAAGAAAACAAAGTATTTGTTGCTCGGACGGCTATTTTTCTTGAGAAAGAATTTCTTCTGCAAGAAGCCAGTGGGAGAGAAATAAAGCTGGATGAGAATCCAGAAGAAGGACAAAGTAGTCAAGTACAGTTGGATGAGCCTGAGCCAGTAGATCAGGTTACTGAACAACCTGAGGCTCAGATATCACGGGAACCGCGAAGATCGGGAAGGATCCGTCGACAGCCTGAGCGCTATGACGGAGTCTACATCATTGATGATGAACCCCTCACTTATGCGGATGCGGTCAGTGGACCGGAATCAGCGAGATGGCTTGAAGCTATGCGAGCCGAGATGGACTCCATGTCAGATAACCAAGTTTGGGATTTGGTTGATCCGCCTCCGGGAGTAATCCCTATAGGCTGTAAGTGGATCTTCAAGAAGAAGATGGACATGGATGGTAACGTGGTTACCTATAAAGGCAGGCTAGTTGTGAAAGGTTTCAAACAAATCTACGGGATAGATTATGATGAAACTTTCTCTCCTGTAGCCATGTTCAACTCTATTCGGATTATTCTCGCGATAGCGGCATATTATGATTATGAGATCTGGCAGATGGATGTGAAGACCGCTTTCCTTAATGGAAAATTAGAAGAGGATGTGTATATGACACAACCTGAAGGTTTCACTAATCCATCAGATCATCATAAAGAAGTCCATTTATGGACTTAAACAAGCATCGAGAAGCTGGAATATTCGTTTTGATGAATCAATCTGTAAGTTTGGTTTCATCAAGAATGAAGATGACCCGTGTGTATATAAGAGGTTTAGTGGGAGCGTGATTACTTTTCTAGTCCTCTACGTCGACGATATCTTAATCATTGGAAACGATATTCCCGAACTACATGCGGTTAAGGCATGGTTAAGAAAATGTTTCCAGATGAAAGATTTAGGAGAAGCAGCCTATGTATTAGGTGTGAAGATCTACAGAGATAGATCTAAGAGGCTTCTCGGGCTGTGCCAGAGTACTTACATCGATAAAGTCCTGGAGAGATTTCATTTAGAAAATTCTAAAAGAGGATATCTTCTAGTCAGACATGGTCTGAATCTTTCAAAGAGTCAGTGTCCACAAACACAGACTGAGAAAGATGAAATGGACAATACGCCTTATGCTTCGGCTATTGGGTCCATTATGTATGCGATGTTGTGTACTCGCCCAGATATTGCTTACGGGTTAAGCGTGACCAGTCGATTCCAAAGTAATCCAGGGCAGGCACACTGGATTGCGGTCAAGAACATTTTGAAATATCTTCGGAGGACCAAAGATATGTTCTTGATATATGGAGGTCAGGAAGAACTCAGTATTGAAGGATATACTGATGCTTCATTCCAATCTGACCAGGATGATTTTCGATCGCAATCAGGCTATGTTTTTAGCTTGAATGGAGGTGCAGTGGTGTGGAAAAGTTTCAAACAGTCAATTGTTGCTGATTCCACAACAGAAGCCGAGTATGTTGCAGCCTCAGAAGCATCCAAGGAGGCAGTGTGGATTCGTAAGTTCGTTCAGGAACTTGGTGTTGTTCCTTCGAGTGCAGATCCTTTGGTTATCTTCTGTGATAACACTGGAGCCATAGCACAAGCAAAGGAACCACGGTCGCACCAGAAGTCCAAGCACATACAGAGAAGGTTTCATTTGATCCGGGAGATCATTGATCGTGGCGAGATCAAAGTCTGCAAGGTTCATACAGATGACAATCTGGCTGACCCGCTTACAAAGCCTCTAGCGCAGCAGAAGCATGAGAAGCACTGTAATAATATGGGTTTGAGATTTCTCAACCATTAGATTAAGTGCAAGTGGGAGATTGTTGGGGTATGCCCTTAAGGCTAATGTTTGAGGCCTTGGGATTATATCAGTATCATGTATATAAACTCTATGTTTATAAAGGCAATGGTTGTTATTCAGGTTGTTACATTATCTGCTGCAATATATATACTTCTGAATAATGTCTCAATGCTGTTCAGCTTGGCTGACATGCAGTATTGTCCTTAGTCGAGATATCTTGGTGAACATGAGACAGCCTTGATATGATTGAGACTAATATGTGTTCTAATCTTATAGGATGCTTCGAGCATGGAATAAGATGTAGACTCATGGGTACATTGGATGTACTGGACAGACCCTACTTAGGATATTCAATTGCTTGTCACAATGTGAATAATCCTTGTATGCGAACAAGTGGCATATTTCCTCTGACTTGAGATCACTTGTGTTTCTAAATGATGATTGGCATTGTTTTGAGGTAGTTCAATATCATTTGAAACATAATGGTTATAGACTATCTTGGATAATGAACATGAGTCATGTTAGGGCACTAGTGATAGATATAGGATTGCCGTCTCCTTGATTGGAATGTGATGTTCTATAGGGGCCCCCTATATGAGATGATTGAGAAAGTGTATGGCCATACCCAGATGACTATGTTTCATCTGATCTAATCATTCTCATCATATTGGAATTACAGGCTTGACACGCTTGTCCAATAAGAACATCCAGTGGCAAAGGAAACACATATGTCAAGTGACTTGGGTTCACACTTGTGCTATGGTTTGGGTGTAGTCTTGGAAGACTCTTTCCTTTATATCGGGAGACAGTGATGTGTTGCTAGATACCCCTCACTGATCGTGATAACGTAAGTTATCGTTACCGACATTTAAAGGAAACCCTTAGGGTCGCACAATTTGATGATATGGCTTACTTATGTCAGATAGTGTGGACTGAATTGTTTTGGTTCAGTTTAAAGGAATTTAAACTCTGATTGTAAGTGAGATCTGGTCTGATCATGTTTGATTGATTAGGGCTTGAGATCGGTAAGCTTCGATCGAGAGAAGTGATGCTAGATCGATGAGATCAAGAGCATCGAGAGATGAATGGTTAGATCTTGAGCCATCTGGTTCATAGGAGATCTAGACCATGTCTTGGTTTGGTCTTGGTTTGATTTGGTCTTTGAACCAAATGCAATTGAACCGAATAATTGAACCGGTTCACTTATGTGAACGTATGGTTCAATTGAGAGAAGTTCGATGGTGGTAACGTGGGCATTGAAGAAGGAGTTGGTGCTTTCTATTTTTAGAAAGCCGTTTTGCCTTGTTGATTCTCTAAACGTTTTTCGAACGTGAGAACACTCCTCTCTCTCTCTCTCTCACACGCCGACTTGCATCTTCTTGCTCTCGCTTTTGGTGGTCTTCACGAAAAAGAGGAGATTCGGTTAGCCAAGGAACTTCATCTCTTCTCCTCCACACAAAAGGATCACTTGGAGAACTTTGCTAGCACAAAGATCGACAAGGAGTAGCCTTCAACATCTTGTGTGCGCACACTTTGGAGAAGAAGCGCTTGCCTCTTTCCCTTCCAAGTCACCATCCATACAATGGCAATGGTAAGATCTTAACATGATCTTTGCAAGTTAATAAGTTAATCATAAGATCATGCCTTATGCGATCACTTGAAATCCTTATTTCCGCCCATGCTTTAAAATCAAAGTGCATGCGATTAGGGTTTCGGCCCCCTTTGGGACTTTCATAGCACTGGGCGTGGAAGAAGAAGACTCGAAGCATCCGTGTGTGTGAGACTGCAGAGGGCGCACACTTGGGCACCTACATCGACATCATCTCAAATTGCTTCAAGGTACCTTCTCATCTCATCGTGTCGACCCCTCGCATGACGATCTTCACTGGGTTTTTGGGACTAGCTTGTTTCGGGGTTATTCTTCCACTGTGCTTTCTATAAATTTTTTTTAAAAAATATCCCCGGGGTTTCCCAACACTTAGATGGACAAGAGGACATAGGGGCAGATTGCTTCATATCCCTCAAATCCACTAAAGAATCAGCCACGGTCATAGCCTCCTTGAGAGTCTGCGGACTATGTCTCCTAACCTCCAATTGTGCCCAAGTCTACATCCTATATAAGAAGAAGTATAAATGATCCTCTTCCTCCATTCGTGGTATTTCGAGTATGGCGGCAGAATAAGCTCGAACAAACTCACGAACTACCCCTGTGTGTTTGATCTTGTGTAGAGCATCTCTAGTAGTTTTTGAAGTGTGTGTCGGTAGGAACTAATTGCAAGTCTATGAAGAAGCCTATGAAGAAAGCTATCCTTTCAAACCAACCACCTCCATTGCAAGTCCAGCAAGGATAGTGGAGAGACGTGCCAACTCAGAATCCAGGTGGGTCCCTACGGACTCCACCGCCGACCAAAGTGCCTCGAGATGCTCCATAATCATGGCGTCTCCAGCAAAGTTCCCTACCGTAGTCTCTAGGTAGGAGATGTGCTCTGTGCTTGTAACCATTGTGATTGTCAGAATAAACTTTGAAGTTCAACTAGTGGAATGAGATCTGATGGCCTGACCTCTGCGTGCACTAAAAAGAGCTAAGTAGTGCTCGGTCTACGTCGGAACTGAGCAATCAATGAAGAGGCTGAGAGACTATGCCCCAACGCTAGGCACCGACCTACACACCCACCAAACAGTGTACACTGACGTCCATATCCCTGATAATAGACTTACACAAACTTAAGCTCTGATACTGATTTGTTATGGAAAATTTATTTTTT
Organism: Costus lasius; assembly: GCA_027563935.2. Taxonomy (NCBI): domain Eukaryota; kingdom Viridiplantae; phylum Streptophyta; class Magnoliopsida; order Zingiberales; family Costaceae; genus Costus; species Costus lasius. The sequence continues at coordinate 73,259,996 of CM050447.1, read as the reverse complement.
TTAATAATAAACTACATCACAACCAGCAGATCCCGTCGCGAAGATCGTAGCCCTACACTAGAGTGGCCCGTGACCGGTTAGGATTGTGTTACGGAAGCTGGCCCAGCACTCTACAAGTCCTCACACCCCACGTGCGCGAAGGATTCGGTGTAAAATTGCCCCTCGGACACTAATACAGATCTCTCAACTTGTGTGTCAAAGTGCCAGAGACTCCCCGACCACTTTGCACTCACAAAAACTCAACAGCCCGTGCTTCTCTCTTTATACAGCCGAGATAGGCACCGGTGCGACCTCAAGCAATCACAAGGATACGATGTTGAACACCTTCAAGGGTACTGGCACACACATCTATGACTTTGCAGTGAGTGAGATGCTCGAATACCTTTGAGAGTGTCGATGCATCTTGAGTAAGCACCTGCAAATCAAACAAAACCCACACTATACATATGCGGGCAAATAGCACAAAAAGCCATCCAAACGAAATGCCATATGAAATCCGGACGGGGGGTAAAGTCCCTATCCACTACTACACAGTAAAACCGCCCTACTAACACTACACACAATAGATCCGAGGGAGAGTTTACCCTTGTAGCATGCCACCACTCCACAAGCCGAGCCCACCAAGATCCTTTGGAAAGCTGCATCGAAAAGTTTGGTTGGAGTTGATGCGAGACGCGCGGTCGAACGTGCGGTCGAACGTGCGCAAGCCTCCTTTTCCTCCCTTTTCCCCTTCACTGCTTCGCGTCCTGAAAAGGGGACTCATGGTGCCATAACAAGGGAAGCTTCCCCTTCTAGCTCCGTCATCGGCTGGCCACCAAAGTCATGTTGGAGGGTCAGGACCCAGGCACTAACGGACGGAGACGTCGCCATTGAAGAGCTACTACTGGAGAAGTCACCGCCAATGAGAAATTGAACCTAGTGGAAGGTATCTCTACGTGGAACCGGGGATCAATAATTTCATTCCCACTCCCGTGTCTAGCTGCCGGCGCTAGAGGGGATGACTCCCTCCTTACCTCAGGGCACTGGAAAGTTGATCTGAGATTAGATGTTGACGAGTCCACGGCCGAAACCTTATTGCCGACACAAACCAAAGTCTTCTGTTCCCAGATCCAGTCACTAGACCTCTGCCCAAGCGTTCGTAATCCGCTCGATAGGGAAGCCTCCCCTCGACGGGGATGGAAATCCATCCTTGTTGCCATGCAAGCAGCGATCTCTAGCGATGAATTGACATAAATCTCGGTTCCACTAGGGCGATCACCAATTATTGCCTTAGGCTCATCCGCGTCGGATTCGATGTGGATTCTACACCCATTCGTGTGTACGCATGAGTGAACTAGTTGAACCAGGATCGGTTCAGCCAGAATCACTGGTTCAGCTAGTTTAGGGCCAGTTCGAGCCGAATAAGCCACAGATAGGCTCTGATTCACCCTACAGTCAACCCCCTTCATCACGATCACACGCAAGCTCATGTGAGAGGGTCTGGGGTCCATGGGTCAAGTCGGGCACCCACATCCACGCGTGAACCCATGCTCCGTGGTTTGACTCAACTCTCGCCCTATGGACTAGTGTCAACCTCAGTGACACGATCGCACGCCCGAGTCATCTAATGCGTCTAATGACAAGGGGTCCCTTCATCGATTAGTCTGGGTGTGCTTTGGGATTTGTATTAAATCCCAGGAGTATCACACCTAGTAGCTTGTATGCAAGGTATAGTGCATAGAGGATATAAGGGGAACTCTTACAAAAGTTTTTAGAAAATCTTGTAAGCTCCCTCAGACTATTTATGAATCTTGAATATTGTATAAATTTATATGCAACTCCCGTATTTTAATAATTTAAATATGTTATTAGCTTATGTAAATTCTAATAAATTAAACCACAACCCCATGTTTTAAGATTTTTTTAATAGTGTTAAATCTATATAAATGATAATAAATTGAACATATTAATATATGGTAAGTAATGTAATAAAGAATTTATAATTACACAAATGAACATAATTTTAATATGTGAATTCTATTTATTTATTAAATTATCTAATATCATAGATAAGTTTATAAGGATTTTATTCAATTCATATTATAATTACTTGAGTAAATCCAAGTCCTTGTAATTGGCCCAGAACATCAAGAATGAGCAAAGAAAAGAAAGAAAAAAAAAACTTCATTCTCTTCTTACTAGACATATGTATTTTAAATAGAAAGAGTGGGTCGTATTTCTAGGGCAAAAATATTTTTTTTTTCTTAATATTGTTTTAAATAAAATAAATTAGTTTGAATGAAAATGGTTAGCTAGGATCTTCTGAAGAACTAGAGACGGACTAGCCGCCTCAACTGTACAAGCTAACTGAACACGTATCAAAAGACATAGACATCGTACTTGCTCTCATTTTGACCCGACCACATTTATGCTTTTTCTTTTTGCCACTAACTGATTACAATATCTTCCAAACAGCTACAAAATTATATTATTCATTGCATATTTAATAGCTACAAAAAATTACATGTTAGAATTTAAAAATTATGCCTCTGGAAAAAGAAAAAATAACTAATTTGAAATTTTATTTTTTTCATTTTTTTTGGACTGAAACGAAATGGATCATATGGCCAAGAACATTCACTTGGATACAACAAAATAATTGGAAAACAGTTGAAGCTTTAAATTTGCTTTTAATATCATGTCCAGCATTTTTTCAATACCTAACTCATTAATGGCTCATTTTAACCAAATTATAAATTCTATCGTGTAATGTTTGAGTTAAACATGCAAAACTGTAAATTTCTTCTTCTACTTTATAATATTAATTTTTCTGCCTTATCTATAAAAAGTCTTATTTATTCATAAAGTTATTGCAAAAAATTCTAGAAGACTATACAAGTACATATTTATTACAACATAAAATTAACACATATATATCTCATTTAAATCAAGCCATCTTTGAGTGCTACATGGTGTTGATAAAAACAACACCACCATTAAAAAGCTAAGTTGTATGAAGCTTGAGGTGAGAACGAGCAGTGTGAAACAAAAGTTTTCGTTACTCATCAAGGATCCACCTAACATAAGCTAATTAGCTATTCAAGAATATATCTTTTATGGCATCACTAAGGATTCTTTAGCAAGAGCATGTTGTTAAGAAAAATAAAGTAAACAAATAAATAAATAAATGCAGATAGTGGAAGCAGTCTTAAGGCATGAGGAAATCATCATTTTCCTTAAGACTAATTTTTGACCTCTAAAATTTAACAAGGCAAGAAAGGATCTTTAAGAACTCGTAGAAGAAAAAAGAGAGTTTGTAGTGTGAGAAAACTACCATAAGTAGTAATATTTATATATGTTCATTTGTTAATAACATTATATATGTTCATTTGTTAATCCAATCTAATGAATATTTATAAGAGAACCATAATTCTCCTATTGAAGCAACACTACTTTAATATGTTCATATATGTGGAGTTTTTATCTTTATCTCAATTATTAAGTACATAATTATTTATAAACTCTATTAAGAGCTAATGTTTATCCTTCATTTTTTTGCAACTGTTAGTACTAGTTTTTATATATGTAATATTCCTTGTTATGAGACTTCCTTGTGCACACAAGCATATAGCAATAACTTATTTTTACCCTTTGAACTTTGTAGTTAGAGATTTTCTAATTAAAAGTTGGGTTACCACCATTGATGCTTACGTTTAATAACTTAGCTTCTTTCCAGAATGTTTCATCTCTTAAAGCAATAGCTTTGTTATATTATTTGGTTTAATATTCCAGTTATATCTCCTTTAACAAGGAAGATAATAGGATTATATGAGATAAAGTCAAAATCTAAATGTTTTTCAATTCTAACACTTTTACTTTTTCTAGGTTCACTTGGCTCACCAGTCTCTTTCCTTATCTTTTTAGCTCCCACCCACATCATTTGAATTTGATGTTACATTAGGTTGTGTCTCTTTTTTATCATTAATGAATTTTTCTTCTAAAAAATCCACATTTGTAGATTCAACTATCGCATTTGTTATTAGATCCAAAAGCCTATATGCTTTAGGGTTTTGAGCAAAGCCTACAAAAATACACTTTAATCTTCTTGGTTCTAATTTTGATTTATGTGGATTTTGGGTCTTTTGGAAAGCAACACACCCACTACTTTAACATAACTTAAGTTTGATGTTCTACCATTATTCTATAACTCATACGGTGAAGCATTACATTTCTTAAATAGAAATGTATTATAAATATGATATGCAGTTAACAAGGCTTCACCTCAAAGAGAGAATGATAATTTAGAATTTGACAATATTGCATTAATTATTTCTACTAAGGATTTTTTTTTCTTTCAACCACCTCATTTTGTTGGAGCGTATTAGGGGTAGTATAATGATGAATTATTCCATTATTTTCACAAAAGGAATTGAACATTTCTAAAAAATATTCTCCCCTCTATTATTATAATCATTTTAATTTTTTTGTTTCCTTTTGATTTTCTATAACAAATTTGTATTCTTTAAATTTATTAAAGGCTTCATCCTTAGTTAGCATAAGGTACATAAATGTAAATCTAGAGTGTTCATCTATTAAAGTAACAAAAGATCTTTTTCCACCTCTAGTTAATTGTCTATTTAATTCACATATGTCAGAATGTAAAAGCTTAAGCATATTAAATTTTTCTTTTTCAACCTTAGAGAAAAGTTTCTTAGTCATTTTTGCCTCTATATAGATTTTACATCTCTTAGATGATTGATTATCTACACAAGTTATGTTATTGTGTTTAGACATGCAAAACAATGAATTACAATTCAATGTCCTAACATGCCACATAGAGCAAAAAGGGAACCAACAATATAAGCAACATTGTTTCATTTCATTAATAAAAAGTTTAAGCATATAATCCATTGAGTATCATTTTCCCACAAATACTCTATTCTTAGTTTCAATCATTTTGTCTACCTCTAATTCTTACACAACAAATTTAGAGAAATCAAATTCTTTCTAATTTCATGAACATGGAGAACATTAATAAGAGTTAGCTTCTTTTGAAAAGTGAAGTTAAGTTCCACACTCTCCTTACCTAGAACCTTTGCAATAACATGGTTACCCATCAAAACTTCTTCAGGCTCTTTTAGTTCATTGCAAGCTTTGAACATATTCTTATTGTTGTAAACATTTGTGGTGGCACTGGAGTTCAGCCACCAATTGTTTGATACATCACTAGTCATATGCAACTCTACAATCATTACAATATATTTTTTATTTTTAGCCTCAACCATATTAGTTTTATGTTATCTTGAAGTGCTCAGATTTTTAGGTACATTTTTTTTTGTACATGAATTCCTTTCTATAGTGTCTTTTCTTTCCACAACTTAAATAAAGATGATTTTCTTAACTTTCCACGTTGGTAACCTGGTTCACTCTTTAGTTCACTCTTGAACCCAAAATCAATTCATTCCTAGTTCGATTCTCACATGCTATTTGTGTGAAGTTAACTACTATATTGTTTTTAAATAAAATTTCCCTCACTTAAATTACATCAATAATCTTACTTTGCACTTCACTCATTTGGGAAACTATGATCTCCAACTCACTAACTTGATCCATAATAGTCATATTTTTAGAAAAACTAAATTAAAAATATTTTAATGCTAGGATTCTATTAGTTCCTTTTTTGCATGTGTTTGTATTTAGATTCAAATGCTTTCCATACCTCTTTTAACATTTTATAGTTCTCGTAGACATCATAGAGTCTACTTACAAGAGAGTTTAGGATATCACCTATGCACAACATCTTGTCTATCTCCCTTTTTGCTTTGTTCATAGACAATTTTGATTTTACAACATCAGAATTAGTCGGTAAGCTTTATGGAATTGGTTGTAGATTCAGATCTAAGAGATAGTGTAGGTTTAGTGTGATCAAAAGCCAGAAAATCTGATCTTGCCAATGCATGTAGTTTATCCTAGTTGGAAGGTCTTCTCTTAAAATTGGAGTTTCAGGTTTGGGTTTAAATCCACCTCTATCGCCAAAAACTTAGGCTTTAGATTATTAGGAAAAACAAAGCAAAAAAAAAAAAAGGGAGACAATGGAAGTGGCTTGAGGCGTGACCAAACCGTTACTTTCCTAAAGGCTATTTTTTTAGGTTTAGAATTTAAGAAAGCAAGAGAGAATCTTTGAGACTCCAAGTGCCCAATTAAAATTTTTTAAATATATTATTATCGGGTCACAAGAGACTAATTGCACTTTATCCATAGTGGTGTCAAACTCTTTTGCTTCAACAAATGCAACAAAGCATATAAACATAGATATACTTTCAACCATTCCTAACGTGGGACTATAGTTTTCCAAAAATGGTCACTAACTACATATAACACATGTAGGTATGTTGCCACTATGGTATGCACACATGAGAGATGAAATCTCTTAGTCTACTCTTTATTGTTAGTGGGGAGAGGTAAAAACGGTGTCAAAGTATGAAAGTGGTGTACTTTGATGAGGAGGAAGCAGGTCCCCTCTTTATAAAATGAGTGGCATGAATTTTTATAGTTTACATGTGATTATACCTCCAATAAAAAAAAATAAATGACACCTCCAACAAAACATGGAGTGGCACCCCTAACAAAAACATTGAGCGGAGCCTCTGTGTTTATATGACACCTAGGATTAGGGCCTCAAGTGCTAACACTTTCTAATTTTGAATGCCTCCTTAGCATATGCCTAGTTTATGTGTCAATGTCTCCACTTGTAAAACATTTACTTTTTTAAAATTTTTAATTAAACTTTTAATTTAATTATGCAAAAAAAAAAATTCATATTGATAGTTTAAAAATATTATCTATTGCCACTCAGTGATCATCATGCCATTTAACAAAACTTGTCAAAATAAAATCTTCAATCTTAATGTGCAACAAATTAGGTTGATGTTAATAGTAACATTATAATATTTTTATGATATTATAAATAATGAGCAATATCTAGCAATATATTACTCCTACCTAGGTCATAAAAAGGTAAAGGTTGGTCATAATCTTCTAGTAAAGATATTTCTATATAGTTTAATTTCTTTATCCTTTGTATCTAAATTGAATATAAGTCTTGGAACATATCTACTTGTATAGTTCATTCATTATATTTAAAGTACTACAACAAGTTAAAAGTAATGCCTATATGATTTATCTACTTGAAGAGTTTGAGATCTCCAATACTTCCAATGTAGCTGATTTATCTCTTTATTGTGGAGAGTACGGAGATTCTAACTAGAGGGCAAGTTTTCCTCAACCCGGGGAGCCTAGTGTTGGGGCAGCAGCTTCAGTTCTAGCCTCATTATGTGCACTCATTGATTGGAGCATCAATCACGCTGAGTCAGGAGGTCAACTAACTAGCCTTCTCATAGAGTACTCCTGGAACATAACTCTTAGTTAGGAACTACCAGTCTACCACATCAACATCAACCATTTATTGCTGGCATCACTCCAGGTCTGTAGAGACAAGCAAAAGGAGGGGATGGAGGAGTAATAAGCCCTAGTTTTTGAAACTGAAGAAGAAGACATCAGGGGACAAGGTTTTGGCTGGACTTGTAATCATTTCTGTATCCTGGAGAGGCAATCCGGGTGATGCTGTTCAATTCTAGATTTTCCATCTCTATTTCTTGCTTTTAGACAAGTGAGGTACTATTTGTATTTTTGTTATTTCAGTGACATTTTCCTCTTCCTAGAATTGTTTGAATCTGTGAATATTCAAGCCATGATAATGGTACTCTATCAATTTGTGATTCTATTAGATTTAGGGAATTGTGATTTTGCTTTTAGTTGTATCTTGCAAACTTCTGTGGAATAGAAATTCGGAATCTTCTTTTTGGATTGCCACTGACGTGCATTTTTTTACGGGGTTTTTGATACACAAAATTTGATATTTATAGGCTAGTTTAACGCTTTTTGTACTCCTTTCTACCTATTTTACCCCAATTGTTTGGAATCTAAATTTCCATTTTGATGCAGGGCCAGTTTAAGGGTCTAACTAAGGATCATTTCCTAAGGTTTGTAGCTCTAATACAACAAGCAATCAAACTAGATATGCAATGATAATTAACTACTAACAAGCATATAAGCAAAGAAACAAAGAAGCATGTAATGGTGTCACCAAGGCTCCTTCAGAGATGGGGCCGAACCCCTTTCTTTATTCATGCTCCCGGCTTTGAGCATTGAGGCTAAGATAGGTACTTAAATGATCTACTATAAGTTAGAACTAGGGGAGGGAGAATACAATCCCAACAAGTCCCTTTAAACTAAATACAATAGTCCTTAGGGGTTCTTGATCAATTCTGGAAGTTGATGTTGGTTTCTTTGAGTTGTGCGAATGGTTCTGGTTTCGACAAGAAGGAAAAAAAAGAGGAAGAAGCTATCAATTGATCACACACTTAACACAAATGATTTCATAATTTTCATAGATTGCACTACGATGTATGGAGAAAAATACAAACTCTTAAAACTAATCCTCCCTAACATTCACATAGGATTTTCCCCACAGTGTGAACACTGTCAAGGGTGATGATTGTTGGTGTTTATACCCTATGACCTAGTTTTAGTTTGTCTTTGTACTACTTGACATTGATATTTCTTATATATCATCCTGGCATTGTCGTTATCATGTTTAATTTACATATGCGATTATGTTCTTACATGATAATATCCCTGGAGACAGATGTGCTCAAACTCTAGTCCCCAGTCAATGTACCTTAGTAGATATGTGATAGCTATGGTGCTTGTGAGACCGGTATATGGGCTAGTTAGGCACGTGGTACTAACGCAGACATATGGGTATATCAGTGTTAGACATACTAAACCAACCCACTATGAGGCAATGACTTGGTGTCATGAGTTATCCTCAGAAGTAACAGAAGATGCATTAATCCCTTAACTTGAGGTCATTGACTCTTCTATATGGTTAAGGACATGCTTTGATACAACTTAACACCTCACCGTAGTTGGGAGATCATAACGGTTGTCATCGAGCATGTCATGACCCATATGAGAAAGTCAATGTACAGACAGAGGATTTGCCCCTTCTTGAGGGAAGCATGATATCCACTAAGTCTCCTATGGTTCTATGATTGAAAGTGTATGGTCATACCTAAGTGAGAACCTGATTTAGTTATGACTATGTGATTGGGTGAAAACAAATGGTGACACACTTGTCCAATCGGATATCAGTATGGCAAAGAGACTGTAATGCATCTGTACCTAGTTGCGATGATGGGGATGTCGATGTCGATATCCATTCCGATGACTTGGGTAGCAGCGATGCATTGCTAGGTGCCACTCACTGCTTGTGGTGACCTTAGGTCAGCACTGCCAATGTCAGAGGAACCTACAGGATCGCACACCTTAATACTCGAGTTCTCATTTTGATCGGGAAGCCTTATGATCGGGTTATTGGATAGCTCAGATCTTTTTGGGAGATTTCATCAGCGTCAATAGGCCTGATGAGATAGAAAAGAGTTATTGGAGCCAAACTTTATTTTTGGCAGGTTGACCCGAAATTGACCATGGTTGGTCACTTTTGAGTTAGGGTTGCATTGGATTGGATCCAATGGCTTAATCAACTTGTGCAATGAAGTTTGGGCTAGCTCATTACCCAATGAGGCCCAATAACAAGTTGTCATGAAGTGATAAGAGGGCATAAGGGTATAATGGGGGGAAACTTCCCCCCATTGGTGCATAAGGGCATAATGGGGTGATGGTGGCGCCTAGTGCTTCATTAGGAAGCTTTTTGTGCCTAGCCCTTCAACCTTGGATGGTATGCTTGCTTCTTTGGCATGTAATGGGGCGCATATGGCTGAATAGACTTGTATGGAAAGTCCTAGGCATATATGGAAGAGGGGAAGAAGTTTATGGTAAAGTCTTGGAGACTTTCCATATCTCTAACCCTAATTGCTCCCTCTCTCAAACCCTATCTGCTTATGTCTTTGTGTAATGCACCTATATATGATGTATTGCCGCCCCCTGATGAGTTGCATTTACACCACATTTTTACCAATATTTTATACTATATTTTGGGCTTAATTGTATGATTTTATGTAATTTTTAATGTTTTTTACTTCACTTGGCACAGAATCTTCATTTTTCTTGATTTTTATGAAAATGTAGGTAAAATGGCTCAAAAATGATGAATTTCACAAGTTTTAAAGCCATAACGTGATTCCCGAGGAGATTACGAGCTTACACATCAAATTTGGAGCGAAAACAATGAAGAACGCAACTTTCATGGCCAAGGCCGTGATTATTGAGCCGTCCATAATTTTGCATTCAAAGGGCGAAGGAAATCGGCTAAGTTAAATAGTGCACAGAAACTTTCACAGGTGAGGCCGTGAATCCATCATGGTCCGTGAATCTTTCTGTGTACAAAGAGTTGTAGACACATAAAGAATTACGGCCGAAGCCGTAGACGTATTACGGGCCATAAAAACTTTGGCCTTTTGTGTTTCTCACTCGATTCGACTCCAAACCGAACCAGAATTGAACCAAACTCTCTAGAAACCTTCCTAGATAGGTTCTATACTGATTAGACTATAAAAGGAAGGGTTTTGCAAGGCTTTCGGGGGCTTCTACGAATGAAAACAAAGAGAGGCGGTGGCGACGGCGAGAATCAACTTTCTAGGGCAAAATTTGAGCAAGAAGATCATGCAAAGGAGCATTTGGATGTTCCATCTTCATCTCCAGATTGAGGATAAGGATTTTCAATTACCTTTCTAGTGTTTTCTTGTAATCTTATTGAGTTTTCATGCAATCTACATCAATGAACATGCTGTTTGCTAAAAACATGATCGTGTAAACTCTATTTTTGGGATTTGGGGAGTAGCCCATTGACGATTCATGGATCATATCTATTGTTTTAAATCTTTTACATGAATTTTATAGATTTGATTTGATTAGAATTGTGTCTATTCTGTAATTTACCCTGATCAAGTAATTTTACGTCTTAGACATTGCGAGAAGGACCGAGAGGTGAATCGCAACACCAGATCTATTCTTTTCAAACCTATGAATCCGATCACAGAAGTAGTTCGGATTCGTTTGAAGGATCTCCTTGGCTTGGCAGTATCACCTTCCACTCCATCATCTTGGCGCAACCTTTTTCTCTTGGTGGCGCAAGTGAAGTGGAATTCTTCTCCAACGGCTTGGATCTTCTTTTTGAGGCTAGCACTAGGCATGGAAGAAGAGGACTCGAGGCATCCGTTTGTGTGAGACTGTAGAGGGCGCACGCTTGGGCGCCTACCTCAACATCAACCTTCTTTTGCTCTAGGTACTTTCTCCTCTCATCGTGTCGACCCCCTCGTAAGACGATCTTCATTGGATTTTTTGGACTAGCCTATTTTAAAAATATGCTTCCGCTGTGTGTTTGTATTAATGGATAAAAATTTATAAATATTCCCAGAATTTCTCAACAATGATAAAGTTTTATTTGAATGGACAGATTGGATGTTTTTGATACTTCCACCTTTGATTGTTTCCCTTGGCCGCCATTGGGTGGCTCTTATTCATTCATTGGGTGGCTTGGGCGACATCTTCATGCATTGGGTGGTTAGGGTGGCACTTTTCTTTGGATGTTTCCTTACATGCAAAACTTTCATTGATTGAGTGGGTGGTGGAATTTGTCTTCAGATTTGTAACTACCCATCCTTGTTTGTATTGGGCTAGCAGCATGCTGATGAGCGGCATGATAATGTGGCTATGACATGGGAATGTGACTAGGTGAATTGCCATGGTGAGGTAGTGTTGCTTGCTTGACGTGACAAGATAGCACCTAAATTTAGTTGTCTTTTTTGTTAGTTGATGTGGTACATGATGTGGTGGTGATTTAGATTTGCTGACATGACGAAAGCTGCTGATGTGATGCTTTATAATATGACAATTGAAGGGTTTTGATGTTTTGAGAGGAGAAGATCGCTTAAATGGTTACATTGTATTTGATGTGTTCGTAAATGTACAGATACATCAAAGTAATAAAAGATATTGATTCCATATGGATCTATGCGTTAAGTACCAATAAATTATAATTATACTATTTAAGAAAATAAAATTATGTGTTAAGAAAATCTAAAACAAGTAAAATATTACGAAAATTTGATAGATAAAATCTAGGACAAGGTTTCATCACTCTCAAATTTGAGAGAAGACTATAATAAATTTTGTTGTCAAATGCTTGAATATTACTAAATAGAAATTACTCTAAAATTTAAATTGTCTACTCTCGGATGCCCAACTTGATGCTAAACCAACCCTCACTCCCGTGACTTGCTATTTTAGCCTTAAGCCTTGTTACTGGCGTGGATGAAAAGATAGGAGGAAAGGGTTTAGAGAGGGAAGGAAAAAAAAGGGAGGAGAGGAATGTTGAACCATGGGTCTTGCACGTGTCCAACAGTGAGGAAATACTATGCGAGCAGTGACTGCATCCAGCCAGCTACGAGCAGTGACGTGAGGTAGCGATGGCAAGTGGCGAGGCAAGGCAGCGATGGCAAGCGAAACAGCAATGAGGTGAGAGGACTGAGCGAGGCAAGTAGAGGTGAGCAAGCGAGGCAGCAATGGGCGAGGCAAGGGGACTGAGCGAGGCAAGCAAGCGACCAAGGTGAGGAGAGGGGAGGCGGCAACGGGTGAGCCAAGGCGAGGGGAGGTGGTAGCGGGCGAGCAGAGAAGGTCAAATTTGTAGTGAGGTGAGTGGTGGCAAGCCGGAGAGGCAGTGGCAATGGTGAACGAGAGACGAAATTTGGCGAGGTAGCGGCGGCGGCGGCAGTGGCAAGGCGAGCAGTGGACAAGGCAGCTTTGGGAGCGATAGGGAAATACTGTAGCAATCAGGTGGATTGCAAATCGAAGGAAAAATAGCACTGTTTTCTTCCTTTATCGGATCCGTTCGCCCTAGTAAACGAGGGAAAATGTGTGTTTCCATCCTTTCCCTCCTATAGGGCATAAGTGCCATGGTAATTTTATTTAAATCTCTATGAATTAAGAATCACTATCGTAGCTTAACTCACAAGTTTTTCTCTCAAGTGACCTTAAGATACTCTCGTACCCTTAGATCACAAGTTTAATTAATGAGGGTATCACAGGTTCAATTAATGAGGGTCTAATATTATATTTCATTTCTCATTGCAACTATAATAACTAAAATAAATATCTGAAGATTGCATAATAAAAGTTCAACTCCCCTTGGACACATGAATGTGACGATGATCACAACCCATGACTGTTAGACTGCTTCTTGCTCATGGCTACTTTGGCTCTTCACAGAATCTCCTTGTTATCATCACAAATTGCCATCGATCCTAAAATCCTTTTGCTCTTGCACTCTGCATAAACCCTCTTTATGAACCCAAACCCAAACAAAGCCGTCGCTGCTATATTTTAGCTTTGAATTTGCTCCCTGCCAATCCTCCTTGCAATGCCACCTCTTCCAATCTTTTATAGATTTTCCTTTATCCTTGATTTTGTTGTTTTAACTGAAAATTTGTTGATTTAGCTTCAGATTTAGGAATTGGGCACATCTAGCGGAAGAGGGACAGAAGACTCAAGGCGCAAGCTAATTTGATCTTTTTCATTGTGACAGGGGTGTGACGATGGTCACAACCCTATTGTTGGTGTATATGCCCTAGGACCTAGTATTAGTCCATCTTTGTACTACTTAACTCTGATATTTATATATCTTTCTGGCATTGTCATTATCGTTGTTTGTCTACATCTGCGATTATGTACTTATATGATAATGTCCCTTGAGATAGATTGGATCTGTGCTCAAAAGATTGTCCCTGAGTGGATATGGAACAGCTCTAGTACTTGTGAGACAAGTATATGGGCTAGTTAGGCACGAGGTGCTAACACAGTGATGACACCAAAATATATAGTAATTTTTGTGCCATTTCATGAGTGTTTTGTGTCATATTCATAGACTTTGCTTATTTTTATGCCTTTTTTATCAATATTTGCGGAATCTACACTCTTTTCTATTTTTGATGATTTTCAGGCAAAAAGACATGATTTTCAGTCGATTTCAAGCAATCCAGATGCATGAATGAATTCACCACATCAAGAGGAGATCACATGTAAAATTTCAAGAGAATTGGAGCTTCACAGCGAATTACGGCACCCCCATTATGGATTTTACGGTACCGTAATTTGACTGCACTCGTAGATCAAAATTACGGTACTGCCGTAATCCCCGAGTGGTACCGTAATTTGGAGTTTTTCCAGAATAGAGAAATTTGTGAAATTACGGCACCGCCATAAACATCTTTACTGTGCCGTATTTTGAGACCTTTTCCGACCAGAGTTTTTGAGAAGATTACGGCTCTGCCGTAAACAACTTTACAGTGCCGTAATTCCAGATGATTTTCTACCCGAGAGATTTCAGAGATTACGGCACTGTCGTAATGATTCTTACAGGCCGTATTTTGGTCCAGAAACTTACAGAACAAAATACGGCATGGCCATAATAAATTTTACGGGCCGTAATTTTAACCCAGAATTCAGAAAGTAAAAAAATTACGGCAGTGCCGTAATATCGATTACGGCCGTAATTCCAACTCAAAAACGCGAGTTTTTTGGGCTCAAATCTTGCGCGGACCATATCTTTTGATCCAGACCTCCAAATTGAGATCCGAAAGATGCTGTAGACCCATCTTTAAGAGGAGAAGACACACGTAGTGAAAGGACCAATTTGTATCCAGAATCGAGGGAGCAATCAACAAGAGAGTCATCTAGGGTTTGGCCCTACGCCGAGAGGCGTAGAGGACACCTCAAACTGCAATTTTCACACATAAGCTTCATTTGGAGGAGAGGAAAACACACCAAAAGTTTCAAGGAGAAAGGAGCCCAGACGGAGGAGAAATCAACACAAAACCGTGCGCCACCGCTGTTCGTCACAGATTACGGCCGTAAACATCTTTACGGCCGTATCGTAAATTACTTTCTCTCTTTCTTTTGATTTCCTTCACCATGAGTTATTGTAATCTTCCTTCCATGCAAGCTTAAACATCTTTGGGACATGGGGGAGTAATTCACTTGATTTTTAATGATTAGATAACTTTTTACCTTCGTCATAATAGTTTTATGATGATAATTTTACTTATGTGAATAATTGCACTTTGATTCTCTACAGATTGATGTTATTATTCATGTTTTAGAGTTCTCGCAATAAGGACCGAAAGGTGACTTGCTTGAGAACTTGGAACCCTAGAATTGCATGATAGGAACTTTCTTAGGTTAGTTCTTATTATTTGATTTTAATGATATTATTGCCATGTTGATAATTTGAATCTAGGGTTGAGTTATTGTTTTAGACTTGATTTGATCTTGCACAAAAGTGAGGATTGAGTCATCGGAAAGCCGTAAGTAGAACTTGTGTTGAGACTCGGATGCACGAAAGTGATCCTTGAGATTCCACTCGAGACAATCAACTTAGAATTCGGATGCACGAAAGTGATCTTTGAATTCTTTGATTGATGATTTACTTATCTTCAGCAATGGGATAGATCTTGCGCGAAAGCGAGGATCGATCCCTGCATGATTGTCTGCACGAAAGTGAGATGATCCCTTTAATGAAGTAAATTAAGTCTTTATCATAATAAAATTAGTCTGACGACCTTTTATTTATATCTACATATTGAAATTAAGATGGATGAAACCCTAGTCCCAGTTTATCTCTCTGATTATTTTCCCGTGTGTTTATTGATTATTCACTTGCATCATATTCGATTTGCTTAGCCAGTAAGAAAACAATTATTTGGTACTTAACAATAAGGTCTCTGTGGGATCGATATTTTTCTTTATTACTTCGAGAATCAGTGCACTTGCGGACACTACAAATTTAGGGACAACAAGTTTCTGGAGCCGTGTCAGGGAGTGATAATAGCTCTGTGCGCCAATACTTAGGTTTTGGCCGCCACACCTGAAGCAAGTCTACCTACTTGTATTTAAAAGTGTGTCCTTTCGGATCACAACAAGTTTTTTGTGCCGTTGCCGGGGACCTTAGTTCTGTTAATATCAAAATAGTTGTTAGTTTTGCTAGACTGAGTTTTTTTTTTGTTTTAGATTTAACTTTATTTTTTGTTTTTGCAGGTTTTGGATTTTTACAGTTGTGACAGAGCTGTGATTTCTAAAATTTATGAATTTGCTTGTGTTTTATATTTTCTATTTTTTTTATATATTCTGAAAAAAAATAATTTGATTGATTGGTTTTGGATTATCTTTCTGTTCTTGATAGATTTGAAGATATGTCTTTTAATTACAATTCGTGGGCAACTGAAAGAGGTGAGGTATACATGCCTCAAGGTAAGTATGAAGATGATTTTTGGTGCACTCTTGCAGAAAAAGTAAATTCTTCGGCTCATATAATTGACACTTTTAATATGCACCCGGCAATAACATCTTATTCTTCTACTAGTTGTGATATTTGTGGATGCTTTGATCATTGTACTTCTGATTGCCATATTTTAAATTCTAATTCTTCATGTTACCAAGATGATCAATGTTATTCTAGTTGGGAAAATCAAACTTCTTTTTATGATGATTGCTCTGATCATGTTTCTAAAGCATGCTTTGAAGATATTGAAAAATCTAGGTTAGAATCCATGCTTGAAAAATTCATGTCAAATCAAAACCAATTTATGACAAACCAAAGTAAGGAAATTGATGATCTTAAGGGAATAATTAGTCTGCTTGCTTCTCATGTAGAATCTTTATCTACTAATACATAAACTTTAGAAAACCGGATTGCACAACAAGCTTGTTTATTTGAGTTTGAAACTGAGGAACTTGATCTAGAAAATTCCCCCACTGATTAAGATTGTTTTGAGATTGAGCCTTATGTGTTTATTCAGGAATCTCACTCTAATTTTGATGATTGTAAAATTGATTTATCTGATAATTTATTTGTGGAAAAATTTGAGAAAATTGACTCTGAAAAAATCTTTTGATTCTAATGATAATTGTGAAATTGATTCTTTTGATGATATATCATTTGTGGTTAAATCTGATGAAGGATATGAGGGGACTGATTTAGAAAAATCTCATTGTGATTTTGTTGATAATTTTGAAATTGATAAACTATTTGATTGTGAGCATGAGGAACTTGAAGATGATTTGAAAATTACAAAGATTGATGAATCTTACTTTGATGTTTTGCCCATATCTATTGTTGAATCTTTTAATGTAATTGAAAATTTATGCTTTATTGAGGAACTTGATTTGGGACAAAAAGTTTATTTTGATGATCCAATGCTTATATTTTCTTATCAAAGTCCTATAGCCGTTGAAAATATAAATCTGTAGAAAGGACTTATGATTTTGCTCACGGACAAACATAGGAAGATCATTGAAAATTTTGATTTTGATTTCTACATATTTGAGAAAGCCACGGTGATTGTGATTTACATGAGATTTTGGATTTTTGGATTAGTGCTAAACTTTTTGGACAGCGGAAAAGGAGAAATTTACATGTTATTTACTTTGGTACTGATTCACCTGCTTCACGATGATTTTTGATCTTTGGTCAAGCTAATGACCTAAAAATTAGCGCTTCTTGGGAGGCAACCCAAGCATTATCACTTAGTTCAGTTTTTTTTATTTTAGTTTACTTTTAGAATTAATTTTTTCTTCTCTTTTTATAGGAAAATAAAATTTTTACGCAGATTACGGCACTGCCGTAATTTCACCGTTTTCTTTCCCGAGAATTTTTAGTGTATTACGGCACTACCGTATTCTTTTTCATAGTACCGGATTTTCACAGATTTTTGACCCGAGAATTTATTGCTTTTACGGCACTATCGTAACCGTTTTCATGGTACCGTAATTTTGAGAAATTTTTATCCATCATTTTCACCATTTTACGATAGTACCGTAATGATTGTTACGGTGCCGTAATATTTGAATTTTTGAAGTTTGAATTTTTCAAAAAAGAAAATTTGTGACTAATTTTACGGTAATACCGTAACCCGTTTTATGGTACTGTATTTCCTGTATATTCTGACCCAAGAATTTGTGTAAATTACGGCACTACCGTAAAGAACATCACGGTACCGTATTTTAAACCTGCAGTCTCCTTATCTGAGTAGGTGTTTTCTCGCTGCGATTTTAAGAAACTGGGTTGGAAAAATTTTTGATCTTTGGCACAACATTGAAGTACTCATCTTTGTTTATCATCTGGATATTTTTGCCGAATTTTAAAGTCCATGAATATTTCTAAAACACATAGCATATTTTCGATTCTGATAATTTCTGCAGTAGTTTTTCTTGACTATTCTGATTGGCACTTTTGCTGCAACTTTTTAAGATGCTTTAATAACTTGAAACCCTGATTTTTCACATGGAATATGAAGTTTGTGTGTCGTTCTATCCCATGGATGAGGTATTTTCATGAAAATATTTTCTGATCGTTCTAGGACACGTGGAAACTTTTCGAATCTAATTAACTTTTGTGCAGTTTTTGCATTTTAATCTGATTAGCCTTCTTTCTGTTGATACCCTAAATTCCTGACAGATTTTAATCCTTTGATTTTCATACGTCTGAAAAGAACATATCTTATTCTATTTCATGGTTCTGTCCATTTTCTAATTGGATCATTAAATCTTATTTTTGGGTAGGGCTACTTTTCATAAAAAATTCAGTGGCTGAACAATTTGTTTTCTACCAATTGTTGCTTCTTCTGCCTCGAGATCCAGAAATCCTCCAGAGCAACTATCTTCCACCTCTTGTGAAGCATCACCAGCGGCTTCTTGCTTCTTCTTCTGCCTCTGTTTTCCATTGATTATATTTATTTTATTTATTTTTGCAGCAGACTCTTCATTTGTGACTCTGATTTTTTTATGCAGTACAATCTCTCGCACCCACCTGCCGACGATCTCACCTCCAGGACTGTAGTCTCTAGCAGGCCACAAGAGATTACTCACTCTACTATCGGCACCACCATCATCGCTAGCAGCTCTTCAGCTAGCATCTGTTCCACCTCTGCTACTCACCTGCTCGGCTCTTTCCACCGACGCTCTTCTAGACAATCGATGATATCTCTTATTATTCTTTGAGAAAATTATTTTTAACATTATTATTTTTAGAGACTATTTTTAGACTGAGCCTTATGTATCTCAAATTGTGCAGGTAAAATTTTCAAAAGGCACACCTTTGGACTTTGCAGTATCTGCCCCGACACTATTTTTGGTCTGAGCCTTATGTATTTTCGGTCAGAGCTTGCCATATAGTTTTGTAAGTATTGGTTGCACTTTCTTGTGATTATTCAATTTGATATGATTATCTACACTTTTCTTCTCTTAGATCCATCACTTTACATCCATTGCATTGTTTGAGCCTTATGTGATTATACAGATCTATCACTTTTCATCTTTTGACTGTATGAGTTTGATATTTCACACCTTTTTAATTTTGACATTATTGATGTTTGAAAATTTTTATAGAAGTGTAGAACTTTCTTGATGATAAATGAATTCATGCATGAGATTAGGACAAGACCTATTATGTTGAATTTATTTCTCTAATGCATATCTGCTTTTGAAATTTTTCATTGATTGATGAATGAAATTTTGGGTAGATGTATTATTTGATGAATTTGGTTTAAAAGTGAAACTACTTCTTTAAATAAAACTAGCATATGAGTATGATTTTTTCAGTTGATATTGATTGATCAATTTAGTTGATATTCATGCTATTTGCTATTTGTTGGGAAGAAAGATTCCTTGATCCAAATAAAGTGAGGACTCCTATTGTGCTCCACAAGTGCACGGATACTTTGAAGTAATAAAAATATCGAACCACAGAGACCTTATTGTTAAGTACCAAATAGTTGTATTCTCGCTAGCTAAGCAAACCGAATATGATGCAAGTAACCGAATATGATGCAAGTGAATAATTGATAAACACACAGGAAAATAATTAGAGAGATAAACATGGGACTAGGGTTTCATCCACCTTGATTTCAATGACTAGATATAAATAAAAGGTCGTCAGACTAATCTTATCATGATAAAGACTTAATTTACTTCATAAAGGGATCATCTCACTTTCGTGCAGACAATCATGCAGGGATCTATCCCAAGCTAATGATAAGTAAATCATCAATCAAAGAACTCAAAGATCACTTTCGTACATCCGAATTCTAAGTTGATTATCTCAAGCGGAATCTCAAGGATCACTTTCGTGCATCCGAGACTCAACACAAGTTTTACCTATGGTTCTCCAACGTTCCGATCCTCACTTTCGTTCAAGATCTCCACGTTTGATACACTAACTTAATCCTAGGTTCATAATTATCAACATGACAATTACGTCACTAAAATAAAGAAATAATAATTTAACCTAATTTCTTAGGGTTGGTTCCTATTTATCAATTTTAGGGTTCCAATTCTCAAGCAAGTCACCTTTCAGTCCTTATTGCGAGAACTCTAAACATGATGACAAAATGTAAACTAAGAAGAATTTTAGAACAATAATCACATAGGTAAAATTATCATGGAAAAATTATCTTGACGAAATAAAAAGTATCTAATCATTAAAAATCAAAGGGATTACGCCCCATGTCCCAATATAAGATTAAGCTTGCATGGAGGAAAAATTACAATAAAGCATGTTTTCAAAAAGTCAGAAATCGAAGAAGGGAAGAAGAAAAGTTACAAAACAGGTGCTGTAATTTCATTACAGCACCGTAATTTGCAGCAAAACTCGATGAACAGTGCTGTCACCACCAATTTCGTTGATTCCTCCTCCGATTGATCTCCTTTCGATTTGAAACTTCTGTGGTATCCTCTTCTCCTCTAGGCGAAGCTTCAGTATAAAAATCACGGCCGGAGGTGGCCTCCATGCCTCTCGGCGCGTGGCCAAACCCTAGCCGCCTCTCTGGCGATTTCTCCCTCGATTCTGTATAAAAGTTCCCATTTATGGTGCGTGTGTCTTCTCCTCTTAAAGATGAGTCCGCAGCAACTTTCGGATCTAAATTTTGAGCTATGAATCAAAAGTTATGGCCCACGCAAGATTCGGCCGCGGAAAACTTGCGTTTTTGACTGGAAATTACGACCTTGTTATATTTTACGGCAGTGCCGTATTTTCCAGACACTTCAGACCAGAGAACTCGACAGATTTTATGGCACGGTCGAGAAGCATTTTATGGGCCGTAATTTTGACCCAGAACAAGTTTTTGGCGCCGTTGTCGGGGACCTTAGTTTTGTTAATATCAAAATAGTTGTTAGTATTGCTAGACTAAGTTTTATTTAGATTTAACTTTATTTTTTTTTCTTTTTTGTAGGTTTTGGATTTTCACAGTTGTGACAGAACTGCGATTTCTAAAATTTGTGAATTTGCTTGTGTTTTATATTTTCTAGTTTATTATATATTCTAAAAAATTGATTGATTGGTATTGGATTATCTTTCTGTTCTTGATAGATTTGGTAAATATGTCTTTTCTTCATAATTCATGAGCTTCTGAAAGAGATAAGGTATACATGCAACAAGGTGAGCATAAAGATTATTCACAGATGACTCATGCAGAAATAGCGAAATTACACTTTTATTTTGTTACATGTAATATTTGTAAGTCTTCTGATCATAATACTTATGATTGCAAATTTTTAATGCCTCAAAATTCTAATTCATCAGGTTATCAAGATGATCATTATTATCCTAGTTGGGGAAATCAAACTTCTTTTTATGATGATTGCTCTGATCATGTTTCTGTGTCATGCTTTGAGTATACTGGAAAATCTAGGTTAGAATCCATGCTTGAAAAATTCATGTCAAATCAAAACCAACTCATGACAAATAGAAGTAAAAAAATTGAAGATCTTAAGGGGATGATTAGTCAACTTGCTTCTCAAGTAGAATCTTTAACTGCTAATTCTAAAATTTTGGAAACCCAGAGAACACAACAAGATTGTTTATTTGAGTTTGAAACTAAAGAACTTGATTTAGAAAATTCCCCCTCTGATTATGATTGTTTTGAGATTGAGCCTTATGTGAATATTCATGAATCTCACTCTAATTTTGATTATTGTGAAATTGATCCATCTACTAATTTATTTGTGGAAAAGGTTGAAAAAATTGAAATTGAAAAACCTTCTTTTGATGATAATCCTGATTTTGATAATAACTTATTTATGGTTAAATCTGATGAGCATGATGAAGGTTCAAAAACTATAGACATTAATGAACCCCACTGTGATTTTAGTGATATTTTTGAAATTAATGATAAATTTCTTATGGTCAACTCTGATTCTATCAATTCTTTTTCATATGATTCTGATTTTGACTCTTCTGATGATGAATTATTTGAGGGGAGGTATGAGGAAATTGATTTTGAAGAGTCTCATCTTGATTTTGTTGATAATTTTGATATTGAAAAATTGTTTGATGATGAACATGAGGAAATTGAAAAAGATTTGAAAATTACAAACACTGATGAATCTCACTCTGATGTTTTGCCCATATCTTTCGTTGAATCTTTTGATGAATTTGAAAAATTATGCTTTATTGAGGAATCTAATGAAAGACATAAAACTTATTTTGATGATCTAATGCTTATATCTTTTGATCAAAGTCCTATTGCAATTGAAGACATGAATTTGAAGAATGGACTTATGATTTTGCTTACTGACAAACATAGGAAGATCATTGAAAATTTTGATTTTAATTTCTGCATATTTGAGAAAGCCACGATGATTGTGATTTACATGAAATTCTGGATTTTTAGATTAGTGGCTGAACTTTTTGGACAGCGGAAAAGGAAAAAATTACATGCTATTTACTTTGGAACTGATTCACCTGCTTCACCATGATGTTTGATTTTTGGTCAAGCTAATGACCTAAAAATTAGCGCTTCTTGGGAGGCAACCCAAGCACTCTTGTTTAGCTTTGTTTCTTTTATTTTTATTTATTTTTAGAATTAATTTTTCTTCTCTTTTTGTAGGTGAAAACAAGTTTTGGTGCATAATACGGCACCGCCGTAATTGGTTTTACGGTACCGTATTTTCGGTCCATTATTGACAAATAGTTTTGTAAATTTTATGGCAGGGCCGTAACGTCTTTCACGTGCCCTAATTTTGAGTGATTTCTTTCCCAAGAGTTCTTTAAATAATACGGCAGTATCGTAATGTGTAATACGGTGCCATAATTTGAAACCTGCTTTCTGCATTCTGCTTACTTGACTGGGTGTTTTCTCGCTGCGATTTTAAGAAACTGGGATGGCAAAAATTTTAATCTTTGGCACGACATGGAAGTACTCATCTTTGTCTATCATCTGGATATTTTTTCTGAATTTTAAAGTCCATGGATCATTCTAAAACCCATAGCAACTTTTTGATTTTGATTAATTTCTGCAGCAGTTTTCTTCTAACTAATCTGATTAGCACTTTTGCTACAGCTTTTTAAGATGCTTAAATAACTTGAAACCCAGATTTTTCACTTGGAATTGGAAGTTTGTGTGTCATTCTACCTTGTGGATTAATTATTTTCATGAAAATATTTTCTGATCATTCTAGGACACATAGCAACTTTTTGAATCTGATTAACTTCTGTGCAGTTTGTGCAGTTTTTAATCTGAGTAGCCTTCTTTCTATTGATGCCCTAAATTTCTGATAGATTTTGATCCTTTGATTTTCATACGTCTGAAAAGAATATATCTTATTCTACAACTTGGTTATGTTGATTTTCTATTTGGATCATTAAATTTTATTCTAGGGTATGGCTACTTTTCATAAAAAAAAAAAATTCAAAAACTACTTTGTTTGCTTTCTACTTGTTATTGCTTCTTTTGACTCCAGATCCAGAAATCTTCAAGAACAATTGTCTTCCACCTCTAGCCACCACTGCATCTGCCTCTGACATCACTATTTCCAGCCGTCGACACTGGATTATACCATCTGTAGACTCTTACTTCTTCTACTGCCTCTTATTCTATTGATTTTATTTATTTATGCAGTAGAATATTTATTAGTGAGAGATTTTTTATTTTTGCAGTGCTATCTCTTGCACCACCGGCCGACGATCTCACCTCCAAGACTGTATTCTCTAGCAGGCCACTAGAGATTACTCACTCTACTGTCGGCACCATCATCATCATTACTAGCAGCTTTTCAGCCAGCCTCTATTCACCTCTGCTTCTTGCCTACTTGACTCTTTCCACCGGCATTCTCTTCAGACCTCCGGCGACATCTCTGATTCTCCCTTCAAAAAATTATTTTTATCATTATTATTTTTAGAGACTATTTTCAGACTGAGCCTTAAGTATCTTCAATTGTGCAGAAAATTTTCAAAAGTCATATCTTTGGACGCAGCTGCATTGGCCTGACAATGATTGAGCGTGATCTATATAGTTTTGTGAGTATCACTTGCACTCTCTTATTAATGACTATTTCTTATAGTGCATCTTTGACTTTATCATATTTATACTACTTATTGGTTTTCTCTTGAAAAATGATTTTATGGATATATGGAACTCATTGTTTTGATGATGATATTATTCAAATTTGTTGTAAAAATTGATGAAAGCATATGATCCACTTTCTACTATATGATGGCATGATTTATTGATAAAATTTCTATTGATAAAATATCTTCCTTGATGATGTGAGTATTTATACTTGTGATTAGAGAAAAACTCTATCATGTTAGATTTATTTCTTCAATGCATATCTATTTTTGAAATTTGACATTGGTTGATGCATGAAATTTTGGGTAGATGTGTTATTTGAAGAATAAGATCTAAAGGTGAAACTACTCCTTTAAATAAAATGAGCATATGAGTATGATTTGTGAATTGATATCAATTGATCAACATAGTAGATGTTTAGTCTATTTTGCTATTTGTTGAGAAAGAAGAATCCAAGATCCACAAAAATAGTGAGAGACTCCCCTACTTGGCACTATGTAAAATTGATAGTGGTACCTAAGACATGGATTGAAGTCTATGCATGAAAAATAATGAGAGATAAAAAGAATAAGACTCCTAGCACTGTGTAAAATTGACAGTGGTACCGAAGACAAGGGTTGAAGTCAAAAATAAAAAGAGTGTATCTAAGTGGGAATATGCCATCTTTACAAAAACAAACAAAATGCATAAAAAAAAATAATGTGTAGAAAAAGATGTTGGAAACCTAATTCCTGTAACAAAAGCATGATAGATTTGAACTGAAAACTGGGTGAAATCATGAGATTGATAATTCTATTTATTATACAAGTTGCGAAGTTTTATTTGATTGAATTGTGGATCTAGAGGGTTGAATTCTAAGAATGATATGTTTGCTTGAAGTTTTATAAATCAATTGATGGAATTTTTCATTGATGATTGTATTTTAGAAATTTATTGAGCATGAAAAGGTTTATCTTTTAATCAACTTTTGATTTTTGCTTGAGGACAAGCAAAGTTTGAGCCTTATGTATTCCCGCCTGTCATGCGGGAATACATAAGGCTAAGTTGTAGTATAGTTTGAGCCTTATGTATTGATTTTTGGCGTCGTTGTACTATAATGGTGAGTATTCCCGACTGTCATGCGAGCGACCCGGGTTCGATCCCCGACAACGGCGCTAAAAACATGTTGTGCTCCGCAAGTGCATGGATACTTCGAAGTAATAAAAATATCGAACCACAGAGACCTTATTGTTAAGTACCAAATAGATGTATTCTCGCTAGCTAAGTAAACCGAATATGATGCAAGTGAATAATTGATAAACACATGGGAAAATAATTAGAGAGATAAACATGGGACTATGGTTTCATCCACCTTGATTTCAATGACTAGATATAAATAAAAGGTCAGCAGACTAATCTTATCATGATAAAGACTTAATTTACTTCATAAAGGGATCATCTCACTTTCGTGGAGACAATCATGCAAGGATCAATCCTCGCTTTCGCGCAAGATCTATCCCAAGCTAATGATAAGTAAATCATTAATCAAAGAACTCAAAGATCAATTTCGTGCATCCGAATTCTAAGTTGATCGTCTCAAGCGGAATCTCAAGGATCACTTTCGTGCATCCGAGACTCAAGCAACATGGCAATTACGTCACTAAAATTATCATGGCAAAATTATCTTGATGACAAAAAGTAAACTAAGGAGAATTTTAGAACAATAATCACATAGGTAAAATTATCATGGCAAAATTATCTTGACGAAATAAAAAGTATCTAATCATTAAAAATCAAAGGGATTACGCCCCATGTCCTAATATAAGATTAAGCTTGCATGGAGGAAAACTTACAATAAAGCATGTTTTCAAAAAGTCAGAAATCGAAGAAGGGAAGAAGAAAAGTTACAAAACAGGTGCTGTAATGAAATTACAGCACCATAATTTGCAGCAAAACTCAATGAACAGTGCTATCACCACCAATTTCATTGATTCCTCCTCCGATCGATCTCCTTTCGATCTGAAACTTCTGTGGTGTCCTCTTCTCCTCTAGGCGAAGCTTCACTGTAAAAATCACAGCCGGAGGTGGCCTCCACACCTCTCGATGTGAGGCCAAACCCTAGCCGCCTCTCTAGCAATTTCTCCCTCGATTCTGAATAAAAGTTCCCATTTTCAGTGCGTGTGTCTTCTCCTATTAAATACGAGTCTGTAGCAACTTTCGGATCTAAATTTGGATCTTTGGATCAAAAGTTATGGCCCGCGCAAGATTCGGCCGCGAAAAACTCAGGTTTTTGACTGGAAATTACGGCCGTGTTATATTTTACGGCAGTGCCGTATTTTCATTCTGCGTGTTCTGGGTAAAAATTATGGCCCGTAAAATGCTTCTCGACTGTGTAGTAAAATCGGTCGAGTTCTCTAGTCTGAAGTGTCTGGAAAATACACCGTAATCTGGTTTACGGCACTGCCGTAAAATCAGCTGAACTCTCTGTTCGGAAGTGACTGGAAAATACGGCCTGTGTAATCCTTTACGGTGGTGCCGTAATCTGGTTTACGGTACTACCATAAAATCCGAAAAACCTTCTGTTCAGAAACTCCTCAAAATACGGCAGTGGCTCGGATATTACGGTAGCGTATGAAAATACGGTATCGTAAAATAGGTTATGGCACTACCGTAATTTGCTCAGTTGCTCCGTTTTGCATAAAATTTCTTGGGTGATCTCCTCTTGATGATGGTAACTCTTCTATGTGTTTGATTTTGCTTGAAAACTCCTTGAAATAATGCCTTTTTACCTGAAAATCATGAAAAACCAAAATAGAAGTAGACTTTGCAATATTTGATGAATTTAGCATGAAAACAAGTAAAAGATCCTCAATTTTAGCATGAAAAGATACATAAAATGATACAAAATATACTATATATTTTGGTGCCATCAACTCCCCTACTTGGCACTGTGTAAAATTGACAGTGGTACCGAAGGACATGGGTTGAAGTAAAAAAAAAAAAAAAGGAAAAGAGAGAAAAGAGGGAAAAAAAGCATATGTCTATGTGGGTGCATGTCATGAGAGGGATCGATCCACATTAACTCCGCTATCTTTGGTAAAAATCTTCCTACTAAAAAGATATGAGTTCTATTACATTGATTATGTGATCAGTGTACTCTAACTTCGTCACCAGAAAAAAAGGTGATAATCGAATTAGAGAATGTGGATGATATAAAAAAAATATATGAGTGAAAAAATATCTTGGAAATCATATTCCTGTAAACAAAAGTTGATAGTTATGAATTGAAACTGGATGAAGTCTTGAGAATGATATTCTATTTATTGTATAAGTTGCGAAATTTTATTTGATTAAGTTGTGGATCTTGAGGATTGAATTCAAAGGGTGATGTGTTTATTTGAAATTTTGTGAAGCAATTGGTGTGATTTTTCATTAGTGATTGTATTTTAGAAATTTATTCTTCATGAGAAAGTCTATGCCTATGATCAATTTTTTATTTTTGCTTGAGGACAAGCAAAGTTTGATCCTTATGTATTTGATGACACCAAAATATACAATAATTTTTGTGTCATTTCATGAGTGTTTTTGTATCATATTCATATACTTTGGTTATTTTTATGCCTTTTTTATCAATATTTGCGTAATCTACACTCTTTTCTATTTTTGATGATTTTCAAGCAAAAAAGGCATGATTTTCAGTCGATTTCAAGCAATCCAGATGCATGAATGAATTCACCACATCAAGAGGAGATCACACGTCAAATTTTAAGAGAATTGGAGCTTCACAGCGAATTACGGCACCCCCATTATGGATTTTACGGCACCGTAATTTGACTGCACTCGTAGATCAAAATTACGGTACTACCGTAATCCCCGAGAGGTACTGTAATTTGGAGTTTTTCCAGAACAGAGAAATTCATGAAATTACGGCACCGCCGTAAACATCTTTACGGTGCCGTATTTTGAGACCTTTTCCGACCATAGTTTTTGAGAAGATTACGGCACTACCGTAAACAACTTTACGGTGCCGTAATTCCAGATGATTTTCCACCTGAGAGATTTCAGAGATTACGGCACTGCAGTAATGATTCTTACAGATCGTATTTTGGTCCAAAAACTTACAGAAGAAAATATGGCACGGCTGTAATAAATTTTACAGGCCGTAATTTTAACCCAGAATTCACAGAGCAAAAATTACGGCTGTAATTCCAACTCAAAAACGCGAATTTTTCGGGCTCAAATCTTGCGCGGACCATATCTTTTGATCTCGACCTCCAAATTGAGATCCAAAAGATACTATGGACTTGTCTTTAAGAGGCGAAGACACACGAAGTGAAAGGACCAATTTTTACCTAGAATCGAGGGAGCAATCGACAGAGAAGCGTCTAGGGTTTGGCCCTACACCGAGAAGCGTAGAGGACACCTTAGACCGTAATTTTCACACAGAAGCTTTGTTTGGAGAGAGGATGACACACCAAAGGTTTCAAGGAGAAAGGAGCCCAGATGGAGGAGAAATCAACACAAAATCGTGCGCCACCGCTATTGGTCACAGATTACAGCCGTAAACATCTTTACGGTCGTACCGTAAATTATTTTCTCTCTTTGTTTTGATTTCCTTCAACATGAATTATTGTAATCTTCCTTCCAAGCAAGCTTAAACATCTTTGGGACATGGGGGAGTAATTCACTTGATTTTTAATGATTAGATAACTTTTTATCTTCGTTAGAATAGTTTTATGATGTTAATTTTACTTATGTGAATAATTGCACTTTGATTCTCTATAGATTGATGTTATTATTCATGTTTTAGAGTTCTCACAATAAGGATCGAAAGGTGACTTGCTTGAGAACTTGGAACCCTAGAATTGGATGATAGGAACTTTCTTAGGTTAGTTCTTATTATTTGATTTTAGTGATATTATTGCCTTGTTGATAATTTGAATCTAGGGTTGAGTTATTGTTTTAGACTTGATTTGATCTTGCACGAAAGTGAGGATTGAAGCCGTAAGTAGAACTTGTGTTGAGACTCGGATGCACGAAAGTGATCCTTGAGATTCCACTCGAGACAATCAACTTAGAATTCGGATGCACGAAAGTGATCTTTGAATTCTTTGATTGATGATTTACTTATCTTCAGCATTGGGATAGATCTTGCGCGAAAGCGAGGATCGATCCCTGCATGACTGTCTGCACGAAAGTAAAATTATCCCTTTAATGAAGTAAATTAAGTCTTTATCATAATAAAATTAGTCTGACGACCTTTTATTTATATCTAATCATTGAAATTAAGATGGATGAAACTCTAGTCCCAGTTTATCTCTCTGATTATTTTCCCGTGTGTTTATCGATTATTCACTTGCATCATATTCGATTTGCTTAGCCAGTAAGAAAACAATTATTTGGTACTTAACAATAAGGTATCTGTGGAATCGATATTTTTCTTTATTACTTCGAGAATCCGTGCACTTGCGTACACTACAAATTTAGGGACAACAAGTTTCTGGAGCCGTGTCAGGGAGTGACAATAGCCCTGTGCGCCAATACTTAGGTTTTGGCCGCGACACCTGAAGCAAGTCTACCTACTTGTATTTAAAAGTGTGTCCTTTCGGATCACAACACGCAGACATATGGGTATATTAGTGATGGATATACTGGACAGGCCCGTTGTGAGGCAATGACTTGGTATCATGAGTTATCCTCACAAGTGATAGGAGATGCATTGATCCCTTGACTTGAGGTCATTGGTCATTCTATGTGGTTAGGGACATGCTTTGATACAACCTAACATCTCGCCGTAGTTGAGAGGTAATAACAATTGTCATTGAGCATGTCACAACCCATATGAGAAGGTCAATGGACAGACAAAAGATTTGCCCCTTCCTAAGGGAAGCATGATATCCATGGAGCTCCTCTATGATTCTATGATTGAAAGTGTATGGCCATACCTAGGTGAGAACCTGATTTAGTCATAACCATGTCAATCTCTTTTGGATTTTTTTGGGTTATTTTTCTTGCTTGATTTAAATATAAAAGGCGCACGTAGTTTTGTCAAGTAGGACGGGCATTGTGTCTTCGGACTGGCCGGGTCTCTTGATCTGACAAAATTGCCAGCCGAAAGGATATATGAAATCATCATGAAAAATTAATCGCGAATAACCAAAAGATTTGTGATAAGAAGATGAGGTAAAGAGACTTATTTTATGAAAAAGTAAAATTTCAGATTTTATGTTTTTCATGAGCATGTAGAATTGCATGAGTAAATACCTTGGTTGTGCATAATGTTGTAGTCATAAGTCAAGCCACTTTGCATGCCTGTAATGTATCCTTGTGAGGCCTGCGTGCCGCTTGTCTTTTTGCTTTTAACTAAGTAGAAGATTAGGGTGGCGCATGTACTTGGAGATGGACGCATGCATGCTTGCTTGTGGATCTTGCTTGGTGGCGCAAGAAGCATTCTTCCTTGATGGCGGATGGTGTAGTGGTGCATGATTACTTGGCCGAGCCTTAGGGCTTGTGTGCTAGGTGTCTTGGCCCATACATGGTGGCGCATTACTCTTGAAGGAAGCCCATGGCATTGGTCGAACCTATGGGGGTGCTTCTAGGGTTTCCCTAGAACTACCTCTAGGGTTTGAGAGCTAAACCATGATGAGAAGGACCTTGGAGCCAACCTTGAAGACCAAGCTAGAGATCGGCTAGGCTAGGTCTAGTTTTACGGGGCTTGAGTCCTAAGTCAAGAGTTGAACCTCCTTTTGGCATGGGTTGGTTCAAAGTCTTGAATAGGCTATGATCACATCATTCTTTTACTGCTTTCAATATCTGCTAAAGCATGCCTGTGATGTTTTATCGTTATGTTATCACTATAGGATTGTATGCCTGTATTGTTAGACATAAGATAAAACTGATGAGACCTTAAAAACCCTCACTCAAAATATCAAGTCTAGTAGCCTTCTAACGCATAGCCCTCACTAAACTATCGATCAGTGGAGTTGTGAACTATTTTCCACCCTCGTGGGACACACCCACTTATCTTTATAAAGTGCATCGTGGCAATGGTTTCCCCAGTCCAGTTTTAACCTGGGCGTGCCTTCTCAAGGAAACTTGTTGGCCCTAGGCATAACGGTTAGGAATGGACTTGACTAGATTTTTATATGTGCTGGGCACATGATGAAACTCCAGAGGCAACGTTGAGAGGTTAGGGTTTCATGCTGTATACAGCCCTCGTTGGACATTAAATGCCTAAACTATCTCAACAAGGGGAGTTGCTTGGAGCAATCGGCCGGTGTGCCCACCTTAAGAAACATGTGTCACTTTGTGCATCTCATCCCACCCTCGTGGGACGCGAAGCCTCATGTGGAATAAGGATCCCATCTCACTAGGAATTCTTAAATTTCCCGGTTGACTTTGTTGGTTGTCAATCCGATTAAAATAGTGGGAGCCATGATCATTTAAAATAAGTCCAGTTTAAATGATTCGAAATAGTACTAATCTGCTGATTCTTGGTTATTGTAGATCAATGGCTGTGAACAATGGCAGATGGTCACTGCGATCTACCCTGGAAAGGGATAAGTTGGTTGGATCAAACTTACTGGATTGGTATATGAACTTGAGAAATGTGCTCAAGCTCGAGAGAAAGCTCTATGTTCTTGAGCAACTAATTCCTGAGCCACTTCCATGCTCGGCCTCAGTGGCTGAGAAGGATGCTTATGATAAGCATCAGGCTGATACTTTAGAGGTTGCTAATTTGATGCTAACCAACATGTCGCCTAAATTAAAAGGGCAATATGAATATAAGAGTGCCTCTGAGATTATTTCTAATCTAAAGCAGCTCTTTGATGAATTGGTTGAGCTCAACCCTCCTAAAGTAGACATTCAATGTGTTGAGCCGAGAGGCTTAACTAAGACATTGAAGAGAAAGATGGAATGAGTCAGGAATAACAAGTGCTACTCATGTGGAGGGCCACCTCACATGATAAAGGATATAGTGCGACTTCAGAATGAGAAGAAGAGAGGCAAGGCTTCATCTTCATGCTCAGGTATTTATGTTACTGAAGTCAGCCTTTCTACTTCTATGACATGGGTATTGGATACCGCATGTGGAGCTCATATTTGTACAAATATGCAGGGGCTCAAGAAAAGTAGATCGGTCCGGGCTGGAGAGATTGACCTACGAGTTGAAAATGGGGCACAGGTTGCCGCTATTGCTGTAGGAGTTTTGACTCTCTCCCTGCCTTCTGGACTTCAATTAGAACTAGATCATTGCTACTATATACCTTCACTTACTAAAACATTGTATCCATTCCTTGCTTGGCAAAGAAAGGATTTAAGTTTGAAATAAAGGAGAACTCTTGTTCTTTCTCATTTGCAAACATGTTTATGGGAAGGGTACTTTATGCAATGGGTTATATATCTTGGACATAGATAGTTCTATTTGTAACATAAATAATAAAAGGACCAAACTGAGTGGTTCAGTTGGTGCTTTCCTATGGCATTGTCGATTAGCCCATATAAACAAGAATCGCATCCAACAGCTCCATGCAAATGGGTTGTTAGACTCAAGTTCCTTGGAGGAATTTAAAACTTGTGAGCCTTGTTTACTAGGGAAAATGACAAAAACACCCTTCACCAAGACTGGTGAGAGGGTAGAAGGTTTATTGGATCTCATACATACTGATGTGTGTGGGCCATTCAATAAACAAGCCAGAGGAGGGTACAACTACT
The DNA here is from genome assembly GCA_027563935.2 of Costus lasius. Lineage (NCBI taxonomy): Eukaryota > Viridiplantae > Streptophyta > Magnoliopsida > Zingiberales > Costaceae > Costus > Costus lasius. The sequence continues at coordinate 73,226,904 of CM050447.1, read as the reverse complement.
TCATCACATTTACTGATGACTTCAGTAGATATGGTTATGTCTACTTGATGAGACATAAGTCTGAATCCTTTGAGAAATTTAAGGAGTTCAGATATGAAGTAGAGAACCAGCTTTGTAGATCCATTAAGGCTTTTCGATCAGATTGTGGTGGATAGTACCTGAGCGGTGAGTTCTTTGACTATCTGAGAGAGTGTGGGATCCTATCCCAACTCACTCCTCCTGGAACACCTCAATGGAATGGTGTGTCTGAAAGGAGAAATAGAACCTTGTTGGACATGGTTCGATCTATGATGAGTCATGCAACTCTACCTCCCTCATTCTAGGGGCATGCACTTGAGACAGCTTCTCTGATACTGAATAACGTTCCATCCAAGAGTGTCTCTAAGATACCATACGAGGTATGGAGTGGGAGACACCCTAATCTCACTTTTATCAGGGTCTGTGGATGTGAGGCTTATGTCAAACGTTAGGATTCTAGCAAGCTAGAACCTAGATTTGATAAATACGTGTTTGTAGGGTATCCTAAGGAAACTAAATGATACTACTTCTATGTCCCAACCGAGAACAAGGTCTTTGTTGCCCGGGGTGCTGTCTTTCTAGAGAAAGAATTTCTCATGAAAGAAGTAAGTGGGAGGAAGTTTTACTTGGACGAGGTCCAAGTGCAACCACAAGACAAAGAGATGGAACCTGAGCCACCTGCACTAGTTGCTAGGCAACCTGAGGTTCAGACACAGGCCCCATGTAGGTCTGGGAGGATTCGTCATGCACCTGAGAGGTATGGGTCGCTACCGACCCAACACAATGGGATCTTCATCATTGAGGATGAACCCAGGACTTATGATGAGCCGATCAGTGGACCGAACTCCGAGAGATGGCTTGAGGCCATGCTATCCGAGATGGATTCCATGTCAGCTAATCAAGTCTAGGATTTGGTTGAGCTACTTGATGGGGTAAAACCCATAGGGTGTAAATGGGTCTTCAAGAGGAAGACAGACATGGATGGCAACATAGTTACCTATAAAGGTAGACTAGTGGCTAAAGGATTCAAACAAGACCACGGGGTGGACTATGATGAAACCTTCTCGCCGGTTGCCATGATCAAATCCATTCGGATTCTGCTTGCTATAGCTGCATATCATGATTATGAGATATGGCAGATTGATGTGAAGACAGCATTCCTTAACGGGAAGCTAACTGAGGATGTGTACATGACATCCATCCTGCAGATGTCAGTAAGGTCTGCAGGCTAAACAAATCCATTTATGGATTAAAGCAAGCATCTTGAAGTTGGAATCTTCGGTTTGATGAAGCTGTGAGAGATTATGGCTTTATCAAAAGCGAAGATGACGCCTGTGTATATAGAAAATTCAATGGGAGCTTGGTGACTTTTCTGGTCTTGTATGTCGATGACATACTGCTCATCGGGAACAACATTCCTAGTCTTCAAGCTGTGAAGACATGGTTAGAGAAGTGTTTCGAGGTGAAGGACTTAGGGGAAGCCGCTTATATCCTAGGCGTGAGGATCTACTGGGATAGATCCAAGAGGCTCCTGGCCATTAGTCAGAGTACCTACATTGATAAGGTCCTGGAGAGGTTCAACTTGGAGCATTCCAAGAAGGGATACCTTCTAGTGAGACATGGCCTTACTCTCTCAAAGAGCCAGTATCCCACCACACAGGCTGAGAGGGATGACATGAGTCAAGTGCCCTATGCTTCGGCAGTGGGATCGATTATGTATGCAATGTTGTGTACTAGACCAGCCGTCGCTTATGCTGTGAGCATAACCTGCCGATACCAATCCAATCTAGGTTTACAGCACTAGGTGGCTGTAAAGAACATCCTTAAGGCTCTGTTTACCAGCACAGATGGGAAAGCAAAGGGATGGGAAAAGAAGAAGGAAAGGGAAATACAATGGATGGAAATCTGAGTCACGTGAAAATCACGTGACCAGATGTTCGCTGAAGAGGCAAGGTCGAGAGCTCCCGTCCGTGAGCGGGCAAATTCGATGAGGCACGGCGAGGCGAGCCGACAAGGTCGGCGAGGCCGGTGAGGTGAGCCGGCAAGATCGGCGACGAGGTCATAGGCACGTGAGGTCGGTGAGGTGGTAAGCTCGTAGACGCGCGAGGTCACAGAGGCGAGGTCGAGAAGCTCGCAGATGCGCGAGGTCAGCGAGTTGGCAAGGTCGGTGAGCCGGCGAGGTCGGTGAGCTCCTGGACTCTGGCGAGGTCAAGACGAGTGGTCGGCGAGGTCGCAGAGGTGAGGTCGCAGACGTGCGAGGTCAGCAAGGTCGCAGAGCGTCAGTGAGGCGAGGTCACGGACGGTCGGCAAGGTGAGGTCGACGAGCTGGCGAGGTTGCGGACGTGAGGGAAGCCGGCGGAGACGCAGGCGAAGGCAAGCAAGCTTTGTGGATAGAGTTTCCGCCCGAATCTGGCGGATCATAAAACAGCGAAAAAGGGTCTTTAAATCCTTCCTCTAATCCGTCCGTTTGTTTCCATCCGCTTCGGTAAACAACAGAAATTTATCATTTCCATCCGTTCCATCCTAGTTTCCGTCTGGGTAAACAGGGCGTAAGTATTTGAGAAGAACTAAGGATCTGTTCTTGGTCTATGGGGGACAGGAAGACCTCAGTATGCAGGGCTACACTGATGCGTCGTTCCAGTCTGACCCTGACGACTTTAGATCGCAGGCCGGCTATGTGTTCAAGATGAATGAAGGCACTGTATGCTGGAAGAGCTTCAAGCAATCCACCATAGCTGATTCTACAACCGAGGCTAAGTATGTAGCCGCTTCTGAGGTAGTGAATGAAACTGTTTGGATAAGGAAGTTCATTTCTGAACTTCAGGTGGTTCCTAGTGCAGTGGATCCCATTGAACTCTACTGTGACAACAATGGGGCAATTGCACAAGCCAAGGAACCACGGCCCCATCAAAGGTCCAAACACATACTCAGGAGATTTCACCTGATCAGAGAGATCATTGATAGAGGTGATGTCAAGATTAGTAGAGTTAACACAGAAAATAATCTGGCAGACCCATTGACCAAAGCTTTGGCACAGCAGAAGCATGATGGTCATACTAGAGATATGGGGTTGAGGTTGCTCAACCTCTAGGTCTTAGTGGAAGTGGGAGATTGTTAGTGTTTATGCCCTAGGACCTAGTATTGGTCCATCTTTGTACTACTTAACTCTGATATTTATATATCTTTCTAGCATTGTCATTATCATTGTTTGTCTACATCTGCGATTATGTACTTACATGATAATGTCCCTGGAGACAGATTGGATCTGTGCTCAAATGATTGTCCCAGTCGATGTACCTGAGTGGATATGGTACAGCTCTGGTACTTGTGAGACTGGTATATGGGCTGGTTAGACACGAGGTGTTAACGTAGACATATGGGTATATTAGTGGTGGATATACTAGACAGACCCGCTGTGAGGTAATGACTTGGTGTCATGAGTTATCCTCACAAGTGATAAGAGATGTATTGATCCCTTGACTTGAAGCCATTTGGCCATTCTATGTGGTTAGGGACATGCTTTGATACAACCTAACACCTCGCCATAATTGGGAAAAAATAACAGTTGTCATTGAGCATGTCACGACCCATATGAGAAGGTCAATGGACAGACAAAGGATTTGCCCCTTCCTAAGGGAAGTATGATATCCATGGAGCTCCTCTATGGTTCTATGACTGAAAGTGTATGGCCATACCCAGGTGAGAACCTGATTTAGTCATAACCATGTGATTGGGTGAAAACAAGTGGTGACACACTTGTCCAATCGGATATCAGTTCGGCAAAGAGACTGTAATGGATCTGTACCTAGTCACGATGATGGGGATGTCGATGTCGATATCCATTCCAATGACCTGGGTAGCAGTGATGCACTGCTAGGTTCCACTCACTGCTTGTGGTGACCTTTGGTCGACACTACCAGCGTCAAAGGAACCTACAGGGTCGCACACCTGGATACTCGAGTTCTTGCATTGATCGGGAAGCCTTATGATCGAGTTATCGGATAACTCGGATCTATTTGGGAGATTTCATTAGCGCCAATAGGCCAGATGAGATGGAAGAATGTTATTGGAGCCAAGTTCCATTTATGGCAAGTTGACCCGAAATTGACCATGGTTGGTCACATTTGGATTAGGGTTGCATTGGATTGGATCCAAGTGCTTAATCAACCCATGTAATGAAGTTTGGGCTAGCTCATTACCCAATGAGGCCCAATAAAAAGTTGTCATGAAGAGGCAATGGGCTAAAAGGGTATAATGGGGAGAAATTTCCACCGCATTGGCACCTAGGGGCATAATGGGGTGGAATGGGCAAATTTGCTTCATTAAGGAAGTAATATGCGCCTAGCCCTTGTTTCTTTGATGGCATGAATGCCTTTAAGGCATGTCTTGGGATGATATGGTGTTTCGGCAATTATGGATAGGTTGAATGAGGTTTATCCTAAAGTCTTGGAGACTTTCCTTTCCTCAAGACCCCTTATCCTAGCCACTCACTCGTCATGATCCTAGCCCTTGCCCAAACCGCCTCTTGCTCTATAAAAGTAACTCCTAGCCGCCCCTCTCTTGTGTTCAATTCCTTGGAGGCGTGAGAACATCAAGAGGGGCGAAAGCAAGGGTTCAAGTGGCGCAAGCTTCTCTTCCATCAAACCCTAGCCGCAAGAGCTCTTCCCTTCCTCTTCTTGGCGCAAGTGTGGGAAGACTTGGCGGCATCATCTCCTCTTCTTCCTTCATCATTGGTGCATCTTCCTTGAAGGTGGCGCAAGATTTGAAGAAGGTGACAAAGGCTTGGATCTTCTTCCCGAGGCTAGCACCGGGTGTGGAAGCAGAGAACTCGAGGCATCCGTGTGTGTGAGACTGCAGAGGGTGCACGCTTGGGCGCCTACCTCGACATCAGCCTCGTCTTGCTTTAAGGTATTTTCTATCTCATCGTGTCGACTCCCTCGCTTGATGATCTTCACTGGGTTTTTGGGACTGGCTCGTTTTGGGGATATTGCTTCCGCTGTGCAATGTATTTGTGTAATCTCTATCTCTGAAAATTATAAAATATCCCCGAGGTTTCCCAACACCTATAATGATGGCCATGCTATGAATTTGATTTTTGTTGAAAATAAAATCTTCATAATAGCTTTGAATCTTACTTAACTACATATTTGGGTTTGGTTGGCTTGGAAATTCATTAAAATCATGCATATTTTACAAAAAAAAAAGTTTGAAATATATATAGAACCGGTGGATAATGAACCAAATAAATAATTTGAATAAAATAGAAGGTAAAAGTAGATAAAAATGACCCAAATAAATGATATAAATATATAAAATTCATGATAATTACTTATTGTACTATAATATGTATTTAATCCATGACATCTGTAATAACTTTCAAGACTAGGAAATTTAAGAAACAACCCTTGCAAATAAATTATCAAGATGTCATAGTCCAAGACAGATAAAACTCAAGTAAAAACCCCACTATTTATTTTGGGGATAGCTTTCTTGTATAGATTTTGAAGGCAAAGTGATCTTTAAACTATTATAGGCCCTTTTTTAGCACAATAACATTATAAAAATGTGCTACTTTGTAGCACAATAGAACTCATAATTTTAGTTTTAAGTTGTGTCCACTTTACCTCTAGCTCTATCTCATTTTCTATTTCTCTTTTTTATTATTTTTAAAAAGACTGAGGACATATTATTTAATTTGTCAATGATCTTTTTAAGTGAGAGTCAAACATTTATAATGAATGCCCTCATTAAATAATTGAAAACAAATTTAAAGTGTACCATAGTTGGCACAATTAAACTCATGACTTTAGTACACTAGGCCAATTTCTTTTCATAAAAATTTTACCATCAAGCAAAAGTAGAAAAATTAAACTTAAATAAACTATCATTCAAATTATATCATAAGAATGTATAATACTTCATGTATAAATTTTAGAACACGATATTGAAGTAGGCCAAAATTTGTGATCCCAAAGCACGGCTAGCCCCGTAAACACCCCATTGCTTGACGATAAAGCCAATCCGAGTTAGTTTTATAATTGCAATAATCTGCACTCTCTCTCTCTCTCTCTCCTCTCTCTCTCTCTCTCTCTCTCTCTCTCTCTCTCTCTCTCTCTCTCTCTCTCTCTCTCTCTCTCTCTCTCTCTCCTCTCTCACTCTCTAATCGAAAATTTCCCTCAACCTTGCTGAAAACCCTAGCTCATTTCCTCACTTGCGTACACTCTAATCTCTCCATCCCTGTTGAAACCCTCATTCTCGAAACCCTAGCTCAATTTTTATTCCTCTCGGTTGAAGGTTGTTGCTATTCTCTCTCGTAGCTAACCCTAACCATATCCATCTCATCGAAGCACGTGAGATATTTCTTTCATTTGATATTTCCTATCTGTCGAACTTTAGTTATTAATGATTGTTGTATTTTTCTATTACTTTCATCTTCTTTCTTGATGATGTCATGTGCAAGCAAATATTAGTGGACTCCTGCTCACTTAGACTTAGTGCTTGATGCCACCACGAGTGCACGGTTTTATTAATGTAATAAATAAAAGATTGTTCCCAATGAGGATATGGCGGTCAATTACCGATTACACAGTCAATCTATAGCTAGACGAATCAAAGAGTATTTTTCTTTCGAAACTTCATTGCGCGAGAGAGCAAAAGTGAGCATTTTCAGGTCAAACACCTATGCAGAGAGAATCGGAACTAGGGTTTCACCACATTGACAAGTTAGAATTTAATAAAATAAATCTTTGTGCAGAAAATTAAAGTGTTGAAAGGGATTTGTCCTTGTGTATAGTTTATCTTCTCTCAAAGTGTAATCTGGTACCTAACCACAATAATTCCCTACTCTCATGATAATTATCATAATTAGGAATCTTAAGCTCTGTAAAAAATTATAAAATCCTTCAAGTGAATTCAAACTACTCTCGTGATTGAATTCACATATTTGAAAAGAATAGATCTGACGTCACGATTCACCTCTCGATCCTTCTCGCGATGTCTCAAACGCAGTAAAACTTGGCTAGAGAATTAAAGAGGAATAAGTACAATTGTAATCAAATCAACTCAATAAAATTCTTAACAAAGATCAATACAAGAAGTTTAATTCATAAAATGTCAATGGACTATGCCCCAAATCCCAAAAAATAGGTTTAAGCGATGATGTTCTTCAAATACAGCATGTAAAGTTGTGAATTTGGCATGAAAACTTAATAAAATTACAAGGAAACACTAGGAGAGTAATGATAATGCTTCTCTTCCATCAAGAGATGAAGATTGAGCAGCAAAATTTCTCCTTTGTGTGATCTCCTCATTGGAATTTCACCTAGCCGTCTGTTTTCGCCCTAGCCACCGCCTCTATCTAAATTCATCCAAAGAAGCTCCTCGAAATCCTTCCAAAATCTTCCTTTTATAATTCAATCAGTGTGGGACCCTTCTGGAAGGTTTCTCCAAAGTTTAGTTAAGTTTTGACTCGATTTGAGATCGAATTGAACGAAAAACTGCAATTGGCAAACATCTTCACGGACCATGAAGCATTCATGGCTGCAGCCGTGAAAGTCTTTTTGAATAAAAATAGCTCCTGGTCACTATGCACCGAGTCATTCATGGCCCATGAACGATTCACAGGTGTGGCCGTCAAAGTTTGTGCAAAAATGGGTTTTGACGTAGAACTGTTCCTTTGTGCAACGCGACACTCACGGAAGGACTCACAGCTGTGATTGTGAATATTTCGACTGACCTCCATTGTGCTCCAAATTTGATGTGTAACTTTGTCTTTTTCTCGGGAATCATTCCATGGCCTTAAAACTCATTAAATCCATCATTTTTGCCTGCATTTTCACTAAAACCAAGAAAAGTGAAGATTACATACAATAGGAGATAAAAACGTTATAAATTAGTATAAAATCATACAATTAAGCATACAACATCATATAAGATATACGAAAAAATATGATATAAATGCAACTCATCTGTGCTCAACATGAGTAACACTTTTTGGTAAGTCAAGTCATTTTCATCATGGATGCAAACTGAAATTATCATGGATATACATTTGAAATGATTGCAGATATACATTGCAATGATCATGGATACATATAATTTAGGGTTCACACATGTTTTTTACATTGTGGATAAACTGATGGATACATGCAATTTAAAGTTGATACAACTTAGGTTATGGTTCACATAAGGTTCTTTACATTGTGGATAGACTGACACTAATCGTGGATACATGCAATTTAGTGTTGATACAACTTAGATTAGAGTTCGTACAAGTTTTTTACATCATGGATTGACTGTCACTGATCAAGGATACATGTAATGTTGCCCTAATACAAATTAGGTTAGGGTTCACACATATTTTTTACATCATGGATAGATTGTAATTTATCGTGGATATATGCAATTATGCCCTGATACAACTTAGTTTAGGGTTCACACATATTTTTTACATCATGGATAGTCTATCACTAATCATGGATTCATGCAATTTTTCCCTAATATAACTTAGGTTAGGGTTCACACATATTTTTTACATCAGGGATAGACTGTCATGATCATGGATATATGCAATTTTACCCTAATACAACAAAGGTTAGGGTTCACACATGTTTTTTACATCGTGGATAAACTGTCACTAATCGTGGATACATGTAAATAAGACCTGATACAACCTAAGTTAGGGTTTATACATGTTATTTTCATTGTGGATAAATTGTCAATGATCATGGATACATGTAATTTAGGCCTAACCTTGGCGAATCCCTAGCGGCCGTGGTGAATCCCTAGCGGCTGGCCGGCCGGCGTTCTGTCTGGTAGGGGGGGTGTAGACGTGGCCATATTCCAGCAGCGGCACGTAGGTGTGGCAATCGTGGCGGCTTCCTCCAGCGCGATGGGGGGTGAAGCTAGGGGGTCATATGTCTCTCGGGTGCGCGGAAGCGGGTATGCTCGCCCTCTCGCATTAGCGACTTTCTCCCTGGTTTTGTGAGCTTTGGCCGGGTCTCGCTTTGCATCCTGCTAGATCGTTTTCTTTCGGGTCTCATCGGTCCTCTTTTAAGACGATGCTGGTGTTTTTGTTTTCTTTGTGGTTGCCTTGGTTCTCTGCGTTTCTGTGTTGTTTGCCTGCGTTTGGGTGCTTTCAGTTTGCTTGGCGTCCTTGGTTCCGCTTGTGTGGTTCTGCGGGGGCGGTTAAGCGGGTGCTCCTGGGCGGGTCAAGCAGTCATGGAGAAGCAGGGGATTCGTTCTCAGGTGGGGAGGGTCCCTAGGGTGGTGGTGCTGGGTGCAGCCCTGTCATCGTTGACAAAGCCGGTACCTCCGTCCGTGGAGAAGAAGTCTTGGAGTTCCCTTTTTGCTAAGGATAGTACCTCGGAATCTCTTTGTGCGCTTTCCTTGTCGGAGGTTACTGTGGACAACGGGATCTTGGATATAGCGGTACCGGAAGAGGAGCTGAAAGATAATATCTCATTCTGGCAGAATACAATAGTAGGGTACTTTCTCGGCTACAGACCAAACTTCCATAGCTTGAAGCAGAAAGCTTTGGACCTTTGGAAACCAATCGGAGAACTGGAGATCCTTACTCTTCCGGCCGGTTTCATCCTTTTCAAGTTCAGCAAGGCAGAGGACAAGGTGGGAGTCCTGGAAAGCGGGCCATGGTTTTTCTTTGGAAAAATACTGTTCCTAAAACCATGGGATCCCGATGAGGAGTTAGTGCGGGTGGATATATCGTCCATACCTGTGTGGGTCTGCATGGTGAATTTACCTTTGAAGTGGTGGTCTCCAGGAATAATAGGAAAGGTGGCAAGTGCTATTGGGAAGCCACTCATCATGGATAAGGCTACTGCGAGCAAGTCTCGGTTGGGCTTTGCTAGAGTCTGTGATGATATGGAAGCTACTGCTGATTTTCTAGATTCCCTATCTATTTTGATTAATGGTGAATCCGGAACCACCATATACTTCCAATATGAATCGGTTCCTCAACGGTGTAACAATTGTTAGTCTTCAAAAAATTGCTCAAAGAAGTCGCAGGGGTCGCATAATCAGGTGTGGATGGAGAAACGTAATGAGCCATAAATGGATGTCCGTGCGGGTGCAACCAATCCATCCAGTTCCGGGGTAAGGCCTTCGACTGGGAAGGATAAAGGAAGCTGTTCAATGGGGTCCATGGAGATTGCACATGTTGGCAATAATGCTAGACCACCTAATGTGATGGAGAAGGAGGAACGAGCGCTAATGGATAGTACTTCTTCACTGAACCCAGTCCAGCCGAGTATTCCAGATCCCGTTGTTGTCGAGCGGGAATTAGTGTTCAACATCGATGATGGGATGAGTCCAAGCATGGCCATAGAAGGGATCGAGACAGGAGGTCTCGATGATCCGCATGACTTAGTGCTTGTTACGTCAAGTAGAAAGAAAAAAAAGAAGAAGAAAGGGAAGAAATCCTCGTCTCAACATTCGGACCCTAAGAGCCCATGTCCGAATCAAGTTGTAGTCCCATGACCAGCAAGCCGAGACCAATTGTGTGTTGGAACATGAGAGGTTTCAACGCACTTGCAAAGCATCGGGAGGTGGATCTTTTGATTAGAAAATACCAGGTCAAGATGATAGCTATTCTGGAATCCCGTGTCCGTGAGAATAAATGCGCTGAGATTATTAAGGCTGCTCTACCTGGCTGGGCCTTCTCCACCAACTATGAAAGCATTTCTGGAGGGAGAATCTGGTTGGTGTGGGATCCGGGTAATTACAGGGTGGAAGTCCTAGAGGCGACGAACCAGGTGATGATTGGGAGAACTCTTGATGGGCAGGGAAATTTTTTATTTGTTGTGGGGGTTGTCTATGGGCTTTATTCTAGTAACGAGCGCAGGCATATTTGGGATACCATCGCAAAATGGGAGGCCCATGGACCCACAGTAATTTTGGGGGATTTTAATATGCTGTTCTCGACTACCGATAAGTGTGGGGGTACTATCCACAATGAACATGAGATCTTGGATAATATTCAAATGCAAGCTGTGATGGATATTAGCGATATTCGGTACCGTGGGGCCTATTTTACATGGTCTAATTCGCAAGGTGGCGATAAAAGAATTTCTTGTAAGCTTGATAGGGTCATGGCTTCAAGGGATTGGTCAAATAAATTTCCCCACCCGGAAGCTATTTTCTTACTTCCTGGTATTTCAGATCACTCTCCTGCTCTATTAAGGTTTGGCGATGACGGCCCACTCGAAGGGACAAGATTTCATTTTTTTTTAATCATTGGCTGCGTACTCCTAGTATGTTTCAAGTGGTGGACGAGATTTGGAGTTCGACTCAGGTGCATGGCACGCCCATGTTTATCGTTTGCCGCAAGCTTACTTTAGTCAAAGAGGGTCTTAGAAGATGGGCGAAGAATATAAGGATGGAGAAAGAAGCAAAGCTTCGGGATAACCACCAGAGACTTGAGGCCGTGCAAAGTGCTCTCCAAATTAACCACACTGAGCCTAGCCTGATTTCCTTAGAGAGAAACATCCAAAGTGAAATCAAGTTGTACTGGGAGGAGGAGGAATCTGCCCTCAAACAAAAATCCAGAGACATGTATATCTCTTTGGGAGATTCGAACACGGCATACTTATATAATCTTCTGAAATCACGTCACATTCGGAATTCTATCACCACTATAAAAAATGAGATGGGGGAATTCGTGTCGGGGGAGGCTATCGGTATCGAAGCAGTGCGGTATTTTAAGAGCATTCTTGCTCCCACGGCCATCCCGGTGGAAGTGCGAAGTCCGGCGAGGAAATCCCTATCGCCTATTGCCATTACCTTCTTGGACCAAAGATTCTCGAAGGAGGATATTGAGAAAACCATTATGGTGGCCAACTCTTCTAAAGCCCCAGGGGTCGACGGATTCAATGCCTCTTTTTTTAAAGCTTGCTGGGGGACAATTAAAGAGGACATTGTAAAGGCTATCTTGGACTTTTTGGAACAAGGGCAGCTTCTTAAACGGGTAAACATAATCTCCCTTACCCTTATTCCTAAGGTGCCTAATCCATCATGTTTTGCAGAATTTCGGCCAATATCGGTATGCCAAATGATTTACATATTCATTGCGAAGATGTTGGCCAACCGCATTAGGGCCGTCCTCCCGGAGCTTATTGATGATAACCAGCACGCATTTATCCAAGGGAGAGTGATCCAGGGGAATATCATGTTATGCCAAGAAATTATGCACGATTACCACAAGAAGAATGGTCCACCGCGACTGGCAATCAAAGTCGACCTACATAAAGCCTATGATTTGGTCAGCTGGGATTTTATTGAACGAGTTCTTATGGCGTATAAGTTTCCCTCTTGGTTCATTCAATGAATTATTACTTGTATAACTTCCCCTACGTATACTATTAATCTTAATGGGCAGGATGTGGGCTTTTTTAAAGGAACCCCTTGGACTTAGACAAGGGTGCCCTATGTCCCCCTACTTATTCCTCCTCGTCATGCAATATCTCACTGACTTGTTTCAGGAGCAATTTCAGAATGGCCTATTGAAAGCCCATAGCAAATGCAAAAATCTGGGTATTACCAACCTGCAATTTGTGGATGATATCATCATTTTTTGTCACGCGTCTGAAGAGTCGGCCCGGGTAGTGACTCGGGTGTTGGACAGATTTTACCAGGACACTGGGCTGAAAATAAATAAAGGAAAATCACATGTTTTTTTCTCCGCTTCGTGTGGGAGTGAGACACAAGGGAAAATTACTTCTATACTTGAGATACCCAAGGGATCCATGCATTTCCGGTATCTGGGGATGCCTATTACAAGCAAGCTGATTAAGGCCAAAGACTGCCTACCCCTTATTGAGAAAATTGCCAAGTATCTATCGGCTTGGAGAGCCAAGCAGTTATCTTATGCTGGGAAGGTGGAGTTGATTAAGTCCATGTGTTATGACAACATTATATTCTGGTGCAGTGCATTCAAACTTCCCTAAGGGGTTGTCTCAAAAATTAATTTGCTCCTAGCACACTTTATGTGGTCGGCGGAGAATAGGAAAGGGCTGGCAAAGGTGGCTTGGTGTACCATTACCAAACCTTTACATGTAGGGGGGCTTGGTGTGCCGGAAATTGGTAAATTGAACAACGCCCTTCTAACTAGACATATTTGGAACATCGTGACAGATAAATGGGTTAATGAGTTTTATTTGCGCACGGATTCTATTTGGACAGTTAAATTGCCTAGGAGGGCAGCTTAGCCAACTCAAAGTATCATATTAGCTCGTGACTCATGTAGACATATGGTCGGATACAAAATAGCAAATGGCGCATCTATCAAGTTTTGGTTGGACCCGTGGCTCGATTCGAAAATATTACTTGACTTGGTGAAGGATGTTAGATTTGAATACCCGTATGGGAAAGAAGCTAGTCTGGATTCTCTCATTGTAAACAACAGCTGGGTCATCCCTCAACGGAGAACTTTCAGACTCTTGGAGGTGTACCAAGCAATCTCACAGGTCCGGATTCATACTAATCTCAGCGAGGATCGATTATATTGGAAGCAAACTATTCATGGGCAATTCTCCACGAAATCGGCCTATGAGGGGTAGTTCCAGGAAAGTATGGTGTCCTAGAGGAATTTGGTGTGGTTTGCAGGGAGGATCCCTCGCTACTCATTTTTTTATGTGGCTTCTGTGCCTCAAACGACTAAGCACTCGATCACGACTTTATGCTTTTGGGATGATTCAGGAACCTACCTGCATGCTTTGTCAGTCTGCCCCGGAAACCCATGAACATCTATTCTTCCAGTGTGAAGCTATTGCGGAGATTTGGAAAATGATTAAGAAGGGGTGCGGAATTAGGTATGACGGTAATTCATGGGAAGGCATTGTGAATTACGTTTCCCAAAACTGGAAGAGGGGGGACAAAAACCGAATATACATAAATAAGTTATTCCTCACTGGAGCTACATATCACATTTGGAGATATAGGAACAACAAGATCTTTGGGAATCATGATATGGAGATTATGTCACTCTTTCGGACTTTAGTCTCCGATATTAGTGCAAAAGTCCGTAGCCGGGGCCGGGGCGATGAGTTAGACCCGCATATCATCCAATATATGCATATGTGGGAGGCGTGGTGCTAATGGTTGGCTGCTGGGCTCACGAATTCGTGCAGGCTGGATTTTCGTTTGCTTATTATGCTCGTTGTTTTTTGGCGGACCGTGCCCTTTGCATTGAAATTTGCCACTTGTTTTGCGCAATGGGATTGTCGTATTTTCTCATGTGACCATAGCTGATACGCAGGAATTCTCACACGATGGTGAGTCTACCAAAGGCTTCCAGCAAAGCAAAGTTATAGAAAATCTAAGCGACGTTGGGGACCCAAGGATTACAACTGTGGAGCAGCATACTAGACGATGGGAGGGCAGCAGGTGACAAGTTTTCACATGCACACAGGCTTCTGTTCTTTAGATGCTAAAGCGCAGCGTGTATTCATTTGTTCGAGATCCGGTGGCGTGGTTTGAGGGTGACGACGAACGGCTTTATATCTTGCACACTGTCCGCTCTTTTTGTGTACGCTTCCGTGGTGTTTGGTTTTCTTCTTTGTTGTTGTGAGTGTTATACTGTGTACTGCAGGATCCAAGCACAAAAATGCAAGGAGAACCTTGCCAAAAATTTTTCTGGATATAGGGTGGATGTGGATGTAAATAACTTGTAATTATCCTTTTTGATTAATACTATCAAATTCTTGCCCTTGGCAAAAAAAAATTACATTAAAGTTCACACATCTTATGTCCTTCGTGGATAGTGTAGGTCAAAATTGATTCAATTTCAATTTCAACTGAAATGTAGTGCGACTGTTTCAAATTCACCTTATAAATTATAAGGCTTTTTATTTTAGTAGGTTCTAACTCCCAATAAATGCAAGCATTCATTGTTAATTACCCCTAAGTAGCTTAGGGAACTTTGATTATGAGATATATAAACATATAACAGAGTGAAGACAAAATAGTTGAAAGAATAATGCAATTCATAATAATGTGTCATGACATGGCTTACAATTTGATACAAGAGTACTCATTCTAAAAGTGGTTCAATGGATCTGAATTGTGAATGTCTGAATTGACATCCTACCTTTTGAGGACTGTGTATATCATAACTTGACAAATATTCATTTCTTTTAATTTTCTTCAGCTGATGATCATTTGACATAGGCCATGAAGAAAAATCTGAGTTGTGTTAAAACAACATTGAGGAACTAGCCCTAATACTTAGTATCGATGTACGAACCTCCCAAACAATATTATTAATGGTGCACCCCAGATATTTAATATCCATGACTATGTTCGAATTTAGGTGAATGAGCTAGTGGGACAAATGTTCGAATTGTGGGTGAACGGTTTGGGTGAACGAGCTGTTGGGCTGAATGTTTGAAGTTTAGGTGAATGGGCCGATAAGCCAAGCATTCAAAATTTGAGTGAAAGGGCCATTGGACCAAGCATTAAAAATTTGGTGAATGGGCTGATGGGCCAAGCGTTTAAAATTTCGTGAATGGACCAATGGGCCAAGCGTTCAAAATTTGAGTGAACGGGCCATGGGGCTAAACGTTCAAATTTTGGGTGAACGAGCCATAGGGCCAAACATCTGGATTTTGGGTGAACGGGTTGTGGGGCCAAAGGTTCAAATTTTGTGAATGAGCCTATAGAGACTAAATATTTAATATTTGGGTGAATGGACCATTAGGCCAAACATTCAGATTGAGTGAACGAGCCCATAGAAGGCTAAACGTTCAAAATTTAGCTGAATGGGCTCTTATGCCAAATATTCGAATTTGAGTGAATGGGTCGTGGGGCCACACGTTCAAAATTTGAGTGTATGGGCCATGAGGCTGAACAGGCCATTTGGCCAAACATTCAAAATTGAGGTGAACGAGCCATTGGAATAAGCATTCGAAATTTGGTGAACGGGCTATGTGGCCAAGAATTCAAAATTTGGTGATCGGGCCGAT
The DNA here is from genome assembly GCA_027563935.2 of Costus lasius. Taxonomy (NCBI): domain Eukaryota; kingdom Viridiplantae; phylum Streptophyta; class Magnoliopsida; order Zingiberales; family Costaceae; genus Costus; species Costus lasius. Next base: position 73,210,912 of record CM050447.1, on the reverse strand, counting down.
AGGCCAAGCATTTAAATTTTGGTGAATGGGCCGATAGGCCAAGCGTTCAAATTTGGTGAACATGCCGATGGACCTAGCGTTCGAATTTTGGTGAACGAACCGTAGAGCCAAACGTTCAAAATTTGAGTAGGATATTCTAATTGACTTTGTGGGGTCAATGTTTGAAAAATGTTGTTTGATTCGTTCTTATTTGAAATCTTGATAACATATTTTCTTTACTTTGGATTTCTGATCTGATGTCAGATTTGGAAAGATCTAACTCAACTTAGTAGGGATTGATATTTGGATCATTTTGGAAGCCATCTGATTGGCTTAGATTTGTGCAAATTAATTTTAGCCATTGATATTTTGATTCATAGATCTGCTTAAATCCAGGTCTCTGATCAAAAATCTGAGATTAAATTTTAAAAGATCTTACTCAATTGAGTAATAATTAATATTTGGATCATTTTAGAAGGCATCCGATTGGTGTAGATTTATGTAAATTAATTTTAGCCATTGATATTTTAATTCACCGATTTGCTTTGATCCAGATCTCTGATCAAAAGTCTGAGTTAAAATTCAGAAAGATCTGACTCAATTGAGTAAGGATCAATGTTTAGATCATTTTGGAAGCCATCTGATTGGCTTAGATTTGTGTAAATCAATTTCAGCCATGATTACACTAAACTAGATTATTAAATCTTGACTATTGATTTCATAAGAGTTAATCATGATAGTTGATTTTTTTTTAAAATAAAATTGGGTTGTCCAATCAAAACTAGGTAGATCTGACTCGTCAAATCGAAGTTAGAAAATCTGGGTTGTTGGATTAAAATTGGATGATCTCGATCTTTGTTTATTTAGTAAAATCCAAGTTGTTGGATCAAATATGGAAAATATAGACTGTCGGATCAATGTTGAAAGATCTAGGGTGCCTGTTCAGAATGATAAGATCTAGGCTGTTAGATCGAAATTAAAAGATCTAGCTGTCAAATCCGAATTGAAAGATCTAGACCGCAGATCATTTGATTAAATTTAGATTGTTGAATTCGGTATTTGGATAATTTTGAACCATTAGCTTCTAGATTTGATCTGGAAGTCAAATCCTTGAAGATCAAATCATCATCTTTGGAGTCTGCTCAGATAAATCTAAGCCATTATTTTGAGACTTAATCTAAGCCGTTAGATCATCTCTTGGATGAGTCCGGATCACTGAATCAGATATCTTCTTCCTACATGTCGTCTGTGACGAAAACGAACAGAGTTTGCTTTACGTGATCCATCGCCTGCCATCCACCGTCCGTTAGTTAGATGCTTGGCAGCTCATGCTGTGGATTCCCTGCATCTCGCAGGACCAATGGCTGAAGTCTAACGTAGGCTGGTAGCTAGTCGATGCCGAACAGAAGTCAAACACGTGATTTTTATCTGAAATAGGGACAAACATAGGGTCATCGGAAAAGCTTTCAGTTCTACCGATCTTGTCGTCTGATGGACAGATTCTTTTGTATGTTAGTGCGCACACTGGAGGAGAAGGCATGAATGAAGTTTCAACTCGATCCAACGCTGGATGACACATTCGTCGAGAAGAAGCGTGTTGGGGAGGATAATAGTGATCGACGGAAAATCTTTCGATTCTGGCGATCTGGCTGTCAGATGGCCGGATCCTTCTGGTCATCGATTTGCATGATCTAAGGGAAGATGTGTTCAAAATTTTAGCTCGATCAGATGGTTGGATGTTGAATTCGATGTGATGTAGTGTTGAGGGTTTTTTTTTTCTTTTTAGTGTTAAGCGGTAGTTGCGCTATGCTGATTCGGTGCGAGATGATGCTGGCAACGATCCCTAGCCATAATGGCTTAATTTTGATCCAATATACTAGACTTTCAAGGCGTTTTTAGCCCTACTTTAAAACTGATTTTAAGTGATTTTTAAGTAGAAAGTAGTTAGAAAACCGTTTAGTAAAAAAAAATAGAAGCAGAAAAAAAGATAAAAACGCATAAATATGAAAGCTACAATTTGTTTTCCAAAAAAGTAATTCACATGATTTAATTAACATTGTAAGTATTATTATTTTAAATAATTTAAAATTTTAATACTAAAAAAATAAAATATATTATTATTAAGTATTTAATATAATAAATTTATTTATTATTTTAAATTTTGACATCAGTTAAAAAAATTATTAACCAAACATCTTATAAATTTTGATAGTGCAGCACAATATAGTTTAGCACAGTTATAAAGCATTAATAGTGGGCCAAACAGGCCCTCAATCTCTCGTCAGATTTCATCTCTTTTGTGAAGTGCTATGCACTTTGCACAATACACTGAAATCATAATTTTCATAATACACCGCTCATCAACTCTTTCATGAAGTACTATCCGCTTTGCACAATACACAGTAATCATAATTTTCATAATACACTGCTCATCAATAATTATTTTATTTTGCTTTACCAAAAAGCAAAGGGAGTTGCCGATAATCTTAGACACAGTGCCAACTTGGAGGTAAACGCCTCACATTATAAAAGAAAGTTTAACTTATTTCGGAGTTATCTTTCTATAAAAATATATATTTATTTTAAACTTATTTTTTTATCAAAATAAATATTTATTTCGGAATTGTCTCTTCATTAAAATAAATTAAGTGGGGATAAAGGATAAAAAATTATACTTGTGCAGCAACAAAATCCTCTTGTAGAGTTCTTCTTAGCATCAATGTCTAGACATTGTATTTGTGTTTTGTTCTTTTTCTTTCAAAGGCCGGCACCTTTTTTTATAAATTCTTCTCCTTCTTTCACTTCACGCCACTTACTCAAAATATTTTTTTTATTATTTTTAATCATATTCGAAGGCTTCCCATGATTTTTTTTTATTTTATTTATTCTTTTGTTATTGCCATGTTCTTATTTATATATTTACTATTGTTATTATTATTATTTATTTGCCACGTTGCCACTTTTCAAGAAAGACGTTAATTTATTTTTCTATGCTCCCACGTTGAAGGTTTCTTCGCACGATTTTTTATTATTTTTATTTTATTATTTTTTTCTTTGCCATGATGTCACGGCATTATGGTGACCAAACTCTCGATTGCCATAATTTTTTTTGGTTGCTATGATATACATGACTCACTATTTTTTATTTATTTATCTATCTATTTATTTATTTATTTATTTATTTATTTATTTATTATTATTATTATTATTATTATTATTATTATTATTATTATGCTACTCTTTCATGCTGCAGCATTGCTTTTTTTTTTTTTGACTAATCATGTTGCCACCTTCCTCGTGTCGCATGTAGTGTGGCTCACTATTTTTTTTATTTTTTTAAATCTCACGTCTCTTTTACATCCTCAGCTCCAAAAATAGATAGAGCTAAAAGTGGATTTTGCTTCTCTCATCGCATATCTAAGCACCTTCATAGTCAAAATAGGATATTTTTGTTAGAAAATTTCCGTAATATGGATGCGCCGAAATTTTCTCCGTAATGTGGCTCACATGTGTACACAGTTTAGTATGAACAACTTGATCCAATCATGTTCGATTCGCTGATCGGACGGACCAGCTCGTGATGATGGAGTGGGTATGATAGTGGGTCAGCGAATGGGTTAGTCAACCCTCACCCCTTCCTATAATTGATTTAAAAGGAAACCGGAATAAATAATAATTTGGAATTGATTAGTTGTGAATGAGGATTAAAAGGAGTTAATTAATTATATTTTATAATTAATTAAACAAGAACGTGAGTAAGAAATGGAAAGTTTAGAATAAAATAATAATTATTTTATTCTATTTATGGAATTTCTCTCATGTTTTTTTCTCTCTTAACCCTAACACATCTTTTCCTCTCCCTCACGCACATAATTGTGGTGGTTACTGTGCATTCAATTTTGGCTTTTGCAATTCCAAATTGAAGCGACGAGAGGAGGCGATTTTCTCTCCTCTCTCATCTCTCTCGTGCACGTTTTACGAAAGAGAGACCAAAAGGGAGAGATCAAGTTCTTCCATTGAAAGGCTTCCGGATTTCCTACTCCTGATCATCGATAAGGAATTGAAAGGCAAAGGAAAGGGGTGAAAAGATATTCCCTACTATTTCCGTGAAGAAACTGTTTGCGATGGAGAAAGGTACACAAAGTTATTCGTGTTTTAATCCAGTGTATAGTATAGGTTGATTAATTTGGTGTTACAAGATCCTTACATGCATTTATTGTTTTTTCCGCTGCGCATGCTCTGTACTCTGATGCCGCATGTGTAAAGTTCCAACAAGTGGTATCAGAGCCAAGTTTTAACATCTATTAATCACCTTGAAAGAAGTTGGATTTCCATATGCATGAGTTATCAAATTAGGATTGCATGCTAGACTTATTTAATTACATGCAACGATAGGGGTACTGGTGGGTTTGATACTCATTGATGGCATGTTAGAATTGTTTAATTACATGCTGTATTGGTTAAATAAGTTTGCCTATTCTGAATTGATAGTTGTTAATTGGAGTGCATGCTGTATTGTTTAATTGTTGAAATTAGGAGTGCATGCCTTCCGCCGCTTTAGGATAAAGTACCATTCTATGATGAAGGCAAATCCTTTAAGTTTTGTTTGTTGGGCAGAGGTCATAGTCAAAATAAATTGTTAAGTGTTTTCTTTATTGAAACATGTCTTCGCCGCTTTTGGATAACATCAAAGTTTAAGTGTTTATTCTAATGAAAGCATGTAAGTCTCCAAAGAGACCTTGCTTTAATTAATAAACATTAATTTTAAACATAGAAATGAAAGAGTAATTTAGATTAAATGTTTATTGAAAAGAGCATGTTAGTCTCCAAAGAGGTCGTGCTTGAAAGTTTATAAACATTAAATCTACATAATTTAATTGTTCAAGATTAATGTAATGACAGACACAACATAATCCATCACCTTAGGTAATACAAGTAAACATGCAGCAAATCTAACAGATACAAAAGATAAATTTGCACCAGGGTCAAATAAGATGCGAGCTAACTGATCGAATACAAATAAAGTACCTTCCACGACAGATCGGGAAGCCCGTGTATCCTTCTCAGCCACGGCATAAACTCGAGTCTGGACTGTAGGCTTATCTGTGCCTCTCTGCTGCATCTCAGGCTCTTTGCAGTCTTTGATCATGTGCCCAGGTTTCTTACACCTGAAGCATACACCATTCTTCTTATAACAGTCCCTCATCAGATGTCCTTTGAGTCCACAATAATGACAATTCCGATCCTCTGTGTTACCGTTCTTTACATCCCTGGACTGCTGCGGTGCATCCCTGGACTGCTGCGGTGCCTTGTGAGAGTAGGGCTTATACCTGCTCTTCTTGTAGTCCTTATGCTTAGGGTACTTCTTACCCTTGCCGCCATCACCAAACTGAGGAGCTGCCGCCTCAGCTGCAGGAATCACAGTCACGGTCCTCTCAGATATGTACCTCTCGATGGTGCGTGCTCGCCCAACAGTCTCACTATATGTCTCCAAGTGCTGAGCACCAACCTGTTCTCGAATGTCCCATCTGAGACCTCTGAGAAACTTGGTAGCCCTCCTCTTTTCAGTGTTTATCAGGTGAGGGGCATACTTTCCCAATTTAGTGAACTGCAACTCATACTGGTCCACAGTCATATCACCCTGCTCCAGGTGAATAAATTCCACCTCTCGGTCCTCTACCAAGCTATCAGGGAAATACTTCTCGTTAAATTGAGACAAGAAGTAGGGCCAATTTACTGTTTCTTGTCTTTCTGCAGCTAACCTCACCACGCCCTTCCACCACTCATCTGCGTCACCACGCATCATATAGGTGGTCAGACACAGCTTGTCCTCATCGGAGCAACGCATGACTTGAAAAATCTTTTCCAAGCATAACTGCCAGTTCTCTGCAGTACTTGATTCTGGGCCCCCATAAAAAGAGCTAGGACCCAGTTTCTGGAATTCACTCACAAGCGAGGCATAGCGCCTGTGAGCGTCTTCCTGACAGTCATTCCCCACCACCCGAGTAGTAGTCTGGGATGTCTCCTGAGTCAATTGCTGCAAGAGCTGCTGTTGCGCTTCTTGATGCTGAGTCTGTTGCTGCTGCAGCATCTGAGCTTGCCTCTCTATCATGGCACCCTGTTGCCGTACCATGCCTGTCAGAGCCTCAATGGTTCTCGTGAGATCTGAGGTCTGCTCACCCTCGCTGCTAGCATTTCCTCTGGATCGCACCATCTTAAATTCCTACACACACACCATAGTAAGGAAAACAAACATAAACCTATCAGGTGTCTAGCAATACACAAACATGTTTTCCCCCGAACTAAGTTTTAGCTAGCCAACTCCTCTGATACCATTCTATCACATCCCGTTATCTTAACCCCAAACAAGCAACACAAGTCATAGAGGATCAGGATGTTATCATACAGGATCGATGCACACGCTAAGTAAAACCAAGTTCAGGAAAACCCAATCTGAAAATTTTCGAGAATCCATACATAGAATCTCCACGAAACATAATTTCACAAATGTACCTGCCACCACGCAATACTTGCACTAGACATATGCAAGTCAACAGTTATATCAAAACCACATAAAATCCGTAAAATCCATAAATCACGTAAGGGTACCTGCCACCAGGCAATACTTGCACTAGACATATGCAAGTTCACATTTATATCAAATCCGATCGCAAATACAATTCGACTCGAATTTCGAAGCAAAAACCACAATATCGATTTTATAATTTCATAAAACTAACGTCAATGATATCAAACACCGAAACCAGGCCCAAGCCCGCGGTGACACAAAAATCAAAATCTCAAAACTGCCACAACCGGCATCACGAGTTCACAAGGTTTGGCCATAACCGACCCCAGTTAACTAAGCACAAAAGTCTTGTACATCAAACCAGCATAGTTGTAGGGAAAATCACAATACACTAACTCAGGCAATGCGCCCCTGCTCTACACCTGAAAATAATGAGGGGTGAGCTACACAGCCCAGTGAGTGGATAGTCTTAATCGACCATCCATAATATACACTTAAAAATACATGCAGATTATTTTAAAAACCTTTAACAGAACATCATGCCAACATATAACAAAAGCAAAGAAAGGAAATCATATAAACAATCAGATGAACACTGCTAAGGCATCACACAAATGACACCACAGAGTAACAAAGGATCTAGAGCCATACTCTAAACCAACTAAACACACCAACCACTTAGTTGTTCAGCATAAATCAAGAGTGACCACTAGGGTCCAACCCGGCTCTGGCCTAAGCACTGGGAGAAGCCTGCAAATCACATGCAACACAAACATGGACGGTGTGTAGACTCAAGAGGTGATCCCCATCCGGTCAAGATGTGATACCTTGATCTACACCACCCCATAACACAAAAATCTAAAAGTCTAAGAGTGATGAAATCAAGAGGTGGCCCCTGTCCGACCAAGACATGGCACTTTGCATCAATCACTCGTTCTCCCAAAGGGTTCTTTACTGAACAACCACTAGACACACCTATTTCACAAAAGTGGACTCCTAAGTGTCAACCAGACTCTAGGATAGTCATTTTCATCACGATAATCACAACAGGCAGGCTGAAACATCAACCCCTCACATATCACAATACACCGGGCTGAAATCTCCAACCCCTAACATATCACATATAGACTATCCCCTAGAGTACACAGTTACACTTAGCCTTAGTCCTATCCATAATGGGTACACAGACCACAACACATAACATTCGAAACCACATATAACCACATAATGTAGTGTAGTGTCCTTAGGTTTCATGCTGATCAGTTTAGTATAACCTTGCTAAGTTATCACCCAAGTTTCTCAAACAAGGATACATGGCCATAAATATATAACATGTTGCACATAGAGAAACAATCATGGATCCTATAACATTATTAGCATTTATCAGGGCATCCATAAAATTAACATTAAACACATAATACCACATGTAGCCCACGGTTCCTACAATTACTAGCATATTATCTACTTAAAAATTAAATCTTAGTTAATAAGAATTTCATGCACAAGAATCACTGACTTAAAACTACCTAAATTCCATACAAGAAATATCGTAAAATTCATGTTGCAAAATTTCGGTTTTCATGAAAGATACACCTTGAGTTTCGGTTTTTAACATGGTAAAATTATCAAGCAATCAAACTTATCATCTAACACAAAAAAATGGGTATAAATCGAATAAGACACCCCACTCACCTCTTATCTTGAACCGTGAACACCAAGATGAAGTTCTCTCCACAAACTCATCTAAAGGCCTTGATGTTCTTAGGTAGATGCCACCAAAGGAAGAGAAACGCTACCAAACACCAAAGACGCCGGCCAAGGGAAAAAGAAGAGGAAGAAGAAAATTCGTCCAAGCCTTCAAGAAATTGCCCAAGCCTTCAAGAAATCGCCCAAGCCTTCAAGAAATCGCCAACTTCTTTGCCCTAGCCGTCCGCCCCCCCCTTGGATTTTCATTTTTTTTTTTTTTTTTTTTTTAAACCCACTAACTAATTAATTCGAATAGGGTTTATGAATTAACCCACTTACTGAATAATTCAAATTTTAAACCCAAAATCCATCTAATTTAAGTGTAAACCCAAAAACCCATAATTAATTATTCACTTAAGCAAAAATCCAATAAGGATTTAATTAACATCCAATAAGCTCTAATTAATTAATTACTAGGGTCAAAATCCATTAAGACTTAAATTAATATCCACTAACCCTTTGCCACTAAATTATAAATAACCCCTAAAGGTTTTAGAGATAAAACTCTCCCCCATCCTAGAGTTTACAAAATCAAAACATAGAAAAATATCACAGCCAATGATTTTATTTAAATCAAAAAAATAAAATATCACAGTCAAAGATTTAAATCAAGAATAATACTTACAAGGACTTAAGATCCTTGGATCTTACATTCCTCCCTCCTTATAAAGCTTTAGTCCTCTAAAGCTCAACATTCATATCATCAAAAAGATAAGCATACAACCTCCTCATATCAGCTTCAGTCTCCCAGGTCGCCTCCTCAACCGACTGATTTCCCCAGATAACTTTTACCAAAGGTATAGACTTGTTCCTCAGAACTTTATCCTTTCTATCCACAATCCGGAGAGGTCTTTCCTCAAAGGTCAAATCACTCTGAATCTGAAGAGGTTCCAACTCCAATACATGAGATGGATCAGGATGATACTTCCTCAAAGTAGAAACATGGAATACATTATGCAAATGTTCCAAAGCAGGAGGTAAAGCTAACCTGTAAGCCACTGGACCAACTCTCTCAATAATGTCAAAAGGTCCCACAAACCTCGGGCTCAGCTTTCCTTTCTTGCCAAACCGCATAACACCCTTAGTCGGTGACACCTTTAAGAAGACATGATCCCCTACCATAAACTCTAGGGGACGACGACGGTCATCAGCATAACTCTTCTGTCTCTCCCGAGAAATCTTCAGTTTATCCTGAATCTCTTTGACCTTATCAGTAGTCTCCTGTACTGCATCAGATCTCAAAATCAATCTATCACCAGTTTCCTCCCAACACAAGGGAGTCCTACACCTTCTCCCATACAAAGCCTCATAAGGAGCCATCTGAATACTGGAGTGGAAGCTATTATTATAGGTGAACTCTATCAAAGATAGATCCCGGTTCCACTCAGAACTCCAATCAACCACATAAGCTCTCAACAGATCTTCTAAAGTCTGGATAGTACGCTCCGTCTGGCCATCAGACTGAGGATGGTATGCTGTACTAAAATTCAACTTAGTACCCAAACCCTCCTGTAAACTCTTCCAAAACCTGGACAGAAATCGAGAGTCCCTATCAGACACAATATCAACAGGCACTCCATGCAGTCTGACTATCTCATCAATGTACAACCTAGCCAATCTCTCTAAAGGATAAGTCATCTTGATCGGGAGAAAGTGGGCTGATTTAGTGAGTCTATCAACAATCACCCAAATAGCATCGTGACCCAATCTGGTTCTGGGCAAACCACACACAAAGTCCATACTGATGCATTCCCACTTCCACTCAGGAATAGGAAGGGGCTGCAACAAACCACTAGGCTTCTGGTGTTCAGCCTTTACAGTCTGACAGGTTAAACACCTAGAAACAAAATCGATTACCTCTTTCTTCATCCCCGGCCACCAAAAGCTCTTCTTAAGGTCCTGATACATCTTAGTCACACCAGGGTGTAGAGAATATTTGGAGTTATGGCTATCCTCCAATATTTCTTTCCTCAAGCTCGGTTCCTCAGGGACACACACCCTTCCACGGAACCGGAGAACACCATCATCAGACAAGCTAAAATCCTGAACTTCACCCGCAACCAAACTATCCCTGATCTGAGCTAATTTCGGATCCACAGACTGTTGATCTCTGATCTTCTGCAACAAAACAGACTGTACTCTGAGGAAAGCCACATAACCCGACTGAACTCTAGGAGAAACACTGATCCTGAGATCTCTGAACTCCTGCAATAACTGCCACTCACTGACCCGTAGTGCCGCTACTGAAGCTACTGGATGTCTGCTCAGTGCATCAGCCACTACATTGGCCTTTCCAGCCTGATACTGAATAGCGAAGTCATAGTCTTTGATCAACTCCATCCATCTTCTCTGTCTCATGTTCAACTCCTTCTGAGTGAAGATGTACTTGAGACTCTGGTGGTCAGTGAACAGATCAAACTCTTGACCCAACAAATAGTGACGCCATATCTTCAGAGCAAAGACTACGGCCGCCAACTCCAAGTCATGAGTAGGGTAGTTCAACTCATACTCCTTCAGTTGTCTCGAAGCATAAGCTACCACATTACTCTTCTGCATCAAGACACAACCCAACCCCTTGCCTGAAGCATCCGTATAAACAGTAAACCTTTCCCCATCACTAGGAATAATGAGGATCGGTGTACTAGTCAACCTTCTCTTTAGCTCCTGAAAGCTCTCTTCACACTTGTCATCCCAATTAAACTTGGCCTCCTTTCTGGTCAATTTAGTTAAAGGACCCGCCAGCTTGGAGAATCCCTCAACAAACCTCCGGTAGTAACCTGCTAGACCCAGGAAACTTCTGATCTCAGTAGCACTAGTCGGTCTTCCCCAATTAAGGATGGCTTGCACTTTAACTGGATCCACAGACACCCCCTGACCAGAAATCACATGCCCAAGGAAGCTGATCTTTTATAGCCAAAACTCACACTTACTGGCCTTGGCATATAATCGGTTTTTCCTTAGGATCTCCAGCACTCTGCGCAAGTCACTGACATGATCCGAAGTAGTCCGAGAGTACACCAAGATATCATCTATGAAGACTACCACACATGAATCAAGTAATTCATGAAATACCCTGTTCATCAAATCCATGAAGACAGCAGGTGCATTCGTCAGTCCAAAAGGCATAACTAGAAATTCAAAATGCCCATACCTGGTCCTGAAGGCAGTCTTAAATATATCCTCATCCTTGACCCTAAGCTGGTAATACCCTGATCTCAGATCAATCTTAGAGAACACTGTAGCTCCCTGTAATTGATCAAATAGATCATCAATTCTGGGGAGAGGATACCTATTCTTGATAGTCACTTGGTTCAGTTGCCTGTAGTCTATACACATCCTCAGGGTTCCATCCTTCTTCTTTACGAACAGCACTGGTGCTCCCCAGGGAGAAGCACTAGGCCGGATGTAACCTTTCTCCAGCAAATCCTCCAGTTGCTTCTTAAGCTCGGCCAACTCTGAGGTAGCCATGCGGTAGGGAGCTCTGGAGATAGGTGCAGTACCTAGCACCAACTCAATGCCAAACTCTACCTCTCGTATTGGTGGCAAGCCTGAAAATTCTTCAGAGAACACATCAGGAAACTCTTGCACCACCGCCATCTGAGTCAAATCAGGAGTAGAATCATCCTGCACCTTAACATGTGCAATATAACCCTTACACCCACTAGCAAGTAACTTTCTGGCCTGCAGGAAATATATCACATGTGGTCCTTGATCTGACACCAGACCTCTCACAAAAAGCCGACTCCCATCTAGCAGATTCAAGGTGATTACTTTCTCAAAGCAATCCACAGTGGCATGATGTGAGGATAACCAATCCATACCTAGGATGATATCATAGTCTTGCATGTCTAAAAGGATTAGATCTACAAGAAACTCATAACCCTCTACATGCACTACACAATCAACACAAACAGTGTCTGTAGATGATGATTTTCCTAAGGGAGTACTTACAGACACAACATAATCCATCACCTTAGGTAATACAGGTAAACATGCAGCAAATCTAACAGATACAAAAGATAAATTTGCACCAGGGTCAAATAAGATGCGAGCTAACTGATCGAATACAAATAAAGTACCTTCCACGACAGATCGGGAAGCCCGTGTATCCTTCTCAGCCACGGCATAAACTCGAGTCTGGACTGTAGGCTTATCTGTGCCTCTCTGCTGCATCTCAGGCTCTTTGCAGTCTTTGATCATGTGCCCAGGTTTCTTACACCTGAAGCATACACCATTCTTCTTATAACAGTCCCTCATCAGATGTCCTTTGAGTCCACAATAATGACAATTCCGATCCTCTGTGTTACCGTTCTTTACATCCCTGGACTGCTGCGGTGCATCCCTGGACTGCTGCGGTGCCTTGTGAGAGTAGGGCTTATACCTGCTCTTCTTGTAGTCCTTATGCTTAGGGTACTTCTTACCCTTGCCGCCATCACCAAACTGAGGAGCTGCCGCCTCAGCTGCAGGAATCACAGTCACGGTCCTCTCAGATATGTACCTCTCGATGGTGCGTGCTCGCCCAACAGTCTCACTATATGTCTCCAAGTGCTGAGCACCAACCTGTTCTCGAATGTCCCATCTGAGACCTCTGAGAAACTTGGTAGCCCTCCTCTTTTCAGTGTTTATCAGGTGAGGGGCATACTTTCCCAATTTAGTGAACTGCAACTCATACTGGTCCACAGTCATATCACCCTGCTCCAGGTGAATAAATTCCACCTCTCGGTCCTCTACCAAGCTATCAGGGAAATACTTCTCGTTAAATTGAGACAAGAAGTAGGGCCAATTTACTGTTTCTTGTCTTTCTACAGCTAACCTCACCACGCCCTTCCACCACTCATCTGCGTCACCACGCATCATATAGGTGGTCAGACACAGCTTGTCCTCATCGGAGCAACGCATGACTTGAAAAATCTTTTCCAAGCATAACTGCCAGTTCTCTGCAGTACTTGATTCTGGGCCCCCATAAAAAGAGCTAGGACCCAGTTTCTGGAATTCACTCACAAGCGAGGCATAGCGCCTGTGAGCGTCTTCCTGACAGTCATTCCCCACCACCCGAGTAGTAGTCTGGGATGTCTCCTGAGTCAATTGCTGCAAGAGCTGCTGTTGCGCTTCTTGATGCTGAGTCTGTTGCTGCTGCAGCATCTGAGCTTGCCTCTCTATCATGGCACCCTGTTGCCGTACCATGCCTGTCAGAGCCTCAATGGTTCTCGTGAGATCTGAGGTCTGCTCACCCTCGCTGCTAGCATTTCCTCTGGATCGCACCATCTTAAATTCCTACACACACACACCATAGTAAGGAAAACAAACATAAACCTATCAGGTGTCTAGCAATACACAAACATGTTTTCCCCCGAACTAAGTTTTAGCTAGCCAACTCCTCTGATACCATTCTATCACATCCCGTTATCTTAACCCCAAACAAGCAACACAAGTCATAGAGGATCAGGATGTTATCATACAGGATCGATGCACACGCTAAGTAAAACCAAGTTCAGGAAAACCCAATCTGAAAATTTTCGAGAATCCATACATAGAATCTCCACGAAACATAATTTCACAAATGTACCTGCCACCACGCAATACTTGCACTAGACATATGCAAGTCAACAGTTATATCAAAACCACATAAAATCCGTAAAATCCATAAATCACGTAAGGGTACCTGCCACCAGGCAATACTTGCACTAGACATATGCAAGTTCACATTTATATCAAATCCGATGGCAAATACAATTCGACTCGAATTTCGAAGCAAAAACCACAATATCGATTTTATAATTTCATAAAACTAACGTCAATGATATCAAACACCGAAACCAGGCCCAAGCCCGCGGTGACACAAAAATCAAAATCTCAAAACTGCCACAACCGGCATCACGAGTTCACAAGGTTTGGCCATAACCGACCCCAGTTAACTAAGCACAAAAGTCTTGTACATCAAACCAGCATAGTTGTAGGGAAAATCACAATACACTAACTCAGGCAATGCGCCCCTGCTCTACACCTGAAAATAATGAGGGGTGAGCTACACAGCCCAGTGAGTGGATAGTCTTAATCGACCATCCATAATATACACTTAAAAATACATGCAGATTATTTTAAAAACCTTTAACAGAACATCATGCCAACATATAACAAAAGCAAAGAAAGGAAATCATATAAACAATCAGATGAACACTGCTAAGGCATCACACAAATGACACCACAGAGTAACAAAGGATCTAGAGCCATACTCTAAACCAACTAAACACACCAACCACTTAGTTGTTCAGCATAAATCAAGAGTGACCACTAGGGTCCAACCCGGCTCTGGCCTAAGCACTGGGAGAAGCCTGCAAATCACATGCAACACAAACATGGACGGTGTGTAGACTCAAGAGGTGATCCCCATCCGGTCAAGATGTGATACCTTGATCTACACCACCCCATAACACAAAAATCTAAAAGTCTAAGAGTGATGAAATCAAGAGGTGGCCCCTGTCCGACCAAGACATGGCACTTTGCATCAATCACTCGTTCTCCCAAAGGGTTCTTTACTGAACAACCACTAGACACACCTATTTCACAAAAGTGGACTCCTAAGTGTCAACCAGACTCTAGGATAGTCATTTTCATCACGATAATCACAACAGGCAGGCTGAAACATCAACCCCTCACATATCACAATACACCGGGCTGAAATCTCCAACCCCTAACATATCACATATAGACTATCCCCTAGAGTACACAGTTACACTTAGCCTTAGTCCTATCCATAATGGGTACACAGACCACAACACATAACATTCGAAACCACATATAACCACATAATGTAGTGTAGTGTCCTTAGGTTTCATGCTGATCAGTTTAGTATAACCTTGCTAAGTTATCACCCAAGTTTCTCAAACAAGGATACATGGCCATAAATATATAACATGTTGCACATAGAGAAACAATCATGGATCCTATAACATTATTAGCATTTATCAGGGCATCCATAAAATTAACATTAAACACATAATACCACATGTAGCCCACGGTTCCTACAATTACTAGCATATTATCTACTTAAAAATTAAATCTTAGTTAATAAGAATTTCATGCACAAGAATCACTGACTTAAAACTACCTAAATTCCATACAAGAAATATCGTAAAATTCATGTTGCAAAATTTCGGTTTTCATGAAAGATACACCTTGAGTTTCGATTTTTAACATGGTAAAATTATCAAGCAATCAAACTTATCATCTAACACAAACAAATGGGTATAAATCGAATAAGACACCCCACTCACCTCTTATCTTGAACCGTGAACACCAAGATGAAGTTCTCTCCACAAACTCGTCTAAAGGCCTTGATGTTCTTAGGTAGATGCCACCAAAGGAAGAGAAACGCTACCAAACACCAAAGACGCCGGCCAAGGGAAAAAGAAGAGGAAGAAGAAAATTTGTCCAAGCCTTCAAGAAATTACCCAAGCCTTCAAGAAATCGCCCAAGCCTTCAAGAAATCGCCAACTTCTTTGCCCTAGCCGTCCGCCCCCCCCTTGGATTTTCGTTTTTTTTTTTTTTTTTTTTAAACCCGCTAACTAATTAATTCGAATAGGGTTTATGAATTAACCCACTTACTGAATAATTCAAATTTTAAACCCAAAATCCATCTAATTTAAGTGTAAACCCAAAAACCCATAATTAATTATTCACTTAAGCAAAAATCCAATAAGGATTTAATTAACATCCAATAAGCTCTAATTAATTAATTACTAGGGTCAAAATCCATTAAGACTTAAATTAATATCCACTAACCCTTTGCCACTAAATTATAAATAACCCCTAAAGGTTTTAGAGATAAAACTCTCCCCCATCCTAGAGTTTACAAAATCAAAACATAGAAAAATATCACAGCCAATGATTTTATTTAAATCAAAAAAATAAAATATCACAGTCAAAGATTTAAATCAAGAATAATACTTACAAGGACTTAAGATCCTTGGATCTTACAACAGTTATGTATTAAAGTGTTGCCCAAAGGTCATTTTTAATACATGTTTAAAGTTATCTGAATCTGACTTAAGTAACTCAAAGCATTACTGATGAGCATGTTTCATTGATTGCAGCTTCAAACTTGTTTGCATTAGGGTCTGCATCAGTCAAGTTTAATGGTTTAAATTATGCTGAGTGGTCCGAACAGATCCAATTTCACCTTGGTGTCATGGATATAGACCAAGCATTAACTGAACCTAGGCCTCCTGCATTAACTGATTTGAGTTCAGAGGCAGAGAAACTATGTTTCAAAGCCTGGGAAAGATCAAATCGGTTATGCCTTAATCTGATGAGGTTGACCATGGCTGACAATGTGAAACCCTCAATGCCCAAGACTGATAGTGCACAGGAATTTATGGCATTCATTAAAGAGCATTCACAATCAGACTTGGCTGATAAGTCCATTGTGGGTTCACTCATGAATGAGCTGACCTCTAAGAGGTTTGATTGGTCTAGGCCCATTCATGAGCATGTAACAGAGATGTCAAACATAGCTGCAAAGCTTAAAGCATTGGGTATGGAGGTGACAGAGAGTTTTCTAGTACAGTTCATAATGATATCTCTTCCTTCTAAGTTTGGCCAGTTCCAGGTAAATTATAATACCATTAAAGATAAATGGAACTTGAAAGAATTAAAGGCCATGCTAGTACAAGAAGAAGGAAGACTGAGGAAAACTAAAAGTCACTCCATACACTATGCTCAGTTTGACAGTGGCGGTAGCAGTAAGAACAGAACAACCAAGAAATTCAAGGGCAAGAAGAAGGGAAAGGGCATCAGTATAGTTTCAGATGCTCCTACCTTCAAAGGACAGAAGTGTCATTTCTGTAGGAAGGAAGGACACTTTAAGGTGGACTGTCCGAAAAGAAAGGCTTGGTTCGAAAAGAAAGGTAATTATTACATTTCTGTATGTTTCGAAACCAACATTGTAGAAGTCCCTAAGAATACTTGGTGGTTAGATTCTGGTGCATCTACTCATGTGTCTCATATTTCTTAGGGATTCCTTTCAATCCAGCCCCTACCAGGAGCTGAACGGTATTTGCTCATGGGGAACAGGATGAAGGCACTGATTGAAGGAGTTGGGACTTACAGGATGATCTTGGACACTGGTTGTCAAATAGATCTAGAAAAGTGTCTCTATGTACCTTCATGTGCTAGAAATCTTGTATCTTTAGGGAAACTGGATGTAATGGGTTTTAATATTGAGATTGGACATGGTGTATTTTCATTATTTAAAAACAAGTACTTTTATGGATCTGGTACTTTGGTTGATGATTTATACCGGTTTAATCTTGATGTTACTTATGCTGAATCCTTGTTTAATGCTAAACATATTTGTGGTATAAAACGTAGTGCAACAGATGAACGGTCTGCTTATTTGTGGCATAGGAGACTAGGTCACATATCCAAGGAAAGGTTAATGAGGTTGATGAAATGTAATATCATACCTCAATTGGATTTAAGTGACTTAGGAGTGTGTATTGATTGTATTAAGGGTAAACAATCAAAACGCATAGCAAAAGGTCCTGCCACAAGGAGCAGTCAACTCCTAGAGTTGATACACACTGACATATGTGGTCCTTTCCATATCCCGTCATGGGGTGGAGAAAGATATTTCATCACCTTTATAGATGATTTCTCACGGTATGGATACATCTATCTACTCCATGAAAAGTCTCAGTCTGTGGATGTTGTAAAGACATTCATAGATGAAGTGGAGAGACAGATAGATAGAAAAGTTAAAGTGATGAGATCTGATAGGGGTGGTGAATTCTATGGTAAGGTTGGTTCAGATGGACAAATCCCTGGTCCATTTGCAAAGTTCCTCGAAAGTAGAGGCATTTGTGCTCAATACACAATGCCTTATACACCACAGCAAAATGGTGTAGCTGAAAGGCGGAACCGTACTCTGATGGATATGGTTAGGAGTATGTTCATCAATAGTTCCTTACCCCAGTCTTTGTGGATGTATGCATTAAGGACTGCTGTATATCTCTTAAACAGGGTTCCTAGTAAGACAGTTCCTAAGACTCCTTATGAACTGTGGACAGGAAGAAAACCCAGTTTAAGACATCTCCATGTTTGGGGGTGCCCAGCAGAAGTAAGGGTATACAACCCACAAGAAAAGAAATTAGATTCTAGGACAGTCAGTGGGTTTTTCATTGGCTATCCTGAAAAATCTAAGGGGTATAGGTTATATTGTCCTAACCATAGTACGAGGATAGTTGAATCTGGTAATGTTAGGTTCATTGAGATTGGAGAGGTCAGTGGGAGTGGGAAACCACAAATGTTGGATATTCAGGAAATTCAGATAGATTCTGTTCCATCTGAAATTTCGAATGTTCCGAATGAAAGTGATGTTCCAAGTGTTGTATTACAGTCAGACAACACACAGGAACAACACATTACTGATCCAACATCACTGAATGAAAGTGAATCCAATGAACCGGTCACAAGTAATGACAATTTGAATGAACCACAGGAAATAGCATTGAGGAGGTCTGTAAGGCAAAGACGCTCCGCTATTTCAGATGACTATGTGGTTTATTCAGTTGAGAATGAATGTGACATAAGCATTGATAAAGATCCAATTTCAGTCCATGAAGCTATGAATAGTGACAATTCAGAGAATTGGATTAATGCTATGAAAGATGAGCTTAAATCTATGGCTGATAATCAAGTCTGGGACCTTGTAGATTTACCTGATGCTTGCAAATGTGTCGGCTGTAAGTGGGTCTTTAAGACCAAGCGCGACTCTAAGGGCAACATCGAAAGGTACAAGGCTAGACTTGTTGCCAAAGGTTTTACTCAGAGAGATGGCATTGATTACAAAGAGACTTTCTCTCCAGTATCTAGAAAGGACTCTTTGAGAATTGTTATGGCTTTGGTGGCTCATTATGATCTTGAGCTTCACCAAATGTATGTAAAGACCGCCTTCTTGAATGGTGACTTAGAGGAGGAAGTGTATATGAACCAGCCTGAAGGATTTGAGACCACAGGTAAAGAGGGATTAGTGTGTAAATTAAAGAAGTCAATATATGGACTAAAAACAAGCTTCCAGACAATGGTATCTAAAGTTTAATGATATCATTACTGCCTATGGTTTTGTAGAGAATCCTGTTGATAGGTGTATCTACATGAAAGTGCAGGGAAGTAAGTTTATGATAGTAGTCCTTTATGTTGATGATATACTGCTAGCCACTAACAATAAAGGTATGTTACATGATGTAAAGGATTTTCTCTCTAACAGCTTTGAAATGAAAGATATGGGTGAGGCATCCTTTGTGATTGGAATAGAAATATTCCGTGATAGATCACAAGGACTGTTAGGATTGTCTCAGAAAAGTTACATATCTAAGGTGTTAGAGAGATATCGTATGGATAAATGCTCTGCAGGGATGGTTCCAATTCAGAAGGGTGACAAATTCAGTGAAAAGCAATGTCCCCAAGCTGACTTAGAACGGAAAGGTATGGATGTCATTCCTTATGCTTCAGTGGTAGGGAGTCTGATGTATGCTCAGACATGTACTCGGCCGGATATCAGTTTTGCTGTTGGTATGCTCGGCCGGTATCAAAGTAATCCAGGAATGTGCCACTGGCAAGCTGCAAAGAAAGTCCTTCGGTATTTACAAGGCACCAAGGACCACATGCTCGTGTATAGGAGATCTCAGGAGGATCTTGAATTAATCGGCTATTCAGATTCAGATTATGCCGGATGTGTGGATACCAGAAAATCCACATTTGGGTATGTTTTCCTTCTTGCAGGAGGAGCTATATCCTGGAAAAGCGGTAAGCAGTCAGTCATTGCTGCTTCAACTATGGAAGCCGAATTTGTGGCATGCTTTGAGGCTACAGTTCAAGGAAAGTGGCTGCGGAACTTTATCTCAGGACTTGGACTAGTCGACAGCATAGCCAAGCCGCTGAGATTGTATTGTGACAACACCGCAGCAGTCTTCTTTGCAAAGAATGACAGATACTCCAAGGGTGCCAAGCATATGGACTTGAAGTATCTGGCTGTAAAGGAAGAAGTGCAAAAGCATACTGTGTCAATTGAGCATATAAGCACTGAGCTTATGATAGCGGATCCGTTAACTAAAGGATTATCGCCCAAGACATTTTCTAGACATGTTGTAGAGATGGGCATAATAGAAAAGCCTTGTTAACATTATTGTTGATCTTATATGCATATGTAAGGAATACTCATGTAAAGTTTTTGATACATTTATTGTGGAATTCCAATAAAATTGTTGCTTTTGTTAATTACTTGTTTCATATGTAAAGTTATGCATATTAAAGTGATGTGAAAACAAGTGTTTTGAGGAATGAAGTGTTTCCTCATAGAAAAGTTTATTGAGAAATTACTGTTTATTCTCAATATCTAAAAGTTTAATTGGGTTGATTCTATTGTGCTACATGGAAGGAATCACATCAATGATGAGTGATGTGTGCCCGCCATGATTCGATAGAGTTAATTCAATGAAAGGACTTATAGATGATTGGATGTATGGTATTGATCAATTAAAGTTAAGTTGTGTTTCAACCTGTTTAGGACATATGAGCCAAGTGGGAGAATGTTAGAAAATTTCCGTAATATGGATGCGCCGAAATTTTCTCCGTAATGTGGCTCACATGTGTACACGGTTTAGTATGGACAACTTGATCCAATCATGTTCGATTCACTGATCGGACGGACCAGCTCGTGATGATGGAGTGGGTATGATAGTGGGTCAGCGAATGGGTTAGTCAACCCTCACCCCTTCCTATAATTGATTTAAAAGGAAACCGGAATAAATAATAATTTGGAATTGATTAGTTGTGGATGAGGATTAAAAGGAGTTAATTAATTATATTTTATAATTAATTAAACAAGAATGTGAGTAAAAAATGGAAAGTTTAGAATAAAATAATAATTATTTTATTCTATTTATGGAATTTCTCTCATGTTTTTTTCTCTCTTAACCCTAACACATCTTTTCCTCTCCCTCACGGACGTAATTGTGGTGGTTACTGTGCATTCAATTTTGGCTTTTGCAATTCCAAATTGAAGCGATGAGAGGAGGCGATTTTCTCTCCTCTCTCATCTCTCTCGTGCACGTTTTACGAAAGAGAGACCAAAAGGGAGATATCAAGTTCTTCCATTGAAAGGCTTCCGGATTTCCTACTCCTGATCATCGAGGAGGAATGGAAAGGCAAAGGAAAGGGGTGAAAAGATATTCCCTACTATTTCCGTGAAGAAACTGTTTGCGATGGAGAAAGGTACACAAAGTTATTCGTGTTTTAATCCAGTGTATAGTATAGGTTGATTAATTTGGTGTTACAAGATCCTTACATGCATTTATTGTTTTTTCCGCTGCGCATGCTCTGTACTCTGATGCCGCATGTGTAAAGTTCCAACAATTTTGACCTTTAATCTCGTTTGCAAGCTTTATATATATATATATATATATATATAGATATATATCTCCACGTTGCATTATAATGGTCAAGATTTATAACTTCGATTAGAACATGTTGTGTCATACAAATTAATTAATTAATTTTTCTTTTAATAGATAGACTTTTACTAATTGTGGATACATATAATTTAGCCCTAATACAACTTAAAGTTAGGATTTATACATATTATTTATATCATGGACAGACTCTTAATGATTGTGGATACTTGTACTTTAGCCTTGATAGTTGATACAACTTAATTTCATCTTGGATATACTCTAATGCATTATGGATACTGTTGGTGTATATGCCCTAAGTGTAGGTCCCCTTCGAGGGGGAGCGCAAACCCTAAGCATGCATAAATCTCAATTGAATGGGCGGAATTAGGGTTTCCATAGATCGCATGTAGTATATCTATAAGATTAACTTTGTTTGCTTATAAAGATCAAGAGAAGATCTCTTACCATAGCCATGATAAAGGGTGGCGACTTGGAAGCAAGAGGGCAAGTAAGCACTCCTCCAAAGATAACGCACACTAGATGAGAGATGGCTACCCTTTCGGATGTTCCTTGTGCTAGCAAGGGATCTCCAAAACTTCCTTGTCGTGTGTAGATGAAGAGAGGTGCTTGGCCGAGAGCTTCGTTGTGCAAGAGTTCCCCTTTTTTTTCCTTTCTTGTCGAATGAAGATCACAAGAGAGTAATTGGGCAAATGGCGTTAAGGCTTTCATTCAAGTGATGGCGTTACACTTCCAAATATGGAAGGTTATGAAGCCATGCGACCACTTGAAGAAAAACCGCCCAAAATGCCTTCAATCCTTGAACCATACGTTCACCCATGTGAACCGGTTCAAGCCAATTAGGTTCAACTCAATTCGGTTCAAAAAACCAAATCAAACCAGCCCAAGCCATGGTCTAGATCTCTTTGAACCAAATGGTTCAAGATCCAACCGTTCATCTCTGGATGCTCTTGATCTCTCCGATCTAGCATCCACACTCTCGATCGAAGCTTACCGATCTCAAGCCCTAATCAATCAAACATGATCAGACCAGATCTCACTTACAATCAGAGTCTAAACTCCTTTAAACTGAATCCAAACAATTCAGTCCACACGATCTGACTTGAGTAAGCCATGTCATCAAATTGTGCGACCCTAAGGGTTTCCTTTAAATGTCGGTAACGACAACTTACGTTATCATGATCAGTGAGGGGTATCTAGCAACACATCACTGTCTCCCGATATAAAGGAAAGAGTCTTCCAAGACTACACCCAAATCACAGCACAAATGTGAATCCATTTCACGAGGCATACATGTTTCCTTTGCCACTGGATGTTCTTATTGGACAAGCATGTCAAGCCTGTAACTCCAATACGATGAGCATGATTAGATCAGATGAACATAGTCATCTGGGTATGGCCATACACTTTCTCAATCATCTCATATAGGGGGGCCTTAGAACATCACACTCCTTAAACAAGGAGACGGCAATCCTTTATCTATCACTAGTGTCCTAACCTGACTCATGATCATTATCCAAGATAGTCTATAACCATTATATTTCAAATGATATTGAACTACCTCAAAACAATGACATTCATCATTTAGAAACACAAGTGATCTCAAGTCAAAGGACATGTGCCACTTGTAGCATACAAGGATTATTCACATTGTGACAAGCAATTGAATATCCTAGTAGGGTCTGTCCAGTACATCCAATGTACCCATGAGTCTACATCTTATTCCATGCTCGAAGCATCCTATAAGATTAGAACACATATTAGTCTTAACCATATCAAGGCTGTCTCATGTTCACCAAGATATATCGACTAAGGACATTACTGCATGTCAGCCTAGCTGAACAGCTTTGAGACATTATTCAGTAGTACACTTATTACAGCAGACAAGGTAACAACCTGAATAACAACCATTGCCTTTATAAACTTAAGAGTTTATACAATGATACTATTACAATCCCAAGGCCTCAAACATTAGCCTTAAGGGCATACCCCAACAATCTCCCACTTGCACTTAATCTAATGGTTGAGAAACCTCAAACCCATATTATTACAGTGCTTCTCATGCTTCTGCTGCGCCAGAGGCTTGGTAAGCGGGTCTGCCAGATTGTCATCTGTATGAACCTTGCATATTTTGATCTCGCCACGATCTATGATCTCCCGGATCAAGTGAAACCGTCTCTGTATGTGCTTGGACTTCTGGTGTGACAGTGGTTCCTTTGCTTGTGCG
The DNA here is from genome assembly GCA_027563935.2 of Costus lasius. Taxonomy (NCBI): domain Eukaryota; kingdom Viridiplantae; phylum Streptophyta; class Magnoliopsida; order Zingiberales; family Costaceae; genus Costus; species Costus lasius. The sequence goes on along the minus strand of CM050447.1, from coordinate 73,186,962 downwards.
ATGGCTCCAGTGTTATCACAGAAGATAACCAAAGGATCGACACTCGAAGGAACAACACCAAGTTCTCTCACGAACTTACGAATCCACACTGCCTCCTTGGATGCTTCCGAGGCTGCAACATACTCGGCTTCTGTTGTGGAATCAGCAACAGTTGACTGTTTGAAACTCTTCCACACCACTGCTCCACCATTCAAGCTAAAAACATAGCCTGATTGCGATCGGAAATCATCCTGGTCCGACTGGAACGAAGCGTCAGTATATCCTTCTATACTGAGTTCTTCCTGACCACCATATATCAAGAACATATCTTTGGTCCTCCGCAGATATTTTAAAATGTTCTTGACTGCAATCCAGTGTGCCTGACCTGGATTACTTTGGAAACGACTGGTCACGCTTAACCCGTAAGCAACGTCTGGGCGAGTACATAACATCGCATACATAATGGACCCAATAGCCGAAGCATAAGGCGTATTGTCCATTTCATCTTTCTCAGTCTGTGTTTGTGGACACTGACTCTTCGAAAGATTCAGACCATGTCTGACTGGAAGATATCCTCTTTTAGAATTCTCTAAATGGAATCTCTCCAGAACTTTATCGATGTAAGTACTCTGGCACAGCCCGAGAAGCCTCTTAGATCTATCCCTGTAGATCTTCACACCTAATACATAGGCTGCTTCTCCTAGATCTTTCATCTGGAAACATTTCCTTAGCCATGCTTTAACAGCATGCATTTCAGGAATATCGTTTCCAATGATTAAGATATCATCGACGTAGAGGATTAGGAATGTAATCACGCTCCCACTAAACCTCTTATACACACACGGGTCATCTTCGTTCTTGATGAAACCAAACTCAGAGATTGATTCATCAAAACGAATATTCCAGCTTCTTGATGCTTGTTTAAGTCCATAAATGGACTTCTTTAACTTGCATATTTTATGACGATCTGATGGATTAGTGAAACCTTCAGGTTGTGTCATATACACATCCTCATTCAGATTTCCATTAAGGAAAGCTGTTTTCACATCCATCTGCCAGATCTCATAATCGTAATATGCAGCTATCGCGAAAAGAATCCGAATAGACTTGAACATAGCTACAGGAGAGAAAGTTTCATCATAATCTATCCCGTAGATTTGTTTGAAACCTTTCGCAACTAGCCTGCCTTTATAGGTAACCACGTTACCATCCATGTCAATCTTCTTCTTGAAGATCCATTTACAGCCTATAGGGATTACTCCCGGAGGCGGATCAACCAAATCCCAGACTTGGTTATCTGACATGGAGTCTATCTCGGCTCGCATAGCTTCAAGCCATCTAGCTGACTCCGGTCCACTGACCGCATCCGCATAAGTAAGGGGTTCATCATTATCAATGATGTAGACTCCGTCATAGCGCTCAGGCTGTCTACGGATCCTACCCGATCTTCGCGGTTCCCGTGATATCTGAGCCTCAGGTTGTTCAATAACCTGATCCACTGGCTCATGCACATCCAACTGTGCTTGACTACTTTGTCCTTCCTCTGGATTCTCATCCAGCTTTATTTCTCTCCCACTAGCCTCTTGCAGAAGAAACTCCTTCTCAAGGAATATGGCCGTCCGAGCAACAAATACTTTGTTCTCTTTGGGATCGTAGAAATAATAACCCTTAGTTTCCTTAGGGTAACCGACAAAGATACATTTCTCAGATCTGCTCTCCAGTTTCCCAGAGGCGAGCTTTTTGACATAAGCCTCGCAACCCCAGATCCTGATAAATGTCAAGCTCGGCTGTTTCCCATACCATAATTCATATGGCGTCTTTGAAACGGCCTTGGATGGCACTCGGTTTAGTACCTTTGCAGCTGTTTCCAGTGCAAATCCCCAAAAGGAATATGGAAGAGTAGCCTGACTCATCATAGAACGAACCATATCAAGTAACGTTCTATTTCTCCTCTCGGACACACCATTCCATTGTGGTGTTCCTGGCGGAGTGAGCTGTGAGATAATCCCACACTCTTTTAGATAGTCAGTAAACTCTCGACTTAGGTATTCTCCACCTCGATCAGAACGAAGTGCCTTGATATTTCGGCCCAGCTGATTCTGTACTTCATTTTTGAACTCTTTGAACTTGTCAAAAGATTCACTCTTATGTCTCATAAGATAGACATAACCATACCTACTGAAATCATCAGTAAAGGTAATGAAGTACGAATAGCCACCTCTGGCATGTTTACTAAATGGTCCACACACATCACTGTGTATATGGTCAAGTAAACCTGAAGCCCTTTGACCTTTGTGAGGAAAAGGTGACTTCGTCATTTTACCCATCAAACAAGCTTTGCATGTATCAATCTCCTCATAGGAGAAAGATCCCAGCAGTCCATGATCATGCAACCGCTTAATGCGCTTCTTGTTAATATGGCCTAAACGACTATGCCATAACAAGGTGCTGTCTTCAGCATACTTGGCTTTCTTAATATCAACACTTTGTATAGAACTTTCCATGTCCAACATGTATAACCCATTGTTAATTGAACCAGTTGCATAAACAATATTATCTAAAGATAAAACACACTTTGAAATATTGCATTCAAAGGCAAATCCTTTCCTGACAAGAGCAGGAATAGAGACAATATTTTTAGTAATACTGGGAACAAAGTAACAACTGTTTAGTTCTAATACAATGCCAGATGGTAATGAGATGAAATAGTCTCCTACAGCAACAGCAGCAACCCGTGCCCCGTTTCCAACGCGTAGGTCCACCTCATGCTGTCCCACCTGCCTTCTTCTCTTGAGTTCCTGTACATTTGAACAAATGTGAACTCCACATGCAGTGTCCAACACCCATGAAATAGAAGAAGATGATATCATGACCTCAGTCACAAATATACCTGAGCCAGAAGCGATGCTTCCCCTCTTATCTCCTTGGAGCGCTTTACAGTCCTTTTTCCAGTGACCCAGCTGGCCACAGTGGAAACACCTGTTGTCCTTCGCCCGCTTCACCTTTTGTTTCAGAGCCTTACTGTAGTTCTTGACAGGGGCCTTGCCCTTCTTCCCCTTCTTCTTGTTCCTCGAAGGAACCATCAAGACAGAGGTTGAAGGCTTTCCCTTCAGAGTTTCCTCAGTAGTCAAGAGCATATTGAGCAGCTCTGCCGGAGTACAATCGATTTTGTTCATATTAAAATTAATAATGAACGCATCGAAAGAGGGCGGGAGAGACTGCAGAATTATGTCTACAGCAAGCTCCTGGTTGATGGTATGCCCCAGTTTCTCTAGAGCCTCCTTGTGCCCAATCATCTTGAGCACGTGAGCTCCCACTGGGCTCCCTTCAGCCAGTTTGCTCTGAAAGAAAAGCTTGGTCAGATTATAGCGTTCTGTCCTCGCCTGTGCAGCATACAGCATCTTGAGGTTCGCTATAATCTCTATAGCCGACAGATCCTCATGCTGACGCTGCAGCGGTGGCGTCATAGACGCTAGCATCAGGTAAGCGACATCAATGCTATCATTGACATGCTTTTCATAGGCTTCGCGAACCGCCCTTGCGGCGTTCGCAGCGGGTTGAGGCGGCACAGCCGTCTCGAGGACATACAGTTTCCTCTCTGCCTTAAGAATGATCTTAAGGTGTCCGAACCAGTCTGAGAAGTTTGGTCCAGCAAACTTCTCCCTTTCCAGTAGGGATCGCACATTGAAGCTCATGGTGTTCGTTGCTGCAGGAATCTACAACAATGCAAGAACAGCAAGGTCAGTATCAATGTTTAGAATCAATCCAGGACTTAAGAAAGATTCTTTTCTCACTATTTTATCTGGCTGAAAAATCCAGCAAAACAGCCCGAAAGAGTATAACTCTTTTAGTGAGATGGGATCCAGATTTCATACTTGGTCTCCGCGTCCCGCTCAGGCGAGATAAGATGCACAGAGAGTACAAGCACTAATCTCTGGTAGGCTGTCCCAGCCAATCGCCAACCCGTGCGATTCCCCTTCATCTGGGCAATCCAGCAGACTATGCCAACTGAGTTGGTACAACACAGTCTCTGACCCCACAGATGGCTGCCTCCATGTGCTACCATATGCGCCACATATGTAGCCTACATGGTCAAGCTGACCCGACCTACTCCCTGGACCACCACGTGCTATGCTGAGCAACGAGAAGGGATAAATCCCTACTCTGTAACACGCAGGTGTAGTCCCGCACCGTCTGAAGATAGATGGACGTGCCCACTGAGTGGGTACAACACGGCTCCAACGATAGTCAGAACAGTGAGGTTTCGTGTCAGAAGGCTTACGAGCTTGATATGTTAGCGTTTGGATTTTAACGGTCTTTTATCTTCATACCTATCATGTAAGTCCTATGGTGATAGCAGAAGATAAACTCATGCAATTCTAATTATAAAAGCAATAAATAGAAAGCATACTGATCTTATGTGGTAAAAGCCCATAGCCTAAGTAAGACCTTAATTTTACTTAAGTCTTCACTTTCTTTTCATGGGTCTTTTATCTCATCAGGTCCATCCCAGGGCCCTTGCGCCAAGTTCAGCTCAGGTGCGCCCACCAGCTGAATGCGCCTCTTTAATGTGTGCTTTTGTGCTCTTGTCTAATCAAATACATTTTGATCTATCTAGACAAGGTTGACTCGCAGGTCAAATATACAATAAATTAATTAAAAAGTGATTCGCAGATCACAATAAAAATTAATTTACAAGTTTAAGTCCAGGCACGCAGGCCCCAGCACAGCACACATTTAACATGGGCAGCCCACATAAGAATAAATAAACAAGCATCATGGCATCATTCAATCAACATGTGATCCATTACAAAGAAAATAAAATTTTGAAAACCCCATTGGCATCAATTTTAATTTTCTTATGAGCCCTACTACCTTACAACGGTCCATTAATAGGGATCCACTCATCCAGCTAGTCAGATCCACTGCCCTTGCATGCACCAAGTCCTAACTGACTCGAGTTGACCTAATGGTCAACCATGCATGCTACAAGGGCTGAACAACCCTCATGAGTTTTGGCAAGCGGGTGTGACCCCGGGCCTAACTCATGTGTGTTCATTAGTCGTCTCAACCAGACCTCGCTACACGCCCTTGATGCAGTCAACCTATAGCCACCTCGTGCTTGCGCACAGGTGCTATCAGGTCAACCCATCTAGGCTGTCAGATGGTCTGATCAGACTAGTTGGATCTTCCCTAGAGGATGCCTTCAACCCTACTAACCCGTCTAAGGGATTATAGCAGGCGCCACTTAGATCTATGGTGATAGGCGCGCAAGATGTAAGGTTTTTCTTTGAAAAACAACTACAACAAGCGCAAACAAGTAACATGCGCCACTTTGATAAACAAGATACATCAAATATCTAGCATGTCATTCTTTGCATGTTGATAAACCAAAGATCTAGGCATAAGCGCAAACTTCTCCAAGCAATGATACAAGCGCAAACAAACTTATGTGCACACAACATCATGTAAGCGCAAGAAAACAAAGCATGAAGTGAGCGCAATATGGCATCATGAATGGATCACAACCTCAGCAAAGCAATCATATAGATGATACTGAAAAACCCTATGCTCTGATACCAATTGTAGGTCCCCTTCGAGGGGGAGCGCAAACCCTAAGCATGCATAAATCTCAATTGCATGGGCGGAATTAGGGTTTCCATAGATTGCATGTAGTATATCTATAAGATTAACTTTGTTTGCTTATAAAGATCAAGAGAAGATCTCTTACCATAGCCATGATAAAGGGTGGCGACTTGGAAGCAAGAGGGCAAGTAAGCACTCCTCCAAAGATAACGCACACTAGATGAGAGATGGCTACCCTTTCGGATGTTCCTTGTGCTAGCAAGGGATCTCCAAAACTTCCTTGTCATGTGTAGATGAAGAGAGGTGCTTGGCCGAGAGCTTCGTTGTGCAAGAGTTCCCCTTTTTTTTCCTTTCTTGTCAAATGAAGATCACAAGAGAGTAATTGGGCAAATGGCGTTAAGGCTTTCATTCAAGTGATGGCGTTACACTTCCAAATATGGAAGGTTATGAAGCCATGCGACCACTTGAAGAAAAACCGCCCAAAATGCCTTCAATCCTTGAACCATACGTTCACCCATGTGAACCGGTTCAAGCCAATTAGGTTCAACTCAATTCGGTTCAAAAAACCAAATCAAACCAGCCCAAGCCATGGTCTAGATCTCTTTGAACCAAATGGTTCAAGATCCAACCGTTCATCTCTGGATGCTCTTGATCTCTCCGATCTAGCATCCATACTCTCGATCGAAGCTTACCGATCTCAAGCCCTAATCAATCAAACATGATCAGACCAGATCTCACTTACAATCAGAGTCAAACTCCTTTAAACTGAATCCAAACAATTCAGTCCACACGATCTGACTTGAGTAAGCCATGTCATCAAATTGTGCGACCCTAAGGGTTTCCTTTAAATGTCGGTAACGACAACTTACGTTATCACGATCAGTGAGGGGTATCTAGCAACACATCACTGTCTCCCGATATAAAGGAAAGAGTCTTCCAAGACTACACCCAAATCACAGCACAAGTGTGAATCCATTTCACGAGGCATACATGTTTCCTTTGCCACTGGATGTTCTTATTGGACAAGCATGTCAAGCCTGTAACTCCAATACGATGAGCATGATTAGATCAGATGAACATAGTCATCTGGGTATGGCCATACACTTTCTCAATCATCTCATATAGGGGGGCCTTAGAACATCACACTCCTTAAACAAGGAGACGGCAATCCTTTATCTATCACTAGTGTCCTAACCTGACTCATGATCATTATCCAAGATAGTCTATAACCATTATATTTCAAATGATATTGAACTACCTCAAAACAATGACATTCATCATTTAGAAACACAAGTGATCTCAAGTCAAAGGACATGTGCCACTTGTAGCATACAAGGATTATTCACATTGTGACAAGCAATTGAATATCCTAGTAGGGTCTGTCCAGTACATCCAATGTACCCATGAGTCTACATCTTATTCCATGCTCGAAGCATCCTATAAGATTAGAACACATATTAGTCTTAACCATATCAAGGCTGTCTCATGTTCACCAAGATATATCGACTAAGGACATTACTGCATGTCAGCCTAGCTGAACAGCTTTGAGACATTATTCAGTAGTACACTTATTACAGCAGACAAGGTAACAACCTGAATAACAACCATTGCCTTTATAAACTTAAGAGTTTATACAATGATACTATTACAATCCCAAGGCCTCAAACATTAGCCTTAAGGGCATACCCCAACACTAAGATCTAGTATTGATCCATCTTTGTGCTACTTGACTCTGATATTTATATATCATTCTGGCATTGTTGTTATCATTGTTTGTCTACATCTGTGATTCTGTACTTACATGATAATGTCCCTAGAGACAGAATGGATCTGTGCTCAAACTCTTGTCCCCAGTCGATGTACCTTAGTGGATATGGGACAGCTATGGTACTTGTGAGACTGGTATATGGGTTGGTTAGGCACGAGGTGCTAACGCAGACATATGGGTATATCAGTGGTGGATATACTAGACCAACCCGCTGTGAGGCAATGACTTAGTGTCATGATTTATCCTCATAAGTGATAGGAGATGCATTGATCCCTTGACTTGAGGTCATTGACCCTTCTATATGGTTAGAGACATGTTTTGATGCAACATAATAACTCACCGTAGTTGGGAGGTTATAACGGTTGTCATTGAGTAGGTCACGACCCATATGAGAAGGTCAATGTATAGACAGAGGATTTGCCCCTTCCTAAGGGAAACTTGATATCCATGGAGCTCCTCTATGGTTCTATGACTGAGAGTATATGGCCATACCCAGGTGAGAACCTGATTTAGTCATGACCATGAGATTGGATGAAAACAAGTGATGACACACTTGTCCAATCTGATATTAGTTTGGCAAAGGGATTATAATGTATCTATACCTAGTTGCGATAATGGGGATGTCAATATCGATATCCATTCCGATGAGTTGGGTAGCAGCGATGCACTGCTAGGTGCCACTCACTGCTTATGGTGACCTTTGGTCAGCACTGCCAAAGTCAGAGGAACCTACAGGGTCGCACACCTTGATACTCGAGTTCTCGTATTGATCGGAAAGCCTTATGATCGAGTTATTGGATAGCTCGGATCTATTTGGCAGATTTCATCAGCACCAACGGGCTTGATGAGATGGAAGAGAGTTATCGGAGCCAAACTTTATTTTTGGCAGATTAACCCGAATTTGACCATGGTTGGTCACATTTGACTTAGGGTTGCATTGGATTAGATCCAATGGCTTAATCAACCCATGTAATGAAGTTTGGGCTAGATCATTACCCAATGAGGCTTAATAACAAGTTGTCATAAAGAGATAATGGGCTAAAAGGGTATAATGGGGATAAATCTCCCCCCCCCCCAATCGGCGCCTAAGGGCATAATGGGGAGGAGAGGGTGCCTTTTGCTTCAATGGGAAGCATTATGCGCCTAGCCCCTCTACCTTGTATGGTATGCTCGCCTCTATGGCAAGTCTTCGGACTGATATGGCTTGAAGGACTTCTAAGGAAGGTCTTGGGCGCATATGACAATATGGAAAGGGTTTATGGAAAGGTCTAGGAGAATTTCCTTAACCCTAACCCTAATTGTTCCCCCTCTCATACCCTAGCCGCATACCTCCTCATGAATTGTGCCTACTACCCCCTTTACCTCACCGCCTCTTGCCTCTATATATATCAAGGGATATGCAAGAGGCAAGACACACAATTAATTGGCATGAGCAAAGGGTCTTGGCGCAAGCTTTCTTCCATCAAGCCTTCCTTCTCCTTCCCTCTTGGCGCAAGGATCTCAAGGACTTGGCGGCTTCTATATTCCTCTCCTTCTCTTGGCGCCTCTACTCCTTGGTGATTGGCACTAGTGATCAAGAGGTGCTCCTAAGGTGTGGATCTTCTTCCCGAGGCTAGTATCGGGCGTGGAAGAAGAGGGCTCGAGGCATCTGTGTGTGAGATTGCAGAGGGGGAACACTTGGGCGCGTACCTCGACATCGGCCTCCTCTTGCTCTAGGTACTTTCTATCACATTGTATCGACCCCCTCGCATGACGATCTTCACTGGGTTTTTGGGACTGGCCTGTTTCGAGGATATTATTCCGCTGCGTATGTATTCTGTAATGTCAAAAATTATAAAATATCCCCGGGGTTTCCCAACAGATACATATAATATAAAACTTAATACAGTATACTTTTTATAGTTTTTAGATATTTTCGGCAATATGAGTAGTCCAAACACGAGTTCTAATGGTAGTTCAAGTACTGCAAATGGTAACACAAGTAGATTCACTGTGAAAGCCAAAAACTCTATTAGAGGGGGTGCAAAAAGAAGGAAGAACCGAGACGTCACATAAGTAGGTGCTCAGTGCACTGTATGCATAATTTCTTGTCTAGATTATCACAAGAAAGTAGAATAAATTAACTAATTTTAGGCACTTCCTTTGGCCATTTGTTACAAGGGCTAGCTATTTAGCTGGATTCACTTATAGTAGAGTACTTGTAACTCACTCGGGATAAGGATATGAAGGGATTTAATATGAATGGAAATTTTATTGAATTCACTATAAAGGATGTTTTAGTTATCCTAGGCCTACCAATAGGAGGAAAACTAATAGATTTTAAGATATATAGTAAGTCTACCTTCTACACTCAGAAATTTCAAGGCAAACCAATAACATGGGTTTTGTTGGAAAATAAGTTAAGAAGGGATGTTGAGGATGTGGATGAAGAAAACAATAATCATGTTGAAGACTAGATAATCAGCCTTTTGTATATATGTTATACATTTATATTTAGCAGAATGAGCTATAACTTAGAGGGCGCACTGGTTGAGTATATTAAAGACTTAGCGAAGCTGGATCAATATAATTGGGCTTTAGTTATCTACTATTATGAGATTAAGGACATGACAAGGTGTACAACAAAGGAAAACCCAATGGATTTTCTGGTTACACAATTGTGTTCTATGTAAGTTTTCTCTACCTCATTATTGTTGGTAATCCTCGGACCTATTTTAAAATTTAAACCAGGCAAAACGAAGGTCTGAAATAGGATCCCATGACGCCAGGATCGTCTTACGAGTGAACACTGGAGGATGTGTAGATTAATACCTTGTCTAGCAATTTCTGGAGAGTTGTTGATGACGAAGACACACAAGTGTCTGTCTTTTGCAGTCACGCACACACGGACTCCTCGAATCCTCTCGAACCTCTGCGCTTGGTGCTAGCCTAGGGAGGGCTTCTTGTTGCTTGTGCCAATCACTCTGATGGAGGCACCAACAAGCTGTCCACTTGCAGCCAAGGAGTAGGCAGCACTCTACTTGCGTCGGTTGATGAGGAGGAAGATGGATAAGAGCACCGAGGAGAGGGGAAGCCTCTTCCACTTGTGATATAGCTTCAAACACCTTGCTGCCCTCTACCTTCAATTGTCGCCAACTCCAAGGGAAGAAGATGAAGGTGGCGGCCAATAGGAGGGAGGCGGCTAGGGTTAGAGAAGAGGAATTAGGCGCCAAGGGTTAAGACGTTGAGACACTTGCAAAGTCATTGAACCCATGCGCCTAGGCCTCTTATTTATAGAGTTTTCATGCGGGCCCCATTACTTAAGTTACGAATATAAATATTCCTTATATTCGTTTAAGTTACGAGTGACCCCTACAACTTAAGTTACGAATAAACATATTCATATTTAATCATCGACATCCCCTAAAACTGCAACAAAGTATAAGTACAGGTTTGTCTTTTTGCCAAACTGATGTCCTAATTGAACAAGTGTGTTACACTTGTTAACCCAATCTCATGGTCATATCTAAATCAAGTTCTTACCTAGGTATGACCATACACTTTCAGTCATGCAACCATCTAGGGCGCCATGGATATCAAGCTTCCTAGGAAGAAAGGGGCAAATCCTCTCTTGGCACATTGAATCTCTCATATACCTTATGACACACCCAATGAGAACCATTATGACCTCCCTTTTATGGTGAAGCATTAGGTTGTGTCAAAGTGCAGCATTCACCATATAGAGATATCAATGCCCTCAAGTTAAGGACAAGCATAACTCTGTCACTATGATATTCATCTCGTGACACCGAGATGAATCCTCACGGCGGGTCGATCCAGTATATCTCCCTTGATATACCCATATGCCTGCATTAGCAACCTGTGCTCAACCAGCGCATATACCAGTCTCAGGTGAATCATAGTTGTCCCATATCCACTATGATTCTCAACCAGAGACAAACATAGAGACTAGATACAATCTATCTCTTAAGGACATTATTCATGCAAATGTACATGTGCGTAGATCTACAAATTTGTATAACAACGACCATGCTAGGATAACTCATCTATCATATAGATGTGATACTCATACCCCATTGGACTATCCAAAGGTCCTAAAGCATAAACACTAATCATCTCCCACTTGCACTAGGAGCATGCTTGTTGAGCGACCTCAATGCCATGTCCTAAACTCGACCTGCCATGCTCTTGCTGCTCCAGAGCATCGGTCAATGGGCCCACTATGTCGGTGTCAATATCTGCTATGTCCTTTTACCTCTATCCCCAAGACAAGGTATTAGCACTTGAGTATGTTGTTCGAATGTTATGAAGTTCAGTAAAGGACTCCCACTTATTCAAACTGTTTCCCAAAAGCAAATGCATACTCTACTTTCAAGTAGTCTACTCTTAAGCTCCCTCGGCTTCTAGCACTACTACCTTAATAGTTAGACTATCACAATGGTCTGACTGGAACAAGCTGTCAAGTGTATATACTAAGCTTTTCTTGTCATTACTGACCAAGAACTACCCCTTAGTTCTATATAGAACCAAGTGTGTTCTTTACTCCTTATCCAGTGCCTAGCACCTGGACTGGACCTGGTACGAACAAATCTTCAAGCTCCCACTAAATTTGGGGTACTATAAGGTGAAGATTCTTTGTCCTAGTTAGGAGTTTCCCATAATTCAGGCACACATGAATCGATTCAACCCTTATTCCCACACAACTTGAACCCTGGGTTGCTCACAACCTGTATACATGGTTCAAATTCCATCTTTGACCATTAGCGTTAAGTGGCTAACCTTGGACTGAATCCAAGTCACAACTTCCTCCCACTAGCCTTTTTTAAGGAAATAAATTTCCAAGAAAAATAGCACTAAGAGCAACAATCACTTGTCCTCCTATGGGTCTATGGAAATTTGTATCCCTAAGTGAACTTAGGATACACCACTCACACTTATCAGATCTTGGTTCTATGTCACTAGAACCTCATATATATGACAAAAAGTCTCATATCTCTAGATCTTGATATTGTGTCATGTCATCTCCTAACTTGGAGATACATCTAAGATGGAATATAGTTCAGTGTGAAAAAAGTTATTAGCATAACCTCAGAAGAGATATATATAACTTTCAATTCCTCCCACTAGAGCCACCTACCAAGGTATTCTTTAGGAGGTATGAGCTATGAGCAGACCTCATAGTCAATATGATAGTCACTTGTGGCTCAAGTATTCTTCATCCATCCTAGACTGAAGATTACCTATGAATTTCAATAAGTTGGTTCTATATATTCTCAGTAAATTATGAATGCCTCATTTTTGACCTTTTTGTCCACTTCACCTCACTTGGTAAAGGGCATTTATTTTTCATCAACAAACAAGTCTTTGCATATCTTTGACATCTAGAAAGAGGTTAAGATAGTCAATATCCTAGAAAAAGTTTGAATCCAAGAATTCATTCGCATGAAGTCATTGGATGCATCTCTTGTTTATGATAAAATATTAGAGTCAGAAGATTGATATTCAATATGAACCACCTATTAAACGCAGTTATTTTTGTTACCTCATTATTCTGCACAATGTAATGACAAGAGATTTGTAAATGAAAAGAATGTTGAAATTCCTTTATTCTAAAAATTCTATTCCCAAGGAATAGATATAATGTCAAGTACATTATTGCAAAGAATAAAACAATCCTATCTATGACATATAAAAAGAGTGGCTTGGCAGCATCTGTACTCCAGCTTAGTCTTCTCGCTGTTATCCATGTCCTACTTCTATTAAGCACCTGCATATTTTTGCAAATATCAGTCTCATCATGTAGTATAAAAAATACTCATGTTTAGAAATAGACAATGTGGGATTTGGTAACAAAAATTACCTGAGCGTGAAGATGAAGGATCCCTTCTCTTCAACTCTTTCTAAGGTTGCTTACAGTCTTTTTGCCAATAGCCTTCCTGGCCACAGTTGAAGCACACATTCTTCCTCACCTTGGCCTTCTTCAGCGCATTAGCCTTGGACTTGCCCTTACCCCTTTTCTGCTTCTTAATAGTCTTAGAGACCATAAGAACATACTTGGATTTGGATTTGTCCATTTCCTTCTCGGTCATCTCTAGCAGTTTCATTAGCTTCTCTTGAGTACAGATAATTTTATTCATATTGAAGTTAATGATAAATGAACTATAACTCGGAGGCAGTAACTGCAAGATCAGATCAGTAGCCAAATCTTGATCCATTGGGTGTTTCAGTCTATTGAGATGCGGCAAGTACCCAAGCAATTTGAGCACATGCGGTCCCACTGGAGCACCTTCAGGCATCTTGCACTGATAGACAGCTTTGGATGTTTCAAACCTTTTTGTCCTAGCCTAGGATTCAAATAGCTGCTTCAGCGTAATAATATGAAAAGCGTTCTGATCCTCATGTTGCATCTACAACTCAGATGACATGGTGGCTAACATAAGGCATGATACATCTAGGGTGCCATCCTGATGCCTGCAATAAGCCTCTCGTTCAGCTATACGAGCTAAAGACGCCGGTGGAGGAGGAAGAGCTTGCTCAAATACATAAAGCTTCTTCTCATGCTTGAGGACTATCCTCAAGGCTTGGTACCAGTCCATGAAGTTGATACCAACCAACTTCTCTCTATCAAGCATGGATCAGAGTGACAGTTCTCTATAGTTATTGCTCATAGAAGCCATCTACAAGAAAACAAGAGCAGATCAGTATCACAATATCAACCATTTATTCTGGTCATTTATAAATGATTGTTTCTCACTATTTTATTCGAATCGATGATCCTCAAAAATTGATCAAGAAGTCACCCGACTTCCTTAGTGAGATGGGATCCTCATTTCGTACATGACCTTGCATCCCACAGGGGTGTGATGTACTGCACAAGGTGACGCATGCTTCCTGAGGTAGGCCCCCAGCCAATTGTAACTTGGCAATTGCCTTTCTTAAGACAATTCAAGCACTTTGTGTCCAACTGAGGCTGGATACAGCACAAAGCCTTAACTTCTTGATGGTGCCTCTAGAAATCTCATCATGTGAACCAACACATATGAAAAATCTAGTCAAGTCCAACCTGACCATTATACCCAGGGGCCAACGATTTCCTTGCAGAAGGCATGTCCAGAGTTTTAATCGGATTAGGAAAATCATTGTCACCACACGCCTCCTAAAGATGTATGGGTGTGTCACACAGGGGTGAGAAACAGTACACAACACCAACGATCGACAGTTTGACGAGTGCTACACATCAGAAGGCAAAAACGGGACTTGAAACAATTTAGTGAGGATTTTTGTAGTCTCGACACCATGGACTTTTATCTTATTTCTACCAATATAATACGTTGCATTTACATCATATTTTTACTTATGTTTTATATGATATTGAGGCTTAATTTTATGATTTTATACCAATTTTTAGTGTTTTTACTTCACTTGGTATGAAATCTTCATGTTTCTTCATTTTTTTGTGAAAATACAGGTAAAATAGCATAAAATTGATAGATTTCATGAGTTTTGAAGCGATAGCATAATTCTCGAGGAAATTATGAGATTGCACATCAAATTTGGGGCGAAAATAGTGACAGATGTGACTTTCACGGCCTCAGCCGTGAGTTTTTCGATCGGCAATGAGTTACGCGTTTGAAGGGTGAAAACGCGGCTAAGTAAAAAAGTTCACAGAAATTTTCACAGGTAAGGCCGTGAATCCTTCACGGGCCATGAATCTTTCTATGTACATAAGACTTTATTCATATAAATATTTATGGCCACAGCCGTAAACTGTTTACGGGCTGTGAGTTTTTTCACCCTCTCGAGTTTTTCCCTCGATTCGACTCCAAATCATACTAGAATTTAACCAAACTCTCCAGAATTCTTTCTTGATGGGTTCTTGATGGATTAAACTATAAAAGGAGGGATTTTTGGAGGGCAGAAGAGGACTTCTTGGATAAACACAATCAGAGGTGGCAGCTAGGGCGAAAACTTGGTTCCAGGGCAAAATTCCGGTGAAAATTCACGCAAAAGGGAGAATTGATCACTTCCTCTTCATTTCCAGATCGAGGGGAAGCTTTTCTAATTACTTTCTTAGTGAATTCTTGAACTTTTGATAGGATTCAATGCAAGTTTTATTTCGGGATTTGAGATGTAGCCCACTGACATTTATGGATCAAAATCTGTAATTTCATTTTTTGTTAAGATATTTTATAGTATTGATTTGATTAGAAGTGTGTTATTTATGTGATTTATTCTAGCCAAGTATAGTTGCGTCTTAGACGTTGTAAGAAGGATCGGGAGGTGAATTGCAACATCGGAAACAAATTCTATTCAAACCTATGAATCCAATCACGGGAGTAGTTTAGATTCGTTTGAAGGATTTCAAGGTTTTTCATAGAATTTAATGCATCTAATTGCGTTAATTGTCACAAGACTAACATGGATCTAATTTCAAACTAAAAATACTTTAGAAGAAGGCGAAATAGCGAACAATCAATCATTGAGGAATTTTGTAGTGCCTAACATACAAGGCTTTAATTCAAGCATTGTTCGACCTAATGTGGAGGCGAATAACTTTGAGCTTAAACCAGCACTGATGACTATGGTTCAGTAGAACCAGTTTGGGGGTTCCCCAAACCAGGATCCTAATCTTCATCTTGCTGTATTTTTAGAATATTGTGACATCGTTAAGGTAAATAGTGTATCTTCTGATGCAATTAGACTAAGACTATTTTCATTTTCTCTTAGAGATCGCACACGAGCTTGGTTGTATTATCTTTCTGCTAGATCAATTTCTACATGGGATGAGCTCTCACGTGCTTTTCTGACCAAATATTTTCCACCCAGCAAGATAGTTCAAATGACGAATATGATAACATGCTTTGGACAACGAGAAGAAGAATCACTCTATGATGCATGGGACTGTTTCAAGGAGCTCCAGCGCATGTGTCCTCATCATGGGCTTGAGAAGTGGGTCCTAATCCATATCTTCTATAATGGATTGGACTACAAACCAAAGCTCATGGTGGATGTTACTACTGGGGAGCTATCATGAGTTTAAAACGTTGAAGATGCGATGACTTTGCTTGAAGACATGGCCATGAATCACAACCACTGGTCCAATGAGCGAGGTACTACATCAATGGGTATGGGTAAGTATAGCAGCGACTCCTTGACATCTTTAGATGCAAAGGTAGATTCTGTAGCACAAAAATTAGATTCTTTTACTTTTTCTTCAGTTGCAGTTAATTTTGTTTCTTGTGAGGTTTGTGGTGTTTCAGGTCATATCTCTACTGATTGTCAACTCTTAACTTCGCCACAGGATGATTCTCTTTAGGAGCAAGTGAATGCTTTAGGCAACTATAATCAAAGATAGGTGAACAACCCTTATTCGGCCACATATAATCCAGACTGGAGGAACCACCCTAACTTGTCATACAAGAACAACCAAGGGCAAGTTCCTTCATAATATAATCAGCAAAAAAATAGGCCGCCACCAGGTTTTCAGTCTAAGCAGTTCAATCAGCCTTAGAAGTCCAACTTGGAGTCTCTTTTGGATGGATTCATTATTGCTCAGAAAAAGCACAACAAGGATGTCTCTGATGCTATTAAGCATCTAACATCTCGAGTGGATGTCTTGACAACCCACAATAAGATGTTAGAGAGCCAAGTAGCTCAGCAAGCAAGCACCTCCAATAAGTCTACGGTTAAACTTCCAGGCCAACCAGAGATGAATTCCAGGGAACATTGTAGTGCAATAACCACGAGGAGTGGTAAGCAGTTAGATGAGCCCCAGATGCCAAATGAAGAACCTGTGCCTGTAGTTGGTGAAGAGCAGACTAAGGAATCTCCACCTGACAAGGAGAAACCTGTGGAGAAGGAGAAGGAAGAAGTTTATGTGGGACCTCCTGCATACATTCTACCAGTACCTTTTCCTTAGAGATTGGCTAAGGCAAAGCTAGACAAGCAATTCAGCAAATTCTTGGAGGTATTGAAAAAGTTATACATTAACATTTCTTTTACTGACGCTTTGTCGCAGATGCCTACATACACAAAGTTGCTAAAGGATATCCTCTCCAACAAGCGAAAAATTGAAGAATATGGCACTGTGGCACTTACAAAGGAATGCAGCACGATGATCCAGAACAAGATACCTCAGAAATTGAAAGATCCAGGGAGTTTCTCAATTCCATGCCAGATTGGTGACATGTCTTTTGAAGGAGCGTTATGTGACTTGAGTGCAAGCATGAGCTTGATGCCTTTGTCAATTTATAAAAAGCTTGATATAGGAGACATGAAACTGGCCACAATCTCACTACAGCTTGCTGACCGGTCCATTCGACGTCCGTGGGAATTTTAGAGGATGTCCCAATTAAAGTTGGTCAATTTTTTATGTCTATCATTCTGGGAAGACCATTCTTAGCTACTATAGGCGTTGTGATAGATGTGAAGAGAGGGAGATTGATTCTGAATATCGGTGAGAACAATATTGATTTTGATCTTTCAGCTTCTCTAAAAAAACCTTCTTTTCCAGATTCTTGCTTTAATGTTGATACACTTGAACTGGAGATGAATGAGGATATTATGAAAAAAGAAATAGACCCTTTGGAGGTATGTCTTGTCATGGAAAAGGGTGAAGAAGAAGATGTTGGGGAAGAAGCTCAAGCCTATACAAAGATTTTGGATTCAGGACCGACGATCGAGCCACATAAGGCCAAAGCTGAGAAACTTATTTTGGTAAAGCCCGAACCAATGAAGATGAATAAGTTGAAACTCAAATCTCTCCCACCAAATTTAAGGTATGAATTTTTGGGAGAAGATTCTACATATCCAGTGATTGTCAGCGCGAATCTGAATCAGGTTCAAACAACAAAATTGCTTGACAAGCTTCGACTGCATAGGAAGGTAATTGAGTATTCATTAGATGATATACGTGGTATTAACCCTTCTCTATGTATGCACAGAATTTTTTTGAAAGAAAATTACAAACCCTCCATAGAGTATCAACGCATGTTGAATCCCGTCATGAAGGAGGTGGTAAAAAAGGAGATCCTAAAGTTACTCGATACTGGGGTGATATACCTAATTTCTAATAGTGAATGAGCTAGCCCGGTTCACGTGGTTCCAATGAAAGGGGAAATAACAGCCGTAAGAAATAAGAACAATGAATTAATTCCAATGGAACGGTAATTGGGTGGCGCATGTGTATTGATTACCGAAAGTTAAATAAGGCCACCCATAGAGATCATTTTTCTCTCCCTTTTATTGATCAGATGCTTGAGTGATTGGCTACAAATTCTTATTTTAGTTTTCTTGATGATTTTTTAGAATTTTTCCAGATATCGATTCACCCTGAAGATCAAGAGAAGACTACTTTTACGTGTCCATATGGTACTTTCGCTTACAGGCGTATGCCTTTTGGTTTATGCAATGAGCCGGCCACTTTTCAATGATGCATGATGACCATTTTCTCTAATTTTATTGAAAACATTATGAATGTTTTTGTGGATGATTTTTCAATATATGGTTTTTCGTTTGATGATTGTTTATCTAATTTATTACGTGTTTTGGAGAGATGTGAGGAAGTGAATTTAGTCCTCAACTGGGAGAAATGCCACTTCATGGTTTAGGAGGGAATTGTCCCTGGACATCTCATCTCACAAAGAGGCACTGAAGTAGATAAGGCCAAGATAGAAGTCATTGAGAGATTACCTCCACCTACCTCCGTCAAAGCAATCCGTAATTTTTTAGGCCATGCTGTATTTTATCGTCATTTTATTAAAGATATTTCTAAAATTGGTAGGCCTCTCACGAATTTATTGGCTAAAGATGTTGTTTTTATTTTTGATAGGGACTATATTGAAGCTTTTGAGAAATTAAAGAATGCCCTTATTTCTGCTCCTATTATGCAACCACTAGATTGGATGTTGCCATATGAGTTGATGTGTGATGCAAGTGACCAAACTATGGGAGCAGTTTTGGGACAGTGAAAGAATAATAAGCTTCATGCCATTTACCATGCCAATAAAACTTTAGATGAAGCACAAATTAATTATGCGACGACTGAGAAGGAGCTTCTTGCCATTGTGTTTGCTTTAATAAATTTCGCTCCTATATTATTAATTCTAAAGTTATTGTTTTTATAGATCATGCGGTGATAAAATATTTGGTGAACAAAAAAGATGTAAAACCCATATTAATCAGATGGATATTGCTCTTGCAGGAGTTTGACATTGAAATAAAAGATAAGAAAGAAGTAGAGAATTTAGTGGTGGATCATCTATCTAGATTAACCAAGGAAAAAGATGTGGAGGAAAATTTAGAGATTAATGACTCTTTTCTAGAAGAATACCTTTTTGCTATTATGAGACAATAAACACCATGGTATGCAGACATTGTCAATTTTCTTGTATCCAACATTATGCCTCCTAATCTAACATCTCAGGGGAAAAAGAAATTTCGTTTGAATGTTAATCATTATTTCTGGGATGAACCATACTTGTATCGACAATGCGCATATAGTTTGTTCAGCAGATGTTTACTAGAGGAAGAGATACCCGACGTACTTTCTCACTGTCATTCCTCTCCTTATGGAGGACATGCCAGTGCGTCAAAGACGACATTCAAAATTCTTCAATCTAGATTTTATTGACCAATAATTTTCTGTTATGCTAGGAAATTTATTCAATCTTGCAATAAGTGCCAGAGAGCTGGAAATATTGGTAGAAGGGATGAACTTCCTCAACATGGTATTTTAGAGGTTGATATTTTTAATGTTTGGGGAATAGATTTTATGGGAGATTTTCCTACTTTGTGTGGAAAGAAATACATCCTCTTATGTGTTCATTATGTGTCTAAATGGGTAGAGGCATTTGCAGAAGCCACTAATGATTCACGTATTGTAGCTAGGATGTTTAAAAAGATAATTTTTCCTAGATTTGTTGTGCCCAGAGTTTTGATTAGTGATGGTGGCTCTCATTTTATTGAACATAGACTCGAGTCATTATTGAAGAAATACAGGGTACACCATAAGATTGCTACACCGTATCACCCGCAGGCAAGTGGATAGGCTGAAGTCTCTAACCGTGAGATAAAGAGGATTCTTGAAAAGACTGTATCAGGAGCAAGAAAAGATTGGGCACTGAAGCTTGATGATGCTCTTTGGGCTTACATGACAGCTTTCAAAATGCCTTTAGGTATGTCTCCTTTCCAACTTGTTTAAGTCTTGTCACTTACCCGTGGAACTTGAGCACAGAGCTTATTGGGCGACGAAAAGGCTGAATTATGACATTAAGAGCGTCGAAGAGAGAAGAAAATTCCAGTTGAATGAACTTGATGAAATCTGGACTTCTGCTTATGAGAGTGCCCAAATATATAAGGAGCGCACTAAAAAGTGGCATGATCAGCGAATTTCAGAGAAAGAATTTATTGAAGGAGAGAAAGTTTTATTGTTTAACTCACATCTCAGGTTATGTCCTCGCAAATTGAGAAGTCGACGGTCAGGTCCTTTTATTGTTCAGAAAGTATTCCCATATGGAGCAATAGAAATATCAAAGGAAGGACAGGAAAGCTTTAAAGTGAATGGTCAACGTTTGAAGCATTACTTCGAGCACGAACAAGTTGATGAAGATATGCACTTGATTTTATTTAATCCATCAGAACATCAATAAACTTTGCTATGGTCAAGCTAATGACCTTAAACTAGCGCTTTTAGGGAGGTATCTCAAATTTCTGACTTTTGTGATTCTTAGTTTTAGTTTTTAGATTTCTTTGAATTCTTAGGAATTTTTACAGCATGTTTTGATGAATTCTCATTGATTGAAAGTTTAATAATGAATTGTTTTATATGTAGAAATTTTTGGAGAATTTTTATACTAAGGAAAGGTAATTGGCGAAACAATCACGGGTGTAGCCGTAAATCAATCACATACCATGATTTTGATGACATTTTCTTTGTGAGTAAGGTAAATGTGATTTAAATGATAAAACATGACGGTATTTGATATTTGAGACTTATTTACCATGTAAAATGCTAATATTTATGATGTAATACAGTTTCCGGATTTTTCATAGTCATGTTTGCATATATTGATATAACTGTACAGGGTTTCGCTCACATTATAAAGGGAACTCTTGCAAAAAAAAAAAATTTGCTGAAATCTGTCATACTTGATTTTAAATGTTTATGCATATGCAACAACTTAAGTCTAGGGTGTCCCCATATATTTTACTTATCTTTGAGCTTTATAGGTATGTACTTTGAATGTTTATGATTTTTAAAGGTAATCAAATTTGTTTTTTCCTTAATTTTAAACTTATGAAACATTTTGAGTGATTGATTTGATAACTTAGGAAATTTTTGAAATTTCATGTAGACTTAAATTGTTGAGTAAATTCAATTCTAGTATTGATAAAATGTATATGTGAATTGTTATATGTTCATATGACACGTGCATAGTATCTTCATACTTGAAGTTTAATTTATCTATTTCTGCTTGATGGGAATTTTTATGAATAGAAAATTGGTGATATTTCTTTAAACTAAGATTTGCTCCAACTCCTCTGGTTGAGTGATCTGAGGTCATGAGTTATATTATACCACGAGTTGGTATACTTTAAGTCTGTTGCGATCAAGTATCGATAACGATTTAAATACTATGCCACTGATAGGCTTTCTCCAAAGAAAAAAAAAAGAGAATAAAAGCATAGAAAAAGAGAAAGTTGTAGGTTAAGTGGACAATTCCGTTGATCTTATGATTGAGACTATGAGTTAAATTATACTACTTTGTGGTATACTTTCAACAATGTTATGATGCTAACAGGAAAGGGTGTATAACCGTTCAAAGACCAAATTGCTCTAAAAATCTCTTACCTTTAACACCTCCAAGATTCTTGAAATAAATTTTTGTCTATTGAGTAAGATACATTTATTAAGTTGAAAGTATTTGATATTTAGTGTGTGAAGAATGAATACTATGACATGAATTATGAATTTTTATCTTTCTTGGATTGTAACCTCTCAGGAATTTATCTCTATTATGATTTTCTCTTGAATTACTTGAGTTTGAAAGGTTGATTACTTAATTTATGGACTAAGAATGTTACTATGGGTAAAAATAGTTGAGAAATTCTTATCTTTACATTCTTTATACATATCAGAATATTGCTTGAGGACAAACAAAGCTTTAAGTCTAGGGTATTTTAATGCATTGCATTTACATCATGTTTTTTCCTATGTTTTATATGATATCTAGGCTTAATTTTATGATTTTATACCGATTTTTAGTATTTTTACTTCACTTGGTATGGAATCTTCACTTTTCTTGGTTTTTTGTGAAAATGCAAGTAAAACGGCATAAAATTGATAGATTTCATGAGTTTTAAAGCCATATCATGATTACCGAGGAAATTTCAAGGTCGCATGTCAAATTTGGGGCAAAAACAGTGATAGACGCGACTTTCACGGCCGCAGCCGTGAGCTTTTTAGTCGGCAGTGAGTTTCACATTCGAATGGTGAAAATGTGGCTAAGTAAAGAAGTTCCCAGAAACATTCACGGGTAAGGCCGTGAATCCTTCACAGGCCATGAATCTTTATGTGTACACAAGATTTTATTCATAGAAACATTTACAGCCGCAGCCGTAAACTGTTTATGGGCCATGAGTTTTTCCGCCTTCTCGAGTTTTTCACTCAATTCGACTCCAAATCGAACCAGAATTGAACCAAACTCTCTAGAATTCTTCCTTGATGGGTTCTTGACAGATTAAACTATAAAAGGAGGGATTTTTGGAGGGCAAAAGAGGACTTTTTGGATGAACACAATTAGAGGCGGCTGCTAGGGCGAAAACTTGGTTCTAGGGCAAAACTCCAGTGTGAATTCACGTAAAAGGGAGAATTGATCACTTCCTCTTCGTTTCCAGATTGAGGGGAAGCTTTTCTAATTACTTTCTTAGTGAATTCTTGTACTTTTGATAGGATTCAATGGAAGTTTTATTCATATACATGCTGTTAACATTTATCATGAACGAGTAAAATTTATTTTGGGATTTGGGATGTAGCCCACTAACATTTAAGGATCTAAATCTATAACTTCATTCTTTGTTAAGATATTTTATAGTATTAATTTGATTAGAAGTGTGTTATTTACGTGATTTACTCTAGCCAAGTATAGTTGCATCTTAGACATTACGAGAGAAGGACCGGGAGGTGAATTGCGACGTCAGAAACATTCTATTCAAACCTACGAATCCAATCACGAGAGTAGTTTGGATTCGTTTGAAGGATTTCAAGGTTTTTCATAGAACTTAATGGATCTAATTACGTTAATTGTCACGAGAGTAGGGAATTAACATAATTAGGTACCGGATTATGCTTCAGATGAGGTAATTTGTACCTTAGGAAAAGCCCCTTTCATTACTATGTTATTCTTTTCAAAGGTTAACTTTTATTAAATTCATACTTGTCAGTGTGGTGAAACCCTGAGTCCCGATCTTCTAAAACCTGATTTTTCCCAGAATGTTACTTCTGTTTCTTTTCGTGCTTAGAGTCTAAACAAAAATCACGATTTGATTCGCCTAGATTTAAGCAAGTCGTATAATCGGTACTTGACCGCCAGATCCTCGTTAGGAATAATCTTTATTTTATTACTTCGATAAATCCATGCACTTGTGGACGCATCACAATATAGGCATGCAATCCTATGGTGGAATAAAACAAAAGCAGTAAAGGCATGCTGAAGCAGAAATAGTAAATATTATGTAATCAAAGCCCCATAATGTTGGGGTATGCCCTTAAGGCTAATGTTTGAGGCCTGTGGGAATGTATCTGTATCATGTAATAAACTCTTAAGTTTATAAAGGCATGGTTGTTATTCAGTTAGCTACATTGTCTGCTGCAATATATGTTCTTCTGAATAATGTCTCAAAGCTGTTCAGCTGGGCTGACAAGCTATTATGTCCTTAGTCGATATATCTTGGTGAACATGAGACAGCCTTGATATGGTTAAGACTAATATGTGTTCTAATCTTATAGGATGCTTCGAGCATGGAATAAGATGTAGACTCATGGGTACATTGGATGTACTGGACAGACCCTACGAGGATGTTCAATTGTTTGTCACAATGTGAATATTCCTTGGATATGACAAGTGGCACATTTCCTCTGACTTGAGATCACTTGTGTTTTCTAAATGATGATTGTCATTGTTTTGAGGTAGTTCAATATCATTTGAAACATAATGATTATAGACTATCTTGGATGGTGAGCTTGAGTCAGGTTAGAGCACTAGTGATAGACATAGGATTGCCGTCTCCTTATTGAAGGAGTGTGATGTTCTAAAGGGGCCCCCTGGATGAGATGATTGAGAGAGTGTATGGCCATACCCAGGTGACAGTGTTCATCTGATCTAATCATGCTCATCATATTGGAGCTACAAGCTTGACAGGCTTGTCCAATAAGAACATCCAGTGGCAAAGGAAATATGTATGCTTTGTGAATTGATTCACACTTGTGCTGTTTTTGGGTGAAGTCTTGGAAGACTCTTTCCTTTATATCGGGAGACAGTGATGTGTTGCTAGATACCCCTCACTGGTCGTGATAACGTGAGTTATCGTTACCGACATTTAAAGGAAACCCTCAGGGTCGCACAATTTGATGATATGGCTTACTTAAGTCAGATCGTGTGGACTGAATTGTTTGGGTTCAGTTTAATGGGATTAAATCTCTGATTGTGAGTGAGATCTGGTCTGATCATGTTTGATTGATTAGGGCTTGAGATCGGTAAGCTTCGATCGAGAGAATGAATGCTAGATCAGTCAGATCAGAAGCATTGAGAGATTGACGGTCAGATTGAGAGCCTTAGGGTTTATTTTGATCTGCACTCATTTCTTGGTTTATTTGGTTAGCGGACCAAATCGCTTTGAACCAGCTCTTGAATGAGCGCATGGTTCAATGCTGATGTGGCATTTGCGATTGGGGTGAATCCTAAGATCGCACGTAGAGATGTGGCATGCTATTTTTGGATAGCACCTCTCGAACGTTGCCATGATCTCACGTCGCTCCTCTTTGGTCTCTTCACGCCTTTCTCGCCTCTTGGGGTTGGCCAGGTGTGGCATTCTCGTGTGGAGAAAGTCCAAGGCGACAAGAGAAAAACGCCAAGAAGAAATCTCTCCTTTCCCTTTGCAATCGATCAAAGACACTCTTGGAGTCTTGCTAGCACAAGGAGCACCAAGATAGTAAGCGCTTCCTCATCTTGTGTGCGCGTCCTAAGGAGGAGATCTTCGTTGCTCTCTTAGATCCAAGGCGTCATCTTCAAATGGCATTGGTATGAATCGCATCTTTCATTCAATCATAGTTTTAAGTTGATCATTCAATCATACATGCGATCCTTAACCCTACTTCCGCCCATGCAAAGTTTTAAAGTGCATGGTATTAGGGTTTGCGCTCCCCCTAGAAGGGGACCCCCCGCTATAAGGGGTACTTACAATTGGTATCAGAGCCAGCGTTATGATGTATGTTTGTTATGATTGCTTCTTTGTGATCCATGGTTGCGCATCCTATGAATAGATCTAATAACATGCGGTAAACTACATGCTAGCTTAAGGTCTTTGATGTATGTTTATGTGTTACGCATGTATGATGCCTTGGCGCTTGCTTTAGAGTTTTTATCAAAAACTTATATCTCTTGCGCGTATCACCTTAGATCTAAGCCGCCTACTGTAAACCCTTAGACGGGTTATTAGGGTTGAAGTCACCCCCTAGGTTAGATCCAGAATGTCTGATCAGATCATCTGACAACCTGAATGGGTCGATCAGATAGCACCTTGGCGCAAGCCTATGGTGGCTATAGGTCGACTGCAGACAGGTGTGTAGCGATGTCTGATTGTGACGATTAATGAACGCACCTGAGTTAGGCCCGGGGTCACGCCCGTTTGCCAGACCTCAGTGTGGTTGTTCAGCCCTGGCGCATGCATAGTTGACCTTATGGTCGACGCAAGTCAGTTAGGACTTGGTGCATGCAAGGGCAGTGGATCTGACTAGGTTGGATGAGTGGATCCCTAGTAATGGACCGTTGTAAGGTTGTAGGGGAAATAAGGAAAAATTAAAATTGATCCTATGGGGTTTCCGAAAATTTTAATTTTTATGGATCACGTGGTTCTTGATTGATGCATATGTTTGTCTATTTAGTCTTATGTGGGCTGCCCATATTAATTGTGTGCTGTGCTGGGGCCTGCGTGCCTGTATTAAAATTGTAAATTAATTATTGTGATCTGCGCATCACTGTGTTTTAATTTATAAATGTAAGTGACCTGCGTGTCACTCTTGTCTAGATAGTTAAATTTGTAATTTAATTAGACAAGAGCACAGTGCACACTTGGCAGAGGCGCATGCAGCAAGTGGCTGGACCAGGTGGGAGGTCTAGGGTTCGACCCTAGGACCAGGCGCATTTTCCCTGGTGGGCGCACCTGTGCTGTAATTGGCGCTTGGGCCCAGGTTTGGGCCAGATGAGCAGCAAAAGACCCATGAAGAGCAAATGAAGACTTAAGTTAGCTTAAGGTCTTCTAGGGCTATGGGCTTTTACCACATAAGATACATGCTTTCTTTTATTGCTTAATATTAGAATTGCATGATTAAATTATCTTCTGCTATCACCATAGGAATTGCATGATAGGCAAGAAGATAAAAGACCGTTAAAATCCAACGCTTAAATATCAAGCTCGTAAGCCTTCTGACGCGAAACCTCACTGTTCTGATTATCGTTGGAGCCGTGTTGTACCCACTCAGTGGGCACGTCCATCTATCTTCAGACGGTGCGGGATTACACCTGCGTGTTACAGAGTAGGGATTTATCCCTTCTCGTTGCTCAGCATAACACGTGGTGGTCCAGGGAGTAGGTCGGGTCAGCTTGACCATGTAGGCTACATATGTGGCGCATATGGTAGCACATGGAGGCAGCCATCTGTGGGGTCAGAGATTGTGTTGTACCAACTCAGTTGGCACAGTCTGCTGGACTACCCGGATGAAGGGGAATCGCACGGGTTGGCGATCGGCAAGGACTGCCTACCAGAAACTAGTGCTTGTACTCTCTGTGCATCTTATCTCGCCTGAGCGGGACGCGGAGACCAAGTATGAAATCTGGATCCCATCTCACTAAAAGAGTTCTACTCTTTCGGGCTGTTTTGCTGGATTTTTCACGCCTGATAAAATAGTGAGAAAAAGAATCTTTCTTAAGTCCTGATTGATTCTTATACATTGATACTGACCTTGCTGTTCTTGCATTGTTGTAGATACCTACAGCAACGAACACCATGAACTTCAATGTGCGATCCCTACTGGAAAGGGAGAAGTTTGCTGGGCCGAACTTCTCTGACTGGTTTGGACACCTTAAGATTGTTCTTAAGGCAGAGAGGAAACTGTATGTCCTCGAGACGGCGATACCGCCGCAGCCCGCTCCGAACGCCGCAAGGGCGGTTCGGGAAGCCTATGAAAAGCACGTCAATGATAGCATTGATGTCGCTTGCCTGATGCTAGCGTCTATGACGCCACCGCTGCAGCGTCAGCATGAGGACATGTCGGCTATAGACATGATCACAAACCTCAAGATGCTGTATGCTGCACAGGCAAGGACTGAGCGCTACAATTTGACAAAGCTCTTCTTTCAGAGCAAACTGGCTGAAGGGAGCCCAGTGGGAGCTCACGTGCTCAAGATGATTGGGCACAAGGAGGCTCTAGAGAAACTGGGGCATACCATCAACCAGGAGCTTGCTGTGGATATTATTCTGCAGTCTCTCCCGCCTTCATTCGACGCGTTCATTATTAATTTTAATATGAACAAAATCGATTGTACTCCGGCAGAGCTGCTGAATATGCTCTTGACCACTGAGGAAACTCTGAAGGGTAAGCCTTCAACCTCTGTCTTGATGGTTCCTTCCAGGAACAAGAAGAAGGGGAAGAAGGGCAAGGCCACTGTCAAGAGCTACAGCAAGGCTCTGAAGCAAAAGGTGAAGCGGTCCAAGGAATACAGGTGTTTCCACTGTGGCCAGCTGGGTCACTGGAAAAAGGACTGTAAAGCGCTCCAAGGAGATAAGAGGGGAAGCTTTGCTTCTGGCTCAGGTATATTCGTGACTGAGGTCATGTTTTCTTCTTCTATATCATGGGTGTTGGACACTGCATGTGGAGTTCACATTTGTTCAAATGTACAGGAACTCAAGAGAAGAAGGCAGGTGGGACAGCATGAGGTGGACCTACGAGTTGGAAACGGGGCACGGGTTGCTGCTGTTGCTGTAGGAGACTACTTTATTTCTTTACCATCTGGACTTGTATTGGAACTAAACAGTTGTTACTTTGTTCCCAGTATAACTAAAAATATTATCTCCATTCCTGCTCTTGTCAGGAAGGGATTTTCCTTTGAATGCAATATTTCAAAGTGTGTTTTGTCATATGATAATATTGTTTATGCAACTGGTTCAATTAATAATGGGTTATTCATGTTGGACATGAAAAGTTCTATACAAAATGTTGATATTAAGAAAGCCAAGTTTGCTGATGACAGCACCTTGCTATGGCATAGTCGTTTGGGCCATATTAACGAGAAACGCATTAAGCGGTTGCATGATAATGGACTGCTGGGATCTTTCTCCTACAAGGGGATTGATACATGCAAAGCTTGTTTAATGGGTAAAATGGCGAAGTCACCTTTTCCTCACAAAGGTCAAAGGGCTTCAGGTTTACTTGACCTTATACACAGTGATGTGTGTGGGCCTTTTAGTAAACATGCCAGAGGTGGCTATCAGTACTTCATTACCTTTACTGATGATTTCAGTAGATATGGGTATGTCTATTTAATGAGACATAAAAGTGAATCTTTTGACAAGTTCAAAGAGTTCAAAAATGAAGTACAAAATCAGCTAGGCCGAAATATCAAGGCACTTCGTTCTGATCGAGGTGGTGAATACCTAAGTCATGCATTTACTGACTATCTAAGGGAGTGTGGGATTATCTCACAGCTCACTCCACCAGGAACACCGCAATGGAATGGTGTGTCCGAGAGGAGAAATAGAACGTTACTTGATATGGTTCGTTCTATGATGAGTCAGGCTACTCTTCCTTACTCCTTTTG
Organism: Costus lasius; assembly: GCA_027563935.2. Lineage (NCBI taxonomy): Eukaryota > Viridiplantae > Streptophyta > Magnoliopsida > Zingiberales > Costaceae > Costus > Costus lasius. The sequence continues at coordinate 73,157,535 of CM050447.1, read as the reverse complement.
GGGTTTTGCACTGGAAACAGCTGCAAAGGTACTAAACCGAGTGCCATCCAAGGCAGTTTCAAAGACGCCATATGAATTATGGTATGGGAAACAGCCAAGCTTGACATTTATCAGGATCTGGGGTTGCGAGGCTTATGTCAAAAAGCTCGCCTCTGGGAAACTAGAGAGCAGATCTGACAAATGTATCTTTGTCGGTTACCCTAAGGAAACTAAGGGTTATTATTTCTTCGATCCCAAGGAGAACAAGGTTTTTGTTGCTCGGACGGCCATATTTCTTGAGAAGGAGTTTCTTCTGCAAGAGGCCAGTGGGAGAGAAATAAAGCTGGATGAGAATCCAGACGAAGGACAAAGTAGTCAAGCACAGTTGGATGAGCCTGAGCCGGTAGAACAGGTTATTGAACAACCTGAGGCTCAGATATCACGGGAACCGCGAAGATCGGGAAGGATTCGTCGACAGCCTGAGCGCTATGACGGAGTCTACATCATTGACAATGATGAACCCCTTACTTATGCGGATGCGGTCAGTGGACCGGAGTCAGCGAGATGGCTTGAAGCTATGCGCGCCGAGATGGACTCCATGTCAGATAACCAAGTTTGGGATTTGGTTGATCCGCCTCCGGGAGTTATCCCTATAGGCTGTAAATGGATCTTCAAGAAGAAGATTGACATGGATGGTAACGTGGTTACCTATAAAGGCAGGCTAGTTGCGAAAGGTTTCAAACAAATCTATGGTATAGATTATGATGAAACTTTTTCACCAGTAGCCATGTTTAAGTCTATTCGGATTCTTTTCGCGATAGCTGCATATTACGATTATGAGATTTGGCAAATGGATGTGAAAACAGCTTTCCTTAATGGAAATCTGGATGAGGATGTGTATATGACACAACCAGAAGGTTTCACTAATCCAGCAGATCGTCATAAGATATGCAAGTTAAAGAAGTCTATTTATGGACTTAAACAAGCATCGAGAAGCTGGAATATTCGTTTTGATGAATCAGTTACTGAATTTGGTTTCATCAAGAACGATGATGACCCGTGTGTGTATAAGAGGTTTAGTGGGAGCGTGATTACTTTCCTAGTCCTCTACGTCGATGACATCTTGATCATTGGAAACGACATTCCTGAAATGCATGCTGTTAAGGCATGGCTGAGGAAATGTTTCCAGATGAAAGATTTAGGAGAAGCAGCCTATGTGTTAGGTGTGAAGATCTACAGGGATAGATCTAAGAGGCTTCTCGGGCTGTGCCAGAGTACTTACATCGATAAGGTCCTGGAGAGATTTCATTTAGAGAATTCTAAACGAGGATATCTTCCAGTCAGACATGGTCTGAATCTTTCGAAGAGTCAGTGTCCACAAACACAGACTGAGAAAGATGAAATGGACAATACGCCTTATGCTTCGGCTATTGGATCCATTATGTATGCGATGTTGTGTACTCGCCCAGACGTCGCTTACGGGTTAAGCGTGACCAGTCGTTACCAGAGTAATCCAGGTATGGCGCACTGGATTGCAGTCAAGAACATTTTAAAATATCTGCGGAGGACCAAAGATATGTTCTTGATATATGGTGGTCAGGAAGAACTCAGTATTGAAGGATATACTGACGCTTCGTTCCAGTCTGACCAGGATGATTTCCGATCGCAATCAGGCTATGTTTTTAGCTTGAATGGAGGTGCAGTGGTGTGGAAAAGTTTCAAACAGTCAACTGTTGCTGATTCCACAACAGAAGCCGAGTATGTTGCAGCCTCGGAAGCATCCAAGGAGGCAGTGTGGATTCGTAAGTTCGTGAGAGAACTTGGTGTTGTTCCTTCGAGTGCAGATCCTTTGGTTATCTTTTGTGATAACACTGGAGCAATCGCACAAGCAAAGGAACCACGGTCGCACCAGAAGTCCAAGCACATACAGAGACGGTTTCATTTGATCAGGGAGATCATAGATCGTGGCGAGATCAAAGTATGCAAGGTTCATATAGATGACAATCTGGCAGACCCGCTTACCAAGCCTCTGGCGCAGCAGAAGCATGAGAAGCACTGTAATAATATGGGTTTGAGATTTCTCAACCATTAGATTAAGTGCAAGTGGGAGATTGTTGGGGTATGCCCTTAAGGCTAATGTTTGAGGCCTGTGGGAATGTATCTGTATCATGTAATAAACTCTTAAGTTTATAAAGGCATGGTTGTTATTCAGTTAGCTACATTGTCTGCTGCAATATATGTTCTTCTGAATAATGTCTCAAAGCTGTTCAGCTGGGCTGACAAGCTATTATGTCCTTAGTCGATATATCTTGGTGAACATGAGACAGCCTTGATATGGTTAAGACTAATATGTGTTCTAATCTTATAGGATGCTTCGAGCATGGAATAAGATGTAGACTCATGGGTACATTGGATGTACTGGACAGACCCTACGAGGATGTTCAATTGTTTGTCACAATGTGAATATTCCTTGGATATGACAAGTGGCACATTTCCTCTGACTTGAGATCACTTGTGTTTTCTAAATGATGATTGTCATTGTTTTGAGGTAGTTCAATATCATTTGAAACATAATGATTATAGACTATCTTGGATGGTGAGCTTGAGTCAGGTTAGAGCACTAGTGATAGACATAGGATTGCCGTCTCCTTATTGAAGGAGTGTGATGTTCTAAAGGGGCCCCCTGGATGAGATGATTGAGAGAGTGTATGGCCATACCCAGGTGACAGTGTTCATCTGATCTAATCATGCTCATCATATTGGAGCTACAAGCTTGACAGGCTTGTCCAATAAGAACATCCAGTGGCAAAGGAAATATGTATGCTTTGTGAATTGATTCACACTTGTGCTGTTTTTGGGTGAAGTCTTGGAAGACTCTTTCCTTTATATCGGGAGACAGTGATGTGTTGCTAGATACCCCTCACTGGTCGTGATAACGTGAGTTATCGTTACCGACATTTAAAGGAAACCCTCAGGGTCGCACAATTTGATGATATGGCTTACTTAAGTCAGATCGTGTGGACTGAATTGTTTGGGTTCAGTTTAATGGGATTAAATCTCTGATTGTGAGTGAGATCTGGTCTGATCATGTTTGATTGATTAGGGCTTGAGATCGGTAAGCTTCGATCGAGAGAATGAATGCTAGATCAGTCAGATCAGAAGCATTGAGAGATTGACGGTCAGATTGAGAGCCTTAGGGTTTATTTTGATCTGCACTCATTTCTTGGTTTATTTGGTTAGCGGACCAAATCGCTTTGAACCAGCTCTTGAATGAGCGCATGGTTCAATGCTGATGTGGCATTTGCGATTGGGGTGAATCCTAAGATCGCACGTAGAGATGTGGCATGCTATTTTTGGATAGCACCTCTCGAACGTTGCCATGATCTCACGTCGCTCCTCTTTGGTCTCTTCACGCCTTTCTCGCCTCTTGGGGTTGGCCAGGTGTGGCATTCTCGTGTGGAGAAAGTCCAAGGCGACAAGAGAAAAACGCCAAGAAGAAATCTCTCCTTTCCCTTTGCAATCGATCAAAGACACTCTTGGAGTCTTGCTAGCACAAGGAGCACCAAGATAGTAAGCGCTTCCTCATCTTGTGTGCGCGTCCTAAGGAGGAGATCTTCGTTGCTCTCTTAGATCCAAGGCGTCATCTTCAAATGGCATTGGTATGAATCGCATCTTTCATTCAATCATAGTTTTAAGTTGATCATTCAATCATACATGCGATCCTTAACCCTACTTCCGCCCATGCAAAGTTTTAAAGTGCATGGTATTAGGGTTTGCGCTCCCCCTAGAAGGGGACCCCCCGCTATAAGGGGTACTTACACATAACACGGGCAACAAGCCCCTAGACTAGTCCTAGCCACCTAGCACTACCAAGGGCTTTGAGCCATGGGCTCATGCCAACAAGTCCTTAGCTCATCCCTAAGTGCCCTAAGGGCTCTACTCCAAGGCCATGAGGTGCGCCACCTAGGTTTTCAGCTCCATGGGTCAGCTCACGAACCCTAAAGGCACCATCCAAGAAACCCTAGCTACCCTTTAGGTTCAGCCAGCCTGAGTCTTCTCCAGAAGCTAACTCGCAAACCCTAGGCTCCTCCTAGGGTTCGGCCAACTTATATCTCCACCTGGAAGCTAGCTCGCAAACCCCAAACTCCTTCCAGGGTTTGGCCAATCATCCATGTGCCACCTTCTCAAGGTGTCCCACCATACTTGTTAGATGCGCCACTTCCCTTGCAAGGGGCGCGACCACAAGGTGTGCCCCTTCGCTTGGAAGTGTCATCAGACAAGTAGAGGTGTTGTTCTTCCCTTGTTCAGCTCTTGAATATAAGAAGCACCCCTAAGGGCCTTCTGTTGTGTCCACAAGTGCACGGATACTCGAAGTAATAAAAAGTTATCGAACCATAGAGACTTTGTTTTTAAATACCAACGAATTGATTTCTCACTAGCTAAACAAATCGAGTATGATGAAAGTAATCAATCGAACGGTATACGAAAAATCAGAGAGAAAGAATTGGGATTAGGGGTTTATCCACCTTAATATCTATGACTAGATATAATTAAGTGTTTATCAATTTATTCTTGTTATGGTAAAGATGTAGCTTATTTAATAAAGAAATTAACTCGCTCTCACGCAGTCAAATTACAAAGAACAACCCTCACTCTCGTGCAGGATTTATTCAATATTTAATATAAGTAAACTTTAACAGAGAGATTAAGAATCACTCTCATGCATTCCATCTCAATATCAAAATCTCAAGCAAAACTAAGTATTCTTATACCTTAGTTTCATAGGTTTTACTTAAGGTTTTCAAACAATCCAATATCTATCTCTAGCATATTTTCATGTCTAACTCAATAATATTTCCTAGATCAAAACATTAACAAGAATTAAACTACAAAAATCTAGAAATAAGAACAAACATAATTTCTTACGATAAGTTCCTAAATCTCAATTTTAGGGTTCTAAGTTTTGCAAATCACTTTTCAGTCCATATCACAAAACTCTAACACATGTTAATGATTGAAACTAGAAAAGATTAAAGACATCAATCTCTTAAGTAAAATTACCATACCAAAAATATCCTGATGAAATAAAGATCATCTAGTCATTAAGAAATTAAGGGGATTACACCCTTTGTCCCAAAAAGAAGGTTTAAGCTAGCATGATTGAAGGATTAAAGTAAAACATTGTTTAGATTGATCAGAAATTGAAAGAAAATGAGAAATTTTACTAAACAGGGTTGTAATAAAAATTACAGCCTGTAATTAGCTCTCAAACTCGATGAACAGTGGTGGTGCCCACAAATTCTTTGATTTCTCCTTCGATCGATCTCCTTTCTCTCTGAAACTTCTGGTGTATGTTCGCCTCCTTCAGGCGAAGCCTCCTTTCAAATTCTGTGGCCAAAGGTGGTCTGTACGCTGGGAATCGACAAACCCTAAGGCGACGCTGGTTCTCTGAAATTCTCTGTGTACAGTTGATAAAAATTCGTCCTTTTGCTTCGAAAATCTCCCCTTCTTTTGTCTGGCCATTCCCCATTTTTTGGATCTTGAAATGGTGGTCTAAAACTCGAGAAATCTTCTTCGCAAGAAATCCGCGGAAGAATTGGGTAAGTCGCGGAAATCTGGGTTTCAATTACGGTACCGTGAAGAATGTTACGGTACTGCCGTAATTACTTTAGAAGTTACTGTAGGGAAATGGCCCGCAATTACGACACTGTAAAATTCATTACAGTAGTGTCATAATCTTCTCAATTGTTTCTGAAAGTCTCTGTATGAAAATTGCCCGATATTACGGCACCGTAAAATACATTACTGTAGTGCCATAATTTTCCAAAAAGTTTCTGCGGGAAGCGGCCATGAAAATCATTACAGTAGTGCCATATTTGCATATTACGGCTGTAAAATTCATTACAGCACTGCCGTAATTTCTCTAGAAAACTCGGTTTGACTTGAAATTTGGTGTGTAAACTCCTCGTGATGATAAAAATCCATATATGTATTAAAATTGCTTAAAAACCTATCAGAATGATGTCTTTTTACCTGAAATTAATTAAAAACCAAGAAAGGTGTAGATTCCAAAGTATTGGATAAATAAGGTATAAAAATAAGCAAAAGAGTACAATTATGATCCCAAAAGACTAGTTAATAAGCATGAAAATTACTATGAAATATAGAGTCATCACCTTCTCATTCTCGGCTAAGAGAGAAAATAGCCCCTTACCAAGGTTTGGTGTGCTAACCATCTTGATCAGCCCATGAACCATTAGATGCGCCACTAGGCAGTCCCAATTAGCATCATGGTTCGGCCAAACAAGTTGATCAGCCCCCTTAGGATGCTCAACCTTCACCATCAGCCTTTGAACCATTGATGCACCACTAGGAGAACCTAGAAGCCTTCATGGTTTGGCTAATGATGTAGGTCAGCCCCTTAGCGTGAGCCACCTTCATCCCCAGCCCTTGAACCCTTGATGCACCACTAGGAAACCCTAGAAGGCCTCATGGTTCGGCTAGAGATGAAGATCAGCCCCCTTACTTGGTTTGGTTGCACCATCTCCTTTGAGTAGCCCTCTTCCCTCAAGTGCACCATCTAGGTTTCCCTAGAATCTATCACAAAAAATACTAAAAACAAAAACAAAAGGCTTAGTCTAGCAATACTATCAATTATATCAATATCAACAAAACCAGGGTCCCCGGCAACGGCGCCAAAAACTTATTGTAGCCCGCAAGTGCACGGATACTTCGAAGTAATAAAAGATATCGAACCACAGAGACCTTGTTGTTAAGTACCGATGAATTGAGTTTTCACTAGCTAAACAAATTGAATAATGATGCAAACGATCAGAAAGTGCACGGAAAAATATCAGAGAAGAAAACTGGGACTAGGGGTTCATCCACCTTAATTCTAATGACTAGAAGGAAATAAAGACTGTCAGTCAAATTTTATCATGATAAAGATTTAATTTACTTCATAAAAGGATCATCTCGCTCTCGCGCAGACAATCATACAAAAGAGCAATCCTCACTCTTGTGCAAGATCTATCCAATGCTGCAAATAAGTAAATCATTGAACAAAGAACTCAAGGATCACTCTCGTGCATCTGAATTCTAAGTTAAACATCTCATGTGGAAACTCAAAGATCACTCTCATGCATCCTGAAACTCATCACAAGTTCTACTTAAGGTTCTCCGGTGATCAGAAATTTAATCTCTTACAATTTCAAATCAAACCTAACACATTAACTCAACCCAAAGAATCAGAAAATCAACATGGCAATAATTCACTAAAAATCAGAATTCAAAGAACAAACCTAATCTCTTATGATAAGTTCCAAACTCAATGATTTTTAGTGTTCCAAATTTCACAATCAACCTCTCAGTCTATTTTGCAAAACTCTAAAGCATGCTGATATTTATAAAACTAAGGAGAATTAAAGGAAAGTCATCACATAAGCAGAATTATCATAACAAAATTATGATGACAAAAATAATCTAAATATCTATTAGAAAGAAATATCCATTGCAAATGACTTATCCAATATTATTCAAATATCCATTACAAAAAAAATATCAATTACAAATTGTCCTCTGTATGCACATTCTATGAAGCTGCATCCAAGCACCGCATCAAACATATAATTTAGTTTACATATCTTAGATTTTACTATATAAGTATCTAGTTAAGTATATATTAAATACTAACAAAAAAGGATGCAGTAGCTCTCATCATCATGGCAGTATATGAAATATATGAAAAAGCAGGAGAGGTTGGCCTACCAGGGATCGTGAATATTACTTGAGATTCCTACAAGCAAATCCCGACGAAGATATATATGAGAGTCATTAAGAGTAAGGAGCAAGAGGAGTATTAATTGTTGAAATGGATGTCTTGGTTGCATTTTTGCTTTTGTTTCATCTTTCTAACACACTCTCCTATCTTTTCTCTTTTCGCCCTTTCTTGCATATTAGATTTTTTATGGTAATATTGTGTGTGTGTGTGGGGGGGGGGGGGGGGGAGGCCTTATATCACTGCTATCATCTTTATTCTTTACATCTTACACTTCATTGCGCAATATCTCCTCAAATTCTAAAGTGAGTCCATCCAATACTTTTCTATCTTTTCAAGTCTATTTATCGAGAACAAACTTCTATTTTCAATTCTTGATGCCATGTGACATGCAAGTGTATATCGATTCCAAAATTTCCATTCCATCTACATCTAGGTTGACCAGGAAAATATTTGAACTATATTCTTCCCGAGCATATTTGGTCCACCTCTTTAATGAATATTGATCTGGTATTTTTCATCACAATGTGGGACGCAAGCATTTTCAAAACATGCATATATAGGATTCCACTACATTCAAACTTCTTGCATGTATAATTAACAATTAGACATGATGGAGTGTAAATGACAAATTTGTCTCCACCTCCCACTGTAGTTATCATATATGTCATGGTGATTTCATCTAAACTCTTCAAGATAAAACAATAATCTAATTGACCCATAAACTCTTGTTCAAACTCTTTATAGATGGTTGTAGTGTACTATCCGCTTGCATGTTTTAGCATACGCATATTGTCATATTGTAGACTTTCAGTATTGTTCCTGGACTTAAAATCTACTTTTGTTTCTTTCTCATAGAAAAAGTTGAATTTTTATCATATTATTATAAAAAATCAAATATGGATATTTTTTTTCTTGAAAAAGTTTTTGAAATAACAATTCATGATTTTACTTCTTTGTGTTGTTATCATATCTTCACAAAAAGTCTCAATACGATAATAGATAACCTATTTTGAACGCAATCTGTAGAAGTTTACAGTCCAAGAATTTTCATATAAATCATACTTATTCAATAAGTCCTGCCATATCCCCTCAAAAGATTTCACACTGCAACGCTCATATATACAAGACTTGAAATGGTGAGCAACAAATACTAGGAAATTATAGAGGACTTAGGACAGATATGTGAGGGTATTCTGAAAAATGTGCCACAAACAGAGTCGATATGAGCTATTTGGCAAAACAATTTGTATGGCTTTGACAATAGCAGCCAATTGATCTGTAAAAATAGTTATAGGCTGCTTTGTGGACATTGCTTGTAAAAATATTAAAAATAGCTGAATAAATAATTTTGTTGACTCATCGTACAAGAGTGCATCGCCAAAAATAATAGTTTATTTGTGGTGATTTAGCCCAACAATGGGAGTAAAGTGTATGTCATACTCGTTGGTTTGAAAAGTGGTATCAAAACAAATAATATCCCCAAAATAGGCATAACCTGTAATAACTTTATCATCTGCCCAAAAAAATTAGTTATTCCTCCCATTTTCTAAACTTCAATAGCATAAAAAAAAAAGAATAGATCAACAGATTGCTTGTCTTATAAGTACTTCATAATACCACAAGCTTATTTACCATCCAATATTTTTCTTCTGCGTTTCTAGATATATCTAGTGCTATCATCTCTTATGAAACCAACTTTATTATTATTTATTCCTAACTAAAAATTATCATAAACACTATGTGCTTTCATCCCAACGTTTGCCATTTTATCAATAAGAACTTATTGAAATGGTAAAATTTTTTCTGTGAGATATAAGCATGTGTAATTTATTAGGATTTGTCATTAGATGATTATGGTTTACCTCAACTCTAGTTAATATCCAAACATCATTGAGGTCAATATTAAATTTCACCTAGGCCATGTAGTTTGTTGCTATCTCCGGTTATGGTTTATTTGTGATATGAGTTCTACAAATCTATCTTAACTCTTACTTACTATAAGTAAACTTTTTTATTCTCAAACTGTCATCTTTTCTCCTCTCAACATGATACTCTTTGATACTAAAACCCACCCTTATAGCATAATCATTATAAAATTTATAGGCATCATCTTTACTTGTAAAGGTCATACCAACCATAGGAACTACAAAGGAGCAACACAGTCTCTCATTTATATCTAATGCAACAAGGTCAATTTCTTCCTCTTCATGTACAAACGAAAAATATTCAATTTCCTCCTCTTCCTCTCTTATAGATATATCAACTTTAATTCCTTCCTCTTCCTTTTCCACTTCCACATTGTTCGGGTCAAACTCTAGTTTAAGTTCAAGTTCTTCACTACATGCCCACTCCTGATCATTGCATGTTACCCTAATTTTTGCTTTGTCTATAATGTCAAAGTAGTTATCTATGTTCAATAAAAATATTGCGAATAAAAGAAAAAATAAGTACTATCAACAATAAAAGATGGGCTATCTACATTAAATAAAAACTTTAGTGGATCTATCCACTGTAAACTAGGTTTTATCTATAATAGCATAATCTCTATCCACAATAAGGTAGAGCATATCCACGATATCATAACTATATATACGGTAGCATAGAGCATATCTACTATAATATAGAGTCTATCCACTACAAAATAGACTTTATCTACCATAGGATAAGCTCTATCCACACTAAGGTAGAGCCAATCCATGGTAGGATAGACTCTGTCTACTATAAAATAGCCCCTCTCTACGATAGTATAACTTCTATCTACCATAGGATAAGCTCTATCCATGCTAAGGAAGAGCTCATTCACGATAGGATAGACTCTATCTACTATAAAATATAGTCTATCCATGATAGCATGACTCTATCCACCATAGGATAAGCTCTATCCACGCTAAGGTAGAGACCATCCACAATAGGATAGACTTTGTCTACGATAAAAATGAGCCCACGACTCTATCAACCATAGGATAAGCTTTATCCATGCTAAGGAAGCGTCTATCCATGATAGGATAGACACTGTCAACTATAAAATAGAGTCTATCCATGATAGCATGACACTATCCACTATAGGATAAGCTCTATCCACACTAAAGTATAGCTCATCTACGGTAGAATAAACTCTATCAACTATAAAATAGAGCCTATGAATAATAGCATAACTCTATTTACTATAGGATAAACCCTATCTACACTAAGGTAGAGCCCATCCACGATAGGATAGACTCTGTCTACAATAAAATAGAGTCTATCAATGATAGCATAAACTCTATCCATGATAAGGTAGAGCCTATACACAGTAGGATAGACTCTATCTACTATAAAATTGTCACGCCCCAAACGAGCACTAACCTAACGAAGGTTAGCAAATTACTCGTAAGCATGACAAATGATACCCATAGGACAGTATCTCCTCTATAAACTGACCAAAAATTCACAACATAATAATAACTCAACCTGTATATCCACAATCACTACTATAAAATAAAACCAACTAGTACTATCAAAATATCAAATGTACATCATTGGTAACTATACAGAAAACCAAAATCAGACGATCAGAAACTAAATCAAAATGAATCTGATCAAATAAAATATTAACACAAAGATCGGTACAATCTGATCCACCAAAATACCAACACACTATATCAACCACCTTTATCAAAATAACATATCAGCACTAACACCTCTAACTATCTAACAAGTGTTGATATCAACTCCAGGGTCCAGGTCATCTCTAGATCTAATTATCAACATCATGAGCAACTTCTTTACCTGGAGGTAAAGCAAAGGGAGTTAGCCCAAATGGATAAGTAGAAATCAACAAATATGGTACTATATCAAATAACTATAATAACCAAACTACTAAACATACAATGTAACTAAACATGATAAGAAGCAACAACAACCAAAATATGAAAACCACACATGTATCGTGCAATCAAGAGCAATGACCATATAATGCTCCATTACGAGTCTACACTCTTATAAAGAGTGTTTCCACTGTTGCTCATATGATGGAACAACTACCTCAATTGACAGCTTAGAGGTGTTGCATCCAACACCCAAGTAACCCTAGAAAATCCTGAAGGACTCCATCTAGGAAACCTACCAACCTGCCCCATAGCCATGAAATGCATCTGGTATACTCCCTGATCCGCTGGCCTATAAGGCATAACCCTAGCTAATATCAACCAGATAAGATCATAATGTGGCACGACAGACCATACAACTGCCCGATGGGCCAAGTATCATAACTATTCAATACATGGATCCATAGCTCAATAGCCCATAATAACTCAATCACTAACTCAATAATAATGTAGCTACTATGCGACCTATATAACATTATACACAAGCATCTGTATGCATGAATAAAAGATAACACATAAAGTGCAATCGATACGAAATCAAGATCAATCAGTAGAGCTACAATATATCTTAGTATGTATCAATTACTCAATATAACACAACTAATACCATGATTGCAAAGGTCAGAAGAAGATTACTACATGTATCATAGTAGCTCCTAGTGCGTCTAAAGCTCTCTGTCTGAGGACCACCTTTACTGTCCTCGATCCGAGTAACAACTATAACAATACAAAATATAAAATACATCACATGACTATCAAGACACTGATACACTAGTCTAATTCTATAAAAATCTAACCTAGTATACATGTATACGTGCGTATACCCATATATACGTACATATACATGTATACACTAAATAAGTATACATTTTAATTTACATTAAACATATAATTAACCAAACACACACTAGGGTTAGCAAGGGTGTGATCTTCACTCGAACCAGTGACAAGCAAGGGTCAACAGCTACAAACAGCAGTGAACGGCGGCAAATAACGGTGCAACAACTTCCGACAATGAAGAAGGCATCGCTAGTGCCCGAACACATGCGAGCACACTACCACTTGTTACCAAATGTGAACCCATGCTAACCAACGACATATGGCGGCACGACGGCGAACAGCAGTGCACGACGAAACAGCCAACTTCGATGAGGAAGAAGGCATCACTAGTGCTCGAACACACGTGAACACTCCATGAGAACATAGCTAAAAAATCCAACCCACACCTACTGACAAAGGAGGAGGGCAGGGAGTCGCTGGGCCTTGAATGGCGGTGAGCTCAACGTCAAACGCAAGAGGAGGTGAAGAAATCTGGCTGGAAATGGTGAAATCGGGCGAAGGGTGATGAAATCAGCAACATTGGAAGAGGCGGCAGTGAAATCGGCAAAAACAGTGGTGAGGGAGAGAGAGAAGAGAAGAGAATATTATATTTTAAATTTTATTTCACTTTTGCACTTTAGTTTACCAACTTCTCAAAATGACAAAGTAGTCCTTGGACCACGTGGACATCACAAAAATAGAACCTATCTATAATAGCATAACTCTATCCACTATAACATAGACTATATCCAACATAGCCTAGGCTCTATCCATGATAAAAAAAAAATATTACAACACTACATGAGTTAAATCATACCACTAGATGATTTATTCAATAATTTCTTAGAATACTTTCTTAGTTAGACAACACTCTCTAGCTTCCACTACAAAGTAGGAAGAAGGCTTGGTTAACTTTCTGCAAGCAACTAATGAGCAGTTGCACATTTTTGCTTATTTAACTTGTTACCTGCTATCACACCGCGGAGAAGAATGTGGCCCTAGGGAAGGAAAAATTACCAAGCTCTAAGATCTTCGGCAAGAAGTTGATAAGGACAAGTAGGGGTGGCCACCGGTCGGGTACCCATCCGTATTTTCACCCTAAACTCGAACCCGACCCAATTGTCAAACCCGCTACCTGATCCCTACCCAAACCCGGGTCAAGTATTTAAATGGGTACCCACAGGTATCCAATTAAATAAAAAATAAATTTGTTATTATTTTATTTTATAAAATATATTTTAAAATTTTAAAAAAATAAATATATTTATATAATATCTATTTATTATTCTTATTATATTTTTAATAGTAACAAATATTTATATAATAGTTATTTTATTATTATTTATATTCTAATAATAAAATATATATTTATATTTTTTTGTAATCGGGTATCGAGTACCCATATCCCTAAATCTGAACCTATCCCGTTTAGCTAATCGGGTACCGAAACCAGTGATAAACAGGTTGGGTCGAGTCGAGTACTCGAACCCGACGGGTGGAATTGCCACCCCTAAGGACAAGGAAAATCACGAGTTCGGTGCGAGATGAGAAAGTGACAAAGTAGGCGTCTCATGGGGGAGAAGGGAGAGAGGGAGAGCACACAGGTTAAAGCAATTCTAAAGCTAACCAGGGTTAGTTATACTGTCAAGTAACAAGATGTTAATGGGGATAATCGTGGATTTGCAAATTTAGACCTGCTTCAAAATTATGTTATGGAGTCTTAGGGGTCCTGCCCGTGTCTAGAAAATATTTCGCCTTGTTTTTCCAATCGCCAAAGTATTAGGGCTTTGATTGTTTTTCGTCCCCCATATCTTTCTCCACTCGAGAAGCTCCCTCAGCCTTGGTCACGGTCAAAGAGCCCCACATTGGTCAGCTGCTTTGGTCAAAATTGATCGGTCATCATTTGACAAAGCATACACCTTTAGCAATTCCCCTGAAGCCGTGGCACATGTATCATCTAACAATTTTTTACTTCAAGAGTAACCATTTCCTCTTCTTTAATTTTTTTATTTTTTAAATAAATAGTAAACAATCAAAGTTAACAACAGATTATTTGCCAGAGTTAATTAACGCATCAAAATATTTATTTGTTTTTGCTGCGTGTTAGATAACAACATTATCTCTTACTTTATTAATAAGAAATATTACAACAAAAATGAAATTTACATCAATATAGTAAATAATTATTATAGACTTATTTTTATGCTCCGATCGAAATCAAGTTTTAGATGTTTAGAAAAATATTATTAATATAAGAGCCAACTAAATGATATTAAAATCCTTGTAATAAAATAAAGTGTCCACTAGTACTATTATATTTCTAATTTTATAATGAGTTTTAAGGGTTATGCACCGTTTGAGAAAAAAAATTAGTATTATATTTTCAAAATATTTTAGTGTAGATTTAGAGCATCAAATCTATTATCTCAAACTTCTCATAAATCAAGATATATTTCGTTTTTATATTTTTCTGATGATTTAATATAATATGTTTAAGGATCGATGAAAAATTTTCATCTCAAATGTATATATTTCTAAAATGATTAATGCATTTTGTTTATTTAGATTAATCAAAACTTAAAATGTTAAACCAAACACTGAACTATGTTTTTTTTTTGCTTTAGAAAAAATTAAGCTCTAAGTGAATTGAAATGATTAAAAATCCAAATAAGAAATGTAAATCAATTAGGTTTACTGTTTTAAGCTAACCCAAAATTTAGGCACCCCCAACCTCATCTTCAGAAAAACGCTGCAATTAAGATACATACTGTCACAAAGACCATGACATGCCTAGAAAAACTCAACGTGGTCCAAGCAAAACCTTGGCGGGCCGGTTATTGTCTCTCTCTCTCTCATCTCTCTCTCTCTCGCAGAGTACGTAGTAGAGTAGAGTAGCAGCAACAAAGAGCAGAGCGCTAAACAATTTGTTTAACACGGCCTGGACTAACAGATGGTGCGGCAGAAATCGAATAGGAGTTCCATAGCTATATCATATCCTAACATTAGACACGTACGTCGGTCACAGTTGATGTAGGGGGGAGGAATCTATCTATAATTCTGCAAAGCCCTACGTACGTACCTTCCAAAAGAAGACGTACGCTGTGTCCTCCTCAACCCAAGAACATGTGGTGGTGGCGGTGGAAGTGGACCAGCCCAAGTGCATCGGCGAAGATATAAGTGATGATATTTAATGGTCGCCTTCTAGAATTGTGTGTGTTGTTTTTTTTTTTTCCTTCTTTTTTGAAATGTGTGTGTTGTTGCCGCAGGGACGATAAGAGTGAAGGAGGGGGTGGTAGCTCAAGGGCCTCTCTGTATGTGTACCAGCCGCCATAAAGTAAGCTACAGGCTTTCAGCCTTTCAGCTAGCTTGCAGAGGCAGAGGTGTGCATGCAGCAGGAGCGCCTTGAGACCTGGGTGGAGGACGTACTAGAGTTGCAGAGTGCATTGTTTGTATATATTTTGCATGCTACTAGCTAAGCAGCTGTAACAGTTAACATCATCTACAGTGTGAGCCAGCATGAATCCGGGATGCTTGTCTGTTTGTCTGTGACACACTTTCTTAAAACTCGAGCTCAATTATCTCGGGCCCGATCAGTTTGTTGCAGGTGCTTGCGGTGCGTGTTATAATTCCTTCCATGTATGTTAGGCATGTACTCGGCCCACAGTAAAGAACTTTTTCTATAAACACTTGCAATAATACTTCATTTCATATCATGGATATGCCTGCCTATAAGAAGAAAGGATTTGCACACAGATATTAGTGAATTATTTTGATTTAATTTCTAGTTCCTGAATTTCTTTTACAGCTCAAATTTCAATTTGCGGTCAGCTCATATATTCTACCATATTGCAAATTAGTTCTGATCAAACTCACAGGCTTTATTCAAAAGCTAAAACCACGGGTACTCATAACATTCTTAACTTGTAGATACTTTCTTTAAATTAACCACAAATGCCTTCCTACATTTATAAAAGGAATGGTTGATCTATTATATGTAACAGCTTGCTGACCACTTGCAAACCTTCACTTAGATTTCTAGCTAGATTCTAATCTCTAGCAAATGAAGTTTGAATTAACTCACATATTTAGTATCCAAATTTCTGCAAATTGATCAAATCGTAGATTCAAGCTCTTTTTAGTATATACAATGTATGCACATAAATTTGCAAGAAAAAAAATACCTCTTTACTACAAACAACTTTTAACTTTTGTTCAGGTTTCCTACTCCATTCCCTTTGACCTTTTGTGTCTATTGATTTACTAACTATTTCCTTAATCTAATACAAAAATGCTTGATCTTATCCATTTTTATTATCCATCAGTTAAATAGACTGCAACAATGAGCTAAAAGTATGTTAGCAATTAATTTTAAGATGAAACTAACAGGTCAATCAAGGGTGGAAAATGGTATTAAATTAATTTATTTATTGTTTTTAACTTAGCTGATTTTTTATTAAATTAAGAATGTCATCAAATTTCTGGATCTTATATAATATAATCAATCAGCCCTTAACCCGTTCACTTTCATAGACATCATGAATTCGCACAAGCCTTCTTGCCCAGTTTTAAATAAAACTGCATGACTAGGTTACGGAATGGATACATGTATAAGTGGCAGATGAATTACGGAGCTTGTTTTGTTTTCTATTTTTCACAAGCTTTTTTGAAACCTGAAAGTCAAAAGGACAAAGTTTTCTAGTAGTGCATTAATTTTGGTAAATATATGCACGTTAATCCAAAAGTTACAGTACAAGATCTAGTTCATGGACGAAATAATTTTGTAAGAACCAATTTTTACAATCTGCATGATTCCAAAGTTAGGGTTTGAAGTGCATTTGCTGGGAAAGTATATATTACCAACTTGCTATATATCATGAATTTCATCTTACATTGATCAATGGTTCATGGTATCTACATTTCCTATCATTTTTCGTTGGTTCTATCCTGATAATACTCACAGATAATAGAGTACACAGAAACTAAAAATAGAGAGACATCTTTCTCGATAAGAACATTTCAATAGAAAGACTTTATTTTAATATGAAAGAAATCCACCTCACTTTACTCTCTAGAAATCAATGAAAATAAAATTCATTAAGCGTTCAGAAAACATTGAATTATATAACATCGATCTTTTCATTTGATAACGTAGAACAATGAATATGTAATAGAAAGCTTGACACATGGATTTATTAGTAAAACCGATTCCATGAACATAAAAGCATCATACCTGAATAGGTAAGTTAGAGTTTTCCAAGTTGTGCACAGCCAAAGAAACTGACAGTAGGATTTCCTTCGTTGTTCATTGATCCCCTTGATGTTTCGTTCTGCATAACCAAAAGATACAACTTCAATGAATGAATGATGTTGACATTACTACAAGTACATCCATGCAAAAAATGCAAATTAAGTTTCAGACTGACTGAAACTAGTATACTACAATTAAATAGCATATATATTGTTACAAAGATATGTAGGATTTATCATGCAAGATAACTAAGGAGTCAATGAGTACTTTGAATAGTGATTAGTCACTGCTTGGTCTTTATTTCCCTGATACTGACCTTATACTGTAAACATCAATTACGAGTCCAGAGTAATGAATATATTTACAGTGCTTCTTCTTAGTTTAACTTTATTAGAATAAAGATATCAGATTGTGAGGAAGTGGCTTTTGAGCATAAAGTACAAATTAACACATTCCTTGGCTAAGAAATGCTGCTTAAGAAGCAGGGCATGAGTAATGAAGAAGAAACTGAAATATTATTATAGAACATGGACATGGTCGAGTAACACTTGCTTCAGCAATTGCCCAAATTATTTAGATTATATGTTGCTGAACATATATATGTAGATAAATCAATGGAGAACAGTGGTTTGTTATATTTATATGTGTACATCTTGCATTTATCTGCCTAGAACTTTTGTAAAAAAAATAATTAAACAATTTATTAACTCCAAATATTTATTTCATAATATTATCTTAAGAGGAGACTATGTCATCTAAAGGATTTCTACAGTGAAATATTAAAGGGATCCAAGATATGATATAATTGTTGCTGCTTTAAGAAACAAGCTACTACTGTTTCATCTTGTCTTGTGCACTCCTTAGTTTCCTCATCTACTTAAACATATACATAAACATCTCAATACCGCAAGCTCTCGTTAGCCAACAAGGAAAAGAAACATGATGCAAAATTTTAACAGCCAGCCGTATAAATGCAGGAAAGGGAGAGCCTCATTTTCATCTGATATTTGGCGATGCATTTCCTTGTGATGGTTAAAACACTAAGATACATGGAGGGAAGATGTTTTTTCATCGTCACATATACGAGGCAGAAAAGAAGTATAAAAAGTAACTGCAATATAAAAGATGGATGGGAAAGGATTTAGATCTGACCTATACCGCTCCAGAAGGAACGATGTGTCCTCCAATTTATGGAATGTCATAATCCACTGCTATTGGACAGCGTTGAAGGGAAGGCAAGAGCATATTAGGTCATAGTTATTTGAAGCCTTGACAACAAATTAAGGTTTATTGATCAAAATTAATCGACTACAATCCCATGTAGGCTTACAAGCCTTTTTGTCCTTCCGTCTATGTACAACTTGAAGAGGAAATTCTCTGAAGAAGAACACCTTTAGTTTGGTCGCAAAGGTGGACCTTCATTAACCCAATAGTATATAGTGCGCAAGATTGAAGAAATTAACAACCTTCAATTCAGGTACCGTTTTGCTCAAAGATCAAGATCCAAGGACGAATGCTGCTCCCTGCTCGTCGAAGATGACGAAGCCAAGGAGCTGGAGTACTCCACGCTACTGTGCTGCAACTGAAGGAGAGGGAACCCAGTCAACGATGTGCCCTCACTGCCGCCTCCGGCTTCGACATCTCCCTTGGGCTCAGGGCAGACGAGATCTACTCCAAATAATCGTACGCCCTTGCCGGGATTAGCCTGGTGGTGGTCGATGGGGTCTCCGCTTCCAATGCCAGGTTTCAGGTAGGCCTGCTGCGGCGAATTTGCTGGAGATTGGAAGGGAAGGAGCTGACCCCCAATCGAGTGGTGGTAGTACACCATGGCGGTTGGAGGAGGAGGAGGACCGAAGAAGAGCTGATAACCGGCCCAGCACGGCACTGAAGAGCTCTCAAAGGGCATTCCGGCTATAGGAATCCGCGGCATGGGCCTCCGGTTCCAGTCGATGAAGAGGCGGTCGCGACCGCCGCGGGCGCGGGCGAAGGAGACAGTGTCCCCGGCGTCGAGTCGTTTGTCCTTGACAAAGCGGCTCCAGCCCTTGGTCATGACGTAACTCTGGCTGCTGCTCCAGTAGGAGTACCGGAAGCGCCAGGCCTCACCGTTACGATCCTCGAAGCTGAGCAGCAGCCCGGTGCGATCTGCCTCAGCGCCCATCGGGAAGTACTTCTCCGCGTACTGCTTTGGGATCACCAGGCGATTCAGCTTGCCCACGTCGCTCGGCGTCACAACCTTGTCGAACATGTGCTCCTTGTCCACCGCAGCCCAAGGCATCGAATCGGACGACAACGCCCAGGAATCCTCTTGTTGTTGCTCATTGAGGTAAAATCTTCCATTGCTCAACTCCATCTGTCGACCAATTCCAGCTGGTATGTATGAATATATGTATCTAGTCATATATATAATTACGCAAAAGAAAGAATCGAGAATCGAAGGGGGTAGGGGCTGGGCGGCCTTGAGCTTTTATTGGAGAGAAAGAGAAGGTAGATTAGATTTAGGGGGTGGCCATTGACCCCTCGCTAGTTAGGATATTGAGGATGGTTTCATTAACCTGCTTGTCAACTGGGCAAGAAGCTTCTCTCCCAAGAAGAATATGGCGCATTTTAGCTTCTAAGATCCCATGATGCTGTGTTAAGTTGACAGGCACAGCAGTAAACCTAGCATGGTAACTGCAGCGAGAGAGAGAGAGAGAGAGAGAGAGAGAGAGAGAGAGAGAGAGAGAGAGGAGCCTGACTCACTGCCTGAGTTCATGAGCTCTCGTCACTTTCACAAGGAAAGATTATTAATTTAGGGTGCGCAGCGCAAGTTGCCAAGTTGCTAATTAATTAATTAATATAAGAACAAACAATGTGATGATGATGGATGGATCCATTGTCATCCATCTCTCTTTCTCTATTACGCACGCATAGATTAGGGCATTAGGTATTCGGTATGCATTGCATCTTTTTTTCCTTTACTTTATTCATTGATGTGCAAGAAGATATCACTAGACAATTTGTACTCACCCATAATGTTATTATGTATGCTTCGTTAAGATTAAAAATAAAGCTAACATTTAAGAAAATCAAATCAAATTTATGAATAAAACTTGACAGGTCAACATCATTATTTTTCGACAAGTCAAATATATATACCTGAATTACTTATAAATTAATTATCTTTTTTCTTTATTTTATGACATTAAAAATTGAGTCAAACATATAAAAAGAACACATCAAAAGAGATTGTTAGATAGTCATGTCATCTTATTTAAAAGATAAAGAGATAATATATTCTATTATTTTTTATGATAAATTTATAGACTCAAAATTAAAATGTTGAAAAAGAAAAATATTCTATTTCTTAGGAAAAATGATGCATTATGTGCTACTTAGTTTATCATTAAAAAACAGGATTGTATTTTATTTTCTCAACTAGAAGCTTCAACTTAACTCGTTACTATTATTGAGAAATAATTAATTTTGTATTACCTATTTGGATTACTTAGTATGTACAGAGGATTTATTCATTTAGGCAGAATTCAATTAATGCATAAAAATAATATGCAATTTAGTTCATAAACTTTATGATCAACACCAAAGCGGTATTTATGAATAAGATAGACGAATCCATCCTAGTGTTTCAAAATAATTTATTATACGTTAATAATAATTTTAATTTAAAATTATATAAATAAAAATGATAGAATTATACTAAAAAATTATATAAAACTCTAGAGATTATAAATGACTAATGATAAATTAAATTAAAGCCAATATAAAACTAAAATAAAAAAAATCTTTTTCTTATAATAAAGAAATATTCGAATGATATGAAAAATATAACTTATTGATAAGAAGTTTATTTTAAAAATTATATAATTAAAATAAAATATACGTTCTCACCTAATTGCCTATTATTTTAAAAGTATCCAATATATAACAATAAAATATAAAAAATATAGCCTCTTAATAATAAATTTAAATAGCACTTATACAAATACATAATTATATAACATATTAGAAAAAAATATAATCTCTCTTATACTTTTCCTAAATGCACAATTATATAAAAGTATACCATGTATAATACATTAACAAATATGTTTAATTTAAAATATAAAATATGTATAATAAAAATAACAAACATAAAATTTCTCTCTAAATAAAATTAAAAAATATTGTCTCTAGAATGATCGTTTAATCATAATAAAATATAAGACTATATAAAAAAAATTAAATGGTAAAAGTATAATAATTATTGAATGAAATAAATAAAAATATTTTATCTCTTAAGTATCTCATCTTTTCATAAAATAAAAAAATTATATGATAAAATAAATTAATTTAGATACTTGAGGAATATATTTTGGTTGCCATCATCAATTTGTCTTAATTAATCGTTCATATCGAATCAAAAGAGAGAATTGTTTTAAGGGTACGATTGAGTTAGACTATACACATCTAGTGTTAGTATTATCGGGTGTTATTCATTACAAATTTGTAAATTACAAGATGTAATTTATGAAAACTAGTCGCATCATAAAATATCGAGATTTAGCATCACCCATAATTGGGTGAAAAGAAATATTTGTGTGACTTGTCTTAGTGGTTAAGTCTCATAGATAAGACAATTTATATATAATGCACATTAATAGAACTGTGTTAGAACATATATTAAAAAGAAGACAAAAGACAATGTGGAAACAAGAGCTGACTTATTATGGCCCCGTTTGGCCTAGTTTCTAGGTCTGCTTATGACTTTGCGGCCAGCAGAAATCAATAAGCTGAGGTGTTTGGCCCTTCAGCTTCTCTGTTCCAACCCACAAATTAACTGCTTCTCTGAGAAACAGGGGTGGAGCTGCTTCTCTGGCCCCCACCTGCTTATGCTTAATAACCTTTATATATAATAATATTTTTTTAATAATATAACATATAATATTTTTAATAAATATTTTAATTATAGTTAACTACAAATTTAATCCTATAAATTTTATCTTAGTAATTTTTTAATAAAAAATTATTTATTATAAAAAATTTAACCATAAGTTGTGCATCCAAACACCTTTCTTGCTTCTCTAGCCAGCAACTTTTCAACCAGCACTTCTTCAACCAGCAAAAGCTAGAAGCAGAAGCTAGGCCAAACAGAGCCTATATAAGTTGCTAAAGCTACAACTTGTGGCGGTAGTATATCAAGGGACATATTAGTGATTAAAAAAATTTAAGATTACCTAATGGATACATCTTAAATTTTAAACAGATATGTGTGATAGAAATTGGAAGAGATATAAAAAACATACAAGATGGATATAGACTATTTTACTTTAATAGTCTTGCCTTGATATAAACATTTTCTATTTATAAAGAGTTCTACTTTAGTAACCTAAATATTAAATTTTATGGTAAACCATATTTGATCTTTAATAAGTTTTCTGAACATGTAATCTCATTCTTCAATTTTCTCCTTCAATTTCAACCTTCCATAGCTAATAACAACATCACTTCAGTTGTAATTTCTCACTTTTTAAGGTAATTAACTTGTTATCGATTTCCAACCTTTTAGCTACTATGACAATTAAGTTTAATTAGTCTTCAATGTGATTATAGAGAAGTGCAAACTATTGGGATGAAAAGTCATTACTGTCATATTTTGATGCAATAGTTACTTTTATTGGCATTTAGAGACTTTCTTTTAGATTCAATTTAGAATGCATTGACCAAGCTTAGTATGTGATTTATGCTCAAATTTTAATAAAGTAGAAGAAATAGAAACACTTGAGTAAAATATAAAAGAAATATTATGCAAACTTGAGAAAAATTGTACATATCTTCTTGGATTGAATAGAGCATCTTTTCTTCCCCTTCCAATATGAACCTAAAGTTGGTAGACTATTGAGTGTAGTAAAGTATAATATACTATAGTATATATATATATATATAGTCCTAAAATTACACTAATTATTTAGTAAATCATTTAAATATTTTGAAATTATTCAAGAAATATTTATTAGGATAATTTTGACTTAATATGTTTCTTTTAAAATATTTGATAATAATAATACTAATAATAATATATTGGTGCCAAATATAAATGACTGGGAACTTGAGAAAAAAATTATGTGGATATTTTATAAATGGCTATAAATTATATACTCAATCATATACAACTAAAAAACAAAAGCTATAACTAATGTAGTAAATAATTAGTCAATACATTAGTAGTCATTCGGCTCTGTGTCGTGTGCCATTTGGTTTTGCTGCTTGCCCCCTCATAGTTGTTGAACACCATTGTCGTTGCTCAGTGCTCACTGTGGGGTCAGGTTTCCCATGAGGATTTGATTATCTAGTGAGATTGAGTTCAACTATGGGGTTCAAAGTTGGGTCGAGTTTAGCAAAATCCCTTCCCTCCCTGACTATTATCATCCTTGCTTTAGAGGTGCTTGTTCATGAAGTCTATTACAAATGAGTTGAACAGAGATATTAAGAAAATATTTAGAAAATAAGGATTAAAAAAAGAGTGGGCTAATTAATCCACCAAGGACCAATAGCACTACTTGGTGTTCAATAAAGAGAAAGAGAAGCTCTTGTTAATTGCGTCACTCATTTCACTAGAGAAACATAAGAGCGAATAGTATTCGGAGTCTACCCTCATGCATGCATTTATCAACAAGTTATAGTCTAGAAAACTAACTTGTCCTTGATAAAATAAAATAATAAAAAAAAAGACTCCAAAGACATGGTCATGCATGCTCAAGAAGGCTAGAAGGTACTTACTTCTCAGTTGACAAATAATGATAGACTAGTAGAAAGTGACTAAGGAAAGAAGAATTGTAATAACAATTCTACAATTACAATGACACTAGTCAACCATGCTGAGTCTACCAATTTAAGGGATCATTTCTATTGGAAGCAATTCGTGTATAATTCATGGAGATCCAAGACTAGAATAAATTCTAACCCCCAAAACTAATTAGAGGCCCATTAGTGATAGAGAAGGTGCACCTCTTGTATGACCTCCACTACCAATATAGACAAACCACTGAGGAATGTCAATATTTAAAGTAGCAAACTAAGACATGGTTAAAAGCGGAGCTATTTTTCATGTGAGAGAAGAAGAACCTCTCTTAGATGGGCCATCCTCCTCAAAATAGATACTTTCTACTCTATTTCAGTCATAAGTTAAAAGTAGTCCATGAAGTAATATTTATTTATAGAGGACCCACGGTAGAAATTCCTAGAACTTCCATTCAATAGAAAAAAGCAGCTAATCTAGCCCTAACAGAGCATGTTGAGGCTCTTAGTGGAGACCCTATTTCAAGGGTCACAATATTTAGAGGGATAGGCCATATTGAAAGTTAGTGTCAAACCAACAACCGTAGGCTTGAGGAGCCAATATGGACTAGTCAAATAGGACCACACACCTTGTAAACACTCTTTTAGAAGTATAGATTACACTAACCCTATAGGTGGTATAAGATGATCATCTACCACTTCAACATCCATGTGAGAGGGAAGATCTAGATCAAGAAACAACCCCCCCCCCCCCCCCCCCAAAAAAAAAAAAAAAAAAAAAAAAAAAAGCTTTTTTGCGAGGTAATCACGGGCCAAGCCGTGAATGCAGACACGGGTACGATCTCCTCGGTCTGAAACGTGAGCAGTAGACATGAACAGAGTCACGGTCGTGCGCCCAAGCACAGACATGCTGTGAACGCCACGGCAGATCCCAGCAGATAGAGGCACGGCCGTGCGCCGGGCAGGACAAGCTGGCCGTGAACACCTCAGCCAAATCCAAGGCACAAATGCACGAGCGTGAACATGATCACGGGCAAGCTGTGATCTCCTGGGCAAAAAAAAAATCAATGATTTCGGACGCAAATGCGATCACGGCCGTGAACACCAATGTGTTCCACAAGTGCATGGACAAATCAAAATAATAAAAATATCGATCCCACAGAGACCAATGACCAAGTACTGACTCTACTTAAGATCGTTAGCTAGACAATTTAGGAAAAAGAGTGATTTTTATCTTAACTAAACTGCAGAAGGAGTAAAATAGACTTTGAGTGTAATCAATTTGATGAAAATTCAGGACTTCAGGTTTACCACACTATGTTTCATGACTTTTTATAATTAAAAGTATCTTAAGAAGGATTTACTATGTTGAAGGGGATTTATCTGCATACACAGATTACCCCCTCTCAACAGTATAATCCAGTGTCTACTTGAATTAATCTCCTACTCTCTCGGTTATTAATTCTAAATAAACCCAATGAGTTCTTGATAAATCTAGAAGATCCCTCAAGCCGATTCGAACTACTCTCGTGTTCAAATCAACTTGTCCAAAAATTATAAATCCGACGTCGCAATTCACCTCTCCATACTTCTTGCGACGTCTCAAGACATGCAAGTTATGGCCAGTAATCAACACGTAATAAGCACAATGATTATTGAATCTAATACATATTTATCACTTCATCAGAAGATAACAATAGTCAAGTCATGAAAATATAGAGGGTTACACCCTAAATCCTGAATAAAGAGTTTACGTTGACATAGTAATAATATCAACATTGTAAGAATCCATATTTTTTATTATAAATAGGCAAATAAATATGAAATCGACAAAAGGAAGACAAGAATCAAGGCTCCCAGATGAAAATCGACTCCAACTAACCGGAAAATCGAAGCTTTTTCAGTCAAAAATCGAAGATCGCCACCGTTCGCCCTAGCTCTCGCCTCTTCGTCGAATTCTCCTTATAAATTAGCCAAAAGTCCCAATAATTGGTCCAAAGCTCCCTTATATAGTTTTCCACCCTTAGAATAGATTTTCCCCAAAATTCGATGTGAAAAAGAATCAAATCGAGCGAAAAACTAAGTCAAATTCAAAATAGACAGACAGAAATACAGCTGTGATAATAAATACGGCGGTGCCATATTTTCTTCTGTGTCTTCCGGAATTACAACCGGGTAGAAATACGGCCGTGAAAATAAATACGACCCTGCAGTATTTCTTTCTGTGGATTTATAGAAAAAAAATACGACCGTATTTTTTTATCACCGGTGGGCAGTATTTCTTTCTGTGAATTTCTATGATAAAAAATACGGCTGTGATAATTATCACAGGCAGTGTCACATTTCTTTCTGTGCTCTTCCAAAAATATGGTCGTGATAATAAATATGGCAGTGCCGTATTTTTTCAAATAAGCTCTGATTCGCATGAAATTTGATAGGCAGTTTCGTCTTGACTTGTAGAATTCATCTGTGCACTTGGATTTATTAAAATCTATCAAAATTTGATCATTTTTGCCTAAAACATGCCAAAAGCGAAGAGAGGTGAAGATTCCAAATAATCAAAAGGATATGAGTTGAAATAAGTGAAAATATGATAAGAATAGAAGAAATTATGCATAAAAAAGTATAGTAAAAATACTATGTAAATACGAGACATCAAACACCATCACAGCTCGGTAGTGAACATCTCAGCAAAAAGCAGCGATTCCAGGCGTGAAGCAGAGTACGGGCATGGTTCCGATCCAGATCCCAGTCACGGTCATGAACACCATCATGACCTGTCTGTGAACACCCCTTAAGATGCAGAAATGCCCCGGAGACCCCGTTTCGACATACATCACTCTCCATACCATGTTTCCCTATCCCAAGAGGACCCAAAGGAGCCTAACAAAGTGACAATCTGGCGATCCCAATGCTCAAGTCAACCACTGGACTAATACATGGGGGTGATTAGTCCTCTCTCGGTCCACACTGAGATCCTCCAACCCACGGGCCTCCCAACTCGACCCACTAAAGGCCCGGCTCAAGACAGATACTACAACCATCTAAACAATAGAGCCCAAGAGCAAGCCTCCACCGTGATGAACCAACCCATGATCTCAAAATTCTACTACTTTGTCACGGATTGCTCCGAGCTCGTCTAGCCGCCAACGCAGCCCCCCATACAACCATGAATCAAGGACATGCGCCAGCTTCACTTTAGTTTGTAGGAGTTTGTTTTGTTTTGTCTCATATAGCAGTTTGACTACTTTTGGACTACAAGAGTAGGTAGTTATTAGGATTCAGCCTTTGTCTTACCCCCCCCCCCCCTCCTCTTATCCTATAAAAGAGAAGGGTGGGCTAGCATTTATTTTCAGTTCTCTAGTAGTGGTAGAGTTCTCATAGTGAGTGAGCTGAAGGGGGAAGAGGTGGGTGCCTCGACTCCAAAGTGTGTGCTGTGAGGGTGGAGGTTGGGGCCTCGACTCCTCATGTATTTCTTTCACTCCAAGAAGTAAATCCCACCACCTCCGGTGGGTCAGGTTTACCTATTTTCAGATTTCTATCTTGTTCTTTCCGTTGTGTTTTGCACTCTTTCTCCTCACCCCCATGAGCATCCATATGTTGGAGGCATGGAGCGATTTCCTGCTTTTGGTGTGTCCACAGGTGATGAAACCAAAATTCATAGTATATTTTGTGTCATTTCATGTGTCTTTTTGTGTCATAATTATGCTCTTTTGCTTGTTTTTAAGCCTTAATTGTCAAATATTACAGAATCTACACCATTTCTGGTTTTTGATCATTTTCAGGTTAAAAAGTGCCATATTTTGATGGATTTTAGAAGATTTGAGCACACCAATGGATTCCAGATGTTGAAACGAAGCTACCCATCAATTTTTATGAAATTCAGAGCCAATTTGCAAAAATACGGCACTACCGTATTTTTGGGAACAACTGTCATGGTACCATATTTTTGGAGGATTTTAAACAGAAAATTTCGGAATTTTTGGGCAAAATACGGCACTGCTGTATTTAAAATACGGTACCATATTTTAGGCCCAGTTTTCTGATTTTTTTCGCCCGAATCTTGCGCGGACCATATCTTTTGATCCAGAAGTCCAAATTGAGATCCGAAAGTTGCTGAGAACTCGTCTTTAAGAGTAGAAGACACATGCAGTGAAAGCCCTAATTTTTATCACCAATCCAGAGAGTAATTGAAGAGGGCGCTTAGGGTTTGGCCTCGCGCCGAGAGGCGTAGAGGGCACCTTAGGTCGTGATTTTTTACACTGAAGCTTCGCCTGGAGGAGGGAATGACACACTAGAAATTTCATAGTGAAAGGAGATCAGACGGAGAAGAAACCAACGAAACACCAGTCGCCGCCGCTGTTCGTCGCAGATTACGGCCGTAATCATCTTTATGGCCGTACCGTAAATTGTTTTCTCTCTTTGTTTTCAATTTCCTACACTATGGATTACTGTAATCTTCCTTCCATGCAAGCTTAGATCTTTTTATGGGACATGAGGTGTAATCCCCTTTATTTTATGTGACTAGAAAACATTAACTTTTGTCATGATAATTTTATTATGATAATTTTACTTTTGTGATTGATTGTTCTTTGATTCTCCTTAGTTTTATAAGCATCAGCATGTTTTAGAATTTTGCGAAATAGACCGAGAGGTTGATTGTGAAATTTGGAACCCTAAAAATCATCAAGTTTGGAACTTATCGTAAGAGATTAGGTTTGTTCTTTGAATTGTGATTTTTAGTGATTTTATTGTCATGTTGAGTTTCTAATTCTTTGGATTGAGTTAATGTGTTAAACGTGAAGATCCTGCATGAGAGTGAGGATCGGAACGTTGGAAAACCTTAAGTAGAACCTGTGTTGAGACTCGAATGCATGAGAGTGATCCTTGAGATTTCACATGAGATGTTTGACTTAGAATTCGGATGCACGAGAGTGATCCTTGAGTTCTTTGTTCAATAATTTACTTATTTTCAGCATTGGATAGATCTTGCACGAGAGTGAGGATTGGTCATTTGTATGATTGTCTGCGCGAGAGCGAGATAATCCTTTTATGAAGTAAATTAAATCTTTATCATAATGAAATTTGATTGACAACCTTTATTTCCTTCTAGTCATTAGAATTAAGGTGGATGAACCCCTAGTCCCAGTGTTCTTTTCTGATATTTTCCTGTGCACTTTTCGATCGTTTGCTACATCATATTCAGTTTACTTAGCTAGTGAGAAAATAATTATTTGGTACTTAACACGTAGGTCCCTATGGTTCGATATTTTTATTACTTTGAAGTATCTGTGCACTTGCGGACACAACAAATAGGCGCATAGGTGCACGAGATAAGTCTTGTTTGCTCGCTGTCCCCTCGGAATGAGCTGCGCTTAAAATTGCTAAGAGGTTAATGAGTGAATTTCATAGATTAGGGTGTCATTTGGTTTCTCTCACATTAGTGTTGCCCCGAAAAGAACTTGCTGTTGTTTTTCTCGTGTTTTCGCTGTACTTTCCAAATGCTTTTGCTTCCCTTGTCTCAAGACTCTCTCACATTTTTTTAGCATCATCTAATTCCCATAGAGTATGGAACAAAGGACCAACCATCCTATAGTAGCTGCATCAATTCTGGTATTAGAGGAGTTGCACATTCAATTCTTAGTGCCGCGAGTAGATGTGCTCACCGCGCAATTTGACGCACATGTTGGTACAATGAAAACCGCCTTCCAGCAACTCTTAGCTGGGTTTCAAGACCTCGCTGATTGCTTTGAGTCGATGGAGCGTAGGCACCTAAACACAGTTAACCATCCCCCGTCTACACACCTAGCCCCGACTAGGGAGTTACCTCCGTTAGCTGTGCCTACAAGGCATCGGACCTTTGAGGATGAACCAGGCCGACGTAGGCCTTGCGAGTCCCTTGGAGGTCCAGTCCATGAGGAGGAACCATTTTGATGAAGATGATGTATGGGCTGCACAAAGGCCCCAAGCCCAAACCTGCTTTGATCGCAATCGAACGGATGATGACTTTCATCACATTGTCTGAGCAGCTCCCGCACCCTTTGCGAGTGGTCTCGATCCCACACAATTTCTAAATTAGATTGCGTCGGTTGACACTTACTTTGAGTGGAGTGACTTGCCCCAACATATGCGTGTTAGATACATGCTAACCTTACTCGAGGGCCCTGCGCATTTTGATGCATCGCATTTTGGTAGTGATTTTCATAGTTATTTCATGTTAAATCTAGGCCTATTTTAACACTTTTATACTCATTATAGTCTTATTTCCATCATATCTTTAGAATCTTCATTTTTTGGCACTTTTATTAAATTTCAGATAAAAACACCCTTTTTTCGACATATTTCGAAGATTCTGAGGTCATGGAATAATTTTTTTATGCAAAAACGAAGCCGCCCATTAAATTTGGGCTTATTTGGAGTTAGCCTAACAATCACGGCCAGGGGTTCGGGTTCACCATCCCAGTTGCCAGCCTGCAAAACTCACAGAGAGCATCACGGCCGGGTGAACCCCAGCAGAATTCCATTTGGCCGAAAAACTGTCCAGAACACATCATGGCCAGGTGAACCCGGCGGGGTTCACTGCGCTTCTTTCAGCCGAACTCACAGAATGAATCACAACCAGGTGAACCTGGCGGGGTTCACCGTGATTCTAACCCAGGCTCGCGAGTAGACCCGACCCACACTCGGTTTTCCTTCGATTTCTCACCTGTTCGGAGTCCAAATTTGGCAAGTGAGGTGTCTATGGAAAGCTCTTTCAGAGGCAAACGCACAGAACATAAAAGCCCTAATTTTTGTGCCATATTTGGGGAGAAATCGAGGAAAAGGCGAGTGAGGGTGAGTTAACCGACACCCATTCAGTATTTTGGCGATTTCGGGCCCGATTCGAGTCCAAATTTAGCAAGTGAGGACTTTTTGGAAAGCTATTTCAGAGGCGAACGTAAAAGATATAAAAGCCCCAATTTTTATAACCTAATCGGAGAGCATTCACGTGAAGAAGCGGCGCGGGCGGAAGAACACGGCGACAGAGGCAATTTTTGGAGATTTTCGGAGATTGAGACACATGATCATCACAAATTCTTCAGGATTCCTTCGGTTCATCGTCTCCTTCCCCTTAGCTTCGTTTTCTTATACTTTCATTTCATTAAAAGAGAGATTTTGAGCGTTTCAATGACGATTGTAGCGTAAACCCTATTTCGGGGCTTGGTGGAAACCCTTTGATGATTTTAATTGCAAACTTTGTATCTATTTATGTTATTTGGTATGAATTGTGAGCATATTTTACTTTGACGTATTTATTTCATGATTTTACCTTGGCCGAGTAATATCGCGTGTTAGCCGTTACGATTCATATCGAGAGAAGGATCGTAAGGGTCGAACCTCTGAGTAAAACTTGCGAGACCTTGACACGAGAGTGCTTGGTCTTCGCTCGAGGATTTCATAGTCCGCCATAGAACTCATTGGGTTCGTCTTAGAACAATCCACCGCGAGAGTAGGAGGTCGGTCTAAAACGAACACCGGGGTGTATCACTCAAGAGAGGGGCACCTTGTACCCTAGGGTTAGACTCCTTGTGCAAAACCAATAAACCAAATAACTAATATCTTTCTTGTGCGATTAAGATTATCATCGTGGTGGAAGCCGTAGCCCTGAATTCTCTCTTATATCTTTTCTCTACCGAAGTAGTTACACTTGTTTGTTTTCGAATTCCGTCTTCAAAAACCCACGTTTCAATTCGCCTAGCTATTAGGACTCGGACTTTCTAGTACTCAACCTTATTTCCTGTGGGATTCGACATCTTTTATATTACTTCGACATATTCGTGCACTTGCAGGCATGTCAAGTTTTTGGCGCCGTTGCCGGGGAGCAACGTTTGATATTAGTATATTTCCGAGAATTGGTAGACTAGGCCTTAGGTTAGATTTTTCTTACTGCACTGTTATTTTCTTTTTCATTTTATTTACTTGCTGTCTTAGAACTTCATAATTTTGACTGACCGTTTTATGCGAAGAAGTTCTAGGGCAGGTACATTCTTTGACATTGATCCAGAGATTGAGCGTACCTTCCGGACAAGAAGGAAGCAAAATCAAATTCTGAAGAAAGAAATCATGAACCATCAAGGAGAAGACAATCAGATGGAACACATTCAACTTGATGTGAACAATGACCGAGCACAACAACCAATGGGGAACAACTATAACAACAGGACATTGAAAGATTACTCGACACCTTACACTTACGGTTTCCAATCAGGGATTGCTAGGCCTGTTGTTAAGGCCAACAATTTTGAAATAAAACCTGCTCTTCTTTCTATGGTGGAACAGAATCAGTTTGGTGGTTCTCCTCTTGAGGACCCCAACATGCACCTTTCTATTTTTCTGGAATATTGCAATATGTTGAAAATTAATGGAGTGTCTGCTGATGCTATCAGGTTGCGACTATTCCCCTTCTCCCTGAGGGATAGGGCGAGAGTTTGGCTGCATACACTACCTGCTGCTTCGATAAGAACATGGACAGAGCTTTCTCAAGCCTTTCTCTCCAAGTACTTCCCTCCATCAAAAACAATCCAATTGCGAAATCAGATAACGAGCTTCATGCAAAAGGATGGAGAGTCTCTATACGAAGCTTGAGAGAGGTTTAAGGAGCTCCAAAGGATGTGTCCACATCATGGAGTTGAGACTTGGGTTTTGATCCAAACGTTCTACAGCGGTTTGGATTACAACACAAGGCTTATAGTGGACGCTGCAGCAGGAGGTGCTTTGATGAATAGGAGAGTTGAGGATGCAATGCACCTTCTCGAGGACATGGTGATTAACCATCACCAATGGACATCTGAGAGAGGTACTTCTACTAAGAAGTCAAATAAGTATGACCTAGACTCTCTTACTGCACTTATAGCTAAGGTGGATAATTTGACTAGAAAGCTTGATTCTTGGTCTGGTAATTCTATGGATATTAATGCTATTTCTTGTGAGGTCTGTGGAGTTGTAGGTCATGCAGGAGCAGATTGCCAGGTGGGAGATGGATAGATGACTGCGGCGCATCCTGAGCAGTTGAATGCAGTTGAAAATTTCAACCAGAACAACAAGCCTTATTCTAACTACTATAATCCAGGATGGCGCAATCATCCAAATTTCTCTTACCGGACAACTCAGCCAATACAACCCGAACAAGTACCACCACAGCAAACACAGCCCCCACAAGGAAACTTTAGGCAACCCCAACAGAACAACTTCAGACCACCAGGATTCCAAGCTAGAAACTATAATGCACCGCCACCACCACAGCAACAGCCAAGACCGAACAATGAATCAAATCTGGGCAAGCAACTTAAAGGACTTACAGACATGATGAAGATGATGATGACCAGGATGGATTCCCTAGAGACACACAATAAGATGCTAGAGAGCCAGCTAGCCTAGCAAGCTAGCTCATCTTCTAGAGCACCAGGGAAGTTACCATCCCAGACTGAGGTAAACCCGAGGGAGCAGTGCAATGCAATCCCCACTTGGAGCGGCAAGCAATTGGAAGACCCGAAGATGCCGACATATGACAAGATAGAAGAGTCAATACCAGAACCTGTGGAACCGAATACTGATGTGACACCGGTGGCATTTGAACCAGCTGAAGAGGAGCGGCCCTATGTGGGACCGCCAGCATATAAGCCACCGATTCCCTTTCCACAGAGGCTTGTCAAGGCTAAATTGGACAAGCAGTTTGGTAAGTTTTTAGAGGTTTTGAAGAAACTCTACATTAACATCCCTTTTGTTGATGCTCTTTCGCAGATGCCGACTTATGCGAAATTTCTAAAAGACATTTTATCAAATAAGAGGAAGCTAGAGGATCAAGGGACCGTTGCACTTACTGAGGAGTGCAGCGCCATCATTCAGAACAAGCTACATCAAAAGCTTAAAGACCCCGGCAGTTTTTCCATACCTTGCCAGATTGGGGAGATGTCTTTTCAGAGGGCTCTGTGCGACTTAGGAGCAAGCGTCAGCCTCATGCCACTATCACTTTGTAAAAGGCTAGACTTAGGGGATATGCATCCAACTAACATTTCTATACAACTTGCAGACCGATCTGTGCGTTACCCAGTTAGTATTCTTGAAGACATACCTGTTAAAGTAGGAGATTACTTTATTCCTGCCGACTTTATTGTTTTGGAAATTGATAAGGATGATAGGCTCCTGATCATTTTGGGGAGACCTTTTCTTGCCACTACTGGCGCTGTCATGGACGTCAAGAATGGGAAACTGACCTTGAACATCTGTGGCAATGCTATTCAATTTGATCTTACTAATACTTTGAAAAAACCTTCCCTTGCAGGTACGTGCTGCAGGGTGGATGTTGTGGAGAAAGCCACGCAGGATGTTGAGCCACCTGGAAGAGACGTGGACCCATTGGAACTTACCTCGACAACCTCAACCGAGAACGCCAAGAGCTACAAAGCACGCACCAAGTTTTGGCACGACAAGCGCATAGCAAAGAAGGAATTTCATGAGGGAGACAAAGTACTGCTGTTCAATTCACGACTTTGACTGTTCCCAGGAAAACTTCGCACTAGGTGGTCCGGACCTTTCACAGTTCAGAAAGTTCAACCATATGGTGCTATCACAATTTGGACAGAACGAACTGGAAGCTTCACAGTTAACGGGCACCGCCTCAAGCATTACTTTGAAGATGAGCGGGTTGAGAGAGAAGAAGTTTTAGCTCTCTCAGACCCCCCGGATTTGAAGCTTTGAAAACTCTTATGGTCGAGCTACCGACCTAAACCTAGCGCTCTTGGGAGGCAACCCAAGTTTTTGGATGATTTTAGTTCTTTTGCAAAATTTTTTCTTATTTTTAGTTAGAGTTTTAGATCATTGTTTTGTTTTTTCTTTTATTTTTATTTTTATAGAGGGGATTGCTACTAAATCTATGTCTCTTTATGATGTAGGAGGAAGTTGGAGCGCAAGGAAATTTTTTCAAATTTTTTTTTTAGAATTTTTTCGAGTGAACAGTGAACATCACGGCCTGGTGAATCCCATGGGGTTCACCGTGATGTGTACTATACAGTGCGCCCAGGCTTTGTGACCAGAGGATATCACGAGCAGGTGAACCCTAGGGGGTTCACCAGTATTCTTTATGCGCAGAATCCATCCAGTGAGCTTCACAAGTAGGTGAACCTCACTGGGTTCACCACGATTCTGAAGACCAGAAATTTTCCAGAATGCTTCACGGGTCGGTGAACCCCAGTGGGTTCACCCATGTTTCTGTTGCTTCAGCCAGACCACAGTAAGCATCACGGGCGAGTGAACCCGGGCGGGTTCACTGGAATTTCAAGTCAAGTTCGCCCCGAATTAGGGCATGCACGCGAATTTCTGCCGCCGCCTTCTCCTCTTCTGAGCCTCCGAAGGGATCCCTGAGGGTTTGATCTAGGTTTTCCCCTCTCATCCGAACCAGTTTCCTCTTCAATCGGTTCCAGATTTTCGCCTCGCAAGATCTTATATACTTCTGCCGCCGCCTCTCGATTTCGACGACACCGTTCGGATCCGCCGTTTATTCTCCCTCTTCGCACTCAAAGAAGATATCCGAAGGTTTGATCTAGCTTTACATTGCATCCAGACGGATTTCTAGTTCGTTCGATTTCAGATCGAGGGTTTTCGTTCCGCCCCTTGTTTTTACCTATCGGCGCTGCTCCAGTTTTCTCTGCATCTTCAGCCAAAGTCCGCCACCACTTCCAACCTTCTCCAGTCACTATGCCTCCAAGGACAAAAGTCATGGCCAGCAAGAGGACCGCACGCCCTCAACAGGCGTTGTCAGACTCGTCCGCCACTGACGATGAGGAGTACGAGCCGACACCTACTCCTCCTTCCTACCGGCACTCTTCAGCTACGCCGGGCTCCTCTTCGTCTCGCCACGGTCGCACACCCGCCAGCCAACCACAGCCCTATGTGTCTCCCCCGAATGAGTTCGGGATCATCTTCTAGAATGCTGCACAAGAGGCACGATATCAGGTATTGCGGCAGCGTCGCGTGCTTAATACGAGGTATCTAGACAGAGGTACGTTGCGAACGCTTGGGATGCTCGAAGATGTTGGCCTGATGTATGTTGTAATTGGTTGGGAACAGTTTCAGCGATTATCCTCACCAACTTACATTGGCACCACGCTGGAATTCCTGAGCTCCTTAGAAGTAAAGGCTGATCCTATCATTGAGGATGATCCAGGTCATATGTCTTTTCGATGGGGTAATATCTAACACATCCTCACTCTTTCACAGTTTCATAGTATATACGGTATTCCAGAGCCCTACGCACGCAAAGTCCCCACTGAGTATAGTGGGCAAAACTTTTGGGGCGCCATCACTAACGAGCACATTTACTCTGCCCGCGTGGCCCGTGCCTCCAGTCTCTGCAACCCCGTGATTAAGTATGTGCACCGCGTATTGGCCCACACTCTCTTTGGCCGCAGTGAGAGTGACGGTATGGTTCGACAGACAGAGTTGTTCTATATCTGGTGCATGCTCCACAGTTTTAGAGTCGATTCTGGGTATTATCTGGCAAAGCATTTCAGCCGTGTCGCCCGTTCTTTGAGGGGGGGCGATAGTGA
The DNA here is from genome assembly GCA_027563935.2 of Costus lasius. Classification (NCBI taxonomy): domain Eukaryota; kingdom Viridiplantae; phylum Streptophyta; class Magnoliopsida; order Zingiberales; family Costaceae; genus Costus; species Costus lasius. The sequence continues at coordinate 73,120,488 of CM050447.1, read as the reverse complement.
TTGGTGGCTTGATCACACCTTTAGCAGTATCCTTTGGCATCATCCCCTACGGTACCTTAGAAGCTACCGGCAACAATAGGCTCGATATCGAGTCTTGTGTTGCCATGAAGCGATCATACATAAGGGAGATTCTTATTGCATGAGATTCAAGGTGAGCCCCTTCTGCCTTTGCCAAACCCGGAGCGCACTATAGTCAGAGTCCGTGGAAACTGGCGCATCCAGCCAGTTGAGGGCGTATAGCTAGATCCAGTCGACACCGCACCACCAACTCCTGGCGCCTTCTCTTTTGGTGGCACCTCCTCTCACGATTCTATGATGTCTGTATTGCAGGAAATTAAAGAGGAGCAACTTCATCAGCGGGAGATGATCGATCACCTGGACACCACTGTTACCTACATCCAGCAGAACCAATCTTCGCAATGGGAGTCGATGGAACCACACATGCAAAGGCAACACAAGATGATGGGAGAAGCTATCACGCATGGATGATAGGCTGGCCTTCATCAATGAGGAGAACATGGCACGCATGGACATCTCTTCTGACGAGGAGGCCGAGCCAGATTATAGCGCACGTGGGAAGAGCAAGAGCTCCAGGGCTTCTGGCTCTCGCTCACGAAAGAGGAAGTAGCTTCCCATCACCCTCGACAGCAGCATCATCCACTCCTCTCACATCATGGTATTGCATAGAGGACTATGCAAAAATTTTAGAGTGGGTGAGCTTTCTTAACTCCGGTCTCTGCTTTTTATTTCTACACGTGGCTGCGAAGTGATTTGATTTGATGTTTTGATATTTTTTTTGGAGATTGATACTGTTATTCTATGACGGTTGGATATTATGTGGCATTGTATCTTATATGCCATTCTATTCGTGGGCCTGGTCCATATCTTCAGGCCCCACCTCGTGATTGTATGACATATCTTTCATATTTGTGTCCGCACTATGTTATAATGATTATGCTTTTTATATATTTGCTATGTGAACATTTCTATGAGTTTCCATGAGAGTTATGTGAATGAATTGGCCTATGATAGCTATTTCGAAAATGTTGAGTTGAATGCATGATTGGTTAAGAATAATCAAAGAATTAAGTCTGGAGTGATACCTCCTCGTTAGATATACTGTTTGATCATGTCCATATGTTCTATGATTTAGAAATTTTGTGATTTGGATCAGTTTTGAGATGTTCATTAGTGGGTCAAACATTGATATGATAGTTGAATCAACTCAAGCTTTCAACCTACATGAGAATCGTATCAAGATGCATATTCACTTAGTTATTCTTTTAATTCCTTGCTGTTGTTGGGGAAACACTACATTTGTCAAAAAGGATATGTTCTCAATTGCTGTTTAAAAAAAAAAACACCCTTAGATTCCTCTACTTGGCACTGCGCAAAATTGGCAGTGGTACCGAAGGATGTGAGTTGAAATCTAAGGGATGTGAAGTGAAATCAATAAAAAGACTCCTCTACTTGGCATTGCGAAAAATTGGCAATGGTACCTAAGGTTATGAGTTGAAGTCTAATGCAATAATCAGTATATCATACTCCACATAAAACATTTGAGTTAACCCCAACGATTTGATTTGGAAATATTAGAATTGCATGAGTGTTGTGTGTAAGCTTGATTGAATCCTATGTTCGTTGCTTACTAAGTTGTTTTGGCATCTAGTTATTATGGGATCAAACTGCTGAACACTTGAAACAACCATTCACTTGATTTCTCCTGATTAGATCTTAGATTGTGATTAAATGTTTTTCTAACTTGGATGTATATCTCGACACAAAAGATTGTTCTTATACCTATCTTGTATTTCATCTTATTTTATTGCTTGAGGACAAGCAAAGATTTAAATCTGGAGTATTTTGATGCATCACATTTTGGTAGTAATTTTCATAGTTATTTCATGTTAAATCTAGGCTTATTTTAATACTTTTATACTCATTATAGTCTTATTTCCTTCATATCTTTCAGAATCTTCATTTTTTGGCACTTTTATTGAATTTCAGGTAAAAACACCTTGTTTTTCGACATATTTCGAAGATTTCTGAGGCCATGGAACGATTTCTTATGTGAAAACGAAGCCGCCCGTCAAATTTGGGCTTATTTAGAGTTAGCCTAACAATCACGGCCAGGTGAACCCCATGGGGTTCACCATCCCAGTTGCCAGCCTGCGAAACTCACAGAGAGCATCACGGCCGGGTGAACCGCAACGGGGTTCACCAGAATTCCATTTGGCCGACAAATTGTCCAGAACACATCATGGCCAGGTGAACCCGGCGGGGTTCACCGCGCTTCTTTCAGCCGAACTCACAGAATGAATCACAACCAGGTGAACCCGGCGGGGTTCACCGTGATTCTAATCCAGGCTCGCGAGTAGACCCGACCCACACTCGGTTTTCCTTCGATTTCTCACCCGTTCGGAGTCCAAATTTGGCAAGTGAGGTGTCTATGGAAAGTACTTTCAGAGGCGAGCGCATAGAATATAAAAGCCCTAATTTTTGTGCCATATTTGGGGAGCAATCGAGGAAAAGGCGAGTGAGGGCGAGTTAACCGACACCCATTCAGTATTTTGGCGATTTCGGGCCCGATTCGAGTCCAAATTTAGCAAGTGAGGACTTTTTGAAAAACTATTTTTAAAGGATATAAAAGCCCCAATTTTTATAACCTAATCAGAGAGCATTCATGAGAAGAAGCGGCGCGGGTGGAAGAACACAACGACAGAGGCGATTTTTGGAGATTTTCGGAGATTGAGACACACGATCATCACGAATTCTTCAGGATTCCTTCGGTTCATCATCTCCTTCCCCTTAGCATCATTTTCTTATACTTTCATTTCATTAAAAGAGAGATTTTGAGCGTTTCAATGACGATTGTAGCGTAAACCCTATTTCGGGGCTTGGTGGAAACTCTTTGATGATTTTAATTGCAAACTTTGTATCTATTTATGTTATTTGGTATGAATTGTGAGCATATTTTACTTTAACGTATTTATTTCGTGGTTTTACCTTGGCCGAGTAATATCGCGTGTTAGCCGTTACGATTCATATCGAGAGAAGGATCGTAAGGGTCGAACCTCTGAGTAAAACTTGCGAGACCTTGACACGAGAGTGCTTGGTCTTCGCTCAAGGATTTCATAGTCCGCTATAGAACTCATTGGGTTCGTCTTAGAACGATCCACCGCGAGAGTAGGAGGTCGGTCTAAAACGAACACCGGGGTATATCACTCGAGAGAGGGCACCTTGTACCCTAGGGTTAGACTCCTTGTGCAAAACCAATAAACCAAATAACTAATATCTTTCTTGTCGATTAAGATTATCATCGTGGTGGAAGCCGTAGCCCTGAATTCTCTCTTATATCTTTTCTCTACCGAAGTAGTTGCACTTGTTTGTTTTCGAATTCCGTCTTCAAAAACCCACGTTTCGATTCGCCTAGCTATTAGGACTCGGACTTTCTAGTACTCAACCTTGTTCCCTGTGGGATTCAACATCTTTTATATTACTTCGACATATCCGTGTACTTGCGGGCGTGTCACATTTGCATTGGGCAAACGTGGAGCGCCAAAATGAACAATACGCCCTCCCTCCTATCACCCGTTAGGATGAAATGAAGTATCGCCTCCGTGAGCAATATGTATCCCCTTCCTATAGGCAATGCCTTCTCGACCAATATAGTAGCCTACATTAAAGGTCGGGTACCATCGATGAGTACCGTCTTAATTTTGACACGTTGCAACTCCATTGCAACTTGCAAGAGGACCCCGAACTTGTGCTATCCAAGTTTAAGAATGGGCTTCGCTTGGACATCCGACGAGCCCTACCCACTTATGGTTCAGAGACCCTCGATCAAACCTTCCAGCACGCTCGAGACATCGAGCAGGACCTACATGCCCCGGCTAGATGCAGCGAGTCTGGGCACCATCGATGACCATATGTTGGCGGACCCCCGAACACCTATCCCCAGGCCGAGCGATCGGAACCTCATTCGAATCCGTGCCCTACGACTAGGACCCACGATTCCACTAGGCATCCAGCCCTAGAGACCTCTGCCTCTCGCCCCATATGGGAAGAGAAGGGTAAGGCTCTAACTCAAGGTTCATTGAGTCGGGTCAACTGTTTCAACTGTGTACATCCCAGTCACTACTCGAAAGATTGCCCAAAATAGTCCGCTCTTGCGGACAAGAGTCAGAGGCGTGGAGCGATTTCCTACTTTAGGTGTGTCCGCAGGCGCATAGGTGCGCGATCTAAGCCCCATCTACTCGCTGTCCCCTCAGAATGAGTTGCACTTAAAATTGCTAAGAGGTTAGTGAGTGAATTTCATAGATTTGGGTGTCGTTAGGTTTCTCTCGCATTAGTGTTGCCTCCGCTATTTTCCTCGTGTTTTCGTTGCACTTTCCGAATGCTTTTGCTTCCCTCGTCTCAAGACCCTCTCATGTTTTCTGAGCATTGTCTAATTCTCGTAGAGTACAGAACTGAGGACCAACCCTCCTACAGTAGCTGCATTATGTTATTAGGAAAAGTTAAACCCTGTGAACAAATATATAATTTATGCCTCCTAACACTGTAGGAATGAAGTATCAATCAAAAAGCTATACACCTAGTTGGTTGAGATAATATGCTAACAAAAGCAAGTATAGTAAAGGCAATTGTAGCTTCAATTTAAGCTATATAGACTTTTCTAATCTTATAAATATAAAAAGACATAAAGTGAAGGCAAAGAAAGACCTAAGGACTTGGGGTATGCACCTGGAGGCCTAAATCTTAAGGCAAAGCATTAGAGTATACATCCTAGACACATAGCTTTCAAGATATATGCATAAAACACCTCTATTTAGCATATCTTGTATGATATAAGTTCATGTACTCACAACCTAGCAAATTTTGTTCTTATGAGTTATGACAGTGTTCTCATATTCCTACCCCAAAATAATATGGCTGTGGGGATAATCTGAATAATATCTATAATCTCTAACACACATAAATACCTAAGTGCTTGGATGCATCCTTAGCTTTGGCATATGCAGATCTAGCTCTTGGGCACACATCTCAAAATCTTTGTTCTTAAGGGAGGGTTCTTAGAGACACCTTAAAACAGTTATGTAAGATAGTTATATCTTGGGCACAGATCTAGCTCTTGGGACCATATGTATAAGACACAGTTATATCTTGTAAGATATGAGTTCTCATGCTCACAACCCACTATCCATGTCCATAGGATGGTGCCTTTAGGTTCATTGCCAAAAAATATAAATCTTTGCATAATGTGGGTAAGACTCATATGCACTATACATAGAAAAGTCCTAATTCTTGGTGCATACCATAGGAGTCATTCCCTCACTCTAGAGGAAGTGTTAGAAGTATATCACAAGAGAATGTGTTAGAAGTATATTGTGATGACAAAGCTACTTCTGAAAAAGATAAAGCTAAAGTATGAATATATATTTATATAAAAACCTCACGTAAAACAAATGTTGAGCTTACATAAAAAAAGTCAATTCAAATCCTCAGTAAGCATCCTTCATAATGTGGATTAAGAATACAGTGTCTTCAAATTTAGTAGGAGTTTGACACTTATAAGATATAAAGGGGGTAGGGTGTGAATTGTGAGACCATTATATGAGGGTCAATTAATCAAAGGCAAGAGCCTTAAAAGGTGTTAGACTTCTTCACAAATCTAGTTGAAATTTATTTAGTAGATAGAAGATAAATTTGAGATTGCAACTAACTTATCAACATCCAAAAAATCAACTTCCTAAGAGGTTGAAATAAGGTCTTAGGAAAATTGGGGTCTTAGCAGATATACTTCTTAGGGGATATATTCCTCAAGAGATAGGACTCTTGAGAAATTGTGGTATGGTGAATTTAATGTCTTGGGAGGCTAAGATTTAGAAAGCTAATAACTCTAAATCACTAAGAGTCTGTTTATTAGCAAAGGATTTTTAGAGGGAAGAGATGGGTATTAGAAAAATCCGTCGTATATCAGGATAGACGGATCTAAAATGAAGAAAAGTTGAATAGATGGATGAGGGCAAAATCCCTCCTTTCTGATCCATCCAAATCAGGCGGATTTACAAAACGCATGGCAAAACTCTCTTCACACGTCTTCTGATGTTGCTAGAGCTGTTGGACGTCAATCTCTTTGCACGTCTTCCATTGCCGCTGGAGTTTCTAGATGCCGACCTTGCACTGGAGTTGCTAGATGTCGACCTCGTGCTAGAGCGGACGCTGACCTCGTGCTAGAGAGAACGCCGACCTCATGATGGAGCTGTTGGATGCCGACCTCGCGTTGGAGCAGACGTCAACCTCGCACTGGAGTGGACGCCGGCCTCTCATTGGAGCGGACGCTGACCTCGCGCTGGAGCGGAAGCCAACTAGACCTCTGCTCGCAGATGCCAACCTCACGCTAGAGTGGATGCCAACCAGACCTCGTGCGGACGGGAGAGGACAGCAACCTCGCGCTGGAGCGGATGCCAACCAGACCTCGTGCAGACGAGAGCTGATGGCGACCTTGCACTGGAGTGGATGTCGACCAGACCTCATGCAGACAGGAGTTGATGATGACCTCGCACTGGAGCTAACGCCGACCAGACCTCGTGTCTCGCTGGAGCAGATGCCGACCAGACCTTGTGTGGACATGAGCTGACGGCGACCTCGCGTTGGAGAGGACGCTGACCAGACTTTGCCTCGCACTGGAGTGGATGCCGACTAGACCTCGTGCAAATGGGAGTTGACGGCAACCTCGCACTGGAGCGGATGCTGACCAGACCTCGCCTCGCGCTGGAGTGGATGTTGACCAGACCTCGTGCAAACGGGAGCTAACGGCGACCTCGCACTAGAGCGGACATTGACCAGACCTTGCCTTGCGCTAGAGTGGATGCCGACTAGACCTCGTGCAGACGATAGTTGACGGCAACATCGTGCTAGAGTGGACGCCGACCAGACCTCGCCTCGCGCGAACAGCAACCTCGCACGAGCCGGAGCTGCAAATGTTCTCGATCACGTGATTTTCACATGACTCAAATTTCCCTTCCTACTATTTTCCCCTTCTTCATCTTTTCGTGTCCCTCATCTTTTCCCATCCCTACTAGTAAATAAGCCTAAGTTATTCAGAAACATGGTTCTCAAGAAGATTGAGTAAAACCCACAAGAGCATAACACTCTCTAAACACTCATTCAAGATCCAACTTATTGCAAGACTAGGTTTAAAAGACTATAGCAAGTAAGACCAACCATAAAGACATATTTCGCACAATGTCATGCATAAAGAATATAATTAGAGAAATTTCATAGGGTTGGTGGGTGATGGCACGAGGGACACTAGTAGGAGAATGAGTCAAATGAAAGAAATAATCCAAGAATAGAATCTAGAGTTACTAACCTAGGGTTCCTACCTTGATTATAGGTACAAATATCCTCAAGCTCCATAAAATAAAGGTGTGCATTGACATTGCTATAATTCACTTATTAGTATTCTTTTACAGGTACAAATATCCTCAAGCTCCATAAAATAAAGGCATATATTGACAATATTAAATTCACTTATTAGTGTTCTTTTTACACATTCTTATTTACAATTGTACGTATTTATTTTTTAAAAAATCTTTTACTGCAATAATATTTAGTTAGTGTCAAGTCCTTTTATAAACTACCTGCAGTTGGTAGCTTGGTCATTAATGTACTGAATTCTTATTATAGTATATGCTGCTTTGAGGATTTTATTATAATCTGCCTAATAATTTTATTTATTTATTTCTGATTAGTTGAGTTCAGTTCAACTAGTTGTGTGCCTGCTGAACCAACAAGTCAGATAAATTTATGGATGTTTTTAGAGTTTAGGATTTAAAGTTTAAAGACAGAAGATTACTGTGCAAAGGCTAGTCACTAAAGGAAAATTTTCTTAGAATGAAATATTGAATCCTTGCATATAGTGAAAAAAAATAAATAATAATACTTGGACCGAGGGCGATTTAAATTGGTGATGTTTTATTGTTGTGCTTGGCATTTTTTGGCATGATCTGTGAGCTGCTGATGGATGAAGTTGTGTCTTGCCATGCAGCCTTGCCTCATGGATCGAGATCTTTCCTCCTCTCCATAAATTTATCAACAGTAGCGCATGGCTTCCACTCTTTGACTCTTTTCCTCTGTCCTACACAGTAAAACATACACATCTGAATTGTCTGCTGCAATATAATTAGGAATAATATTCAAGTGACAAACGGACAAAAGGAATTCAGGGTAATAATAATTGAGGAGGAGGGGGCCATATGCATGTGCGAAATCTCAAACAAAAATAAAATTGATCGAATAGTCTGCTGGCTGGGCGTGCATGCGATTGCCCACACTGTGCAGCCGGTAGCTGTGGCCCGGCGCTGTTGGGTCGCTGTCTCGCCGCTTCGGATCATGGGATGTATTCATTCACGCAAGCATTGAAATTTAACAAGGACTTGGGACTTTACTCCGACTTGAGATCAAAAGATAATGTATTTTAGTGGATTGATTCTACGGAGACAGAATTTAATCAGTTTACAGGCAGCAGCTGCTGCTTGTAATAATAGTGTTACTGTTGTCACCACTGGGCCACTGCGAGCAGGCAGGAGCCAGCTACTGCTGAAATCTCAGTGGCGTCACAAGTGGAAACCAGGCCAGACCAATGATCATGCAGTAGAGGCATTCGCTGGCTTGGGGAGTGTGCCGCTTCAGAGCAATTGATAAACATATTAATTGCCCCAAAAGTTGATGTAGGCCGTGGCGAGCCGCATTAATTAATTAATTAATTTTATAAGAATGCTTGCCCTTGAGTGTGGAGCGTAGTGTTCAACGCATCGATATTGTCAGCTAGCCACAGCTGATGAGAGTCTTCTCTCCACGAGAAGACCCGTCCTCTGCTGTGTTGTTTTAGCGGGTACCTTCCACAAATTTTTAATCTAGCTTGCACAAATTCTAGTGCAAATGAGATATTAATCTCAATGTAATTTTATTTTAGTGTATATTTATATGATTTTTAATTTTATTATACAATATTATTATTACTTTGAAATCGTTTCATATAATACTTTAATATTATCATATAACACCTAAATATTTTTGTATAACATCTTAATATTTTCGTATAATATGTAATTATTATCGTATAACACCTAAATATTTTTATATAGCATCTTAATATTTTTATATCATGTGACGTATAACACCTTAATATTTTTGTATAATATGTGACTATTATCATATAAATATTAAGGTATTATACAATAATAACCCGATATTATACGAAAATATTTAATAAGTGTTATATAAAAATAGTTATATATTATAAAAAATATTAAAATATTATACGATAATAGGCAGTTATCATATGAAATAATTTTACATAACAGTAGCTAATTATTTTTTTCGGTCCTCTCTCTAGAAAGATAATAATTAGATAGTAATTTAGCAGCAAATTATTTTATTTAAATTTATTTAAAAATAATTAGATAATTGTTATTCGGATTTTAATAGAATATTAGTATATATACTACTAAGTCAAATTCGAATAGGATTTGAATGGCATAAGACTAACCCACTAACCCTATAATCCACAAAGATTTTATTCATAGTTAACTATTCACACACCAAAAATCTCTCGACACTATACTCATGACGATGCGGAAGTAAACCTAGTTCATCGCCGCTGCTTCGTCGCCGATCACCAAAAGAGGTTGAGGACGTCAACTCGCCAAGAGAGCTTGAGGACGTCGAGCCAACTCGCCCACGTTCACTGTCGACGACCTCTGGAACTACCTTTTCTCCGAGGAGAACGTTCCCCTCCGGTCTCAGGTTCTTTTTCGCCCTTGTCTTAATCCATCCAGGTTACCATCTGCGAGACCTATCTTATGACACAATCCATCTTGAAATAAACCATTGAATGTTAGATTTATTTGTTTTAATTTCTTTTGTTTCTTTTCCTACTTGAATAATTGGTTAGAGTGAGGAAGAGAGAAAATGGAAACGCTAATTTACTCTAAGGAAAACATACTAGATTGAGAAACTCGTGGAGATGATTATTTTGCTTAGTGAATCAGATCGACTAGCAATGTTGTATATGAGTATATGCTAGAATATTGCTTAGACACATGATTTTCTTTTAGTTATGTATTTAAAATTATACTTTTATAATATATTAATCGGGTTTGCAGTACCCATTTTATCCTACTCGAAATTTGATCATTGTTATAGAGTCGGATATCTGAATTTTAATCGGGTAACCATATATATAGGTTGAAATTTAATACGTAAGTATTTAAGTTAGATATTTAAATAGGTAATGAAATTTTTAATAGGGGGTAGGGCACGGGTAGAGGTTTTAAAAAATAAATGAGTAGTTATTTGGGTATGGGTAGAAGAAGAGTTATTCGGATTAGGGTATAGATAGTATGAAAAATGCCGATACTCTACCCGCTGCCATCCCTATCTAGAGGAAATAGGGTAAGCCTTCATGAATTAATCACTTCTTCTTTAAGCACATCACAACCTAAGGCAATCTAGAGTCTAGTCTCTGATAGTGGGTATCTGTCTTTGCCCTGATGATGGTTGCTTGGCTTCTTTCCAAGAGGATTTTAGCGACGACTTCAGCATAAATCTACTGCATAGGGTGATTAGAGACAACCTTAGAATGTGTCGTAGAAGGCTCCATGATGAAAACAGGAAGGAGCATATTTCCCACTTCTTTAAGCTTACTAAATATGCACAATGTGGAAGACCCTATCTGGGAAGGGTACTCTGCTCAATAAGATTGGGCAGGGCACCCCCATTGCCCACTGATCTTGATGCACTCTAGGACACTGATCTTGATGTCTGTTTATTTTCTTAACCTGAGTGAGGAACCTACATTACTAATTTGTTTTCCTGCTTTTTCTCTTGCTCCTCTCGCTCACTTGAAACCCTCACCTTCCTTTCTCTCTCGTTCGAACAAACTCAGGCGAACCCCTTTGGCCATCTCATCCGACAATCTTCAGGCGAACCCTTGTGCTGCCATGAAGCATTCTCAAAGGGAGGCAACAAGGTTTCTTCAATCTAGTGTTGGGACGAAGCCCTTCTTTCTCCCTCTTGCTCAGACGATCTGCCATCTTCAATGATCTTCAAGCGAAGATTTTCATCCTTGCATCATCTTTAAGCATTGTCGAAGATAGGCACCTAGGGTTCTGGGTTCTGGGCTGGGCTATGATTTGTAGCAAGCTTGGACGACTGTGGCACCTAAGAGGCAATACTTAGGTGTCATATCTGGGTTTCTTCCTTGATTATAACCCTCCACTACCTTTCCTAATTCTGGTGTGTATGAGCTAGGGTTTCTTGTTTAGATTTCTGGCGCTTACCATTCCTCTCCGACACCATAGGGTTTCTTGTTGTACATAATTCATTGTCCGCTGCAGATAAAAATGTTGTAACAATACTGATGTTGATGCTCAGTTATGCACTATTTAGAGGACAATTATTGTGTGATATATGATTAATGGATGTATATTGTGGTTTGTATTATGGACTTTCGTGATATTCCAACCTGATCATATGTATTGATGTTTAGTTTGATTTGTGGTACTCTGTATTGATGTTTGTTTTGGTTTGTTATTATTCTGAATATTCACTATCGTCAATTGCTGACTAATGCTGCTGCCCATGTTGAGAATATCATTAAATGCATTATCATCAAGCCTCCTGTAAATTGATAACATCAAAGATAATCTGATAAGATAACTATCCATCATGCTAGTTTAATGTTTTATCTTCCATGATAGTCTGACACTTCTTTTTTTTTTTTTTAGTCTTACACTTCTTGAAGTTGAGGAAAGCTAAATATTTGTGGAACTTCCCCTTGAAGAGCCCCAGATGGTATAATTCTAATAACACCAATGAGAGTTAGTCTGCTAGCTCATGACAATTTGAAATTTCAACGTTTTAGAGCTTAAAACTCACAAAGTTGTGAGATTTTGAACATCTGATAGCCATGATGGAGCTTCTGATGGGCTAAATGAGTTGTTGCTTAAATCCCTAGGGCCTAGTTTCATATGATGGAAGGAAAATTAGAGGGGTAGAAAAATACAATGGGGGAGGGAATTAGGCGGAAGGGAAATTTTATCACGTGGTTCACACATGATTTTCAGCCATGTGAAAAGAGGGGAGCTCGCTCGTTGCAAGTGACAGGAGGCGAGTTCGCCCGTTGCAGGCGATGGGAGGCGGGAGGCTGGGTGATGGGAGGTGGCTCGGCGACGGGAGGGGAGGTTGGGCGATGGGAGGGGAGGCTGGCGATGGGAGGCTGGGCGACGGGAGGCGGGAAGCTGGCGATGGGAGGAAACGGGAGCAGGAGTTTGGCGACGTAAGAGGAAGGCTGGAAGGGGAGCTTTGGCGATGGAAGACAGGAGGCTGGGCGATGGGAGGCGGCTTGGCAACGGGAGGTTGAGCGACAGGAGGCAGGAGGCTGGGCAACGGGAGGCCGGAGGCCGGAGGCGGGAGGCGGCTCGGCGACGGAACCTAGCAACGGGAGGCGAGCGAGGCAACGGAGTGGAAAGTTGTTTCTGCCCGATTTGGGCAGAACAAAAATCGAAGGAAAAGGTAGCTTTTTTTCTTCGATTTTTCTTTCCATTTGTTTCCATCCTTACAAGGAAACGAGGGAAACAAGGGCTTTCCTTTCTTTCCTTCCTTGTTTCCCTCTAAGGAAACAAGGCCTAGATGATAAGAACATACAAGCATGTTTAAATCTAATAAACCAAATATTTGATGAGAAATAAATTGGTTTTTTCAGAAAAAAAAATTCATAAGATTTTAAGGGACAGAGATAAATTAGTCATGTCAGCGGAAAATGTCTCAGTTCGATAGCATGCAGCCCACTTTTCATGCACTTAATTGAAATTGATCCATGGATGTTAGCTAAGATCATATTTTTTAATAAATTTTCCCACCGTTTCTCAAAACTATCCATACTACACCGTTCATATATACAATATTTTAAATCTGAAAGAAATGTGTTGGTACCATGAATCAATGAGATAGATGTATTGTTGTTGAAAATATGCCACAAACATAGACAGTGTGCTGTATTTGGCATTACAGTTTGTATAGCTTTCGCTATTGCGGCAGATTGATCTGTAAAAATAGTAACGGGCTGCCGACCAAACATAGCTTGCAAAAAAGACTCAGAATAGCCGAATAAACAAATCAGTTGACTCATCGTATAGCAATATGACACCAAATATAATTATTTATTTATAGTGATTTAGACTAACAATTGGTGCATTGATCTGTAAAAATAGTAACGGGCTGCCGACCAAACATAGCTTGCAAAAAAGACTCAGAATAGCCGAATAAACAAATCAGTTGACTCATCGTATAGCAATATGACACCAAATATAATTATTTATTTATAGTGATTTAGACTAACAATTGGTGCGAATGACATATCATGCTCATTTGTTTGAAAAATAGTGTCAAAACAAACTATATCACCAAAATATAAAAAATCTATGTAGATCTACCATCAAAAGCCCCAAAAGAATGAGTCATCTCTCTTGATTCATGAGCTTGAATAGCATAAGAATAATGAAGGATCTTTGGCCTATCTATCCTTCAAATACTTAAGAATGCCTCGAGTTTTTTTTATCATTTAATATTTTTCTTCTATGCCTTTGAATATAGTTGGTACTATCATCTTTTATGAAACCAACTTCATTATTATTTACATTAGATTGAAAATAATTATAGACATGATGAGCCTTAATACCTGATTCTGTCTATTAGAGCATGCTGAAAAGGCAATATTCTTCTATATGATCTAAGCATGTGTGCCTTATTTAGACTTGTCGTTAAATGATTATGATTTAATTCAATTTTGGATAAAGTCGACAGTCCATTTATGTCAATTTTGAATTCAACTCGAGCCATGCCATTTGTTCTAGTCTCGGATTTTGGTTTCTTAGTAACATGATCTGTGCTCACTTGTCTTAACCCTTAGTTTGCTATAATAGAACTTACAAAATTTTAAGCTACCGTCCTTTTTGCGTTCCACATGTCATTTCTTTATGCTAAACTCACATACTCATTATAAAAATTATAAGCGGCTACTTCATCTTTAAAAGTCATACTAATAGTGGGGACTACAAATGGACATTCTGATTTTCTCAAGTCTTGTAGATGCATAAGCCTCCAATTGCACAGCCCGTACAAATGAATATACTATAGTTTCATCATCTGAAAAATATACATACCAACCGTATCAATTTGTCATGAAACAATGGTCCAATACTTATATATATTGTTTCTTACCAGGGTTATAATGTTGGGGTGAATGTCAGGTAAGATCATATGTTGTTGGTCGTCAGATGATGACCACTCAGGCATCTCGTTCCCCATCATCGGCTGCTGCTGGCCTTCCTCCATTGCTTACTAATATACACATTCCACTATATTTTGGTCACATTTTATGATATCGAAAGAAGTTTAGAATTTGACAAGTCAAACATAGAAAAATGACATCAATTCAAAAAACATACATCTCTACATGTCTATTTGTAAATTTTCTAAAATAAAAAATAATCATCATTTGTAAGTTGACTTGACTGCACAAATTAACTTAAATTTAGTACCGGTTACAACGCATGCATAAATTAGCGGTGTATAAGAGCAGGTAAATTGTAATGCAACTATTTACATGGTCAGTGAAAATTTCTTCATGTACAGAACTGAGAACAATGTTAATGCTTGGATAATGATATATATATTATGACCAATAAAATTATAGAGAATTGAACTCATTAAACCAGTCCCTCAAATTAAATAATTGCATGATTATAGTAAAATATACCAAGCAGTAACATGAACATTCATGCAGCCGATGAGAAAGCAAAAAAAAAAAAAGAGAGATTGAAGATCAATATATGGTATCCACACGACAATGTAATTACCCATTAGCCTAATTAAAATACAGCTTGAGGAGTAGATAAAAAATTAACGCATAGTGAAATGGAAATACTCCACTAAGGAAACCCTAGCTCACACAATGGATTCAGGAAAGGTAGCAGAGGGTTATAGCATAGGAAGAATTCCAAAATTTTGGGAACAAAATAGGGCAAAGAAGAAACCCTGATATTGCCTGTTGTGTGCCATACTCGTCCAAGCTTGCTACAAGTCGTAGCCCAGCCCCAGAACCCTTGCTGCCTATCTTTGGCTGCCTATCTTTGACAATGCTTTAAGATGACACAAGGACGGGAATCTTCGCTTGAAGATCGTCAGAGATGGCCGAAGGGGTTCACCTCAGATCGTCCGAGTGAGAGGGAGAAAGAAGGGCTTCGTCTCAATGCTCAATTGAAGAACCCTTGCCACCTCCCTTCAAGAATGCTTTGTGGCGACGCAAGGGTTTGCCTAAAGAGATGGCTAGAGCGGTTTGCCTTAATTTGTCCGAGCGAGAGGGAAAGGAAGGAGAGGGTTTCATCTAAGCAAGCGAGAGGAGCGAGGAGAAAAAAAAAAGCAGGAAAACAAATTAGTAACGCAAGTTCCTCACTCGGGTTAAGAAAATAAACATGCGTCAAGATCAATGCCCTAGAATGCATCCAGATCAGTGTCTAGGCGATGGTGGTGCCCTGCCCAATCTTATTGAGAAGGGTGACCTTCCAAAAAAAATTTACTCCTATAAATTATCCTATGAACAATCTAAAGATAGTTGAAGAGGTGATTTTAGACCTCAAGAAGAAAGAGGCTAATTTGCAACGGGAGGTAGATCAATGCATTGAAGAGAGGCAATATGGAATAACCTACATAATGGATTTCAAAATAAGCTATTGGCGTGGCGGAAATAATGCCCATTAAATGGAGGATAAGGTCATTATAGCCATGAATAAGACTTAATGATAACATGGTTATAGTGTCAACTTAGTAGACATTGTTAATAATAAAGGGTTATCACTTTTAATGAGGCACCCTTCTCCTCTCGAAGTTTTGAAGAATTACAAAGTTTTCAAAAGAAAAAGACACTAGGCAAGGCTTGCGTTAAGGAATGTGCTTAGATCTTAGGTTATATAAGGAGAGTTTGAGCTTTTATCTTGGTTTCACATGGTATATTTCCTAATGTGCCATAGAGTTTGGATACCAGCTATGTTGGGCTCACACCACTTTGCATCTCGTTGGGTCTACCTTGTAAAAAACATCTTTGTGAGAATCAAAGTGAACAATATGGTAGATGAGCTTAATAGCACATCACCTAATAGCTCGTCTTTTGAGCTAACTCTTGTTGTTGACTCTCCTTGGGGTGTTAAAAAGTTGAGGCCTATTGACTTTATAGTCTATGATATAATAATAAGATTTTTTTATTATAAGTAGCATCTCATTAGAAAAACATAAGTTAACATGTGGTTTTTCTATCCTTATAATAATATATTCATTTAAATTAATTGAGTTAAGTATATTTTTGTTGGTACTTATATAACTAATTTTTTTATGGAGATATTAAGTATATTTGAAGATTTATCATTATTTAGAGGTGTCACATATAAATTGCCCACTCTAATGATTCTAAAGTTGTCGGTGAGATTATGAATAAATATTTTGACTGTATCATAAATAAATTTGTGGATAACACAAAATAATATAATAATTTATATTTCCATAAGAAATAGTTAGCGTACCGAGAATTCACTCGATCCACTAGCCTAATGATTTTGACTTAGATTTGGGTTGAAAGCATCAATCCATTGGTTAGGTTGCTGCTCTTGATCAAGCTTTAATGGACGGCCAAGATTGCTCTCTGGGAGTCCATATGGAGACCAAAAGGTAACTCCCTCTCGTATAGGTCAAACAATCGTCCGCTAGTACTCTCGCCCAGTGGTGGGCCATGTCAGGCATGCCCATAAATTAAAATGTTGCTTCCGAGATTCAATCCTATGTGCTGCCACAATATAAACCCCATACTACGCCCAGCTAACCAAAAAAACACGGTTAGATTACATTAACATATTATAAATTATTATACACATATAAACACTTTACAAAAATATATTGACAAAAATCATATAAGACAATTATAAAAATATTAATTCTTTAAAATTTTGTTTATATAATAATAATAATAATATAAATTTATTAAAATTTTATATAGTAATAATAATATTGAAATTATGCAAAAAATATTTATTTATATATTAAAAAAATAATAGTAATAATATAAAAATAAAAAAAAATTAAAATAGGCTTATCACATTTGCAACTTAAATCTTACGAATAAAGTTAAAACCAACTAGATTAAATTTCATATTCATAAATTATACATTTTAGCTTAGATAAATTGCCGACATAAGGGGCACAAGCAGTTGATTGGCTAGCGACGCAAGCATCTACTATGGAAGATGTGTGAGCATTGTATTAAACATACTTGTTCTCCGTACTCCATCTTCTCTATGCATATTGCACACTCAATGCTTGCAGCTCTACCTCTTTCTTTAACAATGAAAAACTCAAGTGACTCTTGAGCTTGGTTTGCTTCAGTATGTTCTTTTGGCTCATCATTAATATTGTCACTATTATTAATTTGAAAGTCCTCAACCCCTATCTCGATCTCAACCCCAGAAGGGGAGAAAGAAGCCAAAAATTCTTATCTTGCATGATCAGATAAGTGGATAAAGTGTTCTTCGAACCTGAATACATCAATTCATATGATTTGACTAACACACTCGATAATACTTAAAACAGTGATTCTCCATTGTTCAGTATTGGAGAAATTTAAGATAGACGTAAGGAATATTGAACATTGAGAATTTGGCAGAATGATAATTATCTTCACTCTTCTGTTATCTGTTATTTTTCTCTATGCCTCGTGCTCACCTGCAAGACTGCAAACTCAATTAACAAAGTAATTGAAACTCACGTGATTAAAGGAGTGTGATAAAAAAAATTAAAACTAAAATTTTGTGTGTAAAATGTAGGGAACTATCGTAGAATTTATAGGGATGAAATGAGTGTAAATTTATAAATTTATCTTCTATTTTATATTATTAAAAGATAATAAAATAATAATTTTATAACTTAAAGACAATTATACTCATAAATTTAAAATTTTTAGATACTTTAAGGGGGTATAAAGGTAAAATAACATAGGTAAAAATTTGAATTTGAGCGCCAAATTAAAAAAAAAAACGTTAATTGCGTGCCGTGCCTAGGCAGGCCCGTGTGCCGTGCTCGGCCCAGTCACGTGCTGTGCCGAGCCCGGCTCGTTGTCGTGCCATGCCATGCCCAGCCTGGCCTGTGGGCCGCAAGCCTCCAGGCCAGCCATGTGGGCCGAGCCATGTGGGCCGAGCCATGTGGGCCGGCCTGGCCCGTTGGCCACCTTTACTCTCACCTTCGCATTGACGATTGTAAAGCCCAAATTGATTGCACGAATCGACTAAGGCAGAGTTGTTTCTTTGTTGCCATCAGATTGTTTCTTCCATTTACAAGTTTATCTAATTATCTCTCTGAGTTTGATTCTAATCCAAGGGTTTGTGCGGTTATACTCATTCATTGTTCACTACTTGAGATTTATTTTTTTTCTTTGCAAAGAAATTGGAAAACTGAATGATATATCCTTATTTGTTATGGCTTCATCCAAGAAAGTGATTCTAAACATCTTCTTAATTGACTTGTTCTGTTGATCTGGAAGATGCTTGGATCGGGCATATAATCTGCTTGCTTGATTGCTAGAAGTTAATAGTTAGTTGCGTGATTCTTCTTGACTTACTGCCCCAGACATTCAATTATATATGATGAAAAAATTTCCTTTTTTACTTACTCTTACTGATAAGATGAAAGATATGCATCTTATAGTGAGTGATGCAAAGTGCAATAGATTTTATATTAGGACAGCACAAAAGGAAACTGGAGGCAATGACTAATGCATCAGGTGCAGATTTTTGAGTGAAGTGTGACTATGGTGTCACTGTTTGGATTTTGTTCTATTGAGTTAGTTGAATAGAAGAAAAGAAAAATTCTAAATTAAATAGCAAATTTGGCTAAGTAACAGTGTAAGTGGTGACAGCTACAAAAAAGCTTAAGTACTTTCCTTATGCGATAGGTTGTTCTAACAATCAGTTATTTAGTTTTGTAATTAGATAGTCCGTGTTGTAGTTGTTGCATTTGATTTTAGGGTTAATATAAACTAAACCAACCCCAGTAATAATTTTCTCTTCATAGCCTTGAGTCATAGCAATGCTTATGAGCGGATGAGACTGAGATCTTTAACTTTTACTTAGCAAGATAAATCAAACAGTTCTCATTTACTATCTTATATGGTCTTTTTTTTTTAATCATGAGCACGAACCATTTATTTTGAACCTAAGAAAATTGCCTTATTTCTTATTGGTGTTAACTTTCTTTTAGATTTTCTATGTTATACATGTTGCAGAAAATACTCCATGTTATTCATGTGACACCCTAGTTTAATCTTATAAGGAAGTGGAAGAAAAGATAATATAGCCTATAAGGCATAATAAGCTTGTTACTATTAACTTGGACTTAAACATGCTAAATTGGGTATTTAGGCTCACCAGGTTAATAGGTTAATAGGTCAATTACTCATTAAGCGGATCGTAACAAAACTTAGTTATAACTAATAAGCATGGTGTGAGACTTGTAGGAAAGAGCAAGGATGATGAGCTGCCATTGGGCTAATCTCATATGTTACAGACTAAGATATGATTTTTGGACATGTGTTAGGCATTGGGATTGATGAGGACATCAAATCCTAAATGGAGGAGATTGATGTTGTGGTTTAATCCCACATGGGAAGTTGGAGAAATAATGATATTGTATATATGATTTAATAAGCTTACTAGTATTAATTTAGGCTTAAATATTTTAAAATTAAGTCAAGTTGTTATTAGACTCACCAAGTTAATTGGTCAATTTGCTCATTAGATGGGTTGTAATAATATAATTAAATACTTTTTTATACAATTTATAATTTTAAGCATTAATATGAGTGTCAAATGTTTTTTATTTATTTTCTTTCCAAATTTATATTTTTTTTCATTGGTTGATCCAATATAAAAGAATGATTATTTATGCACTTGGGAAAATTTACTTTTTTTTCTAGAGCTGTTACATATTACTTATTTCTCAGCTATGAAGGTTAGGGCTTCCGTGAAGAAGCTATGCGAGTTTTGTAGGACAGTTAAACGTCGTGGGAGAGTATATATATTATGTACTGCCAATCCGAAGCACAAACAAAGGCAAGGCATATCTACATTTGCCTATGAGGGACCGATGCCACCAGCGTATGTCCTTTAGACCACATGTTCTTCTACAAATTTAAATTTGAGTACTTTGTGGAATCTTCATTTATTTCCTTTGCTTTTTAGTCTCATGTCGTCTCATGTCTTGTTTTACCTTTCTTCTATCCTTCAATACAATGTTATAGATTTTTTATGCAATCAAGAAGATAGTACCACTAAAAGAAAGTAGACATAGTATCATACTACCATTCATAGATAATTAAGCATACGACCTATGTTTATGAGCTTATTTTTTACTTATATTTTGGAATACAAAACTTCAAACTTTCTTTGTAATAAAGTAGACATTGTATAGTTTTAATAACCAAGCCTTACCAAGTTGTACAATTGGTTTGTATTGGTCTGATCATGTACTAAGATCTGGTTATAATTGCTACATATTGGTCCAATCATGTGCTGATATTGTACAAGATTGGTACCTAGTATATGAGTATATATAATATGTAATTAAACTGACTGGTGACACTGTTACTTTGTGCTGATATAAACTAGTATTTAAAACCATGAGACATTGTACCAGTGATTGTAAACATTTTGAGACAATGTATAATTGCACTCTTCAAACTCTGCATAACTTTTTTGAGGTGATAATGTCCAAGTGTTCTTAAGCTTTTTTAGTTAAAAATGAACTCATGTTTAGGATTCATCATGCATGGGAGTCCATTACAAGTTTAATGTATCTATAATTGACCATCATTTTTTGATAAAAGAAAATTTTCTGCTTCGAATGTCTTATGTAATCAGCAAACCTCAGTTAACGAGTGCTCTACGGTAGTGGGATTGTAGAACGAAATTCAGTGTAGAAATCCAAAAATTTGAGTTGTAATTTGATAATGAACCTGAAGTATATGAAAGCTTATGCCGATGTACAAGATGCTATGCCGTGTAAAAATTTGTAGCTACGTTATTGCAGCTCATTAAACTACTGAATGGAACAGAAACTTTATCCTGAAGCAGTTTCATGATAAGAGCATTCATGAATTACTAGAAAAGTTTGGAACTTGAGATATATTTCTTAATCTGATGGTTATGCTGCTGTACCAATCGCGTCATCACATTTATTTCCTCGGTTGGAATGAGGCTCGGTCTGTATTTCTGATGTTCACTAGCTCAGAAAATCAACTAGCAATTAGCTTAATGTTTTTTTTAGAATTTTGCTATCATAACACTGCACAAGTGGATTTCTCGCACTCGCGCAATTTACATTAGTTTACCCATCTGACAGCTGGTAGTAGTAATTTCAACAGATCAGTGGAGCATTAATTCTATTTTTTTTCCTTGTATTAGCAGATTCTTTTATAACAGTTGTAATGTCATAATATTCCATTATTGTACACTAAGTTTTCTCATTCTTGTCCGTGTAAAATGCAGATCCTCTGATGTCGCTAGCAAGCAGGAACCTCCAGCAATTAACCACTGGCCTATAGGGCTTGCTTCTCTTCTTCAGAAGCAGGATAAATAAGTTAAGTGGAAAATACATGCCAACTATATTGCCACACCCAAGAACTTCACTATTATTAGTCTCTTTGGTTTTCCCTGTTTGATACTATGTATTATGCTGGTTTTAGTATTTTCGATTAGTTTTATGCTGACACGCTATACGTGTTAAATTGAATTCTAAATGTGTTTTTTTCCATAATTTTAAAATTCACCCTTGCTGGATCATCCCCAAATTCTAATGGTTTGTTTTCGTGTGGACATCGAGTTGGAACATGCTACTCTACCTTCATCAGTCATCACCCGATTTATATTATCTTCTAAAATGATACTGCAAATGCAATCAGTAGAAAGCAGGATTCTCTTTCGTTCAAATGAGTATATGCATCTGGCCGATCATTCTTCCATAAATGATTGGTATGAAAATTTTCAATATATATTGTTGATTTCTCGGTTGCCCAACTGTAGAAGAAGATTACGTCATGTAGTCTGGTAGTAAAAATAGTTCTTTACAAGACATGCCCAATTAGTTGCCATTTCATTGCATTTAAGTCAACTATGCTCAGAATTGTTTTTTCATTTAATTGAAATATTTATGCTCTGGAATATACTTTATAAGTGCGCCGAATTGTGTTTGAGTGGGAAGATGAAATAGAGCTCCGAATGTGATAATGTTGTCAATATAGTTGTTATCTTCAAAGAGTCAGGTAGCACTAAGTTAATCTACGATGAGAGAAAATTAAAGATGCAGATTTTGTTCTACTAGTGGTAATGATGCACAACGGAGTTTTTTTTTTTTTTTTCTTTCAAAATTGCGAAGGATAACACAGCAAGATTCATTAACAATAAAGAAATGGAGGAACGCGCTTGAGAAATCATGAGAAATCAAAATGTAAAAATAAGGAGTGTAGGCCCTCTCTTCATGTCACTATTCCACTTGAAAGATATATATGACAAAAGGAAATCTAATATTTAAGGCCCTGTTTCCTTAACCGAAACCACAAAGAAACAGGGCAGAGATGAATTAACTAGTCAAATTCAGTAACTCAAGAAAGATCAAGAAGATAGTCTCTTCATAAGGGAGAAGGCAAGCATTAGCTTTCTTGAATTCGTATGAAGAGATAGAGTTGTGAACATTTTTAAGATTAGAATGAGGATGTCTAACATATTTCTTAGCAAATTAGACACTATAGAGATGATAGATTACTAAATTATAAAGTACAAAATTTTATGTATGCTTAATTGTATCCTTGACAAAAGAACAATGGGTTTACAAATTTTGAAGTGATAAATTTAGGCTTTCATGTCAATAATGGCCCTATTTGGCCTAGCTTCTAAACCTGCTTATGACTTTGCAGCCAGCAGAAATAAAAAAGCTGAGGCGTTTGGCCCTTCAGCTTCTCAGTTCTAATTCACAAATTAGCTGCTTCTTTAACAGCCTATTTGAGAGGAAGGATAGAAAACAAAAGGGAACAGAAAATAGAATAGAATGAGAAAATGGAAGGAAAATGAAATTAGTTTTCATTTTCCTCTCCCTTGTTGCACGGAAGAAGGAAAGAAAATACTATTACCCTGTTGGCCGCTTCCCAACTGGCAACGAGGGCTTCGGCGGTGAGGGCTTTGACGATGAGGGCTTCGACTGTGAGAGGGAGGCGAGCGACTTCGCGAGCACCAGGCGAGCGAGGGAGAGGACTTCGTGCGGCGAGGGCTTTGACGGCGAGGGCTTCGGCGACGAGGGCTTCGGCGGTGAGGGCTTCGACGACGAGGGCTTCGACGGTGAGAGGGAGGCGGAATCTTCGAGGCTAAGCATCGCCTCTTCTTCCCAGTTCGCCGTCCTCTTGTTTCGAGCCAGGTTGATTTCTTCTCAGAACCAGACTTGAGTGTTCGCCGATCTTCAATGGATGGGTCGTCGGGTTGGATCTCAGCAATAGGAGCTTGAGGGGCTCCATCTGCTCCGGCATCGAGCGAGGGAGGGAGGACGACACCCTTCTTCAGGGCTTCAGGAGAGACGAACGGCGAGGGAAGAGGCGAGGAGAGGCGTTCGGGAGTAGAGGCATGAGAGGCGTGAGGCGAAAGGCGAAGGTTTTTCGGCGAGAGGCGAAGGCGAGAGTCGAGGCATGAGGTCGTGTGCGCGAGAGTCGAGACGTGAGAGGGAGAGAAAAGTGATTTCCCTCTGAATCGGAGGGATTAGTTTGAAAGGAAAAGTGCCCAAAATTTCTCCTCTCTTTTCTATCCTTTCTTTTTTTTTTTTTTTTTTTACTGAAACAAGGGAAAAAGTATAAATCTTTCTTTTCCCTCCAGATATCCCTCCTCTGAAACAGGCTGTAAGAAGTAGAGGTGAAGATGCTTCTTTGGCCCTCCACTTGTTTATGCTTAATAACCCTTATATGTAATAATAATTTTTTAATAGTATAACTCATAATATTTTTAGTAAATATTTTAATTATAGTTAACTACAAATTTAATCATGTAATTTTTATCTTAGTAATTTTTTAATAAAAAATTACTAAGATAAAAATTACATGATTAAATTTGTAGTTAACTAAGGCGAGAGTCGAGGCATGAGGTCGTGTGCGCGAGAGTCGAGACGTGAGAGGGAGAGAAAAGTGATTTCCCTCTGAATCGGAGGGATTAGTTTGAAAGGAAAAGTGCCCAAAATTTCTCCTCTCTTTTCTATCCTTTCTTTTTTTTTTTTTTTACTGAAACAAGGGAAAAAGTATAAATCTTTCTTTTCCCTCCAGATATCCCTCCTCTGAAACAGGCTGTAAGAAGTAGAGGTGAAGATGCTTCTTTGGCCCTCCACTTGTTTATGCTTAATAACCCTTATATGTAATAATAATTTTTTAATAGTATAACTCATAATATTTTTAGTAAATATTTTAATTATAGTTAACTACAAATTTAATCATGTAATTTTTATCTTAGTAATTTTTTAATAAAAAATTATTTATTATAAATAGTATAACCTAACCATAAGCTGTGGATCCAAACACCCTCAAACTTCTTCAGTCAGCATCTTTTCAACTAACATTTCTTCAACAAGTGAAAGCGATAAACAGAAGTTGGGCCAAACAGGGCCAATGTAGATATGACAATGACAAGAGCAAATGCAAGGTGCATGAAATATTATAGAAATGTAAAAAGAAACATAACCAAGTAGAATCAGTATATATAAGATTAAGACAAATATAATCCTAGATCAACTAATCTAACATAATAAATAAAATCATAAAAAATTAACAAATTAGAATAAAGGTACTATCTCTTATTGATGCAGGAGAAGCTAGCACTGAAGAAGGGGACGAATTGGACGAGAAAACACCCATCACAACTTTTTGCGAGCTGAACACGGGCAGGCCATGAAGCCCATCATGGGTGTGACGGCCTCAGTGAAGAATGCAGGACAAAAGCACGGCCGTGCGTGCCATCACGGGCAGGCTGTGAATAGCTCGACAGAATTCTACGACCCTTATCACGGCCGTGATCACCTTGGCGAAAAATGAAAAATTTAGTTATTCCAGACGCGAATGCGGTCATGGCCGTGAACACCATCACGGCCAGGCCGTGATCATCTCGGCAGACTCCGACAAAACCGATCATGGTCGTGAACAGCATCATGGCCAGGCCGTGATCACCCCTGAAGACACCATTTCACCCCGGCGACCCCATTTCGACGTGCACAACCCTCCATACCATGTTCATCCATCCAAGGAGGATCCAAAGGAGCCCAACAAAGCAACGATCCGGCAATCCCAGTGCTCAAGTCAACCACCGGATCGTTACATGGGAGTTATCAGCCTGTTATCAGTCCACACTGAAGTACTTCAACCCATGGGCCTTGCAACCCGACCTTCTAAATGCCTGGACCAAGACGGGTACCACAACCATCTTAACAACACGACCCAAGAACAAGCTTCGATCGTGATGAACCAGCCCATGATTTCAAAATTCTGCTGCTTTATCGCGGCATGTTCCGAGCTCGTCTAATGGTCGTTGCAACCACCCCATACAAGGAATCAAAGGACATGCGCCAGTTTCAATTTTAGTTGTTAGGAGTTTGTTTCAATTTATTTTATATGGCAGCTTGACCACTTTTGGGACTGCAAGAGTAGGTAGTTGGTAGGATTTTGTTTTATCTTGTTCCCTCCACTCTTGTTCTATAAAAGAGAAGGATGGGCTAACTTGTTCTTCAGTTCTCTAGTAGATGATAGAGTTCTCCTGGTGAGCATAGTGCCTCCAGCTTGTGGGAGTCGAAGTCGGTGCTTCGATTCCAGAGTTTGTACGAGTCGTGGTCGGTGCCTCGACTCTAGGGTTGTTTCCAGTATTATAAGAAGTAAATCCCACCGCCTCCGGTGGGTCAGGTTCGCTTATCTTTTCAAGTTCCTCGTATTCTCTTCCGATGTGGTTTCTATCTCTCCCCCACGTGTATCCGTACGTCGGAGGCCTGGATGTTTCCTTATTCTTTGGTTTGTTTCTAGGTTTATAGGCGCGTGAGCTGTACCCTACGAAACCGCAGCCCTGAAGGAACGTGCTGAGCTTAAAATTTGCTAAGAGATTAGTGAGCAATTTTTAGTTCTGAGTGCCGTTGGGATTTCTTGCGTTTGTGTTGCCCCGAAACGAGTTCGTCACCGATTTCTTCGTGTTTTCCTACTACATTTTTGAGCATTTTTAACTTCCCTCATCTCAAGACCCTCTCTCGTTTTCGGTGCATCATGTAAACACCATAGAGACACTAAGGACCAACCCACCTACTGTAGCTTCATCATTTTTGGTTTAAGAGGAGTTGCACGTTTAATTCTTATTGTTCGCACTATTCAACTCCGTTGCATAGCATATTTCAGCAATGTTTCTACATTTTTAGCATTCTGCACTTAATCAAATTTCCCCTTGCTTGTGCATGGTGACTACAAGGTCACAAGTCATGTTATCTCAATTCCCCGACACTATTCTGAAAACCCAAGAGTCGGTCTAACCCTCGAAAGGGACTAGCATCTGCTTAGAGTCGTTGGCTACGCTTACCGTGTGAGTCGATGCGCTAACCGCGCAATTGGATGCCCATAAGTTGTCCACGGAGACCACAGTCCAGTAGCTCTTAGCTGGATTCCAGGACCTCACTGATCGTTTTAGTGTGTCGGAGCATAGTCGCCCTAACTCGGTTCAACCCCCTCCATTCGCACGTCTCGCCCCAACTAGGGAATTACCCCCGGTAGCCGCACCTGTTTGTCAAGAAGATTATCCGTCTCCATGGCCTTCCCCTGTCCATCGTGTTCAACCGAGACATGCATTTTGTGAGCCACTTCTGGCGCTCACTTTGGGCCCTCTTGTGCACGACTCTGAAGTTTTCCACCGCCTACCATCCCCAAACCGACGGCCAAACTGAGGTGGTTAACCGTAGTTTGGGCAACTTGCTTTGTTGCCTCATTGGCGATCATCCGAGGTCTTGGGACACCATCCTCCCTATAGCAGAATTCGCGTACAACAGTGCGGCCAATAGGTCTACGGGTCTTAGTCCCTTCCAAGTTGTCTTGGGCCACCAACTGCGTAAATCCATTGACTTGCATGACCTTCCCATGGAGTCCTACCTCTCCGAGCATGTATACTCTTTTCCCCAGCATGTAGCTAATTTGCATGGTAAGGTTCGGCATCGTATCTTTTTGGGCAACACTCATAATGCAATGAAGACCAACGAGCACCGTAGGCCGTAGCATTTCTCTATTGGTGAGTTAGTGAGAGTGCGTATCCACCCCGAACGGTTATCCAACAGGGCACATTTTAAGCTCCAGCCATGTTACATGAGACCCTATGTAGTTGTTCGGCGGATCGGCTCCAACGCCTATGTCTTGGACTTGCCCAAGAGTATGGGGATCCACCCCGTCTTCAATGTGGCGGAGATCCTTCCCTTCCATGGCCCATTGGAGGAGCCTTCTGCTGGACCCCTTTCGAGAGGGGGGCGAAACCCTAAGACATGCGTATATGAAAAGCATGGCGGAATCAAGGGCTTCAAGGATCGCAAATAGAAGCATATGATCAACTTAAGGTATTGTTTAGATCTAAGGAGATCATACCATAGCCATGAGCAAGGATGGCGACTTGGAAGTAGAGAACAAATCTGATCTCCTCCAAAGACACGCACACAAGATGAGTGATCGCCCACTTCCTTGGCGCTACTTGTGCTAGCAAGGCTCCAAGGCTTTCTTCTCGAATGGAAGGGAATGATGAACTCTCACTCGGCCGATCCTTCTTGTCGTCGACCTACACCACGCAAGAGAGTGTGTCGTCGAGAGCCAAGGGGAGACGAGAGTTAGAGAAGCGTTTTCACGAACGTGGGGACGTTCACCACTTTGGAAATCGAATTCCAAAAATAGCAAAGCTTCAATGTATGCGTTATGCGTTCACATGAAATGAACCAAACGCATATCTCTTCTCCCATATGAACCATGCGCTCACATATGAGCCGGTTCAATGTATTTGGTTCAATGACCAAACCAAATCAGCCCAAGCATTGGTCAAGATAAAATCAAACCCTAAGGTTCAAGATCTGACCGTTCATCTCCTGATGCTCCTGATCTCACTGATCTAGCATCAACTCTCTCGATCTAAGCTTACCGATCTCAAGCCCTAACCAATCAAACATGATCAGACCAGATCTCACTTACAATCAGAGATTAAATCCCTTTAAACTGAACCGAAATAATTCAGTCCACTCGATCTGACTTAAGTAAGCCATATCATCAAATTGTGCGACCCTAAGGGTTTCCTTTAAATGTCGGTAACGATAACTCACGTTATCACGATCAGTGAGGGGTATCTAGCAACACATCACTGTCTCCCGATATAAAGGAAAGAGTCTTCCAAGACTACACCCAAACCACAGCACAAGTGTGAATCCACTTCACCAGGCATGCAAATATCCTTTGCCACTGGATGTTCTTATTGGACAAGCGTGTCAAGCTTGTAGCTCCAATATGATGAGCACGATTAGATCAGATGAACATAGTCACCTGGGTATGGCCATACACTATTCTCAATCATCTCATCCAGGGGGCCCCTTTAGAACATCACACTCCTTAAACAAGGAGACGGCAATCCTATGTCTATCACTAGTGCCCTAACCTGACTCAAGCTCACCATCCAAGATAGTCTATAATCATTATGTTTCAAATGATGTTGAACTACCTCAAAACAATGACAATCATCATTTAGAAACACAAGTGATCTCAAGTCAGAGGACATGTGCCACTTGTTGCAAACAAGGATTATTCACATTGTGACAAGCAATTGAATATCCTAGTAGGGTCTGTCCAGTACATCCAATGTACCCATGAGTCTACATCTTATTCCATGCTCGAAGCATCCTATAAGATTAAAACACACATTAGTCTTAACCATATCAAGGCTGTCTCATGTTCACCAAGATATCTCGACTAAGGACTTAACTGCATGTCAGCCTAGCTGAACAGTACTGAGACATTATTCAGAAGTACACTTATTGCAGCAGACAATGTAACAAACTGAATAACAACCATGCCTTTATAAACATAAGAGTTTATTACATGATACTGATACATTCCCAAGGCCTCAAACATTAGCCTTAAGGGCATACCCCAACAATCTCCCACTTGCACTTAATCTAATGGTTGAGAAATCTCAAACCCATATTATTACAGTGCTTCTCATGCTTCTGCTGCGCCAGAGGCTTGGTAAGCGGGTCAGCCAGATTGTCGTCTGTATGAACCTTGCATATTTTGATCTCGCCTCGATCAATGATCTCCCGGATCAAGTGAAACCGTCTCTGTATGTGCTTGGACTTCTGGTGCGACCGTGGTTCCTTTGCTTGTGCGATTGCTCCAGTGTTATCACAGAAGATAACCAAAGGATCTGCACTCGAAGGAACAACACCAAGTTCTCTCACGAACTTACGAATCCACACTGCCTCCTTAGATGCTTCCGAGGCTGCAACATACTCGGCTTCTGTTGTGGAATCAGCAACAGTTGACTGTTTGAAACTCTTCCACACCACTGCTCCTCCATTCAAGCTAAAAACATAGCCTGATTGCGATCGGAAATCATCCTGGTCAGACTGGAACGAAGCGTCAGTATATCCTTCAATACTGAGTTCTTCTTGACCACCATATATCAAGAACATATCTTTGGTCCTCCGCAGATATTTTAAAAGGTTTTTGACTGCAATCCAGTGTGCCTGACCTGGATTACTTTGGAATCGACTGGTCACGCTTAACCCGTAAGCGACGTCTGGGCGAGTACACAACATCGCATACATAATGGACCCAATAGCCGAAGCATAAGGCGTATTGTCCATTTCATCTTTCTCAGTCTGTGTTTGTGGACACTGACTCTTCGAAAGATTCAGACCATGTCTGACTGGAAGATACCCTCTTTTAGAATTCTCTAAATGGAATCTTTCCAGGACTTTATCGATGTAAGTACTCTGGCACAGCCCGAGAAGCCTCTTAGATCTATCCCTGTAGATCTTCACACCTAATACATAGGCTGCTTCTCCTAAATCTTTCATCTGGAAACATTTCCTTAGCCATGCCTTTACGGCATGCATTTCAGGAATGTCATTTCCAATGATCAAGATATCATCGACGTAGAGGACTAGGAAAGTAATCATGCTCCCACTAAACCTCTTATATACACACGGGTCATCCTCGTTCTTGATGAAACCAAATTCACTGATTGATTCATCAAAACGAATATTCCAGCTCCTAGATGCTTGTTTAAGTCCATAAATAGACTTCTTTAACTTGCATATTTTATGACGATCTGATGGATTAGTGAAACCTTCTGGTTGTGTCATATACACATCCTCATCCAGATTTCCATTCAGGAAAGCTGTTTTCACATCCATTTGCCAGATCTCATAATCATAATATGCTGCTATCGCGAAAAGAATCCGAATAGACTTAAACATAGCTACAGGTGAGAAAGTTTCATCATAATCTATCCCGTAGATTTGTTTGAAACCTTTCGCAACTAGCCTGCCTTTATAGGTAACCACGTTACCATCCATGTCAATCTTCTTCTTGAAGATCCATTTACAGCCTATAGGGATAACTCCCGGAGGCGGATCAACCAAATCCCAGACTTGGTTATCTGACATGGAGTCCATCTCGGCGCGCATAGCTTCAAGCCATCTCGCTGACTCCGGTCCACTGACCGCATCCGCAAAAGTGAGGGGTTCATCATTATCAATGATGTAGACTCCGTCATAGCGCTCAGGCTGTCGACGGATCCTTCCCGATCTTCGCGGTTCCCGTGATATCTGAGCCTCAGGTTGTTCATTAACCTGTCCTACCGGCTCAGGCTCATCCAACTGTGCTTGACTACTTTGTCCTTCCTCTGGATTCTCATCCAGCATTATTTCTCTCCCACTAGCCTCTTGCAGAAGAAACTCCTTCTCAAGAAATATGGCCGTCCGAGCAACAAATACCTTGTTCTCTTTGGGATCGAAGAAATAATAACCCTTAGTTTCCTTAGGGTAACCGACAAAGATACATTTGTCAGATCTGCTCTCTAGTTTCCCAGAGGCGAGCTTTTTGACATAAGCCTCGCAGCCCCAGATCCTGATAAATGTCAAGCTCGGCTGTTTCCCATACCATAACTCATATGGCGTCTTAGAAACTGCCTTAGATGGCACTCGGTTTAGTACCTTTGCAGCTGTTTCCAGTGCAAATCCCCAAAAGGAATATGGAAGAGTAGCCTGACTCATCATAGAACGAACCATATCAAGTAGGGTTCTGTTCCTCCTTTCGGACACACCATTCCATTGCGGTGTTCCTGGCGGAGTGAGCTGTGAGATAATCCCACACTCCTTCAGATAGTCAGTAAACTCTCGACTTAGGTATTCTCCACCTCGATCAGAACGAAGTGCCTTGATATTTCGGCCTAGCTGATTCTGTACTTCATTCTTGAACTCTTTGAACTTGTCAAAAGATTCACTCTTATGTCTCATCAGATAGACATACTCATACCTACTGAAATCATCAGTAAAGGTAATGAAGTACGAATAGCCACCTCTGGCATGTTTACTAAATGGCCCACACACATCACTGTGTATAAGGTCAAGTAAACCTGAAGCCCTTTGACCTTTGTGGGGAAAAGGTGACTTCGTCATTTTACCCATTAAACAAGCTTTGCATGTATCAATCTCCTCATAGGAGAATGATCCCAGCAGTCCATGATCATGCAACCGCTTAATGCGCTTCTTGTTAATATGGCCTAAACGACTATGCCATAGCAAGGTGCTGTCATCAGCATACTTGGCTTTCTCAATATTGTGTATAGAACATTCCATGTCCAACATGAATAACCCATTGTTAATTGAACCAGTAGCATAAACAATATTATCAAAAGATAAAACACACTTTGAAATATTGCATTCAAAGGAAAATCCCTTCCTGACAAGAGCAGGAATAGAGATAATATTTTTGGTAATACTGGGAACAAAGTAACAACTGTTTAGTTCTAATACAAGTCCAGATGGTAAAGAGATGAAATAATCCCCTACAGCAACAGCAGCAACCCGTGCCCCGTTTCCAACTCGTAGGTCCACCTCATGCTGTCCCACCTGTCTTCTTCTCTTGAGTTCCTGTACATTTGAACAAATGTGAACTCCACATGCAGTGTCCAACACCCATGAAATAGAAGAAGATGAAACCATGACTTCCGTCACGTATATACCTGAGCCAGAAGCAAAGCTTCCCCTCTTGTCTCCTTGGAGCGCTTTACAGTCCTTTTTCCAGTGACCCAGCTGGCCACAGTGGAAACATCTGTATTCCTTTGACCGCTTCACCTTTTGTTTCAGAGCCTTACTGTAATTCTTGACAGGGGCCTTGCCCTTCTTCCCCTTCTTCTTGTTCCTAGAAGGAACCATTAAGACAGAGGTCGAAGGCTTTCCCTTCAGAGTCTCCTCAGTAGTCAAGAGCATATTCAGCAGCTCTGCCGGAGTACAATCGATTTTGTTCATATTAAAGTTAATGATGAACGCATCGAAAGAGGGCGGGAGAGACTGCAGAATAATGTCTACAGCAAGCTCCTGGTTGATGGTATGCCCCAGTTTCTCTAGAGCCTCCTTGTGCCCAATCATCTTGAGCACGTGAGCTCCCACTGGGCTCCCTTCAGCCAGTTTGCTCTGAAAGAACAGCTTTGTCAGATTATAGCGTTCCGTCCTCGCCTGTGCAGCATACAGCATCTTGAGGTTCGCTATAATCTCTATAGCCGACATATCCTCATGCTGACGCTGCAGCGGTGGCGTCATAGACGCTAGCATCAGGCAAGCGACATCAATGCTATCATTGACGTGCTTTTCATAAGCTTCCCGAACCGCCCTTGCGGCGTTCGGAGCGGGCTGAGGCGGTATAGCCGTCTCGAGGACATACAGTTTCCTCTCTGCCTTAAGAACAATCTTAAGGTGTCCGAACCAGTCTGAGAAGTTTGGCCCAGCAAACTTCTCCCTTTCTAGTAGGGATCGCACATTGAAGTTCATGGTGTTCGTTGCTGCAGGAATCTACAACAATGCAAGAACAGCAAGGTCAGTATCAATGTTAAGAATCAATCAGGACTTAAGAATGATTCTTTTTCTCACTATTTTATCTGGCCCAAAAATCCAGCAAAACAGCCCGAAAGAGTAGAACTCTTTTAGTGAGATGGGATCCAGATTTCATACTTGGTCTCCACGTCCCGCTCAGGCGAGATAAGATGCACAGAGAGTACAAGCACTAGTCTCTGGTAGGCTGTCCCAGCCAATCGCCAACCCGTGCGATTCCCCTTCATCTGGGCAATCCAGCAGACTGTGCCAACTGAGTTGGTACAACACAGTCTCTGACCCCACAGATGGCTGCCTCCATGCGCTACCATATGCGCCACATATGTAGTCTACATGGTCAAGCTAACCCGACCTACTCCCTGGACCACCACGTGCTATGCTGAGCAACGAGAAGCGATAAATCCCTTCTCTGTAACACGCAGGTGTAATCCCGCACCGTCTGAAGATAGATGGACGTGCCCACTGAGTGGGTACAACACGGCTCCAACGATAATCAGAACAGTGAGGTTTCGCGTCAGAAGGCATACGAGCTTGATATTTTAGCGTTGGATTTTAACGGTCTTTTATCTTCTTCACTATCATGCAATTCCTATGGTGATAGCAGAAGATAAATAAATCATGCTGTTCTACTTATTTACACAATAAAAGAAAGCATGGATCTTATGTGGTAAAAGCCCATAGCCTAAGTAAGACCTTAATCAACTTAAGTCTTCACTTGCTTTTCTTCATGGGTCTTTTCGCTGCTCATCTGGCCCAAACCAGGGCCCAAGCGCCATTTGCAGCTTAGGTGCGCCCACCAGGTAAATGCGCCTGGTGCCAGAGTCGAACCCTGGACCTCCCACCTGGTCTAGCCACTGCTGCATGCGCCTCTGCCATGTGTGCTTTGAGCTCTTGTCTGATTAACTTACAAATTAATCTATCTAGACAAGATTGACACGCAGGTCAATTACACTTTATAAATTAAATACAATGTGATACGCAGATCACAATAATTAATTTACAACTTTAATTTCCAGGCACGCAGGCCCCAGCACAGCACACATTTAACATGGGCAGCCCACATAAGAATAAATAAACATACATAGGCATCAATCAATCAACATGTGATCCATTACAAAGAAAATAAACTTTTGAAAACCCATTGGCATCAATTTTTAATTTTCTTATCTGCCCTACAACCTTACAACGGTCCATTGATAGGGATCCACTCATCATGTCTAGTTAGATCCATGCCCTTGCATGCACCAAGTCCTAACTGACTTGAGTCGACCCAATGGTCAACCATGCATGCGCCAAGGGCTGAACAACCAACACGATTTTTGGCAAGCGGGTGTGACCCCGGGCCTAACTCATGTGTGTTCTATGGTTGTCTCAACCAGACCTCGCTACACGCCTGTGATGCAATCGACCTATAGCCACCTCGTGCTTGCGCACAGGTGCCATCTGGTCGATCCATCTAGGCTGTCAGATGGTCTGATCAGACTAATTTGATCTAAACTAGATGATGCTTTCAACCCCATCAACCCGTCTAAGGGATTATAGTAGGCGCATTAGATCTAATGGGGCACGCAAGATTAGTTTTCTTTACAAAAACACAACATGCGCCTATACATGCGCCAAAGAGTAATTAAACATGATAATGTTTTCGCATCATGAACTTTCGCATGTAGAAATCATAGATCTAAGCATGAGAGCAAACATGGATCACACAAAGTATCAAGCAATCATATGATTCAAAAGATAACATGCGCTCTGATACCAATTGCTGGACCCCTTTCGAGAGGGGGGCGAAACCCTAAGACATGCGTATATGAAAAGCATGGCGGAATCAAGGGCTTCAAGGATCGCAAATAGAAGCATATGATCAACTTAAGGTATTGTTTAGATCTAAGGAGATCATACCATAGCCATGAGCAAGGATGGCGACTTGGAAGTAGAGAACAAATCTGATCTCCTCCAAAGACACGCACACAAGATGAGTGATCGCCCATTTCCTTGGCGCTACTTGTGCTAGCAAGGCTCCAAGGCTTTCTTCTCGAATGGAAGGGAATGATGAACTCTCACTCGGCCGATCCTTCTTGTCGTCGACCTACACCACGCAAGAGAGTGTGTCGTCGAGAGCCAAGGGGAGACGAGAGTTAGAGAAGCGTTTTCACGAACGTGGGGACGTTCACCACTTTGGAAACCGAATTCCAAAAATAGCAAAGCTTCAATGTATGCGTTATGCGTTCACATGAAATGAACCAAACGCATATCTCTTCTCCCATATGAACCATGCGCTCACATATGAGCCAGTTCAATGTATTTAGTTCAATGACCAAACCAAATCAGCCCAAGCATTGGTCAAGATAAAATCAAACCCTAAGGTTCAAGATCTGACCGTTCATCTCCTGATGCTCCTGATCTCACTGATCTAGCATCAACTCTCTCGATCTAAGCTTACCGATCTCAAGCCCTAACCAATCAAACATGATCAGACCAGATCTCACTTACAATCAGAGATTAAATCCCTTTAAACTGAACCGAAATAATTCAGTCCACTCGATCTGACTTAAGTAAGCCATATCATCAAATTGTGCGACCCTAAAGGTTTCCTTTAAATGTCGGTAACGATAACTCACGTTATCACGATCAGTGAGGGGTATCTAGCAACACATCACTGTCTCCCGATATAAAGGAAAGAGTCTTCCAAGACTACACCCAAACCACAGCACAAGTGTGAATCCACTTCACCAGGCATGCAAATATCCTTTGCCACTGGATGTTCTTATTGGACAAGCGTGTCAAGCTTGTAGCTCCAATATGATGAGCACGATTAGATCAGATGAACATAGTCACCTGGGTATGGCCATACACTATTCTCAATCATCTCATCCAGGGGGCCCCTTTAGAACATCACACTCCTTAAACAAGGAGACGGCAATCCTATGTCTATCACTAGTGCCCTAACCTGACTCAAGCTCACCATCCAAGATAGTCTATAATCATTATGTTTCAAATGATGTTGAACTACCTCAAAACAATGACAATCATCATTTAGAAACACAAGTGATCTCAAGTCAGAGGACATGTGCCACTTGTTGCAAACAAGGATTATTCACATTGTGACAAGCAATTGAATATCCTAGTAGGGTCTGTCCAGTACATCCAATGTACCCATGAGTCTACATCTTATTCCATGCTCGAAGCATCCTATAAGATTAGAACACACATTAGTCTTAACCATATCAAGGCTGTCTCATGTTCACCAAGATATCTCGACTAAGGACTTAACTGCATGTCAGCCTAGCTGAACAGTACTGAGACATTGTTCAGAAGTACACTTATTGCAGCAGACAATGTAACAAACTGAATAACAACCATGCCTTTATAAACATAAGAGTTTATTACATGATACTGATACATTCCCAAGGCCTCAAACATTAGCCTTAAGGGCATACCCCAACACCTTCAAACCCTGATGCGGGAGAAACTTGCTTCTCATGACTGTAGAAACAACAGTGCTGTATAAGCCCTCAAACTGCAAATTGAACCACCCAAACAAGTAGTAGAGTGGGATCAGTGTGTCTTTTGAGCCTGGAAAATCAGCGGTACACGCCTCCCTCAAAGACCGAAACAAATTCGACAACGCCGCTGGTGCTAAAGAAAGACGAACCCCTCGCGCCAGTCTATCGGCCATAACAAAGACTTCCGGCCTAATGCGGTTGGGGTACTTGTAAGGAACAACAAAGTAGCACAACCAACAGGCCAAAAATGCTGTGAGGAACGTGACTCGATCCATCTCCCCCGCCGCAATGGAAGGACGGGAGGGCGTGTCGTGGTCTTGAACCAGAATATTCTCTGAGCCGATACCAAAAGGATCTCAAGGTGATGAGAAGCAAGTCTCGTATGGGCTGGCTAAATCAATGAAATGTAAGATCTAATGGGTAATAGTGACCGCCCCAGAACGCCGGCAAAGCAACTCGTAAAAATGATGAAACACGGCCTTAAGAGAGGAAGAGTGCCGGAACTCGCCATGCGCAAACTCACCAAAAAGCGTTCTCTCATCCGGCACATGCTCGTCATATCGAGCACCCAGTATAGGAAGCCCGCAGACATGCCGCATATCCCAAAGGCTCGGAAAAATCTCCTCATCAAAAAGATAGCAGGTGTTCGTGAGCGGATTTCAGTGCTCCAAAATGCTCTTTAACAGGGTGGCATCATACTGATAATTGAATAAAGACAACATGATAGCCTCGTATATGCCGGCCTTCTTAAGGATTTTTCTCTCACTGCGAAGGACATATCGTGCCCACTCTACATAACCAGGATAGTGTCAGATGCTGCCATAAATATTGAACCGTGGAGCCCATTTTGGCACACGGTTGGAGGCCATCTCTAAACCCAAGAAAAAGATTGGCTCCTGACGAGACGTTCTGGTGACTGGTTCGAGGCACAAACACGAATTTGGACCCTGATCCAAGATATGAGACTTGGAATTCTTTATCCCAGTGACGCTACGCACCAAAGGCGTCCAGTTCTTGCTTTTGAAATGCGAACCAAATTTATAACACCTGGGCAGCAAAGGAATGGAAGGATGGCGAGGTATCTTGTTGTTAAATACATCCCTCCCTTCCTGTAAAACCCCTAAAGCAAAGGGGGCCGAAACCCTAAGGGGGCGCATGATAATTTGCTAGGGTTTCAACAACAAAATCGCATATATGCTCATATGATCAACTTGTATAGATTGATTAGATCAAGAAGGAGATCATACCAATGCCATCGATTGGATGGTGCCTTGGAAGCAAAGACGCAAATGCTCCTTCTCCAAAGGTGACGCACACAACAAACGAAGATGGCTTGCTCCTTTGAATCCTTTGTGCTAGCAAAGCGCTTCAAAGGGTCCTTGTCGTGTGAGGATGATGAGAGATCAAACTTGGCAAGGCTCAACTTCCTCCTCCTTTCGTCAAAAACTCTCTACACCGAAAGAGAAGCGTTGGGATGAGAAGAGGCGAACGTTGAGACGTTATTTGGCGTTGAGGGGAGTGGCTAGTTATGACATTCCAAAAATAGAAGACATGAAGCCATGCGCCCACAAACCAACCAAAACGCCTACAAGCATTGAACCAAGCGTTCACCCATGTGAACCGGTTCATGCCAAATCGTTCCAATTGAATTTGGTTCATAAACCAAATCAAACCAGCCCAAGCCATGGTCTAGATCTTATTGAACCAAATGGTTCAAGATCTAACCGTTCATCTCTTGATGCTCTTGATCTCACCGATCTAGCATCAATTCTCTCGATCGAAGCTTACCGATCTTAAGCCCTAATCAATCAAACATGATCAGACCAGATCTCACTTACAATCAGAGTCTAAATCCCTTTAAACTGAACCAAAACAATTCAGTCCACACGATCTGACTTAAGTAAGCCATATCATCAAATTGTGCGACCCTGAGGGTTTCCTTTGAATGTCGGTAACGGTAACTTACGTTATCACGATCAGTAAGAGGTATCTAGCAACACATCACTGTCTCCCGATATAAAGGAAAGAGTCTTCCAAGACTACACCCAAACCACAGCACAAGTGTGAATCCACTTCACTAGGCATACATGTTTCCTTTGCCACTGGATGTTCTTATTGGACAAGCGTGTCAAGCCTGTAACTCCAATATGATGAGCATGATTAGATCAGATGAACATAGTCATCTGGGTAAGGCCATACACTTTCTCAATCATCTCATCCAGGGGGGCCCCTTTAGAACATCACACTCCAATCAAGGAGACGGCAATCCTATATCTATCACTAGTGTCCTAACCTGACTCATGATCATTATCCAAGATAGTCTATAACCATTATGTTTCAAATGATATTGAACTACCTCAAAACAATGACAATCATCATTTAGAAACACAAGTGATCTCAAGTCAGAGGACATGTGCCACTTGTTGCAAACAAGGATTATTCACATTGTGACAAGCAATTGAATATCCTAGTAGGGTCTGTCCAGTACATCCAATGTACCCATGAGTCTACATCTTATTCCATGCTCGAAGCATCCTATAAGATTAGAACACATATTAGTCTCAATCATATCAAGGCTGTCTCATGTTCACTAAGATATCTCGACTAAGGACATATAGCATGTCAGCCTAGCTGAACAGCATTGAGACATTATTCAGAAGTACATTTATTGCAGCAGACAATGTAACAAACTGAATAACAACCATTGCCTTTATAAACTTAGAGTTTATACATGATACCGATAGAATCCCAAGGCCTCAAACATTAGCCTTAAGGGCATACCCCAACAATCTCCCACTTGCACTTAATCTAATGGTTGAGAAATCTCAAACCCATATTATTACAGTGCTTCTCATGCTTCTGCTGCGCCAGAGGCTTGGTAAGCGGGTCAGCCAGATTGTCATCTCTATGAACCTTGTAGATTTTGATCTCACCACGATCAATGATCTCCCGGATCAAGTGAAACCGTCTCTGTATGTGCTTGGACTTCTGGTGCGACCGTAGTTCCTTTGCTTGTGCGATTGCTCCAGTGTTATCACAGAAGATAGGGGAGAGCAATCGGGATTTCGGTACCGGTACCGGTACCGAACTCCCGGTACCGAACTCCCAGTACCGAACTCCCGAACCTCAAATTATAGGTACCGGTACCGGTACCGAATTCTACTTCGGGAGTTCGGTACCGGTACCGATTTCCCGAAATAAAATCGGTACCGGTACCGATTTCCCGAAATCCCGAATATTTTTAATTCTAATTTACGTATTTCGGTATTTATATTCGGTATTTACGTATTTTCGGTATTTGTATTAAAAAATACTGAATATTAATATATAAATATTATTTTTTAATTAAATAATACATGAAAAATCGGGACTTCGGTACTTCGGGATTTCCCGAAATAGTTTTTAGGTACCGGTACCGGTACCGATTTCCCGAATAAAATTTCGGTACCGGTACCGAAGTACGGAAGTACCGAAATACCGGTACCGAAGTACCGAAGTACCAAAAAGTTCGGTACGGTACTTCGGTACCAGTACCGTTTGCTCACCCCTAACAGAAGATAA
The DNA here is from genome assembly GCA_027563935.2 of Costus lasius. NCBI lineage: Eukaryota > Viridiplantae > Streptophyta > Magnoliopsida > Zingiberales > Costaceae > Costus > Costus lasius. The sequence goes on along the minus strand of CM050447.1, from coordinate 73,080,136 downwards.
CCAAAGGATCTGCACTCGAAGGAACAACACCAAGTTCCTGAACGAACTTGCGAATCCACACTGCCTCCTTGGATGCTTCCGAGGCTGCAACATACTCGGCTTCTGTTGTGGAATCAGCAACGATAGACTGTTTGAAACTTTTCCACACCATTGCTCCACCATTCAAGCTAAAAACATAGCCTGATTGCGATTGGAAATCATCCTGGTCAGATTGGAACGAAGCGTCAGTATATCCTTCAATACTGAGTTCTTCCTGACCTCCATATATCAAGAACATATCTTTGGTCCTCCGAAGATATTTCAAAATGTTCTTGACCGCAATCCAGTGCGCCTGACCTGGATTACTTTGGAATCGACTGGTCACGCTTAACCCGTAAGCGACGTTTGGGCGAGTACATAACATCGCATACATAATGGACCCAATAGCCGAAGCATAAGGCGTATTGTCCATTTCATCTTTCTCAGTCTGTGTTTGTGGACACTGACTCTTTGAAAGATTCAGACCATGTCTGACTGGAAGATATCCTCTTTTAGAATTCTCTAAATGGAATCTCTCTAGGACTTTATCGATGTAAGTACTCTGGCACAGCCCTAGAAGCCTCTTAGATCTCTCTGTAGATCTTCACACCTAATACATAGGCTGCTTCTCCTAGATCTTTCATCTGGAAACATTTTCTTAACCATGCTTTAACAGCATGAAGTTCAGGAATATCGTTTCCAATTATTAAGATATCATCGACGTAGAGGACTAGGAAAGTAATCACGCTCCCACTAAACCTCTTATATACACACGGGTCATCTTCATTCTTGATGAAACCAAATTCACAGATTGATTCATCAAAACGAATATTCCAGCTTCTAGATGCTTGTTTAAGTCCATAAATAGACTTCTTTAACTTGCATATTTTATGACGATCTGATGGATTAGTGAAACCTTCAGGTTGTGTCATATACACATCCTCATCCAGTTTTCCATTAAGGAAAGCGGTCTTCACATCCATTTGCCAGATCTCATAATCGTAATATGCTGCTATCGCAAGAATAATCCGAATAGACTTGAACATGGCTACAGGAGAGAAAGTTTCATCATAATCTATCCCGTAGATTTGTTTGAAACCTTTCGCAACTAGCTTGCCTTTATAGGTAACCACGTTACCATCCATGTCAATCTTCTTCTTGAAGATCCATTTACAGCCTATAGGGATTACTCCCGGAGGCGGATCAACCAAATCCCAGACTTGGTTATCTGACATGGAGTCCATCTCGGCTCGCATAGCTTCAAGCCATCTAGCTGACTCCGGTCCACCGACTGCATCCGCATAAGTAAGGGGTTCATCATGATCAATGATGTAGACTCCGTCATAGCGCTCAGGCTGTCGACGGATCCTTCCCGATCTACGCGGTTCCCGTGATATCTGAGCCTCAGGTTGTTCAATAACCTGTTCTACTGGCTCAGGCTCATCCAACTGTGCTTGACTACTTTGTCCTTCCTCTGGATTCTCATCCAGTTTTATTTCTCTCCCACTGGCTTCTTGCAGAAGAAATTCCTTCTCAAGAAAAATAGCCATCCGAGCAACAAATACTTTGTTCTCTTTGGGATCGTAGAAATAATAACCCTTAGTTTCCTTAGGGTAACCGACAAAAATGCATTTATCAGATCTGCTCTCCAGTTTCCCAGAGGCGAGCTTTTTGACATAAGCCTCGCAACCCCAGATCTTAATAAATGTCAAGCTAGGCTGTTTCCCATACCATAACTCATATGGAGTCTTTGAAACTGCCTTGGATGGCACTCGGTTTAGTACTTTTGCAGCTGTTTCCAGTGCAAATCCCCAAAAGGAGTAAAGTAGAGTAGCCTGACTCATCATCGAACGAACCATATCCAGTAAGGTTCTATTTTTCCTCTCGGACACACCATTCCATTGCGGTGTTCCTGGCGGAGTGAGCTGTGAGATAATCCCACACTCCTTCAGATAGTCAGTAAACTCTCGACTTAGGTATTCTCCACCTCGATCAGAACGAAGTGCCTTGATATTTCGGCCTAGCTGATTCTGTACTTCATTCTTGAACTCTTTGAACTTGTCAAAAGATTCACTCTTATGTCTCATTAGATAGACATACCCATATCTACTGAAATCATCAGTAAAGGTAATGAAGTATGAATAGCCACCTCTGGCATGTTTACTAAATGGCCCACACACATCACTGTGTATAAGGTCAAGTAAACCTGAAGCCCTTTGATCTTTGTGAGGAAAAGGAGACTTCGTCATTTTGCCCAATAAACAAGCTTTGCATGTATCAATCTCCTCATAGGAGAATGATCCCAGCAGTCCATGATCATGCAACCGCTTAATGCGTTTCTTGTTAATATGGCCTAAACGACTATGCCATAGCAAGGTGCTGTCATCAGCATACTTGGCTTTCTTATTATCAATATTTTGTATAGAACATTCCATGTCCAACATGAATAACCCATTGTTAATTGGCCCTGTAGCATAAATAATATTATCAAGAGAAAGATAACACTTTGAAGTCTTGCATTCAAAGGAAAACCCTTTCCTGACAAGAGCAGGAATAGAGATAATATTCTTGGTAATGCTAGGTACAAAATAACAATTGTTCAGTTCTAATACAAGTCCAGATGGCAATGAGATGTAATATTCTCCTACAGCAACAGTAGCAACCCGTGCCCCGTTTCCAACTCGTAGGTCCACCTCATGCTGTCCCACCTGTCTTCTTCTCTTGAGTTCCTGTACATTTGAACAAATGTGAACTCCACATGCAGTGTCCAACACCCATGAAATAGAAGAAGAAGATATCATGACTTCAGTCACAAATATACCTGAGCCAGAAGCGATGCTTCCCTTCTTGTCTCCTTGGAGCGCTTTACAGTCCTTTTTCCAGTGACCCAGCTGGCCACAATGGAAACATCTGTATTCCTTCGACCGCTTGACCTTTTGTTTCAGAGCCTTGTTGTAGTTCTTGACAGGGGCTTTGCCCTTCTTCCCTTTCTTCTTGTTCCTGGAAGGAAACATCAAGACAGAGGTTGAAGGCTTTCCCTTTAGAGTCTCCTCTGTAGTCAAGAGCATATTCAGCAACTCTGCCGGAGTACAGTCGATCTTGTTCATATTAAAATTAATAATGAACGGATCGAAAGAGGCCGGGAGAGACTGCAGAATAATGTCTACAGCAAGCTCCTGATTGATGGTATGCCCCAGTTTCTCTAGAGCCTCTTTGTGCCCAATCATCTTGAGCACATGAGCTCCCACTGGACTCCCTTCAGCCAGTTTGCTCTGAAAGAAAAGCTTGGTCAAATTATAGCGTTCAGTCCTCGCCTGTGCAGCATATAGCATCTTGAGGTTTGCTATAATTTCTATAGCAGACATATCCTCATACTGACGCTGCAGCTGTGGCGTCATAGACGCTAGCATCAGGCAAGCGACATCAATGCTATCATTGACATGCTTTTCATAGGCATCCCGAACCGCCCTTGCGGCGTTCGGAGCGGGTTGAGGCGGTATAGCCGTCTCGAGGACATACAGTTTCCTCTCAGCCTTAAGAACAATCTTAAGGTGTCCGTACCAGTCTGAGAAGTTTGGCCCAGCAAACTTCTCTCTTTCCAGTAGGGATCGCACATTGAAGCTCATGGTGTTCGTTGCTGCAGGAATCTACAACAATGCAAGAACAGCAAGGTCAGTATCAATGTTTAGAATCAATCCAGGACTTAAGAAAGATTCTTTTCTCACTATTTTATCTGACTGAAAAATCCATTAAAACAGTCCGAAAGAGTAAGACTCTTTTAGTGAAATGGGATCCAGATTTCATACTTGGTCTCCGCGTCCCGCTCAGGCAAGATAAGATGCACAGAGAGTACAAGCACTAATTTCTGGTTGGCAGTCCCTGCCAATCGCCAACCCGTGCGATTCCCCTTCATCTGGGCAATCCAGCAGACTGTGCCAACTGAGTTGGTACAACACAGTCTCTGATCCCACAGATGGCTGCCTCCATATAGCTCACATATGCTCAGTATGTAGCCTACATGGTCAAGCTGACCTGACCTACTCCCTGGACCACCACGTGCTATGCTGAGCAACGAGAAGCGATAAATCCCTTCTCTGTAACACGCAGGTGTAATCACACACCGTCTGAAGATAGATGGGCGTGCCCACTGAGTGGGTACAACACGGCCCCAACGATAGTCAGAACAGTGAGGTTTCGCGTCAGAAGGCTTACGAGCTTGATATTTAGCGTTGGATTTTAACGGTCTTTTATCTTCTTAACTATCATGCAAAACCTTATGGTGATAGCAGAAGATTAAATCATGCAATTCTAAGTATATAAACAATAAATAGAAAGCATGCTGATCTTATGTGGTAAAAGCCCATTAACCCTAGGTAAGACCTTAATTTAACTTAAGTCTTCACTTGAGCTCTTCATGGGTCTTTTGCCTTTCATCTGGCCCAACCCAGGGCCCAAGCGCCCACTGAGGCTCAGGTGCGCCCACCAGGTAAATGCGCCTGTCATAGGGTCGAACCCTAGACCTCCCACCTGGTCAAGCCTCTGCTGCATGCGCCTCTGCCATGTGTGCTTTGAGCTCTTGTCAGATTAAAATACAATTTAATCTATCTAGACAAGATTGACTCGCAGGTCAATTACATTGTATAAATTAATTCAAATGTGATTCGCAGATCACAATAATAATAATTTACAATTAACCAGGCTCGCAGGCCCCAGCACAGCACACATTAAAAGGGCAACCCACATAAGATGAAATAGACATACATCATGGTATTCATTCATCATGTGATCCAATAACAAAATAAAATTTTTGAAAACCCATTGGCATCAATTTTATTTTTCTTATGTGCCCTATTACCTTACAACGGTCCATTAATAGGGATCCACTCATCATGTCTAGTCAGATCCACTGCCCTTGCATGCACCAAGTCCTAACTGACTTGAATCGACCAAATGGTCAACTATGCATGCGCCAAGGGCTGAACGACCTCATGAGTTCTGGCAAGCGGGTATGACCCCGGGCCTAACTCATGTGCGTTCACTGGTTGTCTCAACCAGACCTCGCTACACGCCTGTCTGCAGTCGACCTATAGCCACCTCGTGCTTGCGCACAGGTGCCATCTGGTCGACCCATCTAGGCTGTCAGATGGTCTGATCAGACTGGTTGGATCCTACCTAGAGGATGACTTCAACCCCATCAACCCGTCTAAGGGTTTACAGTAGGCGCATCTTAGATCTAATGAGGCGCGCAAGTTAACAAGTTTTGAGCAGCAAAAACTACAACAACAAGCGCCAAACATCATACATGCGACAACAAGAAAACCTCATACATGCGCCACAAGTAAAATACATTCATCAAGTATTTTCGCATGATGAGAAACCTATCATGAACTTTCACATGTGATAAAGCATAGATCAATTCATAAGCGCAAACATGGATCAGAATAAGCAATCATATGAATCATATAAGATCCTAGCTCTGATACCAATTGTAAAACCCCTAAAGCAAAGGGGGCCGAAACCCTAAGGGGGCGCATGATAATTTGCTAGGGTTTCAACAACAAAATCGCATATATGCTCATATGATCAACTTGTATAGATTGATTAGATCAAGAAGGAGATCATACCAATGCCATCGATTGGATGGTGCCTTGGAAGCAAAGACGCAAATGCTCCTTCTCCAAAGGTGACGCACACAACAAACGAAGATGGCTTGCTCCTTTGAATCCTTTGTGCTAGCAAAGCGCTTCAAAGGGTCCTTGTCGTGTGAGGATGATGAGAGATCAAACTTGGCAAGGCTCAACTTCCTCCTCCTTTCGTCAAAAACTCTCTACACCGAAAGAGAAGCGTTGGGATGAGAAGAGGCGAACGTTGAGACGTTATTTGGCGTTGAGGGGAGTGGCTAGTTATGACATTCCAAAAATAGAAGACATGAAGCCATGCGCCCACAAACCAACCAAAACGCCTACAAGCATTGAACCAAGCGTTCACCCATGTGAACCGGTTCATGCCAAATCGTTCCAATTGAATTTGGTTCATAAACCAAATCAAACCAGCCCAAGCCATGGTCTAGATCTTATTGAACCAAATGGTTCAAGATCTAACCGTTCATCTCTTGATGCTCTTGATCTCACCGATCTAGCATCAATTCTCTCGATCGAAGCTTACCGATCTTAAGCCCTAATCAATCAAACATGATCAGACCAGATCTCACTTACAATCAGAGTCTAAATCCCTTTAAACTGAACCAAAACAATTCAGTCCACACGATCTGACTTAAGTAAGCCATATCATCAAATTGTGCGACCCTGAGGGTTTCCTTTGAATGTCGGTAACGGTAACTTACGTTATCACGATCAGTGAGAGGTATCTAGCAACACATCACTGTCTCCCGATATAAAGGAAAGAGTCTTCCAAGACTACACCCAAACCACAGCACAAGTGTGAATCCACTTCACTAGGCATACATGTTTCCTTTGCCACTGGATGTTCTTATTGGACAAGCGTGTCAAGCCTGTAACTCCAATATGATGAGCATGATTAGATCAGATGAACATAGTCATCTGGGTAAGGCCATACACTTTCTCAATCATCTCATCCAGGGGGGCCCCTTTAGAACATCACACTCCAATCAAGGAGACGGCAATCCTATATCTATCACTAGTGTCCTAACCTGACTCATGATCATTATCCAAGATAGTTTATAACCATTATGTTTCAAATGATATTGAACTACCTTAAAACAATGACAATCATCATTTAGAAACACAAGTGATCTCAAGTCAGAGGACATGTGCCACTTGTTGCAAACAAGGATTATTCACATTGTGACAAGCAATTGAATATCCTAGTAGGGTCTGTCCAGTACATCCAATGTACCCATGAGTCTACATCTTATTCCATGCTCGAAGCATCCTATAAGATTAGAACACATATTAGTCTCAATCATATCAAGGCTGTCTCATGTTCACCAAGATATCTCGACTAAGGACATATAGCATGTCAGCCTAGCTGAATAGCATTGAGACATTATTCAGAAGTACATTTATTGCAGCAGACAATGTAACAAACTGAATAACAACCATTGCCTTTATAAACTAGGGTTTATACATGATACCGATAGAATCCCAAGGCCTCAAACATTAGCCTTAAGGGCATACCCCAACACTTCCAACATCACGTTGCGCCACTCATGCCAGACCCCTTGGGAATGACCCGGGGAGTCATACTTATTAATATATTTCGTAATTGCCTCGTCACTAGGCTCATCCAACGGCATTGAAGCGTAGCGGGACCACAAGAAAGCCATGTGCTGTGAAAGTAAAAGGGGCAAGAAAAATGAAACCGTTATTGAAGGATGCGTAGGACGACAGTGAAATCAAGTAAAAGTAATGCGAGAATTATCTTCCAACGGATTTGTATACGCCCTTCGCTTATACGGAATCCGTTGGGGGGCATTTGTTGAACCATAAGTTTCCATCTAAGTATGTGTACAAAAGGGATAGAGTCAACATTGATTTTGACTATAAATTGCATCGAGAAGTGCATTGAAGAAAAATTAAAGAAAAAGATCATAGTGACTGGCCAAGATTTGTTTTTGCGATGCTTTTAATAAACAAAGCCATAAGGGACACAAAACAACTCAAAACAATGCAGAATTTATGAATGGTTCTCAGGGAAATAGAACAGTGAAAGAGTATGAAAGACATTTTATTAGATTAAAGAACCATCAAACACCAAATATAGATACATAGGAAAAAGGGCACTAAATGTCAAGTGAAGAAGCCGTTGGGACTAGATGGCCTGATTACCATCATCTATCCATCTTCTTCCCATTAAACGCCAAATGCTGAGCATCAAATAAGCTGAGCATCAAATAAAAAGTTCAACCCTGAAGCTTGAGTTCGCTGTTCAACACACTTCAGAGGAAAAGATACGTGGTAAAGAAGCCTGGGGAGCATAGGAAAAGTGGAAATTTCACAACAGATTATTAAAAAAAAAAGAAAAAGAAAGAAAGAAGAAGATTCAGCAGGTTTGTAAAGAAATAGCAAAGTATTAGCAGGCATTAAGCTATGTTGAAGATACCAATCAACCTCCAATTTATCTGAACCTGCTGTAGATTGAATCACCGAGTCAAAATCGATATTGACTCTGGACCAAATCAGAAACAGGCTAAAATGAAGCTAAAATCTGGCAATTGTTGGAAGTAAGGAAGCGTGCAACAAAGGAAAGTCAGGCACGCGCGGGTAAGGTGAGCAGGTGAGCAGGTAAGATGAATCCCAAAAAAATCAATCGGAAAAGACAAAGGGAGAAGGAGTATGGAAAGGATCAGGGCTAAAGCAGCACTGATAAGAGAGAAGAAGTGGGTAGCCATGGCAGTTTAAAAAAAAAGGAATAAAAAAAAACTATAAGACTTGGTCGGTTGAGGCCTATAAAAGTTAAAGGGGTGAACCAAGAAGAGAGGCAGCTACCATAAGGAGGAGCACCAAGAGGTTGTAAGAAGAGGCATCCAAGGTAAGAAAGGGAAGTTTGTTTACTCATGTAGGCCTGAGGTGCAATAAGCACTGGTGGCATCACCATGGACACACACACACAGATCGCTTCCTTGTTTTCCTTATGTAGGCCTGAGGTGCACTAAGCACCGGTGGCATTAAGCCTGAGGTGCAATAAGCACCAGTGGCATCAAAAAAACGTTGGCAAAGAAGTGAAGAGATGAAGAGGATGTGAGGCAAAAGAGTGAGGAAGGATACAAAAGAGAAAAGGAAGAGAAAAGGGGAAGAGAAAAGATTGACGCTGCAAACAAAAAAAAGGAGAAAAAAGAGGAGGGAGAAAAGGAGGAGCTTGAAAGTCAGGCAGCAAAATTATACAAAAGAGCTGAGAGAAATTGAAAGGAAGAGAAAGATTCATACGCCGGAAGAGGTACACGAACAAGAATGAAAGAGGAAGAGGGAAAAGGCCTAACCTGACTTGGACCACCCGTTGCTACTCCCGTACATGGTGTCCACCTATTGCAATCGTCACTGGAAAAGGCATAGAGAAGCTGGGCTTAGCTAAAATAAAAAAATCAACTATCGAGAAAGGGGTCAATAAATATTACCTGCAAGGTGACCCTTTCTTTGTCACACTAGGACTTCTGTCTTCAAAGGGTCATCGCAACACAACAGTAGTAATCCTAACAGAGAATGTCTGCTGCCACTATGAGCCTTCAGATGGGGACCCTTACTAGAATAATGGCGAGTGAGTCATACTTAAAACTCACTAAGATAAACGTGATAAAAATGGTAAAAATAAAATCACTTGGCTTCACCTGATGAACCCTTCAGACCCATGCCGGAGGGAGTATGTTTTGTAACGCCGGACTTCAGAATTTCAGAACGCTCTACCTCAGCGGAGATCACCAGTCATCGCTGAGCAAAGAACCCTATAAGAACCAAAGAGTCGTTAAAGAAAAATGAAAAGATGAAAAGAAACATAAAGGGGCGGGTTCGGATCCGTTATCGGGTAATGGATCCAGAATAAATCTAACACTGCTGCCACCCCCGGGAAGACAGGGGAATAATTCATCGGCGAGACGAGTCCCAACATCCTTAAGCTTCATTCCATCCCCCAGATCTGCTTCGATTGAAAGATCGCTCTTCGACGCATCAAAATAGTCTACAAAATGAGAAGCAAAGTTCGGGTTCATAAACCCATTTGGGATGACCGACGACTAAAACACCCGCGCCTACACCGCCATCCCGCTCAGAGATTAGACCCTCAGCGCCATGAACGACGCCCCACTTACCCACAGCAGATTGTCACAGATGGATATCGCTGCCCCCAGACCAGAACCTGGAATGAATCCGACTCGCCTAAAATCCACTTCGTCGTTGCCCCCGAAAGGCCCGAAGACGATCCTTCAACGTTAATCCCGGCTTCCGCATTTCCCTGCCTGATGAATCCGCCACCAACCCATTAGCTGAGAAATCTCAAAAAATTTTTGAAGAATCCTTTAAAAGATTTTTACTCATATCGTCAAAAAATAAGGGAAGCTTCTAGTTCATACCTCCACGCCTGAACCACCGCGGACGCACCGAGATGCCCTATTTAACTTCATCCCCCCGTCGATATGCCAGCCTTAGCCACCTCGTCCAAAATTTCCTCCCCACCGGCTACCTCCACCTCGATTTCCACCGCCCAGATGTCGTTGCCGAAAAGATCCCCTCACCTGAGATGCTTTCGCCACTGACGTCACTGTCGCTGACGGGCACCTCCTCGTTTCCGCTTCTTCCCATCGGAGGGCAACCGGCGACAGTTCCAGGCGACGCCAACGTTCTCCTGCCCGCTCCTTCACTAAGGGTAATTCACGATCCAGATCCAGAGACTTGGGCTGCTTCGTTCGTCGAGAAGTCAAGGGAAATAACTTTACCCTTTGACCAAAAACGCGGTCGCATATATTGATACACATGAGCGGCGTGGTGTTAATCCCGCTGTCCACTGAGGCCCCAGCTTAGAGCACGAGATAACAAAATGTCTCGTTTGAATTAAATAAAAGATATATATATATATATATATATATATATATGAATACAAAGAATACGAAATGGCACAATTGAGCCGATCTTGATTCAAGTTTAATTCCAGTCACGCTCGACTAAACACGGACTCTGGGACATGACTTCCAACTGAGTATGCAACAAATATAATACTGGAAGCCCCAACTTGCCGTGACGAAATATTGTTTGGGAGCTGCGTACGTCGACGTTTGACGTCGGGGCGTAACTCCTCAATATGGCGTCGCGTTTGTTGAGGCTAAAATAAATTCTCAAATTAAAATTATCCAACACGCCGCAAGGCCGGATAAATTCCAAATTAAATTATCCAGCACGCCGCAAGGCCGGATAAATTTCCAAATTGAATTATCCAGCACGCCGCAAGGCCGGATAAAATCTCAAATCAAATCATCCACCACGCCGCGAGGCCGGATACATTTCCAAGTCAAATCATCCACTACGCCGCAAGGCCGGATACATTTCCAAATCAAGTCATCCACCACGCCGCGAGGCCGGATACAATTCCAAATCAAATCGTCCACCATGCCGCAAGGCCGGATAAAATTCTGATCCAAGTTACTCAACAAGCCGTGAGGCAAAGTAATTTCCCTGAAACCAAATCATCCAGCACGCCGTCAAGGCCGGGTGATATTTCCAATCCAATATCCAACATGCCTTAATACATTACAATGGAATATCGTTTGGGAGATGCGTACGTCGATGTTTACCATCGGGGCGTAGCTCCTCGATATAACGTTGTACTGCTTGGGCCTGGTATTACCCGATATACCATCGCAAGACTAAAGTTCGACGAACACAAATTGCCCATGCTGAAAGAAGCTCTTTTCCTTTATCATCTTGTGTATCATGTTAAATCAATTTATGAATGATATCATTCGACTTTGTCTTTCTTATTTTGTTGCGTATTATAGATCTCTTAATCAAAGGTTTTCTAATTTTAGGGGTAATTAACAATGAGCGCTTGCGCTCATTGGAAGCCAGAACCCATAAACAAAAAACCTTATTAATTTAAGGTGAATTTGAAAGCGGTCATAATACATTCTCAATGTAACAATTTTGACCCCAAAAATTCTGGCACGCCCGGTGGGACCTGGCTTCTCCTTTCATCTTCCAGATCTATATTACGCGACACAAAATTTCACATCCTTGTTCTTACACTTCTCTTGTTCTACACAGCAATGACGAAGAAGCTGAACATCTTTGTTGAGGACGCATCAATCATCATGCATGGAGTTCAATTTGGCTCTATTTCGGAAGAGGACGTCGAGTTCATCTATCTACTCTTTACAGACTCTGAGAATGTTAGGAGTGAGGGAAAGACTATCCCGGCCATCAAGAACAGGGCCTCCCCGAAGAAGGAAAAGACTGCTACAAGAAAAGAAGAGTCCCCGGCCACCATTAATGGGGGCATAATCAACAAAGAAGAGGAGGAACCATCTTTCACTGTTAAAGGGGGCATGCTCGACCAAGAAAAAGAAGAATCGTCGTTTATCGTTAATGAGGGTGAATTTGACTGAGTCGTGTTCGCAAACCCTGAAATAACAAAGAAGTAGGAACGCCGGGCTCTGAGGAAGAAGAGGGCTAGGCTCTTCAAGCAAGGCCGCCTAACCCCTGTAAGGCGTAGTCACTCGACCCCTAAAATAGAAACCGCGGTGGAAAACAAGTTCACACCACTCCTATCAGTCCAAAGAAACTCCAATTTGGTGGAAGGATTGCGGTTGCGGACTGACGTGCAAAGCAAGCCACGCCCAAAATCTAGAAATACCGCTTCTTCAAAGTCGATATCACAAAGGACCTACGAGATCTATAAGAAGGCTCAGAAGATCATAAAGAGGAAGGAGAGGCGTTCCAAGGCTAACCCTAAGGAGTCGAAGGGTTGTGCAATTCACACGGTGCGGATGGTAGAGCACGCACGGGAGACTAGCTTTAATTCTGAGGAAGAAACCCTTCGTGCCATGACAAGAAAGGCTAAGAGTAAAAAACTAGCATCTGTTGTAATCCAGGAGTCCATTCAACGATATGAATTGGGGGCAACCTCTCTACACCAAGAGATTTTTGAAGAGGAACAGGAAGAAGAGGAACAAGTCATGACCCCTAACCATGATCACCGAGATGAAGCTATCGCCGACCTCAAAAGACAACTCAAGAAGAGGGATAACGACATGAGCATCCTCATGGCGAAGTTTGAGGAGGTGACTACTGCTCTCACAAAAACGCAGGAGATGATGTTGCGACAAGAACAATCGTCGCGGGAACAAAATAATGCTCTAGCAGCGTCTTCTTTACCAGCTCAGTCAAATGACGAGGCCGTCACCTTGACTAGGAGGGAAGTACAAGAACTAGTGATGGATCAACTGAAGCAAATGGAGGGAACAAAAATTGCTCCGCGAAGGAGGCGAGGGAGACCCTATCCAGCTGTATACGATGATATCCCTTACCCTAAAGGGTACATCGTACTGCACTTTAAGATGTTTAATGGAATAGGAAACCCTGACCAGCACTTGGCCCATTTCGTCGCAACTTGTGGGAACACTGGCGGCAACGATGCCTTATTACTACGACAGTTTCCACAAAGTCTCTCAGGAGTCGCCTTTGAGTGGTATTACTCCCTGGAGAATGAAATTATCGGAACTTGGGTTGACATGGAGGAGGCCTTCAGAATGAAGTTCGCTTCGTTAAGCAATAAGATTACGATTGCGGATCTGGCAGATACAAAGAGGAAAAAGGACGAGACTGTCCTTAATTACATCACGAGATGGAGAAATTTGAGTATTAAATGCGAAAAATTGCTAGAGCAAACCGAAGCCGTCGAATTGTTGGTCCGCAATATTGACAATTGGATGGCCCCTTTCCTTTGCGCTAACAATATTTCTACATTCTAGGAATTAATCACCCATGTAGCGAAGCTTGAACGAACGAACCATCAGCCCTATGCAAATATGCAGAATCCAAAATTCAAAAGGGTGGAGCCAAGGAGGAATGATCCCAAGATCGCCTATACGAACGTTGCTAACAGGGGCAAGAGGGTGGAGGTCCATAATGCGAATGTACCTCGAATTGAAAAAGTGCCAACGCTTGGTAAAAATAGCCGGGGCAAACCTTTGACCCTTGAAGAAAGAAAAAATAAAATCTACTCTTTCAAAAGAGAAAAGACAACGAAGATTTTTAGGGACGCTTTGAAGAATGGTTTGCAGCTACCTGAGCCGAAGCGTCCTGAAGAAGCCAACAAAACTGACGATCCCAACTTTTGCCCTTACCATCGCATACTAGGGCATACAATAGAAGATTGTTATATTTTCAAAGACTGGGTGGAGAAACAATATAAGACAGGAAAGATAACTCTGTCGAAGCAAGTACTGAACCCCAAACCGAGGAAGTTGATGTTATTGAAACAAGGATAGACCCGGTGCCCGAAGAAGGGGAAGAGTGGGACACCGTGGTGTCAAGAAAGACGCTCTGACTTCTACGAAAATTAAAACAAATGTCAGGCGTTGTATGGAAAGACCCTTTGTCTCCACGATACGCACCATCGAAGCCACGTCCGCCATCGAATGTAGATCGAAAGAAAAAGAAGAAGAATTCTCAATCAAAGAAGAAGAAAAAGAAGAAAGTAGTCTTTTCAACTAAGGCGCAAGAAAAGAGCGATCTCGAAAAATATATCGACTCACTTGAAGAGTATGTGCAAGAAATGCCTGGGCCCATAAAACTTTGTCACTACATCACCGAAGAGATGTGGGAAGGACTCCTGGAAGACGACTCAGAAGATGAGGAGTGCGAGGTGGAATCTTGTAGGATGATATCGGTGATCCCGGAACCCCTGAAGGAAAACCAAACTGACAATGCTGAAGCTGTCACTACCGCAAGGATGGGTGTCTGTAATGCGATTAACCTGGGGAGTGACTCCGAAGACAAGGTCTTACCTGCCTATTTATACGAGGAAGCACCTACCGCTGAAAGCAGTAAGCAAGTAAATGAGTCATGTCAAATGAATCTCAGAAGTGGCAAAGTCATAATGGGGCGTACGATAGACAAAGAAAAGGAAAAACTCAAGGGGAAACAAATTGAAACACAAGAAGTGGGCGACGATGCGGTACTCCCAGTAAAGTTGTCCCCTTCTGAATATAATATACTGTCACATTTGAGGAAGGTCCCCGCCCTTCTTAGCATATACGATGCTTTGATGATGTCGCAAGAGTTAAGGGATGTTCTTATTTATGCCCTACAAAACCCTCAGAAATTCCAAGCATTCTTCGTAGAGGCCGACATAAAGGAGGCGTTGAGTGCATATGCTACATCATCAATTACTTTTGACAGTGACGACATGCTGCTAGGGACTTCGCAACATAACCGGCCACTTTACGTAACCGGGGACGTGGAAGGGATGAAGATAAACAGAATCTTGATTGACCCGGGGTCATCAATTAACCTCATAACGCTGTGAACTCTAAAAAGTCTTTCTCTAGGCGTTCGTAATTTAACGGCCGAAAAAGTTGTCATCCAAGGATTCAATAAAAACAGCCAGAAGGCTTTAGGCTCTATATATTTACCATTGCAACTCGATGATTTAAAGGCCGAGGTTAAATTCCATGTCATCGACATTGATACGTCATACAAGGCGTTGCTTGGGAGACCTTGGCTGCATGAGAACCATGTAGTCCCTTCCACCCTGCATCAATGCTTGAAATACCTGAAGGAAGGTAGAGAAGAGCGTATCGATGGGGACATCCAGCCATTTTCAGTGCATGAAGTTAAATATGAAGATGCGCACTATTTCTTTGGATCGGCAACACAGCCCTCGAAATCCTCACTACAGAGCTCGATCATCTCTAAATTGAAGAATACGACTTTGTCTACATGTCCTCATTTTGGAAGTGACTCCGAGTCAGAAGCAAGTGACTGTTCAGCCTCTGCATGCGACGTGGTTGAAACTCATGAGAAGGGAGGTTGGTCACAAAGATTAATGACACGACAAAATATGATAGAATGCGAGGTAGGAATTTTAAGAGTTCCTCAAGGCTATCTTAAGGGTTTCACCCCCCCTTAACGCATCACAAGTCTTGGAAATGAAGACTTTTATTGTCCCTGCCAAAAGGGAATGCACAAGAGGAAGGCTTTTTGTTCACAAGCTCATACACTTCTATCAGTCAGACGAAATTCGTCACATGAAGACGAGTCAAGAGAATGATCCGGATTCGACGCAACTTGCTGAAGTTCCCCCATTCACTTATTATCCTCCAAACTTAAAAAAGCTCGTAAAAAAGTATAGTTGTTTGAAACCTCGGCTGAAGAGCGAGCTATGCCAATTCGAAAAGTTGTGGAACCCAAGTCCACGAAACATCACGCTTCCAAACGGAAAGATTTTCGATACCCGCGGTTTGGGGTATACAGAACCAAGTGTAGAAACTCTTGGGTTTCATTTGTATACTTGCAACATGGTGACAACATGTGATGTATATGCGATAGAGCAAGAAAAGGAAGAACTTAGAAAAGCACCGAAGGAGCTAGAAGATGGGGGGCAAACTACTTATGATGAGTTGATCGAGATCAATCTCGGATCAGCAGAAGACGTTAGGCCTACCTATATAAGTGCGCAACTATCCCAACAAGAGAAGGATCAGTTAGAAGAACTACTCCGTGAGTTTAGCGATTGCTTCGCGTGGACGTATAAAGAGATGTCGGGCCTCAGCCCAGAAGTTGCCGTCCATAATTTATCAATTAATCCTGACATCACTCCGGTGAAGCAAGCACCAAGGAGGATGAGGATAGAACTTGAAGAACAAATCACCCTTGAAATAAAGAAATTAATCGAAGCGGGCTTCATAAGAGAGGAGAAGTACGCGGATTGGATAGCAAGTATTGTCCCTGTGAAGAAGAAAAATGGGCAAATCCGGATCTGCGTGGATTTCAGAGACTTGAATAATGCATGTCCAAAGGATGACTTTCCACTCCCCGTTACTGAAGTGATGATCGACTCAGTATCGAATTTTGAAGTGTTCTCATTCATGGACAGATCGTCGGGTTATAATCAAATTAAAATGGTGCCTGAAGACGAGAAGCACACTGCGTTTCGCACACCCATTGGCATTTTCTGCTACACCGTTATGCCGTTCGAATTAAAGAATGCTGGGGCAACATACCAACGCGCAATGACTAAGATCTTCGATGATTTAATCCACAAGCTAGTCGAGTGTTATGTCGATGACCTGGTGGTTAAGTCGCAATCTAGAACAGAACATTGCCAAGACTTGAGGACCGTATTCATTCGCATTCGCAAATACAACCTCAAGATGAACCCACTTAAATGCGCATTCGGAGTATCATCAAGGAAATTCCTGGGTTTCGTGGTGAAACATAGGAAAATCGAAATTGATCCTGCAAAGATAAATTCAATCAAAGACATGCCACCACCAAAGACTCTTAAGGAGCTTAGATCCTTTCAAGGACGACTGGATTATATCAGGAGGTTCATTTCAAACCTATCCGGGCGAATCCATCCCTTTTCAAAACTGACGAAGAAAAACGCTCTTTTTATTTGGGATGACATGTGTCAAAGCGCGTTTGAAAATATCAAGGAATATCTCTCATGCCCTCCGGTCCATCTAAGTATGTGTACAAAAGGGATAGAGTCAACATTGATTTTGACTATAAATTGCATCGAGAAGTGCATTGAAGAAAAATTAAAGAAAAAGATCATAGTGACTGGCCAAGATTTATTTTTGCGATGCTTTTAATAAACAAAGCCATAAGGGACACAAAACAACTCAAAACAATGCAGAATTTATGAATGGTTCTCAGGGAAATAGAACAGTGAAAGAGCATGAAAGACATTTTATTAGATTAAAGAACCATCAAACACCAAATATAGATACATAGGAAAAAGGGCACTAAATGTCAAGTGAAGAAGCCGTTGGGACTAGATGGCCTGATTACCATCATCTATCCATCTTCTTCCCATTAAACGCCAAATACTGAGCATCAAATAAGCTGAGCATCAAATAAAAAGTTCAACCCTGAAGCTTGAGTTCGCTGTTCAACACACTTCAGAGGAAAAGATACGTGGTAAAGAAGCCTGGGAGCATAGGAAAAGTGGAAATTTCACAACAGATTGTTAAAAAAAAAACAGAAAAAGAAAGAAAGAAGAAGATTCAGCAGGTTTGTAAAGAAATAGCAAAGTATTAGCAGGCATTAAGCTATGTTGAAGATACCAATCAACCTCCAATTTATCTGAACCTGCTGTAGATTGAATCACCGAGTCAAAATCGATATTGACTCTGGACCAAATCAGAAACAGGCTAAAATGAAGCTAAAATTTGGCAATTGTTGGAAGTAAGGAAGCGTGCAACAAAGGAAAGTCAGGCACGCACGGGTAAGGTGAGCAGGTGAGCAGGTAAGATGAATCGCAAAAAAATCAATCGGAAAAGACAAAGGGAGAAGGAGTATGGAAAGGATCAGGGCTAAAGCAGCGCTGATAAGAGAGAAGAAGTGGGTAGCCATGGCAGTTTAAAAAAAAAGGAATAAAAAAAACTATAAGACTTGGTCGGTTGAGGCCTATAAAAGAGAAAGGGGTGAACCAAGAAGAGAGGCAGCTACCGTAAGGAGGAGCACCAAGAGGTTGTAAGAAGAGGCATCCAAGGTAAGAAAGGGAAGTTTGTTTACTCATGTAGGCCTGAGGTGCAATAAGCACCGGTGGCATCACCATGGACACACACACACAGATCGCTTCCTTGTTTTCCTTATGTAGGCCTGAGGTGCACTAAGCACCGGTGGCATTAGGCCTGAGGTGCAATAAGCACCGGTGGCATCAAAAAAACGTTGGCAAAGAAGTGAAGAGATGAAGAGGATGTGAGGCAAAAGAGTGAGGAAGGATACAAAAGAGAAAAGGAAGAGAAAAGGGGAAGAGAAAAGATTGACGCTGCAAACAAAAAAAAAGAGAAAAAAAAAGAGAAAAAAAGAGAAGGAGGGAGAAAAGGAGGAGCTTGAAAGTCAGGCAGCAAAATCATACAAAAGAGCCGAGAGAAATTGAAAGGAAGAGAAAGATTCATACGCCGGAAGAGGTACACGAACAAGAATGAAAGAGGAAGAGGGAAAAGGCCTAACTTGACTTGGACCACCCGTTGCTACTCCCGTACGTGATGTCCACCTATTGCAATCGTCGCTGGAAAAGACATAGAGAAGCTGGGCTTAGCTAAAATAAAAAAAATCAACTATCGAGAAAGGGGTCAATAAATATTACCTGCAAGGTGACCCTTTCTTTGTCACACTAGGACTTCTGTCTTCAAAGGATCATCACAACACAACAGTAGTAATCCTAACAGAGAATGTCTGCTGCCACTATGAGCCTTCAGATGGGGACCCTTACTAGAATAATGGCGAGTGAGTCATACTTAAAACTCACTAAGATAAACGTGATAAAAATGGTAAAAATAAAATCACTTGGCTTCACCTGATGAACCCTTCAGACCCATGCCGGAGGGAGTATGTTTTGTAACGCCGGACTTCAGAATTTCAGAACGCTCTACCTCAGCGGAGATCACCGGTCATCGCTGAGCAAAGAACCCTATAAGAACCAAAGAGTCATTAAAGAAAAATGAAAAGACGAAAAGAAACATAAAGGGGCGGGTTCGGATCCGTTATCGGGTAATGGATCCAGAATAAATCTAACACTGCTGCCACCCCCGGGAAGACAGGGGAATAATTCATCGGCGAGACGAGTCCCAACATCCTTAAGCTTCATTCCATCCCCCAGATCTGCTTCGATTGAAAGATCGCTCTTTGACGCATCAAAACAGTCTGCAAAATGAGAAGCAAAGTTCGGGTTCATAAACCCATTCGGGATGACCGACGACTAAAACACCCGCGCCTACACCGCCATCCCGCTCGGAGATTAGACCCTCAGTGCCATGAACGACGCCCCACTTACCCACAACAGATTGTCACAGATGGATATCGCTGCCCCCAGACCAGAACCTGGAATGAATCCGACTCACCTAAAATCCACTTCGTCGTTGCCCCCGAAAGGCCCGAAGACGATCCTTCAACGTTAATCCCGGCTTCCGCATTTCCCTGCCTGATGAATCCGCCACCAACCCATCAGCTGAGAAATCTCAAAAAAATTTTGAAGAATCCTTTAAAAGATTTCTGCTCAGATCGTCAAAAAATAAGGGAAGCTTCTAGTTCATACCTCCACTCCTAAACCACCGCGGACGCACCGAGATGCCCTATTTAACTTCATCCCCCCGTCGATATGCCAGCCTTAACGCCGCCTCGTCCAAAATTTCCTCCCCACCGGCTCCCTCCACCTCGATTTCCGCCAAGCAGATGTCGTTGCTGAAAAGATCCCCTCACCTGAGATGTTGTCGCCACCGACGTCACTGTCGCTGACGGGCACCTCCTCGTTTCCGCTTCTTCCCACCGGAGGGCAACCGGCGACGGTTCCAGGCGACGCCAACGTTCTCCTGCCCGCTCCTTCACTAAGGGCAATTCACGATCCGGATCCAGAGACTTGGGCTGCTTCGTTCGTCGAGAAGTCAAGGGAAATAACTTTACCCTTTGACCGAAAACGCGGTCGCATATATTGATACACATGAGCGGGGTGGTGTTAATCCCGCTGTCCATGGAGGCCCCAGCTTAGAGCACGAGATAACAAAATGTCTCGTTTGAATTAAATAAAAGATATATATATGAATACAAAGAATACGAAATGGCACAATTGAGCCAATCTTGATTCAAGTTTAATTCCAGTCACGCTCGACTAAACACGGACTCTAGGACATGACTCCCAACTGAGTATGCAACAAATATAATACTGGAAGCCCCAACTTGCCGTGACGAAATATTGTTTGGGAGCTGCGTACGCCGACGTTTGACGTCAGGGCGTAACTCCTCAATATGGCGTCGCGTTCGTTGAGGCTAAAATAAATTCTTGAATTAAAATTATCCAACACGCCGCAAGGCCGGATAAATTCCAAATTAAATTATCCAGCACGCCGCAAGGCCGGATAAATTTCCAAATTGAATTATCCAGCACACCGCAAGGCCGGATAAAATCTCAAATCAAATCATCCACCATGCCGCGAGGCCGGATACATTTCCAAGTCAAATCATCCACTACGCCGCAAGGCTGGATACATTTCCAAATCAAGTCATCCACCACGCCGCGAGGCCGGATACAATTCCAAATCAAATCGTCCACCATGCCGCAAGGCCGGATAAAATTCCGATCCAAGTTACTCAACACGCCGTGAGGCTAAGTAATTTCCCTGAAACCAAATCATCCAGCACGCCGTCAAGGCCGGGTGATATTTCCAATCCAATATCCAACATGCCTTAATGCATTACAATGGAATATCGTTTGGGAGATGTGTACGTCGATGTTTACCATCGGGGCGTAGCTCCTCGATATAACGTTGTACTGCTTGGGCCTGGTATTACCCGATACACCATCGCAAGACTAAAGTTCGACGAACACAAATTGCCCATGCTAAAGGAAGCTCTTTTCCTTTATCATCTTGTGTATCATGTTAAATCAATTTATGAATGATATTATTCGACTTTGTCTTTCTTATTTTGTTGCGTATTATAGATTTCTTAATCAAAGGTTCCCTAATTTTAGGGGTAATTAACAATGAGCGCTTGCGCTCATTGGAAGCCTGAACCCATAAACAAAAAGCCTTATTAATTTAAGGTGAATTTGAAAGCGGTCTTAATACATTCTCAATGTAACAATTTTGACCCCACATCGACTCCAGGGTTGTTTCCAGCATTATAAGAAGTAAATCCCACCGCCTCCGGTGGGTCAGGTTCGCTTATCTTTTCAAGTTCCTCGTATTCTCTTCCGATGTGGTTTCTATCTCTCCCCCGTATCCGTACGTCGGAGGCATGGATGTTTCCTTGTTCTTTGGTTTGTTTCTAGGTTCATAGGCACGTGAGTTGTACCCTACGAAACCGCTGCCCTAAAGGAACGTGCTGAGCTTAAAATTTGCTAAGAGGTTAGTGAGTAATTTTTAGTTCTGAGTGCCGTTGATATTTCTTGCGTTTGTGTTGCTCCGAAACAAGTTCATTGCTGATTTCTTTATTTTTTTTCCTGCTACATTTTCGAGCGTTTTTAACTTCCCTCGTCTCAAGATCCTCTCTCGTTTTTTGTGCATCGTGTAAATACCGTAGAGGACAGCACTGAAGACCAAACCACCTACTATCGCTTTATCACTTTTCTTTTGAATGTTTAATATAATTAAAATGGCCAACATGATGTTATGGAAAGGATGACATCATTCTTAAGAAGCAAATTCCCAAGATAATTTTGGACAATAGTATTATTAAGAGCGAATGCTAGGAAATACATTTTGGAATTACACGATCAAATGAAAGATTTTACATTGGATAGATAGCATAGACCTTCATATCATATTTCCTCCTTCTATAAAATAGTTCTAGAGCTCCTAACAGGGATGACAATTTAACTCAAACCTAACCTAACCTATTTATAATTAGTTTAAGTATCAAAAGATCAAGATTGGCAAGTTAGATTTTAATTGGGTTTAGATAAGAGTTTGGTTTCCACATGTATTCCTACCTGTTTTAAAAATAAATTTAAAATATATATTTATTATTCAAAATATAAAATAATAATAATTTTTATATTATATTTATTATTATTTATAAAATAATCAAAATAGAAAAAATAAGAAATTATAATTTTTTTTATTTAATCAGGTACTTACATGTATCTATTTAATTATCCCTGGTCGAGTTCGAGCTATGTAATAGATACTCTGACTTTGGTTTAAATATCAAGTAAGAAACTGAATATCTGACCTATCACCCCTCTCCAATAGCATTGCAAAATTTTCATCCTAGAATTTGCTGACGTGGTTAAGGAAATTGCTAGATCAAGTGTTATTCGTTTGTACCTCCTACAAGTCAATAAGACAGAAGATGATGCTTCACTGCAAGGAATTTGAGATTATCCCTTATTTAGTATCATTGGGAATCCTTAATTTCTAACTAAGAACTTTCATGATAAATTGATTTTAAAAAATATCATTCCAGTTATATTGCTTTGGGAAATGACTATTATAAATATGGTGAGAATGATGAGTCCTATATAATATATTTCTTTTTATAAAAGTAATTGTATATAACATTAACTAATTGATTATATTTTTAGGATATTATTTAGGGTGCATTTTTAAGCATGAGAGGAGGCGCTTAACTTTTTAAAGCGTGTTATTCAAATACTTTTTATAAATCTTAACACAAAAACACATTTTAATCTGACCATCACTAAAATTTTGTTCCCCTGCACCCCATGAGGTGGCGGTGAATCGAGATAGAAATGCTTTAGATGTGTATCTTATAATGCTTTAAGATTAGTAAAAAGTATCTTAGCCTACTTGTACTTAAAAAATTTAAGTGCTCCTCGCACGCTTAGAATATTTTTCATATTATTTGGGCCATGTGCCATGCATTGTCATAATAATAATCTCATGTTAGATTCAGAGAATGAGATAATATAATTTTTATTTTTTGCATAAATTTTCTAGAATAAACTGAAAAAAAAAAAAAAGAGATTGGCCTATTAGTGCACATCCGTATTGCAAAAGGAAAGGAGGGTTGGAATATTGAATAACTTGAAAAGTAGAGTGGTGCGTTGAATTAATTAAGAAGGTGGTGGCAACCATCATCCACCCCATGATCACACAAACTAACATGTAACCTAGCCGATTTGAATTGATCCAAATTGACTTGGTCATGGTGACATGTATGTGAGTCATAAGCTTGACGCATGTTTGGTCTATCTCATGGTGAGATCTAGTTTATGGGCATTATTAACTTTAGTTTTTGGTTTTTTTCGGACTAAGAAATATGATGTCATAATTAAAATACTTTTTATTATAATTTTATATGAGAAGTATTTTCTCTCACCATTCAAATCAAGTATGATGACATAAGTGATTTATAGCTTGGCACTTCAAAGAGGGTTTCTATCTAGATGTTCTCTATCCCTTCTAGGGTGTTGTGATTTCTTAAAAGCATATTATTGGTATAGGACTAGTTATGGACCTTATCATACACTCCATTTATAGTGGGAAGGATGCACACATTTGGTTCAACCTCTTACACTCCTAAAGATATCTTTAATGAGTGATTTTAAATTTGAAAAACCCATAGGCAAGCTTACTACAAATAGACTAGTTTATTTGATAAGCACAATAGTGTATCCTTGCCCCTCGCACCTTCTTGCTCCACCCGATTTATAATCAAATCTAGCAACCACTATATGTTCATTGAATTGTCAAGTTACATGAAGCCTCAAGTGCAATTTTTGTCTAATTGGTGTATGAGACTATTTGCCCTATATCATAATGGTGCACTAGTTTGAGATTGTTTGCTTCAAAGAAACATATCATTCAATCCATTTTAAGATGAGGTTCGTTTTGTGTTGTTCAACGAGCTCCTAAGGTGTTACCATTTTAAATATCATAACACTTCTTAGTAATACAACCTATTACTTACATTTTGGTAAAATAATGTCAAGTTGGATTCTTAGCTCCTAAGTTTCTGAGTTTTTTTTTTCCAAATAGTTTGATTTTTTTTTCACGGATTCTACAAATTTTATTTAGGTAAACTTATGAAATCATTAAATTTTCACTATTATGTTATAAACCTCATTTATTTTTTAAAAGAAAATATGTTATTTTAAATTATCAAATTAAAAGATCAAATTTCATTTATGTGAAATAAGTTATTATTTATTCAAAATTTTCATAAATAGTTGTATTGGTTAAATGAAACTATAAATGCTTAATATGGCTAACAAATTTGTATAGATAAATTGTATCATAATATTATTAAATTTCATATTAGAAGAATATAATTCATGTAGTATATGTGAAATGTTTTACTACCTAATGAAGAGCAAATATGGTAATATACGGAACATTATATTTTTGAATTGAATTTATTCTCACGTTTGTGTTTTTGATAACTAGTTTCATTGAGTTTTATTTAAACGATTTTGAATGTTTATAAATCTATTTATTCTTTTGATTTTCCAAAATTGGTTACGACGATTTAGTAGGTTTTAGATTTAGGTTTTTTTAGTGTTTATTAGATTCATAAATTATGGTAGAGTCATTTAATTTTATCGTTTTCAACAATAAAAACATATAGTCTTCGTCTTTTAGTGTTTTTTTTTTCTTATGATACACTAAAATATGCATGAAAATGTATTTACAATATATGTGTACCTTTCAATTATTAAATAAAATCAATTCTTATAATTTAAAAGAAAATATTTTCTTTTGAAATCAACGTATTCTCAAGTTTTTTTTATTATTTTCTTTTCTTATATGAAAGGTCCTTGTATTCTAGGTCTTTTATATTCTTTTAATTTTTTTATATATACTTTATTGATTAATTGACTACTAAAGTTTAAAATTATTTGAGATTTCGCTTTAAGGTACTTGTTGGCTTTTGCAAGCATATATAATGAAAACAAACCCTGGAATTGAACAGAAAACCAGAAATCAAGTAAACATGCAACACTACACATTTATAATGAATGTTTTATTGTAAATATGATTTACAGTGTAAAGAAAATATTAGCTTCTTGATATATTTATTTAATAATGAACTTTAAACTATAATGCAAACAAAACTAATAAACTTATGTTTGTTTGTTCCAATATTTAGAAAAAATATTTAAATGTAGCAACTTTAACACCTTGTTTACTTGGAGGAAAAAGACGAGGAAAAGGATAAAATCTCACATTTTTTTCTCGTTTAATAGGGCAGACGGATTGGAAGGGGGAAAGCAAATGCTTTGACTTTTCTTTGATTCTTGATTCGCCCAAATCGGGCGGATTGCTATAGTACCATCTCACACTGCCTCACCGCCTCTCCTCTCCTGCTCGTCGTTGCCGCCGCCTCTCCCGCTCGCCCGCCGCCCCTCTAGTCGTCACCTCGCCTGCTGTTGCCTCGCCTCGCCTTGCCTGCCACCTTTCCCACACTTCTAGGTCGTCTGCTTGCTCGTTGCCACCTCGCCTACTCGCCTCGCCCACCGCCTCTCCCGCCCCTACAAGTTGTCCGCTCGCCTACTGCCACCTCGCCTGCTCAGCTTGCCCGCCTCTTGCCTCGTCCGCCGCTCGCCCACCTCTCGCCTTGCTGCTGCTTGGCTCGTCGTCGCTACCTTGCCTCACCGCTCGCACTCGTTCCCCTCTTCACTGTTGGACACGTGATCCAACAACCTCTCATTTCTTTCCCTTCCCTCTCTTAAATCATTTCCTTCTATCTTTCCATTCGCTACACTAAACAAAGTAAAGTTTAAGGTTATAAATTTAGAAATAGATTCTCACTTAGTAGGTTAATTATGTGCCTCCGAATACACAACCGTTCGTGTTCCATAAATTATAACATTTAATGCGTACAACAAAATTAGCTAACTAGTTTGCAGTCTGGTTCACCTCATGTTTCTCAAAAAAAAAAAAAAAATACAAACTTTATGCTTCAGTTTGTTAGCATAAACTTAAGGCCTGTTTGGCCCTGCTATTAATAGTTTTATAACTATGCTAAACTGTGTTGTGCTGCACTGTGCTATATTGTCAAAATTTATAAGATGTTTGGTTAATAGCTTTTCAGCTGTCAAAATTTAAAATAATAAATAAATATATTACTTTAAATTATTTCAAATAATAATATATTTTATTTTTCTTTAGTATTAAAATTTTAAATTATTTAAAATAATAATATTTAAAATTTTAAATGAAATAATGTAAATTACTTTCTTTTAAAACAAAAACTGCAAAAGCTTCAAATTGCAACTTTTTCAACTTCTGCTTTTTATTACCAAACAGTTTTTTTCTGTTTTCTGTTTAAAAGATAATTAAAATCAGTTTAAAAGCGGGGCTAAAAGTTTGTTAGAGAGACTCCCAAAGAGACACGTCGTCGTCTTCAAGAGCAATAATAATATTTTGACAATACGTTTAAAAAATAATCTTGTTCTCCATATCCTTGCGTCAGGCATGTGTAATTGACTGCACTTTTAATTGCAAGTAATTCACCTCAGAAACTTGCACGTAAGCAACAACAGCGAATGAGCATTCACCTTCATGATTTCATATAAGGTAGCCTATACCTCTCTCTTTTGAGTTCAACTTCCAAGTGCCATCCACATTTATTTTTAACCATCCTAGGGAGGGGTGCAACCACTTAATTTTCTCTGGTGGTTTTGTTCATTTCCATCAGCTTGATAAGTGGCCTGTGAGTCAATGAAGTCAAGTAAGGAAAGCTAGAGAATCTCGAAAAATAGGTTTAGTCTAAAAGGTTAAGGGCATTACGCACTTTCTAGATATTCCAAAAGACCAATAAATTGAGTTTTGAATCTGAATTCTTTTCAAGAAGCCATGAATCATTCTTCCGGCTTTCATTTGGTACTACGAAAAGGAATGACCACAAATAAGTAGATTTAGTTATTGAACACCCTTAGGATCTCTCTCAAGATCCAAGAATCATCATGGGGATCAGCCTTCAGAGTTACATCCTTGATATTAGATATCACATAATCATTTGCCAGGTCATTAAGCATGTCCAAATTTCATCTATTATCCTACATAAGAGAGCTCAAAGGAAAGTCATGAGTAGTGTTAATAATAAAGGTATATTTATAACGAATTTTCAAATACAAATTCCATTGGTAATGAATAAGAGAAAGTATCGTATACGTTTCCGAGGAATCTCCATCGATGTTATGTATCAAAAGATAGCTGATATTCAGTTATACAACTTGAGTCAAATGCATAACAATGTGCTACATGCAAGTACCAAACTACACGGCTTTGGTATCTATTTGAGTGAATTCGCAATATCAATCACAAATCGGTATTTGACATCCCTTTGGACAAGTCTCTCAAGAGCCTCATTTATGTACTGAATCTTTATAAGCTCGATATCTGGATACACTTTATTTTCTGCACAAAAGTTCAACATTTCTTGCGTCTCTTTCGTTCCTCCTGTCACACTTCCTGAGATGCTTCGGGCACCTAAAAGATGAAACATGTCATGCACACGACAAATTTAATGGCACCCTAATCTCAAGTGCTGCCTGAATGAAAATTCAGATGATTATTGTGAACATGAAAGCTTACCAAGATTTATGCTTGCAGGAGATAGTCGGACTTCACTTGGAAAACCGACGAGGACAAAAATCCCACCAACTTTTAGTAAAGACATGTAAGGATCGAAAGGGTGATCTCCAGATGCAGTGTCGACGATGTAGTCCAAGGATTTCGTCATAGTCTGTAAAAGGAGAATCTGAGACCAGACTAACAAAGCCATTTTCTCAAACCATTTGTTATATAACTAATAGATGGCATTCTCTGTACCTAATTTCACTTTGGTAAAATGTCAGAAAACAATTGCAAGAAAACCTCTGCTTCCCTCTGGTGAAGCATGTGATTTCTTTAGTTTTTTTCAGAACAGCCATATAGTAAACTATGGAAGAGCTAGAAACCTAACGAAAGGAATATTCTCATGAAAACATGAAATCCTTAACATTGTGTTTCCTTGAAGGGAAAAGTGGAAGGATGGAAAAAATAAAAAATTTTCCCTTATTTCCTTGGAGGGAAATAGGGATAGACTAAAAAAATGGAGGGATGAAAAGACCTTTTTTCCCTCGTTTGGCTTCCACCCAAATTGGGCGAAAACCGAGTGGGCAAAAAAATAACGCTTGCTCGTTCGCTCGTCACTATGCAGCCTGCCACGCTGCTCGCCATCGCTGTCCAACCCTCCATGCCACTTGGCCGTCGCCAGCAGAAGCCGCTTGCCGTCACTGTCCAGCCCTCTCGCCGTCGCCTCGCTGTCTAGCCCTCTCGCTGACACCCTCACCCTCAACCCTCCAGCCTGCTCGCTGTCACCCTCAGCCCTCGCCGTCGCCCAGCCCGCTCGCCATTGCCCTCGCCCTCAGCTTGCTCGCCCGCTGCCGTCCAACCCGCTCGCCGTCCAGCCCTCTAACCCTCTAGCCCGCTCGCCGCTTGCTGGGGAAGGAATTTTTGGCACACGTGAGTTTCACGTGACTAATTTTGCCTCCACCTCTTAATTTCTTTTCCTCCATATTTTCTTTCCGTGCAAGGAAACCCAACCTAAATAGTTATATGAAAGTGCAAGTCATTCTAAAAAAAAGTAGCTAGCTACGCCTGTATTAACTATCAGAAATTAGGAGACAATCCAATGTCAACCTCTAACAAGCATTCACAAAGATGTTACCAAGTAGTAAAAAAATTTCAAGAAACTTAAGTGAAGTGAACAGTAGATATACTGAGAAATCTTCATTCAAAGTAGTTAAAAAAAAGACAAAACTAAGGCTATGTTTTGTTGAATGGAATCCACGGTGAAAAGGATGAAAAAAATCCTTTCCATCGTGGATTCCATTCAACAAAATATAGCCTAAGCATATTCAAACATGAGAGAGCAGATTGGCTAAGCTTTCAATCATTTGTGCATGAAGCAAATAATGTAAGTAATAACCAAGGGCAAACAGTTAAAAGAAAAGGGGAAAACAAATCTTAATTGGATAACATGTCATGTGGCCACCCTTTCACAACGCTCTACTGAACTGCTATGAATTGTATACAGTGCAACATAAGAAGTTTGCCAAACTTTTGGATAATTCGAATCAGTGCGAGACAGGTGCCAATGTGAATGCCTATTGCTCCAGTTAGAAAAAAAATTGATAAAAGAATTAACAGAGAAACAAACTGAAGAGCTTCTTCGAGAAGTTTGAGATATAATGTTACACTTGCATCTGGTTCAGAAATGCAGAACATGAAAGATAAAAAGAGAGGAAGAGAGAACAAAAACTAAATAATATTTCAAATATCAAAGCTATCTACTATAATCGCTTAAGCCATAAATATAACCCGAAATAAACTCTAACCATAAATTAAACATACCACTAATCCATTACCCCTCTAAGACTTAATCTAATTAATATTATTATTACAACATCCTAGAACAACAAAGTATAATTAATGTAATATCCCTAATACCATAACCTTCTCTCACAAGAGAATACCGTATAATATAAACAAAAACTGTTTGATATTTTTTATATTAGTTTTCTGAATATATTTTGCATTTTGTATTTTTTTTAAAAAATTTTGAAATTTCTTGTATTGCCTAACAAAGCGCCATAGTAGACGTAGCACTTGGGAGGTTAGGACGTCTGTGAGAATGCAATGTAGGTGGACCTCAGGGAATAAATGCGCACAAGCAGCTGGGATAGAGTTTGTTACAATTTTCATCTACCTTAGCAATAAATGGCTGCAATACCATGCAGCAATAGAAGTGGAAATGTAAGGTAGATGAAAATTGTTGCTTGGCATTGCAGCCATTGTGGGCGAACATTGGGCAAGAGTAAAAGAGGGGGTGCGGAGGTATTTATTGTTGAGAGCGAGCAGGACAATAGGCCTAGGCAACAAGTTAACTAGCACAACAGGGCACGCAAGCAGAGGTAGCCGGATAAGGGTGAGGAAGGTGGTCAATATGCTGTGAAAGGTAGTGTCATAGACATGGAAGAGGGAAAGCAATTTGGTGGCTTGTTGGTAGCATAGATATGCGACATGCAACAACAGCAATGAGGGAGCAGATAAGGCTGACTACCTTGGTGACAGAGTCAAGACAAGTGAAAGGGCCGTATGAGTTGAGGTTTTGCATGAATGGTGACAACCGCTTTGCTGTTGGTGCTGGTGAGGGTGCAGAGGCAGCAAGTTGGTGTCATTGAGCTTCAAGAGATCAATGTTGTTCGACTTCAAGAGCTCAGCCATCTTTGACACTACGTTTTAGAGGGAAATCTGGGGAGAAACGAAAGAATTAGATTTCTTTCCTTCGATTTCCCTTATTTCAGAGGAGGGAACGAGCAGAAAGGAAGGAAAAAACCTAATTCCTTTCCCTCAAATTTGTTCTCTCCAAAAGGAAGGAAAAAACCTAATTCCTTTCCCTCAAATTTATTCTCTCCAAATTAGACGAAAACCGCTCTCTCGATTTAGCAGATTCGCCCTGCGTCTCCCTCGAACTCCTACTTGATGCTGACCCGCTTCGGCTCGCCGCCAGAGATCCCGCATAGGAATGGCCCCCCGATGATGCCTTCTCAGTAGGCGGCGAGACCAAGCTGCTCCAGCACCGACATCGTGTGCTCCGCCTTCTCCCGCCGTGACAGCGTCCCGGGGAGGCAGAGCATCGCCGTGTAGTAGAACGTCTTGGCGACGGTCAGGTGAAAGGTAGAGCACGTCGCGAGGGTGCGCTTCATCACACTAGAGAAGAGCCTATTGTTGTAGGCGACGCTGCCAGTGAGTTAGTGCGTGAGCTTGGTTCGCCCACCTAGCACGGTCAACGACGTCATCTAGCTACTGCCCGACGGGCCACGCATTGCCAGCATCTTCCCTGGCTTCACCATGTCAAACACATCCTTCAGTATACCTTCTTGCCGCCTTTGCCACCTTCTTGATCATGTACATCAAATCCTAGAACTGCAACATCCAATCTCGGATTCAGAATCAAATTAAACCAAAATCAGATCGTACATGACACTAAAATCAAATGGCAGGAGTGCCTGAAGAATGACAGGACGCTGGGTCTTGGCAAAGATGGAGCCTGGAGCCTCATCTTCTTCCTCCTCTTTCAACTCTATCGCACTTCCATCTCCATCTCCATGATCGAACCTTGCAAATGTGTATCAATCAAGCTAGCTCCTCAAGGTGCATTCATGCAAGCACAGCCCTCCTCCATTAGCAAATGAAGGGGTTGGAAATTTATAGAGAGAAATTACGGCCATTTGGTGTATATTTTGTTGAACTTTATGATATTTATATTTTGGTACTATTGTGTTGAACTATATTTGGTTGTTATAGTCTTTCCTGGTTTTCTTTCCTCCAGTTTCAGTCCTAAAAGAGAAAGTAGTTATTTCTTTCCCTCCTTATTTCCTTTCTATTGTTATTTCCTTTCTTTCCTAATTTCTTTTCCTTTCTGAAACGGAACGTCACAGATGGCAAGACTATTGATGGCGATGCTAGTG
The DNA here is from genome assembly GCA_027563935.2 of Costus lasius. Classification (NCBI taxonomy): domain Eukaryota; kingdom Viridiplantae; phylum Streptophyta; class Magnoliopsida; order Zingiberales; family Costaceae; genus Costus; species Costus lasius. The sequence continues at coordinate 73,048,501 of CM050447.1, read as the reverse complement.
TCAAAAGGAGCAAGCAGTGGTGGTGTTGTGGACATAATTGTCATGGATCGTGCAGTATGCATGCTACTGGCAGGTGAACGGATGTGAGAACAAGAGCATCGTACTTCATGAGCAGAATTGCTTTGGTTGTGATACCACTTGATGTAGAAAAAAAGATTAGAAGGTGAGAAAGAAAGAGATAATAAATACTAGGCAATAAGCAATCTTTCACATTTCGATATTAACTAATCCAAGCACTTGAAGCCCCTTCAAATAGGCCTATAGGCATAACCCTAAATAAAACCTAACCACAAATTAAATATATCACAAACCCAATAATAGCCCACTATCCCCAGTTCCCTACTTACACATGATCTAATTAATATAATATTCTTAATACCACATTCAACCACTATTAGTTTGATACATGATCCAATTAATATAATATTTTTAATACCACATCCATAAGACAAGGAAACACACCTCCATCTCTTTCCTGTCTGATGAGACTATGAATTTGTCTGCTCCAAGAAGCTTCAGGGCTTCCTCTCTTTTAGATTCGCTAGTACTAAAAATGGTAACATTCAAACCAAATGCTTTTCCAAACTTCACAGCCATATGGCCAAGGCCACCTAGCCCAATCACACCAAGTGATCTACCTGGTTGGTTCATCTTATGCCTCATCATTGGAGCATACACTGTAATCCCTGCACATAGCAACGGGGCAGCCGCCTCTAAGGGGTAACCATCAGGTATCTTGAAGCAGTACCTGGTAAATGATTACAGTTGAAAAATAACAAAAAACCAGAAACTAGAAAGTTTTTATGCAGGAACGTATCAAAATTGTTCCTTAGCCTGAATCTGCACTGATTGATACAGAAACATACAAAATAAAGCTAAGTGACAAATAATGAAATAAACGATCATCATTCGCCTTGGCTGTTAGATATTTAAGCATCAATCCTATTATAAATGAAAGATCACTTGAATCAGATAGACCTGCTTCAAAGTGAGACTCAGAAGCCAGAAGTATCTCTAAGCAAAACATACTTTCAGATGAGATGACGGTTCTCGTATTATATGCAGAAACATAAGCACTGAAAAGGTGCCAGAATTAAATATGGATCGCAATGATGCCGAACTATGAGCAAAAGAATTTAATTACCAAGTAGTCAAATTAAATGTGAACATCTACAAACACAATACTCTTTATCAACTTAGCTGTCTTTATTACTATTTTTACTGGGTTATCATGTGCAGTTGGAATATTGCTCAAGAGATAAATCCTAAATCTATGAACTTTCTGCTAAAATTTTTTACTGAACAGATTATCTTGTTTGTTTCTCATACATTTCAAAGTAAACATCTCTGAATTTGACATATACAAACACTATCCTAAAGCATTGCATTCGTAGAACAAGTTTCTTAAATGGATTTGTGAATTGATTAGATTACCATTGAGGATAAGATTATGCTATCTCATGCTGACCTGCATTAGTTGATACATGAGATATAAATAGGCGATTAATTAACTAGCAATTGTCATCGAGCTTTTGGTTGTGGGGTTAACAAAGTCTTATTTACTGAGACATGGAAGAAGTGTGCAGTTGTTAAATTTTTGTTTGTAGTGATTATTGATTGCTCTATGGTAGTCTCCAAATCCTATAAATATATAGCTTTGTTGGATCTGAAGGCATCTTACTTTTGAATGAATTATTAAGCTGCTCCAAATTTTCATTATTTTTCTATTCTTTGCGAGTTTGTTTCTAGACCAGGTCGGACTCAGCTTCTCTTCTTCCATTCTTCTTCTATTTCTCTCTTGAATCTTCTCCCTTGTTTCGGTTTCATATTAGTCCCTATTTGCTAGCATAACCGGTAGCCACGACATTTACACCTTCTTCTTTATCTGCAACTAGCCAAGCCTAACGCATAATTCTCTGCTCTTCTCCACCATTAGTGGCTCTACCATCTTTCCCAAACTGCGTATCTCATTGTCGTGCTGAAACTCACATTCCCAAAATCCCGGCCGCTACCGCTCTTCTTCCTTTTTCTCTCTAGATAAATCACCCCCAACCAGTGTTTGAGGACACCGAAGCATGGGTCGAAGCATGGAAGCGGCAGATGGTGGCACAGAAATGCCGGAAGCTTCATTCGAAGCTTTTGCTGCAGCCGGAAGCGCTTCCGCTGCCGCCGGAAGCGCTTCCGCCGTTGAACCATGCCCCCAATAATCTCCTCAAAGGAAACTAGCAATCATAGGCATCAACAAGATCCATGGATTTATCGGCTTTCGTATTGCTCTATGTTGAGAGTAGAGAGTTAATGGTTAACCCGTTAACCTTATATGTGATAAGTTTTGTTTCCCGGCTCTCGCTACAGTGACCTAAATTATTATTCTTTCTTCTCCCACTCTCTTCTCTATAAGACTGCTCGCCATGGGTATTAGAGTAAATGGTCGTCTGTCGCTGCCACCGCTTGTTCTTCTATCTCGCTACATCCTTTCTTTTGTCGTTCCAGCTATCCCTTTTTTTTCTTTTGACGCTTCCACTCATATATGTAAGTCCCATCTCTTAGGATGACTAGAGGTTCAAGTAGGCGTCTGCCCCTCCGTTCGTGACCAGGTATGCTCTGACCAGGAGCCCTCTTCTCGTTAGTGACATTGTCTCTCTGACCAGGAGCCCTCTTCTCGTTAGTGACATTGTCTCTACGGACTGCAGGTCTCACTCATCACATCAACCTCCCACCTTTGTTCCTGTTTCTACTCCACCATTCACCTGCTTTCCATGCATGTCTACCTCCAAGTCATCTCTTTGGCCGGTTCAATCTTGCTCCAATTGTCCCTCGTGCTAATCGATCTTTGTTTCTATTCTCTTGTTCCAGCCTTGTTGTGACATAGACTTGCGGTGCCAATCAGCTTTAGTTTGTATAACCGGATCTATTCGAAAGTGATATTAGTGATAATAACTTTAGTTCCCAGACCCTATGTTAACCTTGACCTCCAGCTCCTTCGCCTAACTTCTCAACTAGAGAAGGCTGACTTAAATGTATCCTTCAACCCACTACCCCATTTGGCACCACTATCAAGCTAAATGGTGCCGACACCGCTATTAAGGTTTTCTTAGAATCACAAAGAAAGCGTCATTATTCGACTATAGATCTTCGATCCAACATATCATGTGTAATAATGTTTTCATTTGACGGTTGCACTTATTGATAGCATGGAAACTATGCCACAATTGTTATATTCCAATCTTCTAGTTGCACTTATTAATAGCATGGAACTTACGCCACAATTGTTATGTTCCAATCGTTATGTTCCAATCTCCTGCAAAGACCATTTGAGAACCTCTTAGCAATGTTATGCACCTCAGCAAAATTACATATATCTTCTCTTGAAATAAGAATATCGTTCACTTCAAAGAATATGATACCCCTCTACAAGGAAAGTAGAATAAATTGTGCCTGTCAATTACAAGCACAATTACCTACATCTAACATGTCAATAATTCTTCAGCAATCCAGATAGCTCCGTTGATAGGTGCGCACATTTAGTTAGAATTAGTCAGTTATATTAGGTTAACTTCTTAGATACCTTGCTCCTGTTGCTCAATTGAACTCAATACAAGCTATTGAGGCAACAAGTAGCAATTACATCAAATGGACAGGAAGAATACATAGATAGTTTATATAGAGCAACCTTATATTGCTTAGGGGGAGCTAGTTTACAAACTAGCTAAACCAGACCGGTACGAACCGGTTGGTACCAGACAAAACCACCCGAGTTACCGATCTTCCGCTTCCACTCGAAGACGAAGACTCCAACTCGGTCAGCCTCCCGCCTACGCCGGAGCACCAGGCGAAGCTTCTGCCTCCCACGACTCCCGCCTACGCCTCCCGCCGTCCCGCGAGAACTCTAGGCATAACTTCCGCCCCTCGCGAGTCCCGCCTACGCTAGAAGCTCCGTCCGCCTCCCGCCATGCTCCCTCTTCCGCCTCCGACTGAATCATGCTCCGATAGAGGTTCTGAGCTCGGTGGCTTGTCGGACCGGACCGGTACCGGACCGAAATTTCTGCCGGTACGGACCGAAATTTCAAACCATGGTGAGGATATGCATGGTTCCACAAGTTTTCTAAAGTTATGTGCATGGCTCATTTTGACAAAATAAAGCAGACTCTACATTCATTTGTCGCTGGGAGTAGAATAGTGATTCTATGTATTAAGGATTAGAATACCGGTCCAGTATACCGTTCCAGTATGGCACCGGACGGGTACGATATCGGTACCATACCGAGGTTCTGGCCAATCCGGTATACCGTTCCAGTATGGCACCGGACGGGTATGATACCGGTACCATACCGAGGTTCCGGGCGGAAGCGGGGCAAGCGTCGGAGCGCTAGAAGCGGGCAACGGAAGCGGCGCTCGACGCTGGAAGCTTCGATTGATGCCAGCAGATCCAGCGCCACCGGAAGCTTCGATTGAAGCTTCTGCCAACGACGGAAACTTGAAGCTTCCAGTGCACGTTCGAGCCTTCTCAACTGCCATCAACTGCTTCCTCCGCCATCCGCCCCGGAGTTGTGCTCCGACCACCATTCCGAGACCGGACGTCGAGCGGACCGGTACGTACGGAACGGCTCTACGTTCCTTGCTATGTATATTGATGTTATATTTCTCACAGGTACCAGATTGCATGGTCGAAGCAAAAAACTACCAATAGTGATTCTAGCTATGTATGTTGATAATATACTCCTCACAAGTATGACACATTGTATAGTCAAAGCAAAACATTACCTACACTCTCAATTCACTCTCAAAAATCTCAAGAAGCCATAGTATTTTTTGGAGATTGAAATAGCATATAGAGGAAACAATCTCTCTCTGTCACAATGCACCTTAGATTTATATTGCAAGTTAGTTGATACACAATTGATTCCAAATATGAAGTGTAGTGCTAAAGTGGAGTTTGACTATATAGATGCTACAAGGTACAAAAGGTCTGGTGGGAAAGTTAAACATCTTACAATTACGAGACTTAATTTATCTCATGTTGCGAGCATAATTAGCCAATTCACACAAACCCTAAGGATGTAGCTTTGCAAGTGTTACAATAGATTAAAGTAGCCATGGGAAAAGGCCTAGTATACAATAGCAATAGACATTAAAGTTAAAGACTATAATGTTGACGATAAAGGTCCTATACCTATTTAGGTGTGACGTAGTGACTTGAAAATGTAAGAAATAGAATGTTGCAGCTCAATCCAATTGTGAAGCTGGATATAGAGCAATGCTACAAACAACTTATAGAGAATTTCTACAAGAACTAGGTCTCATATTCTTGATAACCAGTCTGTCATATTTATTATAAGTAATCTCATATTCCACATAAGGACAAAGCACATCAAAGTTAACTATCACTTTATCAAGGAAGCAAGCAATAACAAATAGGTTGATTTGTACACCATATACTAAGGCCTCGTTTGGTCCCAATTATGCACATAAGCCGAGATAATAAAGTAATGCAAATTTTTAGAAGGTGTGGAAGCTAGAAATCCTGGCTTCTCACATATTATCTCAGCTTCAGTGCATAACTGGGGCCAAACGAGGCCTAAGTCTAAAAATTAGCTTGCAGATATATTCCTTAACACTTTGGGTCAAACAAGATTAGTTATGAAATATACTTAGCAGATATTTTTGCTCCAACTTGAGGGAGAGGGTTGAGAGTAAAGAGTTAATAGTTAACAGGGTTTGAACCCATTAACCCTATATGTAATAGTTTTATTTCGTGGGTCTTGCTATAGTGACCCAGATTATACCCTTTCTTTAATCGCTAGTTGCCCAAAGTTACTCCTCTTGATTGCATTCCAACTTGCCACTCTCATTTTGTGGCTCCATATAATCATTGTGTTAGCATTGATATATACCTATGTATTAGTCCATGATCGTATCGGTCCATATCGACATGGTACTGACAATACCAATCGTGGATACTAATAATAATAATGATAATAATTATTATTATTATTATTATTATATATTCATATATATGCATGCTAATATTATACTAGTACCAGTACAAGGTTGGACAACTAATTACAAGTGGTCCAGACTTATTTCTTAAACATTGGTTGATGCGTTCTAGTATGTATGAAATGTATCTAGTACGAATTAGTATTTAACATTTCACATAGCCACCCTTGATCAAATCAAGCAATTAAACCCAAAGAAAAATTCTCATGGTCCACATGACCAAATAAGAAACACAGAGAAATAGAAAATGAATAAAAGGAAAATGAAGGGAGGAATCACTTGCATTAATCTAGTAACTTGTATTCGTATTTAAATTTAAGTTTATTTATATTTTGGTACCTTATTATGTTTATCTAGCATTTCACCATTTTCATTTCTCATCTCTTACAAAAAAAGAAAGCTTTTCATTATGGCTATGAGATATTTTCATTCTTAAATCTAGAACACAGTACAAACACAAAAAAAAAGATCATCTGACAATTGTTTAAAATGATGTCATCTCGATAATGACTAAAATTTACACTTCCTCAAACATTGTTGAAGTTTTATATCCAAGTAGCATAGTAACCAGCTTCTTTGGAAAAAATAGTTCATATAATCAAGTTCACAATTCTGTTAACACTAATGCTTCTATGGTAGAATGAATCTGTGAAGTAGGAAGTTTACCCAACCCTAAAGTTGTTAAGTCGACATAAGATTTATTGAGATAACTAACATTATTTAGGAGAAAAAAGACTCAATTCTGACATGCCAATGATATGAATTTAAGATTTAACTAATTGAGTCAGCAAGATTACAACTGAAGGATGACCTAGGGAATAATACAAGGGTCAAGGTTGAAGCATCAAGTTTTACTGGTCAGATAAACTAAGCAATATGAATAACTACTTTGATCGGGATGAAATGAATGACATCCTAAAGAGTCCATTTTGCCAAAATGAAATTTGCAGTAAAATCTTTTTAACATAGAATTTAATTTAGAGCATGTATATTAGCTATATATTACATAGTAGTCAGAAATGGGTATTTGGCTTGGTAGAGAAAATATATCCTTACGTAACAACTCTATAACTTGGCTAATTCTAAAATAGTTTGCTACTAGGACTTACAATTTTTTTCTTTTTTGAATTTTGTGAAGAGCTTAGACTTGCACTTATTAATATTATTAATCATTTTAGGTAGAACAATTGGTGATATGATATATTGTACTTCTATGTTCAAACCCGTAACCTCTTTGCTTTTGGATTCTCTATCAAGTCATGCAGTTTCTTTTGGAATGGAAGTTATTACTACCAAATCCAACTTTGACATTCAACAAATAAAGCCTCTTCCTAGTGGTTATAGATAACACTAGAATGCAAAAAAAAAAAGGAAAAAGGAAAAAAGAAAGAAAGAAAGATACCATATATCCTGATTCTCATGTGACCAATTCCTGCATTACGTACTTCTACTATTATACTCAAAGTTACATCAATCGTGATGTCCTCATTGAACATTGGTCATAGAACAATATGGCATAGAAAACTTTGTTACATCGTTGACCAGAATGTGGATCCTTTCAATAAACATTTGAGAAAGATGAGGGTAAAAAATTATATGATACACTCGATATGATAGTTGAAACTCGGCTATCCTCTGACATTAACATGCAAAGTGGGAAATAACATATTAGGATTATATTCGATGATGAGTATTCAAGACAATTGATGATCTGCATAAGTGGTTGGTCATGCTGTGTTATTAAATGCACCTAGTACTTTCATGAGAGTGATGAACCAAGTCATGCAATCCATCATTGATAAACGTTAGCATTTTGTTTTGATGACATCTTGATATATAGCCAAATAAATCATTTAAATCACTTGCAGTTGGTATTTCGATAGCTTCAAGCTAAAAGTTATATAAAAATTATGAAAAATATTCTTTCTTACAAATTGAGGTCCTTTTCCTTGGATTCATTTTTGCACCTAGGTAGTTGAGAGTTCCAATAACTAATTTGCGTTCATGGTACCAAGAGTTCATAGTTTGACTACTTTTTATTAAAGATTTAACAAGGATTTTAAATCCATCGTAGTGCTGGCTTAAAAAAGGAAATTTTCAATGGACTAAGTTCTCATTTAGAGCTTTTCAATATATCAAGTAAAAGATGAATAAGGCTCATATCCTATAACACATTGATCTTACTAACACTTATGCGTCTCATGTGAGGCTTCAGAGGAGCAATATGAAGCACCTTGATTTAAGATTATTTGATTGCTTTTTCTTATTGGAAACTCACTGAAGTCAAATAATCCCACTCAACGTATGATAGAATTTTGTTATAGTTTAGATCATAAGATACTAGAGGTCTTTCTTTAAGGCATTAAGTTATATTCAGTCCTAAAAAAATACAATTCAAGCATGTTAAGAAAGTAGAGTTTCTTTAAGAATACACTTACATTTTGAAACATTAAAGTGAAAACAAGCATATTTATGCATTAAGTGAAGTTATTGTCATATTGCAAATAATAAACATGCAAGTTCTGACTTTTTGCTAGATTAAAAGATGAATACATTACTTGTTTTGACTCTTGACTATGACACTATTTTGATGTAAATGAGGGAAATTAACATCATTTCTTAACTTTGATGCTTATGTATTTAAAGGCACCCAAATTTGCATTTCACACTTCCAGGAATTATATGTTCAAGGCAAGGATTTGAATTTCAGTCCATACCGGCCAATTCAAGCAGTACATAACAGTCCGACCATGGACCATTACCAGTACAGGGTTGATAGTGGTTAATTAAGAGTATATATATATATATATTAATGACCGGTATCATCCAGTACTGTGTGTCGGTACCATCAATACCATACCGATCCAAGTATGGACTAGTACCATGTTTCGGACTAATTTTTTAAACCTTGGTTCGAGGCCTTATTGGTTAGTTTGGTAGGATACAACTACCATCCTTGTTAATCAATTTTTTAACCATCTATTAAGTGAGATACGGATGCATTTATCAATTGGCTAAGGCAACAAAACATAATTTCAAATTGTATACCTTATTGTATATCCAATAGTAGTCATGGAAAGACCATAGAATGGACTTTGTTTTAGAATTGCCAAATATAGCTCACTAACACAATTCCAACTTAGTTATAGTTAATAGGTTCTCTAAGACAGTTTTCATCCTATTTAGTGAAACCAATGATAAATTTCATGTGGCTAAGTTATTTTAAAGTGATTATATACTTTCAAAGATTAGTTTTCACCATTATGTCAAAATGACATATTAAATTTATATTTTACTTTTGGAAGACCCTTTAAATTTTATGGTATACACCTTAAACGTTATATGCCTTCCATTCTTAATTAGATAATCAAACTTACGTTGCAAATCAAACTATTTAACCTTCTTAGGTGTATTAGTAAGAAAGTTGGTAATTGAGATAATTTCATTAGTTATTGGATTTTCCTAATAATTGTATTAATAGATTCACCTAGTAAGCATTAATTTGTAAGTTGTTTATGGCTACTCAATCCATCAGCCTATTAATTTGATTTCTCTTTCTATCTTATTTAGCAGTCTAAAGTAACTCTAAACTAGTTGAGTGATTTGTTTAGCACACTTCACGACATGCAAGTTGATTTACAATGAAAAATTGCATATGTAGCAATCATTGTAAATTTCATGTTATTTACACTGTAACAAAAAGATAATGAAGGCGATTATCTTTGTGTTCACATGTGTCTATGTGCTTCCATAAAAACTCTTAAAAAACTTCATGGATTTTGTCATTTTGCATATGAGAACCTAGGCTTAATGTCTGTCTTCTTTCTTTTTTTTTTTAATGTCTGTGTTCTTGATTAGTTGATTTGCTAATATATTTCTAAGTTGTTTTTAGTATCAAAGATTTCCTATCTTAACTAGGGACACTTGAGCCTCCATTATCTAATGATTCTTTTGCATGCCATATTCATTGTCACTCACGTTCCAATACTCCCTCTGGCAGTACCATTATTTTTGCAAATTCAAAAAAGAAATATTAGATACAAAAATGGTCCTCTCACCATATGGTTACGTCTGTATACTACTGGCTTGATGAAGTGACAACTCAAACTCAACTGATGCATGGACTTCTGAGGATGAACTCCACAATTTAGTAACTAAAGAGTACCTTAAAATTCAAGAACAAGTACAATTAGTAGCAAAATCATATCTTGTTTCAGATCCTCCGAAGCATAATGATATCCTCATTTGTATTCATCATCATCATCAAATGCATATAATTAGAAATGTATTATTAGGCTAATTAGTAGCTTCCATTGAATCTTGTGTTACTAGGGTTTCCTAAGTTTTATTTACTAAGTCATAAGGGTGGTCGTCACTGCTTCATGTTAATGCCTAAAGCCTATAAATATATCACTTAGTAAGTGTCACAATATCATACTTTTGAATGATTATTAGATTTCCACCAATTTCTGTCACTTTATTCTCTTCTTATTCTCTTCCACTAAGACTGTTTGTCATGTTATAGAGAATAAGCAATCCTAGGATATCACGAAGTAGATCTAAGTTTTGAAGTCATAACAAGATATAATGTTTGATAACTAAAACTTGGCACATCCAATGATTCTCTTCCTTTGAAGAAAATATTTGTTACTATCATACTCAATCGCGTGAGCTCTAGGATTGTTCTTAATGTGTTTTAGACATTATTAAGGATTGTTGTGATAGAGATAAGTCTTGTTTTTCTCAAACTGTATTAGAGAATGACTTTCTTAAATCAGCATTTTAAAAACTAGTCTATACCAAGTGGTACAATGACGGGTACATAGACCTCCTTTGCTGAATCAAACGGTCAGAGCAGAGCGGATGAAGCAAAAGAAGACAGAGAAGAAATTTTGTCCAATTTTATACGAGTGCTTTAAAAACTAGTCTATACTACGGCTACGCATGCTTCCTTTTAGTTTCATCCGGTTTTATAATAGTGTAATATAGCCCATTTGTACTAGTTTGTACCGGACAGTATGGTTGTGTGTGTTTCTTCTTTTCATCTTCTTCCATACTAGTCTGAACCTGAACCGGCTTTTTAAAACCTTGGTTCATACACCTTTCCTATCTAAAATCCTAATAAAATTCTATTTTCTTACTATATATTTTGTTATATGATACAAAAATATATGTGTTAGATATTATTTTTTGCAAGTAAAAGAGAATGCATGCAACCATGCTCCAAACTTACAATTTTCAAGAAACAAGAAAGCAAAAGATAATCAAGATGAAAGGTGATTTTTAAAGCTAAAAGGCTAAAAAATGTTTTTTAAGTTTTTGCTGTTATTGACAAATTTATATTTGAAGATGTAAGTTGACATTCAACCAACATTCAATCCCATCACATGATCTTAGTGATTGATAACAACGTTGCTTATAGTAAATCATGCATGCCATGGTTGGACCAAAATAATATTTTTATGTTGAAACATGAAATTGGTTGGGCCAAAATAATAATTTATGTTTTTGTCAATATGATATATGACTATAAATTTAACAGCTTCCATGGTATTCCATCTTGTCTCTATTATTGTCCATCTGCTAATATAACAATTGTTTAATAAAAAAAATAATTTCATGTCATATTTATGAAGCTACTCAGGAAACAGAGAATGTGACATACTTGAATGCTTCATTTAAATATTTAGATCTATATAACATACTGACCTTTGGTGAACAACAACAAAGCTAGAATATCCACCCTTTGTGATTGTGCCGTCTGAATCAAGGCCATTGAAAGTATAAGTTGCTCCTTTTGAGCAATGAATTTCTAGGAAGTCATCACAATAACTGCAATTTCTGCATGAATTGACATATGTCCCAACACCGACAAAATCTCCAGCTCTGAAGCTTTCAACATTGGAGCCAATTGCAATGACTATTCCAACAATCTCATGTCTGAAATATTAAACTGCTGAGCTTAAAAAATGTATTTAATGGTATAGAAAAGAAGAAAACAAATATGGCCTATATTTTGTAATTTATGGACTGTTGTTAAAAATCATCTTATTGGCTAGATCACAATGTTGAAGAATTGGACCAGTAGAGCTTCAAGGCTGACCAAGCTCAAGAACTTTTGATGTTTCCATCGATTTGATGAAAATTTTGTACTGCTTAAAACGAACAACATTTAGAAATTTGAATTCTCAGTAAAGGTTAATGCTCACAGACTAAAAGAAAACCAATATCAACGTTGAAATCTTAATAATCTGAAACCGCCTCGTGAAATCCCAAGCCTCCACAATTTTCAAGCAATCCGAATTCTTAGACCTGTAACGGCTCAAAGTTCATTTTGATCTTTTAAATAACAAACATGACCAAGATATTTGACGGTTGCAGTTCCCTATACATATACTTGAATCAGTCTCTTGATTCAATTGCTGCTTGTTTTGCGCCAACAGCAAAGAACTCTGTGATCACCTCAAGGGGCATCCCCTTTGTTTCCGGAACTTTTAGGAATACAAATGCCAAGGCTAAGGTGCATACGATGGCATATATTCCAAAGACACCAGCAAGGCCAATGCTACCGAGCATTACTGGAAGTGTGTATGTGGCCATAATGTCGCCAAACCAGAATGTGAGTACGCAAATGGCCATACAAACACCATGAACCCGTATCGTGTCAGAAAGATCTCAGCACAAAGGATATTAGAGATTGGCCCAAATGCCATGACAGAACAGCAGAAGTAGACAACAACATTAACAGTGGAGAGCACAGCATGAACCACTCTACCCCATGTTCACAACGTTTGCTATAATGAAGACAACGAGTGAGACGATCAAAACAGGGATAGTAGAAAGTATAAGAAACCTTCTCCCAGCGATATCCATGAGCCTCATGGCACGAAGCATCAACAAAGTTGTAATAGTACTAATGAGAGGATAGATGCTGAAGCGGCACCAATTCCAATATTTGCTAGCAAAACTACAACACCAGCTTGCTCAAGTACCTGAGGGGTATAGTATATAACCCCATTAATGCCAGCAAACTGCTGAAGTATTTGGATCCCAAACCCAACAATTAATGCATTTCTGACACCTGGCCCAAAAAGGTCAGCCTACATTGGACCTTTAGCAACTGCTTCGGATGGATGAACCATGCCAAGGCCAACTGGCTGCTGGCCTGTAAACTCATTGGAGAAAAGAGCAGGTTGGCTCACCAAGCCAGCAGCCTGAACAAGCTCACCATTCTCAGGAATATCCTAGAAGAGAAGCAAGGTAACCCCGTTCCGCCATTTCCCGTAATCTACTATTGATAACACTAGCAATATCCTTCACCTCTATGTTCATTGGTTGGAGTGAAAGTAACAGACTATTTAAATTGTCATCAGAATTAGTGATAAAATATTATTATTTTATGTACCCAAGACCTCTATATATAGAGATATATACACTAAGACAGATTATTCATAATGTAGTCCTTAGGGTTTTCTCTCTCATTCCTCTTTTCTATTCAACTATCTCATTTGCTTTAACATGGCTGCCACTCAATCTGGCTTCTGTCGACCCTTGTGAACAGCGTAGTCGACGTTTCCTACCTCGCTCGACATACATTAGCATGACTTGGGCCCTCTTCTCTTCTCTCCTGATGAACTATCTCTATTACTCTCTTGTCCACTACTTCATGTCTCCTTATGTGTACTCAGAGTCATCTCTCTCTCGGTAAAATTCTCACATTCTCAGAGGAACTCGCTCTCTCGCGGTGCCTTACATTGCTCCTATCTCACAACACCTTAGACCACTCCTCTCTTGTGGCACCTTATGCCACTCTTGCCCTTCGTGTGCTGCTATGGCTTTTGCTACTTGCAAGTCGAAGAAGACTCATTGCTAGGGTTCAGTGTCATTTTGGAGATGAACTGAATTGTTGAATTCAACTAGTTTGATCCGGAGATGGAACTGAATTGTTGAATTCAACTAGTTTGATCCAATTCAATTCATCTCATCCAGCTCAACTTCATATTTGGGCCAAGCTCAAGTTTTGTCAAAGCCCAATTGACCAAGCCCCAACTTCCAATCTGGCTCCTATTCAACAAGTCTCCGAAGTAGGCTAGCCCATTAGTATAGTTGAACCAATTGCTTAGTTTGGTTCAATTAACAAAGAAAGAGCCCTCAATCCAACGTTTGAAAACTGGTCCACACTCGGACGGGTATTGGACAAAAATGGTTGAACCGGGCAAAGCAACTGAAGAAGAAGATAAGAGAAGAGAATGAAGAAGAACAGGAAAAGAAAGAAGAAGAGGGGTACCAATACAAACTGAAAAGACCAGCTAGTTCGAACAAATTTTTATAATGTTTCCAATCAGCCCGGAAATCCATCTCTAATTTGTGCTATGTTTTCACAATTTATTTTTATGTCACACATAATTGTCATGTATATTCTAGCTTGAGAGGGAGTGTTAGAAATATTAGTGATAAAATATTATTATTTTATATATCCAAGACCTCTATATATAGAGTTATGCCTACGGAAGATTATTCCCAATGTAGTTCTTATAATTTTCTCTCTCATTCCTTTCTCCCTTCAACTCTTTTTTGCTTTAACACACAAATACACAGGTCAATCAATAATAAGAATGACCATGGTTTATAATCTTGGGTTGTTCTAGCATGCTAATCATGTCATAGAATAATTCAAACCAAGGTTTTAAAATCTCGTTTGAGTATGTGTGCTAGTCCAGGCTCAAACCAGCATAAATGATGACACGATACCGATGCTGGCATAGTATCGATGCTAGCAAAGAGAAAAAATACACATGGCATCCTCTTCTGCTTTGCCTCCGCCCCACAAGCATAGAGAGAGGAAGCTTGGGCAAATAGGAAGTCATTAGCCTCTGCCTCCACTTCTACTTTGCCTCTGCACTACTCCAACAAGCAAGTAGTCGAGCCATCAATCCACTTCGGCCTCCACAACTCCCAACTCCGGGCGCGTAGGCAAGCAAGCGAGCAACCATTTCCACGGCCTTTGCTTTTGTTCCGCTTCCACCTCTGCCTCCGCAACTCCACTTTCCCTAGTACCTTCGCTCCACTCGAGTCAAAGTTGTTCCATGTATCAATCCATGCTTCGACCCATACATACTAGTTGTACCACTCAATATGGATTGCTATTTTAATCCATGGTACAAACTGAGGGTACCAACACAAAATCCTTAATGTATGGAGTATATCTACACAAATCACTATGTTCAAGGATTTAGTACAGATCAAGAATAAAAAAATTGGGAATGACTCTATTGGATGATCTAATGATATAAAAAGATTAATACATAAATTTTAGCTTTTAAGATATGAGCATATCCTTATAAAAAGAATTTTCTTATGCATATCTTCTCCAAAGGTTAGCTTGTCCAATGATACAATTTTGAGGCATGTATAAAGAACTTAACAAGGTAATAAAATTAGAAAATTCACATATTATCCTCCTTAGTTCAAAAGTAATAAAGAAAAAAAAACTTGCCGTGCGCTTGTAAAATATTAATAGAAAAAATTTGTAAGATAACATGAAGCTAATCCAGAGAAAATATTCCAAATTAAGAGAATCACTAGTATCCAAGAACAAAAAAGAACATGAACCTTCATAAGCAATAGCATGATAAAAAGAACAAACATTCAAGGAGTTCGGACATATAAAACAATGACATGTTGATGGTTTTCTACAATTATCTTGGACCTAGAATTAGGCCTGTCCAATCGGTTCAACCCAAACTGAACCGAACCAATCAAAAACTGAACCGATTGGACCAAAAACCAATTAAGATTTCGTAATTTTTTTAACCGAAACCGAATCGATATAGATAAAAACCGATTTGAACCGAATTGAATAAGTCCGGTTCGGTTCGGTCTAAACCGATTAAAACCGATTTGAATCCTAATTTTGAACGCCTTCTGCCTCATGTGCTGAAATGAAATGGAATTCAATTCCGCCCACGATTCGCCGATTTTGACCATGCGTTGACGCTGGCACGCTGCCTCGTTTCGAACGCCGAGCGTTCGAATGCTCGCATCCGCCTCGTCTCTTCAGCCACGCATGAATGAACGTTGCTTGTGTTCATCGGCGTCTGCAGCGTCCATTGCCGGAAAGGATGGGTTCGGGGCATGCGGCCGTCACCTCACTCCCTCATCGGCGACGCTCATCGTCGGTTCGTTGTCGCTGGATCTTCTTCGAGCTCATCGCTGGATCTTCTCCGAGCTCGTCTTTGGCTGCCATCTAGAGAAGAATGCGCTCGCCCCTGCAAGCGCCGGGGAGGATGGGCAGCGTTGCACGCTGCGCGCTCGCTAGAGGTCCACCGGAAGACCAAAGGCGTCTTGCCGCCTGATCGTCTTCGTCCCCACGGAAACTCTGCGTCGCCTCCTCCCTGCCCCGTCATTCGTCCGCTCCCATTCTTAAAGGGGACACAGCTCGCCATCTATGGAAGGGGATTGGCTCGCCAGCCAGCCATCCGTTCCAAAGTTGGAATCTGGATTTCGTCGCCCAGTTCAGCGAGCTTGTCTGCCATCCGGTGGAGCCTGCGCATTCCGCCTTCGTCCGCGGGTTGATGCCGCCTTGGTCCGGTGGAGACGAGATCACAAGACTGGGTTTGGCAAGGGATCTCGCTCGCCGGCCGGAGCAGCGGCGGAGGGCTGAGGGCAAAGGGGAGACGCCAACGGAGCAGGGAGGGCGTTGTGACGAGGGTGGCGACTGGCAAGTGCATGCGTGAGGAGTGAAAGGTCAGAGAGAAATTAGGGTTTACACGTTTAGTACTTTTACGGGGATTTCTGATTTCAATTAAGTTTAGCAATTAGTGAAGTGAATTAGCGTTAACGTTTTGGTTTAGAAATTTTTTAATTTTTATTTTTAATTATTTATAATCGGTTCAGTTCGGTTTTTATAGATTTTAAAAAAGAGAAACCGAAACCGAACCGATTGAAAATTTTTCCTCTTCCAAACCGAACCGAACCGCCTTATTCGGTTCGGTTCGGTTTATCGGTTTGACCCGATTAATAGACCGGCCTACCTAGAATCATAGATGTGCAAAAGTTAAACAAATTATTCTGCTTATGGATGCCCCCATTTCTAACACAAATAGCATGCGATAAAAGGCCACACATCTTCCCCATCACTCCATGATCCACAGGTGTGAAGTAGGACACAGCATGAAATTGTATATAGAGTTTAATTTTCAAATTTCTGTGTCCTATTAGTTTTTTAGAAGCAAGGTTCTAGATTTTGGTTTGGACTGGTGTGCCGGCCCAAGCTCGGACCGATACGTACAGATTTGAGCTAGCCATACCAAGTAAGAGAGAGAAAAGAAGAATTGGTTCATAAGGGACGAAGCGAGCTAGAGAAGCAAATGGGAGAAGAAGAAAAGAAAAGGAGAGAAGGTATGCGACTCACAGCAGCAGCCTGTGGAGCCACAGCTGCTTCCTTCCCCCTTTTTTCTCCCCTCCTCCTCCTCCTCCTCCTTTCTTCTTCTTCTTCTTATTGGGAGAGTTCACTCCACAGCTGCTTCCTTCCCCCTTTTTTCTTCCCTCCTCCTCCTCCTCCTCCTTTCTTCTTCTTCTTCTTATTGGGAGAGTTCACTCTCCATGATACATTTACCTTTCCATAACACAGTTGCATTCACCTTTCTATAGATTAGTTTATTTTTAAGTTAACAGTATGATGTTAAAGTTCACAACTGAACAAATAGAAGATGTGGTAATCTTTCAAGGAAATTCTGTGCTCAAGAAACCATACCCAGGAACCAATGGGTAGTTTGAATCTCCATGTTTGTTTCTTGTCCATACTATGTCTGCATAACAAACTCCACAGTATGATATTTTTAAAGAAACATCATCTTCTCCAACAGGTCTGCAGAATGTTTTAAGAAAAATTAAAAAATGGACTTAAAGATGACGTATCACAAAAAGTAAATAAATGCCGGCATGTTCAACTAATACAATAATTGATTAGATTTTATCTAATGAGAAAAAATATTAGCCATATAAGAGATTAAGGAAATGAAAGGGAGCTAGAAAACACGAAGAACATACAACTAGAATGGCATAAATAAAATATCTAATGAGTCATGCATCTGATGAGCCTAAGGGCAAGTAGAGTTGGCAATTCAGTCAGCAAATCATAAATGGGTTATGTCAATTCGATCATGACTAGTTTCAACTCAATTCGAACCTAACCCGTTTATTACTTTATTAATTATCAATGGGACCCAACTTGAACACTTGTTTATAAACAGAGCAACCCAACCCGACTCTCTAAACCTATTTAATTTATAAATATATAAAATAAATATTTTATATTTAAAATGTATTTACTATGCATCAAAAATTAAAAATATAGTATATTATAGTATATACATATATAAATATAATGTACATATAATATGTATAATATTAATGTGTTACCCGGGTTAACTCATTTATGACCCAACTCAACTTGAATAATTTGGGGTTATAAATAGGTTGACTCGATTATGACCCAAATATAATTAAGCCCCACTAGAACCTACCAAGTCGGGTTAATTTTTACTAACTCTAAGTGCAAGTATGCATGGAAACACTAGAAGTCATGTAGCCCCTACTGGTTCACAATACGGCATCAAGATTTTCTTTAGATTGGCCAATGAAATGGTGGATCTACCACCTTTGATATTACCCTATTGTATCAACCAAGCAATACCAAAATGATTTCACATACACTAGATTCTTCATGCTGCAAGTGATATTTATTATCACTTTATAGTGTCCAAGATCCAAGAATCAAACTTAGGAATTCAATCTGCTACAGCATACAAGATTGCTAGATCATATCTTGATGAAAAAGTGAAATAATGTCATACTTAGTTCAAAAGTATAAAGAGCCAAAGGAGGTCTTCAGCATAACTCTCATGTGTGATGCTTGAATAAGACTTGCCAAGTATAATAAATTTTCTTATATATTTAATAGAAAAGTAATTATTCTATAAGTCAATAGATGCATCATCCCTAGAGGTGGCCAACGGGCCGGGCCGGCCCGCTAGGCCGAGGTATCATGGCCTGTGGGCTGGGCCAAGCACGGCCCACAGGCATGCCGGGCCAGGCACGGCACGGACCCGTGCCGAGCACGACACACGGACCAGCCCGGGCACGGCACGTGTATTTGGGCGGTAACGTTCGAAATTTCGAATTGAGCATGTGTTTTTACCCAAATACCCCCATAACGGTTAGAAAAAATTTAAAAGTTAGGGATATAATTGTCTTTATGTTATAAAATTACCATTTTAGCCCCTTTTAATAATTAAAAATAGGAGATAAATATGTAAATTTACACCAAATTCATCCCTATAAATTGACCCCCCAACCCTCTCATTTCTTCACACAAGTTTCCAATTAACTTTGGATTAATTTCTCATTTTCCTCTTAATACTCTCTTAATCTCTTTTCTAAGTCTTGAGTTTCAATTAGCCATCAAGATTTCAAAGCTCCCTCGGTCTAGTCACGTGGAGAAGATCAAGTAAGTAGTAAATTAATTTACTTTTAGTTTTTTATAATGTAATTGTACTTAAATTTAAATTATTCTAATATAAATTTTTTTCATAATTATGTTTAAGTTAAGGTTGTTGAAGGCTGAAATAGTGAAACCTCAACTTCTTAGTTCTTACTTCTTACAAAACGATCTTCAAACACGTGATAAGGTAATTTTTTAATGTATAATTTATTATTAGTAAGTATTTCATCTTGTTTTATAAATTTTTTTAGCTAACTTTTAATATTATATATAGAATTAATGGCGGGATTTAACAATACATGAGATCTTTTGCCATGGGAGCTTGAGGCATTAGAGCAGGAGCTAATGGGGACAACTGACCCTGTTATACCACCCGATCAAGATGCCAACCCTCCGCCTTACGACCCAAATCAACAATAGCAAGATCATGTTGAATTTGAGCCTAGTAACACTATGTAGGGAGAGGAGAGATGCAGTGCAAACCCTTACGAGTCTACTGTATCGGGCTCAAGAAAATGCACGAGCGACGTTTGAAAGAGCTTCAATGTGGTGATGATTAACGGCAAGAAAGAGCTAGCTGCAAGAAGTGCAGAAAAGTAATGACTTGCAAATCATCGGGTGGAACTGGTCATTTGGCTCGCCACATCAAAAGCCATCAAACACAAATCGATCGTGCACAGGCTACTCTCAACCTTTCCTCTAGTTCTTTTGAAGTTTTTAATTATTCTACTGAAGTTCTTAGAAAAGAATTAGCTAAATTTATTGTTTGGGATGAACAACCATTTTCTTTAGCAGAAAATTATAAATTTGAAAAATTTATACATAAATCACTACAACCTAAATATAAAAAAGTAAGTAGACAAACCATGTGTAGGGATGCTATAAAAAATTTTTCTGAATATAAAACTAATCTTTTACAAGCTTTAATTACATTAACTTCTTGTATTTCTTTAACATCTGATATTTGGACCAGTAATCATTCTAATCAGTCATACATGTGTATTACGGCACATTGGATAGATAGTGAATTTTTTATAAAAAAAAATTATTACATTTAAAATTTTTGAATATCCTCATACTGCAAATGCTATAGTTAAACAATTTCATAGCATTTTACATTCATATAATATAATTAATAAAATTTTTTCAATTAGTTTTGATAATGCAAGTAATAATGATAGTGCAATTGATAAATTAAAAAGAATGTTAAATCCAATATTTAATGGTGCTTTTTTTCATATACAATGTGCATGTCATATTCTTAACTTATGTGTTCAAGATGGAATAAGAAAAGTAGATGAACATGTAAATAAATTAAGAAATGCTGTTAGATTTATTACTTCTTCTACTTCTAAAAATCAAGATTTTAGACAAATATGTAAATCTTATGGTTTATCATATAAAAAATTTAAACTTGATATTAAAACACGATAGAATTTTACTTATGATATGCTAACAACATGTTTTCCATTTAAGGATCCTCTTACATTATTTTATAATGAAAGAATGTCTGATGGAAATATTGAAGAAAATGATTGGGATAAAGCAAAGTTATTACATAATATTTTAAAAAAATTTTATAATGCTAGCACTCATTTATCTGGTGTTTATTATCCTACATCATGTTTAATTTAGAACATTTAGTTTTAATTAGTGAAATTTTTTCTCAATATAGACATGATGAAAATGTTTTTCAAGTAATTTTTAAAATGGAAACAAAATTTAAAAAATATTGGAAAAATATATCTCCTTTATATTGTTTGGCTTCAATTATGGATCCTAGATTAAAATTAGAAGGTGTTCATATTTTATTAGATGAATATTATAAAAATATGGAACTTGAAGGGGTAGATGAGAAAAAAAAATGAAGTTTCTACCTTATTAGATTAAATGTATAATGTTTATAATTTAAAATTTGGAAATACAATCAATCCAACTGTCTCTCAAACTAATGTATCTACTAGTAGTAAAAATATTACATGAAGAATACGCTCAATTTTAAATAGAAAAGGAACATCAACAAGTAGATCTAGTAATTTTAATGAATTAATATTTTTTTTAGAAAATAATCATACATCTTTACTCACTGAAGAACAAATAGATAATTTTGATCTTTTATCATGGTGGAGATCACAAGGAAAATCATATCCTGTGGTTTCCGCCATGGCACGTGATCTACTAACTCCTCCGGTGTCTACGGTAGCCTCGGAGTCTTGTTTTTGTGCAGGCGGCAGGGTACTGGACGAGAAGCGAAGCCGAATGAACGAAGAAAGCGTGGAAATGTGCATTTGTCTTAAAGATTAGCTAGATGCTGAAGATCGTCTTCAAGATAAAGGTGGTCATTCAACCTCATCGGATGATGATGAACAAAGTCTTGGAAGTGCAAGCGGAAGCAACAATGGATAAACGTTGTAATAAATAATTATAAAAAGAATGGTAAAAGAGTCGTAAAAAGAGTCGTAAAATAGTTGTAAAAAGAGTTGTAAAAAGAGAACTACGTAGACCTGATCCCTCCTTTGAGGAGGGTACGTAGGCAGCCTGTAATGGGTCCGGTCTAAAATATATAATATTTTAACATTTTTTAAAAAATTTGTGCAATATACATTCTCAATTTCTCAAATTTTTAATTTTTTCATATTTTATATATTTTAATTAAGTAATAATTTACTTATTTATTTACTTATTTGAGAATTATTTATTTAATTTTTAATTATTTATTTAATAATTTACTTATTTAAAATTTGAGAAATTTTAAATAAGTAAATAAATAATTTACTTATTTATTTACTTAAATTTGATAAATTTAAGTAATAATTTATGTAATAATTCTCAATTTTAATTAAATAAAATTTTATTTATTTTAATTAAAATTTATATTTTTTTTAAACTTGGCACGCGGGCCAAAGTCGGCCCGTGGGCCAAATTTGGCCCATGGGCCACATCGGGCCGGGCCAAACACGCCCTGCGTGCCGCATTCGGCCCGCGTGCCGAAGCCAACCGGCGGGTTGTGTCAAGCCCGCGTGCCGGATTCGTGCTACGCATCCAGCGTAGCCGTGCCTGGGCCGGCACGGCTAATCGGGCCGCGGGCCCTGCCGGGCCCATCCTTTTCTCCGCCGTGTCGTGCCCGGTACAATTGGAAACGGGTCATGCCAGGCACGGTTCGCCAGGAACCGGGCCGAGGCGGGCCCGGGCACGGCCCATGGCCACCTCTAATCATCCCAATATCATGATACAACCTACCTATATTTCTTAACTTTTGAAAGCTATCATCAAAGAGATTGGACCAATGTACTTTGTCTAACTTATCATAAAAATGAGAGCAACATCAAGAGAGCCAGCAAGTTGATTAAAGGTGATTACCCCCACATTAGTTTGGACTCGTTGTGCCACTTATTGTATCAATATGATGATAAAGAACACTAGCAAGTTGATTAAAGGTGATTACCCCCACATTAGTTGGACTCGTTGTGCCACTTATTGTATCAATATGATGATAAAGAACACTAGCGAGACTGACAAGGTTAAAAATATAATGAAAGCGACATAAATTATCACCTGATTCATATACAACAATTATTAGATAAATCTTAAATGCTAACTGCTAAGATGCAACAATTTATGAATGGTGAGGTAGTATGATTCAGACCTATAAGGTTTGCTATGTATTTGGGCCTATGAGGTTTGCTATGTATTTTTTCATATTAAATTCTTGTGAAGAAAGCTTGATTGAAGACAATATTCTCAAGTAAAGAATGGTATTGCTCTCTTTATTCAACTTCATGGGCAAGAAAGTAGATCACATTATTCTCAATGTACAATTTTGGGACAAGATAACCAATATATATATATATATATATATATATATATATAATACTTGAGCCTCTATATGTGATCCTCTAGAAAGTTAATATGGATGTCAATGATAGAAAAAATATACTATATGAATTAAAATTGTCAAAAGACAATTAACACAGCAATTGTACGAAGGCTACTCCACAAATTGACATTGTTAGAGGCAGATAGGAAAACCAAATAAAGTCAAGAAATTCACTTAGTGAGTATCATAAGTTTTTTATGTAACTATTTCAGTTATTTCATTACCTATATAGATGTTAATAATTTTATATTTTGTCTACTATCTAAATCCGATGATATAACTTGGGAACATGATAAGATTTACTTATTGCATTAGGAAATGTGATACTTCATTTAGAGCCATATAAAATTAGCTACCATGGCATTTAGATAAGGTTGAATGTATCAAGAAGGTAAAATGACATTCGGATATTCAATTATATGGATTTGTGATACAAGATTAATCTAAGTATTGAAATTAATTTCTTCACTCAATATAGCCTTGTACTATAAATTAAACTATTTAAAATTTAAATATAGTATTTTTAATTTTTCTAACTGAATGGTGGTTAGTGGTTACAATTTAGGTTTGAAGCCCCAAACTTTTGGAAGATAACAATTTGCATCCTCTCTCAGGGTGCATTATTGAGTGAATGCAAATGTAATTGATCAACCTTCCCATTGATTCATATCTGATCAACCTTCCCATTGATTCATATAAAGGTCAAAAACAAGTTTCATATAGTCGGCTCAAGAAATTACTTTATATTCACTAAACATAAGACTCAAACTTAGGATTCTACAAGTTAGAAGTTGTAGCAGACCCTTTGGACCCTTCATTTATTTAGGATTATGCTAATCCCATGATGGATAGGTGGTCAACCATTGAGGATCATGATCCCTATGGGTTAGTTTAGTGATCTACCTCAGCCTATCAATATATTATTATGTCATTGAGCAAGAGACTAGTGATGAAATAGGCCAAGGGACCCTATTACAAAGGGATAATGGCATAGATGACAGATTGGAATGGGGCATGATATGTTTCAGCCAAGTTGAATCCAATCCTCATATTGGTCTTCCCATCCACAAGGATCGCAATGAGCTCAACCATAAGCCAAGAATTTAGAAGAAAGACTATAGCAAGCAACCAAGAACGTACCTCCATTAGCATAGGATGCCAAAAAAAGAGAAGGCTCCAACAAAGATGAGTAAGAACATAAAAGAGTCTTAACAAACATCATCTTCTTTAGATGCATATCTATATCGCGTAAGCATAAATGATGGAGCTCAAGATGGTGGTGGTGGCGAAACATATATGCTAGTGACACAATAGTTATGATCTTGTGATGAGACATATGCTAAACAAGATAAAGACCATAGTAGCTACTTGAGTAGACCCAAAGGCAATATATCATAACAATATAAGAGGAAAGGCAAAAGTTCAAGTTTAACTCCAATGAAGCAATGAACCCAAGCCTTAAGAGGGTTCCAAAGAAAAGAGATATACAATACTCTAGTCCTATTTGCCACAATATTTATCTCATAGAAGGTAGTGACCCATGAGAGTCCAATGAGTGTGGATTTCAACATACTAATACCATATATCATAGAAGGAGTTCCAAATATGGGCACCGAAATGATAAACATAAGCTGCATGCAACCAATCATATATTTGGATAGTCACAACTAAATGTAATAGGAGCTTCTAGTATATTACTTTATTAGATAAGCTCATAATCATAAGGAATTGCATCATAATTAAATTTTTATTACTATTTTTAGTTTCAATTTTCAATTTATATAAATATCATAATTCACAACTATGATTAATGTCAAAATTTTCAGGTTTGAAAGACATTTGGGATATAACCGAAGAGTTAAAATCAAGCATAAAGGTTTAAATTGCAAGATATGATGTTACATCTTAATGTATAAGTATTTTGATTCTAAATTTAATCAAATATATAAAAATAATCCTTACTTCTAAAATTTCTAATTGTTTATAAGCTTCTAAGATATGTGGGATGGAATCAGAGGGGCTAGAGCCGATTCAAAATCATGACAAAAGGTTTTATATAGCAAGATATGATATTCAATTCCAATATATTAGTATTTTGTTTCCAAATTTAATCAAATATAGCAAAATAATTATTAACTCTATTTTTTTTTCACATTTCAAGACATATGTGATGGAATATAAGGGGTGGGGTTGGTTCAAAAGTAAAGTTATTGATCCTCCTTCTAAGGTCCGACAATTTTAGAATTTAGTCTAAAATTATAAATTTATTGTATTCCCTACATATATGCTCAATTTCATATTATTTTCAACCCTAAGCACCTTATGATTATTTAAATTTATCTTTGTAAGGTTAAAGGGGTGGTGGCATCAAATGGGAAGATAAAAGTCATACTTGGGGGTGAAAAAACTCAATCTAAGATGGACTGAGTTAAGACCATACCCTATGTTACAGCCAATATACCAGGACCTATTTAATGGTATTTCAAACCATGATCATAACTAACATAATATCGAATATAAGGAGACGCATATAGAATTTATCAATTGAAGGAGAATAAATCATGTTTTAATGCTCTTGTTGAAATCAAGGAAATTATCAATTTAAAGTATTAATGAATGGAATTTGTGTGGAAATAGCGACAAAATTGAATAAAATTAGTTGATGGATAGATTATCTTGCTATCAAGAACTTTTTACCCATTACCATGCATAAACTAATCACAACACAAGAAAAAGTACTTGCACAATTATACTATTCATAAACTAATCACAATACAAAAAGTACTTCCACATTCATGATGACATAAGAATAATTACTTCCACTAGAACTAACATGATATCCATTAATATATAATTATATATTATTAAACTTGATTTAATGAAGGCTATTAGAATTAAACATATTGGAAAGAAAGCATATAGAGTATACGCGCGCGCGCACACACATATATATATATACAAATATGTTTATATATTCTTATATATGTGTATATTGTATATATGAATATATTATTTATATGCATACATATATGCATATAACACCAACCTTAATATTGGTACAAGGTTGAACCATTACATACCACCTATACTGGACAGACTGGTTTTTATACTATGATCGAAACACAAGCTTCTCATCTTGTTTCTACTTGATGAATTTCTAATTGTCTTGGAGCTCTTAAAAATTACATTGGATCAATTTTGTTCACATAGCATTAAGAGAATCATCTATCATATGTTTCTTTATAAACCTTATGCATCTACCATGAGAAAAATAATTATAGTGGCCCATCTCAAGGTTTGAAAACTCGTTGCTCTTCTTCTTCATCATCTTTGGTTTGAAACTCACTTTTTTTTCTTCTCCACTCCATTCTAACACAGATCCATGTACCGGTCTTGTTCAAACCAACACAAACTAGTCGTACCGCTTGTACGAACTAGTTTATCAAACCTTGGTCCAACTACCAATGGTGTTAATTCACCAATCACCTAGAATGGTGCATGCAAGATCATAAGATTTGAAATGTCTACTGATGATTAAAATTGGAAGAAAAGAGAAAAAAGTTGAAAGAATTTAAAAGAGCATGATACAACGTCAATAAATGGGCAAATGATAAATACAAGGCTACATAAGCCTAAATAAACCATACAATTTACAAAGGACAAGAAGTTCATTTAGAATCATTGGATAAAAATAAAGTTTGCAGTATAGGTAGACCGATTCTTCATCGGACCGGTACGTGCCGATGGTAATGACATATGACACCAACACACCGGTTGGTGTATATATATATATATATATATATATATATATATATATATATAAACCTTGGATAAAAAGCTTCATTCTCCCTATCTCAGGCAAATGGATTCAATATATTGACCATTTCATAAGGTAAGCACAAGGTGATCCTTGTCTCAAACAATATTAACAGGAAGGTGTGGTTCCAATGAAACAAAGAGTTCTGTTCAATTTATTTTATTTTCAGTCTTGGGTAAGCACAAGGAGATCCATGTCAGGGTGCACTGGACCCATAATGCATGGAAAAAATTGGAAGCCAAAAGATCTGTTGATTTTATTTTATTTTCACAAGCCATGTCCCATCCATCATATGCCAAATGCTCTTTTTAACTTTGAAAAGAGTACATGTTTACACAGAAATTCTTATAAATAAATGAATGTACTAGATGGCGGTTGTAGAGTCTATGTTAAACTAGAAAGAAGATAAATAAATGAGGAAAAATGCACCTATACACACCTGCGATTGAATCTATATGGTGAAAGATTTCCGGAGGCATCTCTTGCTGCCCATGCTAGGCATTCTCCATTACCAATTTCATTATTCATCATTAAATTATCTGTTGAGTTGAAAAAAAAAATGAAATGAACAATATTGAATAATGCAGATGATATGCGTCATTCATAACCATTCACCTATTTTGAATAAGAGCTGGATGTCACTAAGTACAGAAAACCTGCACATGCTATGTAACAAAATGCTTCCAGCAACTAGTGTCTTTCTTTACAAGAAAAATGGCCATCAGACAGATTATGTATTTCTAACCAAAGTCTAAGAAAAAGAGAGAAAATAGTGGGAAATTGAGGACATGATAGTTTGCGTATTACTAAACTTTGACCAACAAACTGCAGACTTAGAGCCTGTTTGGCTCCACTTTGAAGCTGATTTTAATCAACTTTTAAGTAGAAAGCAGTTAGAAAAACTGTTTGGTAATGAAAAGTAGAAGCAGAAAAAAAAAGTAAAAAACAGAAGTTATGAAAGCTATAATTTGATGCTTTTACAGCTTCTGCTTCTCTAAAAAAGTAATTTACATAATTTTATTTAAAATTTTAGGTATTATTATTTTAAATAATTTAAAATTTTTACATTAAAAGAAAAAAAAAGATTATATTATTTTAAATAATTTAAAATAATATATTTATTTATTATTTTAAATTTTGACAGCAGTTAAAAAGTTATTAACCAAACATTTTATAAATTTTAACAGTGCAGCACAGTACAGTACAGCACAGTTTAGCACAGTTATAAAGTTATTAACAGTGGGGCCAAACAGGCCCTTAAATATAATTGTGCTACAAAACACTAACAAACTACAAACATGTTTCCCCTAAATATGCATAACATAATATGCATAACATAGTTAGAACTGGTGAACTGAAACCAAAAGCACCCAAGGTGATTTCTTAGTACCATAGAAACAAAATTATTATCTTCATGACTCCCAGAAGATTCCTCACAAGAGAAGCATTGTAGCAAAGATGTTATTCTTATTTTATAGAAACCTACTTGTGAGGGTTGAGATACAATATTGTCAGCCGATGTGAAGTCAAAATTAATTCAATGCATTGACTTTGGTTTCCTAGTTTGAATTTTCAGTTTGGCAACATCATAAGTTCTTCGACAAAAAAAGTTGTAAAATAAGGTAAAGAACACAAGTGATCATTCTGGAATTCAATCTCTTGTACAATAAATAACAACATAAGACTGAAAGGTCAAGTGATTTCACATCATAAGAATCTCTAAAGGTGAAGCTTGAAGCTTGAGGCAAAAATCAACTCATTTTAGAGAAAATACCAGGTGCGGATAGAGATTGAATCAAGATTAGCAAAGCCCATGATGACCATTAAATTATGTAGTCACATGTCCGGAGTCACAAATTAGGTTCAGTTTAGCTCAAGGTACCCCTTAAAGTTTTAGTCTTGGAACTAGTAACTCACCTCAAGCAAGGGGAGTGTTCTGTCGTGCCATATTTCGTTAAACATACGGGCACTTACCTCTTCCCACCCTCACACATAAAAGGAGGCACAAAACATTTAAACAAGTACATTACGAAAAAGTTGGAGGAAATAAGGGAAACATGGAAACAGACAAAGTTTGCAGTAATGTTATCAGAAAATGTTAAATAACTATTTGAGAAGAAGAGCACGTTAGTGTAGCGAACGGCACAAGAGGATAAACTAGTTCCCCATATACAAACAATTTTTCTATAAATGATACAAAAGATGATTGGTTATGGCACAGGTGCTCTTTGTATTTTTTATTTTTTTTCGAGCTAAGATACCAAGTATCTCGATGGTTTGGTCCTTCCTCGCAAGCAAAAAAGGGAATTTTCTTGTCGGCTATGACGCAACGGGAGGCAACGGAGGAAAACAGAAGCTTGATATGAGATTCCATGAGTGCATCGGACTATTATTTTTTTTGTCTTCGAGTATGGGTCCAGATGCATCAGAGTGGTATAGTTGTCTAGTCCTCTATTATCTAGATAATACAAAGACTCTAAAGAAGGAAAGCAATCTGAAACCTAAGTTTTGCATGACGAAAAGGAAGTTGATGGACAACCTGTTGGATGCAGAGGGGTTTTGGAGTCGCGAGCTTTCGACGACAGAGCACTATCGTAACTAACTGAATGCCTGCGGCGACGAAGGAGGACGGAAAGCCGTCGACTGAATCGAATCGCGGGAAGCGGCGGCAGAGAATGTAGACAACGGCGTATTTTCGGATGGGGAAAGGGGAAGAAAAGAAGAGACAATTGGTCAACGCACGAGGAAAGATTGACGAACCATACCATAATGCTGTGGCTAGAGATGGCCATGGGCCGTGCCCGGGCCCGCCTCGGCTCGTTTCCAGGCCGACCGTGCCTGGCACGGCCCGTTTCAAATCGTGCCGTGCCCGGCACGGCACGGCAGGAGAACCGCTGGGCCCGGCACGGCCCGCGGCCCGATTAACCGTTGCCGGCCCAGGCACGGTTCGGTTGCAGCGTGAGCACGGATCCAGCACGCAGGCCAAATACGGCCCAACGGGCCAAATGAGGGGACTCGGGCCGTGTTTGGCCCGGCCCGATTGTGGCCCATGGGCCAAAGTTGGCCCGTGGGCCGACTTTGGCCCGCGTGCCAAATTTAATTAATTATTAAAATAAGAAATTGAGAATTATTTATTTTGCATAATTTTTTAAAAAAAATATTTAATTATTATTTTATTAATTATTTTATTTTAAACATATATAATTTTAATTTTAATATATTTTATTAAATTAATTAACAATACTAACAACACATGACTAAAGTTAAAACCAACTCGATTAAATTTCATATTAATAAATTATACATTGAAGCTTAAATCAATTGTCGACATAATGGACATACACAATTGACCCGTAGCTAACTACGCAAGCAGCTACTATGGAAGATATGCGAGCATTGTGTTAAGCATACTTGCGCTCCGTGCTCCATCTTCTCTATGCATATTGCACACTCCATGTTTTCAGCTCTACCTCCTTCTTCAATAATAAAAAACTCAAGTGACTCTTGTGCTTGGTTTGTTTCGATATATTGCTCCGGCTCATCGTTGATATTATCACTATCCTCCTCACTGTCACTTATTTCAAAGTCCTCAACCTCTATCTCAATCTCAACCCCAGAAGGAGGTGGAGAAGCCAAAAATTCTTGTCTTGCATGATCAGATAAGTGGATAAAGTGTTCTTCAAACCTGAATACATCAATTCGTATAATTTGACTAACATGTTCGATAATACTTAAAATAGTGATTCTTCATTGATCAGCATTGAAGAAATTTAAGGTAGATGTAAGGAAGATTGAACGTTGAGAATTTGGCATAATGATAATTATCTTCACTCTTCTATTATCTGTCATTTTTCTCTATGCCTCGTGCTCGTGCTCACCACGTGATAATTATATTATAAAAGTAAATTAATTTAATACTTACTTGATCTTCTCCACGTCTAGTCACGTGGTGAGCACGAGTCATAGAAAAAAATGACTAGTCTAGACCGAGAGAGCATTGAATTCTTGATGGCTAAAAAGAAGCTTAAGTTTGAGTTCAATTAAGAAACTAATTGTAACTCAAGACTTAGAAAAGAGATTAAGAGAGTATTAAGAGAGAATGAGAAATTATTCCAAAGATAGTTGGAAACTTGTGTGAAGAAATGAGAGGGTTGGGGGGTCAATTTATAGGGATGAATTGAGTGTATAATTACATATTTATACCCTATTTTTAATTATTAAAAGGGGATAAAATGGTAATTTTATACTATAAAGACAATTATATCCCTAACTTTTAAAATTTTTATAACTATTATGAGGGCATTTAGGTAAAAATGCGTGTCGTGCCCGTGCCAGCCCGCGTGCCGTGCCCGGCCCGGGTCCGTGCCGTGCCCGGCCCGCGTGCCATGCCCCGCCCAGGCCCGTGCCGTGCCTAGCCCGGCCCGGGTCCGTGCCGTGCCCGGCCCGGCACGACTGCGGGCCGTGCCGGGCACGGCCCACGTGCCGCGAAGCCTCGGCCCAGCACGACCCGAGCCGGGCCACGGGCCGCCCGCGGCCCGTTGACTTGGTCAACAGGCCGTGCCATGCCCGGCCCGTGTCGTGCCGGGCCGTGCGGGCCGCGGGCCGGCCCGGCCCGTTGGCCACCTCTAGCTGTGTCACGTAATTTGTATTAATTAAAATATTAACCTTCCCAGCGAGTGAAGCAATGGTGACCAGAAATAATGTTATGGCTTAAGATTTCTAACAAGTCTTTTTGCATAAAAATTTTTCTCACTATTTGATGAGGCATAGCTGGAAGGAATCAATTGTTATTATTCATGGGTGGGAGGTACATGAGATAGTTATTTTAATATAAATCTTCAAAATGTTGTCTAATTAAATTAATAACCAAAAATATGTTATAAATAATATTATTATTAATGTTCATTTATCCTCTAACTTATTTTATATTTCTTTGTTATAATCTTGAAACTTATAAAATATAATTATGATTCATAAGTTATATAGATATTTTAGGTTTCAAGTTTATGAATATAAATAGAACATCCCTTTTGTATTGAAATATGAAAAATAAAGTAAAATAAAATTTTTATTATTATCTTAATTATTTTTTTTTATTTTTTTTATTTTTTTATTAGTTTATTTCATTTCATAATAGTTATCAATACAAGGCTCTAACCAAAAAGGTCATACATGTATAATATATAATATGATGTAACTACTTTTATTCATTTCTTAGTATTTAAGAACATTCTTTGTCAGCACGAGACTCTAACCAAGATGGTCATACAGTATTTAATATATCAATTCTTGCAAAACTTAAGAGTTTGTGGCTTTTGACATTGGAGAAAAATTATCTTGGGTGCTAAATGTAGAAATTTATTTAGATTCAAATGGTCTTCGAGATACTATTAAAGAAGGAAATAAAATATCTAATTAAGATAAAGCTAAAGTTATGATTTTCCTTCATCATCATCTCTACAAAGGATTAAAAGCTGAGTACCTCATGGTAAAAAACCCACTTGTTCTTTGGAATAATTTAAAAGCAAGATATGACCATCAGAAAATGATAATTCTTCTAAAAGCTTGTCTTCTTGTCTTCTTGTAGCCGAATAAAATAATAAGCTTTTGATGAAAAATCATGAGTCACGTCCAACTGACATTGCTCCATTCCTAGAAGTGAATATAGCAACTCGCAACCAACGGAGCTAAACTATTTATGCAGTAGTATGAGCAAGAGCTCTGTATTCTGCTTTAGCACTAGATCTAGAAACAATAGGTTGCTTTTTACTCTTCCAAAATATAAGAGAATTACCCAAGAAAATAAAAAATCCAGTAGTAGATTTTCAATCATAAGCATTGTTTGCCCAATCTACATCAGTAAAGTCTTGAAGAATTGGAGTTGATGATATATACTTTAAACCAGGATGTAAAGTTCATTTGATATACCTCAATATTCTAAGGACAGCAGAGTAGTGTGTTGATCTTGGAGAAGCCATAAATTAACTTACGAGATGAACAGTATAGCTTATATCTAGACGAGTAATTGTAAGATAATTAAAATTTCCAACTAACTATCTATAATGAGTAGGATAAGCCAAAATAGTTCCTTCAATTGGCAAAAGCTTTATATTAGGCTCTAATAGTGTTTCTTCAACTTTATTATCAGTTAGTTCAACTCGAAGTAATAATTCAGAAACATATTTAGATTGAAATAAAAATATTCCATCTGATGGGTAATTTATTTCCATGCCAAGAAAATACCAAAATTGACTTAAGTCTTTCATTTCAAATGAAGTATGAAGATAATCTTGTGTCTTGAATTCCTTGAAGATCACTTCCAGTAATCACCATATCATCAACATAGAGAATAAGAAGAACAATATCCTGTAGAGAATTCTTGATGAATAAAGCAGAATCATGATTACTTGGGTAAAATCCAAATTTGCATATGGTAGTGTGAAACTTTGCAAACCATGATCTTGGAGCTTGTTTGAGACCATAAAGGGATTTATTTAATTTACAAACGTGATTTAGATTATGAATAACTCCTAGAGGTGGTGTCATATAAACTTCTTCCTCAAGATCTCTATGAAGAAAAGCATTTTTCACATCTAGTTGATAAAAAGGCTATTGTTGGCAACAAGCAACAGCAATAAGAGTTTTGATAGATGTCATTCGAGTAACAAGAGCAAATGTTTCTTCATAATCAATACCATATTCTTGTGTAAATCATTTAGCTACAAAACAAGCTTTATACCTTTCAAAAGTTCCATCGGCTTTTGTTTTGATTTATACATCCATTTGGAGCCAATAGCAGTTTTTCCAACAGGAAGAGGTACAAGATCCCATGTATTAGTTCTTTGAAGAGAATCAAGTTCTTCAGTCATAGCTTGCTGCCACTCAGGTTTGGATGAAGCTTCTCGATATGATTGTGGTTCATGATAAGATAAAAATGGTAGACAAATGACAACGATAGTCATTGAGATATTTAGGAAGTTTACCTCTAGTATTTCATATTGGACAACGAGGTGGAATGATGTTATGCACTAAATTGCCTTGAGGAGAAGCTTCATTGAAATTAGGAACATCGGCCGGCTGAGTAGGAGATGCAGGAGAGTTTAACATTATATCTGAAGAAGCATCGGATGCATGAAGTCTTTGGTTTTCAGGAAACTGAGTAGAAGCCACATGAGAATCCGATGCTGCATTTGAATCATTATTAGGGAATGGTTCAATTATAGGACTAGATATGTTTTGGTGTTGTTTTTGTGGGATAGTGAAAAATGGTATATGTTCCCAAAAGGTAACATGTCTTGAGATACGAAGTTTTTGAGATTGAGGATTATAGCAACGATAACCTTTTTGACAAGTAGCATATCCTAAAAAGGCATAAATAATATTTTTTAGAGATAGCTTGTCATGTTTTCTTTTATTCAAATGAACAAAACAAGTGCTACCAAAAACACGTAAATGATGATAGTTTGAAGGATGTTGGTACAACTGTTCAAAAGAAGTTGTTTGATTAATAGTAGACGATGGAAGATGATTGATAATGTAAACTATTATATTCATAGCTTCTCCCCAAAATTTCTTCGGAACAGATGAAGAATTAAGAATAGTTCGAGCAGTTTCAACAATATACCTATGTTTTCACTCAGAGACACTATTTTGTTGTGGATTTTCAACACAAGATAATTGAGATAAAGTACCTTGGGAAACAAGATGCTTATGTAGATCATTAGAAATATATTCACCACCAGAATCAGTACGTAAAATTTTTATCATAGAATTAAATTGAGTTTTGATCATAGTGAAAAATTTAATATATGTTAAAGAAAATTTGATCGAGAATGAAGGAAATATATCAAAGTAAATCTTGTGAAATCATCAACAAAAATTAGATAATATTTTGCAGCACCCATTGAAGATATTGGTGCAGAACCCCATATATCAGAATGTATTATATCAAAAGGTGCTATTGAGATATTATTGCTTGAAGAAAATGGTAAGACTGTTTGTTTTAAAAGTTTGCAATGTAAACAACATGGATCTTTTATTGAAGACGCAACACCTAATGAACATTTATTGATCAAGAAGGATAATTGAGAGAAAGAAACATGTGCTAAACGTTTATACCAACAAAAAAAATAGAGAATCATCACAAATTACAGATGCAACATAATGAGATTTGGGATCTTCAATTAGTTTATCAATAGTAAATAGTCATCCAACCTTACGTCCTATCCCAATGAGCTTCCCCATTGAGCAGTCCTGCACAGTACATCAAGAAGAGGAAAAGGTGATAATTAGACCTTTTTCAATAAGTTGTCTAACAGATACTAGATTCATAGAAATTTAAGGAACAAATAGTGTATCAGAGATATGTATTTCTAGACTAATGGAGTCTATGTTACCTCTGCTAGGTGCAGTAATTAGAATCAGTGGCGGAGCCACATGGACAAGACTGGGGGCAAATGCCCCCACTAAATTTTTCAAGTTAACTATATGCATATTTATCTTTATAATATTACAAGTATAAAAATTTTGATTTGCCCCCAGTAAATTTTTTTTATCTTACTAATATTATCTCCACATACTTGCCCCCATATATCATTGGTTCCTAGATCCGCCACTAAATTTATACTACCATTTGCAGTTTGAATTTGAGGATGTAATTGAAAGTGAGATAAATTTTCAAACATGGAGAAATTAAAAGTCATTTGATTTGATGCTCCAAAATAAAAAAACCAAGTCATATGAGATATATTACCCGAGTGGGTTGAAGTAACAGCTATGTTAGAAGAATTATCAATTGCAAGAGCCTATTTAATCATTTCCTGAACGACTTCAGTAGTAAGTGTTTCAAATGTAGAACTTGAATTAATGACTATCGCTGCTATTGTATGTGAGCTCATTTTTTTGTTGCGCATG
This sequence comes from Costus lasius, assembly GCA_027563935.2. Classification (NCBI taxonomy): domain Eukaryota; kingdom Viridiplantae; phylum Streptophyta; class Magnoliopsida; order Zingiberales; family Costaceae; genus Costus; species Costus lasius. The sequence goes on along the minus strand of CM050447.1, from coordinate 73,012,390 downwards.
TTTCTAAAAGATGGTTTTGGGCAATTGTTGACTGTGTGACCATTTTCCTTATATACACTGTGATTGATTCATGGAATAATTGCGAGCTATGTGACCATTCTTCTTACATTTGTAACACTGTACCTTTGACATATCTCTGAGATTTACAGCTAGAATAAATGAGTCATTTAACTTACTTATAGACATTCTTCTTGTCTCTTCAGTTATTAGTTCAGAAAGTATAGTATCAACATAAGTTAATGGAGATCTATAAAGAATCACAGTATGAATATTTTCAAAAGAATCCTCTAATGCTATAAAAAGTTTGAGCTAGATGACCTTCCTCTCTATACTTGTAATAGAGTTCAGCATCCATTGTCCATTTGGGTTCCATGAGAGCAAGTTGATCCCAAATAATAGACATATTAGTATGAAATTTAGAAACAAATTGTCCTAGTTGTTGTTTCATATTTCGAATATCAATCTCAAGTTTATATCTAAGAGTAAAATTGGTTTGATTGTACCTTGTGGCAAGAAAATTCCATATCTCTCTTGCGGTGTTAAACTTGTTGAATTGCATACTAATAGAGGGATTTACAATGCTGGCAATCGAAGTAGCAATTTTGTTGTTGTTGATTTTCTATTTTTCATATTTATCTATATCAGTAGGACATTAGCTGTCATTAGTAACATATTTCCATAATCCATGTCCCTTTAAAAAAGTTCGCATAAGATAAGATCATTGATTATAATTAGATCTATCTAATTTAATATTTATCGGTAGTATTTCTTCTGCCATTGTTTTAAATACTATATATCTTTATATTACTCCTTTATAGATTAACTTAAGTGGTAAGGGTCCCACAAGCATTATCCTCTCAAGCCTTAAAGAATAATATTAAATATATAGTATTAAACTACAGGGAGGAAAAAAAATAGCAAATACTGGATGATGAATTGAAAATTTGAAGAAAAAGAAATGTTGCAGCAAAATAGGCTGTGCGGTGAACTTGGATGCTTCACACGGCTTCACATGAAAGAATTCTAGGATGCAGGGGATAATTCAAGATGCAGAGCTGGCTTCACACAGAAGCTTCTCTTGTTGTCGACGTAGACGATGACGTAGACGTAGACGAGGTCAACAAAAACTTCAAGGAAGTTCGATGCTGAATATTCGGACGAAATTAGACGATTGGATGATTCGGTGCTGGCGATGCAGACGAAACTTGATGATTTTAGCCACAAGCGTCGTCCAGCGTCTGACGTTTGATATCCGACATGAGGAGCTTCAGTCGAGCAGCAGGATTCAGCCCCGAGGAGCTTCTAGTAGCGGATTTGAGCGAGCAGCAGATGATTCGCCTCTATTGGCGAATTGGCAGGCGAGAGCAGATGATTCGTCTCTATTGCTGTCAGATGCCACCTCGACGAAATCGACAGTTCGACACGAATGCAAGCGCAGATGAGGTTCGGCACTGCCTTGGGCGTTGACGCCGACGTCGACGATGCAATGTGCAGGCGATGTCTTCAAGGGGGACGGAGGCGGGGTGGAAATCGGTTGGGGGTGGGACAGCGTACTCTTAGTGTCCAATCCATGAGTTGAGAGGGACAACGGTGATGGCGTAGACACTAGATCTGTATTAGCGGATCTTGGGCACAGGGGGTGGATGTAGAAGGTGATGAATCATGGGCAGAGCCGGCGACTGGAAGGGAGAGTCCACTTGGTTTCAGTGCTCGCACGCCATTGTCGCGGGGAGCAGTAGCGGTGACCTCTCAAAGGAGGTGGAGCCGCAGCTTCACACATAATCTGGATCAGACGAAAACAAGCGGAGTTGTTGTTGTCGTATGCGACAAAGTAGCCAGAGTGAGGTTGATGGTGACGTTGTCAATTAGAGACGATTCGTGCAGCGTCAATGGCTTCTTAAAAAGTCAGGGGATAAAACCCTAGTATGTGGAGCTACGTGGAGCGGCTATTAGCCAAAAGATATCTAGAGAAAACCCTAGCTCTGGTACTATGTTAACGTAATAGGATTGCTTTCTATTACTCAATGATACAATGTTTACAAGTACATATGTATATATAGAAATATCTTAATCTATAGCTAGCAAGAAGATAATATTAATATTAACACCGTATACTAAAACACCTCGGTGACCTCTACTAAGAATCATTGAAAAATGAAAAAAAAAAAAAAAGATAAAGACAAATTTTGGTTGTGAATAGGTAGTTTTAATTACGACCATATAGACATTACTCATTTAAACGTTACTGATTTCTTTGTTGATCCAAAAAAAATATATTTAATTAGAGATTGTAATATTTAAAACTAAATTTCTTATATATTGATGTCTAATCTTAATATGTTTTTTCTTTTAATAAAATAATAAGTTTTGTTATCTTTTAAAATATAATTTTTTAATAATACTTTTCTAACTATATGGACTTTTATTTTTCAATGAAAAATGAGTATTCCTTTGTTGGCACCAATATCAATAATGAAGATATTTGTCTTATTAATAGTGCAACAACTCACACAATTCTCAAGGATAAAAAATACTTCTCTTATTTAACAATACAAGAAGCTAATATTAATATTATATCTCATAGTACAAAAATAATTGAAGGCTCAGAAAGAGCTAATATATTATTACATGGAGGAACCAAATTACACATTGATAATGCATTATATTCTATAAAGTCTAAAATAAATTTATTAAGCTTTAAAGATATCTACCGAAATAGATATCATATTAAAACAACAAATGAAGGGAATATTGGATTCCTTTATATCACAAGATCTCTATCAGGTAAAAAAATATATATTGCAAAAATTACTTGCATTTTAAACAATTAAAATACATAATATTGTAAACTAGATGTTTACAAATCATAACAAATTCATTAATTGGCATGATCGGTTAGGCCATTCTGGATCTATTATGATATAAAAAATAATTAAACATTTATGTGGACACATATTAAAGAGCCAGGAGATTCTTCAATCTAATAATTTCTCATGTGTTGCTTGTTCCCAAGGAAAGTTGATAATTCTATCGTAAAAGTTAGGACAGAATCTCTTGCATTTTTCGAATATATACAAGGTGATATTTGTAGACCAATACACCCATCATATGGACCATTTATATATTTTATGATTTTAATTGACTCTTCAACTAGATGATCACATTTGTTTATTATTAACCCGTAACTAGGCATTTGCGAGATTGCTTGTACAAATAATTCAACTAAAAGCTTATTTTCCTGATTATCCAATTAAAAAAATACATCTTAATAATGATGGTGAATTTACATCTCAAGCTTTTAATGAATATTATATGTCTATTGGAATTGATATTAAACATCCTGTAGCACATGTTAATAACAAAATGGACTTGTAGAATCATTCATTAAGTGCCTATAATTGATTGCAAGATCATTGCTTATGAGATCAAATCTTCAAAATTCTACTTGGGGACATGCAATCTTGCATGCTACAGTGTTGATTTGCATCAGGTCAATAAGCTATCATAAGTTCTCCTCTTTACAATTGGTTTTTGGTCAAGAATCTAATATTTTCCATCTAAAATTTTTTGGATATGTTGTTTATGTTCCAATTACTCCACTGCAATGCACTAAGATGTGTCCTTAAAGAAGGTTAAGAATATATATTGGATATGAGTCTCCATTTATAATAAAGTATCTTAAACCATTAACAGGAGATTTATTCATGGCTCAATTTACCGATTATCATTTTGATGAATCAAATTTTCCAATATTAGAGGGAGAAAAGAAGCAATTGAAAAAAGAGATTAGTTGGAATGAATAATCATTATCTCATCTTGATCCTCATATAAAATAATGGGAATTAGAAGTTTAAAAGATAATTCATTTGCAAAGCTTAGCCAATCAACTACCAAATGTATTCACTAACCGAAAAAGAGTAACTAAATCATATATACTAGCTACTAATGCTCTAATAAAAATTGATATTCCTATTAGACAATCTAGTATTGCAAATGAGTCTCAAGCATGTGGTAGACTCATCGGTTCCAAAGATAAAAATTCTCAAATAAGAAAAGGAGCTAAAAATCAAGATGACCAATCGAAAATGTAATAACTCCAAAAGAGTCCTCTGACATTATCAATATTTTAATTCTAGAAGTAACACAAGTACTTTAAATTTGTGAAAATAAGGAGATCTCAATAAATTATGTCATAAAAAGAATATAATAGAATCGACATAAAGTCAACATTGATGATGCTTTTGTATATAATATAGTGCTTGATATACTAAATAATAATGAGGATCATGGACCAAAGTTTATTTCAAACTGCAAACAAAGAGATAATTGGCCAAAATGGAAAAAAAAATGCAATTGAAGCAGAATTAAATTCTCTTGCTATACAAAAAATTTTTGGACCTGTATTTCGTACACCTAAAGGTGTAAATCCTATTTGATATAAGTGAGCTTTTGCATGAAAACAAAATGAGAATGGTGAAATTTTGAGATATAAAGCACGACTTATTGCTCAAGGTTCTTCACAAAGACCTAGCATTGATTTTGAAGAAACATAATCACATGTGGTTGATGTAGATATTTTTCGGTACTTAATTAGCCTAGTAGCACAAGAAGGGACTGATTTACATCTAATGGATGTTGTTATAGCCTATTTATATGGATCTCTAGATAATGATACTTATATGAAGCTATCCGAAGGTTTTAATCTTCCTAAAGCACATAATTTATGTTCACAAGAAGATTATTCAATCAAATTGAATAAATCTCTTTATGGACTGAAACAATTTGGATGTATGTGGTATAATTTCCTTAGAGAATATTTGCTAAAAGAAGGATATAAAAATAATACAATTTGTCAATGTATTTTTATTAAAAGATCTAAAAATGGATTTGTTATAATTGCTATTTTTGTCGATGACTTAAATATTATTGGAACTCCCGAAGAGTTTCTAAAATCTGTAAATAATTAAAAAAAAGAATTCGAGATGCAAGATCTAGGAAGGACAAAATTTTGTCTTGGATTATAAATTGAATACTTAAATAATAGATTTTTTTATACATTAAAATATTTATTTAGCAAATGTACTAAAATGGTTTTATATGGACATGTCACATGCGTTGTGCACTCCAATGGTTGTAAGATCATTAGATGTGAACAAAGATCTCTTTAGACCTCAAGAAAAGGATGAAGAACTACTTAGTCCTGAAGCACCATACTTTAGTGCAATTGGAGCATTAATGTATCTTGCTAATTTTACATGACCTAATATATCATTTACTGTTAATTTATTAGAAAGACATAGTTCTTCACCTATGCAAAGGCATTGCAATGGAGTTAAGCATATACTTCTCTATCTTAGAAGAACAATAGATATGAGTTTGTTTTAGTCAAGAGTGCCTAAGTCAAGAATGTGTTTAATTGAGAAAAAATAATTCTAACAATCATATATGAGGATAATATCGCATGTATTGCACAGTTAAAAGAAGAATACATTAAATGATATAGAATAAAACATATTTCACCAAAATTCTTTTTCATTCATGATCTTCAAAAGAATAGTGGTATAAGTATTCAACAAGTCCGTTCATGTGATAATCTAGCGGATTTATTTACCAAGGCACTTCTTACTACAATATTTGAAAAGTTTTTCTATAATATTAGGATTCGCCAACTCAAAGATATCAATTGACATTTACAAATATAACGTATTCTTTTTTCCTTTATTAGGTTTTTGTCCCATGAGGTTTTTCCTAGTAAAGGGTTTAACGAGGCACATTTTTTAATAATAAACATCCAAGGGTGAGTGTTATGAATAACATTATTGTGAATGTTCATTCATCCTCCAACTCATTTCATATTTCTTTGGTTATAATCTTGAAACTTATAAAATGTAATTATGATTCATAGGTTATAGATATTTTGGGTTACAAGTTTATGAGTATAAATAGAACATCCCTTTTGTATTGAAATATGAAAAATAAAATGAAATAAAATTTTTCTTATTATCTTAATTATTTCATTTCATTATTATTTTGTTTATTAATTTATTTTATTTCATAATAAAATCATGATAATTTATCTATGTGGACAGAGACTAAGGGCATTTTGGCATGGCTTTTTGGCATGACTTCTTCCCTCCTTAATTGCCTAGCAAAGCTGTGAATACAGAGCTTTTTCTTAACTTTTCATTTGCTTCTGCTTAGACCTGGCAATTCGAGTTTGTGGGTCATAAATGGGCTGTGTCAGCTATGACCTGTGACCGATTAAGTCAACCCGAATATGACCCATTTAATTAATTGAGTCAAACTATCTAACACGAACACGACCCGAATATAATCGGGTCAACCCGACATGACCTGAATAACCCGTTTATCATTCATATTTTAAATATAAATAAGAAATTAGAAAAAAATTCTATTAAAATTAATAAAACTTTGGGCTTATGTGTGGACCAAAATTTGGGTTAAAAGATAGTTAGAAGATATTTGAACTTATGGGCTAGCAATGAGAGTTAGATGAGCCTATATTCAAATTTTTTATATATAAATATATAATGTAATCAGGTTAAGCCGGTCAACCCGTTTACAGCCCGACACGACTCGATTATTTTCGGGTCATAAACGGATTGACCTGTTTATGACCCGAACACGATTATGGTTGACCCGAACCTGCCTAACTTCGTGTTAGGTCGGGTCGGATCAGCGGGTCAAGTCAAATTTTGCCAAGTCTACTTTCGCTACTTGAACAATTAAAATGCTGCTTGAACAATTAAAAAATATATAAAGTAAAAAGCTAATAATTTACTCACAATAACCTTCTCCTTATCATCTTTTCCCTTTTCCCCAATCCCATCCCAAAATTTTTTGATCAATTGCATCGAGATAGCTTATTGGTCAAGTTCGAGTTCTACTGCTCGACGCTAGTGCTGCATCATCGTCACTCACTTCTCTGCCATCACCTCTCGCACTTTGTCGTCACCGTTCGCCTCTCGTGCTTCATTGTTGCCACTCACCTCTCGTGCTCAGCCGTCTCCGCTTGCCTCTCATGCATTGTTGTTGTTGCTGGTTGCTTACGAGTTGCCACAACTAGGGGAGTTCAAGAGGCAATTCTGCCACTTGCTCATGCGTGAGCACTCACTATATCAATTGTCCGCTCTACAACTATCTACCTAGGAAGCTGGATCACTTAGCAGCAACTGTTTGCCATGTAATTGTCTACCCAAAAGTATAAATTAGGAAGCTATACCAAATGGGGATGCTAAATATTGTTGTCATCATGTCATGTAACTATGTAAGGCTACATACAAGATAGAACTCTAGTTTTTTTCCGAAGAAAAATTTGTGCTTAAGACCTAGATGTATCTATTTCACATTAAATACTTAATAAGAGGCCAACATAAGAATGAAAAATTAAGTATTATTGGCCCGTTTGGCCTTACTGCTTTTATGCATAAATAGTTAAAATACCATTTGGTAATGAAAAAGCTAAGCAGAAATAAGAGAGCTACAAAATGAAAATTTTTTTCCTACTTTTCTAAAAAACTTTATCATTTCCACAAAAAAGCTACATTAATTTAAAATTTGCTTCAACAAAAAATATTATTTATTTATAATATTATACAAAAATAAGTTTATTATAATTTTTTAAATATACTAATTTAAATATTACATAGCATTTTAAATAAGAATATGTATTTAGTAATAAGTGGATATAAAAAAAATCATTTTTAAAATAATTTAAAATTTTAATATAAATAAATAAATATATTATTTTAAATTACTATAAATATAAAATTATATATATACACACATGTTGAGTCATTTGATATTTGACAACATTATCAGTAAAAAATTTACCCAATAGCTTTAAATTATAAAACCTATTTGATAAATTTTAATAACATAGTTCAATATAATTTAGCTCAATTGTAAAAATTATAACAATAAGCACTAACTTCCATATGCCACTAACCCAAAATAAGCCATAAAACCACATTTTCTTTTTTGCTTGATTAGAGGTGCAGGCAAGTATGCACAAAGTCAGCCAAATATGTACTAGTAAGTTGGTGCTTCACTTGTGAAAAGCTCAATGCTGCATCCTAGGGCTGCTAAACTTCCATAAAGGATTTTACAATTAGGAGGATCTTCGTCATCATAGTATCCAAGCCAAGTATTTTCGGAGAAGGTTAGAGTCATGACAAATTAGTATTTATGTTATTTTTGTAATTGATTACTTAGTGTTATAGCACAAAAAGTGTTAAAGAGTATATATGAGAAATCATAGTAAACAGAAAATAATTCATAATATACAAGTAAAAAAGAATAAAAATAGAACCCAAATGCAATTAAAATTTTTCATGAGGCAAAAGATTAGACGTTTATGCAAATTAAATCTAATCTTCGATCACAAGATACAAATGGGAGTTCTCCCCATGTTGGCATCAATTGAGAAATCTAGTTTACCCTCTTACAATATTAAGCAACAAAAATAAAGAATTTAAAAAAAATTAAATTGAGGGGGAATCTCAATAAAAAGAGAAGAGGAAAGCGGATACTTCATTCTCTCTATATTTAATATGTGTTAAATGGGAAGAGAGAGTTCTCATTTATAGGATGGTGGCACCCTTGTTAATATCTCTTCTAAAAAATAATAAATAATTTAAAAAATTAAGTCATAACTATTATAAAAGATAGAATAAAATAAAAACATTAATATGTTCGGTAGGATGGAATCCATCGTGGAAAGGATGAAAAATGTAATGAATCTAGATGACTTTCTATCTAGATTCATTGTATTTTCCATCCTTTCTACGATAGATTCTATCCTACTGAACATAGTCTTGTTCATTTGCAGCAGCTAGAATTGACAGGAAAGCTCTGAAGCATTCAGAGTAAAAGTCTTGGTATCAAGCTTCAGAAACTAGTCCAATGACAAACTCCGCTCGTACAAGTAGATTGGCCACAGCTTTTCTTTCTATTGTGGCATATGACATGTTCCTTTCCCCTTTTTGGGTGAATTCTGTGTTTGCTTTTTGTCCCTGCCTGAAGATTTCGAAGTGTCGGATGCTGGGCTGGGCAAAGTAACACTAGCTTGAGGATCTTCAGACACGATAGAGTAATGAAACTTCTTTGCAGCACCAACATGACTGCATGAAAGCTTGACCATCTTCCTTGCTGCCATCCATTTTAGCATAATTTTCATATGGGTTTTACTGTTCAATCCGTCAATACCAACTTCCTGCCAAGTATCGTACAATTAAAAACATTAATGATAACAAAATAAGATTGTTTCTTTTAGAATTCCCATAAGACAATAATACAACAAAAGCTTCCTACACCTAGGAAAAAGAAAAAAATATCACATGGTCATAGTCAAATCAGTGACAAACTGAAAATGTAGAAACAAGAAATACGTGCCCGACCTTTCAGATAATTAGCAGAAGAATTGATGTAATTATATGGATAGTTTAAAAAAGAGCATTCAAGCAATGTGAGAATTCATTCACTAAATAAGAAAATACAATGCCAAGTTGTTTATAGCGTTGTTTACGTCAAGAATCAATGTGGCATAAAATACTATCTTTTGAAGCTAGGTTTGATTTGGAACTCTATTTTTACGCAGAAAATGTTTAATGGAAGACCAGATATGTCCATCTTGAAATATAGGAAAAGCTAATACCAGTGCACTGCTAAAAGAAACAGCTAAAAATGATGACAATTGCTTCCATATTGGAAAAAGGGAGAAACCAAGTGATTCATGCGTGTTGCACCAAAACCAAAATGCTAATGAAGCTAAGTGGATCATGTCTCACCATTTTCCCATAATAGCACAGGATAGGCTTTGTTAAAAATAATAAACATGACTTGTCCGTGTAAATGTGTCAACGTGAATGAGTGTCGAGCGAACATGAGATCATGCACTCGTGAGATCGATCAAAATTGATCAAAGTCGATCTATAAATTCCTGTATTTTGATGGGTTTCACGATGAATCAAACTTGATTTCTATGTTATACTCTATTTCTCCTGTTATTTTGTCCCAGCCTCCTCCCGTCACCCCGCTGCCCTCCGATTCCAACAGTGGTTTAGAGCCAAAGTTGGACACTGCAGCTGTCCTCAGCAAAGCAGTTTTTGGTGCGTCGTGAACAGATTTTTCATTTCCACACTACTGCAGCCAAAGGTCGCTGCTGCAGACAGAGAAATTGCCAAGTCTGCTATTATGCTCAGATTCTCGCCGAACTAGGTTCCTCACCAAGTGCTAGCTAGTGTCCTCATTAAGTCTTCGTCATTGAAAGGGTACAGCAAAAACAAGAGATTGTTGGTACACTGTGAACATTGTTTCCACTGCCAATTAGAGGTGTCGTGAGTGGATTTAGCGACGTCCATCTGCCTTGACCTAAGTTGTGGCCGCAATCGGAGGCGTCGCAACAGACAGCGAATTCCGCTGAGCCAAGATCACACCAGCCACACCCAGGTGCACATCTTGAGACGTACGCAAAGTTCAACCGCAGCCGCTCTCGAGCCCATGCTAACGAGCACCAAAAATAGCTTGAGCGAGTAGCCGTAGAAGAGACGGATGAACATTAAACTTTGGAATCGAAACCATGGATCAGGTCACCCACTATGAACATTAAACTGTATGGGTAGTTGAAGGCTAAAAGGATTTATCTTCAGAATTTACGTGGTGATTTTGATGTAGCATAGGGAAAGGAAAAAACAAGGGATGAAAATTTGAGTCACGTGAAAATCATGTGACCAGACGAGATGGAGAGAGATCGGCGAGTTTGGCGATGCGAGGCTATGGGGGCAGGCAAGAGTTCTCGCTAGGCAACGGGAGGCGAGGTCGGCGGCGTGCCGTGCCGGCGAGGTTGGAGGCGTGCTGGCGAGGTCGGACGCTTGAAAGGTCGGCTAGAGATCGTGGACGCTGGCGAGGCAAGCTGGGCGAGGTCGGCGACCGCTGGGTGAGATCGGAGGCGTGCTGGCGAGGTCGGTGACAGCTCGCGGATGCTGGCGAGGCGAGTTGGGTGAGGTCGGAGGTGTGCTAGCGAGGTCAGACGCTTGTGAGGTCGGCAATAGCTCGCGGACGCTGGCGAGGCGAGTTGGGTGAGGTCGACGACAACTGGGCGAGGTCGGAGGCATGTTGGCGTGGCAAGGTAGGGGAGGTTCGCGACAGGAGACGAGGCAAGCGCAGTGTTTTCGCCCGATTTGGGCGGCTCGGAAAACGGCAGAAAATCACTCAATTTTCCTTCGTTAATCCATCCGCTCATTTCCAACTACCCCTAGTAAATGATGAAAAATTGCTTTTTCCATCCTTTCCATCCTGATTTCCATCCTGGTAAACAGGATGTAAAGGTTCTTTTCTCCCTCTCCTCATGTGCTTCCAATGAGCCTAACAATTCCTTTATTGACATTTCTTCCAAGTCATTTGATTCATCTTTGACTACAACTATATAATCAAACTTTTCTGCTAGTGATTTAAGAATTTTCTCAAGTACCTTTACTTTAGGTACAATATCACTCAATCTTCTCATCTAATTTGCAATCGTTATAACTCTTAAGTAATAATTGGACACCTCTTTGGATTCTTCCATCAAGACTACTTTAAATTCACCATGTAAACAGTGAAGGCGATCCCTTTTGGTCTCCATACTGCCCCTTAGGCAACTTGCAACATATCTAATACATACTTAGCTGTGGTAGCATTAGATATCTTCTAAATGCTTGATAAATGAATGAAACAAATTTCTGATCTTTATTCCCCATGCCTTGAAGAAGGTGACATGATTTTGTACCTTGTTTGCCCAAAATAAGTTAATTTTGTCCAAAAAACTTACTTTTCAACATATTTAGCCCTGCTTTTTTTAAAACAAAAATCATAGTTTCTAAAAAATAACAAAAATTAATGCAAAGGTGACATGATTCTTAAGTTCACCATGGGTCACTGAATCCCTAGTTTCAATTCTAGAGTTTCCTGTTCATTGGTTGCTTTCTCTTCTTGGTGCTTCGCATCTACTCGATCGAGCAGCTTGTGATGCTTGTCAACATGAGCTCAAGAGCATTGTACATAGGGATGGCAACGGGGCGAGGGCGGGGGCGGGGAGTGCCAAACCCGACCTCGACCTCGACCTCGACCCTCTAACTCTATACCTGATCCCGCCCAAACCCACTAAGGATGAAAAAACCCATCCAAACCTAACCCCACCGAGGAATCGGGTACCTGTAAAGAAACTCGATTCCGTAGTAATGCATGGGTGGAGCACCGACGATGGGGGTAGCACACCAACAGCATGGGTGGCGAGGGTGGAGCGGTGCAAGCAATGGGGGTTAGAGTTAGGATTTTGTTATTTTAATTGAGAGTAAAATTATAATTTTTACATGCTTGACGAGTTCAGGGCAAATAGTGAAAATCCCACACCCGACCTCGACCTGACTTCTATAAGTCGGGTTTTACTCGAGCCTGACCCGATCAACTAGGGTTTTCCCCGGTCAAATCAGAGCGGGGCAAAGTAGGGATGTATTTTTATGCCATCCCTAATTATACATCTCAAGAATTATGTTAAGTGGATACTTCTTTGCTCGCAATTGGACGAGAGATTTTGATGGCGGTCATTGACTAGAATAGGGGTAGCATAACAGGGTGGTTGTCTCGATAAATGTTTTTGGGATAGCAATAGAATCTAGGTAGTGACACTCAGTTGCTCGTTTGGTTGGTCTCAATGATCTATACAAAATTATTTGGAAGTGATCGTCACTCATAGAAAACTGCATCACAAGGCAAAAATTGCTCTATAATCTAGGCGTGGCTCAATGTCTGGAGCGATCTTGGCTTGGCAAGATCTGTTGGGCTAGTTGTTGTGATAGCTCTGATTGCTACAACAACTAAGGATAAGGTAACGAGGCACAATGATAAATCCTAGCGCTTCTAATGGCAATGGAAACAATGTTCATAAACACAGCAACAACCTCTATTTCTGCCGTAGCCCTCAACTGTAGTGGTAATAAGAAAACTTAGCACCAGTAGTGTAATACTTATCCTTTCGATGATGAAGATTTTTATATTCTACTAGTTAAGAAATTTACCTTTCTCTCTATCACTTTTTGGCATCACTCGATCAAGACCTTGGTTCTGCTTGGGCCATAGCTCTTAGTAAGGACCCTAGCTCAGTGAGAATCTAAGTGCGATGACAAACTTGGCAATTTTTGTATCTATTGCAGCAACCTTCTGCTGCAGTAGCATGAATGCTCAAATGGCAAACTCTGACTTTGATACCATTGTTGGAATCAGAGGGAGTGATGGGACTTTGGCGAGATTGGCGAGTGGCGATAAATAGAGGAGGAAAACAGAGTGTAAAAAAAGGTTTACAAGAGGGAAATACAGTTCCATGTTGACATGTTTACACGACTCACAACTCACAATTCATGTTTACTATTTTTAACAAGGCTAACAAGTGTACTTCAAAACAGATTCACTTTCTTTTTTCTTAATTAGGATAAATAGACTTATGTGATTCTTGCATTATATGCAATTATACTCGAATCAATGAAAATTCAAGTTATTCATAGCTTTTATTTATCTTATGCAATTCAAAAAAGTAAATTGCTTCATAATTGGACAGGTTTAGTACTAAATTGAGCCTGGAGAAATTTCAAAACTTATATCTAGCAGTAATTTTGACTTTGCACTTTGCAGTCAAAATGCAATTAGTATTGAAAACTGACCAGAAATATGCTGAGATAATAAAGGCAAAAACATGAACCAAGAAGCAAAAGACTAATAGCAAAGGTAAATGAATATATTGCAAGAGAAGAAAATAGTTTGATAAGGAAAGAAAACTTTGTTCTACTTCCATAGCATGGAGAAGAAAAATAACTCAAATAGAGTACTACTTTGCAGTTGTGAACCCCAACCATAATGCCAGCTGCTTGGCTGTTCTAGCTATCCAGCTAGAATTACTCATTACGAATAACATTGTACTATCAACTCTGAACAACGTGAAGCTTCAAACAATTAGTTAATATTGACATACTACAACTAAGCATGCTGGAAATATTTGGAAAGAGCCCAAAGGATAAAGGTAAACATACGGTAAAGATGCTAACACTGAATTTTCTCAATATAATTTGAATTTTTCATCGTTTGTGAACTTCCAACTAAACCCTTGGCATAATGGAATTCAGCATTCAAAGTAATGGCAAATTAAAATTTAGGTATATAAATAATTTTGAGTAGCTACAATGCCTAGTAAAAAACATGAAGAACAAGCAAGAAATGATAATGCAGTAATGGAAGAAAACAATATTGTTTGGTTGAACAAACTTGAGAGTAACTTGCATTAATATAGATGACCAAATACTCAAGCACAAGAGAAACAGAAAATAGGTCCTACTGAAGGGTCTACAATATGTGTCCGAACAACTCTTTGCAAGAAGAAAAAACCAAGCCAGATTCCAGGTGCACGGGATAGAGTATAAATGGGATCTAAGAAAACTGCAATACACAAAAGTTCAGTAACATCAGAAGGAAAAGGTCCAATTTGAAATATGAAGAAGTTGATTAGCCTTATAAAACTTGAAGCGAAAGGTGACATAATTTGATATTGGGGTCAGTAGAGTCAATTGTGGAAGATCAATAAGTGGGCTCAAATTTGTCGCCATTATTAAGCTTGAAATTGTTAAGCAATAACTGAACTCATAAAGAATAACACATAAAGTTTGCACAAAACGGTCCGATTAATCTTATAACGTACAGAATATTCTGGATAATGTTTGGCAGCAATCCAATAACTACGTTATTAAAAAAATGTCTTTTGTGAATTTAAGATATAAGACATTCGAAATTGGCATCATAGTTCAAACCATGGACAAAGTTCACTACTTAAACCTAAGTGTGTTTGTATTGAGAAGACGCAGAAATCATCCTTAACATCACAAAATTCGCAGCAGACAAATTTATTGACATATGCTCATGTACAGTAAAGGAGGAGGTCTAGGCCGGACCAGCCAGACGAAGAAGCACGACAACTTTCAGATAGCCGAACCACATTTTGAGACAGTTTTGACCAACGTAAGGAACTCGAAGAAATCTTGCTATAAGGTTTTAAGAAGAATATCGGAAACAAATTTCAGTGACATTTCATCAAACATTGAACAAACAACCATTTTTTTTCATATTAGAAACGAATGAACGAGACCAAATGGTACTAAAAGAAGACATAAAAAGAGCGCAATATACACGGTTAACGGAGATCCTTTTTTTTCCTCCTTCCCATTCGAGGGCGACTTGAGTTACCAACTGAAAAGCCAAAAGAAAGAGCACATATGGATTTAAGAAAGGTCGGAGCTTTGTCACCTTGGCATGATTCCATGTGTTGGACACGGAGAGGGGGCCGTGCTCCTTGAAGATCTGGTAGAGGCCGTTGGAGATCGCAGTGGCCTCCTGCCGCGGCACTTTTGGATTTATACGGCGGATTTCAGGGATGCGTTTCTTTGAGAAGTAGCGGACCAGCGCTCCACCGGCCGATGCAGCAGCAACGCCGCCTCGAAGGAACAGCATACCCACCACTGAGCTAGTGCTCCTTCACTTTGCTTTCGAGTCGCCGTGCGTGATCGTGTGAATCCACTAAGAAAGAAGCAACAACGGCGCGAGCAAAGCAGGCTTGCAGCCTATAAACTCAATTACAAGACGGGTTAATGTAACCTTGCATCCTTGATGGGCCACTGGATTTGTGGGCCTCAGTCCATGTAACACCCTCCACCATATAATCTCCACTGTAATTATAAGCACGGATAAAATGTAAAAATTTGTTTTAATCGCCGGTAATTTTTCTGAATCTCACTATTTTTTTTTTCTGAAATAGAAAAGTAATAAGTATATTCATGAATAAATGGAACAAAGCAATAATTTCAACCTCTAATTGGAATGGTAATATAATCATAATAAAAAAAAGGAGAAGAGATGATGAATTATAGGAAATTGATAAGCTATCACAACCGTAATTACCGTAATCAAATTTTTTTCAATCGTACACGTTAGTTAATGCTTGACTCGAGTTCATACATGCCCATGCAGGGGCACCACAGTCAAAATCGTGAGATTAGGTGCGACCGGCAAAGACTATTTGTCGAATCGACCCCCAGCCCGACCAAGGACTCAACGAAAATCTCTGTTGTTCCAAATATGACTTGGATCCAGCTCGCGAACCACCAAGGGCCGGTGTCGCTAAGTCGGACTGGGTTCACACAAACCCTGAACGAACCCACCCAAAGCTGACCACGTTAGACGGGGGCCACAGCGTACACGACCGCCTTGTTTTTACCGCCAACGCCGGAGAGTCGGACTCACCTGATCACCCACAAACGGCCGGCAAATGGTGTCCCGGGGTAGGGGTCCTCTCAGTGTCCCACATTGAAGGCTGGGGTTAACTCAGCCAGGTGATAGGGTCTAGACAGGCTGCTACCGCAAGTGCACGGTCTATCGTGTAATATAATAAGATCGAACCCACAGGGACTAGGGTCAAGTACTAACTGATCGGTCAACTCGTAGCTAGGTTAACAATTAAGGGAGAAATGGCTAAAATCCTAGTGCAAATAATTAAACTAAAGCGAATTAAGAACAAACAGCGCAAACAGCAAAGCAAACGAGGTTTTAGATCTATGAGAGATATTCGGGGTTTTAGGTTTCACTACACTGTAGTATGCAGAATTAATAGAGCTTGATATTCTAATTAAGTTTTATCTAAGTTCTCAAGGTAATCCTTCCTAGGGTACAGACGCGCTCCCTCTCAGGACACGATCCGGTATCCGCCTTAACCCAAGTCTCCTACTCTCGTGACTTATCGGGTTAAGCCGGATCCAATGAGATTTGTGAAGGATTAGGGTTCCTCGGGTGATTTCGAGTGCTCTCGCTAAACGAAATCACCAGTCAAGTCTAAGGGGTTCCGATGACTGTGGTTCACCTCTTAGTCCTTCCCATAGCATCTAAGACATGCATATATATGGTCAGTACATAAACATGAAATAAAACATCCTAGACATGAATAAGAACAAAGATAAGTAAAGAAATATATAGATCAAACTATAGTGTTCAACATTCATACAGTGGGCTATGCCCAAACCCCGAAAAGAAAGTTTACGCTATCATATACATCGTGAAATACATCAAATCTCTCATGTAAATGAATTCAAACCAAAGGTAAGGGTAGATCCTTGATGGAAGAAGGTCCAGCATGAAGATCCACGCCGGAACGACGAAGAAAACGAGCCGGAACAGTGTTGTCGCCTAGAAAATTGCCCTAAACCCTAGGTCTGCTCCGTTTTGCTTCGTTCTCTTCAACCGCTTAATCAAATCTGACGATTCCAGTCACGAAACGTGTGTATCCAAGTTGGAAAAGTCTCCCTGAAATTTCGTTCAATTCCGAGCTAGGAATAGAAAGTTATGGCCGAAATACTGAGCGCCTGTCGAAGCTGTGCGAGGCGATGTACGGCCGTGTATCGGTGCACGGGTGCGCTCATGCACTGCTTGGTTGCTGGATAACTTATGATTCACGGCCATACATGGATGCACGGCCATACCCGTGTACAGCTCGGTGAAGCCTGGATAGTTAGATCATGCACGGCTGTGCATGAGTACACACCCACGACCGTGCATCCTGTAGAAAACTCTGATTGGGCTGAAATTTGGTGTGTAGCTTCGTCTCATCATGGGAAATCGTCCCATATCTTCAGATTCTCCAAATTTCATCGATTTTGAGGCCAAAAACCTATATTTTCATAAAATAAGGGAAAAGTGAAGATTCTAAAGAATATGAAACATTTGAGTGCATAAATAAGACAAAGTATGCATTTTACTCCAAAATAATAACAGAATTAAGTCACGAAATATCATATTTTTGCATGTCATCAAATACATCGGACTTAAGGTTTTGCTTGTCCTCAAGCAAATTGAATTGTCTAGAATACGATGATGACATGGAATAGGGAATCTCAAATAGCTCAACTAGGTCTAATAAGGTTATTGGTTAAACACAATAGGTCTTCAGGTTATAATGTAGTATGGAAAGTAAATTAAACCAATTATCATGGATACAATCTATAGAACATGCAAAGTTACATTACCAAAAACCTTTACTATCACCTCACACAAATGATATAATTGATCAAGCATCCAAAAAGGCATATAATTGTGCAATAAGTCATAGAAAAATAGTATCAGTACCACATAGTCCTTATGTGGTGCTTTTTTTTTTGAACATAAAACAATGCTAAGTGCCAAGCTTTGCTTCGGTACCACCTAGGTTCCATTGTGAATGTTTAGAACTATGGGGTTAGTGCCAAGTAAGAGTGGTGATGAACTTAGGTACTACTAACCCTTTTTACCATTGAGGTGCTATGAATAGTGCCAAGTGGAAGTACAATATGCAATGTACAAGAACACTTCGGTACCACTATTATTATTTCTGATTCCCATGACAAAGTGCACAATGACAGTAGCTGTATGGAGCTAGATGCAATCAATCACTACACATGAGATGATCATCCAGGGTAAGGTATAGTAACAAGCATGCTCTTCAAGATCATACAAATAATGAATTGGGTTAATTATATCATTCAACTACAGTAAACCAGAGAATCTTATGCGCACACTATAACCATCATAGACCATTGGTAAAGAAAAGATAAGATTCTCATCTCAAGCAATCACGTAGTCATAGAACAATGCAACTCTAGAAGACAAAGCAAGTAGCATAAATAAAAGTAGGGGTCGGGCAAGACACTAAAGATGTTGATACAACTAACTAACAAATCATGCAAGGAAATAGAAATGACAAACTTAAAACTACCAAGAAGTGACTAAAGAAAACAAACAACTAGAATAAAGAAAACTATTAGAAAAATAGAAAGCTGACCAAGTGACGAGTGAAACCAAAGAAACTCATCCCCAACGCCGACGCAGCCTCGCCTGAAGGTCATGCACAGACTCTAAAATAGAGGACTGTACTCGTCCTTGGCGGTCAACCTCAGTCTCGAGCTGTTGAATCCGGTCATTGCCCGCATCGACAGACAGGTGAGTCTCTTACTAGGCATCGCGGACAAACCGGATCATAGTCTCAATGCAGTCAAGCTAGGTAGAAGGCCGCTGCTGAGAAGGTTGTGGTGGTTCAGTTGCAAGAGGCACATCCTCATCCTCAACTGCTTCCACTCTCCAGTTCTTCTGCTCTCGAACAATAGTACGTGCAGGATTTGGCAGCGGTAACTTCACATCGCTCCCGGGGAAGATCAAGCGGTAAAGTTTACCTTCTTTCACTACCATCCGCATCGAGATGTAAGAATCAAGATCGAGTCGGTTGTTGCCCCGAACTTACTCCATCTGGTAGGGATGAATCCCTACTGCATAAGCAAGAGGGGTAAGAAGTCCCCCCGAGAGCTATTGCACCCTTCGGTGCCCTTGATACCTTCTGGAGTTGTCGGGCAAAATGAAAAACAGTGTTGAGGCGGGCCCCATGTAGCATAGCCCAAAGAAATTGAAGCTCAGAAGCTCGGACAAGACCATCAGACTCCCCTCGACTGAAAATAGTATGTGCTAGGACACGATGCACATATTTCACCACAGGGTTCCTCAGGTAGGTGGCTCTAGCTATCCTAGTGTCAAAGGGTCGGAAGCCAGTCAGGTCGGCCCAGATGTTGCTTGTTTTAAACTCAGTTGGTGTGAGGTGCGTCCCATCAATAGGAAAACCATAAATAGAGTTCAGCTCTGTCAATGTAAGCACATATTCAGTGTTGTTGAGCCGGAAGGATAAGCTGCCGTCATCTTCATCCGTGTGGATGCTAGCATGAAATTCCATGGATGAGAAGAACTCCAGTATAATGGGGATGTAGGTGGGGTAGTTGATAGTAAAGAATTGATCCCAGCCTATACGTTGAAAGAGCCATTGTACATCTTCATGGAAGCCTAAGGTATTGAGCGTAGCATGATCTAGAAACCGTGTGGTGACCACCGGACGGCGTGAGAGGGCTGTGAGCCTAGCTAGCTGCTCAGGATATCTGCAGATGATACCATACGGTGTAGGAGGAGCAGCAAGCGGTGGATGTTGGACGGCGGCGGTGCCGGAAGAAGAGGCTCGGTGCTCGGAGGTAACCTGTTTGCATCGGGACATCCTGGCGGTGAAGGGAGGTGACGGGAAGGTAGTAGCAGGTGGTGGAGAGGCATCGGGAGCATCGGATTCAAAGGAGGAAGGTCGGCGGCAGCGGAGTCGCAGGCGGCGGCAGGAGGCACGGATCAGTGCTGGAAAGTTGGGGGAAATGGTCGCGGGAGGATGGGGAAGACGATGGAAGGTCGCCGGCGGTCGATCGAGCACTAGAGGTGGCGGATCTGGACGACGGCGGCGGCGGCGCTAGGGTTGCATACACGGGTGTGTACGCGGGTGTGCAGGCGGCAGCCCTTATAATAAAATCGTGCATAGCCGTGCACGCGTACACAGCCTGGCCTGTGTAGCTTTCGGTTTGAAGTTTCCAACGGAGTCCACTTACGATGCACGGCCGTGCATCAGTGCACGGGCATGCCCGTGCATGGCTTGGTCAAGCGCAGGTGCGAAACTTGTTATGCGTCACCCCCGTGCAAGCCTTCACGTCCACGCCCGTGCAGCTCTCTGTCTCTTGTGCAAAAGAGTTGTCCGAGCTGTGCACGGCCGTGCATGGATGCACGGGTACGACCGTGCATGGCTCGATGATACCTGAAAAATCCAAAAAAATTTCCATCAGCATGGTACAACTTAGAGAGTATAAATGTGAAATAAAAACTAGAAAACAATGAAGTCTAAATGATGAAAATAAATGAGAAAGTAAAAATAGCAAACAAGAGGTTGGGTTGCCTCCCAACAAGCGCTTCTTTAGGGTCACTAACTTGACCAACATGATGCTCAAGGTGGATCTAGTGGTGGAGAGGCTAAGTAGATGGCGTGAAGCCTCTGCTTTCATTGTTGCCCATGAAGTACACCTATTAAAGTGAGCATAAGATATAATAGTTTATCTCCAACTATCTTAACAGAACATGAAACAATAGAACAAAACATATAGGCTGTCCCTAAATCAACTAGAATTTCATTCTTGAACAATCCCAATTTCTTCTTCAAATGGGCTCCTGTGGCATCTCCAGTATGTGTTATATTTGCCATCATCTTGTCTCTTTCTAGACCAATCAATTCGTCGGGTCTATCTCCAAAATGTTCAGGAAAGGTCTCTGGGAAGAGCTTCATCTTGCTTCTTGATTGTGTGGTACTTTCCTTCAACACCTCTATGTTCTCCTTGGAACCTGAAAAACAGAATTGGTCATCAGTAGCAAGAAAATCAAATGACATATTGTTTCCATCAATGCGAAAATTCATCATTTTGTGTGGGATATTGATTATAGCTCTGATCGCGTTAAGGAATGGTTTGCCCAATATAAGAGGGAAAAGTGGGTTCTCGGCTATGTCCAGAATTACAAAGTCTACCGGGATAAATATTCTTTTAAATTGCAGTGGTATATTCTTGGTGATCCCCAGCGGGTGAAGTCTAGAGCCATTTCCAAACTGCAGTACTTGAGATGTTGATGTGAGAGTTCCTAAGTTTAGCTTCTCATAGGTTAAGACAGACATTATGCTGACTCCAGAGCCTAAATCCAATAGTGCCCTATTGAATGCGGTGTTCCTGATCTTGCATGGTATATCAAAACTACCAGGGTCTTCAACTTTGAGAGGTAGCTGCTTGCATGTGGAATCCTTAGAGTTCTCAGCGGCCACTATTACCATTTCAGCATTGAACGCATCAAGAGTTTTATGATGAGGCTCCTCTTCCTGGTTTTCAGATTTTCCTTCTTCATCCCCCATATGTTCAGCTTCAGATTTCTCCAATTGCTCAACGCCACTTCCAATGACGACATTGCACTGATCTCTCGGATTTGCTTCAGGCTAAGCTGGGAGCATTCCTGGGTGTCTAGACAACGCACTGGTTCGCTGGTCCAGCTCTGTGATCCGGCTCTCCATCATTTTCTGGTGGGTTGATACAGAGTCCACTTTCATATTCAGCTGGCGAATCTGTTCACTCATAGAGTCATTGTGCTTCATTTGAGTTGCCATGAAGTTTTCCAACATTGACTATAGTCTGGAATTATGTGGAGGATCTTGTTGTCTTTGGTTGGCGGATGGATATTGTATCCCAGGAGGAGGCCTGAAATTAGAAGAGAAATTCTAATTAGAAAAATTAGCAGGAGGAACCTGCCCTTGATTTAACATGTAGGAGAAATTTGGGTGATTTCTCCATCCCGGATTATATGTGTTTGAGTAAGGGTCGTTCTGGTTCCTAAAATTCCCAATGACGTTGACTTGTTCAGAAGGAACGCTCAGGATGTGGCAGTTATCAGCAGAATGTCCTGTCACTCCACAAACATCACAAGTCAAAGAATTAGAAGCAGAGACATTAATAGAATCTATCTTTGATGAAAGGGAGTCTACTTTTGCCATTAAAGAATCAATCGAGTTAGCATCAAACTTTCCTGAATTTCGAGTGTGCTGGCTCCTCTCTCCTGACCACTGATAATGGTTGAGAGCCATGTCCTCTATTAACTCCATCGCATCATCATAATTCTTGTTCATCAGTGCCCCACAAGCAGCAACATCTACAGAAAGTCTGGTCTGGTATAGTAATCCACTGTAGAAGGTATGGATGATCACCCATTTCTGTAGACCATGGTGCGGGCACATCCTCAACAATTCTTTGAAACGGTCCCATGCTTCATACAGGGACTCTCCTTCTCACTGGGCAAAGTTGATTATCTGATTCCTGAGCTAGGCAATCTTGCTCGGTGGGAAGTACTTTGATAGAAAAGCTTGCGATAGCTGTCTCCACGTTGTGATTGATGCCTGCGGTAAAGACTGCAACCACGCCCTAGCTCGATCCTTGAGAGAAAAAGGGAAGAGTCTTAGTTTGATAGCATCAGGATAAGCACCATTAATCTTTAAAGTGTCGCAGCATTCTAAAAAGATAGATAAATGAAGGTTAGGATCGTCAGTGGTTGCTCCACTGAATTGGTTTTGTTGCACCATCTGTACAAGTGATGGCTTGATCTCGAAGTTGTTAGCTTCGATAGCAGGCCGCGATATGCTCGAGTGCACACCAGAGATGGTGGGCGCTGCAAAGTCTTTCAGAGAGCGGTTGGCATTGGCTTCCATCATTTTGTTGTCAGAAAAATGTCCTTCAAGCTTCAATCTCTTCAAATTTCTTCTGACCAAACGGAAAGTACGCTCTATCTCTGGGTCTCCAGGTACAAGTTCCCCTATTCGCGCAGTATTCCTGAGCATAAACAAGTACCTAGACAAAAGAGATTAGTAGCACCGCACCAAACAAAAATTACAACTAAAAACAAAGAGTAAAGAAACTATAGGTAAACAAACCGAATAAAAAGAAAATGAAATCTAACTAAACCTAGTCTACAAATTTTTTGATCGTGTTAATATTGGCAACCTAGTCCCCGGCAATGACGCCAAAAACTTGATAGGGCCTAGACAGGCTGCTACCGCAAGTGCACAGTCTATCGTGTAATATAATAAGATCAAACCCATAGGGACTAGGGTCAAGTACTAACTGATCGGTCAACTCGTAGATAGGTTAACAATTAAGGGAGAAATGGCTAAAATCCTAGTGCAAGTAATTAAACTAAAGCGAATTAAGAATAAGCAGCGCAGACAGCAAAGCAAACAAGGTTTTAGATCTATGAGAGATATTCGGGGTTTTAGGTTTCACCACACTGTAGTATGCAGAATTAATAGAGCTTGATATTCTAATTAAGTTTTATCTAAGTTCTCAAGGTAATCCTTCCTAGGGTACAGACGCGCTCCCTCTCAGGACACGATCCGGTATCCACCTTAACCCAAGTCTCCTACTCTCGTGACTTACCGGGTTAAGCCAGATCCAATGGGATTTGTGAAGGATTAGAGTTCCTCGGGTGATTTCGAGTGCTCTCGCTAAACGAAATCACTAGTCCAGTCTAAGGGGTTCCGATGATTGTGGTTCTCCTCTCAGTCCTTGCCACAGCATCTAAGACATGCATACATATGGCCAGTACATAAACATGAAAAAAAACATCCTAGACATGAATAAGAACAAAGATAAGTAAAGAAATATATAGATCAAACTATAGTGTTCAACATTTATACAGTGGGCTACGCCCAAACCCCGAAAAGAAAGTTTACGCTGTCATATACATCGTGAAATACATCAAATCTCTCATGTAAATGAATTGAAACCAAAGGGAAGGGTAGATCCTTGATGGAAGAAGGTCCAGCACGAAGATCCACGCCGGAATGACGAAGAAAATGAGCCGGAACAGTGTTGTCGCCTAGAAAATCACCCCAAACCCTAGGTCTGCACCGTTTCGCTTCGTTCTCCTCAATCGCTTAATAAAATCCGATGATTCTAGTCCCAAAATGTGTGTATCCAAGTTGGAAAGGTCTCCCTGAAATTTTGTTCAATTCTGAACCAGGAATAGAATGTTATAGCCGAAATACCGAGCGCTTGTTGAAGCTGCGCGAGGCGATGCACGACCATATATCGGTGCACGGGTGTGCCCGTGCACGGCTCGGTTGCTGGATAACTTATGATTCACGGCCGTGCATGGATGCACGGCCATGCCCGTGTACAGCTTGGTGAACCCTGGATGTTGGGAAACCCCGGGGACATTTTACAATTTTCAGAGTTATAGACATACATTTTTTTTTTGCAGCGGAAGAATGTCCCCGAAACAGGCCAGTCCCAAAAACCCAGTGAAGATCGCATGCAAGGGAGTCGACACGATGAGTTAGGAAATACCTTAAGAGCAATATGGAGCGATGCCGATGTAGGCGTCCAAGTGTGCGCCCTCTGCAGTCTCGCACACACGGATCTCTTGAGTTCTCTTCTTCCACGCCCGGTGCTAGCCTCGGGAAGAAGATCCAAGCCTTAGGGAGATGTTTTACTTCTCTTGCGCCACCCAGAGAAAAGATGCGCCAAGTGAAGAGGGAAAACCGCCCAAGCCGCCAAGCCCTAGATCTCCTTGCGCCAATAGGAAAGGAGGAAGAGGGTTGCGGTTATGGAAGAAGCGCCCTTGCTCCAAGCACTCGCCCCTCTCCTTGTGTTCACGCCTTCAAGGATTGATTACACACAAGAGGGGGCGACTAGGGTCACATTTATAGGGCAAGAGGCGGTTAGGGTAATGGCTAGGATCATGACAAGTGTAGGGCTAGGATGAGGAGGTTTGAGACAAGGAAAGTCTCCAAGACATTTCCATAATTCTCATTCAACCTTTCCTTTTATTCCCATGTCGATACAACCTAACACCTTGCCGTAGCTGGGAGGTCATAACGGTTGATATTGAGCATGTCACGACCCATATGAGAAGATCAATGGACAGACATAGGATTTGCCCCTTCCCTAAGGAAGTATGATATCCATGGAGCTCCTTTATGGTTCTATGACTGAGAGTGTATGGCCATACCCAGGTGAGAACCTGTTTTAGTCATAGCCATGAGATTGGATGAAAACAAGTGGTGACACACTTGTCCAATCGGATATCAGTACGGCAAAGAGACTGTAATGTATCTGTACCTAGTTGCGATGATGGGGATGTCGATGTCGATATCCATTCCCTCCTGTGTGTAATCAATGGCAACCGGCGAGAAGGTTTCATCATAGTCCACCCCGTGGACTTGTTTAAATCCTTTAGCCACTAGTCTACCCTTATAGGTAACTATTTTGCCATCCATGTCTGTCTTCTTCTTGAAGACCCATTTACATCCTATGGGTTTTACCCCATCAGGCAGCTCAACCAAATCCCAGACTTGGTTAGCCGACATGGAATCCATCTCGGATCGCATGGTGTCAAGCCATTTCTCGGAGTCCGGTCCACTGACCGCCTCATCATAGGTTCTTGGTTCATCCTCAATGATGAAGATCCCATCGTGTTGGGTCGGTAGCGACCCATACCTTTCAGGTGCACGACGAATTCTCCCAGACCTACGCGGGACCTGTGTCTGAGCCTCAGGTTGCCTTGCAACCGGTGCAGGTGGCTCAGATTCCATCTCTTTGTCTTGTGCTTGCACTTGGACCTCATCCAAGTCAAACTTCCTCCCACTAACTTCTTTCATAAGAAATTCTTTCTCTAGAAAGACAGCACCCCGAGCAACAAAAACTTTGTTCTCGGTTGGGACATAGAAGTAGTATCCTTTAGTTTCCTTAGGATACCCCACAAACACACACTTATCAGATCTAGGTTCTAGCTTGCTAGAATCCTGACGTTTGACATAAGCCTCACATCCCCAGATCCTGATAAACGTGAGATTAAGGCGTCTCCCACTCCACACCTCGTATGGTATTTTGGAGACACTCTTAGATGGAACATTATTCAGTATCAGAGAAGCTGTTTCTAGTGCATGCCCCCAGAATGATGAAGGTAGAGTTGCATGACTCATCATGGATCGAACCATATCCAATAAAGTTCGATTTCTCCTTTTAGACACACCATTCCATTGAGGTGTTCCAGGAAGAGTGAGTTGGGATATGATCCCACACTCTCTCAGATAGTCAAAGAACTCACCACTCAGGTATTCTCCACCTCGATCTGATCGAAGAGCTTTAATGGATCTTCCAAGCTGGTTCTCTACTTCATTCTTGAACTCCTTGAATTTCTCAAAGGATTCAGATTTATGTCTCATTAAGTAGACATAACCATACCTACTGAAGTCATCAGTGAAGGTAATGAAGTAGTTGTACCCTCCTCTGGCTTGTTTATTGAAGGGCCCACATACATAAGTATGTATGAGATCCAATAAACCTTCTGCCCTCTCACCAATCTTGGTGAAGGGCGCCTTTGTCATCTTCCCTAATAAACAAGGTTCACAAGTATCAAATTTCTCCAAGGAACTTGAATCTAACAATCCATTTGCATGGAGTTGTTGGATGCGATTCTTGTTTATATGGGCTAATCGACAGTGCCATAGGAAAGCCCCAACTGAACCACTCAGTTTGGTCCTTTTATTGCTTATGTTACAAACAGAACTTTCCATATCCAAGATATACAGACCATTGCATAAAGTACCCTTCCCATAGAACATATTTGCAAATGAAAAAGAACTGGAGTTCTTATTTATTTCAAATTTAAATCCTTTCCTTGCCAAGCAAGGAATGGATACAATGTTCTTTGTTAGCGAAGGTACACAAAAGCAATTGTCTAGTTCTAATTGAAGTCCAGAAGGCAAGGAGAGAGTCAAAACGCCTACAGCAACAGCAGCAACCTGTGCCCCGTTTCCAACGCGTAGGTCAATCTCTCCAAGCCGCACCAATCTACTTTTCTTGAGCCCCTGCATATTTGTACAAATATGAGCTCCACATGCGGTATCCAATACCCATGACATAGAAGTAGAAAGATTGACTTCTGTAACATAGATACCTGAGCTAGAAGTTAAGGCCAAGCCTTTCTTCTCCTCATTCTGAAGCTGCTTGCAGTCCCTTCTCCAGTGGCCCTGCTCGCCACAGTGAAAACACCTCTGTTCCTTTGACCTCTTCGCCTTTTTCTTCAGTGCTTTGGTAGGACCTCTGGCACTGCTCTTAGCATGTGCCTTACCCTTTTTCTTTATCTTCTTGGTCGCAGGAACCAAAAGAACAAAATTGGGTTTGGTCTTACCCATCTCTCGCTTGGCTGTTTGGAGCATATTCATCAATTCCTCCCGTGTGCACTCAATCTGGTTCATGTTGAAGTTAATGATAAACGGACTGAAGCTAGGGGGCAGGGAATGAAGAATAAGATCCACAACCAGCTCGTTGTCTATGGTGTGTCCCAGTCTCCTGAGATGATCCACATTCCCAATGAGTTTGAGAACATGGGGTCTCACTAGTGCACCTTCAGACAACTTGCACCGAAAGACTGCTTTGGCGGTGTCAAATCTCTCAGTTCTAGCCTGAGCCTCGAACATCTGTTTCAGACGAGTAATCATCTGAAAAGCGTTCTGCTCCTCATATTGCACCTGCAGTTCAGGTGCCATACTGGCTAGCATAAGACATGCAACCTCCAAAGAGTCATCCTGATGCTTTCTATAAGCATCTCTGTCCGCCGTTCGGGCATTAGGCGGAGGAGCCGCAGGAAGAGGCTGTTCAAGGACATACAGCTTCTTCTCGAGCTTGAGGACTATCCTCAAATTCCGATGCCAGTCCATAAAGTTAGTTCCAACTAACTTATCCTTATCAAGGAGTGATCGCAGTGATAATCCGCCAGTGTTCGTAGCCATTGTTCTACAATACCCAAGAAGAACAGATTAGTACTACTTCGAATCATTTAAACTGGACTTGTTTTAAATGATTTCTGCTCTCACTATTTTAAATTTGCATTGACAACCCACAAAGTCAATCGGGAAGTTTAAGACTTCCTAGTGAGATGAGATCCTTATTTCACATGAGGCTTTGCGTCCCACGAGGGTGGGATGAGATGCACAAAGTAACCCATGCTTCCTAAGGTGGGCGCGCCGGCCGGTTGCTCCAAGCAACTCCCCTTGTCGAGACAGTCTAGGCATTTCATGTCCAGCGAGGGCTGGATACAACATGAAACCTTTACCTCTCAACGATGCCTCTAGACTTTCACCATGTGCCCAGCACATGTGAACTTCTAGTCAAGTCCATTCCTAACCGTTATGCCCAGGGCCAACGAGTTTCCTTGCGAAGGCACGCCCAGGTTAAAACTGGACTGGGGAAACCATTGCCACCACGCACTTTCTAAAGATAGGTGGGTGTGTCCCACGAGGGTGGGAAACAATTCACAACTCCACTAATCGATAGCTTAGTGAGGGCTACGCGTTAGAAGGCTACCAGACTTGATATTTTAATTGAGGGTTTTTGTTTAAGGTCTCATCATCTCAGTTTTATCTTATGTCTATCATTACAGGCATGCAATCCTATGGTGATAACATAACGATAAAACATTTCAGGCATGCTTCTGCAGATAATAATAAAAGCAGTAAAGGATGATGTGATCATATCCTATACAAGACATTGAACCAATCCATGCCATGAAATAGGTTCAACTCTTGTCCTAGAACTCAAGCCCCAAAAACTAGACCTAGCCTAGCCGACCTCTAGCTTGAACTTCAAGGTTGGCTCCAAGGTCCTTCTCTCATGGTTTAGCTCTCAAACCCTAGAGGTACACTTTAAAAGTTCCCCATAGGTTCGGCCAATGCCATGGTCTTCCTCCAAGGAAGGTGTGCCACCATGCAAGGGGCCAAGATTTCTTGCGCCACCAAGCAACCAAGCACCAGCTTGCATGCGCCACCTTGCATGCTTGCACCATCAAGCAAGATGCGAGCATCAAGGTCCAAGAAGGATGCGCCTAGCCCTTAATCTTCCTCTTAATAATAAAAAGATGGCACGCAGGCCGCACAAAGATACATCACAGGCATGCAAGAGGGGCTTGACTCATGATCACAACATTATGCACAATCAAGGTATTTACTCATGCAATTCTACATGCTCATGAAAAACATAAAATCTGAAATTTTACTTTTTCATAAAACCAGTTTCTTTTTCTCATCTTCTTCTCACAAGTCTTTTGGTTTATTGCGATTTATTTTTCATGATGATTTCAGAGATCCTTTTGGCTGGCAATTTTGTCAGATCAAGAGACTTGGCCAGTCCGAAGACACAATGCCCGTCCTACTTGACAAAATTACGTGCGCCTTTGATCTTTGAATCAAACAAGAAAAATAGTCCAAAAATTCCAAAAGAGATTGAGAGGATGATAGAAACAAGAAACCCTAATTTTTCTACTTTTAGAAAAATCGATTGCCATGCATCATGCTATTTACGAAAATAGAGATATGGCATGTGAGCATGGAAGAAAAGCATAAAACATCGTTCGGGTCTTGCAAGTCCCTCTGATACCACTGTTGGGAAACCCCGGGGACATTTTACAATTTTTAGAGTTATAGACATACATTTTTTTTTTCGCAGCGGAAGAATGTCCCCGAAACAGGCCAGTCCCAAAAACCCAGTGAAGATCGCATGCAAGGGAGTCGACACGATGAGTTAGGAAATACCTTAAGAGCAATATGGAGCGATGCCGATGTAGGCGTCCAAGTGTGCGCCCTCTGCAGTCTCGCACACACGGATCTCTTGAGTTCTCTTCTTCCACGCCCGGTGCTAGCCTCGGGAAGAAGATCCAAGCCTTAGGGAGATGTTTTACTTCTCTTGCACCACCCAGAGAAAAGATGCGCCAAGTGAAGAGGGAAAACCGCCCAAGCCGCCAAGCCCTAGATCTCCTTGCGCCAAGAGGAAAGGAGGAAGAGGGTTGCGGTTATGGAAGATGTGCCCTTGCTCCAAGCACTCGCCCCTCTCCTTGTGTTCACGCCTTCAAGGATTGATTACACACAAGAGGGGGCGACTAGGGTCACATTTATAGGGCAAGAGGCGGTTAGGGTAATGGCTAGGATCATGACAAGTGTAGGGCTAGGATGAGGAGGTTTGAGACAAGGAAAGTCTCCAAGACATTTCCATAATTCTCATTCAACCTTTCCTTTTGTTCCCACGCCTTTCCTTGTGCACCAAGGCCTTGCCTTGCGCCTCAAGCAATGCCATAAAGGCATTCATTCCATCCTAGCAAGAGAGGGGAGGCGCCCTTTACTTCCATAATGAAGCAAAGGCGCCAACATGACCCCATTATGCCCCTAGGCGCCTAATGGTTCATGTTTCTCCCCATTATACCCTTTTAGCCTCTCATCTCTTCATGAGAACTTGTCATTGGGCCTCATTGGATAATGAGCTAGCCCAAACATCATTGCATGGGTTGATTAAGCACTTGGATCCAATCCAATGTAACCCTAATCCAAATGTGACCAACCATGGTCAAATACGGGTCAACCTGCCAAAAATGAAGTTTGGCTCCAATAACATTCTTCCATCTCATCAGGCCCATTGGCGCTGATGAAATCTCCCAATTAGATCCGAGTTATCCAATAACTCGATCATAAGGCTTCCCGATCAATACGAGAACTCAAGTATCAAGGTGTGCGACCCTGTAGGTTCCTCTGACGCTGGCAGTAGTGACCAGAGGTCATCACAAGCAGTGAGTGGCACCTAGCAGTGCATCGCTGCTACCCAGGTCATTGGAATGGATATCGACATCGACATCCCCATCATCGCAACTAGGTACAGATACATTACAGTCTCTTTGCCGTACTGATATCCGATTGGACAAGTGTGTCACCACTTGTTTTCATCCAATCTCATGGCTATGACTAAAACAGGTTCTCACCTGGGTATGGCCATACACTCTCAGTCATAGAACCATAAAGGAGCTCCATGGATATCATACTTCCTTAGGGAAGGGGCAAATCCTATGTCTGTCCATTGATCTTCTCATATGGGTCGTGACATGCTCAATATCAACCGTTATGACCTCCCAGCTATGGCAAGGTGTTAGGTTGTATCAAAGCAAGTCCCTAACCATATAGAATGATCAATGACCTCAAGTCAAGGGATCAATGCATCTCCTGTCACTTATGAGGATAACTCATGACACCAAGTCATAGCCTCATAGCGGGTCTATCCAGTATATCCCCAATGATATACCCATGTGTTTGCGTTAGCACCACGTGCCTAACCAGCCCACATACCAGTCTCACAAGTACCAGAGCTGTCCCATATCCACTCAGGTACATCGACTAGGGACAATTATTTGAGCACAGATCCAATCTGTCTCCAGGGACATTATCATGTAAGTACACAATCGCAGGTGTAGACAAACAATGATAACGACAATGCCAGAATGATATATAAATATCAATGTCAAATAGTACATAAGTTGACCAAAACTAGGTCCTAGGGCATATACACCAACACTGGATAGTCAGATCATGCACGGCCGTGCATGGGTACACACCCACGACCGTGCATCCTGTAGAAAACTCCGATTGGGCTGAAATTTGGCATGTAGCTTCGTCTCATCATAGGAAATCGTCCCATACCTTCAGATTCTCTAAATTCCATCGATTTTGAGGCCAAAAATTTACATTTTCATAAAACAAGGAAAAAGTGAAGACTCTGAAGAATATGAAGCATTTGAGTGCATAAATGAGACAAAGCATGCATTTTACTCCAAAATAATAACAGAATTAAGTCACGAAATATCATATTTTTGCATGTCATCACAAGGGGGACCTACGACCGCCTCAGCCAAGCCTGAGAGGAGGCACACGAGTGGAGACTCGAAGCAAGGGAAGTGGTCGACGAAGACAGCAGAGGTCGCCCACCGGCGACGCACCGAGATGCTGCCTTGACGGAGGAAGAAGAGGGTCACCCGCCAGCGATCAACTGAGGAGGTTTAGCTTTGGAAGACTCCCCGGAGATGCACCCGGACACGTTCGATGCACCCGGACACGTTCGATGCCGGAACCAACTAACACGAGGGCGGAGGAGGCCGAAGGCGACAAGTAGAAGAACAGAAGGGGGAAGAGGGGCCGCGGGCAAGCGGAGACACACGTCGACCAGCGAACCCGCACATAGGCGAGCCGGGTTCGAAACTTCTTGAATGCAGGCGAGCTGGAACCCTGGGAATGAGAGGTGATAGTCCTCGCAAGTGTACTGTTTCTATCGCAGTAGTAAAATATCGTCCCAAGGGAACAGGTGAGCACCGACTTTTTGTGTCATTGAAAGCTAGATAATTCAAACTCGGAATGAAAGAATTACACTAAATCTAAATTATCGAACTGGAGAATCAACGATTATAAGGAAAACGTTTCAGTTTTAGAAGTGTTCAGAACTTCAGGTGTTACCATGTTGAATGCTTTATATGCAAAACATTGAATCAGATTGAATTGGAAAACGGATTTCCTTCTCTCGAAGCGCAATCAGACAGTAAATAACTTAAGGCAATATTTCCTAGGGTACGGATTACCTTCTCTCGAAGCGTAATCCGGTGTCTAGCTTAAGCTAATCTTCTACTCTCATAGCAAAACTAACTTAAGAGACCTATTAGGCTCTATAAAAGATCGTAAATCCTCTAGTGACGTTGAACGACTCTCGATTCACCTCTCAGTTCATCTCGTAACACTTAACACATACAAAAGTTTGGTCAGAACAATCATACGCAATAAGCACAACTCAATTAAATAAGTTAATTTACTAAAAATAACACTGAGATTCATAATAATATTTTACACATGAGAATTTGTTCAACGGGCTACACCTGAGTTCCGAACTAGAGTTTTACACTAGAACATGCATCGTTTTTCAACTAAAATCCAATAAAATATATTTGAAAGGAAGGGAATTCATAATACAAGGGTAAGAGATGATAAATCTTTAGTCTTCTCTCGATAGCCCTGAAGAAATCGATCCAAATGAGCCCTCGAATGCAGATTTTCGCCCGTCTTTCGCCCTAGTCGCCTCTCTCAAAAATTTGAACTTTGTAATCACCCAAAATCCCAACTTTTATACCTTAATCGAAGCCTTGGGCGGTTAGGAAGTTTAATTGGGCATTTCCCCCAATTTCTAGGCATATGGAGCGTCGGATTTGATGAAAAACGGATGAAAGGTCGGGATTAGCGGATGCCGTCACGGGCGTGATGACCGTCACGGCTAGGCCGTGACAAGTTCTGGGATCTGCAGCGATCTAAGCACGGCCGTGATGCTGAACACGGGCAGGCCGTGATGAGGTCACAAAAACCTGGAATGGTGAACACGGGCGTGCGCACACCGGTGATGAGCGGCTGAAATTTGTGTCAGACTCGTCACGGCTGTGATGATGAACACGGGTATGCCGTGACGGGTTTGTAAGGGGCTAATCACACCCGTTCTCCAGGCCGTGATGTCTCCGCTGAATTTCTAGAATTTGGCGGTCACGGCCGTGATAATCATCACGGCCATGCCGTGTCGGTTCGGAACTGGATGCTGAGAAGCCCGAATTGATCACGACCGTGATGGTTGTCACGGCCAGGCCGTGATCTCCATAATAAGCTCTAAAAAATTTAAAATTTTTCCTATGACTTTGGGAATATGTGATGAATCTTCCTGTAACTTAAAATCTTCAAAATCTTTATGAAAATAAGATAAAATGACCTGCATTTCACAAACTAACCAAAGACTAGTGAAGATTCTGAACTTTACAAGAAAAGATACTAAATTGGGTTATAAAACAAGATTAAATCCTGAAAAGATCATATGAATGGTAATTTAAATTATATAAAAATAACACTCATCAAAATATCACAGACTTAAAATCTTGCTTGTCCTCAAGCAAGTAAACTAGTTAGAAACCAAATGGTAATGAAAGAAGGATGTTCTAAAGCTAAAACACTTACTAATATGAAAACCATTACACTCAACCTTTACCTTAGAAGAAAATTGAGATACAATTAATACTATAAACAGAAATCAATTCGCTAGGTTATACCTCAATATCTGAAAAAGGATTAAACACTTTCATACTAAAACTAAACATTATTATCAATTCCTTCTAAAATAACCAATCTAATCAAATTTACTAGGATGTATTTGTTTTCTAAACATAGAATCATGAATTACCATCGGTTGGCTCAAGCTACTTCCCTGAATATGTTTTCAACCTTGTTACACGAAAGACAATCATTTGTGATGAATGCACCCCCGGTACTTAGTTAGAAAACAAATTCAGAACGTGTACATCACATAATGCACACAAACTCATTTCTTCACACCTACGCAAAGATAGAAGAAAGTGGAGTTGTTCACCCTTACCAAACCACTTCTTTTCATTTCATGACCCTTTTATTCTCTATTTTTTTCTCTCGACAGTGCCAAGTTGGATAAAACCTTTGGAGTCATCTTCACTTCGGTACCACTGCCCCCTTTTTTTTTTAACTAAATAAACATCTATGGTATCTCCTTCTCAGATGGTTCAATGAAAGGAATACAATAAATAAAATGAAGTCATAGTATGTAATTGGGCTTTAAAACTAAATTAGAAGAAAAGTTTACCTAGTGAATATCATTCATGTTACAATAGAATCATACTCAATTATAATCATTAAGCTAGGTAACTGTGTAATTGTAGACATGATATGAAGCACTTTAACCAAAGAACAAATACATTTTCATGCCACAATGGTAACTCGGACTAGCTTAATGATTCAGACAAATAAACATAACATAAGCATCACAGACTTAGAAGTTTGACACAGTCACAGAATCAAAATATAAACATGAAAAACATCAAAGAAACTCAGTGCATGAAACTTCACATAACATAGCAAAAACACACTAGCCACAATAAATAACCACTAACACAACATGACAAAAATCAAAGTCTTAAAATGAACATGACATACTAAGAGGGAAACCCTCTACCCACGGCAAAAGAACTACATAATCTCATATGCAGTCAAAAGTATAGAATAGCATAGCAACTTACTAAGGATAAAGTAAGTGTTGGTGTATATGCCCTAGGACCTAGTTTTGGTCAACTTATGTACTACTTGACTTTGATATTTATATATCATTCTGGCATTGTCATTATTTATGTTTGTTTACATCTGCGCATATGTACTAACATGATAATGTCCCTGGAGACAGATTGGATCTGTGCTCAAACTATAGTCCCCAGTCGATGTACCTTAGTAGATATGGGACAGCTATGGTACTTGTGAGACTGGTATGTGGGCTGGTTAGGACGTAGACACATGGGTATATCATTGGAGGATATACTGGATAGACCCGCTATCAGGCTATGACTTGGTGTCATGAGTTATCCTCAGAAGTGACAGGAGATGCATTGATCCCTTGACTTGAGGTCATTGGTCATTCTATATGGTTAGGGACTTGCTTTGATACAACCTAACACCTCGCCGTAGTTGGGAGGCAATAACGGTTGTCATTGAGCATGTCACGACCCATATGAGAAGGTCAATGGACAGACATAGGATTTGCCCCTTCCTTAGGGAAGTATGATATCCATGGAGCTCCTCTATGGTTCTATGACTGAGAGTGTATGGCCATACCCAGGTAAGAACCTATTTTAGTCATAGCCATGTGATTGGATGAAAACAAGTGGTGACACACTTGTCCAATCGGATATCAGTTCGGCAAAGAGACTGTAATGCATATGTACCTAGTTGCGATGATGGGGATGTCGATGTCGATATCCATTCCAATGACCTGGGTAGCAGCGATGCACTACTAGGTGCCACTCACTGCTTGTGATGACCTTTGGTCAGCACTGCCAGCGTCAGAGGAACCTACAGGGTCGCACACCTTGATACTTGAGTTCTCGTATTGATCGGGAAGCCTTATGATCGAGTTATTGGATAACTCGGATCTAATTGGGAGATTTCATCAGCGCCAATGGGCCTGATGAGATGGAAGAATATTATTGGAGCCAAACTTCATTTTTTGGCAGGTTGACCCGTATTTGACCATGGTTGGTCACATTTGGATTAGGGTTGCATTAGATTGGATCCAAATGCTTAATCAACCCATGTGATGAAGTTTGGGCTAGCTCATTATCCAATGAGGCCCAATAACAAGTTCTCATGAAGAGATAAGAGACTAAAATGGTATAATGGGGAGAAACCCAACCTCATTGGCGCCTAAGGGGTATAATGGGGTTTGGGTGGCAAAATTGCTTCATTAAGGAAGCAATTGGCGCCTAGCCCTTCTCCCTTGATGGTATGAATGCCTCTAAGGCATGTCATGGGCTGATATGGTACTTGGGCAATTATGGATATGTTGAATGGAGTTTATGGTAAAGTCTTGGAGACTTTCCTTGTCTCAACCTCCTCATCCTAGCCCTACACTCGTCATGATCTTGGCCATTCCCTTAACCGCCTCTTGCCCTATATATATGTGACCCTCTCACCCCCTCTTATGATGATTAATCCTTGAAGGTGTGAACACAAGAAGAGGGGCGAGTGCTAGGAGCAAGGGCGCATCTTCCTTCTTCCATAGCCGCAAGCTTCTCCCTCCTTTCCTCTTGGCGCAAGGAGCTTTGGTGCTTGGCGGCTTGGCTTGTTTCCTTCTTCTCTTGGCGCATCCTTTCCTCTTGGTGGCGCAAGTGAAGTGGAGCATCTCCCTAAGGGTTTGATCTTCTTCCCGAGGCTAGCACCGGGCGTGGAAGAAGAGAACTCAAGGGATCCGTGTGTGTGAGACTGCAGAGGGCGAACACTTGGGCGCCTACATCGGCATCACTCCAAATCGCTCTTAAGGTATTTCTTAACTCATCGTGTTGACTCTCTTGCTTGCGATCTTCACTGGGTTTTTGGGACCGGCCTGTTTCGGGGACATTCTTTCGCTGTGCAATGTATGTATGTATGTCTATGACTCTGAAAAATTGTAAAATGTCCCCGGGGTTTCCCAACAGTAAGATCACCATTGACGAGTATTAATCTGCCACAGCATCTCCTAGATATCCCGATGGTCCTCGGCCTGCAGCCGACCCGGGCGAGCCTGCTCCTCCTCTATATCCTTCAGGCGCCGAAGAACATCCTGCATCTCGAGGCACGACTCATGCTGGTCCTCGCGAATCGCCTTAAGATAACCCTCGAGTTGGCATAGGCATTCGCGGTGGAAGCGGAGGCAGATGGCTCGGCGTGCCTGAAGGTCCGGAAGGAAGGAGAGGGTGGTGCCGTGTCCATGGGGACATCATCATCTGGCACTGGTAGCATATGCCAGTTCCGCCTCTCGCGGATGGTGGTGCATGCAGGGTTCGGTAGAAGCATCGTTAAGTCGCTCCCACGAAAGAGGAGGCTGAAGGCATCACCCTCGCGAGTGATCATCCTCATAGCCTGGCACGACTCCAAGTCAATGCGTGAGCTACCCCGCGCTTGCTCCACTCCATAGGGCACGATGCCCATAGAAAGAGCAATCGGTGTGATGAGTCCCCCATAGGCAACAACCCCCTTTTGTGCGCTGGCCAACTTCTGCAATTGTTTAATTAGAAAAAATGCAGTATTCAACTTGCAGGAGTGTACCATAGCCCAGAGAAAGAGTAGCTCCGTCTGGCTTACAAGACCGTTGCTCTCCCGCGCGCGAAGATGGTGTGTGCCAACACCCTATGCACATAACGGAAGCATGGGTTGCTGACATGGCTTGCCTGCGCCGTTTGGGAGACATAAGGGCGCTCGTCAGTGATAGCCTCCTAGAAATCCTGCTCGCTATACTCTGGCGGAGGTATGCGAGTACCGTCTTCCAGAAAACTAAAGATTTGATTAATCTGCGACAACGTGAGGATGTGATCTTGGTTCGCTAGTCTGAAGGAGATGGTGCTGTCATCGTTGTTGTCAAGAATATTCACGTCGACCTCTAGGGACGACATGAACTCTAGAGTAAGAGGGACATAAGTCACCGGAGCCGTCCGGAAGAACTCCCCCTAGCCGATCTGCTGAAACATATGTAAGACATCGTCGTGGAGCCCGAGTGTAGTAAGAGCACTACGATCCAGGTAACAGGTATTGACGACCCACCGAGACTCCAATAGATCATAGCATGACTTTTGCGTGGCATCTCGGAATAGAATACCATACTCGTTCGGTTCCGGCTCCACGGTAGGACACTTGGAGGACTTCCGCGCTATCATCTTCTTTCGACCAGACATCGTAGGGCTCGGAAAGATGGCTGGAAGAAGACTGGCGGCAACTGAAGGTTAGCAGCTCTGCCGGCGATGGAGAAGAGAGCTGGTGGCGGAATCCAGCGAAGTGGTGGAGGCAACAAGAGGAGCTGTTGAAGATGGTGGAGAGGAGGAGATCTGAGAGTGTACTGGGGTGGCTGAGTGGCGGCGGCAGAAAACCAGGAAGAAATGGCGACGGTGGCAGCCGGAAAATCTAACTGGCGGCGGCAGAGTATGAAAACTTGAACTTCGGGCTGTAAACTCACAGATCTAGAAATCTGGAGGTACCAGAGGATGAAGGGAACCTGGAGCAGCAAATGCGGAAGCTCTGAGACCCGTCGGTGGCGAGATCCAGTGGAAATCGGCAGTGACTGGCTGCAGGCGGCGAAATCCGGCGAACGGCGAAAATGCGCCTAGAAAACCAGATTTGGGTGTCGCCGAGAAGCGGAGAAGGATGCGGAAGCTGCGGACGGTGGCGGAAGAGAGGTCTGGAAAGTTTCGAAGTCGGATTCATCGGAAAGGGGTGGCGGCGGCGGAAGAGTGGTCTGGAAAGTTTCGAAGTCGGATTCGTCGGAAAGGGGTGGCGGCGGTGCCGGAACGGGTGTGAACCCTAAGTTCCGCTGCCGCACCCGTTTTATAAGCCAATACCCGTGATACAAGCACGGGCGTGATGCTGAACACGGCCCAGCTGTGTCTGGTTCGCGGAGATCCGAAATCATAGGCACGGGCGTGATAGTGTGCACGGCCCGACTGTGTTGAGCTCGACGAAAAATCTGGAAATGGTGATCACGGCGGTGACAGCGAACACTCCCATGCCGTGATCAGCGCGACAAAAAATCTTCCGAACTCGATCACACCCGTGATGAACAACACGGCACAGCCGTGTCTACTTCGGCAAGCCTCCTTTGATACGACGAGGCGATCACGGGGCCGTGATCACTACGGCTACATGCAAAAATTCCCTAAAAAATTTCAAAAAATCGCCACCATGAGTAAGATACTATTCATTATATAAAATCATAAAAATCATGCCATGGGATATCACAAAAATATCAAAAAATATAACAATACAACAAAACAAACAAGCACAATAATAATCAAGTTTGTCTAACCACACAACACAAGATAAAGCCATGGGGTGCCTCTCATGAAGCGCTAGTTTAAGGTCTATAGCTTGACCAATGTCTGTGCCTCATGGCACGTCCAATAGAATGTAGGCAGAAGAAAATAGCATGTGAACGCCCCTTTCTTCTTCGCCTAAAATTCACACATATAGAGATAAGCAGTAATAGTAATAAGTGGACAGTGTAAAATGTCTTAAAATCATACAAAACAGGAATAGTTTTAAATTAGAAGTCTTTCTTCCCAATAACCGATAAATTCTTCTCATCAACCCCGGTATGAAACATCCTTGCACAACCAAAATCAGGGTCCCCATCAAACAAGTCTTCAAGAGTGGTCCATGCATCCCTCATCTGTGTAGCACATGCTTCCATATCGGTGCAACGATGGGCTGCAAGAAAATCCCACTTGTGGCATAAACAATTTGCAAGCACAGGCACTGTCTCAACACTACAGCACGAGCCTGAAAAAGGAAAATCCGGTGTAAGAGCAGATAGATAAAAATCTAAAATAGTATCACAGAAGTTTAGAGATAGCTTCCCCTTTTTGACATCTATAACGGCCTCGGCGGTGGCTAGGAAAGGGCGGCCCAAAATAAGCGGTAGTCTTGAATTTTCTGACATATCCAAAACTACAAAGTCAACAGGGACAAAGAGTTCCTCGACTTTTATCGGCACATCCTCTACTACTCCCACTGGGCGATGTATAGAGTCATTTGCGAATTGAAGAGCTATGTGTGTGGGTTCCAAGCCTCTCAAGTCCAAACTTTGGAACAAGGAGAGAGGCATGATACTTACACTAGCCCCCAAATCACAGAGTGCTCTCTCTATAGAAAAATTACTGATACTACAGGAGACAGAAAAACTGCCCGGATCTTGAAGCTTTGCAGGCATTAGTGGGCTGAGCTGTCCTATCAATGCCTTGGCCAATCTCTGAGAACCTGAAACTGGTGGTGCGTGAGGTAGTGAAGGAACTAGGACTAGTGCTGGTTGGACCTTCGACTCCATATCTATCTCCCTTGAACACTTAGCATCTGTGCTTACACTAGACAACTTGTCACCTATACAATCCCCCTCCGCCACTTGAGGGTCTTCCATTTGAGCACCACTGTAAATCATAATCACGTTACAGTGCTCCCTTGGATTAGCCTCGGGTTGGGAAGGAAGCTTCCCAGCAGGTCGGGCTGATGAACTTGCTTGCTGGGCGATCTGGTTCTCCAGCATCCTAGAGTGCGTGATCAATGAATCCACCTTAGAATTCAGTTGCCCCACCGTTGAATTCAATTGCCTGATAGACTCGTGTAAGTCCCCAGAAGGGGGCGAAACCCTAAAGCATGGCGCGTATAAAAATTTTAAGCAGCGGAAAGAGGGTTTCTAGGGATCATTTGCATGAGATATGATCAACTATAAAAACCGATTGCAAACATGAATGAAGGAATCGATTCTTACCAAAGCCATTGCTTGGACGGCGTCTAGGAAGAAGAGACTCAAGTGCTTCTCCTCCTTATGGCTCGCACACAAGATGTGATCGCCTACTCCCTTAGTGCTCCTTGTGCTAGCAAGGTTCTAAGGAGTCCTTGTCGAATGGAAGGGAAGAGACGTTCTCCTCTGCTTGTCGAACTCACTCCAAGGTGTGAAGAAGTCGCCACACACCAGAGCGTCGAGAGAGGAAAGGCAAGAAGCGAGAATAGAGCATGAAACTCTCAACGTGAGGCGTGGTCACGATTTGGAAACATGGTTTCCAAAAATAGTAAACCACTTCTCTTCATGCAACCATGGGTTTACCCAAGCGCAAATCTCTCCTCTTTGAACCATGCGCTCAACTAATGAGCCGGTTCAATTTAATTTTGGTTCAAAGACCAAATTAAACCAAGCCTTTTTGGTCTAGACCTCATTAAACCTAAAGGTTCCAGATCTAACCGTTCATCTCTTGATGCTCCTGATCTCACCGATCTAGCATCCATTCTCTCGATCGAAGCTTACCGATCTCAAGCCCTAATGAATCAAACATGATCAGACAAGATCTCACTTACAATCAGAGATTAAATCCCTTTAAACTGAACTCAAACAATTCAGTCCACACGATCTGACTTAAGTAAGCCATATCATCAAATTGTGCGACCCTAAGGGTTTCCTTTAAATGTCGGTAACGATAACTCACGTTATCACGATCAGTGAGGGGTATCTAGCAACACATCACTGTCTCCCGATATAAAGGAAAGAGTCTTCCAAGACTACACCCAAACCACGGCACAAGTGTGAATCAACTCACAAGGCATACATAATTCCTTTGCCACTGGATGTTCTTATTGGACAAGCGTGTCAAGCCTGTAGCTCCAATATGATGAGCATGATTAGATCAGATGAACATAGTCACCTGGGTATGGC
Source organism: Costus lasius (assembly GCA_027563935.2). Taxonomy (NCBI): domain Eukaryota; kingdom Viridiplantae; phylum Streptophyta; class Magnoliopsida; order Zingiberales; family Costaceae; genus Costus; species Costus lasius. The sequence goes on along the minus strand of CM050447.1, from coordinate 72,970,262 downwards.
CATACACTTTCTCAATCATCTCATCCAGGGGGCCCCTTTAGAACATCACACTCCAATTAAGGAGACGGCAATCCTATATCTATCACTAGTGCCCTAACCTGATTCAAGCTCACCATCCAAGATAGTCTATAACCATTATGTTTCAAATGATATTGAACTACCTCAAAACAATGACAATCATCATTTAGAAAACACAAGTGATATCAAGTCAGAGGAAATGTGCCACTTGTTGCAATCAAGGATTATTCACATTGTGACAAGCAATTGAATATCCTAGTAGGGTCTGTCCAGTACATCCAATGTACCCATGAGTCTACATCTTATTCCATGCTCGAAGCATCCTATAAGATTAGAACACATATTAGTCTCAATCATATCAAGGCTGTCTCATGTTCACCAAGATATCTCGACTAAGGACATTACAGCATGTCAGCCTAGCTGAACAGCTTTGAGACATTATTCAGAAGTACAATTATTGCAGCAGATAATGTAACAAACTGAATAACAACCATGCCTTTATAAACATAAGAGTTTATACATGATACTGATACAATCCCAAGGCCTCAAACATTAGCCTTAAGGGCATACCCCAACAATCTCCCACTTGCACTTAATCTAATGGTTGAGAAATCTCAAACCCATATTATTACAGTGCTTCTCATGCTTCTGCTGCGCCAGAGGCTTGGTAAGCGGGTCTGCCAGATTGTCATCTGTATGAACCTTGCAGACTTTGATCTCGCCACGATCTATGATCTCGCCACGATCTATGATCTCCCTGATCAAGTGAAACCGTCTCTGTATGTGCTTGGACTTCTGGTGCGACCGTGGTTCCTTTGCTTGTGCGATTGCTCCAGTGTTATCACAGAAGATAACCAAAGGATCTGCACTCGAAGGAACAACACCAAGTTCTCTCACGAACTTACGAATCCACACTGCCTCCTTGGATGCTTCCGAGGCTACAACATACTCGGCTTCTGTTGTGGAATCAGCAACAGTTGACTGTTTGAAACTCTTCCACACCACCGCTCCTCCATTCAAGCTAAAAACATAGCCTGATTGCGATCGAAAATCATCCTGGTCAGACTGGAACGAAGCGTCAGTATATCCTTCTATACTGAGTTCTTCCTGACCACCATATATCAAGAACATATCTTTGGTCCTCCGCAGATATTTTAAAATGTTCTTGACTGCAATCCAGTGTGCCTGACCTGGATTACTTTGGAACCGACTGGTCACGCTTAACCCGTAAGCGACGTCTGGGTGAGTACACAACATCGCATACATAATGGACCCAATAGCCGAAGCATAAGGCGTATTGTCCATTTCATCTTTCTCAGTCTGTGTTTGTGGACACTGACTCTTCGAAAGATTCAGACCATGTCTCACTGGAAGATATCCTCTTTTAGAATTCTCTAAATGGAATCTCTCCAGGACTTTATCGATGTAAGTACTCTGGCACAGCCCGAGAAGCCTCTTAGATCTATCCCTGTAGATCTTCACACCTAATACATAGGCTGCTTCTCCCAAATCTTTCATCTGAAAACATTTCCTTAACCATGCCTTAACCGCATGCATTTCAGGAATATCGTTTCCAATGATCAAGATATCATCGACGTAGAGGACTAGGAAAGTAATCACGCTCCCACTAAACCTCTTATATACACACGGGTCATCCTCGTTCTTGATGAAACCAAATTCACTGATTGATTCATCAAAACGAATATTCCAGCTTCTAGATGCTTGTTTAAGTCCATAAATAGACTTCTTTAACTTACATATTTTATGACGATCTGATGGATTAGTGAAACCTTCTGGTTGTGTCATATACACATCCTCATCCAGATTTCCATTAAGGAAAGCTGTCTTCACATCCATTTGCCAGATCTCATAATCATAATATGCAGCTATCGCGAAAAGAATCCGAATAGACTTAAACATAGCTACAGGTGAGAAAGTTTCATCATAATCTATCCCGTAGATTTGTTTGAAACCTTTCGCAACTAGCCTGCCTTTATAGGTAACCACGTTACCATCCATGTCAATCTTCTTCTTGAAGATCCATTTACAGCCTATAGGGATTACTCCCGGAGGCGGATCAACCAAATCCCAGACTTGGTTATCTGACATGGAGTCCATCTCGGCGCGCATAGCTTCAAGCCATCTCGCTGACTCCGGTCCACTGACCGCATCCACATAAGTGAGGGGTTCATCATTATCAATGATGTAGACTCCGTCATAGCGCTCAGGCTGTCGACGGATCCTTCTCGATCTTCGCGGTTCCCGTGATATCTGAGCCTCAGGTTGTTCAATAACCTGATCCACCGGCTCAGGCTCATCCAACTGTGCTTGACTACTTTGTCCTTCCTCTGGATTCTCATCCAGCTTTATTTCTCTCCCACTGGCCTCTTGCAGAAGAAACTCCTTCTCAAGAAATATGGCCGTCCGAGCAACAAATACCTTGTTCTCTTTGGGATCGTAGAAATAATAACCCTTAGTTTCCTTAGGGTAACCGACAAAGATACATTTGTCAGATCTGCTCTCTAGTTTCCCAGAGGCGAGCTTTTTGACATAAGCCTCGCAGCCCCAGATCCTGATAAATGTCAAGCTAGGCTGTTTCCCATACCATAATTCATATGGGGTCTTTGAAACTGCCTTGGATGGCACTCGGTTTAGTACCTTTGCAGCTGTTTCCAGTGCAAATCCCCAAAAGGAGTAAGGTAGAGTAGCCTGACTCATCATAGAACGAACCATATCAAGTAACGTTCTATTTCTCCTTTCGGACACACCATTCCATTGCGGTGTTCCTGGCGGAGTGAGCTGTGAGATAATCCCACACTCCTTCAGATAGTCAGTAAACTCTCGACTTAGGTATTCTCCACCTCGATCAGAACGAAGTGCCTTGATATTTCGGCCTAGCTGATTTTGTACTTCATTCTTGAATTCTTTGAACTTGTCAAAAGATTCACTCTTATGTCTCATAAGATAGACATACCCATATCTACTGAAATCATCAGTGAAGGTAATGAAGTACTGATAGCCACCTCTGGCATGTTTACTAAATGGCCCACACACATCACTGTGTATAAGGTCCAGTAAACCTGAAGCCCTTTGACCTTTGTTAGGAAAATGTGGCTTCGTCATTTTACCCATTAAACAAGCCTTGCATGTATCAATCTCCTCATAGGAGAATGATCCCAGCAGTCCATGATCATGCAACCGCTTAATGCGTTTCTTGTTAATATGGCCTAAACGACTATGCCATAGCAAGGTGCTGTCATTAGCATACTTGGCTTTCTTAATATCAATATTTTGTATAGAACATTCCATGTCCAACATGAATAACCCATTGTTAATTGAACCAGTAGCATAAACAATATTATCAAAAGATAAAACACACTTTGAAATATTGCATTCAAAGGAAAATCCCTTCCTGACAAGAGCAGGAATGGAGATAATATTTTTAGTAATGCTGGGAACAAAGTAACAATTGTTTAGTTCCAATACAAGCCCAGATGGCAAAGAGATGAAATAGTCTCCTACAGCAACAGCAGCAACCCGTGCCCCGTTTCCAACTCGTAGGTCCACCTCATGCTGTCCCACCTGTCTTCTTCTCTTGAGTTCCTGTACATTTGAACAAATGTGAACTCCACATGCAGTGTCCAACACCCATGAAATAGAAGAAGATGAAACCATGACTTCCGTCACGTATATACCTGAGCCAGAAGCGATGCTTCCCCTCTTGTCTCCTTGGAGCGCTTTACAGTCCTTTTTCCAGTGACCCAGCTGGCCACAGTGGAAACATCTGTATTCCTTCGACCGCTTAACTTTTTGCTTCAGAGCCTTGCTGTAACTCTTGACAGGGGCCTTGCCCTTCTTCCCCTTCTTCTTGTTCCTAGAAGGAACCATTAAGACAGAGGTCGAAGGCTTTCCCTTCAGAGTCTCCTCAGTAGTCAAGAGCATATTCAGCAGCTCTGCCGGAGTACAATCGATTTTGTTCATATTAAAGTTAATGATGAACGCATCGAAAGAAGGCGGGAGAGACTGCAGAATAATGTCTACAGCAAGCTCCTGATTGATGGTATGCCACAGTTTCTCTAGAGCCTCCTTGTGCCCAATCATCTAGAGCACGTGAGCTCCCACTGGGCTCCCTTCAGCCAGTTTGCTCTGAAAGAACAGCTTTGTCAGATTATAGCGTTCTGTCCTCGCCTGTGCAGCATACAGCATCTTGAGGTTTGCTATCATGTCTATAGCAGACATATCCTCATGCTGACGCTGCAGCGGTGGCGTCATAGACGCTAGCATCAGGCAAGCGACATCAATGCTATCATTGACGTGCTTTTCATAAGCTTCCCGAACCGCCCTTGCGGCGTTCGGAGCGGGCTGAGGCGGTATAGCCGTCTCGAGGACATACAGTTTCCTCTCTGCCTTAAGAACAATCTTAAGGTGTCCGAACCAGTCTGAGAAGTTTGGCCCAGCAAACTTCTCTCTTTCCAGTAGGGATCGCACATTGAAGCTCATGGTGTTCGTTGCTGCAGGTATCTACAACAATGCAAGAACAGCAAGGTCAGTATCAATGTTAAGAATCAATCAGGACTTAAGAATGATTCTTTTTCTCACTATTTTATCTGGCTGAAAAATCCAGCAAAACAGCCCGAAAGAGTAGAACTCTTTTAGTGAGATGGGATCCAGATTTCATACTTGGTCTCCGCGTCCCGCTCAGGCGAGATAAGATGCACAGAGAGTACAAACACTAATTTCTGGTAGGCAGTCCCTGCCAATCGCCAACCCGTGCGATTCCCCTTCATCTGGGCAATCCAGCAGACTGTGCCAACTGAGTTGGTACAACACAGTCTCTGACCCCACAGATGGCTGCCTCCATGCGCTACCATATGCGCCACATATGTAGCCTACATGGTCAAGCTGACCCGACCTACTCCCTGGACCACCACGTGCTATGCTGAGCAACGAGAAGCGATAAATCCCTTCTCTGTAACACGCAGGTGCAATCCCGCACCGTCTGAAGATAGATGGACGTGCCCACTGAGTGGGTACAACACGGCTCCAACGATAATCAGAACAGTGAGGTTTCGCGTCAGAAGGCTTACGAGCTTGATATTTTAGCGTTGGATTTTAACGGTCTTTTATCTTCTTGACTATCATGCAATTCCTATGGTGATAGCAGAAGATAAACTCATGCAATTCTAATTATAAAAGCAATAAATAGAAAGCATGCTGATCTTATGTGGTAAAAGCCCATTAAGCCTAAGTAAGACCTTAAATTAAACTTAAGTCTTCACTTGCTTTTCTTCATGGGTCTTTTGCTTCTCATCTGGCCCGACCCAGGGCCAAAGCACCATCTGCAGCTCAGGTGCGCCCACCAGGTAAATGTGCCTGGTCCCAGAGTCGAACCCTGGACCTCCTTCCTGGTCTAGCCACTGCTGCAAGAGCCTCTGCCAAGTGTACTCTATGCTCTTGTCTGATTAATTTACAAATTAATCTATCTAGACAAGATTGACTCGCAGGTCAATAACATTTTATAAATTAAATGCAATGTGATGCGCAGATCACAATAAAAATTAATTTACAAATTTTAACCAGGCACGCAGGCCCCAGCACAGCACACATTAATTAGGCGTCCCACATAAGATTAAATAAACAAGCATATGCTTACAATCAACATGTGATCCATTCATGAAAATAAAATTTTTCAAAAAACCCATTGGCATCAATTTTATTTTCCTTATGTGCCCTACTACCTTACAACGGTCCATTAATAGGGATCCACTCATCAGACTTAGTCAGATCCACTGCCCTTGCATGCACCAAGTCCTAACTGACTTGAGTCGACCTAGTGGTCAACTATGCATGCGCTAGGGCTGAACAACCTACATGAGTTTTGGCAAGCGGGTGTGACCCCGGGCCTAACTCATGCGTGTTCACTAGATGTCTCAACCAGACCTCGCTACATGCCTTTGATGCAGTCGACCTATAGCCACCTTATGCTTGCGCATAGGTGCCATCTGGTCGACCCATCTAGGCTGTCAGATGGTCTGATCAGACTAGTTGGATCTTGACTAGAGATGACTTCAACCCTACTAACCCGTCTAAGGGTTTAATGTAGGTGCGGCTTAGATCTAATGATAGTCACGCATGTCATTAGGGTTTTTAAAAAAACAACTACAACAACATAGATGCGCTATCAACACACATGCGCCAAGGAAACAATGTACATGTAAGTCTCACATGTAAGAAAGATCTAAGGTGTTGCACAAACATGGATCACTTCAGTTCAGCAATCATATAAATCATGCATATAAACGCTCTGATACCAATTGTAAGTCCCCAGAAGGGGGCGAAACCCTAAAGCATGGCGCGTATAAAAATTTTAAGCAGCGGAAAGAGGGTTTCTAGGGATCATTTGCATGAGATATGATCAACTATAAAAACCGATTGCAAACATGAATGAAGGAATCGATTCTTACCAAAGCCATTGCTTGGATGGCGTCTAGGAAGAAGAGACTCAAGTGCTTCTCCTCCTTATGGCTCGCACACAAGATGTGATCGCCTACTCCCTTAGTGCTCCTTGTGCTAGCAAGGTTCTAAGGAGTCCTTGTCGAATGGAAGGGAAGAGACGTTCTCCTCTGCTTGTCGAACTCACTCCAAGGTGTGAAGAAGTCGCCACACACCAGAGCGTCGAGAGAGGAAAGGCAAGAAGCGAGAATAGAGCATGAAACTCTCAACGTGAGGCGTGGTCACGATTTGGAAACATGGTTTCCAAAAATAGTAAACCACTTCTCTTCATGCGACCATGGGTTTACCCAAGCGCAAATCTCTCCTCTTTGAACCATGCGCTCAACTAATGAGCCGGTTCAATTTAATTTTGGTTCAAAGACCAAATTAAACCAAGCCTTTTTGGTCTAGACCTCATTAAACCTAAAGGTTCCAGATCTAACCGTTCATCTCTTGATGCTCCTGATCTCACCGATCTAGCATCCATTCTCTCGATCGAAGCTTACCGATCTCAAGCCCTAATCAATCAAACATGATCAGACCAGATCTCACTTACAATCAGAGATTAAATCCCTTTAAACTGAACTCAAACAATTCAGTCCACACGATCTGACTTAAGTAAGCCATATCATCAAATTGTACGACCCTAAGGGTTTCCTTTAAATGTCGGTAACGATAACTCACGTTATCACGATCAGTGAGGGGTATCTAGCAACACATCACTGTCTCCCGATATAAAGGAAAGAGTCTTCCAAGACTACACCCAAACCACAGCACAAGTGTGAATCCAACTCACAAGGCATACATGATTCCTTTGCCACTGGATGTTCTTATTGGACAAGCATGTCAAGCCTGTAGCTCCAATATGATGAGCATGATTAGATCAGATGAACATAGTCACCTGGGTATGGCCATACACTTTCTCAATCATCTCATCCAGGGGGGCCCCTTTAGAACATCACACTCCAATTAAGGAGACGGCAATCCTATATCTATCACTAGTGCCCTAACCTGATTCAAGCTCACCATCCAAGATAGTCTATAACCATTATGTTTCAAATGATATTGAACTACCTCAAAACAATGACAATCATCATTTAGAAAACACAAGTGATCTCAAGTCAGAGGAAATGTGCCACTTGTTGCAATCAAGGATTATTCACATTGTGACAAGCAATTGAATATCCTAGTAGGGTCTGTCCAGTACATCCAATGTACCCATGAGTCTACATCTTATTCCATGCTCGAAGCATCCTATAAGATTAGAACACATATTAGTCTCAATCATATCAAGGCTGTCTCATGTTCACCAAGATATCTCGACTAAGGACATTACAGCATGTCAGCCTAGCTGAACAGCTTTGAGACATTATTCAGAAGTACAATTATTGCAGCAGATAATGTAACAAACTGAATAACAACCATGCCTTTATAAACATAAGAGTTTATACATGATACTGATACAATCCCAAGGCCTCAAACATTAGCCTTAAGGGCATACCCTGTAAGTCCCCAGAAGGGGGCGAAACCCTAAAGCATGGCGCGTATAAAATTTTAAGCAGCGGAAAGAGGGTTTCTAGGGATCATTTGCATGAGATATGATCAACTATAAAAACCGATTGCAAACATGAATGAAGGAATCGATTCTTACCAAAGCCATTGCTTGGATGGCGTCTAGGAAGAAGAGACTCAAGTGCTTCTCCTCCTTATGGCTCGCACACAAGTTGTGATCGCCTACTCCCTTAGTGCTCCTTGTGCTAGCAAGGTTCTAAGGAGTCCTTGTCGAATGGAAGGGAAGAGACGTTCTCCTCTGCTTGTCGAACTCACTCCAAGGTGTGAAGAAGTCGCCACACACGAGAGCGTCGAGAGAGGAAAGGCAAGAAGCGAGAATAGAGCATGAAACTCTCAACGTGAGGCGTGGTCACGATTTGGAAACATGGTTTCCAAAAATAGTAAACCACTTCTCTTCATGCGACCATGGGTTTACCCAAGCGCAAATCTCTCCTCTTTGAACCATGCGCTCAACTAATGAGCCGGTTCAATTTAATTTTGGTTTAAAGACCAAATTAAACCAAGCCTTTTTGGTCTAGACCTCATTAAACCTAAAGGTTCCAGATCTAACCGTTCATCTCTTGATGCTCCTGATCTCACCGATCTAGCATCCATTCTCTCGATCGAAGCTTACCGATCTCAAGCCCTAATCAATCAAACATGATCAGACCAGATCTCACTTACAATCAGAGATTAAATCCCTTTAAACTGAACTCAAACAATTCAGTCCACACGATCTGACTTAAGTAAGCCATATCATCAAATTGTGCGACCCTAAGGGTTTCCTTAAATGTCGGTAACGATAACTTACGTCATCACGATCAGCGAGGGGTATCTAGCAACACATCACTGTCTCCCGATATAAAGGAAAGAGTCTTCCAAGACTACACCCAAACCACGGCACAAGTGTGAATCAACTCACAAGGCATACATAATTCCTTTGCCACTGGATGTTCTTATTGGACAAGCGTGTCAAGCCTGTAGCTCCAATATGATGATCATGATTAGATCAGATGAACATAGTCACCTGGGTATGGCCATACACTTTCTCAATCATCTCATCCAGGGGGCCCCTTTAGAACATCACACTCCAATTAAGGAGACGGCAATCCTATATCTATCACTAGTGCCCTAACCTGATTCAAGCTCACCATCCAAGATAGTCTATAATCATTATGTTTCAAATGATATTGAACTACCTCAAAACAATGACAATCATCATTTAGAAAACACAAGTGATCTCAAGTCAGAGGAAATGTGCCACTTGTTGCAATCAAGGATTATTCACATTGTGACAAGCAATTGAATATCCTAGTAGGGTCTGTCCAGTACATCCAATGTACCCATGAGTCTATATCTTATTCTATGCTCGAAGCATCCTATAAGATTAGAACACATATTAGTCTCAATCATATCAAGGCTGTCTCATGTTCACCAAGATATCTCGACTAAGGACTTTATAGCATGTCAGCCCAGCTGAACAGCTTTGAGACATTATTCAGAAATACAATTATTGCAGCAGATAATGTAACAAACTGAATAACAACCATGCCTTTATAAACATAAGAGTTTATACATGATACAATCCCAAGGCCTCAAACATTAGCCTTAAGGGCATACCCCAACAATCTCCCACTTGCACTTAATCTAATGGTTGAGAAATCTCAAACCCATATTATTACAGTGCTTCTCATGCTTCTGCTGCGCCAGAGGCTTGGTAAGCGGGTCTGCCAGATTGTCATCTGTATGAACCTTGCAGACTTTGATCTCGCCACGATCTATGATCTCCCGGATCAAGTGAAACCATCTCTGTATGTGCTTGGACTTCTGGTGCGACCGTGGTTCCTTTGCTTGTGCGATTGCTCCAGTGTTATCACAGAAGATAACCAAAGGATCTGCACTCGAAGGAACAACACCAAGTTCTCTCACGAACTTACGAATCCACACTGCCTCGTTGGATGCTTCCGAGGCTGCAACATACTCGGCTTCTGTTGTGGAATCAGCAACAGTTGACTGTTTGAAACTCTTCCACACCACCGCTCCTCCATTCAAGCTAAAAACATAGCCTGATTGCGATCGGAAATCATCCTGGTCAGACTGGAACGAAGCGTCAGTATATCCTTCAATACTGAGTTCTTCCTGACCACCATATATCAAGAACATATCTTTGGTCCTCCGCAGATATTTTAAAATGTTCTTGACTGCAATCCAGTGCGCCATACCTTGGAACCGACTGGTCACGCTTAACCCGTAAGCGACGTCTGGGCGAGTACACAACATCGCATACATAATGGACCCAATAGCCGAAGCATAAGGCGTATTGTCCATTTCATCTTTCTCAGTCTGTGTTTGTGGACACTGACTCTTCGAAAGATTCAGACCATGTCTGACTGGAAGATATCCTCTTTTAGAATTCTCTAAATGGAATCTCTCCAGGACTTTATCGATGTAAGTGAAAGTCCCCTTAATCTAGGGGGCCGAAACCCTAAGGGAGGCGCATATAAAAATTCGCATGGGAAGCTAGGGTTTCAAGAGATCTTAATATATCATATGATCAACTTTCGAATGCTAGTATAGAAGAGAAAGATCCATACCATCGCCATCTCTTGGATGGTGTCTTGGAAGCAGAGAGCGAGAGGATCTCCTCCAAAGGATGCGCACACAAGATGAAGAAGCCGCCTACTCCCTTGGTGCTCCTTGTGCTAGCAAGGTTCCAAGAGGTGCTTGTCGTGTGGAAGGAAAGAGATATTTTTTCTTCTTGGCCGAATCCTCTCCTAGAGACTTGAAGTCGTCACCACACACGAGTGTGTCGAGAGAGAAGGGCGAGAGGCGAGAATAGAGCTTCCCTTTTTGCGTGAACGTGAAGCGTGGTCACGTTTAGAGAAGTGCTATCTAAAAATAGCAAAGTCTCCAATTCATGCGACCATGAATTTTCCTTAACGCTATTAGCTCTCCCCTTTGAACCATGCGCTCATATGATGAGCCGGTTCAAGTTGGTTCAGTTCAAGAAACCAAATAAGCCAAGCAATTAGTCTAGATCTCAATTAAACCCTAAGGCTTCAGATCTAACCGTTGATCTCTCGATGCTTCTGATCTCACCGATCTAGCATCCATTCTCTCAATCGAAGCTTACCGATCTCAAGCCCTAATCAATCAAACATGATCAGACCAGATCTCACTTACAATCAGAGACTAAATTCCTTTAAACTGAACTTAAACAATTCAGTCCACACGATCTGACTTAAGTAAGCCATATCATCAAATTGTGCGACCCTGAGGGTTTCCTTTAAATGTCGGTAACGATAACTTACGTTATCACGAACAGTGAGGGGTATCTAGCAACACATCACTGTCTCCCGATATAAAGAAAAGAGTCTTCCAAGACTACACCCAAACAACAGCACAAGTGTGAATCAACTCACTAGGCATACATGATTCCTTTGCCACTGGATGTTCTTATTGGACAAGCGTGTCAAGCTTGTAACTCCAATATGATGAGCATGATTAGATCAGATGAACACAGTCACCTGGGTATGGCCATACACTCTCTCAATCATCTCATCCAGGGGGCCCCTTTAGAACATCACACTCCTTAAACAAGGAGACGGCAATCCTATGTCTATCACTAGTGCCCTAACCTGACTCAAGCTCACCATCCAAGATAGTCTATAATCATTATGTTTCAAATGATATTGAAATACCTCAAAACAATGACAATCATCATTTAGAAACACAAGTGATCTCAAGTCAGAGGACATGTGCCACTTGTAGCAAACAAGGATTATTCACATTGTGACAAGCAATTGAATATCCAAATAGGGTCTGTCCAGTACATCTAATGTACCCATGAGTCTACATCTTATTCCATGCTCGAAGCATCCTATAAGATTAGAACACATATTAGTCTTAATCATATCAAGGCTGTCTCATGTTCACCAAGATATATCAACTAAGGACTTAACTACATGTCAGCCTAGCTGAACAGCTTTGAGACATTATTCAGAAGTACACTTATTGCAGCAGACAATGTAACAAACTGAATAACAACCATGCCTTTATAAACATAAGAGTTTATACATGATACTGTTACAATCCCAAGGCCTCAAACATTAGCCTTAAGGGCATACCCCAACAGTAAGTACTCTGGCACAGCCCGAGAAGCCTCTTAGATCTATCCCTGTAGATCTTCACACCTAATACATAGGCTGCTTCTCCCAAATCTTTCATCTGAAAACATTTCCTTAACCATGCCTTAACCGCATGCATTTCAGGAATATCGTTTCCAATGATCAAGATATCATCGACGTAGAGGACTAGGAAAGTAATCACGCTCCCACTAAACCTCTTATATACACACGGGTCATCCTCGTTCTTGATGAAACCAAATTCACTGATTGATTCATCAAAACGAATATTCCAGCTTCTAGATGCTTGTTTAAGTCCATAAATAGACTTCTTTAACTTGCATATTTTATGACGATCTGATGGATTAGTGAAACCTTCTGGTTGTGTCATATACACATCCTCATCCAGATTTCCATTAAGGAAAGCTGTCTTCACATCCATTTGCCAGATCTCATAATCGTAATATGCAGCTATCGCGAAAAGAATCCGAATAGACTTAAACATTGCTACAGGTGAGAAAGTTTCATCATAATCTATCCCGTAGATTTGTTTGAAACCTTTCGCAACTAGCCTGCCTTTATAGGTAACCACGTTACCATCCATGTCAATCTTCTTCTTGAAGATCCATTTACAGCCTATAGGGATTACTCCCGGAGGCGGATCAACCAAATCCCAGACTTGGTTATCTGACATGGAGTCCATCTCGGCGCGCATAGCTTCAAGCCATCTCGCTGACTCCGGTCCACTGACCGCATTCGCATAAGTGAGGGGTTCATCATTATCAATGATGTAGACTCCGTCATAGCGCTCAGGCTGTCGACGGATCCTTCCCGATCTTCGCGGTTCCTGTGATATCTGAGCCTCAGGTTGTTCAATAACCTGATCCACCGGCTCAGGCTCATCCAACTGTGCTTGACTACTTTGTCCTTCCTCTGGATTCTCATCCAGCTTTATTTCTCTCCCACTGGCCTCTTGCAGAAGAAACTCCTTCTCAAGAAATATGGCCGTCCGAGCAACAAATACCTTGTTCTCTTTGGGATCGTAGAAATAATAACCCTTAGTTTCCTTAGGGTAACCGACAAAGATACATTTGTCAGATCTGCTCTCTAGTTTCCCAGAGGCGAGCTTTTTGACATAAGCCTCGCAGCCCCAGATCCTGATAAATGTCAAGCTCGGCTGTTTCCCATACCATAACTCATATGGGGTCTTTGAAACTGCCTTGGATGGCACTCGGTTTAGTACCTTTGCAGCTGTTTCCAGTGCAAATCCCCAAAAGGAGTAAGGTAGAGTAGCCTGACTCATCATAGAACGAACCATATCAAGTAACGTTCTATTTCTCCTTTCGGACACACCATTCCATTGCGGTGTTCCTGGCGGAGTGAGCTGTGAGATAATCCCACACTCCTTCAGATAGTCAGTAAATGCATGACTCAAGTATTCTCCACCTCGATCAGAACGAAGTGCCTTGATATTTCGGCCTAGCTGATTTTGTACTTCATTCTTGAACTCTTTGAACTTGTCAAAAGATTCACTTTTATGTCTCATAAGATAGACATACCCATATCTACTGAAATCATCAGTGAAGGTAATGAAGTACTGATAGCCACCTCTGGCATGTTTACTAAATGGCCCACACACATCACTGTGTATAAGGTCAAGTAAACCTGAAGCCCTTTGACCTTTGTTAGGAAAAGGTGGCTTCGTCATTTTACCCAATAAACAAGCCTTGCATGTATCAATCTCCTCATAGGAGAATGATCCCAGCAGTCCATGATCATGCAACCGCTTAATGCGTTTCTTGTTAATATGGCCTAAACGACTATGCCATAGCAAGGTGCTGTCATCAGCATACTTGGCTTTCTTAATATCAATATTTTGTATAGAACATTCCATGTCCAACATGAATAACCCATTGTTAATTGAACCAGTAGCATAAACAATATTATCTAAAGATAAAATACACTTTGAAATATTGCATTCAAAGGAAAATCCCTTCCTGACAAGAGCAGGAATGGAGATAATAATTTTAGTAATGCTGGGAACAAAGTAACAATTGTTTAGTTCCAATACAAGCCCAGATGGCAAAGAGATGAAATAGTCTCCTACAGCAACAGCAGCAACCCGTGCCCCGTTTCCAACTCGTAGGTCCACCTCATGCTGTCCCACCTGTCTTCTTCTCTTGAGTTCCTGTACATTTGAACAAATGTGAACTCCACATGCAGTGTCCAACACCCATGAAATAGAAGAAGATGAAACCATGACTTCCGTCACGTATATACCTGAGCCAGAAGCGATGCTTCCCCTCTTGTCTCCTTGGAGCGCTTTACAGTCCTTTTTCCAGTGACCCAGCTGGCCACAGTGGAAACATCTGTATTCCTTTGACCGCTTAACTTTTTGCTTCAGAGCCTTGCTGTAACTCTTGACAGGGGCCTTGCCCTTCTTCCCCTTCTTCTTGTTCCTTGAAGGAACCATTAAGACAGAGGTCGAAGGCTTTCCCTTCAGAGTCTCCTCAGTAGTCAAGAGCATATTCAGCAGCTCTGCCATAGTCCAGCATTTTTAAAATAATCTGTCTATCAGTACTGATGATTTCAGTAGATATGGGTATGTGGAGTTCACATTTGCTCTTGACTACTGAGGAGACTCTGAAGGGAAAGCCTTCGACCTCTGTCTTAATGGTTCCTTCAAGGAACAAGAAGAAGGGGAAGAAGGGCAAGGCCCCTGTCAAGAGTTACAGCAAGGCTCTGAAGCAAAAAGTTAAGCGGTCAAAGGAATACAGATGTTTCCACTGTGGCCAGCTGGGTCACTGGAAAAAGGACTGTAAAGCGCTCCAAGGAGACAAGAGGGGAAGCATCGCTTCTGGCTCAGGTATATACGTGACGGAAGTCATGGTTTCATCTTCTTCTATTTCATGGGTGTTGGACACTGCATGTGGAGTTCACATTTGTTCAAATGTACAGGAACTCAAGAGAAGAAGACAGGTGGGACAGCATGAGGTGGACCTACGAGTTGGAAACGGGGCACGGGTTGCTGCTGTTGCTGTAGGAGACTATTTCATCTCTTTGCCATCTGGGCTTGTATTGGAACTAAACAATTGTTACTTTGTTCCCAGCATTACTAAAATTATTATCTCCATTCCTGCTCTTGTCAGGAAGGGATTTTCCTTTGAATGCAATATTTCAAAGTGTATTTTATCTTTAGATAATATTGTTTATGCAACTGGTTCAATTAACAATGGGTTATTCATGTTAGACATGGAATGTTCTATACAAAATATTGATATTAAGAAAGCCAAGCATGCTGATGACAGCACCTTGTTATGGCATAGTCGTTTAGGCCATATTAACAAGAAACGCATTAAGCGGTTGCATGATCATGGACTGCTGGGATCATTCTCCTATGAGGAGATTGATACATGCAAGGCTTGTTTAATGGGTAAAATGACAAAGGCACCTTTTCCTAATAAAGGTCAAAGGGCTTCAGGTTTACTTGACCTTATACACAGTGATGTGTGTGGGCCATTTAGTAAACATGCCAGAGGTGGCTATCAGTACTTCATTACCTTTACTGATGATTTCAGTAGATATGGGTATGTCTATCTTATGAGACATAAAAGTGAATCTTTTGACAAGTTCAAAGAGTTCAAGAATGAAGTACAGAATCAGCTAGGCCGAAATATCAAGACACTTCGTTCTGATCGAGGTGGAGAATACTTGAGTCATGCGTTTACTGACTATCTGAAGGAGTGTGGGATTATCTCACAGCTCACTCCGCCAGGAACACCGCAATGGAATGGTGTGTCCGAGAGGAGAAATAGAACGTTACTTGATATGGTTCGTTCTATGATGAGTCAGGCTACTCTACCTTACTCCTTTTGGGGTTTTGCACTGGAAACAGCTGCAAAGGTACTAAACCGAGTGCCATCCAAGGCAGTTTCAAAGACGCCATATGAGTTATGGTATGGGAAACAGCCTAGCTTGACATTTATCAGGATCTGGGGCTGCGAGGCTTATGTCAAAAAGCTCGCCTCTGGGAAACTAGAGAGCAGATCTGACAAATGTATCTTTGTCGGTTACCCTAAGGAAACTAAGGGTTATTATTTCTACGATCCCAAAGAGAACAAGGTATTTGTTGCTCGGACGGCCATATTTCTTGAGAAGGAGTTTCTTCTGCAAGAGGCAAGTGGGAGAGAAATAAAGCTGGATGAGAATCCAGAGGAAGGACAAAGTGATCAAGCACAGTTGGATGAGCCTGAGCCGGTAGAACAGGTTATTGAACAACCTGAGGCTCAGATATCACGGGAACCGCGAAGATCGGGAAGGATCCGTCGACAGCCTGAGCGCTATGACGGAGTCTACATCATTGATAATGATGAACCCCTCACTTATGCGGATGCGGTCAGTGGACCGGAGTCAGCGAGATGGCTTGAAGCTATGCGCGCCGAGATGGACTCCATGTCAGATAACCAAGTCTGGGATTTGGTTGATCCGCCTCCGGGAGTAATCCCTATAGGCTGTAAATGGATCTTCAAGAAGAAGATTGACATGGATGGTAACGTGGTTACCTATAAAGGCAGGCTAGTTGCGAAAGGTTTCAAACAAATCTACGGGATAGATTATGATGAAACTTTCTCACCTGTAGCCATGTTTAAGTCTATTCGGATTCTTTTTGCGATAGCAGCATATTACGATTATGAGATCTGGCAAATGGATGTGAAAACAGCTTTCCTTAATGGAAATCTGGAAGAGGATGTGTATATGACACAACCTGAAGGTTTCACTAATCATCGTCATAAAATATGCAAGTTAAAGAAGTCCATTTATGGACTGAAACAAGCATCGAGAAGCTGGAATATTCGTTTTGATGAATCAGTCAGTGAATTTGGTTTCATCAAGAACGAGGATGACCCGTGTGTATATAAGAGGTTTAGTGGGAGCGTGATTACTTTCTTAGTCCTCTACGTCGATGACATCTTGATCATTGGAAATGACATTCCTGAAATGCATGCGGTTAAGGCATGATTAAGGAAATGTTTCCAGATGAAAGATCTAGGAGAAGCAGCCTATGTACTAGGTGTGAAGATCTACAGAGATAGATCTAAGAGGCTTCTCGGGCTGTGCCAGAGTACTTACATCGATAAAGTCCTGGAGAGATTCCATTTAGAGAATTCTAAAAGAGGGTATCTTCCAGTCAGACATGGTCTGAATCTTTCAAAGAGTCAGTGTCCACAAACACAGATTGAGAAAGATGAAATGGACAATACGCCTTATGCTTCGGCTATTGGGTCCATTATGTATGCGATGTTGTGTACTCGCCCAGACGTCGCTTACGGGTTAAGCGTGACCAGTCGATTCCAAGGTAATCCAGGTATGGCGCACTGGATTGCAGTCAAGAACATTTTAAAATATCTGCGGAGGACCAAAGATATGTTCTTGATATATGGTGGTCAGGAAGAACTCAGTATTGAAGGATATACTGACGCTTCGTTCCAGTCAGACCAGGATGATTTCCGATCGCAATCAGGCTATGTTTTTAGCTTGAATGGAGGAGCGGTGGTGTGGAAGAGTTTCAAACAGTCAACTGTTGCTGATTCCACAACAGAAGCCGAGTATGTTGCAGCCTCGGAAGCATCTAAGGAGGCAGTTTGGATTCGTAAGTTCGTGAGAGAACTTGGTGTTGTTCCTTCGAGTGCAGATCCTTTGGTTATCTTCTGTGATAACACTGGAGCAATCGCACAAGCAAAGGAACCACGGTCGCACCAGAAGTCCAAGCACATACAGAGACGGTTTCATTTGATCCGGGAGATCATTGATCGTGGCGAGATCAAAGTCTGCAAGGTTCATATAGATGACAATCTGGGTGACCCGCTTACTAAGCCTCTGGCGTAGCAGAAGCGTGTGAAGCACTGTAATAATATGGGTTTGAGATTTCTCAACCATTAGATTAAGTGCAAGTGGGAGATTGTTGGGGTATGCCCTTAAGGCTAATGTTTGAGGCCTTGGGATTGTATCAGTATCATGTAATAAACTCTTATGTTTATAAAGGCATGGTTATTATTCAGGTTGTTACATTGTCTGCTGCAATAATTGTACTTCTGAATAATGTCTCAATGGTGTTCAGCTAGGCTGACATGCAGTTAAGTCCTTAGTCGAGATATCTTGGTGAACATGAGACAGCCTTGATATGATTGAGACTAATATGTGTTCTAATCTTATAGGATGCTTCGAGCATGGAATAAGATGTAGACTCATGGGTACATTGGATGTACTGGACAGACCCTACTAGGATATTCAATTGCTTGTCACAATGTGAATAATCCTTGATTGCCACAAGTGGCACATGTCCTCTGACTTGAGATCACTTGTGTTTCTAAATGATGATTGTCATTGTTTTGAGGTAGTTCAATATCATTTGAAACATAATGATTATAGACTATCTTGGATGGTGAGCTTGAGTCAGGTTAGGGCACTAGTGATAGACAAAGGATTGCCGTCTCCTTGTTTAAGGAGTGTGATGTTCTAAAGGGCCCCCCCTGGATGAGATGATTGAGAAAGTGTATGGCCATACCCAGGTGACTATGTTCATCTGATCTAATCATGCTCATCATATTGGAGCTACAAGCTTGACACACTTGTCCAATAAGAACGTCCAGTGGCAAAGGATATTTGCATGCCTGGTGAGTTGGATTCACACTTGTGCTGTGGTTTGGGTGTAGTCTTGGAAGACTCTTTCCTTTATATCGGGAGACAGTGATGTGTTGCTAGATACCCCTCACTGATCGTGATAACGTAAGTTATCGTTACCGACATTTAAAGGAAACCCTCAGGGTCGCACAATTTGATGATATGGCTTACTTAAGTCAGATCGTGTGGACTGAATTATTTGGGTTCAGTTTAAAGGGATTTAATCTCTGATTGTAAGTGAGATCTGGTCTGATCATGTTTGATTGATTAGGGCTTGAGATCGGTAAGCTTCGATCGAGAGAATGGATGCTAGATCGGTGAGATCAGAAGCATCAAGAGATCAACGGTTAGATCTGGAGCCTTAGGGTTTAATCATGATCTAGACTGGATCGCTTGGCTTGATTGGTTCTTGAACCGAACCGAATTGAACCAGCTCATTAAGTGAGCGGATGGTTCATGAGATAAGAGGTTTGCGATTGGGTAAACCCATGATCGCATATTGAGAAGTGGCATGCTATTTTTAGATAGCACTTCTCTAAACGTGACCACGCCTCACGTTTCACCTCTTCACGCCTCTTCTCGCCTCGCCTCTCCACGAGTCGACACAAGTTCTCTCTCGTGTGGTGAAGAAGGTGAACGCAAAGGAGAAGGAAGAAATCGCCAAGAAGATCTCATCCCTTTCATTCGATCAGGATACTTGGACGATCCTTGCTAGCACAAGGGGCGACAAGGAGGAGCCAAGACTCATCTTGTGTGTGTCACCTCTGGAGGAAAGCCACATCGCTTTCTGCTTCCAAGTCGCCATCTAGAAATGGCATCGGTATGAATCTCATTCTTTCTATAGAATGTTTTTATGTTGATCATATAGCATGCAATAGATCTAGAAACCCTCTCCGCTGCTTCAAATCCTCCAAAATGCGCCTATTAGGGTTTCGCCCCCCTTTGTAGGGGTTCTTCAAGTACAAGCACTAATTTCTGGTAGGCAGTCCCTGCCAATCGCCAACCCGTGCGATTCCCCTTCATCTGGGCAATCCAGCAGACTGTGCCAACTGAGTTGGTACAACACAGTCTCTGACCCCACAGATGGCTGCCTCCATGCGCTACCATATGCGCCACATATGTAGCCTACATGGTCAAGCTGACCTGACCTACTCCTTGGACCACCACGTGCTATGCTGAGCAACGAGAAGCGATAAATCCCTTCTCTGTAACACGCAGGTGTAATCCCGCACCGTCTGAAGATAGATGGACGTGCCCACTGAGTGGGTACAACACGGCTCCAACGATAATCAGAACAGTGAGGTTTCACGTCAGAAGGCTTACGAGCTTGATATTTTAGCGTTGGATTTTAACGGTCTTTTATCTTCTTGACTATCATGCAATTCCTATGGTGATAGCAGAAGATAAACTCATGCAATTCTAATTATAAAAGCAATAAATAGAAAGCATGCTGATCTTATGTGGTAAAAGCCCATTAAGCCTAAGTAAGACCTTAAATTAAACTTAAGTCTTCACTTGCTTTTCTTCATGGGTCTTTTGCTTCTCATCTGGCCCAACCCAGGGCCAAAGCACCATCTGCAGCTCAGGTGCGCCCACCAGGTAAATGCGCCTGGTCCCAGAGTCGAACCCTGGACCTCCCACCTGGTCAAGCCTCTGCTGCAAGCGCCTCTGCCAAGTGTGCTCTGTGCTCTTGTCTGATTAATTTACAAATTAATCTATCTAGACAAGATTGACTCGCAGGTCAATAACATTTTATAAATTAAATGCAATGTGATGCGCAGATCACAATAAAAATTAATTTACAAATTTTAACCAGGCACGCAGGCCCCAGCACAGCACACATTAATTAGGCGTCCCACATAAGATTAAATAAACAAGCACATGCTTACAATCAACATGTGATCCATTCATGAAAATAAAATTTTTCAAAACCCCATTGGCACCAATTTTATTTTCCTTATGTGCCCTACTACCTTACAACGGTCCATTAATAGGGATCCACTCATCAGACTTAGTCAGATCCACTGCCCTTGCATGCACCAAGTCCTAACTGACTTGAGTCGACCCAGTGGTCAACTATGCATGCGCTAGGGCTGAACAACCTACATGAGTTTTGGCAAGCGGGTGTGACCCCGGGCCTAACTCATGCGTGTTCACTAGTTGTCTCAACCAGACCTCGCTACACGCCTTTGATGCAGTCGACCTATAGCCACCTTATGCTTGCGCATAGGTGCCATCTGGTCGACCCATCTAGGCTGTCAGATGGTCTGATCAGACTAGTTGGATCTTGACTAGAGATGACTTCAACCCTACTAACCCGTCTAAGGGTTTAATGTAGGTGCAGCTTAGATCTAATGATAGTCGCGCATGTCATTAGGGTTTTTAGAAAAACAACTACAACAACATAGATGCGCTATCAACACACATGCGCTAAGGAAACATACAAGTTTCGGCATGAATGAACAATGTACATACATGTAAGTGTCGCATGTAAGAAAGATCTAAGGTGTTGCGCAAACGTGGATCACTTCAGTTCAGCAATCATATAAATCATGCATATAACCCCTCTGATACCAATTGTAAGTCCCCAGAAGGGGGCGAAACCCTAAAGCATGGCGCGTATAAAATTTTAAGCAGCGGAAAGAGGGTTTCTAGGGATCATTTGCATGAGATATGATCAACTATAAAAACCGATTGCAAACATGAATGAAGGAATCGATTCTTACCAAAGCCATTGCTTGGATGGCGTCTAGGAAGAAGAGACTCAAGTGCTTCTCCTCCTTATGGCTCGCACACAAGATGTGATCGCCTACTCCCTTAGTGCTCCTTGTGCTAGCAAGGTTCTAAGGAGTCCTTGTTGTAACGCCCTCGAGTTTCTGAATTACGATTTAAGGTTAGAAATTCTATTTCTGTATTTTTATCTGTTAAAGTTTTGGGATTTTTGCCTAATTGTAGGACTTTTTCCTACAGGGCAAAAATAATTATTTTGGTTGGGGCTTCGAACCCTCAACCTTGACTCTTTGCTCCTGGAATTCTTCCACCATGGTGGCGCATATTTCTGTGTTATTGGAGTGGCGCATGGTGGTTAAGCCCAGGTGAGCCCTTAAAACCGATTTTCACTTAAGTTAACTGGGTTATTGGATCTTGGATCCGTTTGGAGTGGGAGAAAAAGAGAAATATCGTGAGAGCTCCTCTCCCTCACGATTTTTGTTGTTTTCTTGCCCTAGCCGCCTGTGGTTGTCGCCCCTTACTGTGTTTGGCGCCTCCTGCAAATTTCTGACGCTGGTGGTGGCAGACTGGTGGTGGACGAAGTTCCTGGAGATCCCTGACCCTCTGTTGTGGCGTTTTTTTCTGTGGGCGATTTTCGGTGAGTAATTCGATCCTAAGGAGTCTAATCCTATTTGCAATAATTATCTGTATGAACCAAAAATCTGCAAGTAGATCCTGTGTTTTTTTATTCTATAGGTCGGATCTGAATATGCATGATGATTCAGAAATTTTGTCTTGCTGAAAATTGTAGTCGCCAATCTGACCTTACTGTGCTTTAACCGCAATATCTCATGATCTATAGATCCAAATCACACGAAACAAATTTTGTATGAAACTAGATTCGCTCAGCTTTGATTCTTATGTAATATCGACCACATCTGAACTATATTTGTGTTGCAATCGGCATTGTTATATAACTTACGAAATCTGTTTTCTGAAAATCTAGAATCTTGACCCTTTTGTGTTCGAACTCTCATATCTCCCTAGGTATAGCTCGAAATCCTGTGAAACCAGTTTTATTAGACCGTAGGCTTGAAGAGCTTCATTTTGACTCCCATAACGCCTATTTTCGATTAGTTATTGGATCTGAAATATATGTCGTAATTCTGATATATGAATCTGTTTTCTTGAAATCTGAAATTCTGACCCACCTATGTTCGAACCCTTATATCTTCCTGCCTACAATTCAAAATTTTTCGAAACCAGTTTTATTGGAAACTAGATTCAGAGAGCTTCATTTTGAATATAATATTGACTAGCTTTGGTTCGAAATTGGACCAAAAATATATGTTGCAATCTGACAATATAAATCTGCTATGTTTTGGTTAGACGAATATTCCATTGTGAGAAAAATTTAGCCTGTATGGTTTAATCTCTTAAATTGTGGTCTGTAGTTCTTCTAAAATTTATTTGCTTGATGAGAAATTTTAGAGAAAACAAAATTGGGGATTTAACTAAGAACTTAGGAATTTTCGAAAATCATGGTTCGAGCCAATTTTGGGGCTTTTGTCAATTTTCTTCACGAACGTGTAATTAAAATTATCTGTAGTGGGGGACTGAAATTATTTACATGAAATTTGTACGTTCTGTTAAGGTTCTGAAACTGGCGCCCCTTACAGTAATTTTATAGCTCACGGTTTTAGGAATTTTGAGGAAATTATTTCATGAATAGTTTCTGTTCTATGTTTAATTGTTTGTTATGTGAATATTTTCTGTTCTGTTTATATGTTGTGAATTTTCTGAAAACTTTGAATGTGTTATAACCTTTGTGAGAACATAGACTGGTCTGACATGAATTAAGGATAGTTGCATGAAATCTAAGGAATTCACTCATATATTACTTCTGGTTGATGGTAAAAATTATGAAGTGTGTTCAGCTTTGATTTTCTGCAAATTGTAATTTGTTAAGGACTGGATATTGGGGTGTGTCATTTTCTGGTTTGTCAGACTTTGGGCATGATGTAAGAATTAAGTAGTGGTTGGTCCTACTCCTCCGTTTCAGTATAATCTATTCTGTAAAATTATGCCCTAGTGTAGCACTCTTCTGTGTTCTTACCCTCCTTCTGTGGCGCTGTAATGGTGCTGATAGTCTACTACGACCCTTGAGACACTATTTCTGTTCCGTTATAGGTATTGGAGGCCAGAGTGCCACGTCCTGACAAGACGGGGGCCACCCACTGATACCTCCTGTACCATTCTGTTCTGGGTATTGGAGACCAGAGTGCCACGTCCTGACAAGACGGGGGCCACCCACTGATACCTCCTCTACCATTCTGTTCTGGGTATTGGAGACCAGAGTGCCACGTCCTGACAAGACGGGGGCCACCCACTGATACCTCCTCTACCATTCTGTTCTGGGTATTGGAGACCAGAGTGCCACGTCCTGACAAGACGGGGGCCACCCACTGATACCTCCTCTACCATTCTGTTCTGGGTATTGGAGACCAGAGTGCCACGTCCTGACAAGACGGGGGCCACCCACTGATACCTCCTCTACCATTCTGTTCTGGGTTTTGGAGGCCAGAGTGCCACGTCCTGACAAGACGGGGGCCACCCACTGATACCTCCTCTACCATTCTGTTTCTGATATGCATGCATGTCTCGTCCTCGGCAGAGGTGGGGTCAGACCTTCTGTGGTCATTAGGCCTTCTGTGGCCTTTCTGTTTCCGATGTAGACTATCCGTTTGGATTCTGAAAATTCTGATTTTCTGTCTGTCAGTTCTGATTTCTGTAGTTCTGTTTCGATCTGTATTATAGATGTGTTAGGCAGTGTGTTTAGTAGGGAGGGGTTGGTATACTTATATCCTACTGCATGCTTGATGCCTAATGTTATAATGTATCTGTATTTGATTATGTTTTGTTTCTGATATGTGTGTGCATGTTAAGTTGATTTATCTTATCTGTTACAAAAATGTATTTCAACTTATGCATGATATTTTTGATGTGTACTATGGATGGCTTTTAGTATCTTTTACTCACTGAGCTTTTTAGCTCACCCCCGTTGTTTAAATGTTTTCAGGTGAAACATTGGGACAGTGATCGCTACAGCTAATTAACGAATTTACTATGATGCTAATGTTTTATTTAATTTCTAAGAGTTGTCTTCTAAAAATCTGTCAGGCCTGCGTGCCTAACTTAATTATATGATACGTTTTATCTCCTGAGGGCTTATGCCTGTTTTCAAGATATTATATTATAGTTGTCTCGTTTTAGTTGTTAGATACGAGTTTTGGATTCGTGAGATTTGAAATTATTTTTATTCTGAAATGTCCGATTTGAGAGTTATTGTTCTTATTCCGCAATATATCTGAAATTGTGTTTTCCACATATGTGTAGTGTGGACATCTGTTTTATTCCAGGATATGCGTGTCTGTGCAGCAGTAAATTATTATACTTACTGTCGGATTTTCTGGATTTTCGGATTTCTATTTCCTAGTAAATCGATCCTATTCAGTTCTGTGCGGTTTTCAGTTCCGTAGTAATGTCCTTCGATGCCGCTTTCTTCTTGTGTTTTAATGGAAGAGTAAAAAATTTTTGAAACCCCGTATTTTACTTGTATGCGTGTGGGGTGTGATTCTGAGGGATGTTACACTTGTCGAATGGAAGGGAAGAGACGTTCTCCTCTGCTTGTCGAACTCACTCCAAGGTGTGAAGAAGTCGCCACACACGAGAGCGTCGAGAGAAGAAAGGCAAGAAGCGAGAATAGAGCATGAAACTCTCAACGTGAGGCGTGGTCACGATTTGGAAACATGGTTTCCAAAAATAGTAAACCACTTCTCTTCATGCGACCATGGGTTTACCCAAGCGCAAATCTCTCCTCTTTGAACCATGCGCTCAACTAATGAGCCGGTTCAATTTAATTTTGGTTTAAAGACCAAATTAAACCAAGCCTTTTTGGTCTAGACCTCATTAAACCTAAAGGTTCCAGATCTAACCGTTCATCTCTTGATGCTCCTGATCTCACCGATCTAGCATCCATTCTCTCGATCGAAGCTTACCGATCTCAAGCCCTAATCAATCAAACATGATCAGACCAGATCTCACTTACAATCAGAGATTAAATCCCTTTAAACTGAACTCAAACAATTCAGTCCACACGATCTGACTTAAGTAAGCCATATCATCAAATTGTGCGACCCTAAGGGTTTCCTTAAATGTCGGTAACGATAACTTACGTCATCACGATCAGCGAGGGGTATCTAGCAACACATCACTGTCTCCCGATATAAAGGAAAGAGTCTTCCAAGACTACACCCAAACCACGGCACAAGTGTGAATCAACTCACAAGGCATACATAATTCCTTTGCCACTGGATGTTCTTATTGGACAAGCGTGTCAAGCCTGTAGCTCCAATATGATGAGCATGATTAGATCAGATGAACATAGTCACCTGGGTATGGCCATACACTTTCTCAATCATCTCATCCAGGGGGCCCCTTTAGAACATCACACTCCAATTAAGGAGACGGCAATCCTATATCTATCACTAGTGCCCTAACCTGATTCAAGCTCACCATCCAAGATAGTCTATAATCATTATGTTTCAAATGATATTGAACTACCTCAAAACAATGACAATCATCATTTAGAAAACACAAGTGATCTCAAGTCAGAGGAAATGTGCCACTTGTTGCAATCAAGGATTATTCACATTGTGATAAGCAATTGAATATCCTAGTAGGGTCTGTCCAGTACATCCAATGTACCCATGAGTCTACATCTTATTCCATGCTCGAAGCATCCTATAAGATTAGAACACATATTAGTCTCAATCATATCAAGGCTGTCTCATGTTCACCAAGATATCTCGACTAAGGACTTTATAGCATGTCAGCCCAGCTGAACAGCTTTGAGACATTATTCAGAAGTACAATTATTGCAGCAGATAATGTAACAAACTGAATAATAACCATGCCTTTATAAACATAAGAGTTTATACATGATACTGATACAATCCCAAGGCCTCAAACATTAGCCTTAAGGGCATACCCCAACATACCCCAACAACTCGTCCACGTCTTCATTTCTCTTAGATTGGGTGGTGACAAAGTTCTCAAGTAGTATTTCCAAATTGGACTTCTGTGGTTGATTGAACTATCGTTGTGGAAGTCCAGGTGGTGGCCTGAAGGATGACTGGGGAAACTGATCGCCGAAATTTCCCTGCTGCGCCTGGCTGGTGAAATTCTGCGGATTGTCTTGGTTCTGCTTGGTTCGGTAGGAGAAATTTGGATGGTTTCTCCAACCAAGATTATAGGTGCCTGAGAAGGGATTATTCTGTTGCCTTTGATTAGGGTTGTCTAAGGCATTCACCTGCTCAACAGAAACATCAGAAGAAGAGGGTGCCATTATCTGGCAGTCAGTAGCACCATGCCCAGAGTTCCCACAAATTTCACAAGTAATAGAATTGACAGACGGTGCATGAAAGTTTATAGAAGTAAGTTGGTGCAACAAGGAGTCAACCTTTGTCGCCAATGAAGTCAGCATGTCAAGGGCATGCTTACCTCCTCCTCTTATCGGGACGTTTCTCTCACTCGTCCATTGGTAATGATTCAGAGCCATGTCCTCGATCAAATTCATGGCATCGTCAACGTTCTTGTTCATTAGCGCTCCACCCGCGGTGGCATCTACAGATAAGCGAGTATTATACAGAAGACCGTTATAAAAAGTATGCACTAATACCCATTTTTCAAGCTCGTGGTGCGGGCACATTTGCAACAACTCTTTAAAACGGTCCCAGGCTTCATAAAGTGACTCCCCTTCTCTCTAGCTAAAATTTGTTATTTGGTTCCTCAATTGAGCGGTCTTGCTCGGTGGGAAATACTTGGAGAGGAACTCATGGGAAAGCTGATCCCATGTTGTGATTGAGCCATGAGGAAGGGATTGCAGCCATGCCCTCGCGCAGTCCCTAAGGAAAAAGGAAAAAAGACGTAAGCGTATTGCATCAGATGTTACCCCATTAATTTTAAGGGTATCACAGTATTCAAGAAAAAATGACAAATGTAAATTGGGGTCATCTTGTGGTGAACCGTTGAACTGGCTCTGCTGAACCATATGCACAAGGGCCGACTTGATCTCAAAGTTATTTGCTTCGACCGACGGTCGAGCAATGCTAGAGTGCAAGCCTTGTACATTGGGTGCAGCAAAATCTCGTAGTTAGCAGTTCTGGTCCATTGTAGTAGACTAGTTCGGATGGGTTTCCTCAAGCTGTTGATCCTGAAATTTCCTTTGAGTTCGAAGGGTCCTTTTAATTTCGGGATCTTCTGGCACTAGCTGACTTGTTCTAATTGTTCTTGGCATGCACATGGTTAGCAGACCAGAGAATAATATAAGCAAGGAAGAAGGAAAGAAATAGTAACAAATGAACTAAAATAAAAATAAAAAATAATAAAAAAAATAAAAAGTATCTAGTCTATCAACTCAACAGTTAGTCGATATTGACTAAGCCTTGCTCCCCGGCAACGGCGCCAAAAACTTGATAGGCCCCGCAAGTGTACGATTTCTATCGCAGTAGTAAAATATCATCCCAAGGGAGCAGGTGTCAAGTATCGACTTTTTGTGTCATTGAAAGCTAGATAATTCAAACTCGGAATGAAAGAATTACACTAAATCTAAATTATCGAACCGAAGAATCAATGATTATAAGGAAAAAGTTTTAGTTTTAGAAGTGTTCGGAACTTCAGGTTTTACCACGTTGAATGCTTTATATGCAAAACATTGAATCAGATTGAATTGGAAAACAGATTTCCTTCTCTCGAAGCGCAATCCGACAGTAAATAACTTAAGGCGATATTTCCTAGGGTACGGATTACCTTCTCTCGAAGCATAATCCGGTGTTTAGCTTAAGCTAATATTCTACTCTCGTAGCAAAACTAACTTAAGAGACCCATTAGGCTCTATGAAAGATCGTAAATCCTCGAGTGACGTTGAATGACTGTCGTAATTCAAGTCACAAGTTTAAATGAGAACGTTCGAGTGTTACGATTCACCTCTCAATTCATCTCGTAACACTTAACACATACAAAAGTTTGGTCAGAACAATCATACGCAATAAGCACAACTCAATTAAATAAGTTAATTTACTAAAAATAACACTGAGATTCATAATAATGTTTTACACATGAGAATTTGTTCAACAGGCTACGCCCGAGTTCCAAACTAGGGTTTTACGCTAGAACATGCATCATTTTTCAACTAAAACCCAATAAAATATATTCGAAAGGAAGGGAATTCACAATACAAGGGTAGGAGATGATAAATCTTCAGTCTTCTCTCTATAGCCCTGAAGAAATCCATCCAAATGAGCCATCGAATGTAGATTTTCGCCCTTCTTTCGCCCTAGTCGCCTCTCTCCAAAATTTGAATCTTGTAACCGCCCAAAATCCCAACTTTTATACCTTAATCGAAGTCTTGGGCGGTTAGGAAGGTTAATTGGGCGTTTCCCCCAATTTATAGGCATCTGGAGCGTCAGATTTGACGAAAAACGGATGAAAGGTCGGGATCAGCGGATGCCGTCACGGGCGTGATGACCGTCATGGCTAGGCCGTGACAAGTTATGGGATCTGTAGCGATCTAAGCACGGACGTGAGCTGAACACGGGTAGGCCGTGATGAGGTTGCAAAAACCTGGAATGGTGAACACGGGAGTGTGCACACCGGTGATGAGCGGCTAAAATTTGTGTCGGACTCGTCACGGCCGTGATGATGAACACGGGTATGTCGTGACAGGTTCGTAAGGGGCTGATCACACCTGTTCTCCAGGCCGTGACGTCTCCGCTAAATTTCTGGAATTTGGCGGTCACGGCCGTGATAATCATCACGGCCATGCCGTGTCGGTTCGGAACTAGATGCTGAGAAACCCGAATTGATCACAGCCGTGATGGCTGTCACGGCCAGGCCGTGATCTCCATAATAAGCTCTAAAAAATCTAAAATTTTTCCTGTGACCTTGGAAATCTGTGATGAATCTTCTTGTAACTTCAAATCTTTAAAATCTTTATGAAAATAAGGTAAAATGACCTGCATTTCACAAACAAACCAAAGACTAGTGAAGATTCTGAACTTTACAAGAAAAGATACTAAATTAAGTTATAAAACTAGATTAAAGCCTGAAAAGATCATATGAATGATACTTTTTCCTGTGATCTCCATAATAAGCTCTAAAAAATCTGAAATTTTTCCTGTAACCTTGGGAATCTGTGATGAATCTTCCTGTAACTTCAAATCTTCAAAATCTTTATGAAAATAAGGTAAAATGACCTGCATTTCACAAACAAACCAAAGACTAGTGAAGATTCTGAAAGTGAGGTTGATGCGGGTGTCGGAATAGCGAGAGGATACCTTGGCAACAAAGCTGGCTCCTTCTAGTTGACGACGTGGATGCGGGTTGCGTCTTCCAAGGTGATCTGGAAGTGAGGTTGGCGACGACAACGATGGCAAACGGCACCGGACGCGAAGAAGACAACGAAACAAAGGCGGAAGCTTGTCGCGATCCGAACCACCCACCCGCACCACCGAATCCACGAGCGAACGCGAGAGAAGGAGGGTCCGACGAAGTCAGAGTTCGTCAAAGGGAAGAACACCGGAGAGGAGGGGAGCCGATGAGAAGAAGTTTCAAACGTAACGTTCGTAACTGTCAAAGACGACAATGTCATCTTTTCTATTTTCCCTCCCTCAATCCCCATCCGCATCTACTCGCCGCCCATGCCGCGATGTGATGTCACCGTGTCAGCCACCGCTTGCACGCAACTTTTCACATGTTCGATTTTCACCCGTTGGCGAATTTGGGGTTGGGCGGCTGCCCCGACCTAATTAGTTGACCCATCCACTAAGGGTCCAAAATAGGCTGGGCTTGGCTGATTGGGTTGGGCTGGATGCCCAATTCTAGACCAACGGCATAACAATAAGCACCAAGCTCATTTATGCGGCGAGGCTATAAAGATTGATGAATTATAAGAAATATTATTTGTTTCATTTACGAACTCATTATTGTCATTTAAATGGACATGATTAAACAATTGCTATAGCTTATATAAAAAATTAAAATAAATTTACAATGAAATATATTATGATTACAATTTACATTACACTGCATGTAATGTAAATTGTAAAGTTACTTTTGGGAAAACTTTTGGATGGAAGCCGAAATTTTCTTTGCGTTCCATGCTCCGCCGCCTCCAGCTCCGCTGCGATGCTGCCCTTTACGCTTCACTCAAATCCCTGTGCTCCTCCTCCGTTCCCTCAATGGTCGTAGGTAGGGTCGATGTTGGAAACCCATCACTGACTACGACTCGGCGTCTTTCCATGCTCCGCCGCCCCAAACTCCGCTCCCAGGCTGCCCTTTCCGCTTTACTCAAATCCCTCTCCTCCTCCCTTCCCTCAACCCTCCCCTCTGGCCTCCAGATCCACGCACTCGCCACCAAGCTCGCCCTCTCTCACCTCCCTTTCGTTGGCTCCGCCCTCGTTCACTTCTACTCTAAGGCCCGGCACACCCAGGACGCCGTCAATGTGTTTGATGAAATTTCTGATCCAGACGAGGTCTGTTATGGCGCTTTGATTGTTGGTCTTTCGCAGAACCATTGCGCAGTCAATGCGCTCCATGTCTTCGCCTTAATGAGGTCAGATGCCCGTGTTCCGTCGACTATGTACTGTGTATCTGCTGCCCTACGCGCAGCTGCTCGCTTAGCTGCGCTAGAGCAGTCACGCGTTATACATGCTCATGCTGTTGTTGCAGGGTTGGAAACGAATCTGGTGGTCAGCACCGCCCTGGTTGATGCTTATGGGAAATCTGGCATCACCTCTGATGCTAGCAAGGTGTTTGAGGGAATGCTTATGGATGCTAATCTCGTCACGTGGAATGCAATGCTGGGTGCATATGCGCAACAGGGAAACACCGAGAAAGTAGCTGAATTGTTCGACGAAATGCTGAGACGAGGCCTTCACCCTGATGAATACACCTTTCTTGGGATCCTTACTGCGTGCAGCAATGCCGGATTATCTGATGAGGCCGAGAGATGGATTGGTTGTATGAGTACTCAATACGAGATTGTGCCAAGTCTTGAGAATTACACATGCTTGGTTGGCGCGCTTGCCCGTGTGGGACGTTTGGTGGATGCAGAGCGTCTTGCCCTAACAATGCCTTGTGAGCCTGATGCAGCAGTTTGGCGGACGCTGCTTTCTGGTTCTCTTGTTCACCGTGCAACGGACATGGCTGCGGTTGCTAGCCAGCGACTCTTGCAACTTAATCCCAAGGATGACTCAGCCTATGTCATGCTAGCTAATATATACTCTCATATTGGCAAAAAGGATGAGACAGCTGAACTGTGGACAGAGATGAGGAACCTTGGAGTAAAGAAGGAAGGAGGCCGTAGTTGGATCGAAGTGAAGGGTCAAGTACATGTATTTATAGCGGGGGATAGGAAGCATGAAAGGGTGGCAGATATACATGCCAAGCTGATGGAGTTAAAGGAGGAAGTTGGCAAAATCGGCTACAAAGAGATGGATGAAGGGCTTTGGTTCCACAGTGAGCGACTAGCGGTAGCATTTGCTGTATTGAGCGGATCAGTGCCCAAGGGGAAGTCACTGAGAGTGGTGAAGAATTTGAGGATATGTGGTGACTGCCATGAATGCTTCAAGTATATAAGTAGGGTAATTCAGAGGGAGATTGTGGTGAGGGATGCCAATAGGTACCACAGTTTTCAGGATGGATATTGCACTTGCAATGACTACTGGTGAATTTTAATTTAATATGATTATGCTGAAAGAGCGAAGGCAAGGTGAATCTACAAGGGACAAGGGTAGTTCTTAAAGTATGATCCTACTTTTTATTTGGCCCACATTTTTTCGTCTCAATCAAGTCTTTTGACTTTTAATTCGTTGCAGTGCAGTATTGTCAGTTTGTATCCAAAGCAATTGACAAAACATTGACGTTTCAAGCCATGTAAATGTCCTTCTCATCTTCATTTATTTTGATGTAACACTAAATTCGCAAGTTTTGTTGTAATAGCTCTTCCCTTCAGCTTCTTCCAGAACTTGCAGAATAAATAAATCCAAATGAACAGTCCTAGTTGTTTAAATTGTTAATGATTTACTTGTAACTTAAACGTTATATCTTACTCAGGCATTTGTTTGAGTTGTTGATGCAGGCGGGCTCTGCTGTTCTTAACTTATGTTAACGCAAAAAATGTAAATTTTAAATTGAAATCATTGGAGGAGTTTAAAATATGATTAACTAATTCTAATAAAATTATCTAAATGTATGCAAATCTATAGCAGCTTGTTTACTAGGATGTATTTAGGATGGATTTCGAATGGATTTTAGGGTGGAAGGGATGAGTTGAAAAAAATCCCTTGAATACCGGAATAGATGAATTAAGAGGAGGGAAAATTGGATGGATGAGAGAGGGAAAAATCTATCGTTTTCAATCCGCCCAATTTGGGCGGATTGAACGCGTGATGCGATCGCAGACGCCGACTTGTCGTGGATGTTGCTCGCCGACTAAATGCAGAAGCGGCTCGCCGCCCTGCTGGACATCGTGGATTGCTCGCCCAACTCACCGCTTGTTTCTCGTCCTTGCCCAGCTTGCCAGCTCGCAAACATCCTCACCCAACTTGCCACTCATTTCCAATCCTCGCCTAGCTCGCGGATGACGCTCACTACCGCGTTGGATGTCGCGGATGGCTTGCCTCTCCTAGACGTCTTCGCCAACTTGCAGACGTCTTCCCCCGCTCACAGACATCTTCGCCTTCTCGCAAATGTCTTCGCCAGCTCATGAACAGACACCGCTTGCTGCCCCGCTGGACGTTGTGGATGGCTTGCCTCTTGCGAACATCTTCACCAACTCATGGACAGACGTCGCGGATGCCACTCGCTGCCCTGCTGGACATCACAGACGCCGCTCGCTGCCCCGCTAGATGTCGCCGCTCTCAGAAGCGAACGCGTGATGTTGGATTTCTCGAACACGTGATTTTCATGTGGTAGATTTCATCCTCTTATGTTTTCCCTTCCTTTCTATTTTCCCATCCGTCTTTACTATTTTCCTATCCCTCCTAGTATACACACTCTTATTACTGTGCACCTTTTAATATAGAAAAGAAGACTCTCTTCTTTAAGGCAATGTGTGGAGGCTAACGATGATTATTTATGTTAAATTATAACTTAACTAACCGTGAGCAAATGATCATTTATGTTAAATTATAGCTTAACTAACCGTGAGCAGAGATAAGACTCTTCAAATGCCCTTAAACTATAATTATCTCAATAAAATTTGATCAATCTAGTGTTAAGCTAAGATTATACTCGATTTAGTTTGGTTTGGCCCAAATTAGCCGTATTCATGTGAATAGTGCATAATTTACCAACCAGGATGAGACCTGGTTCAGCTTGGATTAACCGTGGCCGACAATTCACATCAACAATGCACAACTTACCAAATTGAACCATAGATGAAGCCTGGTTCCTCTACTTACAAATTTGTTACGATTATCCTCTGGGATATTAGTTCGATGGGTTAATAATATCGTACAAGTGTATAACTTTATTAGGAATACATAGAATCCAATTAAATAACTTTATTAGGAATTCCAAAACTTTAAAATTTTAAAAATTTAAAATATTGTACATATTTTTTAAAGCACATTATAGTGATTCAAAATACTTTATAGACGTACTACTCACCTGTTTTTCTATTAGAACTCTAACATGATTACATATAGATAACTTTATTAAAGTGTAAAAAAAATAAGGACCAAAACTAATGAATCATTTTACCATATATATCTTGTAAGTGCAAAAAGCAACATATATACATTAACACCTCGTTTAATAGGATGGCGAGAGAGAAAAAAGAGAGGAAAGAGAAGAAGGGAAAAAAAAAAGCAGAAGAGGATGATATAATCACGTGCATTTGGCAGGCGAGCTCGCTTTCGTGTTCGCGTGGACGGTGAGCGGCAAGCTCACGTTGACGATGGCGAGGGTGAGGTGGATGGCGGCAAGGGTGAGCTCACGTTTGAATTCGCATGAACGGCGAGCAACAAGGGGTGAGCTCTCGTTTCACGTTCATGTGGATGACGAGCGTCTACAGTGGATGTGAGCTTTCCACTTGATTTGGGCAGAAAGCTTTTCGATAGAAAATGCTGTTTTTTTTTGTCTCCCCTTCCATTCGTCCTTTTTAGTAACCAAGAGAAAAATCCTATTTTTTCTTTCCTTTTTCTTTTTTCTTCCTACTTTTCTTCTTACTAGACGTGTTTGAAGTATTTGTCCTATTTTTGGACGAAAGCTTAAAAGTTAAATTTATCTGGCTTACCTAAAAGAAAAAAAAAACAAATATTCCTTTAAAGAATGGACGAATAGTAGTCAACATCAAAAGTTGATGGATAGATCTACTCAGAGCCAGTTTGAGAGTGTAGGAAAGATGGGAAGATGCTGTTGGTGCAAGTTTAAAAACATTGTGCCGTAGGGTAAAAAAATAGTACTATTGCTGTAAAAATACTATAAATTGTTGTGAGAAGAAGTGTTAAAAAATATTATTATATAAAAAAATTATATAAATATTACATACATATGTCGTAGTATAAAAAGGAGACTGAGCTATTAGGAGCATTAAAAAGAATAGAGTGAGTGGGGTTCGAAAAGCCCTCCGCACAATCCCAAACGCACCCTAAATATGAGAAATTTTCGCTGCCGAGGAAACTTATGCAGCATGCTTAATTTTCCTATTAATTTTTTTTAGAAATGATCTATACAACCTAAGCTATCTAATGATATCAATATTGGGAAATTTTAGATCATGTATATTCATTAAATACCCTAAACAAAATTATATAGTAAATACAGTGAATAGTATTTTTGTCTTTTCTGTAATTTTGTTTAGGATATTTAATGAATATACATAATCTAAAATATCCCAATATTGATACCATTGGATAACTTAGGTTGTATAGATCATTTCTAAAAAAAAATTTTTTAAAAAAACTTTTTAATAGGAAAATTAAGTATGCTGCATAAGTTTGCTGACGAGGAAAATTTCTCCCCTAAATACCCCCTTAAAGTAACTTTTGACCTTGTACTAGTGAAACAATTGCATCTCAACTCTATTCTTTACAAAATTCTATTATATAAGGACCTCTAATTTATTTAATATTATGTAAGCACCATTAATTTGGCATCACTTGTAAGAAAGAAAAGTTGTTATGTATCATATTTCTTTTCGTCAACATGTCGAGGTGTAGGACTAGGCAATCAATATTGCAATGCCATCATCCTATGCTCCTACTACTTCTATCCCCACTTCCTCAATATGATGGGGATGACTATTTGATCTAGAACACTCCGTTTACTCTTTATCTTATCCTCTATATTGTTTCATGCTATGGTTTGAGAGGACATTATGAACTGTCACCAAATTTTATAAGACTTCATCAACTAGCCTAAAATTTG
Source organism: Costus lasius (assembly GCA_027563935.2). Taxonomy (NCBI): domain Eukaryota; kingdom Viridiplantae; phylum Streptophyta; class Magnoliopsida; order Zingiberales; family Costaceae; genus Costus; species Costus lasius. The sequence continues at coordinate 72,934,194 of CM050447.1, read as the reverse complement.
CTTATCCATCAGTAACTCATTCTTAAATAAAGTCTCCATTTCAAAAAAAAAAAAAAAAATCAAAAAATGTTTAGTAAATGTGTGTCCTTGACTATAACCAAATAAGCACGACTTGGATGGGTGAAGCTATACCAACTGCATCTATATTCTATAGGACCTTCTTCCACCTTGATAATTAGGGGTGTGCACAGTTTGGTTAACCAAATTGTGCATCAATTTTTTGCCTCGAATTGAACCGATCGGTTTAGGGAAATTGAAAATCGTTCCCGAACTGTTGATCCGGTTAATCGGTCAACGGTTAACCGATTTTTCGGTACGGTTAACCGTTGGTTAACGGTTAACCGTATTCTTTATATATAAAAAAATATTTAAAATTATAAAATAATTTAAGATAAATAAATATAAACATTCTTGATTAATCGTTGGTTTACGACGGTTAACTGTTGGTTTTCGACGATTAACCGTTGGTATCGACGATTAACCGCTTTAATTTTTGTATAAAATTTTTATTTATATATATAAATAAATATTATATAAACGGTTCGATTCTGTTAACCGCGATTCGGCCAAGTTCCGAATTGTAACCGAACCGTGAACCGTTATACCTAAAAAAACTGACCGATCAAAAAACTGTCGATTCGGTTAACCGCCAAATCGGTTCGGTTCGATCGGTTAATCGCAATTCAACAATTCGACAATTTTTTTTACACACCCCTATTGATAATGGCAAGACATGTGGTGGGGTTCGTTCTTCTTGCCACCGAGGTGTCTTCGTGTAGGAGTCATCCAATTGTCTACACTAATACAAGAGGCACCATATATTGCAATAAAAGGAGGTGACCATATTAGTGTAATGCTTATGAACTTGGTGATACTACTTGATCAGTAGTCAAGTCATGATCAAAACTGACAATATAGCTATCAACTACTTTCAAACTCAGAGAAGTCAATACCAACATAAGATATATAGTCAGATATCCTCGTAGGATTTGATTTTAATATAAAGTACAAACCTAAAACCTCGTTGTCGATTTCTTAAATTGCTAGACAGACCCGGCTCTTCTGAATCATAATCTTATAAATTGGCTGCCCCAAATTTGACCCCGCCCGCAGGATACTGCGATGTCAACGCCTTCGTACACATCAATTGTTTGATGAACAGTTGGTAGAATTTACGTTTTGGGAGTTCAAACAGGCCTGCGCATTATTAGTACGATGATACTAATTCCAAGTTGGAAAAACATACAGCAGATGAGTTACATAAACGATGTCACGCATTAGAAAGGTAGTCGTTTAGCTGTTTCTAGTACATCTTCTCATACGCCTCTCGTTGTCCGGCACAGAACTCGAACAAGCTTCCGTCGAAGCATCTCCGCACGGCTTCCCTGGACAGGAATCCCTCCTCGTCTCTTGCTAGCAGATACAGTAGCAACCATTTTACTTTCGTCGCAATCCTGTAAAACATCCATCTTCTCAATAGATCTGCGGCTCGTTCATCTCCTTAATCAAACATGATCATTATTGATTGGTAGATAAATTGCTCACCATCCAAAGAAGTCGTAGGCTTGCCTTTGGCCCTCTGTCATTCGCCATATTTCTGCAAAATTAAGTCTATTGGGCTCTGTTCTCGCGTACTTGCTGAACATGTTCTCAAAATTTACGGGGACAAATCTGAAATCAAATATGTACAATAATAAGCACCCCAGCATGACGTAGATTACAATTATAATGAACTCAGCTACCTTCCTTCCGAATCATAACTCCCTGAATCACTACCATGCTTGCATCTGTGGATGTTGTGAATGTAAATTGGAAAGAAAGGTGAAGGTATCCAACCCTGTACATCGCTTGCAAAACAACACATCAAATGGTGTTCATTTATTTTTTTAATTGGGCTATTTGTCTAAGTAACTACTCACCGGCAGAGATGCGTAACTCAAAGTTCCGTTGATTATTATTGCCATTAGCAAAGACAAAATGGGATTGAAACCAATAGCTCGCGAGCCTGTGCATGCATGTCAGAAAAACTTAGTCGTCAAAATAGTTTTTTTTTTCTTGTTTGTTTATCGATTATGTTGTAAATCTTCCACTTTGTTTACTTCTCAACGCACAAATTGGCATCATCTACCTAATGATGCATCATGCTTTATGTACGTACCAGCGTATGTTTCCCAAGGATAGACAATGCCATTATCATCCAAGTCAAAGAAGGCGACGTGTTGCTGAAGAGTGCTTAGATGATGGTGCTTGTGATCTCTTGTGCCTTCAGGATGATACACATCTGGAGCAGCTAATGCTCTTGCCAAATCTGTACTGATTCAACTTCCAATTAATCAACTATCAATTGCAAAAGGCATATATTGGTGAATAGCTTGTTAGTTATCTTCGTGTTATTAGTTTTTGAGTGATTAGCTCGAGGAAGAGGGCATGATCCAAATGCATACTTTCAAGCTCCATTCACATGCACAAAATTTTGAGTAATCTGGTATGATGAAAAATGATAGCATGGATCAACTACTCACACGGTTTAGGAAGGTGCTGCTCCAGATCAGTTCTGACTCTTCTCTCCAGCGTCGCAGGCGCCTGTGCCGCCACCGTCGACATCGCATCCCTCGACTCGGTCATCTTCCCCTTATCTCCTATCTTATTATTGCAGGAACGCAAGCACCGACTATCCGCTGCTACCTGTATCAGACGTTACTGTGTTGATAAATCTGTAAGTAAATATATATATAGTCAAAGGAAGAGCGTCGAGGAGAAAGCAGGCATGCGCGCGAACACGCGGCGCCCGCCGGCCGCAGACGTGTGCATGGCCACGACGGCCAAGCGGTGCCGCACCTTCGCGACAACTGCGCCGTCGCGAACGCCAGCTGTCTGGTTCTTCACTCTCTCTAATTTGTGCCATCTGAATTCCCCAAGAGTTAGCGTTTAAATTTTCGTTCATACATATAGAATTAGTTGATATATAATTTTTTTTATTAATATATAAATTTTTTTTATTAATATATATAATTTAAATTTTCATTGATACATATTGTTAAACGGTTAATTCTTACCCAAATTGTATATGGGAAAGTTTGAGTCTAAATTGATTTTGACTCTTACATAGCCAGATAAGAGAAAGTCATATTAAAATAATTACAAGTTTGTAAAAAAAAAAGTTTGCACAAAAGAGAGATATCCTTAGTCTGCTTCTTTTCTTCAAAACTTTGGAAAAAGATCAAAATAAACATTACACCACATCCAATAAGAAAAAAATAACTAAAAAGCAAACTATCATCCATTATTTCATTGGAACCACTTTATTACAAATTAACAACGTAATCATCCAACTGGAGGGACCTAATTAGACACAATTACGACCGACTAGCTAAGATTGATCAAAAGCCGTCTGATGATTACAAGTATACTAATTTGTTAAAAAATAATTTTGACAAGATCTGCCAACAATCAAGGATTCTCAGCTGCCCTTATTTCGATGAACCCGATGTGAGTGCTCTAGATTCAATCTCCCTAGTATCGATGGCAGAAACTAGTAGCCGGAGACCTCTAATTTTGTTTTGCTCTATTTGTTCTTCTTCTCCATCTTTGGCCTTATCTTTGGCCTTTCCCCATATGAGCGAATAGAGGCATTGCTGCACCGATGACACTGCAATATTTCTAGGAAAATTTGAAGAAGGGTTGAAAGCATGATGAACCATTTGTTCTTACACAATATATATACAGAGTCCAGTCAAAATTGATTTTGACTCTTGACACATTAAAGCCAAATGAGAAAATCTTGTGTACGCCAAATTTCGAAGGAAAAAAAAAAATCAAAACAACTAGTCAAGGAAGGATAACACTAATAAATTGCAGCAAATAAGGTAGGCATGTACAGCAGCAACAAAAAAAAGAAGCGCAAAACAAAAGGAGGAAAAATCACTATTAATAAGGAAAGGAATGAAGGCGTTGGCAACGATTAAAATTTTTGAATAAAATGAGCGCCATGCAAAGGGAAGGAAACAAATTCTTTGGAAGGTGCTTGGAAGCTTATATTAGGAGACGCTAGGCGACTAGAAAGAGGACACAGAGAATGCAACACCGGTAGGCTTGCAAAAAGAAAACATGATCTGCAACAAGGCTACTCGATTAAAAGGTAAAAAGGGAGTATTTTCTTTATTGTTTTAGGAACCATGATGCCTAACTGCATCATGTGAAACCCCCTAGAGTGATGCGAGAGAATAAAAGAGAGGAGGGCGTGCGAATAAAAGAAAGAAGCGAGGAAGAACTAGAGAGCGATGATGATACAACAATAGAGGGGCTTCGTCTAGCAGGCTAGGAAAAAAAAAAGAGCGGAGAGAAAAGGGAGGCCTGGAGATAAAGAAAGTAGAGGGCAGCGAAGGCTAGAGAGCTCTCGGTTGAAGAGGGTCATGACAAAGGAGAGAAGAAAAAAGAATTTGAAGAGGCATTCTTGGAAACAAAGAGAAAAGAGGAAGACCTCTTCATGGGAAAGAAACAAGGGCTGGAGGGCTGGGAGGTCGGCAAAGCTCCAGGAAGGATGAGCCCTTGGCAATAAAAAAAAAAGAGAAGGTTGGGAGGAAAGTCTCGGCAAGAAAAAAAAAGAGGAGTCTCGATGAAGGGAGAGGGAAGGAATCAGCAAGTCCATTAGATAAAAAAAGGGACGATAAGCTGTAGAGCACTCTGCAAAAAGGTTGTTTGACTGAAGAAAATAAAGCCAGATTGTATATGGGGAAGTCGAGTCTAATATGTAATTTAAATTTTTTTTATTAATATATAGAAATTTTTTATTAATATATATAATTTAAATTTTTATTGATACATATTGTTGAACGGTTAATTCTGACCCAAATTGTATATGGGGAAGTCGAGTCTAAATTGATTTTGACTCTTACATACACTTTAAAGCCACATAAGAGAGAAAGTCATATTAAAATAATTACAAGTTTGCAAAAAAAAAAAGTTTGCACAAAAGAGAGATATCCTTAGTCTGCTTCTTTTCTTCAAAACTTTGGAAAAAGATTAAAATAAACATTACACCACATCCAATAAGAAAAAAATAACTAAAAAGCAAACTATCATCCATTATTTCATTGGAACCACTTTATTACAAATTAACAACGTAATCATCCAACTGGAGGGACCTAATTAGACACAATTACGACCGATTAGCTAAGATTGATCAAAAGCCGTCTGATGATTACAAGTATACTAATTTGTTAAAAAATAATTTTGACAAGATCTGCCAACAATCAAGGATTCTCAGCTGCCCTTATTTCGATGAACCCGGTGTGAGTGCTCTGGATTCAATCTCCCTAGTATCGATGGCAGAAACTAGTAGCCGGAGACCTCCAATTGTGTTTTGCTCTATCTGTTCTTCTTCTCCATCTTTGGCCTTTCCCCATATGAGCGAATAGAGGCATTGCTGCACCAATGACACTGCAATATTTCTAGGAAAATTTGAAGAAGGGGTTGAAAGCATGATGAACCATTTGTTCTTACACAATATATATACAGAGTCGAGTCAAAATTGATTTTGATTCTTGACACATTAAAGCCAAATGAGAAAATCTTGTGTACACCAAATTTCGAAGGAAAACAAAAAAAAATAATAAAACAATTGGTCAAGGAAGGATAAGACTGATAAATTGCAGCAAATAAGGTAGGCATTTACAGCAGCAACAAAAAAATGAAGCGCAAAACAAAAGGAGGAAAAATCACTATTAATAAGGAAAGGAATGAAGGCATTGGCAGCGATTAAAATTTTTGAATAAAATGAGCACCATGCAAAGGGAAGGAAACAAATTCTTTGGAAGGTGCCTGGAAGCTTATATTAGGAGATGCTAGGCGACTAGAAAGAGGACACAGAGAATGCAACACCGATAGGTTTGCAAAAAGAAAACATGATCTGCGACAAGGCTACTCGATTAAAAGGTAAAAAGGGAGTATTTTCTTTATTGTTTTAGGAACCATGATGCCTAACTGCATCATGTGAAACCCCCCAGAGTGATGCGAGATAATAAAAGAGGAGTGAATAAAAGAGAGGAGAGCATGAGAATACAAGAAAGAAGCGAGGAAGAACTAGAGAGCGATGATGATACAACAATAGTGGGGTTTCATCTAGCAGGCTAGAAAAAAAAAGAGCAGAGAGAAAAGGGAGGCCTAGAGATAAAGAAAGTAGAGGGCAGCGAAGGCTAGAGAGCTCTCGGTTGAAGAGGGTCACGACAAAGGAGAGAAGAAAAAAGAATTTGAAGAGGCATTCTTGGCAATAAAGAGAAAAGAGGAAGACCTCTGCGTGGGAAAGAAACAAGGGCTGGAGGGCTGGGAGGTCGGCAAAGCTCCAGGAAGGATGAGCCCTTGGCAATAAAAAAAAGACAAGGTTGGGAGGAAAGTCTCGGCAAGAAGAAAAAAAAAAGAGGAGTCTCGATGAAGGGAGAGGGAAGGAATCGGCAGGTCCATTAGATAAAAAAAGGGACGATAAGCTGTAGAGCACTCTGCAAAAAGGTTGTTTGATTGAAGAAAATAAAGATCTCCTAGTTTCGTGGAACAAAAGAAAATAAGTAGAAGAATGCGCCTGGAAGAAGACTAAAGGAGATGCGTAGATGCAAAGAAATCATACGAAGAGATGAAACAAAAAAGGAGGAATGAGAGCAAATACAAGAGAAAGTCGCTACCTGATATTGGGCCTGTTTGGCCCCACTACCATCCAACTTTAGCACAGAAGTTGAGGTAATAATCAGTTGGAAAGTTAGAAAAGCTAGAAATTAGAGCTTCTCCAACTTTAGCTTTTATGGTCCTCGACTTCTGTGCTCACCATTATTGTAGTGGGGCCAAACAGGCCAGAATCTGCACAGCATTGTTCTGCCACCGCTATATTTCACTTCTGCTTGTACCACCGTAAGAAGAAGGGAGTTTTGACACGTCCTGCAAGTGCACGGTTATGTCGAAGTAATATAAAAGATTGTCGAACCCACAGGGAATAAGGTTGAGTACCAGAAAGTTTAACTTTCAATAGCTAAGCGATTCAAATATGGGTTTTTGCAATCGAAAAGCGAAAACAAGAAATCAAATGCAACGACGAGGAGGTTATCTATATGAGAGAGATCAGTACTTCTGTATCCACCACACTGATGAATCTATCATGCGATGAAAGTGATCTACGACAAGGGTTCATAATTTTGCACAAGAAATTTTCCCTAAGTTACAGGATGCCCCCTCTCGGTGGTACACCCTAGTGCTTATCCGGTACGATCTCCTACTCTCGCGGTGGATCTTTCCAGATAAACCCAATGAGTTCTATGGAAAATTATATTACCCTCAAGTGAAAACCAAGCACTCTCGTGTCATGGATTCACAAGTTTTACCTAGGGGTTCCACCGTCATGACCCTCCTCTTGGTATGGATCGCGTTGACTAAAACATGATATTACGCAGCCAAAGCAACATCACAGAATAAACGTAGCAAGGTAAAATATACTCATATGAACATCTAAATAACAGAATTAAATTAAAATAGCATAAAAGAAGTCGTCAGCGGGCTTCAACCAAGTCCCAAAAAAGGGATTTACGCTACAATCGACATGAAAGCTCGCAAGAATCTCTCTAAAATGTTAGGAAAATTGCTACAAAACATTTTTGAGAGGGAGGAGAGGATAAACAGAACAAGATCCCCAAAAATCGTGAAGAGCTAATGCTCCAATCTCTCGAAATCGCCCCGAAAATGTTTTGTCGCCTGTTCCATCTGCCCTAGCCGCTTTGTCCGCCAATTTCTTGATGATTTGGAAATATTAGAAGGGGCTTTTATATTCTTTGGATTCGTCTCTTTGTTAGTTATTAAAAACATATTTTTTTTGCCTTTTTTGGACTTCTCTAGGGCTCGGAATCGAAAGAAAACCGAGTGAAGATTGGGCTACCCAGTTACGATCACGGGTGAACCCCGCCGGGTTCACTAGATGGTGAAGTCTACTGTGCAGTTTCTGTCGAGTAAGAATCATTGGTCAACCTCGCCAGGTTCACCAGCCAGTGAAATGTACTGTAGATTTATGCGCAGATTTCCTCAGAGAGAAGTGTTATGTGGACTTTTGTCATCAGCGAAAGCACCGGTGAACCTTGCCGGGTTCACCTGGCCGTATTTTTCAAAATAGCTCTGATTGAGCCTAAATTTGACGTGCAGCTTCGTCTTCATGTAAGGAACCACCCCATTATTTTAGAATCTTCAAAAGACTTCAAAATTGGATGGTTTTACCTGAAATTCCACAAAAATGAGAAAAAAAAAGATTCCGAAGCGATCAAGCTAAAAAGTCTAAATGGATTATTAAAACACTAAAATAGGCCTAAATTTGAGATGAAATAGTAATAGAATTTACTGATAAAAATGCAAGACATCAAATACTCTCAGACTTAAATCTTTGCATGTCCTCAAGCAATAAAATAAGGTAAATTGCATGATAGGTATGAAAGTAATCATTCTGGTTAAAGACATACATCCAAAAGTAGAAAAACAATTACTAGTAATCCAAAACCTAGTTAGAAGAAATCAAGTGATTGGGTGTTTCGAATATTCGCCAATTTGATCCCACAATTTCTAGAAGTCAAGGAACTCAGCCAGTAGTAAATAGAGAATTCAATCAAGCATATACATTACTCATGCTATTCCAATTCATCAAAATCAACTCGTTGGGATCAACTCAAATGTATTACTTAGGATGCAAAATTCCAATTATGATATTAGACTTCAACTCATGTCCTTAGGTACCACTGCCAATTTTTCGTAGTGCCAAGTAGAGGAGTCTCTCTTAGATTTCAACTCATGTTCTTAGGTACCACTGCCAATTTTTCGCAGTGCCAAGTAGAGGAATCTAAGAGTTTTTTTTAACAGAATTACATATCAATGTTGATAAGGCTTTTCATCTCTTCGCAAATATAGTGTCCTCCCAACAAGAGAAAAGGACTCAAAGAATGAATAAGTAGATGTGCATCTTATCATAGAATTGCATGTAAACTACAAGCATAAGTAAATTGAACAGTCATATAAATATTTGACCTACTAATGAACGGTCTAAAGCAATCCAAATCAGAAGATTTCAAAATCTTAGAGCATATGGATATGATCATAGAATGTTTTCTAATCAGATGTTGCATCCAACGAATTATGATTACTTCAAACCAAACATGAATTCAAACTCAATGATCAGACCTTGCTATCATAGGATCAAAAGTATTGTACTAGAGCATGGTGGATACATGACTAAACTCTAAACCACAATATGATGATATACCACAATGACCATATGCGTAACTCATTCATATATCAACACAATAGCAAAAGGATCATAACAGAATATCTAGATGATGCGTAAAAATAGGTCCCAATATGTCATACACAACAATCAAGGGGCCTAGAAGATGGGACTAGGCGCTCGAATTATGGCATATAAGTACAATGCCAAATGAATATCCAGTCAATAAAAGTAATGTACCAACCATACCAGCAAGAAGTGAATTAGATAATGGACAAAGCTAGAAAATCAGAAAAGAGACAGTTCACCCACTCTTAATGTCGCATAGTCCTCTATGCGAAGCCATGGATGTGAGAGGAGTCGGTGGGATGTGGGGCACCGGGGAAGCTACTTCTTCTTTCGCGATTTAGAGCCAGAAGCCCTAGAGCTCTTGCCCTTACCACGAAAGATATAGTCTGGCTCGTCCTCCTCATCTGAAGAGATGGCCACGCGTGCCATATTCTCTTCAGAGAGAAAAGCGAGCCGCTCATCCATAGCATATAGCTTCTCCCAAATGGAGCCCATCATCTTATGCTGTCTCTGCATGTCAGCCTCCATAGACTCCCAACGAGAGGACTGCTCCTGACGCATGTAAGTGAGAGTAGTGTCCATCTGATCGAGTGCCTCCCCCTGGCGAAATAGCTCCCCTCCCTGGCGGAGCTGCTCCTCATGCATCTCCTGAAGAAGGGCCATCATAGAGCCGGTAGTGGAGGAGCCGCCAAAATGGAAGGCATCTGGGGCTAGAGGTGCAGTGTCCAAAAGATCTGGTTGGGGGTTGGCGACAGGCTGTATGTGCCAGTTGACTCTCAGGCGTCCTGTAGTGTGCTTGGGGTTCGGCAATGGGAGGGAGAACTAGCTTTTCATGAACGTCAGGCAATAGGAGTCGCCCTGGCGTATAATAAGCTTCATAGAAATGCATGACTTGATCTCGAGCTGGTTGTTTCCACTCGCTTCCATAGTACCGTAGGAGATAACCCCTAGGGAAACAACCAGTGGTGTAATCAATCCCCCCATGATGATCGCCCCTTTGCGGGAGTGGGCGACGCGACTAAATAATTTTCCCAAGTAATATCCGGAGTCGACCCACGAGGAAGAAATGATGAGACTACACAGGACTGAAAGTGTTTATTTGACATAAGCCTCTTTAGGAAAAGCAAGAGAAAAACAAAAGACATTGTAGTAATACAACAACAAAAGAAGTATAAGAAAGCACCCTTAAAGAAACCTAAGGAAATGAAATGTTTCTTTTGTAAAGACTCTTCTCATGTGAAGAAAGAGTATACCAAATACCATGCCTGGTATATAAAGAAAGGTACATCTTTTGTTATTATTAATATTGAAGTTAATTTGATTTCAGTATCTAGATATAATTTATGGCTGGATTCTAGTGCTATAACTCATATAAGTTATCTATATAGGGTTGTCTGAATTATTAAAGGCCTAATGATGAAGAGAAGTTCATCTATATGGGAGCTACAAATCTAGTGAAAGTTTTAGGCATAACGACTTTTGAATTGTTATTACATACTAATTTCTTTTTAGTATTAAATAATACATTAATTGTATCATCTATTTGATGTCTTGTATTTCATAGTATTTTATAATATGATTTTATCTTAAATCAAGGAAAATTCTATTGTTATTGTGCCCCCATTTAAACTTATCAACTTGTTTTGTTCGGAATCTTTACTTTTTCTTATCTTGAAAAATTGATAAACGAGAAAACATTGCCAGCTGATTGTCGTTTGCAGAAGCCATCGACTTCGCTAACATCAAACGACGAAGTCTCGTAGGCAGATGCAGATGCACATGAATGCCAGACACCTAACATCTTCACCAATACCGGACGACGAAGACTCATCGGTGAGAAAGAAAAGTCAACGAATAAGAAGACGTCATTGGATGATGAAGCTCGCGTCGCCAGATGCCGCTCGGCTTCATTGCAGACCATGAACGCCGCACACGAACGCTGGCCTCATCACCGACTGAAAAAAAGGTAGAAGCCCTTTTGGATGATAGGCGTTGACAAGGGTGATGGGCGGTGGCAAAGGCCTCATCAAAGACGATGATGATGATGACAAAGACGAGCATGGCCATGCAAGCAACTAGATCTCGCATCCTTCCACACACTGCCCCTTGTCGCACGACTTCACATGGGATGGTGAAAATATGGCAAAAACTCCTCGATTGTAGATGCTCACGTCACCGTTCAACAACCAGATGCCGGACGTGGCAGACGCTCGCAAAAGCTATACGCGGATGCTTGGAGATGCCTGTGATGGTCAGCCATGACCGCCGACAGTAATTAAAAAGCCCTTGCGGGAATAGTCGATAACGAACAATCATGCGACAAAATGAATCACAAAATCAAATGAAAATAAAACTTTCATACGAGAAAATCAAACACATAAAATTTTTTGATTTTGCTTAATCACAATGCTTGAATCACAGCCAAAAAAATTTTCCAAAAAAAAATAAGGCAAGACTAACCTCCCTCTTATACCAATTATTAGATCATATCATAAATCTTGCATTAAAATTGTATGGAAAAACTACTATATGAAGACATACCAAATTCCATTAGCCACTGTGGATTTGACCGAAGTGGTCTTCTAATTGACTATGTCATTGTTCACAAGAGGTGGGGCGGCTAATGGGAACCAAATGGATACCTCTTGACAACTTGTACTTCTCAATCAGGGACCACACCTATATATATAGGAAAAACATAATGGACATAATTACTTATTAGCCCATCATAGATAAGACAATTATGCCCTCAGGGATTCTACACATAATTAAAAGCCCCTCCATACTTTAATTAATTAGATGACAACAAATATATTAGAGGTTAATTATACACAATTAATTACCACAACACGTGTACATCTACATGCTCAAATGCATTTTACTATGCATCTAAATGGTGCATAGTCCATAGATCCTAACAATTACCTTCGAGGTAGACTCTAACGGCGTGTTTACTCAGAGGGACGGATGGGGGCAAAGGATGGATAATGTTAAAATCTGTCGTTTACCTAGGCGGATGGATGAAAATGAAGGGATTTTGGGGCGGACGGACGAGGGAAAAATCCCTCGTTTCACGCCCCTCCAATTTGGACGGCTTTTCACTCAAACACGTCGCTCCCGACTCCCGACTCCTGTATACGAGTTGCTAGTGGCCCTTGCTCGCCGCCGTTGCAGAACCTCCATCTCGTCCATGGCGTCCATGTCTCCAGAACCTCCATCTCGTCCATGGCCGCCGCACTCACCGACCGCCACCTCCACCAGTTGATGGCCGCCAGCCACGACTACGAGCTCTCCTCTCCGCGGCGTCATCGTCCTCCGTCTCGGTTCAGAATTGCTAAAGTTATTACTCGGATCGGTCTAGGCTTGGATTTGATTGCTTCTGTAGTTGCTTGACGCAACGGTCATCATCGAAGACTCTGCGGCGGCGGCTGTGGCGACCTTATTGGAGGCGCCAACGCTATCCAGGCCGGAAGACTGCAGCACGCAACCCATAAAATGTGATTTTGGCGACGGCATGGCACTTTCGTGAGGACGAGAAGCGGATGCTGCGAAAGCACTACCATCATTGCTCGAACCAAATCTCAAGCACCTGTCTTCCTCGAGCTTCTCAGAGACTGCGGTGTTGATTTCGGGGAAGAACTCAGAGCCGAAATCCTTTTCAAAGGGGTCGTCGAGAGGATACTGGAACCACGAGGCGACTTCGGCTTCTTGGATCGAGTTGCCGAGGGATTGCTCGTATTTCTGGGCTTGGTCAGCTTTGTTTGACTGCTTGACTTCGCCGTCACCGGTGCTGTCAGAGCTTCTACGGTGAGTCTTAAAATTGTTAGGTTCACCTTCACCTTGGTCGCATCCAGAAATCATGCTTCCAATTGGTCACATATTCAACAGGAATTTATTGTTTACTGCTAACTTGAGCTCATTTGATTCATTTTGCTGAAAATTATTTGGACTCTTTGCATTCGACTGTAAATCTATCTTAAAATCCATCCCTCTCAGTAAACGCAAGGAAGGATTTTATTTCACAAAAACCCATCCATCCAAATATCCCTTCCATCTAAAAATTCATCCCTCTAAAAATCCATCCCTCTTAGTATACACAGCCTAAGCTAATTATAAACAAAATTATAATTAAAAAATGAATTCGTTCGTTTTTTGACCTATGTAATTTTCCTTTATGAATCGGGACTCGAGAAAGATTTTCAAGTTGAAAGAGCATTATTAGCAGTATTATTATTTTTATAAACAAGCATTGTCTAGCTAAGCACAACTTGATCGTAATCTTATTGTTAAATTTTACTAAATATCTTATCTATAAAATTGTATGAAAAAAAAAACAAAAGCATTATTAGTATTATTATTATTTTTATAAATAAGCATCCTCTAGCTCAAGCACAACTTGATTATAATCCTATTGTTAGATCTTATTAAGGGTATGTTTAACCCTGTTATTAATTATTTTATAATTGTGCTAAACTGTGTTGTACAGTACTATGATGTGATGTGCTGTAAAAATTATAAGATGTTTGGTAAATAACTATTTAACTAAGTCAAAATTTAAAATAATAAATAAATAAATTATTTAAAATAACTATATTTTTTATTTATTATTAAAATTTTAAATTATTTCAAATAATAATATTTAAAATTTTAACTAAAATCATTCCAATTACGTTTTTTGGAAAAACAAAAGCAACAAAAGGATCAAATTATAGCGTTGCCAACTTTTGCTTTTTTTACTATTTTTTTTTACTTTTACTTTTTATTAACAAACACCTTTTTAATAGTTTTCTACCTAAAAGCTGCTTAAAAGTAGTTTAAAGGCGAGGCTAAATAGTCCCTAAATATTTTGTCTATAAAAATTGCATTACAATAATAGAATAGCATACTAGAGTCCATGAGTCACAATAGATATGACATTCATAGAGTGATCTTCAAGATGATCATGCTATTGTTCTTAAAAGAGAAAGGGTGGTTGATGAGAACTAACTGAAGTCTCCTTTTGCAAAGTGCACCTCAACTAGGAACTATACCTATATTTATAGTCAAAACCTAATAGACATAATGATATATTAGCCCATCATAAATCTAATAATTATGCTCCCAATAATTCTACACATTTTAAGCTCCTTTATACTTTATTTAATTTTCATTTCTAGGGATTTCTATGGTATAGTCATAAAGTGACCTGTGCTATGAAATCTTTTGATTATGATTTATTAACTGTAGACAACTTGTCGACTAAAAGGATGACTATTGTTTGGCAAAAGAATTATATGCATATGTGGTAATGAGTGTGTGATGATTATTAGATATCCATTATGAGTACTTAGTCCGCCCAAAAAAAGCTAAGTACTTAACAAGATCTTATTATTAATATTCAATTATTACATAAGATAATCAAATGGTGGATGTGAATTAGTTCTCTATCTAAAGACTAGTTTTGGTGTCACTCTGGTTATTTGAGATAAGGTTGTGTTATTGATATAGGCTGCGTTTGACCCAACTTCTGTTTCTAGATTTTGCTGGTTGAAACTATGCTGACTAAAGAAGTTTAGAGGGTATTTGGAAGCATAGCTTATGGTTAGGTTATTCTATTTGTGTTGTGTTTTGCTGTTAAGCATAAATATTCTTGCCCTAAGTGATCAGGCTCAATAAATAAAATAAGCCTAATGCTTCAAAAGAAAAAGACTCCTGCATTCTTAATAAACTCGACTTGATCAATTAGGTGAATAATCTCTTGATTTGAAAGGCATCCATTCTGCACTCATGAGCATTGAGGGGAAAATTTTTCAAGGAACTTGAGGAGTTTCTAAGCCTCAAATAAAATGAAGCTCACAATTCATCTTTTCTCAAATGAAATCTAATCTTCATCCTCTTCTTCAACCTTCTGGCCAAAACCCCTCAGCACAGCCCTTGCTTTCACCTTTTATTTCTTTCCTCTATTCTTCTTGTTCTTCTTTTTCTTCTCTGCCTCTTCCTTCTGAAACTTCTCTGTCTCCCTCTTCTACAGAAAATCTTGCACCACCAGGTAGATCACCTGCCCTAATTGCAAAGTCAATGCCAAAAATCACATCTTTCCTTCATTATTTCAAACAAAATCACACCTGTCCGTAGCAATTGGCAAGAACATTAAGCAGTATGCCATTTGATAAAATTAACTGCAGGAAGAGGTAAAAAAAGGAGAATTGCCTACTGGGCTTTGTCTATGACGACCTCCAAAGTCAGCGGCGGAGCTTCCTCGATGGTGGCGGAAGCTTGCCAAAGTCGAGAACTCGAGAATGGATCTTCACCAGATTTTGTCTGTGAGGAGCGAGGAGGAGAAGTGCTCCACAGAAGGCCTCTAATAAAGTGGAGCTTAGAGGGAGAATGGGCGGCGATTTTGGGCAGTGAGGAGAAGGGACAAAAAGCTACAAGATTTGTTGAAAAAGACGCCAGTTGCGAGGGTCAAAAGCTGTGAGAGAAGGCCGAAAATGAGGAATCTTCTTCAACGCCATCTACGAGAGTCGGTGGACTAGCGTCCTTCAATGACGGCGACTGCAAGAGGTTGATGGCAGCTCTGTTGGGAAACCCTGGGCAATTCTAAAATTTAATTGACAGTGGAAGCATTGCTCGGAAACAGTTTTCCACACTATGCAGAATCATCCTTATGAGTGATCCACCGGATGTGTCAGAATAGTATACCTTTATTCACAATTCCTAGGGGCTGCCGATGACGAAGTTGAGGATGAAGGGAATACCCTCTACAATCGTGCACACACGGGCAACTCAAGACCTCTTCCATTCTCGCCTAGTGCTTGCCTTCGGGAGGAAGATCCATGTCCACGTATGCTGCCCCCTTTGCTTTCACCATCTCCAAGATGTGCCAAAGGGGTGATGGGAGGATATTGACCACAAGGAGAGGGAAGCTCTACCAATTGTGTCAATCTCATCTCCTAGCCACTTCCTTATGGCTTGTGTCACCACCAAGGTGCGCCCATGAAGAAGATCTGCCCATGAATAAGATCACCTTCTCATGGATGGTATGCACTAATCCAAGAAGATGTGCCAAGATGAAGAATTGAGATCCCATCAATTTCCTCTTCTTCTCCTTCCTTAACAACATTATAATATTTAATAATTATTAATTAAACAATTAATTACTTTCATAGTATTTAATGATATTTAATTAATTTCATATTATTTATTAATATTAAATCATTATTACAATATTTCATAATAATTAAATACATATTTAATTAATTATTATTAAATTTTCATAGTAGGAGAGAATATTTAATTAATTTTACATTATTTATTATTATTCAATTATAATTTTAAAATGTATTTGATGATATTTATATAATAAGAGTATAAAAAGATGGGGTGTATATATCAATCTTTCTAATTTTTTTCCCCAAGATAAATACTATTTTAATATTTAATGAATCATTCTATATATTTAACCTTTTCAAATTCACCGTATAAAAATAAGATTTTTTTTTTTTGATTTAATGGGTTCTGGCTTCCAATGAACGCAAGCACTCATTGTTAATTACTCCTAAAATCAGAGCACCTTTGATTGAGAGATCTATGTTATGAAATAAAATAAAATGGCTGAACAGAATGATTCATTAATGTTGAACCATAAATTTTCACCTACAATAATAAAGTCAAAATTAATTTTGACCTTGGAGTAAAAATTGGAAACTTAAAATTTGAATGGCGTATGAACTCTTGGCAAAGAAGAAATGCAACAATAAAAAAAAATTGACATGTAACCACTAATTACGAAAGCAAAAGAAGTAATAGCAAGGATGCAAATTAAGGAGTCTAGCTGAAGGTCCAAATTTGGACTCCAATTACGCATGATAAAAAGGAAGAGAAAATCAATTAAAGTAAATCAATGGCAATGGAAGATATGAGAGAGGAAATAAAAGGAATGCAATAATAAAAAAAATTAACAGCAGCCAAGACTGGAAATCAACAAAGAAGAGAGGAAATTCGGCTAAAAAAAAGGAAAGCTATAAAAATCATGTTAATTGATCTCATCCAGTTCTTTATAAAGAGAGACTAGCGCAAACATAAAAAGGACGGAGATGTTAGCATCAAAGAAAGTGAGAATTCTTTCTCGCGAAAGGAATCCAAATGACCAAAGGAGAGGAGGGAGGAGCACTTGACTAAAGAGAAAGGAGAGAGCTCTCCAAGCTCTCGGCAACACAAAGAAAGGTGGAATAGAGGCAGCAGAAGAAGAAATTGAGGGAGAGCAAGAGAGAAGCATCTCTCGGCAACAAAAAAAGGAAGGCTTTCCAAGCTCTCGGGGGAGACGAAAAAAAAAAGAAAAGAGCCTGGCAAAAAGAAAAGAGAGAAGGAGGGCCCTCGGTGGTCTTTGCGGCAACAATAAAGAAGAGGCTTTGGTTGTGTGGCTCACGGCAAGAGAGGGAGAAGTAAAGAGGGATAAAAGCTTGATAAAAAAAGGGAGAGTTTTTATTTCTTGGTTTAATATCCTAGACTATTTCTGGGATCTTTATATCCCTATTTTATTCATAGGATTTCATATCCTAGACTATTTCTCGGATCTTTATATCCCCTATATTATTCCTAGGATTTCATATCCTAGACTATTTCTGGGATCTTTATATCCCTATTTTATTCCTAGGATTTTATATCCTAGACTATTTCTGGGATCTTTATATCCCCTATTTTATTCCTAGTATTTCATATCCTAGACTATTTCTAGGATTTTTATATCCCTATTTTATTCCTAGGATTTTATATCCTAGACTATTTATGGGATCTTTATATCCTCTATATTATTCCTAGGATTTCATATCCTAGACTATTTCTGGGATCTTTATATCCCTATTTTATTCCTAGGATTTTATATCCTGGACTATTCCTGGGATCTTCATATCTCTTATTTTATTCCTAGGATTTTATATCCTAAACTATTTCTGGGATCTTCATATCCCTTTAAAATTTTGGGATTTTATATTCCCTTATCACATTGTCATTGTTCTGATTTTAAGGACCGTGGAAAATTGCACGTGTTGTTTCTTTTTATCTAGATGAGAAGAAAAATTTATCATCGTCTCTCAAAGCCCTAATGACAAACGCTAGTGGACGAAACAATATCGTCTAACGATGAACGCAGCAACCTGAAAGTTTTCATTGTCCACGAGCACCATAATGCAAGAACTCGAGATCCAACCGTTGGATCTTGCTAAAATTACGCCTGCATGCTCTCCTCATGTCGGCGAATCTACAGGCGAGAGGATCCGTTCATCTAACCTTAGGATCGCCAGAATCGAATGAATCTATGCCGGAAACCCTGTTTCCGCCGACGAAACTTCGAACTCTCGATTCGCTGCCAATTCGTCACCGGACGGCACCAAACTCCGGCTACAAGTTCCCTTCGACGTAGAGAGGCTACACCTAGAGCCGATCGGCCGGAGGAGTGGTGAGCGAGTGGCGGCGACGAACCCTAACATTTGAACGCCGCCGCCGTTGTTGAGAGAGACGTGAAAAAGACAGACGGCTGAGATACGTCCACAAAGATCAACGGCCACGATCACATCAAATCCAACGATCCGGATTACTTCAAATAGAATCCGATGGCTGAGATCAATCCTAATTAGTTAATTGAATCCAATGGCTGAGATTCGTTTATGTAAAATCAATGGTCCAAATCTGAATACAAATTAACGATCGAGATTAGATCAAGTTTAATAAGATGGCCATGATCAAATAAATGAATCCAACGGTTTAGATTCATTCAATTAAAATCAACGGTTCAATTTTAAAGTAAATCAACAATCCAGATTACTTTAAACTTAATCGGGTGGCTCAGATCAATCCGATTTAAGTTAGAAATCGAACGGATCAGATTAAATCAATTTCAATCGAACGGCTCAGATCTAAACTTCAAATGAACGGTTGAGAATGATTGGAACGTATCTAAGTCAATCCATTGACGATTGATATGATCCAGATGTCGATTCCTACTATCTCGACCTTGATGGTTCCAAATATAATATCAGATTTTCGATCTGAGATCCGGATTGAAGCAAATCTGTGAATTTAAATGGACGATCACAATAAATCAGATTTAAACCTAAATCAACGGTTAACAATGATCTAGACATATCTAGATCAATTGATTGACGTTTGATGTAATCAAGGAGTCGATCCCTACTACATGGAACCTGATCTCTCCAAATATTTTATCGGATCTTCAATCCGATACTTAAATCAATGCCGATTGGCGAATTTAAATGAACGGTTATGATGAGTCTGATCTAAACTCTAAATCTATGGCTGAGATCGATCTGAGCATATCTAGGTCAATCCATTGACGTTTGACATGATCAAAGTATCGATCCCTATCAAATCAACGCAGATCTTTCTACATATAATATCGGATTTTCGATCTGAGATCCGGATTGAAGCAGATCCGCAAATTTAGATAAACGGTCCTGATAAATCAAATTTAGACCTAAATCGACGGCTGACATTGATTAGAGTATATCAAGGTCAATCCATTGACGATTGATATGATCAAGCTGTCGATTCCTACTATATCGAACCTGATCTCTCCAAATATGATATCGGATTTTTGATCCAAGATATGAATCAACGCAGATAGTCAAATTTAAATGAACGGTTGTGATAAATCAGATCTAAATATAAAATGTACGGCTGAGATTAATCTGGATATATCAAGGTCAATTGGTTGATGTTTGATATGATCAAGGAGTCGATCCCTACTAAGTCGAACCTGATCTCTCCAAATATGATATTTGATTTTTGATCCAAATTCTGGATTGCAACATATCTGTGAATTTAAATGAATGATCAAGTTGAATTTGATCTAGATATAAAATCAACGGCTAACAATGATTTGGACATATCTAGATTAATCGGTTGACATTTGATATGATCAGGGGATTGATCCCTATTAAAGTGAACCTGATCTTTTCCAAATATGAACTCGGATTAGATAGATCTATGAATTTAGATCAACGACCATGAGAAAATCAGATGTTTGATGGCTAAAGATAATTTTTGTCTACATAATCAAAATTAAGTCCATTCTTCCGGTTGAATATGAGCTAATTAACTCACTCAACCTATTTTGATCAAACCATCATATCACAATATAATATTGTTTGGGATGTGCGTACGTCGATGCTTGTCATCGGGGTGTAGCTCCTCAATATGATATTGTGTATATGATGCTCCAAGATAAAATAATTATTTCTCATGACAAGTCAAGTTTAAATGTTCATAAACCATCAAGGCCGAACATATATCAAGTCTAAACGCTCACAAGCCATTAAGACCAAGCACATGTCTAAATCCAAATGCTCATAAGCCATCAAGGCCGAGCCCATATGAACTCTAATGCTCACAAGCCATCAAGGCCGAGCACAAATCAAATCAAACGCTCATAAGCCATTAATGCCGAGCATAAATCAGAAATCAAATGCTCATAAGCCATCAAGGTCGAGCACAAATCAAATCAAATGTTCATAAGCCATCAAGGCCGAGCATATATCAAATCAAATGCTCATAAGCCATCAAGGCCGAGCATATATCAAATCAAAAGCTCATAAGCCATCAAGGCCGAGCACTTCAAATCCAAAATACTCACAAGCTGTCGAGGCCGAGTATAAATGAAATTCAAATACTCATAAGTCATCAAGACTGAGTATATATCAAATTCAAGTGCTCACAAGCCATCAAGGCCGAACACATACGAAATTCAATACTCATAAGCCACTAAGGCTGAGTACATATGAAGTCCAAATACTCATAAGCCATCAAGGCCGAGCAGAAATCAAATGCTCATAAGCCATCAAGGCCGAACACAAATCAAATCAAACGCTCATAAGCCATTAAGGCCGAGCATAAATCAGAAATCAAATGCTCATAAGCCATCAAGGCCGAGCACAAATCAAATCAAATGCTCATAAGCCATCAAGGCCGAGCATATATCAAATCAAATGTTCATAAGCCATCAAGGGTTCAAATCAAATGCTCATAATCCATCAAGGCCGAGCACTTCAAATCCAAAATACTCACAAGCTGTCGAGGCCGAGTATAAATCAAATTCAAATACTCATAAGTCATCAAGACTAAGTATATATCAAATTCAAGTGCTCACAAGCTATCAAGGCCGAGCACATACGAAATTCAATACTCATAAGCCACTAAGGCCGAGTACATAGGAAGTCCATATACTCATAAGCCAATAAGGCTGAGCATAAATTAAGTCCATATGCTCAAAAGCCATTAAGGCCAAGCTCATATGAAATCCATTACTCATAAGCCATCAAGGCCGAGCACTTCAAATCCAAAATACTCACAAGTCATCAAGACTGAGTATCTCAAGTCCAAATACTCACAAGTCATCAAGACATAGTATCCCATGTTTAAATACTCACAAGTCATTAAGACCGAGTATCTCAAGTTCAAATACTTACAAGCCATTATGGTTGAGCAGATGTCAAGTTTAAAATTCTCACAAGTCATCAAGACTGAGCATAAATCAAATCCAATTGTTTATAAGCCGTCAAGGCTGAATATTCAAATTTTAAGTTGTTCATGAGCCATGTATTGATATGAAATTTATAAAATATTTTGTCCTCCAATTTATCGAGTGATATTTATTATATAGATCTCTTAATCAAAGGTACAATGACTTTAGGGGTAATTAACAATGAGCGCTTGCGTTCATTGGAAGCTAGAACCCATTAAGCAAAAAGCCTTATTAATTTAAGGTGAATTTAATAAAGGTCTATTACATTTTAACATGTAATACTTTTTGACCCCACAATTAAATATTAAAACAAAGATACATGATAAGCTCATAAAGAAAAAAATGACAAAGAGAAAAAGTATTCATCAACTTGAATGATTTGTATCTACCAAATACCCGGCCTTGCAATGGCTTGTTGGATATTTTGGATTTAGAAGGGATCCGGTCTCAATGACTCATCAAATGTTCACTTTGAGAAATACTCAACCTCAACGGCTTGTTGGGTAAAGATATTCGGCCATGATGACTTGTTGGATATTCGATTTGAGAAATTACCCGACCTCAACAGCTTGTTGGGTAAAAATATCCAGCCTTGCAGTGGATTGGATATTTGATTTGAGAAATTACCTAGCCTCAACGGCTTGTTGGGTAAAGATATCAGCCTTGTGGCGTGTTGCATATTCGAATTGAGAAATTACCCGGCCTCAACGGCTTGTTGGGTAAAGATATCTAGCCTTACGGCATGTTGGCCATTCGAAATTTGGGTAACTTACATAATTGGACCAATCAAACCTCCCTCTTCTCTTGGATATCGCTTCATTTTAGCAGCAATAGATTATTTCTCAAAATGGGCAGAGGCTAATCCCTTAAGAGAAGTCAAAGCCAGCAATGTCATCAATTTCTTTTGTGAAAAAGTTTTTAGCCGATTTGGAACACCTAGGAGAATCATATCCAACAACGGGTTAGCTTTCAAAAATTCTTTTGTCTACAAGTTCGCAGATAATCACAAAATCGATTAGCGATATTCTCGAAGTCAAAGCCAGCAATGTCATCAATTTCTTTTGTGAAAAAGTTTTTAGCCAATTTGGAACACCTAGGAGAATCATATCCAACAACAGGTTAGCTTTCAATAAGATCCTATTCAAATTACTTAAGAAAAGTGTATCCAAGAATAAAAGAGAGTGGCATAAAAAATTGGTAGGGGTGTTATAGGCCTACCGAACCACATATCGTACACCGACACAATCAACTCCTTACTCCTTTGTATTCGGTGTTGAGGCAGTGCTTCCACTCAAAGTAGAAATACCTTCATTAAGGATGGTTGTACAATGCGACATGACAATCAAAGAAAATACTCAATTGCGCCTTGATAAATTAGACACTCTAGGTGAGCAAAGGCTAATTGCGCAACAGAATTTGGTGCTGTACCAAGCACGAATGACAAGTTGACTAGGGAATGCACATTTAAGAAAGGAGACCTCGTCTTAGTATTACGGTGACCTATCATCACAAACAAAATAGCAGAAGGAAAATTCAATCCCAACTGGAAAGGACCTTACATGATAGAAAAAGGCTTATGAAGGAGGAGCCTATCAATTGATTGATCAAAATGGAGAACGCCCCATGCCACCCATTAATGGTCGCTTTTTAAAGAGGTATCATGCCTAACGAGCGAGAATTCGATCTTATTCGAATGGTAATAAAATTGTGAATTTCAATTCCATATATGGTTGACAATTTACCAAAAATTGTAAGCTCCTAACATGAGCGAAAATTCGATCTTATTCGAATGGTGAAAAGACCGCAAATTTTAATTCCGTTTATAGTTGACAATTTACCAAAAATTGTAAGCTCCTAACATGAGCGAAAATATGATCTTATTTGAATAGTAATAAGATTGCAAATTTCAATTCCATTTACGGTTCACAATTTACCAAAAATTGTAAGCTCTTCATATGAGCGAAAATTCAATCTTATTCGAATGGTGATAAGACCGCAAATTTTAATTGTATTTATGGTTGGCAATTTACCAAAAATTGTAAGCTCCTAACATGAGCGAAAATTCGATCTTATTCAAACAGTGATAAGATCGCGAATTTCAATTCTGTTCATGGCTCGTAGTTTGCCAAAAAACTATAAGCTCCTAAAAGAAGTGAAATCGATCCTTGTCAAACGGCAATAGGATCATGACATCAAGTCCGTTTATGGTCTACAATTTACCTAAAATTGTAAGCCCCTAACATGAGCGAAATCGATCCTAGTCAAATTGCAATAGGATCATGACTTCAAGTCCGTTCATGGCTGGCAGTTTGCCAGAAAACTATAAGCTCCTCACACGAGCAAATAATGAAATATCGTTTGGGAAATATGTACGTTGATGCTTGTCATCGGAGTATAGCTCCTCGATATAACATTGTACTTTTGACACCATGTTTTGAGAAATGATTTTTTTTCGAATGGATTTGTATGCTCTTTTCTTTTCGCTTATACAAAATCCGTTGGAGGGGCAATTTTTGAATGGAAAAAATTAATTAATTAATTAATTAATTATTCCACAAAAATATTTTGATCAAAATGTGAAACCAATTGGAGGTGATACGTATCCGATTTTGTTTGGATGCGATGTATTTGTCTGGTCAAAATGAAATGTGCATTCAAGTTCCATGGTCAAAATTGAATGGTCATTAAAAAAAAACAAAGCGGATGCTACTAACAAATTGAATGGAATACAATACAATGTGAGAATAGTAAATTGGAGAGGTAAGTGGTATCATGCATTCGATTAAAAAATAGTAAAAAGAGAGAAACGTGGGAGTGGTTATGACATAGTAATAAAATAAGGATAAAAAAATATAATCCCATGGAGGAGATTGTTAAATTTGACAAAATTGAGTTTTATGGATTAAAAATTGATTCAAAAGTGGAGAATGGGTATTCTGCTAAATTTGGAGCAAAAATTAATCGTGAGACAGAGGAAGGTGAGGTATCGTGGGAGGCCTGATAGCAAATAAACCTATTTATTTATTGTATTGAAAATAGCAAGGTGATTTGTATAAAAGAAGGTGCTTGGCTCTAAAAACAAGCACATGAAAAACACTACAAGATTTAGACGCTGACAAAGAACTCTACACAGCCTAGACACTAACTCCAAAAAATCCTCCAAGAAGACTTTGTTCGTGACACGTATATTTTTCTATCCTTTCTTTTCCACTCGGTCTATCTTCATGGAGAGACAACTCCGAAATAAACACACCCTGATGGAGAAGGTAACTTCGAAATAAACAATATCTTAATGGAGAGACTAACTCCAAAATAAATACTTATTTTGATGGAGAGTAAACTCCAAAATAAATCATGCAAAAAAAAAAAGAGAATAAGATGCTAATCCACGGCAAAAAGCTCCTGTGGTTCTGTAATTCGTGGGAATGAAAAATTAAAGTGAGAATCTTCTCTCTATGATCTCTTTTGTGGTTGAGAGAGCGATTCGTAAAAAATCTCTACAAACTATGATTTTGACCACGATTTGGAAATTTTGACTCAGCAAAAATCACAAATTGTTTGTCGTCACCCTTTGCAGGACTCCACCGAATTTCACCACAATCCCTCTCATCGCGCACTACATCCGACCATCTGATCGGGTTGAAATTTTGCCTACACCTTCTCTTCTAGTGTGTGCACTGGTAGGCAAGAGGATCCGGCCATCCGACAATCAGATCGCTGGAATCTAACAAATTTCTGGCACTTGCTTGTGTTTCTCTTCCAACTACAAACACTTTGGATTTCTTCGATGAACGCATCATCTAGCCATCGGATCGTGTTAAAACTTCATCCACGAACTCTACTCTAGAGTGCGCACCAATAGACGAGAGGATCCGTCCATCAAGCGACTGGATCACCGAAATCGAAAGCTTCTCCGACAACCCTGTATTCGTCACTGTTCCGAATAAAACACACTCGTGTGGCATCGAATCACCACCAAAGGATGCTGAACGCCGGCCATTGCCCTGGTGAGATGCAGAGAGGCTCTGGCCAGAGCTGGCGAGCATCTGGCTGTAACGCCCCCTCAGAATAAATCCCAAACACATGCAGAAACCGCGGAAGATAGGGAACGTCACACACAAAACAACAAGACAAATACTAGGGAATAATAGCTTACAGAAACGATTCGAAAAATTTCGGCAGCATGTCCCCAGAATTACTAAGGAAATTCCTGTACATGCTCCATAAACACAAATTGAACATACCATTTCGAAAACAAGATTCACAATCCTTATCACAACATCCAACTAATAAATCACATTAATCAAATAACACTGAACAGAACAGAATTCACCGAAAACAGGCTTAAGCCCTCGGTTTAACACGCGTATCAAAACCAAATGCCAACCCGGCAACAATATCACAGTAGTCGAAAACTAGCAGCCACATCCGGCTAACATGTCAATGAATAAAATCATAAAAACCTCGGCCACATCCGGCCCTCAAAATAGCACAGGCTCGCAGGCCCCAAAATATCAAGTCACGAAACCACACATCCGCTCAGGCTATGGGCTCCTGTCCTGCATCTGGAAATATCATGGAATGAGCTACACGGCTCAGTGAGTAGATAGTCTCGTTCGACCATCCACTAATATACAATCAAAATAGATGCAGATATCTTTTCAAAGCTTTTAACGAAATATGACAAAGTATGAAACATAAGAAGACCGATATCCATAAATCACAATCATGATCAGAAAACAATACACCCACAATCCCGGCAACAAGACACAAAACAGCCTATCCGGCTAACAGACTAGAATCACACAACTATTGTCCAGTGATTTCAGAATTGACCCCAAGGGTCCAACCCGGCCCTCGTCAAGGCACTGAGAGTAACTTGCAACAAATAATGGTGAGGCGTAGATTCAAGAGGTGGCCCCCGACAGGTCACGACGTGGCACTTTGTTCTACGACACTCAACCGCACCCCCCCCTTACCGGGAACACAAACAGAACAGAACGGAAGGTGAATGAATTCAAGAGGTGGCCCCCGTCTGACCAAGACGTGGCACTTTGTTTCAAACACCCAACTCTCAAAAGGTTTATCACTTGGACAAAATACCCTTAACACAAACCAGAAACCTAAACCTCTAACCTGGTCACTAGACTCTAGAACAGTCCCTCCATTACCGGAAACAAGTCAGAATAGGATGGGTGGATTCTCCAACCCCAAATCAGAATGACTGTTCACTGAGTGCTCTAGTTGACCCTTAGGTTCAGTCCACTCAAGTCTAGGACCCTTATCGAGCGCATACAACACGAACATTGTCTCGAACATCACATCAATCAGGTTCAGGAAAGGTCCTTAAATTTCATGCAAGCATGGTTTAACCTTTTCTAGGTTATCATTCAAGGTTATCAATCAATATTTAAAAATACATACTAATTCAGAAAATTCACCAAATTTCATCCACAGATAACGTAAATACAGAATTTTACAGATTCATAGTTTTCTCCTAGTTCTTATGACAAAAGACAGAAATGCCCCTAGTTCAAAGTTTAAGTCATGCAGGAAAACTTATCCAAAAATTTCGTAAAAATAATCATTACATCCCTCATGATCCCTAGATTCGTAATTTCAAGTTTTCCCCAATTTTAACTAGAAAATTTACCCAATTACCCCTAGGTCAATCTCAGTCAACAGAAACTTTTATTTCCAAAAATTCCCAAAAAAATACGGTAGAGTCCTTATATACCTAATTTCATGAATATCAGTTTTTCCCCAATTTTTACCCATACATTTGGGCGTAATTTCATGAAGAAGGGGCGAAATTCTCATTCAAGCCCTAATCTTCGTGCAATTGAAAATCTAAAGTTACATACATGTTTAATCAAGGTTTAATTGATGATTAGGAGTCTTAAAAACGAAAAGCCCTAATTGTCATGCAAGCTAGGGTTTCAAATTTAGGGAAAAACAAAGAAAACGTGTACACATGTGAAAGCAAGAGTTCATGTTATAATTCTAACCCTTAATTTTCTCTAAAACAAGCAATACTACTAATATGCGTGAACTAGGTGAAGAGAAAATCCACTCACCTAGTTTCGGTTCTTCCCAAGCCACACACCCTCACGCCTCCCCTCACTTTGCTCACGCCGCCGGAAGCACACAAGACTCGCCGGAAACCACCTCCACCACCAAACGCCGCCGGCCACAAGAAGAGGAGGAAGAAGGAGAGAGCAAGCCGCCACCTCCAAGGGAGAAAAGATCGTGAGCAAGAGGGAAAATCGTGAGTGAACCCTCTTAATTTTCGTTTTCTACCTCCAAAGGATCCAAACCCAATATCAAACATAAGTGGAAGATCCAATAACCCTTTAGTATAAGTTATATTTTCCACTTCACCCTTATCAAGGGCTCTTACCCTTTTCAAATAGAAAGACACTACTAGCCTAGTGGTACACAGCACACACTCTACGCCTTAAGTTGCAGGTTCGAATCCTCTCCGCGACACATATTTTTACATTGCAGGAAAAATACATAAATCAACACATTTTCTCATTGAAAGAAATTCCCAAAAATGCTAAATAAATAACATTTTATTTTTCTTACCTGCTAATAAATTTCTGGATCTTACACTGGCGGGCTGACAGCAAGTGACGGACGATGGATGTCGGATGGCGGAGGTGGACGACTGCGCCTTCAGGCATAATCAGATATTTAATTTGATCCAACGGCTCAATTTCACCAGGAAGATGATTCGATGGTTCGGATCAAATTTAAAGTTAAACAGGCCAGATTTTATCACTTAAGATCGATGGCCAAGATTAAACGCAAATCTAATGGTCCGGATTTAATCACTTATGATCAATGACTAGGATTAAATTTAAATCTAATGGCTCAGATTTAATAATTCAGGATTAAATGATTTGGATTAAAATTTAGACCTGATGGAATCAAAGGTTCTGATTAAACCAATCTAAAAATATGTTGATCCAAACTCAAATATAATCAACGGCTGAAATCGATTTCCTCAAATCTTAGCCAATCGGTAGACTCCCAAGATGATCCAAGTGGCGACTCCTATCAAATTTTGTCAGATCTTTTCAGATTCACCTTCGTTTTTTCAATTAGAGATCCAGATCCAAGCAGACCTATGAATCAAACTTTTAAACGGTTGAAATTAATTCACCAGAATATCAGCTAATCAGATGATTTCTGAAGTGATCCAAACGTTGATCCTTACTCATCTAAGTTAGATCTTTCCAAATCCGCCCTCAGATTTTTGATCAGAGATCTGGATCAAAACAGATCTACAAATCAATCTTTCAACGGCTGTAATTAATTTTCCTGACTCTCGGCCAATCAGATGACATCCATAGTGAACCGAATGTTTATCCTAACAAATTTGGATCAGATCTTTCTAGATCCAAACTCCAATTTTTGATCAGAAACTTAGATCTAAGTAGATTTACAAAACATTCAATCAAACTTCGAATGTTTAGCCTAACGGCTCGTTCACCCAACACGTCTAGTTAATTCAAACATCGTCATGGACAATGAATACTCGACCGTGTTGTCAATGACGTTGTTTGGGAGGTGCGTACGTTGATACTTTATATCGAGGCATAATTCCTCAACGTTGTTACAATACAACTTAGATTTTTGTTCTATGGCCTATGCCAAAAGAGATGAGTATTGAACAAGTTATGATATCCACAAGCCCTCAAAAAGCCAGGTATCTTCCTAAATCAAATATTCAATATGCCACAAGGCCGGATATTTTTTTTTTCAAATCAGATATCCAACAGCAAGGCCGGATACTTTTTAAATCAAATATCCAACACGCGCAAGGCCGGATATTTTTCAAATTTAAATATCCAACACACTGCAAGACCGGATATTTTTCCAAATTTAAATATCCAACACACCACAAGGCTGGATATTTTTTTTCAAATCAAATATCCAACATGCCGCAAGACCGGATATTTTCTCGAATCAAATATCAAACATATCGCAAGGCCAGATATTTTTCAAATCAAATATCCAACACGCCGCAAGGCCGGATATTTTTCAAATCAAATATCCAACACACCGCAAGGCTGGGTATTTTTCAAATCAAATATTCAACACGCCGCAAGGTCGGATATTTTTCAAATCGAATATCCAACACACTGTAAAGCCGTATAACTTTACCCAACAAGCCGTTGAGGCTGGGTAATTTCTCAATTCGAATATCCAACACATCGCAAGGCTAGATATCTTTACCCAACAAGCCATTGAGGCTAGGTAATTTCTCAAATCAAATATCCAACAAACCATCATGGTCGGATATCTTTACCCAACAAGCCGTTGAGGCTGGGTATTTCTCAAAGTGAACATCTGATGAGTCATTGAGGCCGGATCCAAAATATCCAACAAGCCATTGCAAGGCTGGGTATTTGGTAGATACAAATTATTCAAGTTGACGAAGACTTTTTCTCTTTGTCATTTTTCTTTCTGAGCTCATCATGTATCTTTGTTTTAATATTTAATGAATCATTCTGTTCAGCCATTTTATTTTATTTCATAATATAGATATCTCAATCAAAGGTGCCCTAATTTTAGGGGTAATTAACAATGAGTGCTTGGGTACATTGGAAGTCAGAACCCATTAAACCAAAAAAAACCTTATTTTTATAAGGTGAATTTTAAAAAGTCAAACATATTAAACATGACCAAAAATGACCCCAACAAACAAAAGGAGGAAAATTTTTTTTACTTTCCTTCCTCTTTACTTTCCATTCCTTCTTATTTCCTTTCCTTCTAATTTTCTATCCTTCCTACTAAACACAATATTAAGGTAAAGATCTTAGTTGATGTTGTCCCTCTTCCTATACTAAAGAAAATTAATTATTTCACATCCACATGCAAAATTTTGGCCAGGTGTTGAGGCCAATTTTCTAATTAGAATTTATAGGAACTTGTATATCTAGCATGATTTGCTACCCTATTTGCGATTATGAGAATTTAGATTACCATTATCCTATTGAATTGATAGGTTAGAAATTGAATCTCTCTTTTGATAATTCGAATCTCATCTAAAAGTTTACTTTGACAATCAATCTCATGTATTTCTTATCTTGTAAGAATAGCTTCTGATGTAAGAACTAGAGGGTATTTTTAATTACTAGAGGCTAAATAAATGGGGTTTTATTTGGGGTCATTTTTAAGGCAATCTCTCTATGCTGAAATCGAGGAAAAGATAGGGATCAAATTTATATGAAAATCCAACTTGACAAGATGAAATGCCTAAGCAACATTCACATGCAATATCCCCATAGGCTTCCGTGTTGTATCACTATTAGGGAAAGACTATGATTTACACATAATCTTGCCAAATATCTATGTAAAAATTTAACATTGATGCCACCAATAATTCATAGATTAGGTGACAATTTAACGAGACTACTTTTTTTCAACAAATTATTTCACCATGAGTTTATAGTTGCCCTATGTTAATGACAAGGTGATGCCTTGCATTTTAAGATAATTTCTACTATTATTTCATCTCAAATTTAGGCCTATTTTAATGTTTTTATACTCCAATGAGACTTATTTACTTGATTGCTTCGGAATCTTCACTTTTTCTCATTTTTGTGGAATTTCAGGTAAAATCACCTACTTTTGTAGGGCCAGTTTGGGGCTGATTATGCTTCTGCTGGCTGCTGGCTGGAGAATTGCTAGTTGAAAGGTAGCTGACTGAGAGAAGCAGAAGTTGTTTGGGAAACTACAATTGCTGGTCAGCAGAATAAAAATACTATGCTTATTAAATTAAGTAGAAATTTTTAACATAATTAAAAGAAAAAACATATTCGTAGTTGTATATGAAGAACTAATATGTTTGAAAATCAGAGCAACTTATCAAGCTACGATTTTTTTTATCTATATCAACCAAATTGTGAAGATCAGCAAGATACCTAGCATAACTAAGTAATAAGACATTGATTTTTCTTCATTAACTTGTTTTAAAGAACATAAAGGAAGGGAACAGAATAAGGTTTACAGCATTTCATTAACTTGTTTACAACAATTCATGAATAATCACACACCTTCGCTGGAGCAGGAAGCTGTTGCAGGCCGGGAGCAACTGGTGGGGGAGAAGGCTGGAGGTGGAGCAAGTGGGGAGCTGGAGGAGGCGGCGAGGTGGAGGAGACCAGAGGTGGAGCAGGCGGGGAGCTGGAGGAGGCCGAAACTGGAGCAGAAGGCTGGCCGAAATTGCAATGGGAGCCTCGGTGGATCTGCAGTAGGGAGCTGGGAGTGGGCCGCATGTGTAGTAGGAGACTCGGCTAGTCGGAGTCGGGAGGCAGAGGAGAAGGGGACGCGGTTCAACGGAGCTTGAGGCAGAGGAGCTATAGGGGAGTTGGGAGCAGGAACAGGCGGCGGGCTGGGAGCAGGAGCTGTGTCGGCTGGAGATGGGAGGCGGCGGATCTGGAGCAGGGAGCTGGGAGTGGGAGCTGAAATTGGGAGGTGGCGGATCTAGAGCAGGGAGTTGGGAGTGGGAGCTGAACCTAGGAGGCCGTGGATCTAGAGTAAAGTTGGGAGTGGGAGCTGGAGCAGTAGAGCTTACCTGGAGTAGGAAGGCGGCAGAGCGGGGAGCTGTCAGCTGGATCTGGACGTGCAGCGGAGCTGGATCTCTTATCGCCGAGGTGGAGGACGGTCGGTGAGTTGCTAGAAGATCTAGACGCAGGCGGTGCTCTTCGGGCTGATGGAGGTCAGCTGTTGGCGAGGGTTGTCGGCGCAGAGCAGGATCGGCGAGGAGCAGGCAGCGATGGAGAAGACGCGCAGTGTGAGGTTCGCGTGTGGGAGATGGAGAGAAGACGAGAGAGAAATTGCCAGGGGCCAGAAGCAGCATCTTGGGTGATTTTGCAGGGCAGCGGAAAATAGCTGGTGCGCCCAGTAGAATCAGCCCCATACATTAGGATTAAGCTATAATCAACTGGCCACACCCGCAAAAGTGGGCAGCCAGCAATCCCAAACCAAGCCGTAGTCTTTTGAAGATTCTAAAGTCATGGGGGTGATTCCTTACGAGAAGACGAAGCTTCATGTCAAATTTGGGCCCAATCTGAGCTACTTTGAGAAGTACGGCTAGGTGAACCCAGCGGGGTTCACTGGTGCTTTCACGGGATGCACGAAAATTCACAGAACACATCACGGCTTGCCCGTGCTTTTGGTGTTCACCCGTGATTCTCTCGGAGGAGGCTTGCATAGAAATGTACAGGAGACTTCACGCCTTGGTGAACCCCGCGAAGTTCACTAGTGATTCTTACAAGAAAGAATTGTACAGTAGACTTCACAGCCTGGTGAACCCGGTGGGGTTCACCCGTGATCGTGACTCTGCAGACCGACTTTTACTAGGTTTTTCTTTGATTCTGAGCACTAGAAAATCCAAAAAAGGAAAGAAAATATATTTTGGAAAGCTAATAGAGAGCGAATCTAAAGAATATAAAAGCCCTCTTTATTGTTGCCCAATTATCGAGAAATCAATGCACGAAGAGGCTATGGCGAACAAAAGAGATGACACAGCATTTTCGAGGCAATTTCGAGAGATTGGAGTGTCAGATCTTCATGATTTTTGGGGATCTTGTTCGGTTCATCCTCTCCTTCCTTTTCAAAATATTTTGTAGCAATTTTTCTGATATTTTAGAGAGATTTATGTGAGCTTTCATGACTATTGTAATGTAAAACTCTTTTCGGGACTTGGTTAATGCCCATTGATTGTGTTGGCGGATTCCCTAGGTAAAGCTTGTGAATCCTTGACACGAGAGTGCTTGGATTTCACTCGAGGATAACATAATCGTCCATCGAACTCATTGGGTTTATCTAGAATGATCCACCGCGAGAGTAGGAGATCGTTCTGGATAAGCACCAGGGTGTACCAACCGAGAGGGGGCATCTTGTACTTTTGGGAGGATTCCTTATGCAATATTACGAACTCTTGTAATAGATAACTTTTATCGTAGTTAGATTCATCAGTGTGGTGGATACCGAAGTCCCGATCTCTCTCATATAGATAACCTCCTCATCGTTGCGTTTGATCTTTTGTTTTCGCTTATTGATCGCAAAAATCCCGTTTTGAATCGCTTAGCTATTGAGACTTAGACTTTCTAGTACTTAACCTTGCTCCCTGTGGGTTCGATAACCTTTTATATTACTTCGACATTACTGTGTACTTGCGGGATGTGTCAAGTTTTTAGCACCGTTGCCGGGGAGCAACGTTTAATATTAGTATATTTCTGAGGATTGATAGACTAAGTTTTAGTTAATTCTGTTACTTTACTGCTTTTTTGCTTTAGTTCCTTTTTGTCTCTTGCCTAAAAGCTTTGCAACTACATCTGACATCTTTTTATGCAATGAAGCTTGCATGCAGGTGAATTTTTTGAGATAGATCTTGAAATAGAGAGAACTTTCAGAGGAAGGAGAAAACTCAAGCAACTTCAGCAAAAAGAAGATCAAAACCAAATGGAGCACATTCCGCTAGACCTGAACAATGATCAAGCACCCCAACCTGCGAGGAATAACAATAATAGAACACTGAGAGATTATGCTGCTCCATATGTTCATGGACTACAATCAAGAATTGCTAAGCCTAATATAGAGGCCAATAATTTGAGATTAAACATGCTTTACTTCCCATAGTTCAACAATATCAATTTGGTGGTTCTCCTCTTGAGGACCCCAAGATGCACCTTGCTATATTTTTAGAGTATTGTGATACATTGAAAATTAATGGTGTTTCTACTGATGCTATAAGGTTGAGATTGTTCCCTTTCTCTTTAAGGGACAGAGCAAGAGTATGGCTTCATACAATAGCTTTAGCACCCATAAGGACATGGGGAGAATTGTCACAAGTCTTCCTTTCAAAATACTTCCCCCCTTCCAAGAGAATTCAACTAAGAAATCAAATCACCAGTTTCATGCAGAAGGATGGAGAATCTTTATATGAGGCTTGGGACAATTTAAAGAGCTGCAAAGAATGTGCCCACACTGTGGCATAGAGACTTGGGTTTTGGTTCACACATTCTACAATGGATTGGACTACAACACAAGGCTCATAGTCAATGCTGCAGCTGGAGGGGCTTTAATGAACAAAGGAGTTGAAGATGCTATGAACCTCCTGGAAGACATGGCAATGAACCACCATCAATGGTCTTCAGAACGAGGTACACCTTCCAGGCAGTCAGGTAAACTCGAACTTGATACTTTAACTGCTCTTGCTGCGAAGGTGGATACTTTAACTAGGAAGATTGATTCTTGGTCTATAAATTCGGTGGATGCTAATTCCTTATCTTGTGAGATGTGTGGAGTTGTAGGTTATGTAGGTACAGAATGCCAGTTGGAAGATGGGTAGTTAGTTAACTCAAAGTCATCTTGAACATATCATTGCAGTTGGAAACTTGAATCCCATGAATAACCCATATTTGAACACTTATAATCCAGGATGGCGAAACCACCCAAACTTCTCATACCGAACTACACAACCATTGCAACCAGGGCAAGCACTACCGCAAGGTCAACCTCCACAAGAAAATTTCAGACAACCTCCATAAGGGAATTATAGACAGCCACCTGGGTTTCAAGCTAGAAGCTACAATCCACCACCGAAGCCAAATGTGGATCCTCAACTGAGTAAACAAATTGAAGTTTTAACTGATATGATGAAACTCATGATGTTAAGAATGCATTCATTGGAAACTCACAATAAGATGTTGTAGAATCAGTTAGCCCAGCAAGCTAGCTCATCCTCCAGAGCACCAGGAAAACTCCCATCACAGCCTGAAGTTAACCCGAGGGAGCATTGCAATGCAATCTCCACTTGGAGCAGCAAATAGTTGAAGAACCAAAGTTGTCAACTAATGACAGAAGAGAAGATGCAACACCCGACACAAGAGATCTGAACTATGAGACAACACTGGTAACACATGAGCAAACTGAAGAAGAACGACCCTATGTGGGGCTGTCTGCTTACAAGCCACCGATCCCTTTCCCTCAGAGACTTGTCAAAGCCAAACTAGAGAAACAATTTGGTAAGTTCTTGGAAGTTGTTAAGAAACTCTATATTTTGTTGATGCCCTTTTGCAAATGCCCACCTATGCCAAATTTTTGAAAGACATCTTGTCTAACAAGAGGAAGCTGGAAGAACAAGGGACAGTTGCACTTACTGAGGAGTGCAGTGCGATCATACAAAATAAACTCTCCCAGAAACTCAAAGATCCTAGTAGTTTCTTTATACTATGCCAGATTGGGGAGATGACCTTCCAGCAAGCCTTATGCGATTTGGGAGCAAGTGTCAGCCTTAGCCTCTATCTTTATGTAAGAAGCTAGACTTGGAAGATTTGAAGAGTACTAATATTTCTTTATAGATGGCAGACAGATCAGTTCGTTGTCCTGTCGGTATCTTAGAGGACGTGCCTATAAAAGTTGGAGATTATTTTGTTCTTGCAGATTTTGTTGTCTTAGAAATTGATGAGGATGACAAACTCCCTATCATTCTAGGGAGACCTTTTCTTGCTACTGCTGGTGCAGTCATCGGTGTGAAAAATGGGAAACAGGATTTGAACATCGGTGACAATGTTGTACAATTTGATTTATCTGACTCTTTGAAAAAACCTTCTCTTGCAGGTACATGCTGTAGTGTGGATATTGTTGAGAAAACTGTGCAGCACTTTGAACCATACATGAGAAAGGTAGATCCATTGGAGTTGAGTCTAATGAATGCCGACGAACACGATATTGATGAGAAAGCCAAAGAGTACACTGCACTTCTTGATTCCGACCCAATCATGGATGCAACACCCGAAGTTAACCAGGAAGAGGAAGGGCAGAAGAAGCTTGAATTCAAAAGCCTACCTAGCACTTTGAGATCTGAATTCCTAGGTGACAATTCTACATACTCGGTAATAGTTAGTGCCGAATTGAATAAAGAGCAAACCGAACTATTCCTTGGAGAACTCTGTCTTCACAAGAAGGTAATCAACTATTCACTTGATTACATTAAGGGAATTAACCCCTCCATTTGCATGCACATGATTTTATTAGAAAAAAATAGCAAGCTTTCTGTGGAATTTCAACGCCGACTAAACCCACATATGAAAGATGTTGTGAAGAAGGAGGTACTTAAACTTTTGTATCCAGGAGTCATATACCCCATATCGGATAGTTCTTGGGTAAGCCCGGTACATGTTGTACCAAAGAAAGGAGGTATCACGGTAATTAAGAATAATTCAGATGAGTTGATACCCACATGCATAGTTACAGGGTGGAGGATGTGTATCGACTACAGGAAGCTGAATACCACTACAAGAAAAAATCACTTTCCTTTACCATTTATTGATTAGATGTTAGATAGACTTGCTCATAACTCTTACTTTTGTTTTCTAGATGGATTTTTAGGTTTCTTCCAAATTCCTATCCATCTAGACGATCAAGAGAAAATAACTTTTACTTGCCCCTATTGTAGACCCCTTTCTAGAGGGGGGGGGGGGGGGGCGAAACCCAATAAGTGGTGCAAATAAAATTTCATGCGGAATCAAGGGTTTCATAAGATCATTAGCAAGAACACATGATCAACTTCATAAAGATTGGATTCATACCATAGCCATTTCGCTTGGATGGCGATTTGGAAGAAGAGAGAGCGAGAGGATCTCCTCCAAAGGATGTGCACACTAGATGAAGAAGTCGCCTACTCCCTTGGTACTCCTTGTGCTAGCAAGGCTCCAAGAGGTCTCGATCCGTGAGGGAAGATGAGATGAGTTGCTTGGCGAATTCTCCTTGGCCGAATGCTTCTCTATCTCTCGTTGACACAAGCCACACGAGAACAAGAGCGAAGAGGAGCGACGAGAGTAACGTTCACATTGAACGTGGCGCGTGGTTTCTAAAAATAGCAAGCCATAAACTCGCCTTCAACTCTCATGCGATCAAGCGTTTACATCAAGTGAACCGATCGCATACGCCACTCTCTTTGAACCAAGCGTTCACCTAAGTGAACCGGTTCTAATAAGGTTGGTTCAAAGACCAAACCAAAATAGCCCAAGTCATGGTCTAGATCTAATTGGACCCAATGGTCCCAGATCTAACCGCTCATCTCTGATGCTGCTGATCTCACCGATCTAACATCCATTCTCTCGATCAAAGCTTACCGATCTCAAGCCCTAATCAATCAAACATGATCAGACCAGATCTCACTTACAATCAGAGATTAAATCCCTTTTAAACTGAACCCAAACAATTCAGTCCACACGATCTGACTTAAGTAAGCCATATCATCAAATTGTGCGACCCTGAGGGTTTCCTTTAAATGTCGGTAACGATAACTTACGTTATCACGATCAGTGAGGGGTATCTAGCAACACATCACTGTCTCCCGATATAAAGGAAAGAGTCTTCCAAGACTACACCCAAACCACAGCACAAGTGTGAATCTACTCACAAGGCATACAAGTTTCCTTTGCCACTGGATGTTCTTATTGGACAAGCTAGTCAAGCCTGTAACTCCAATATGATGAACATGATTAGATCAGATGATCACAGTCATCTGGGTATGGCCATACACTTTCTCAATCATCTCATCCAGGGGGGCCTCTTTAGAACATCACACTCCAATCAAGGAGACGGCAATCCTATATCTATCACTAGTGCCCTAACCTGACTCATGATCATTGTCCAAGATAGTCTATAACCATTATGTTTCAAATGATATTGAACTACCTCAAAACAATGACAACCATCATTTAGAAACACAAGTGATCTCAAGTCAGAAGAAATGTGCCACTTGTTGCATACAAGGATTATTCACATTGTGACAAGCAATTGAATATCCTAGTAGGGTCTGTCCAGTACAACCAATGTACCCATGAGTCTACATCTTATTCCATGCTCGAAGCATCCTATAAGATTAGAACACATATTAGTCTCAATCATATCAAGGCTGTCTCATGTTCACCAAGATATCTCGACTAAGGACATATAGTATGTCAGCCTAGCTGAACAGCATTGAGACATTATTCAGAAGTATACATATTGCAGCAGATGATGTAACAAACTGAATAACAACCATTGCCTTTATAAACTTAAGAGTTTATACATGATACTGATACAATCCCAAGGCCTCAAACATTAGCCTTAAGGGCATACCCCAACAATCTCCCACTTGCACTTAATCTAATGGTTGAGTAACCTCAAACCCATATTATTACAGTGCTTCTCATGCTTCCGCTGCGCCAGAGGCTTGGTAAGCGGGTCAGCCAGATTGTCATCTGTATGAACCTTGCAGACTTTGATCTCGCCACGATCAATGATCTCCCGGATCAAGTGAAACCGTCTCTGTATGTGTTTGGACTTCTGGTGTGACCGTGGTTCCTTTGCTTGTGCGATTGCTCCAGTGTTATCACAGAAGATAACCAAAGGATCTGCACTCGAAGGAACAACACCAAGTTCCTGAATGAACTTACGAATCCACACTGCCTCCTTAGATGCTTCTGAGGCTGCAACATACTCGGCTTCTGTTGTGGAATCAGCAACGATGGACTGTTTGAAACTTTTCCACACCACAGCACCTCCATTCAAGCTAAACACATAGCCTGATTGCGATCGGAAATCATCCTGGTCAGATTGGAACGAAGCGTCAGTATATCCTTCAATACTGAGTTCTTCCTGACCACCATACACCAAGAACATATCTTTGGTCCTCCGAAGATATTTTAAAATGTTCTTGACTGCAATCCAGTGCGCCTGACCTGGATTACTTTGGAACCGACTGGTCACGCTTAACCCGTAAGCGACGTCTGGGCGAGTACACAACATCGCATACATAATGGACCCAATAGCCGAAGCATAAGGCGTATTGTCCATTTCATCTTTCTCAGTCTGTGTTTGTGGACACTGACTCTTTGAAAGATTCAGACCATGTCTGACTGGAAGATATCCTCTTTTAGAATTCTCTAAATGGAATCTCTCCAGGACTTTATCGATGTAAGGACTCTGGCACAGCCCGAGAAGCCTTTTAGATCTATCTCTGTAGATCTTCACACCTAATACATAGGCTGCTTCTCCTAAATCTTTCATCTGGAAACATTTCCTTAACCATGCCTTAACAGCATGCAGTTCAGGAATATCATTTCCAATGATTAAGATATCATCGACGTAGAGGACCAGGAAAGTAATCACGCTCCCACTAAACCTCTTATATACACACGGGTCATCTTCATTCTTGATGAAACCAAACTCAGAGATTGATTCATCAAAACGAATATTCCAGCTTCTAGATGCTTGCTTAAGTCCATAAATGGACTTCTTTAACTTGCATATTTTATGACGATCTGATGGATTAGTGAAACCTTCAGGTTGTGTCATATACATATCCTCATCCAGTTTTCCATTAAGGAAAGCCGTTTTCACATCCATCTGCCAGATCTCATAATCATAATATGCAGCTATCGCGAAAAGAATCCGAATCGACTTGAACATGGCTACAGGAGAGAAAGTTTCATCATAATCTATCCCGTAGATTTGTTTGAAACCTTTCGCTACTAGCCTGCCTTTATAGGTAACCACGTTACCATCCATGTCAATCTTCTTCTTGAAGATCCATTTACAGCCTATATGGATTACTCCCGGAGGCGGATCAACCAAATCCCAGACTTGGTTATCTGACATGGAGTCCATTTCGGCTAGCATAGCTTCAAGCCATCTAGCTGACTCCGGTCCACTGACCGCATCCGCATAAGTGAGGGGTTCATCATTGTCAATGATGTAGACTCCGTCATAGCGCTCAGGTTGTCGACGGATCCTTCCCGATCTTCGCGGTTCCCGTGATATCTGAGCCTCAGGTTGTTCAATAACCTGTTCTACCGGCTCAGGCTCATCCAACTGTGCTTGACTACTTTGTCCTTCCTCTGGATTCTCATCCAGCTTTATTTCTCTCCCACTGGCTTCTTGCAGAAGAAACTCCTTCTCAAGAAATATTGCCGTCCGAGCAACAAATACCTTGTTCTCTTTGGGATCGTAGAAATAATAACCCTTAGTTTCCTTAGGGTAACCGACAAAGATACATTTCTCAGATCTGCTCTCCAGTTTCCCAGAGGCGAGCTTTTTGACATAAGCCTCGCAACCCCAGATCCTGATAAATGTCAAGCTCGGCTGTTTCCCATACCATAATTCATATGGAGTCTTTGAAACTGCCTTGGATGGCACTCAGTTTAGTACCTTTGCAGCTGTTTCCAGTGCAAATCCCCAAAAGGAGTAAGGTAGAGTAGCCTGACTCATCATAGAACGAACCATATCAAGTAACGTTCTATTTCTCCTCTCGGACACACCATTCCATTGCGGTGTTCCTGGCGGAGTGAGCTGTGAGATAATCCCACACTCCTTCAGATAGTCAGTAAACGCATGACTCAAGTATTCTCCACCTCGATCAGAACGAAGTGCCTTGATATTTCGGCCTAGCTGATTCTGTACTTCATTTTTGAATTCTTTGAACTTGTCAAAAGATTCACTCTTATACCTCATCAGATAGACATAACCATATCTACTGAAATCATCAGTAAAGGTAATGAAGTACGAATAGCCACCTCTGGCATGTTTACTAAACGGCCCACACACATCACTGTGTATGAGGTCAAGTAAACCTGAAGCCCTTTGACCTTTGTTAGGAAAAGGAGACTTCGTCATTTTACCCATTAAACAAGCTTTGCATGTATCAATCTCCTCATAGGAGAATGATCCCAGCAGTCCATTGTCATGCAACCGCTTAATGCGTTTCTTGTTAATATGGCCTAAACGACTATGCCATAGCAAGGTGCTATGATCAGCATACTTGGCTTTTTTATTATCAATAGTTTGTATAGAACATTCCATGTCCAACATGAATAACCCATTGTTAATTGAACCAGTAGCATAAACAATATTATCCAAAGAAATAATACACTTTAAAATATTGCATTCAAAGGAAAACCCTTTCCTGACAAGAGCAGGAATAGAGATAATATTCTTGGTAATGCTAGGAACAAAATAACTGTAACGCCCTTGATTTTCTGAATTATGATTTAAGGTTAGAAATTCAGTTTCTGTATTTTTATCGGTTAAAATTTAGGGATTTTTGCCTAATTGTAGGACTTTTTCCTACAGGGCAAAAATAATTATTTTCGTTGGGGCTTCGAACCCTCAACCTTGACTATTTGCTCCTGGAATTCTTCCACCATGGTGGCGCATATTTCTGTGTTATTGGAGTGGCGCATGGTGGTTAAGCCCAGGTAAGCCCATTAAAGCCGATTTCCACTTAAGTTAATTGGGTTATTGGATCTTGGATCCGTTTGGGGTGGAAAAAAAAAAATAAAAAAAAAAGGGGGAAAATTCGTGAGAGCTCCTCTCCCTCACGATTTTTGGTTTGTTTCTTGCCCTAGCCGCCTGTGTTGTCGCCCCTCACTGTGCTTGGCGCTCCTGCAAAATTTCTGACGCTGGTGGTGGCAGACTGGTGGTGGACGAACTTTCTGGAGACCCCTGATCCCCTGTTTTGGCGTTTTCTCTGTGGGCGATTTTTCTGGTGAGTAATTCGATCCTAAGGAGTCTAATCCGAATTAAAATTCGTTATTTGCCATGATTATTCGTATGGGGTTGAATTCAAATAATTATAGGGTTTTAAAATCCTGTTCTGCTGAAATCTGCATTCGTTAATCTGACCTTTGTGTACTATAACCCCAATATCTCATGGTCTATAGATCCAAATCGCACGAAATAAATTTTGTATGAAACTAGATACATTCGGCTTTAATTTGAATCTGATATCGATCATATCCGAGCTGTATTCGTATTTCAATCTGTATTGCAATCTAGCTGTACAAAATCAGTTTTCTGGAAATCTGGATTTCGACCTTTATGTGTTCGAACCATCATATCTCCCTAGGTATAGCTCGAAATCTTGTCAAATCAGTTTTATTAGACCGTAGGCTCGAAGAGCTTTATTTTGACTCCCATAACGCCTATTTTCGATTAGTTATTGGATCTGAAATAAATGTCGCAAGTCTGATATATGAATCTGTTTTCTTGAAATCTGAAATTCTGACCTTCTTATGTTCGAACCCTTATATCTTCCTGTCTAAAATTCGAAATCTTGTGAAACCAGTTTTATTGGAAACTAGATTCAGAGAGCTTCATTTTGAATACAATATTGACTAGCTTTGGTTCGAAATTGGACTAAAAATATATTTTGCAAACTGACAATATAAATCTGCTATGTTTTGGTTAGACGAATATTCCTTTGTGAGAAAAATTTACATTGTATGGTTTAACCTCTTAAATTGTGGTCTGTAGTTCTTCTAAAATTTATTTGTTTGATGAGAAATTTTAGAGAAAACAAAATTGGGGATTTAACTAAGAACTTAGGAATTTTCGAAAATATAGTTCGAGCCAATTTTGGGGCTTTTGTCAATTTTCTTCACAAACGTGTAATTAAAATTAT
Source organism: Costus lasius (assembly GCA_027563935.2). Lineage (NCBI taxonomy): Eukaryota > Viridiplantae > Streptophyta > Magnoliopsida > Zingiberales > Costaceae > Costus > Costus lasius. Next base: position 72,890,901 of record CM050447.1, on the reverse strand, counting down.
CTGTAGTGGGGGACTGAAATTAATTACATGAAATTTGTACGTTCTGTTAAGGTTCTGAAAGTGGCGCCCCTTACAGTAATTTTATAGCTCACGGTTTTAGGAATTTTGAGGAGATTATTTCATGAATAATTTCTGTTCTGTATTTAAATGTTTGTTATATGAATAATTTCTGTTCTGTATTTAATTGTTTGTTATGTGGATATTTCCTGTTCTGTTTATATGTTGTGAAGTTTCTGAAAACCTTGAATGTGTTAAAACATTTGTGAGAACATAGAATGGTTTGACATGAATTAAGGTTAGTTGTAAGGAATTCACTCATATAATTTCTGTTCTGTGTTTAAGGACTGGATATTGGGGTGTGTCATTTTCTGGTTTGTTAGACTTTGGGCATAATGTAAGAATTAAGTAGTGGTTGATCCTACTTCTCTGTTTCAGTATAATCTGTTCTGTAAAATTATGCCCTAGTGTAGCACTCTTCCGTGTCCTTACCCTCCTTCTGTGGCGCTGTAATGGTGCTGATAGTCTACTACGACCCTTGAGACACTATTTCTGTTCTGGGTATTGGAGGCCAGAGTGCCACGTCCTAACAAGACGGGGGCCACCCACTGATACCTCCTCTACCATTCAGTTCTGGGTTTTGGAGGCCAGAGTGCCACGTCCTAACAAGACGGGGGCCACCCACTGATACCTCCTCTACCATTCAGTTCTGGGTTTTGGAGGCCAGAGTGCCACGTCCTAACAAGACGGGGGCCACCCACTGATACCTCCTCTACCATTCAGTTCTGGGTTTTGGAGGCCAGAGTGCCACGTCCTAACAAGACGGGGGCCACCCACTGATACCTCCTCTACCATTCTGTTCTGGGTATTGGAGACCAGAGTGCCACGTCCTGACAAGACGGGGGCCACCCACTGATATCTCCTTTACCATTCTGTTTCTGATATGCATGCATTGTCTCGTCCTCGGCAGAGGTGGGGTCAGACCTTCTGTGGTCATCAGGCCTTTTGTGGCCTTTCTGTTTCCGATGTAGACTATCCGTTTGGACTCTGAAAATTCTGATTTTCTGTCTGTCAGTTCTGATTTCTGTAGTTCTGTTTCGATCTGTATTTAGATGTATTAGGCGGTGTGGTTAGTTGGTATGGGTTGGTATATTCATATCCTACCTGTTTGATGCCTATTGTTACAAGTATCTGTATTTGATTGTGTTTGTTTCTGATATGAGCATGCATGTTAAGTTGATTTATCTTATCTGTTAAATAAAAAGAATTTCAACTTAAGTATGATATTTTTGATGTGTACTATGGATGACTTTTAGTGTCTTTTACTCACTGAGCTTTTTAGCTCACCTCCGTTGTTTAAATGTTTTCAGGTGAGACATCAAGACAGTAATTGCTACAGCTAATATGACGCTAATGTTTGATGTCATTTCTAAGAATAGTCTTCTAAAGATTTATCAGGCCTGCGTGCCTAATTTATTATGACCTATATGACATATTTTATCTCCTGAGGGCTTATGCCTATTTTCAGGATATTATATTATAGTTGTTTCGTTTAAATTATTGGATACAAGTCTTGGATTCTTTTATTGAATTGGTTCTTATTTTGAAATGTCCGATTTGAGATGTGTAACCGAATTTGTGTTGTTTATTTTAGTATCTGAATAATCAGTTCTGTATATTTCTGAAATTCCACATATGTGTAGTGTGGACGTTTGTTGTTGTTACAAGATATGTGTGTCTGTGCAGCAGTAGTTTAGAATACTTGCTGCCGGATTTTTTCTGGATTTCCGGATTTCTATTTCCTAGTAATCGATCCTATTTAGTTCTGTGCGGTTTTCTGTTCCGTAGTAATGTCCTTCGATGCCGCTTTCTTCTTGTGTTTTAATGGAAGAGTAAAAAATTTTTGAAACCCCGTATTTTACTTGTATGCGTGTGGGGTGTGATTCTGAGGGATGTTACAGATGGTATCAGAGGAATTTTACTAGCAATTAGAAACTCCGGGGAAGGAAAACTCTGTTTGTGTATTGCTAGAAACCAAGTTAGGATCTGATTTGTGATTGAATATTGGTTGTTATTCTACTGTGTTATGTGATGCAGGTAAAAATGGTGCGACCAAGAGCTAGCAGTAGCAACGGTGATCAACAGCCTGATCTGAGGCAGACCATGGAGGCTATGACTGCTATGATGCAACAACAGAACGCATTCATTCAGCAGCAAACTCAGATGATGCAGCAGCAGCAGGCGCAGCACATGGAGGTTCAGCAACAGTTATTGCAGCGGCTGTCGCAGACACAGTCTCAGTCACAGGCACAACCGGCTGGTTCTCCTCTGGGTGATGGCGCACATCAACGATATGCTCGGTTGGTTCGAGAGTTTCAGCACCTGAACCCGACTGCATTTTATGGTAGTCCGGGGCCTAGAGCTGCTGAGGATTGGCTTTTGACACTGGAGAAGATTTTCCAGGTTTTGCGCTGTGATGATGCAGACAAGCTATGTTTGTCTGTCTTTATGTTGCGTGGAGATGCTGAAGACTGGTGGAAGGGAGTCGTCAGACTGGCGGCAACTGAATCCAGAGATGTTGATTGGCAGTACTTCATGATGAAGTTCAATGCCAAGTTTTTCCCCTCTAGCTTATCTGAGGAGCGCGAGGTGGAGTTTATTCATCTTGAGCAGGGCGACATGACGGTGGATCGGTATGAGGCCACATTCGCTCGGTTGTCGGGGTATGCTCCTCACTTAGTCAACACCGAGGAAAGAAGAGCCAAGAAGTTTCAGCGGGGTTTGAGGAAAGATATCAGGACAAGGGTGGCTATGCTACACTTGGAAACTTATGCTGAAGTGGTAGACAGGGCTCGCACTGCTGAGAGGTGCATTGTTGAGATGGCTGCAGATACTATTCCAGTCACTGCATCCGCCCCTACTTCTGTGACTTACGCACCCACTCTGGGTGGTAAGGATAAGAAGAATTTCAAGAGGAAGAAAGACAATAAGGGCAGATACCAACCTTATCAGAAGCCAGCCAGCACAGTTTCTCAGAATGGCAAGAAGTGTCTCCACTGTGGGAGCACTAAACATCAGGATAATGAGTGCTACAGGAAGACTGGCGCTTGCTTCAGATGTGGTAAGGCGGGGCATATGATTAGGGACTGTCCTATGCCGGATGCTAGAGGACAGGGTCAGGGTGAGAAGCCTACTGTGCAGACTCGCGTGTATGCCATCGCGGAGAGGGATGCTTCGGCTTCGAAGTCCGTGGTGGAAGGTACACTTTATGTGTTTAGTTATTTGGCACGCATTCTTTTTGATCCTGGTGCCAATTTATCCTTTGTGTCTGCATGTTTTGCATCATGTCTGCCTGTGTTGCCTAGGATACTTGATTTCTGTATTTCTGTTCATACACCTATGGGTGAGGCCGTATTTACAGATATAACATACCCTGACTGTTTGATTAAGGTAGAAGGATATGATTTACCTATTGATTTGATTAGTCTTTCTATGAAAGACTATGACATCATTCTGGGCATGGATTGGCTGTCTGCCTATCATGCTACTTTAGATTGTTTTGAAAAGCTAATTACTCTGCATTTAAGTGATGGACAGCAATTGGTTATCCAAGGCCGGATTTCAGAACAAGGGCCTTTGGTGATATCTCATCTGCAGGCCAGGAAGCTTTTAGCCCAGGGCTGCAAGGGGTATCTGGCGCATGTCAAGGTGCAGACTGAGCCTGATTTGGATCTGGCTAAAATTCCTGTGGTAAGAGAGTTTGCTGACGTCTTCTCAGATTTATCTGGGTTACCACCTAGTAGAGAAGTTGAGTTTGGTATCGAGTTGTTGCCAGGCAAAGCACCGATATCTAAAGCTCCTTACAGGATGGCAACTTCAGAACTGACAGAGCTGAAGAAGCAACTGGAAGAACTATTAGAGAAGGGGTATATTCGGCCCAGTGTTTCTCCATGGGGAGCACCTGTGTTATTTGTGAAGAAGAAGGATGGTACTTTGCGCATGTGCATCGATTACCGTCAACTCAATCAAGTGACTGCTAAGAATAAGTACCCATTACCCCGTATTGATGATCTCTTTGATCAGTTGCAGGGTGCTACTGTATTCTCTAAAATTGACCTGAGGTCTGGCTATTATCAGATGAGTGTTCGGGAGGAGGATGTACCTAAAACTGCATTCAGGACCAGGTATGGGCACTATGAATTTCTTGTTATGCCCTTTGGACTGACAAATGCTCCTGCGGTGTTTATGGATCTGATGAACAGGGTATTTCATGAGCTCCTGGATAAATGTGTGGTCGTCTTCATTGATGATATTCTGATCTACTCCAAGAATGCGCAAGACCACTCTCAGGATTTGCGCAAGGTGCTGGAGATTCTGCGGCTGAAGCGGCTATATGCTAAGGCCAGCAAATGTGAGTTCTGGCTAGATCAGATTGGTTTTCTGGGACACATTATTTCTAGCCAGGGTGTGTCTGTGGATCCAGTGAAGGTGGAGGCCATTCTTCACTGGGGAAGACCAACTACAGCGACTGAGGTCAGAAGTTTTCTGGGCTTAGCTGGATACTACCGCCGCTTTGTGGAGGGTTTTTCCAAGCTGGCAGGTCCTCTGACTAAGCTAACTAGAAAGAATCTGAAGTTTGAGTGGTCTGATGATTGTGAGTCTAGTTTTCAGGAACTGAAAAAGAGACTGACCAGTGCTCCTATCCTCATCATTCCCTGTGATGGAGAGAAGTTCATTGTTTACACTGATGCCTCTGGTAAGGGTCTGGGTGCTGTACTGATGCAGCAAGGAAAAGTAGTCGCTTATGCTTCAAGGCAACTCAAAGATTACGAAGTAAACTACCCCACTCATGATCTGGAGTTGGCAGCTGTAGTTTTTGCCTTGAAAATCTGGAGGCACTATCTGTTTGGACAGACATTTGAATTGTTTACAGATCACCAGAGCTTGAAGTATATCTTCACTCAGAAAGAGCTGAATATGAGACAGAGGCGATGGCTTGAATTGATAAAGGATTATGACTTCACCATCCAATATCAGTCTGGTAAAGCCAATGTGGTGGCTGATGCGCTTAGTCGGTATCCTGTGACTCAGATAGCTGCACTGCGAGTCCAGGAGTGGCGACTATTGCAGGAGTTCAATGACATGCATCTGAGTGTGACTCCGGGTGAGAGAGGCGGTCTTCTGGCTTCTCTCAGGGTTCAGTCAGACTTACTGCAGAGACTGAGATCAGGGCAGCAGTCAGATCAGGATATTCTACGGTGGAAAGAGAGGTCTGAGCAAGGCTGGGATGAGAATTTCAGTATGTCGGATGATGGTCTCCTCAGATTTCGTGGAAGGGTCTGTGTCCCTAAGGACCCTGAGTTGAGAAATGAAATTCTTAAGGAAAGTCATTGCACTAAGTATACCGTTCATCCTGGTAGTACCAAGATGTATCAGGATCTGAAAAAGACTTTCTGGTGGCATGGTATGAAGAAGGATGTGCATTTGTTTGTGTCCAGATGTTTGACTTGCCAAACCGTGAAGGCTGAGCATCAGAGGCCGGGCGGTTTGATGCAGTCTCTCCCTATTCCTCAGTGGAAGTGGGAGCATATCAGTATGGACTTTGTGTGTGGGCTGCCCAATACCAGAAGGAATCATGATGCCGTATGGGTGATTGTGGACAGGCTCACGAAGTCAGCTCACTTCTTACCGATCAAAATGACTTACAGTTTGGATCGGTTAGCAAAACTGTACATCGATGAGATTGTCAGATTACATGGAGTTCCCTTGGACATTGTCTCTGATCGTGATCCTCGATTTCTATCCAGGTTTTGGAAGAAATTACAGGAAGATTTGGGAACTAATCTGAGTTTCAGCACTGCATATCATCCTCAATCTGATGGTCAGACAGAGAGAACTATTCAGACACTTGAGGATCTTCTGAGATCTTATGTGATTGACTGGTCTGTTGAGTGGGATCTGGACTTATCACTGATAGAGTTCACCTACAACAATAGCTTCCACTCTAGCATACAGATGGCTCCGTATGAGGCCCTATATGGGAGGAAATGCAGAACACCTATATGCTGGGAGGAAACTGGGGACAGAACAGTGCTAAAGTCTGATGCTGTTCAGGAAGCCACTGAGAAGATCAGAGAAATTCAGAAAAAGATGAAGATTGCTCAGGATAGACAGAGGAGTTATGCTGATGTGAGGCGGCGTCCTCTTGAGTTTTTGGTGGGAGAGCATGTTTTCCTAAAGGTCTCGCCTATGAAAGGGGTGATGAGATTTGGGAAGAGAGGAAAATTGAGTCCCAGGTACATTGGTCCCTTTGATATCATTGAGAGGATTGGACCTGTGGCATACCGACTTGCTTTGCCCCCATCACTGGAACACCTCCATAATGTGTTCCATGTTTCTGCACTCAGAAAATATTGTTCTGATCCTTCTCATGTTCTGGAGTTGGAACCTCTCCAGCTTGAAGAGAACATGACTTTTGTGGTGAAACCTCTCAGAATTGAAGATAGAAAAGACAAAGTGCTGAGGAATAAGGTTATTCCACTTGTGAAAGTCATCTGGGGAAATCAGTCTGTTGAAGAAGCCTCTTGGGAGGTTGAAGCAGATATGAGAAAGGAGCATCCTCACCTGTTTAGTGACGGGCTTGGTCAGCTTTAGAGGACTAAAGCTCTATAAGGGGGGGAGGATGTAACGCCCTTGATTTTCTGAATTATGATTTAAGGTTAGAAATTCAGTTTCTGTATTTTTATCGGTTAAAATTTAGGGATTTTTGCCTAATTGTAGGACTTTTTCCTACAGGGCAAAAATAATTATTTTCGTTGGGGCTTCGAACCCTCAACCTTGACTATTTGCTCCTGGAATTCTTCCACCATGGTGGCGCATATTTCTGTGTTATTGGAGTGGCGCATGGTGGTTAAGCCCAGGTAAGCCCATTAAAGCCGATTTCCACTTAAGTTAATTGGGTTATTGGATCTTGGATCCGTTTGGGGTGGAAAAAAAAAAATAAAAAAAAAGGGGGAAAATTCGTGAGAGCTCCTCTCCCTCACGATTTTTGGTTTGTTTCTTGCCCTAGCCGCCTGTGTTGTCGCCCCTCACTGTGCTTGGCGCTCCTGCAAAATTTCTGACGCTGGTGGTGGCAGACTGGTGGTGGACGAACTTTCTGGAGACCCCTGATCCCCTGTTTTGGCGTTTTCTCTGTGGGCGATTTTTCTGGTGAGTAATTCGATCCTAAGGAGTCTAATCCGAATTAAAATTCGTTATTTGCCATGATTATTCGTATGGGGTTGAATTCAAATAATTATAGGGTTTTAAAATCCTGTTCTGCTGAAATCTGCATTCGTTAATCTGACCTTTGTGTACTATAACCCCAATATCTCATGGTCTATAGATCCAAATCGCACGAAATAAATTTTGTATGAAACTAGATACATTCGGCTTTAATTTGAATCTGATATCGACCATATCCGAGCTGTATTCGTATTTCAATCTGTATTGCAATCTAGCTGTACAAAATCAGTTTTCTGGAAATCTGGATTTCGACCTTTATGTGTTCGAACCATCATATCTCCCTAGGTATAGCTCGAAATCTTGTCAAATCAGTTTTATTAGACCGTAGGCTCGAAGAGCTTTATTTTGACTCCCATAACGCCTATTTTCGATTAGTTATTGGATCTGAAATAAATGTCGCAAGTCTGATATATGAATCTGTTTTCTTGAAATCTGAAATTCTGACCTTCTTATGTTCGAACCCTTATATCTTCCTGTCTAAAATTCGAAATCTTGTGAAACCAGTTTTATTGGAAACTAGATTCAGAGAGCTTCATTTTGAATACAATATTGACTAGCTTTGGTTCGAAATTGGACTAAAAATATATTTTGCAAACTGACAATATAAATCTGCTATGTTTTGGTTAGACGAATATTCCTTTGTGAGAAAAATTTACATTGTATGGTTTAACCTCTTAAATTGTGGTCTGTAGTTCTTCTAAAATTTATTTGTTTGATGAGAAATTTTAGAGAAAACAAAATTGGGGATTTAACTAAGAACTTAGGAATTTTCGAAAATATAGTTCGAGCCAATTTTGGGGCTTTTGTCAATTTTCTTCACAAACGTGTAATTAAAATTATCTGTAGTGGGGGACTGAAATTAATTACATGAAATTTGTACGTTCTGTTAAGGTTCTGAAAGTGGCGCCCCTTACAGTAATTTTATAGCTCACGGTTTTAGGAATTTTGAGGAGATTATTTCATGAATAATTTCTGTTCTGTATTTAAATGTTTGTTATATGAATAATTTCTGTTCTGTATTTAATTGTTTGTTATGTGGATATTTCCTGTTCTGTTTATATGTTGTGAAGTTTCTGAAAACCTTGAATGTGTTAAAACATTTGTGAGAACATAGAATGGTTTGACATGAATTAAGGTTAGTTGTAAGGAATTCACTCATATAATTTCTGTTCTGTGTTTAAGGACTGGATATTGGGGTGTGTCATTTTCTGGTTTGTTAGACTTTGGGCATAATGTAAGAATTAAGTAGTGGTTGATCCTACTTCTCTGTTTCAGTATAATCTGTTCTGTAAAATTATGCCCTAGTGTAGCACTCTTCCGTGTCCTTACCCTCCTTCTGTGGCGCTGTAATGGTGCTGATAGTCTACTACGACCCTTGAGACACTATTTCTGTTCTGGGTATTGGAGGCCAGAGTGCCACGTCCTAACAAGACGGGGGCCACCCACTGATACCTCCTCTACCATTCAGTTCTGGGTTTTGGAGGCCAGAGTGCCACGTCCTAACAAGACGGGGGCCACCCACTGATACCTCCTCTACCATTCAGTTCTGGGTTTTGGAGGCCAGAGTGCCACGTCCTAACAAGACGGGGGCCACCCACTGATACCTCCTCTACCATTCAGTTCTGGGTTTTGGAGGCCAGAGTGCCACGTCCTAACAAGACGGGGGCCACCCACTGATACCTCCTCTACCATTCTGTTCTGGGTATTGGAGACCAGAGTGCCACGTCCTGACAAGACGGGGGCCACCCACTGATATCTCCTTTACCATTCTGTTTCTGATATGCATGCATTGTCTCGTCCTCGGCAGAGGTGGGGTCAGACCTTCTGTGGTCATCAGGCCTTCTGTGGCCTTTCTGTTTCCGATGTAGACTATCCGTTTGGACTCTGAAAATTCTGATTTTCTGTCTGTCAGTTCTGATTTCTGTAGTTCTGTTTCGATCTGTATTTAGATGTATTAGGCGGTGTGGTTAGTTGGTATGGGTTGGTATATTCATATCCTACCTGTTTGATGCCTATTGTTACAAGTATCTGTATTTGATTGTGTTTGTTTCTGATATGAGCATGCATGTTAAGTTGATTTATCTTATCTGTTAAATAAAAAGAATTTCAACTTAAGTATGATATTTTTGATGTGTACTATGGATGACTTTTAGTGTCTTTTACTCACTGAGCTTTTTAGCTCACCTCCGTTGTTTAAATGTTTTCAGGTGAGACATCAAGACAGTAATTGCTACAGCTAATATGACGCTAATGTTTGATGTCATTTCTAAGAATAGTCTTCTAAAGATTTATCAGGCCTGCGTGCCTAATTTATTATGACCTATATGACATGTTTTATCTCCTGAGGGCTTATGCCTGTTTTCAGGATATTATATTATAGTTGTTTCGTTTAAATTATTGGATACAAGTCTTGGATTCTTTTATTGAATTGGTTCTTATTTTGAAATGTCCGATTTGAGATGTGTAACCGAATTTGTGTTGTTTATTTTAGTATCTGAATAATCAGTTCTGTATATTTCTGAAATTCCACATATGTGTAGTGTGGACGTTTGTTGTTGTTACAAGATATGTGTGTCTGTGCAGCAGTAGTTTAGAATACTTGCTGCCGGATTTTTTCTGGATTTCCGGATTTCTATTTCCTAGTAATCGATCCTATTTAGTTCTGTGCGGTTTTCTGTTCCGTAGTAATGTCCTTCGATGCCGCTTTCTTCTTGTGTTTTAATGGAAGAGTAAAAAATTTTTGAAACCCCGTATTTTACTTGTATGCGTGTGGGGTGTGATTCTGAGGGATGTTACAATAACAATTGTTTAATTCTAATACAAGTCCAGATGGTAATGAGATGTAATATTCCCCTACAGCAACAGCAGCAACCCGTGCCCCGTTTCCAACTCGTAGGTCCACCTCATGCTGCCCCACCTGTCTTCTTCTCTTGAGTTCCTGTACATTTGAACAAATGTGAACTCCACATGCAGTGTCCAACACCCATGATATAGAAGAAGATGATATCATGACTTCAGTCACAAATATACCTGAGCCAGAAGCGATGCTTCCCTTCTTGTCTCCTTGGAGCGCTTTACAGTCCTTTTTCCAGTGACCTAGCTGGCCACAGTGGAAACATCTGTATTCCTTCGACCGCTTAACCTTCTGTTTCAGAGCCTTATTGTAGTTCTTGACTGGGGCTTTGCCCTTCTTCCCCTTCTTCTTGTTCCTAGAAGGAACCATTAAGACAGAGGTTGAAGGCTTTCCCTTCAGAGTCTCCTCAGTAGTCAAGAGCATATTCAGCAACTCTGCCGGGGTACAATCGATTTTGTTCATATTAAAGTTAATAATGAACGCATCGAAAGAGGGCGGGAGAGACTGCAGAATAATGTCTACAGCAAGCTCCTGATTGATGGTATGCCCCAGTTTCTCTAGAGCCTCTTTGTGCCCAATCATCTTGAGCACGTGAGCTCCCACTGGGTTCCCTTCAGCCAGTTTGCTCTGAAAGAAAAGCTTGGTCATATTATAGCGCTCAGTCCTCGCCTGTGCAGCATACAACATTTTGAGGTTTGCTATAATTTCTATAGCAGACATATCCTCATGCTGTCGCTGCAGCGGTGGCGTCATAGACGCTAGCATCAGGCAAGCGACATCAATGCTATCATTGACATGCTTTTCATAGGCTTCACGAACCGCCCTTGCGGCGTTCGCTGCGGGTTGAGGCGGTATTGCCGTCTCGAGGACATACAGTTTCCTCTCTGCCTTAAGAACAATCTTAAGGTGTCCGTACCAGTCTGAGAAGTTTGGCCCAGCAAACTTCTCCCTTTCCAGTAGGGATCGCACATTGAAGCTCATGGTGTTCGTTGCTGCAGGAATCTACAACAATGCAAGAACAGCAAGGTCAGTATCAATGTTTAGAATCAATCCAGGACTTAAGAAAGATTCTTTTCTCACTATTTTATCTGACTGAAAAATCCATTAAAACAGTCCGAAAGAGTAACACTCTTTTAGTGAGATGGGATCTAGATTTTATACTTGGTCTCCGCGTCCCGCTCAGGCGAGATAAGATGCACAGAGAGTACAAGCACTAATCTCTGGTAGGCAGTCCCTGCCAATCGCCAACCCGTGCGATTCCCCTTCATCTGGGCAATCCAGCAGACTGTGCCAACTGAGTTGGTACAACACAGTCTCTGATCCCACAGATGGCTGCCTCCATATAGCTAACATATGCCCCATATGTAGCCTACATGGTCAAGCTGACCTGACCTACTCCCTGGACCACCACGTGCTATGCTGAGCAACGAGAAGCGATAAATCCCTTCTCTGTAACACGCAGGTGAAATCACACACTGTTTGAAGATAGATGGGCGTGCCCACTGAGTGGGTACAACACGGCCCCAACGATAGTCAGAACAGTGAGGTTTCGCGCCAGAAGGCATTACGTGCTTGATATTTAGCGTTGGATTTTAACGGTCTTTTATCTTCTTACTATCAGGCAAATCCTATGGCTATAGCAGAAGATAAATAACTCATGCAATTCTAATTATTAAACAATAAAAGAAAGCATGGATCTTATGTGGTAAAAGCCCATTAAGCCTAAGTAAGACCTTAACCTAAATTAAGTCTTCACTTGCTTTCTTCATGGGGCTTTTTCTTCTCATCTGGCCCAACCCAGGGCCCAAGCGCCCACTGCAGCTCAAGGTGCGCCCACCAGGAAAATGCGCCTGTCCTAGGGTCGAACCCTAGACCTCCCATCTGGTCAAGCCACTGCTGCATGCGCCTCTGCCATGTGTGCTTTGTGCTCTTGTCTGATTAAATTACAAATTAATCTATCTAGACAAGATTGACACGCAGGTCAATTACACTTATAAATTAAACACAATGTGATTCGCAGATCACAAATAAATATTAATTTACAATTAACCAGGCTCGCAGGCCCCAGCACAGCACACATTAAAGGGCAACCCACATAAGATGAAATAAACAAGCACATGGCATCCAATCAAACATGTGATCCATTATTAAGAAAATAAAATTTTTTGATAAACCCATTGTCATCCATTTTAATTTTCTTATCTGCCCTACAACCTTACAACGGTCCATTGATAGGGATCCACTCATCATGTCTAGTTAGATCCACTGCCCTTGCATGCACCAAGTCCTAACTGACTTGAGTTGACCTAATGGTCAACCATGCATGCGCCAAGGGCTGAACAACCATCATGAGTTCTGGCAAGCGGGTGTGACCCCGGGCCTAACTCATGTGCGTTCAATGGTTGTCTCTGTTGGAACCCCTTTCTAGAGGGGGGCGAAACCCAGCATGGCGCATATTCAAATTTCAAGCAGCGGATAGGGTCTCTAAGAATCGCATGCACCTTATATAATCAACTTAAAGAAAACCCGAATGCATAAGAGGTGATTCGATCCATACCATTGCCATTTCTTGATGGCGGCTTGGAAGCAAAGATCAAACGAGACCTTCTCCTTGTCGTCACACACAAGATGATGTCGCTATCTCTCTTGGTGCTCCTTGTGCTAGCAAGGTTCCAAGAGGTCCTTTGACGAGTGAAGGGAAAATGAGATGTCAATCTTTCTTGGCCGAATCCTCCTCAAGCGTCAAGCGTCAAGCGTCAAGCGTCGCCACACTCACACCATAAACTCGAGAGGAATATGGGCGAGAGGAAAAATCAGTTGAAGTGGCGAAAATAGAGAATACTCTATTCGGACGAGAGCACCCACCAAGTGGAGATCATGGTTACTAAAAATAGTAACCACTCCTCACCCCAACGTTCACGCCAAGTGAACTTGTCGCCAACTCCTCTCCCCTTGAACCATGCGCTCATCAAGTGAGCCGGTTCACTTTGGTTCGGTTTAAGAACCAATCAAGCCAATGATCTAGTCTAGATCTTAAATAAACCCTAAGGTTCCCGATCTAACCGTCGATCTCCTCGATGCCCCTGATCTGACCGATCTGGCATCTATTCTCTCGATCGAAGCTTACCGATCTTAAGCCCTAATCAATCAAACATGATCAGACCAGATCTCACTTACAATCAGAGACTAATTCCCTTTAAACTGAACCCAAACAATTCAGTCCACACGATCTGACTTAAGTAAGCCATATCATCAAATTGTGCGACCCTAAGGGTTTCCTTTAAATGTCGGTAACGATAATTCTCATTATCACGATCAGTGAGGGGTATCTAGCAACACATCACTATCTCCCGATATAAAGAAATGAGTCTTCCAAGACTACACCCAAAAACAGCACAAGTGTGAATCAAATCACAAAGCATACATATTTCCTTTGCCACTGGATGTTCTTATTGGACAAGCCTGTCAAGCTTGTAACTCCAATATGATGAGCATGATTAGAACAGATGAACACTGTCACCTGGGTATGGCCATACACTTTCTCAATCATCTCATCCAGGGGGCCCCTTTAGAACATCACACTCCTTAAACAAGGAGACGGCAATCCTATGTCTATCACTAGTGCTCTAACCTGACTCAAGCTCACCATCCAAGATAGTCTATAATCATTATGTTTCAAATGATATTGAACCATCTCAAAACAATGACAATCATCATTCAGAAAACACAAGTGATCTCAAGTCAGAGGAAATGTGCCACTTGTCTTAATCAAGGAATATTCACATTGTGACAAACAATTGAACATCCTAGTAGGGTCTGTCCAGTACATCCAATGTACCCATGAGTCTACATCTTATTCCATGCTCGAAGCATCCTATAAGATTAGAACACATATTAGTCTCAATCATATCAAGGCTGTCTCATGTTCACCAAGATATATCGACTAAGGACATAATAGCATGTCAGCCGAGCTGAACAGCTTTGAGACATTATTCAGAAGAACATATATTGCAGCAGACAATGTAGCTAACTGAATAACAACCATGCCTTTATAAACATAACAGTTTATTACATGATACAAATACATTCCCATAGGCCTCAAACATTAGCCTTAAGGGCATACCCCAACAATCTCCCACTTGCACTTAATCTAATGGTTGAGAAATCTCAAACCCATATTATTACAGTGCTTCTCATGCTTCTGCTGCGCCAGAGGCTTGGTAAGCGGGTCTGCCAGATTGTCATCTGTATGAACCTTGCAGATTTTGATCTCGCCACGATCTATGATCTCCCTGATCAAATGAAACCGTCTCAGTATGTGCTTGGACTTCTGGTGCGACCGTGGTTCCTTTGCTTGTGCGATTGCTCCAGTGTTATCACAGAAGATAACCAAAGGATCGACACTCGAAGGAACAACACCAAGTTCTCTCATGAACTTACGAATCCAGACTGCCTCCTTGGATGCTTCCGAGGCTGCAACATACTCGGCTTCTGTTGTGGAATCAGCAACAGTTGACTGTTTGAAACTCTTCCACACCACTGCACCTCCATTCAAGCTAAAAACATAGCCTGATTGCGATCGGAAATCATCCTGGTCCGACTGGAACGAAGCGTCAGTATATCCCTCTATACTGAGTTCTTCCTGACCACCATATATCAAGAACATATCTTTGGTCCTCCGCAGATATTTTAAAATGTTCTTGACTGCAATCCAGTGCGCCATACCTGGATTACTTTGGAAACGACTGGTTACGCTTAACCCGTAAGCGACGTCTGGGCGAGTACACAACATCGCATACATAATGGAACCAATAGCCGAAGCATAAGGCGTATTGTCCATTTCATCTTTCTCAGTCTGTGTTTGTGGACACTGACTCTTCGAAAGACTCAGACCATGTCTGACTGGAAGATATCCACGTTTAGAATTCTCTAAATGAAATCTCTCCAGGACCTTATCGATGTAAGTACTCTGGCACAGCCCGAGAAGGCTCTTAGATCTATCCCTGTAGATCTTCACACCTAACACATAGGCTGCTTCTCCTAGATCTTTCATCTGGAAACACTTCCTCAGCCATGCTTTAACAGCATGCATTTCAGGAATGTCATTTCCAATGATCAAGATGTCATCGACGTAGAGGACTAGGAAAGTAATCACGCTCCCACTAAACCTCTTATATACACACGGGTCATCCTCGTTCTTGATGAAACCAAATTCAGTGACTGATTCATCAAAACGTATATTCCAGCTTCTAGATGCTTGCTTAAGTCCATAACTGGACTTCTTTAACTTGCATATCTTATGACGATCTGATGGATTAGTGAAACCCTCAGGTTGTGTCATATACACATCCTCATCCAGATTTCCATTAAGGAAAGCTGTTTTCACATCCATCTGCCAAATCTCATAATCATAATATGCAGCTATCGCGAAAAGAATCCGAATAGACTTAAACATGGCTACAGGTGAGAAAGTTTCATCATAATCTATCCCGTAGATTTGTTTGAAACCTTTCGCAACTAGCCTGCCTTTATAGGTAACCACGTTACCATCCATGTCAATCTTCTTCTTGAAGATCCATTTACAGCCTATAGGGATAACTCCCGAAGGCGGATCAACCAAATCCCAGACTTGGTTATCTGACATGGAGTCCATCTCGGCGCGCATAGCCTCAAGCCATCTCGCTGACTCCGGTCCACTGACCGCATCCGCATAAGTGAGGGGTTCATCATTGTCAATGATGTAGACTCCGTCATAGCGCTCAGGCTGTCGACGGATCCTGCCCGATCTTCGCGGTTCCCGTGATATTTGAGCCTCAGGTTGTTCAATAACCTGTTCTACCGGCTCAGGCTCATCCAACTGTGCTTGATCACTTTGTCCTTCCTCTGGATTCTCATCCAGTTTTATTTCTCTCCCACTGGCCTCTTGCAGAAGTGCCCTAACCTGAGGGTAATCCTATATCTATCACTAGTGCCCTAACCTGACTCATGATCATTATCCAAGATAGTCTATAACCATTATGTTTCAAATGATATTGAACTACCTCAAAACAATGACAACCATCATTTAGAAACACAAGTGATCTCAAGTCAGAGGAAATGTGCCACTTGTTGCATACAAGGATTATTCACATTGTGACAAGCAATTGAATATCCTAGTAGGGTCTGTCCAGTACAACCAATGTACCCATGAGTCTACATCTTATTCCATGCTCGAAGCATCCTATAAGATTAGAACACATATTAGTCTCAATCATATCAAGGCTGTCTCATGTTCACCAAGATATCTCGACTAAGGACATATAGCATGTCAGCCTAGCTGAACAGCATTGAGACATTATTCAGAAGTATACATATTGCAGCAGATGATGTAACAAACTGAATAACAACCATTGCCTTTATAAACTTAAGAGTTTATACATGATACTGATACAATCCCAAGGCCTCAAACATTAGCCTTAAGGGCATACCCCAACACCTATGGTACATACGCTTACAGGAGAATGCCCTTTGGGCTTTGCAACGCCTCTGCAACACTCCAATGGGCGATGATGGCAATCTTTGCAGATTACAATGAAGATGTTATGGACATATTCATGAATGACTTTTCTTTGTATGGTTCTTCTTTCAATCATTGTTTATCTAACCTTTCTAAAGTTTTACAGAGATGTGAAGAGGTGAACCTAGTGTTGAACTAAGAGAAATGCCACTTAATAGTTCGGGAAGGTATAGTCCTCGGGCACTTAGTCTCTGAACGTAGAATCTAGGTAGATAGGGCAAAGGTTGAAGTCATTGAAAATTTGAAGCCGCCTACAATAGTGAAGGGAATTCGAAGTTTTCTAGGCTATGCCGGTTTTTATAGAAGATTCATCAAAATTTTTTCTAAAATAGCTCGTCCTTTAACTAATCTTCTTGCTAAGTATTCAATCTTTTGTTTTGACAGAGAATGTGAGAATGCTTTTGTACAACTCAAAGAAGCCCTTATAACTATGCTTGTGATCTAACCTCTAGACTGGTCTCTACCTCTAGAACTCATGTGTGATGCAAGTGACTAAGCTGTGGGGGTGGTCTTGGGGCAAAGGGAGGACAAAAGGTTGCATGCTATATACTATGCGAGTAGAACACTTGATGATGCATAGATGAATTACGCTACCACAGAAAAGGAGCTACTTGCAATGGTTTTTGCTTTTGATAAGTTTCATTCATATGTAGTTAATTCGAAAGTAATTATTTTTAATAATGATGCAGCTATCAAATACCTGATCAACAGGAAAGATGTCAAGCCAAGACTTATTCGATGGATCCTTCTTTTACAAGAATTTGATGTTGAGATTAGAGATAAGAAGGGGAGTGAGAACCTTATGGCTGATCATCTTTCCAAGCTAGAATGCGATGCTGAAAAGAATCCTGAAGAAGAGTTGGAAATTAATGATTCATTCCCTAAAACATCTATATGCTTTATTGGAACAACAAGCACCATGGTATGACGATTATGTGAATTATATTGTTTCTAATATTCTTCCCCCTAATCATACTTTTCAGAAGAAGAAAAAGTTCTTGCATGATGTGAAGTGCTACTACTGGGATGAGCCTTATCTATACCAGCGATGTGCTAATGGATTATACAGACGATGCATTCCCGAGGCACAGATACATGATGTGCTGACACATTGTCACTCTTTGATGACACCAAAATATATAGTATATTTTGTATCATTTTAGATATCTTTTCATGCTAAATTGAGGATCTTTTGCTTATTTTTATGTTGAATTCATCAAATATTGCAAAATCTACTTCTATTTTGGTTTTCAATGATTTTTAGGCAAAAAGGCACTATTTTAAGACGTTTTCAAGCAAAATCAAATACATGAAAGAGTTACCATCACCAAGAGGAGGTCACCCAACAATTTCACGGAAAATGGAGCAATAAACCAAAATACGGCAGGGTCGTAAACTATTTTACGGTACCGTATTTCCACACAATACCGTAATATCGAGCCACTGCCGTAATTTGGAGAAATTCCGAACAGAAGGTTTTGTCGAAAATACGGCACTACCGTAAACTATTTTACGGGCCGTATTTTGCAGCGCCTTCAGAACAGAAAGTTTCATTGATTTTACGGCACTGCCTTGAACCATATTACGGTACTGTATTCCCCAGCACTTTCAGAACAGGAGACTCAAGTGATTTTATGGCAGTGCCGTGAACTATTACACTGTCGGATTTCCATTTTTGAACGCGACTCCCAGGTCAATTTCGACGCCCAATTTTTGCGGAGATTATTGCGGGCGATCCAAAGCTCTAAATTGGATGCCGTAAGAAGAAGAAAGGGAGCTTACGACGAGAGGAGGAGGTAGACACCAAAAGCCCGAAATTACATCCACTGTCGAGAGAGAAATCACGGTACACGCCGCCGCTTAGGGTTCCGCCGCAGTGATCAATCCAGAGCACCTCCGGCCGTAATTTTCATACTGTTGCTTCGCCTAGAGAAGGAGACAATGTGCCAGAAGTTTCATAACGAGAGGAGATCAAATTGAGGAGAAATCAAAGGAAGAAGAACCGCCGCCACTTTCATTGCAAATTACGGCTGTGAAATATTTCACAGCCGTGCTGTATTTTCCTAAAACTCCTATTCTATTGATTTTTGATCTTTTGAAATTATGGTATTTTGTAATCCCTTCACCATGCTAGCTTAAGCTTATTTTGGGACATGGGGGAGTAATTCCCTTTGATTTTCTTAATGACTAGATAATCTTTCACTTTCATCATGATTATTTTACTTTGATAATTTTACCTATGCGATTATTACTTTAAGATTCTCCTTAGTTTACTTTTTGTTATCATGGTTTAGAGTTTTCGCAATAATAACCGAAAGGTGATTTGCTTGAGAACTTGGAGCCCTAAAATTGACTAATAGGAACTCACCGTAGGAAACTAGGTTAAGTTCTTATTTCTTTATTTTAGTAAGTTAAATTGCCATGATGATATTAATAAACTTAGGATTGAGTTATTGTGTCAAACATGGAGATCTTGCACGAAAGTGAATATCAGAACATTGGAGAATCATAGGTAGAACGTGTGTTGAGTCTCGGATGCACGAAAGTGATCCTTGAGATTCCACTCGAGGTAATCAACTTAGAATTCGGATACACGAAAGTGATCCTTGAGTTCTTTGTCTGATGGTTTACCTATCTATAGCTTGGGATGAATCTTGCGCGAAAGCAAGGATTTATTCTTGCATGGTTATCTGCATGAAAGTGAGATAACCCCTTTTTAAGGTAAATTATGCCTTTATCATATTAGAATTTGATTGATGAACATCTTTATATATCTAATCATGAAAATCAAAGTGGATGAAACCCTAGTCCCAATTTCTCTCTGATAGTAATTTTCCGTTTGTCTTCGATTCTTACTTTGCTATTATTCGATCGCCTAGATAGTGAAAAATCAATTATTCGGTACTTGACAACGCAAGTCTCTCTGTGGGATCGATATTTTCTTTATTACTTCGAGTATCCGTGCACTTGCGGACACTACGAGTTAGGGACAACAAGTTTTTGGAGTCGTGTCAGGGAGTGACAATAGCCCTGTGTGCCAACACTTTGGCCGCGATACCTAAGACAAGTCTACCTGCTTGTATTTAAAAGTGTGTCCTTTCGGATCACATCAAGTTTTTGGTGCCGTTGCCGGGGAGACTTTAGTTTTGTCAATATTGAAGATATTGAGAGTATTGCTAGACTAGGTTTTATTTTGCTTTTTATAAATTTTAGGATTTTATTTCCTGTTTGTTTTCTTTTGAAATCACTTGATCTGTCTATTTTGCATGCACAGGAGTCTTAGGTCAGGACCACTTGTTCCATTGGATCCTGAAATCAACAAAACTCTTAGAGTACGCAGGAAGTTAAGACTGGAAGAAGATCCACAAGAAATTCAAGAGGGGATTCAAGAAGAAATTGTGGAGATGGCAAACAATCAGAGAGCATTGAGGGACTATGCAGCCCCTAATCCACAAGAGATTCACTCAAGCATTGTTAGACCAGCAATAGAGGCTAACAACTTTGAAATTAAGCCTGCCTTTCTTTCAATGATACAACAAAATCAGTTTGGAGGATCTCCACTAGAGGATCCAAATCAACATCTTTCTTTATTCTTAGAACTATGTGATACCATAAAAATTAATGGAGTTTCTAACGATGCTCTGAGATTGAGATTATTTCCTTTTTCTCTTAGGGACCAGGCGTGATCATGGCTTCAAGCTCAACCAACCAGAACCTTCACAACTTGGGATCAACTGTCAAATTCTTTCCTGATGAAATACTTCCCTCCAAGTAGAACAATTCAGCTGAGAAACCAGATAACAAATTTCCAACAAAAAGATGGAGAATCTTTCAGTGAAGCATGGGAGAGATTTAATGAATTACAACGGAAGTGTCCTCACCATGGCATTGAAGATTGGGTTTTATTGCATACTTTGTATAATGGATTACTCTATAACACCAGACTAACTGTGGATGCTGCTGCAGGAGGAGCTCTTATGAGCAAAACTGTGGATGCTGCCCTTAAAACTGCTAGAGGAGATGGCTCTCAATCACAATCAATGGACCTCTGAGAGAGGAGTATTCTACAAACCATCTCAAGGTAAGAGTGAGAGTGATGGATGGCGATCCTTAGCAGAAAAGGTAGACTCTTTATGCAGTAGATTCGATTCTTTTAAAATGCAAGCTGCTGCTGTTTCTTCTATCACTTGTGAAATTTGTGGTAACATCGGTCACTCATCTGAAAACTGTAGAGTTGTTGTAGATCAAGGGGATGAACATGTCAATGCTTTAGGGACTTATAATCAAAGTAAAACCAATGATCCCTACTCTGGAACTTATAACCCTGAATGGAGAAATCACCCCAACCTTTCATGGAGAAACAATAACAATGAAAGAGGACAAACTGAGAATAGAGGATTCCAAAGACCAAACCAAAACCAAAACCAGAACATAAATCAGAATTCTAGTGTAGAATCCATGTTTGAAAAAATTATGGCAAATCAAAATCAGTTCATGTCTAATCAAAGCCAAATTATGACAAATCAAAACAGACAAATTGAAGAATTTAAGGAAAATCTTAATCAAATCAACTCTAGATTGGAAAGAGTAGAGGCACATGCACACAATAAGATTTTAGAAAACCAAATTGCACAACAAGCCAGTACTTCTTACAGGCCCCCTGGGAAATTGCTTGCTAAACCTGAGATAAACCCTAGGGAGCACTGCAAAGCCATCATGACTAGAAGTGGAAAACAAGTAGGAGAACCTAGAGGGAGGTTTGAAAACACTGAAAAAGGGCTTGATGATAATGAAGGGGAATTAGGGTTAGGAGAATCTTCTTCACATAAGGAATCCCAAACTTGTTTACCACCTCAAAAGGGTGATGAACCAAAAGGAGATGAATCATGTGAGAAAGACAACCCTAAACCTAATTTGCCTGCACCTTACAAGCCACCCATACCCTTTCCCCAAAGGTTAGCTCAGAATAAATTAGACAAAAAGTTTGGCAAGTTCCTTGAAATCCTGAAAAAGCTTTATATTAACATTCCATTTACTGAAGCTATTTCTGAAATGCCATCTTATGCCAAATTTTTAAAAGAGATTTTGTCTAACAAAAGAAAGCTAGATGATTATGGCACTTGTACTGTTACTTTGACTGAAGATTGTAGTGCTATCATATAGAACAAGCTGCCACCTAAATTGAAAGATCCAGGTAGTTTTTCTATACCATGTTCTATAGGCACTATGGCTTTTGACCGAGCCTTATGTGAACTAGGTGCAAGTGTAAGTCTAATGCTTCTTTCTATCTACAGGAAACTAAATCTTGGAGAGCTGAAACCTACATCCATATCTTTGCAGCTCGCGGATTCATCGGTAAAGTATCCTGTAGGTATCTTATAAAATATCCCAATAAAAATAGGTGAGTTTTTCATACCTGTAGATTTTGTAGTCTTGGACATGGAAGAAAATTTCAAAAACCCTATAATTTCAGGTAGACCACTGTTAGCCACCGCTAAAGCAAACATAGATGTGAAAGAAGGAAAGATCACTTTTGATATCTGTGAAAACATTATTGAATTTAATCTTAATGACTCTTTGAATAAACTTTCTTACCCAGGATCATGTTGTAGTGTTGAGGTGATTGATGATATTATTTATGATGTTTGCAATTTATTTGATGAACCCTCAAATATTGAAACTGACAAATCTTCTGAGGAAATTGATAAAGTGTTACAGGAAAAGAAAAACAAAAATTCAAGAAGAAGGAGAAAAAGAAGAAGAAAATCTAGACTGTTTGACAAAGGAAAGAAAATTTGGAGCAAAATTGGAGATTGTTTCAAGACCAAGCCTTGTGTGGTTCAATGTGATGCCCAACCAAAAGAAAAATCAGAGGGGCAATCGAAGAATTCGCAATCACACCCGAGTGCAAAAGGGTCAAGCTAATGACCTTTAAATTAGCGCTTCTTGGGAGGCAACCCAAGCTTTCTAACCATTATTTGTTTTATTTTATTTAATTTTTACTTAGGACTAATTTTTCTTTTATTTTTGTAGGAAAATCATGATTTGAAGCAAATTATGGCACTACTGTAAAGTCTGTTACGGTACCGTATTTTCAGCTCACTTTCCACCAGAGAGTTGTGACGAAATTATGGCACTACCGTAAACACTTACACGGTACCGTATTTTGTCGTCAAAATCAACCTGAGAGTTCTATCATTTTTACGGTAGTACCGTAATATATTTTACGGTGCTGTATTTTCATGAAATTTTATTTTTTTTCACTTTCAAAAAAAAAAAACTGCTTGATTTTTACGGCGGTACCGTAAACTGCTTCACGGTACCGTATTTTTGAGTCACTTTCATACAGAAGGTTCTTGAAATTTTACGATAGTACCGTAAGTTATAATACGGTACCGTATTTCTAAACCAATTTTGACCCGAGAGCAATCGTAATTTTATGGCAGTGCCGTAAGATATTACACTGCTGTATTTTGTTTTCTAACATGCGAGCTCTGTGCCCTATTTAGGGTATCGACCGGACCGTTTTTAGGGTTTTTACCCTCGTTCTCACTCATTTTTGAACCGTTCTTAGATTTTTGATCATCTCCGACCACCTGAGGACGCCGACGACTCTTCCCATTCAGCTTTCGTCGACGATTAGGTACTCGTTTCACCGATTTCATCGATTTGATGAGTTTTTATCAAGTTTCGCCCCTTTCACTCGTTTTTACTCGTTTCTCAACCATTTTTAGTGATTCTTGTTTCTATTTGCTCGCTGGTAGATAATCTATTAATTCCTTGCTGTTTGGTACAATTTTGACAAATTTTCATGAACGATTTGAGCTGATACACGTCGAAGCGTAGCAAGATTACTGTTCATTGACGTTTTTGTTGAGTCTTGAGTTTGAGCCTTAGTTCTAAGTTGATTTTCGTTTCCAATGAACTTGATTAACATTTCTGATGATGATGAGAGTGTGATATAATGTCATATATTTTCTGTATTTGCATTGAATTGAAATTTGCAGATTGAGTTCATACTCATGGCACCAAGAACAAAGTCAATTTTTCCAAGAAGAAAGGGGAAAGCCCCTACTGAATCATCCCAACCACAGAATCCCCATGGGATTGTCTTCAGAAATGAAATGTAGGAATCCAGATACAACAAAAATTTTAGAAAGAAAAATCATCAACACCAAGTATGCTGATCGAAGAACATTGGAAGCCTTGGGGCTTTATGAAGACATACTTTGGATGTTTGAGAGGATCAAAGCTAAGCAGTTCTTCCAGATGACTCCGTACACTTATCTACCACTTGTTCTGGGGTTCTTGAGCAGCTTGATAATTGACTTGAAGGAATTCTCGAATGGACCTGCAAAGGGGGAAATCACTTTTTGACTGGCAAATGAGGAGAGGAAGCTGACACTGCAAGAAGTCAGAGATATTTTTGGGCTGAGCACAAGAGGTTACACTGAGATACCCCTGGGCTTCATGGAGAGCATTTTTTGGAATCAGATCACCGATGAAAATCACTTCTATGCAGTTTCTGTTAGAGCTAGCAAGATCATGAACCCATGCATCAAGTATGCACACAGGGTGCTAGTGCACACTGTATTTGGGAGAGGAGACAGTGACGGCATGGTTCGTCAACATGAGCTCTATTTGCTTTGGGGGATGCTCAATGGATTTGCTGTTGATGTGGCTTTCTTCATGGTAAAACACATGGACAAGGTTGCCAGAGCGAGCAGAGGATCTGTGGTAATAGGAGGTTTGATTACTCCTATAGCTAGATATTTTGGGATAGATCCCTGTGGAATAGAGTTGGCAAAAGGGAATGCAAGACTAGACATTGAGTCTTGCATAGCAATGAAGATGATTATTAGAGAAGGTGACATTTTTTGTTTGGTCCTTGAACCGAATGTCCCTCCTCTACCATTACCTCACATCGAGAAGACCACGGTCAGAGAAAGAGCCAACTGGAAATTATCCCCTAGTGCAGCTGAGGCAGCTTTTACTCCACCGCTAGATACAGTTCCACCGCCACCCACTTGGGGGTGGAAGGAGTGATCCCCATGGGATGGAGTCACCTCCTCATGATTCTTCTCAGCCCGCTGGTACTTCCTCACATGGGACGAGGGGTGGTTTTGCCAGTCATCGCTATCCCGGTTTTCAAGCGCTCACAGCACAGATGTACAACCAAGAACGTCACCTGGATGGGATGCAAGAGACTCTGGGATACATCCACAGGGATATGGAGAGATTGTGCAATCATATGGAAGACAAGGGCAACTTCCTTTATGACCGTTTTGGTTATACAGATCACAGAGACTTTGGACATCAAGGTGATCAAGAAGGAGGAATTCCATACTATGAACCCATGGAGACAGCCGCAAGAGACTCTGAGGCCACACGATCAGATGACGACGAGTAGATGCTTTGTGAGTACCATCTTCACTTACTTATTGCTATTTTGTTTATCTTGTCTTATTTCTATTTCATATAGGGAAGGATGGATCTTCTGCACTCCACAACCATCGCTACTACTATTTTACGTGCTTATCTTTATTTTTCGATATGGTTGTATGATGATGATTCTACTGATTTTTGTTTTACTTCGATGGGGTTGTATTAAGACATGTTGACATTCTGATGACTTTTACTTTTCAATATGGTTGTACCATGTGATGATGATATTTTTCTTTGATGATATGATCATTGACGTTTTGATGATGATGAATATACTCTTGATTTATATTGTTGAATACTGGATTGATTGATGATGAATGTGTTCATACTTGTGATTAGAGAAAAACCCTATCATGTTAGATTTATTTCTTCAATGCATATCTATCTTTGAAATTTGACATTGGTTGATGCATGAAATTTTGGGTAGATGTGTTATTTGAAGAATAAGATCTAAAAGTAAAACTACTCCTTTAAATAAAATGAGCATATGAGTATGATTTGAGAATTGAGATCAATTTATCAACCTAGTAGATGTTTAGTCTATTTTGCTATTTGTTGGGAAGGATGAATCCAAGATCCACAAAAATAGTGAGAGACTCCCCTACTTGGCACTATGTAAAATTGATAGTGGTACCTAAAACATGGGTTGAAGTCTATGCATGAAAAATAATGAGAGAGAAAAAGAATAAGATTCCTCTACTTGGCACTATGCAAAATTGATAGTGGTACCGAAGATAAGAGTTGAAGTCAAAAATAAAAAGTGTGTATCTATGTAGGTACATTCCATCTATGCAAAAATAACAAAACCCATGAAAAAGAAAAGAAAAATTTTGTGTGGAAAAAGATCTTGGAAAACTTAATTCCTGTAAACAAAAGCATGATAGATTTGAATTGATATTGGGTGAAATCATGAGATTGAAAATTCTATTTATTATACAAGTTGCAAAGTTTTGTGAAACAATTGATGTTTATTTGAATTCTAAGGATGATATGTTTATTTGAAGTTTTGTGAAACAATTGATGAAATTTTTCATTAATAGGTTGTATTTTAGAAATTTATTGAGCATGAAAAGGTTATTCTTTTAATCAAATTTTGATTTCAAATTTTGATTTTTGCTTGAGGACAAGCAAAGTTTGAGCCTTATGTATTTTGATGACACCAAAATATATAGTATATTTTGTATCATTTTAGATATCTTTTCATGCTAAATTGAGGATCTTTTGCTTATTTTTATGCTGAATTCATCAAATATTGCAAAGTCTACTTCTATTTTGGTTTTTTATGATTTTCAGGCAAAAAGGCACTATTTTAAGACGTTTTCAAGCAAAATCAAATACATGAAAGAGTTACCATCATCAAGAGGAGGTCACCCAATATATTTCACGCAAAATGGAGCAACAAACCAAAATACGGCAGGGCCGTAAACTATATTACGATACCGTATTTCCACTCGATACCGTAATATCGAGCCATTGCCGTAATTTAGAGAAATTCCGAACAGAAGGTTTTGTCGAAAATACGGCACTACCGTAAACTATTTTACGGGCCGTATTTTGCAGCGCCTTCAGAACAGAAAGTTTCATTGATTTTACGGCACTACCGTAAACTTTGACACGAGCCATATTTTCCAGACGTTCCCGATCAGAGAGTTCAGCCGATTTTACAGTAGTGCCGTGAACCATATTACGATACCGTATTCCCCAGCACTTTCGGAACAGGAGACTCAAGCGATTTTACGGTAGTACTGTGAACTATTACACTGCCGTATTTCCGTTTTTGAACGCGACTCCCAGGTCAATTTTTACGCCCGATTTTTACGGAGATTATTGCGGGTGATCCAGGGCTCTAAATTGGATGCCGTAAGAAGAAGAAAGGGAGCTTACGATGAGAGGAGGAGGTAGACACCAAAAGCCCCAAATTGCATCCACTGTCGAGAGAGAAATCACGGTACACGCCGCCGCTTAGGGTTTCACCGTTGCGATCAATCCAGAGCACCTCCGGCCGTAATTTTCATACTGAAGCTTCACCTGGAGAAGCTTACAACGTGCCAGAAGTTTCAGAATGAGAGAAAATCAAATTGAGGTGAAATCAAAGGAAGAAGAAGCGCCGCCACTTTCATTACAAATTACGGCTGTGAAATATTTCACAGCCATGCTGTATTTTCCTAAAACTCCTATTCTGTTGATTTTTGATCTTCTGAAATTATAGTATTTTGTAATCCCTTCACCATGCTAGCTTAAACTTATTTTGGGACATGGGGGAGTAATTCCCTTTGATTTTCTTAATGACTAGATAATCTTTCACTTTCATCATGATTATTTTACTTTGATAATTTTACCTATGCGATTATTGCTTTAAGATTCTCCTTAGTTTACTTTTTGTTATCATGGTTTAGAGTTTTAGCAATAAGAACTAAAAGGTGATTTGCTTGAGAACTTGGAGCCCTAAAATTGACTAATAGGAACTCATCGTAGGACACTAGGTTAAGTTCTTATTTCTTTATTTTAGTTAGTTAAATTGCCATGATGATATTAATAAACTTAGGATTGAGTTATTGTGTCAAACGTGGAGATCTTGAACGAAAGTGAAGATCAAAACATTGGAGAATCATAGGTAGAACATGTGTTGAGTCTCGGATGCACGAAAGTGATCCTTGAGATTCCACTCGAGGTAATCAACTTAGAATTCGGATACACGAAAGTGATCCTTGAGTTCTTTGTCTGATGGTTTACCTATCTATAGCTTGGGATGAATCTTGCGCGAAAGCAAGGATTTATTCTTGCATGGTTATCTGCATGAAAGTGAGATAACCCCTTTTTAAGGTAAATTATGCCTTTATCATATTAGAATTTGATTGATGAACATCTTTATATATCTAATCATGAAAATCAAAGTGGATGAAACCCTAGTCCCAATTTCTCTCTGATAGTAATTTTCCGCATGTCTTCGATTCTTACTTTGCTATTATTCGATCGCCTAGATAGTGAAAAATCAATTATTCGGTACTTGACAACGCAAGTCTCTCTGTGGTATCGATATTTTCTTTATTACTTCGAGTATCCATGCACTTGCGGATACTACGAATTAGGGACAACGGGTTTTTGGAGCCGTGTCAGGGAGTGACAATAGCCCTGTGTGCCAACACTTTGGCCGCGACACCTAAGACAAGTCTACCTGCTTGTATTTAAAAGTGTGTCCTTTCGGATCACATCACTCTTCACTATATGGAGGACGTGCCGGGGCAGCCAAAACTACCTTCAAAGTCTTATAGTCAGGTTTATTTTGGCCTTCTATTTTTCATGATGCTTGATATTTTGTTCTTACATGTCACAGTTGCCAAAGAACGGGAAATATATCAAAAAGGGATGAACTTCCACTGAGCGAAATATTGGAGGTGGAGATTTTTGATATATGGGGGATTGATTTCATGGGACCCTTCCCATCTTCATGTGGTAAACTGTACATTTTTGTTGCCGTTGACTACGTGTCTAAGTGGTTTGAGGCTTCTGTAGAGGCTACTAATGACTCCAGGGTCGTTATGAAGAGAATGATTTCCCCCAGATTTGGAGTTCCACGTATTTTGATAAGTGATAGAGGTTCTCACTTCATCGAGTAGTGATTTGGAGCACTCTTGAAGAAGTATGGTGTAAAGCACAAGGTGTCCACGCCTTATCATCCTCAGACTAATGGTCAGGTAAAAGTTTCTAATAGGGAGATCAAGCTGATCCTTGAGAAAACTGTATCGAGATCACGGAAGGATTGGGCACTTAAACTACCGATGCTCTATAGGCCTACAGAACTACATACATGACACCCTTAAGTATGTCTCCTTTCCAAATTATTTATGGGAAATCCTATCACTTACCTGTTGAACTTGAGCACAGGGCATTTTGGGCTATCAAGCAAATCAACTATGACTTCAAGAGTCCTGGCGAGAAGAGAAAGCTGCAACTAGATGAATTGGAAGAGATGCACCTTTATGCATATGAAAATGCCAAGATCTACAAGGCACGCACCAAACATTGGCATGACAAATGCATTGTGAAGAAGGAATTTCATGTAGGGGACAAAGTGTTACTTTTCAACTCCAGACTTCGATTGTTTCTAAGGAAGCTTCGAACAAGGTGGTCCGGTCCCTTTGTGGTACAGCATGTGCAACCTTATAGCGCCATCACTATCTGGACAGTAGGCATAGGAAGCTTCACCATAAACGGGCATCGACTCAAACATTACTTCGAGGATGAGCGGGTTGAGAAAGGGGTTGTTCTTACCCTTTCAGATCCCACAGATTTAGTGACCTAAACCTCTTTAGGGTCAAGCTATTGACCTTAAATTAGCGCTCTTGGGAGGCAACCCAAGTTTTTGCTTACTTATTTAATTCTGAGTTGTTTTTCGTTGTTATTAGATGAACTGCGTAGTTGATTGGTTTTGCTTTATTTTTTGTCATGTTAGTCTACGAATTTATGCTGATAAGAGTATTCTTTTGTGTCGTAGGAACTATCTGGAGAACAGGGTATTCGAGAGGAAACTTTTGAGCCGCACAAAGAACTTCACGACCAGGTGAACCCCATGGGGTTCACCCATGAAGTCTACTGTGCATAATAAAAAATCGGGTTTTCATGGAAATATTCACGGCAACAGAGTGAATTCGGCGATCCTGGATGGTGTACAATTCTTTGGGATGTTAACTTTCTTACAAAAGACTTCATGGGTAGGTGAACCCCATGGGGTTCACCCATGAAGTCTACTGTTCTAGGACAGAGCACTTTTCCTACAGAACTTCATGGCTAGGTGAACCCAACTGGGTTCACCTGTATTTCTAAGTATGCTGAAAACATCCAGACAGCTTCACGGGTAGGTGAACCTGGCGGGGTTCACCCGTGCTTTTGATTATAACTTTCCCGTGTTCATGGAAAGTCACGAGTAGGGTTTCACCCAAATCCGTGCGCTGCTGAGTTCTTTCGACCAAATTTATCAAATTCCGCTTCTTCGGGTGATTATTCTTCTCCTTGGCACTCAGGGACAATTTCATCTTCCCCGATCTAGATTTCCCCATGGTTTGTGCCCTCTAGGTCAGTGATTCACAATGGATTTATTGATTTTCCTCAGCTTCAAACTCTTTCCACTGCCGCTTACTTCTTGTGCCCTTGGCGTTTGCTGCTGCCTCCGATCCGATTCTTCCTCTTCCACAACACTTTAAGGTTTTATGCATGACTTCTTTCCGCCCTCCCCCCATGGCGCTGATGACACCGAAATATGTAGTATATTTTGCATCATTTTAGATACCTTTTCATGCTAAATCGAGGATCTTTTTACTTGTTTTTATGATAAATCCATCAAATATTGCAATGTCTACTTCTATTTTGGTTTTTCATGTTTTTCAGGCAAAAAGGCACTATTTTAGGCATTTTCAAGCAAAATCAAATTAATGGAATAGTTCACATCATCAAGAGGAGATCACCCAAGAAATTTCACGCAAATCGAAGCAAGCCAGCAAATTACGGTAGTGCTGTAATCTATTTTACGGTACCGTAATTCCAAATGGTACTGTAAAATCCGAACACTACCATAATTTGTGAAGATTTTCGAACAGAAAGATTTCCCAATTTTATGGTGATGGAACCCCTTTCGAGAGGGGGGCGAAAACCCTATTGGGGTGGCGCATAAAATTTTGCAAGCGGAAGAAGGGTTTTCATAGATCTTAATATCGCATATGATTAACTTTGAAATGTCTAGATAGATAAGAGAAGGATCCATACCGTCGCCATCTCTTGGATGGAGTCTTGGAAGAAGAAAGCAAGAGAGATCTCCTCCAAAGGTTGTCGCACACAAGAGGAAGAAGACCTACTTCTTTGGCGCGACTTGTGCTAGCAAGGCTCCAAAGATTTCTTGATCGGTTGAAGGGATGAAGAGATGATCGCTTGGCCGAATCCTCTTGTTGTCGACCTCCACAACGCAAGCCGTGAGTCGTCTCAACCAAGAGCGAATTGAGCGAGGAGAATAGAGAGGAGGCGTTTTTCCGAACGTGGAAACGTTCCCTCTTTGAAATCGAACATTCCAAAAATAGCAATGCCTTGACTACATGCGTTATGCGTTCACCAAGTGAACCAAGCGCATCTCTCTTCTCCCATATGAACCATGCACTCAACCCATGAGCCAGTTCAATTTCTTTGGTTCAATGATTAAACCAAATCAGCCCAAACATTAAGTCTAGATCGAATTAGACCCCAAGGTCCTAGATCTGACCATTCATCATCTGACGCTTCTGATCTGATCGATCTAGCATCACCACTCTCGATCGAAGCTTACCGATCTCAAGCCCTAATCAATCAAACATGATCAGACCAGATCTCACTTACAATCAGAGTTTAAATCCCTTTAAACTGAACCAAAACAATTCAGTCCACACGATCTGACTTAAGTAAGCCATATCATCAAATTGTGCGACCCTGAGGGTTTCCTTTAAATGTCGGTAACGATAACTTACGTTATCACGATCAGTGAGGGGTATCTAGCAACACATCACTGTCTCCCGATATAAAGGAAAGAGTCTTCCAAGACTACACCCAAAACATAGCTCAAGTGTGAATCCAACTCACAAGGCAAACATGTTTCCTTTGCCACTGGATGTTCTTATTGGACAAGCGTGCCAAGCTTGTAGCTCCAATATGATGAGCATGATTAGATCAGATGAACACAGTCACCTGGGTATGGCCATACACTCTCTCAATCATCTCATCCAGGGGGCCCCTTTAGAACATCACTCTCCTTAAACAAGGAGACGGCAATCCTATGTCTATCACTAGTGCCCTAACATGACTCAAGCTCACCATCCAAGATAGTCTATAACCATTATGTTTCAAATGATATTGAACTACCTCAAAACAATGACAATCATCATTTAGAAAACACAAGTGATCTCAAGTCAGAGGAAATGTGCCACTTGCAGCATTCAAGGATTATTCACATTGTGACAAACAATTGAATATCCTAGTAGGGTCTGTCCAGTACATCCAATGTACCCATGAGTCTACATCTTATTCCATGCTCGAAGCATCCTATAAGATTATAACACATATTAGTCTTAACCATATCAAGGCTGTCTCATGTTCACCAAGATATATCGACTAAGGACATTATTGCATGTCAGCCTAGCTGAACAGCTTTGAGACATTATTCAGTAGTACACTTATTACAGCAGACAAGGTAACAACCTGAATAACAACTATTGCCTTTATAAATTTAAAAGTTTACACATGATACTCTTACAATCCCAAGGCCTCAAACATTAGCCTTAAGGGCATACCCCAACAATCTCCCACTTGCACTTAATCTAATGGTTGAGAAACCTCAAACCCATATTATTACAGTG
The DNA here is from genome assembly GCA_027563935.2 of Costus lasius. Classification (NCBI taxonomy): domain Eukaryota; kingdom Viridiplantae; phylum Streptophyta; class Magnoliopsida; order Zingiberales; family Costaceae; genus Costus; species Costus lasius. The sequence goes on along the minus strand of CM050447.1, from coordinate 72,858,392 downwards.
CTTCTCATGCTTCTGCTGCGCCAGAGGCTTGGTAAGCGGGTCTGCCAGATTGTCATCTGTATGAACCTTGCAGACTTTGATCTCGCCACGATCTATGATCTCCCGGATCAAGTGAAACCGTCTCTGTATGTGCTTGGACTTCTGGTGCGACCGTGGTTCCTTTGCTTGTGCAATTGCTCCAGTGTTATCACAAAAGATAACCAAAGGATCTGCACTCGAAGGAACAACACCAAGTTCTCTCACGAACTTACGAATCCACACTGCCTCCTTGGATGCTTCCGAGGCTGCAACATACTCGGCTTCTGTTGTGGAATCAGCAACAGTTGACTGTTTGAAACTCTTCCACACCACTGCTCCTCCATTCAAGCTAAAAACATAGCCTGATTGCGATCGGAAATCATCCTGGTCCGACTGGAACGAAGCGTCAGTATATCCTTCAATACTGAGTTCTTCCTGACCACCATATATCAAGAACATATCTTTGGTCCTCCGCAGATATTTTAAAATGTTCTTGACCGCAATCCAGTGTGCCTGACCTGGATTACTTTGGAACCGACTGGTCACGCTTAACCCGTAAGCGACGTCTGGGCGAGTACACAACATCGCATACATAATGGATCCAATAGCCGAAGCATAAGGCGTATTGTCCATTTCATCTTTCTCAGTCTGTGTTTGTGGACACTGACTCTTCGAAAGATTCAGACCATGTCTGACTGGAAGATATCCCCTTTTAGAATTCTCTAAATGGAATCTTTCCAGGACCTTATCGATGTAAGTACTCTGGCACAGCCCGAGAAGCCTCTTCGATCTATCCCTGTAGATCTTCACACCTAGAACATAGGCTGCTTCTCCTAGATCTTTCATCTGGAAACATTTCCTTAACCATGCCTTAACTGCATGCATTTCAGGAATGTCATTTCCAATGATTAAGATATCATCGACGTAGAGGACTAGGAAAGTAATTACGCTCCCACTAAACCTCTTATATACACACGGGTCATCTTCGTTCTTGATGAAACCAAATTCACTGACTGATTCATCAAAACGAATATTCCAGCTTCTAGATGCTTGTTTCAGTCCATAAATGGACTTCTTTAACTTGCATATTTTATGACGATCTGATGGATTAGTGAAACCTTCAGGTTGTGTCATATACACATCCTCATCCAGATTTCCATTAAGGAAAGCCGTCTTCACATCCATCTGCCAGATCTCATAATCGTAATATGCAGCTATCGCGAAAAGAATCCGAATAGACTTAAACATGGCTACAGGTGAGAAAGTTTCATCATAATCTATCCCGTAGATTTGTTTGAAACCTTTCGCAACTAGCCTGCCTTTATAGGTAACCACGTTACCATCCATGTCAATCTTCTTCTTGAAGATCCATTTACAGCCTATAGGGATTACTCCCGGAGGCGGATCAACCAAATCCCAGACTTGGTTATCTGACATGGAGTCCATCTCGGCTCGCATAGCATCAAGCCATCTAGCTGACTCCGGTCCACTGACCGCTTCCGCATAAGTGAGGGGTTCATCATTATCAATGATGTAGACTCCGTCATAGCGCTCAGGCTGTCGACGGATCCTTCCCGATCTTCGCGGTTCCCGTGATATCTGAGCCTCAGGTTGTTCAATAACCTGATCTACCGGCTCAGGCTCATCCAACTGTGCTTGACTACTTTGTCCTTCTTCTGGATTCTCATCCAGCTTTATTTCTCTCCCACTGGCCTCTTGCAGAAGAAACTCCTTCTCAAGAAATATGGCCGTCCGAGCAACAAAAACCTTGTTCTCTTTGGGATCATAGAAATAATAACCCTTAGTTTCCTTAGGGTAACCGACAAAGATACATTTCTCAGATCTGCTCTCTAGTTTCCCAGAGGCGAGCTTTTTGACATAAGCCTCGCAACCCCAGATCCTGATAAATGTCAAGCTCGGCTGTTTCCCATACCATAACTCATATGGAGTCTTAGAAACTGCCTTGGTTGGCACTCGGTTTAGTACCTTTGCAGCTGTTTCCAGTGCAAATCCCCAAAAGGAGTAAGGTAGAGTAGCCTGACTCATCATAGAACGAACCATATCAAGTAACGTTCTATTTCTCCTCTCGGACACACCATTCCATTGCGGTGTTCCTGGCGGAGTGAGCTGCGAGATAATCCCACACTCCTTTAGATAGTCAGTAAAAGTATGACTTAGGTATTCTCCACCTCGATCTGAGCGAAGTGCCTTGATATTTCGGCCTAGCTGATTTTGTACTTCATTCTTGAATTCTTTGAACTTGTCAAAAGATTCACTTTTATGTCTCATCAGATAGACATAACCATACCTACTGAAATCATCAGTAAAGGTAATGAAGTACAGATAGCCACCTCTGGCATGTTTACTAAATGGCCCACACACATCACTGTGTATAAGGTCAAGTAAACCTGAAGCCCTTTGACCTTTATTAGGAAAAGGTGACTTCGTCATTTTACCCATCAAACAAGCTTTGCATGTATCAATCTCCTTATAGGAGAATGATCCCAGCAGTCCATGATCATGCAACCGCTTAATGCGTTTCTCGTTAATATGGCCTAAACGATTATGCCATAGCAAGGTGCTGTCATCAGCATACTTGGCTTTCTTATTATCAATATTTTGTATCGAACATTCCATGTCCAACATGAATAACCCGTTGTTAATTGAACCAATTGCATAAACAATATTATCATAAGATAAAACACACTTTGAAATATTGCATTCAAAGGAAAATCCCTTCCTGACAAGAGCAGGAATGGAGATAATATTTTTAGTAATACTGGGAACAAAATAACAACTGTTTAGTTCCAATACAAGTCCAGATGGTAAAAAGATGAAATAGTCTCCTACAGCAATAGCAGCAACCCGTGCCCCGTTTCCTACTCGTAGGTCCACCTCATCCTGTCCCACCTGTCTTCTTCTCTTGAGTTCCTGTACATTTGAATAAATGTGAACTCCACATGCAGTGTCCAACACCCATGATATAGAAGAAGATGAAAACATGACTTCAGTCACGAATATACCTGAGCCAGAAGCGATGCTTCCCCTCTTATCTCCTTGGAGCGCTTTACAGTCCTTTTTCCAGTGACCCAGCTGGCCACAGTGGAAACACCTGTATTCCTTCGACCGCTTCACCTTCTGTTTCAGAGCCTTGTTGTAGTTCTTGACAGGGGCTTTGCCCTTCTTCCCCTTCTTCTTGTTCCTTGAAGGAACCATTAAGACAGAGGTTGAAGGCTTTCCCTTCAGAGTTTCCTCAGTAGTCAAGAGCATATTCAGTAGCTCTGCCGGAGTACAATCGATTTTGTTCATATTAAAGTTAATGATGAACGCATCGAAAGAAGGCGGAAGAGACTGCAGAATAATGTCTACAGCAAGCTCCTGATTGATGGTATGCCCCAGTTTCTCTAGAGCCTCCTTGTGCCCAATCATCTTGAGCACGTGAGCTCCCACTGGGCTCCCTTCAGCCAGTTTGCTCTGAAAGAAAAGCTTGGTCAGATTATAGCGTTCCGTCCTAGCCTGTGCAGCATACAGCATCTTGAGGTTCGCTATAATTTCTATAGCCGACATATCCTCATGCTGACGCTGCAGCGGTGGCGTCATAGATGCTAGCATCAGGCAAGCGACATCAATGCTATCATTGACATGCTTTTCATAGGCATCCCGAACCGCCCTTGCGGCGTTCGGAGCGGGCTGCGGCGGTATTGCCGTCTCGAGGACATACAGTTTCCTCTCTGCCTTAAGAACAATCTTAAGGTGTCCGTACCAGTCCGAGAAGTTCGGCCCAGCAAACTTCTCCCTTTCCAGTAGGGATCGCACATTGAAGCTCATGGTGTTCGTTGCTGCAGAAATCTACAACAATGCAAGAACAGCAAGGTCAGTATCAATGTCAAGAATCAATCAGGACTTAAGAAAGATTCTTTTTCTCACTATTTTTATCTGGCTGAAAAATCCAGCAAAACAGCCCGAAAGAGTAGAACTCTTTTAGTGAGATGGGATCCAGATTTCATACTTGGTCTCCGCGTCCCGCTCAGGCGAGATAAGATGCACAGAGAGTACAAGCACTAATCTCTGGTAGGCAGTCCCTGCCAATCGCCAACCCGTGCGATTCCCCTTCATCTGGGCAATCCAGCAGACTGTGCCAACTGAGTTGGTACATCATAGTCTCTGATCCCACAGATGGCTGCCTCCATGTGCTACCATATGCGCCACATATGTAGCCTACATGGCCAAGCTCACCCGACCTACTCCCTGGACCACCACATGCTATGCTGAGCAACGAGAAGTGATAAATCCCTTCTCTGTAACACGCAGGTGAAATCACACACCGTCTGAAGATAGATGGACGTGCCCACTGAGTGGGTACAACACGGCTCCAACGATAATCAGAACAGTGAGGTTTCGCGTCAGAAGGCTTACGAGCTTGATATTTCGTCGTTGGATTTTAACGGTCTTTTATCTTCTTCACTATCATGCAATTCCTATGGTGATAGCAGAAGATAAACTAATAATGCAATTCTAATATTAAACAATAAAAGAATGCATGGATCTTATGTGGTAAAAGCCCATAGCTTAAGTAAGACCTTAATATCACTTAAGTCTTCACTTGCTTTTCTTCATGGGACTTTTGCTGCTCATCTGGCCCAAACCAGGGCCAAGCGCCAACTGCAGCTCAGGTGCGCCCACCAGGAAGATGCGCCTGGTCCTAGGGTCGAACCCTAGACCTCCCACCTGGTCAAGCCTCTGCTGCATGCGCCTCTGCCAAATGTGCTCTGTGCTCTTCTCTGATTAATTTACAAATTAATCTATCTAGACAAGATTGACTCGCAGGTCAATAACATTTATAAATTAAAAACAATGTGATACGCAGATCACAATAATTAATTTACTTTTCAATTTAGGCACGCAGGCCCCAGCACAGCAAACATTTAACATGGGCAGCCCACATAAGAATAAATAAACAAGCAATATGGCATCAAACATCATGTGATCCAGGATAAGAAAATAAAATTTCAAAAACCCCATTGGCATCAATTTTAATTCTCTTATATGCTCTACAACCTTACAACGGTACATTAATAGGGATCCACTCATCCAAACTAGTCAGATCCAGTGCCCTTGCATGCACCAAGTCCTAACTGACTTGAGTCGACCCAACTATGCATGCGCCAAGGGCTGAACAACCACAATGAGGTCTGGCAAACGGGTGTGAGCCCGGGCTTAACTCATGTGCGTTCAACAAACGTTTCAACCAGACATCGCTACACACCTATGATGCAGTCGACCTATAGCCACCATTTGCTTGCGCAAGGGTGCTATCTGGTCGACCCATCTAGGCTGTCAGATGGTCTGATCAGACTAGTTGGATCTAACCTAGAGGATGACTTCAACCCTACTAACCCGTCTAAGGGTTTATAGTAGGCGCTTAGTCTAATGATAGGCGCGCAAGTGATATTCTTTTGATAAAACATCAACAACAAAGATGCGCCTACTAAACATGCGCAAACATAAAAGCATATGCTATCAATTTCGCATGTAACCTATAGATCTAAGCATGTTGCGCAAACAAGGATCACAAAATAGCATCAAGCAATCATATGCATATATATAAACCTCCTCTGATACCAGTTGATGGAACCCCTTTCGAGAGGGGGGCGAAAACCCTATTGGGGTGGCGCATAAAATTTTGCAAGCGGAAGAAGGGTTTTCATAGATCTTAATATCGCATATGATTAACTTTGAAATGTCTAGATAGATAAGAGAAGGATCCATACCGTCGCCATCTCTTGGATGGAGTCTTGGAAGAAGAAAGCAAGAGAGATCTCCTCCAAAGGTTGTCGCACACAAGAGGAAGAAGACCTACTTCTTTGGCGCGACTTGTGCTAGCAAGGCTCCAAAGATTTCTTGATCGGTGGAAGGGATGAAGAGATGATCGCTTGGCCGAATCCTCTTGTTGTCGACCTCCACAACGCAAGCCATGAGTCGTCTCAACCAAGAGCGAATTGAGCGAGGAGAATAGAGAGGAGGCGTTTTTCCGAACGTGGAAACGTTCCCTCTTTGAAACCGAACATTCCAAAAATAGCAATGCCTTGACTACATGCGTTATGCGTTCACCAAGTGAACCAAGCGCATCTCTCTTCTCCCATATGAACCATGCGCTCAACCCATGAGCCGGTTCAATTTCTTTGGTTCAATGATTAAACCAAATCAGCCCAAACATTAAGTCTAGATCGAATTAGACCCCAAGGTCCTAGATCTGACCATTCATCATCTGACGCTTCTGATCTGATCGATCTAGCATCACCACTCTCGATCGAAGCTTACCGATCTCAAGCCCTAATCAATCAAACATGATCAGACCAGATCTCACTTACAATCAGAGTTTAAATCCCTTTAAACTGAACCAAAACAATTCAGTCCACACGATCTGACTTAAGTAAGCCATATCATCAAATTGTGCGACCCTGAGGGTTTCCTTTAAATGTCGGTAACGATAACTTACGTTATCACGATCAGTGAGGGGTATCTAGCAACACATCACTATCTCCCGATATAAAGGAAAGAGTCTTCCAAGACTACACCCAAAACATAGCTCAAGTGTGAATCCAACTCACAAGGCAAACATGTTTCCTTTGCCACTGGATGTTCTTATTGGACAAGCGTGTCAAGCTTGTAGCTCCAATATGATGAGCATGATTAGATCAGATGAACACAGTCACCTGGGTATGGCCATACACTCTCTCAATCATCTCATCCAGGGGGCCCCTTTAGAACATCACTCTCCTTAAACAAGGAGACGGCAATCCTATGTCTATCACTAGTGCCCTAACATGACTCAAGCTCACCATCCAAGATAGTCTATAACCATTATGTTTCAAATGATATTGAACTACCTCAAAACAATGACAATCATCATTTAGAAAACACAAGTGATCTCAAGTCAGAGGAAATGTGCCACTTGCAGCATTCAAGGATTATTCACATTGTGACAAACAATTGAATATCCTAGTAGGGTCTGTCTAGTACATCCAATGTACCCATGAGTCTACATCTTATTCCATGCTCAAAGAATCCTATAAGATTAGAACACATATTAGTCTTAACCATATCAAGGCTGTCTCATGTTCACCAAGATATATCGACTAAGGACATTATTGCATGTCAGCCTAGTTGAACAGCTTTGAGACATTATTCAGTAGTACACTTATTATAGAAGACAAGGCAACAACCTGAATAACAACTATTGCCTTTATAAACTTAAAAGTTTATACATGATACTCTTACAATCCCAAGGCCTCAAACATTAGCCTTAAGGGCATACCCCAACAATCTTCCACTTGCACTTAATCTAATGGTTGAGAAACCTCAAACCCATATTATTACAGTGCTTCTCATGCTTCTGCTGCGCCAGAGGCTTGGTAAGCGGGTCTGCCAGATTGTCATCTGTATGAACCTTGCAGACTTTGATCTCGCCACGATCTATGATCTCCCGGATCAAGTGAAACCGTCTCTGTATGTGCTTGGACTTCTGGTGCGACCGTGGTTCCTTTGCTTGTGCAATTGCTCCAGTGTTATCACAAAAGATAACCAAAGGATCTGCACTCGAAGGAACAACACCAAGTTCTCTCACGAACTTACGAATCCACACTGCCTCCTTGGATGCTTCCGAGGCTGCAACATACTCGGCTTCTGTTGTGGAATCAGCAACAGTTGACTGTTTGAAACTCTTCCACACCACTGCTCCTCCATTCAAGCTAAAAACATAGCCTGATTGCGATCGGAAATCATCCTGGTCCGACTGGAACGAAGCGTCAGTATATCCTTCAATACTGAGTTCTTCCTGACCACCATATATCAAGAACATATCTTTGGTCCTCCGCAGATATTTTAAAATGTTCTTGACCGCAATCCAGTGTGCCTGACCTGGATTACTTTGGAACCGACTGGTCACGCTTAACCCGTAAGCGACGTCTGGGCGAGTACACAACATCGCATACATAATGGATCCAATAGCCGAAGCATAAGGCGTATTGTCCATTTCATCTTTCTCAGTCTGTGTTTGTGGACACTGACTCTTCGAAAGATTCAGACCATGTCTGACTGGAAGATATCCCCTTTTAGAATTCTCTAAATGGAATCTTTCCAGGACCTTATCGATGTAAGTACTCTGGCACAGCCCGAGAAGCCTCTTAGATCTATCCCTGTAGATCTTCACACCTAGAACATAGGCTGCTTCTCCTAGATCTTTCATCTGGAAACATTTCCTTAACCATGCCTTAACTGCATGCATTTCAGGAATGTCATTTCCAATGATTAAGATATCATCGACGTAGAGGACTAGGAAAGTAATTACGCTCCCACTAAACCTCTTATATACACACGGGTCATCTTCGTTCTTGATGAAACCAAATTCACTGACTGATTCATCAAAACGAATATTCCAGCTTCTAGATGCTTGTTTCAGTCCATAAATGGACTTCTTTAACTTGCATATTTTATGATGATCTGATGGATTAGTGAAACCTTTAGGTTGTGTCATATACACATCCTCATCCAGATTTCCATTAAGGAAAGCCGTCTTCACATCCATCTGCCAGATCTCATAATCGTAATATGCAGCTATCGCGAAAAGAATCCGAATAGACTTAAACATGGCTACAGGTGAGAAAGTTTCATCATAATCTATCCCGTAGATTTGTTTGAAACCTTTCGCAACTAGCCTGCCTTTATAGGTAACCACGTTACCATCCATGTCAATCTTCTTCTTGAAGATCCATTTACAGCCTATAGGGATTACTCCCGGAGGCGGATCAACCAAATCCCAGACTTGGTTATCTGACATGGAGTCCATCTCGGCTCGCATAGCATCAAGCCATCTAGCTGACTCCGGTCCACTGACCGCTTCCGCATAAGTGAGGGGTTCATCATTATCAATGATGTAGACTCCGTCATAGCGCTCAGGCTGTCGACGGATCCTTCCCGATCTTCGCGGTTCCCGTGATATCTGAGCCTCAGGTTGTTCAATAACCTGATCTACCGGCTCAGGCTCATCCAACTGTGCTTGACTACTTTGTCCATCTTCTGGATTCTCATCCAGCTTTATTTCTCTCCCACTGGCCTCTTGCAGAAGAAACTCCTTCTCAAGAAATATGGCCGTCCGAGCAACAAAAACCTTGTTCTCCTTGGGATCGTAGAAATAATAACCCTTAGTTTCCTTAGGGTAACCGACAAAGATACATTTCTCAGATCTGCTCTCTAGTTTCCCTGAGGCGAGCTTTTTGACATAAGCCTCGCAACCCCAGATCCTGATAAATGTCAAGCTCGGCTGTTTCCCATACCATAACTCATATGGAGTCTTAGAAACTGCCTTGGTTGGCACTTGGTTTAGTACCTTTGCAGCTGTTTCCCGTGCAAATCCCCAAAAGGAGTAAGGTAGAGTAGCCTGACTCATCATAGAACGAACCATATCAAGTAACGTTCTATTTCTCCTCTCGGACACACCATTCCATTGCGGTGTTCCTGGCGGAGTGAGCTGCGAGATAATCCCACACTCCTTTAGATAGTCAGTAAAAGTATGACTTAGGTATTCTCCACCTCGATCTGAGCGAAGTGCCTTGATATTTCGGCCTAGCTGATTTTGTACTTCATTCTTGAATTCTTTGAACTTGTCAAAAGATTCACTTTTATGTCTCATCAGATAGACATAACCATACCTACTGAAATCATCAGTAAAGGTAATGAAGTACAGATAGCCACCTCTGGCATGTTTACTAAATGGCCCACACACATCACTGTGTATAAGGTCAAGTAAACCTGAAGCCCTTTGACCTTTATTAGGAAAAGGTGACTTCGTCATTTTACCCATCAAACAAGCTTTGTATGTATCAATCTCCTTATAGGAGAATGATCCCAGCAGTCCATGATCATGCAACCGTTTAATGCGTTTCTCGTTAATATGGCCTAAACGATTATGCCATAGCAAGGTGCTGTCATCAGCATACTTGGCTTTCTTATTATCAATATTTTGTATCGAACATTCCATGTCCAACATGAATAACCCGTTGTTAATTGAACCAATTGCATAAACAATATTATCATAAGATAAAACACACTTTGAAATATTGCATTCAAAGGAAAATCCCTTCCTGACAAGAGCAGGAATGGAGATAATATTTTTAGTAATACTGGGAACAAAATAACAACTGTTTAGTTCCAATACAAGTCCAGATGGTAAAAAGATGAAATAGTCTCCTACAGCAACAGCAGCAACCCGTGCCCCGTTTCCTACTCGTAGGTCCACCTCATCCTGTCCCACCTGTCTTCTTCTCTTGAGTTCCTGTACATTTGAACAAATGTGAACTCCACATGTAGTGTCCAACACCCATGATATAGAAGAAGATGAAAACATGACTTCAGTCACGAATATACTTGAGCCAGAAGCGATGCTTCCCCTCTTATCTCCTTGGAGCGCTTTACAGTCCTTTTTCCAGTGACCCAGCTGGCCACAGTGGAAACACCTGTATTCCTTCGACCGCTTCACCTTCTGTTTCAGAGCCTTGTTGTAGTTCTTGACAGGGGCTTTGCCCTTCTTCCCCTTCTTCTTGTTCCTTGAAGGAACCATTAAGACAGAGGTTGAAGGCTTTCCCTTCAGAGTTTCCTCAGTAGTCAAGAGCATATTCAGTAGCTCTGCCGGAGTACAATCGATTTTGTTCATATTAAAGTTAATGATGAACGCATCGAAAGAAGGCAGAAGAGACTGCAGAATAATGTCTACAGCAAGCTCCTGATTGATGGTATGCCCCAGTTTCTCTAGAGCCTCCTTGTGCCCAATCATCTTGAGCACGTGAGCTCCCACTGGGCTCCCTTCAGCCAGTTTGCTCTGAAAGAAAAGCTTGGTCAGATTATAGCGTTCCGTCCTAGCCTGTGCAGCATACAGCATCTTGAGGTTCGCTATAATTTCTATAGCCGACATATCCTCATGCTGACGCTGCAGCGGTGGCGTCATAGACGCTAGCATCAGGCAAGCGACATCAATGCTATCATTGACATGCTTTTCATAGGCATCCCGAACCGCCCTTGCGGCGTTCGGAGCGGGCTGCGGCAGTATTGCCGTCTCGAGGACATACAGTTTCCTCTCTGCCTTAAGAACAATCTTAAGGTGTCCGTACCAGTCCGAGAAGTTCAGCCCAGCAAACTTCTCCCTTTCCAGTAGGGATCGCACATTGAAGCTCATGGTGTTCGTTGTTGCAGAAATCTACAACAATGCAAGAACAGCAAGGTCAGTATCAATGTCAAGAATCAATCAGGACTTAAGAAAGATTCTTTTTCTCACTATTTTTATCTGGCTGAAAAATCCAGCAAAACAGCCCGAAAGAGTAGAACTCTTTTAGTGAGATGGGATCCAGATTTCATACTTGGTCTCCGCGTCCCGCTCAGGCGAGATAAGATGCACAGAGAGTACAAGCACTAATCTCTGGTAGGCAGTCCCTGCCAATCGCCAACCCGTGCGATTCCCCTTCATCTGGGCAATCCAGCAGACTGCCAACTGAGTTGGTACATCATAGTCTCTGATCCCACAGATGGCTGCCTCCATGTGCTACCATATGCGCCACATATGTAGCCTACATGGCCAACTGGCATTGTCGTTATCTATGTTTGTTTACATCTGCGCATATGTACTAACATGATAATGTCCTTGGAGACAGATTGGATCTGTGCTCGAACTATAGTCACCAGTCGATGTACCTTAGTGGATATGAGACAGCTATGGTACTTGTGAGACTAGTATGTGGGCTGGTTAGGCACGTGGTGCTAACGCAGACACATGGGTATATCATTGGAGGATATACTGGATAGACCCGCTGTGAGGCTATGACTTGGTGTCATGAGTTATCCTCACAAGTAATAGGAGATGCATTGATCCCTTGACTTGATGTCATTGGCCATTCTATATGGTTAGGGATTTGCTTTGATACAACCTAACACCTCGCCGTAGTTGGGAGGTCATAACAGTTGTCATTGAGCATGTCACGACCCATATGAGAAGGTCAATGGACAGACATAGGATTTGCCCCTTCCTTAGGGAAGTATGATATCCATGGAGCTCCTCTATGGTTCTATGACTGAGAGTGTATGGCCATACCCAGGTGAGAACCTGTTTTAGTCATAGCCATGTGATTGGGTGAAAACAAGTGGTGACACACTTGTCCAATCGGATATCAGTTCGGCAAAGAGACTGTAATGCATCTGTACCTAGTTGCGATGATGGGGATGTCGATGTCGATATCCATTTCAATGACCTGGGTAGCAGCGATGCACTGCTAGGTGCCACTCACTGCTTGTGGTGACCTTTGGTCAGCACTGCCAGCGTCAGAGGAACCTACAGGGTCGCACACCTTAATACTTGAGTTCTCGTATTGATCGGGAAGCTTTATGATCGAGTTATTGGATAACTCGGATCTATTTTGGAGATTTCATCAGCGCCAATGGGCCTGATGAAATGGAAGGATGTTATTGGAGCCAAACTCCATTTATGGCAGGTTGACCCAAAATTGACCATGGTTGGCCACATTTGGATTAGGGTTGCATTGGATTGGATCCAAGTGCTTAATCAAGCCATGTAATGAAGTTTGGGCTAGCTCATTATCCAATGAGGCCCAATAATAAGTTGTCATGAAGAGGCAATAGACTAAAAGGGTATAATGGGGAGGAAGCCAAGCCCATTGGCGCCTAAGTGGCATAATGGGGTTTAGATGGCAAATTTGCTTCATTAAGGAAGCTTTTTGCGCCTAGCCCTCTCCCATTGATAGTGTGAATGCATTAAGGCATTGCTTGGGGCGCAAGGCTAGGCCTTGGCGCACAAGGCAAGGCTTGGTAGCTTATGGAAAGGTTGAATGAGGTTTATGGTAAAGTCTTGGAGACTTTCCTTACCTCAAACCTTCTCATCCAAGCCATACACTTGTCATGATCTCAACCCTTGCCCTAACCGCCTCTAGTTCTTTATAAGTGACCCTAGCCGCCCCCTCTTATGGGGTTACAATCCTTAGAGGCATGACAACAAGAGGAGGGGCGAAAGCAAGGGCTTGAAGGGCGACAACACCAAGAAGTGGCGCATCTTCTTCTTTCTTCCAAACCCTAACCGCAAGCCTCTTCCTTCTCTCTTGGCGGAAGGAACTTGATGCTTGGCGGTTTCCCTCTCCCTCATCATTCTTCATCTTTGGCGCATCTACCTTGGAGGTGGCGCATACTTTGAAGAAGGAGCACAAGGCTTGGATCTTCTTCCTCAGGCTTGCACCGGGCGTGAAAGAAGAGGACTCGAGGCATCCGTGTGTGTGAGACTGCAGAGGGCGCACGCTTGGGCGCCTGTCACGACATCGACCTCATCTTGCTCTAAGGTATTTCCTAACTCATCGTGTCGACTCTCTTGCTTGCGATATTCACTGGGTTTTTGGGACCGGCCTGTTTCGGGGACATTCTTCCGCTGTGCAATGTATGTATGTATGCTTATAACTCTAAAAAATTGTAAAATGTCCCCGGGTTTTCCCAACAGTGGTATCAGAGTGACTTGCAAGACTCAAACGATGTTTTACGCTTTTCTTTCATGCTCACATGCCATATCTCTATTTTCGTCAATAGCATGATGCATGGCAAACGATTTTTTCTAAGTAGGAAAAATTAGGGTTTCTTGTTTCTATCATCCTCTCAATCTCTTTTGGATTTTTGGACTATTTTTCTTGTCTGATGTAAAGATCAAAGGCGCACGTAATTTTGTCAAGTAGGACGGGCATTATGTCTTCGGACTGGCCAAGTCTCTTGATCTGACAAAATTGCCAGCCGAAAGGATCTCTGAAATCATCATGAAAAATAAATCGCAATTAACCAAAAGATTTGTGAGAGGAAGATGAGAAAAAGAGACTAGTTTTATGAAAAAGTAAAATTTCAGATTTTATGTTTTTCATGAGCATGTAGAATTGCATGAGTAAATACCTTGATTGTGCATGATGTTGTGATCATTAGTCAAACCCCCCTTTGCATGCCTGTGATGTATCCTTGTGAGGCCTGCGTGCCGTTTTTTTCTTTTAACTAAGAAGAAGATTAGGATGACGCATGTACTTGGAACTTGGCGCATGCATACCTTGGATGGTGGCGCAACAAGCATCAAAGGAAGAGGCGCAAGCTTGCTTAGTGGCGCAAGTTAGGCATGGCCGAACCCTTGGGTTTGAGAGCTAGCTAACTTGGCTTCTTGCATTGTGGCGCATCCTCATTGGAGGAAGACCATGGCATTGGCCGAACCCTTGGGGTCTACCCTTAAGGTTTGAGAGCTAAACCATGTGAGAAGGACCTTGGAGCCAACCTTGAAGACCAAGATAGAGGGCGGCTAGGATAGGTCTATTTTAGGGGCTTGAGTCCTATGTCAAGAGTTGAATCTCCTTTTGGCATGGGTTGGTTCAATGTCTTGAAAGAGCTTTGATTACATCATCTTTTACTACTTTCCTTATCTGCTAAAAGCATGCCTGTAATGTTTTATCTTCATCTTGTCACTATAGGATTGAATGCCTGTATTGCTAGACATAAGATAAAATTGATGAGACCTCAAAAACCCTCATAATAAAATATCAAGTCTAGTAGCCTTCTAATGCGTAGCCCTCACTAAGCTATCGATCAGTGGAGTTGTGAACTGTTTCCCACCCTCGTGGGACACACCCGCTTATCTTTGGAAAGTATGTGGTGATAATGGTTTCCCTAGTCCAGTTTTAACATGGGCGTGCCTTCGCAAGGAAACTCGTTGGCCTTGGGCATAACGGTTAGGAATGGACTTGACTAGAAGTTCACATGTATTGGGCACATGGTGAAAGTCTAGAGGCATTGTTGAGAGGTTAGGATTTCATGTTGTATCCAGCCCTCGCTGGACATAAAATGCCCAGACTATCTCATCAAGGGGAGTTGCTTGGAGCAACCGGCCGGCGCGCCCACCTTAGGAAACATGGGTTACTTTGTGCATCTCATCCCACCCTCGTGGGACGCGAAGCCTCATGTGAAATAAGGATCCCATCTCACTAGGAAGTCTTAAACTTCCCGATTGACTTTGTGGGTTGTTAATTCGAATTTAAAATAGTGGGAGCAGTAATCATTTAAAACAAGTCCAGTTTAAATGATTCGAAGTAGTACTAATCTATTTTTCTTGGGTGTTGTAGAACAATGGCTACGAACACTGGCGGATTATCACTGCGATCACTCCTTGATAAGGATAAGTTGGTTGGAACTAACTTTATGGATTGACATCGGAACTTGAGGATAGTCCTCAAGCTCGAGAAGAAGCTGTATGTCCTTGAACAGGCTCTTCCTGCTGCTCCTCCGCCTAATGCCCGAACGGCAGACAGAGATGCTTATAGAAAGCATCAAGATGACTCTTTGGAGGTTGCATGTCTTATGCTATCCAGCATGGCATCTGAACTGCAGGTGCAATATGAGGAGCAGAACGCTTTTCAGATGATCACTCATCTGAAACAGATGTTCGAGGCTCAGCCTAAAACTGAGAGATTTGACACCGCCAAAGCAGTGTTTCGGTGTAAGTTGTCTGAGGGTGCACCAGTGAGACCCCATGTTCTCAAACTCAATGGGAATGTGGATCATCTCAGGAGACTGGGACATGCCATAGACAACGAGCTGGTTGTGGATCTTATTCTGCATTCCCTGCCCCCTAGCTTCAGTCCGTTTATTATTAATTTCAACATGAACCGGATTGAGTGCACACGAGAGGAATTAATGAATATGCTCCAAACAGCCGAGCGTGAGATGGGTAAGACCAAACCCAATTCAGTTCTTTTGGTCACTGCGACCAAGAAGATAAAGAAGAAGGGTAAGGCACGTGCTAAGAGCAGTGCCAGAGGTCCTACCAAGGCACTGAAGAAAAAGGCGAAGAAGTCAAAGTACCAGTGGTGTTTTCACTGTGGCGAGCAGGGTCACTGGAGAAGGGACTGCAAGCAGCTTCAGAATGAGGAGAAGAAAGGCTTGGCCTTAACTTCTAGCTCAGGTATCTATGTTACAGAAGTCAATCTTTCTACTTCTATGTCATGGGTATTGGATACAGCATGTGGGGCTCATATTTGCACAAATATGCAGGGGCTCAAGAAAAGTAGATCGGTGCGACCTGGAGAGATTGACCTACGCGTTGGAAACGGGGCACAGGTTGCTGCTGTTGCTGTAGGCGTTTTGACTCTCTCCTTGCCTTCTGGACTTCAATTAGAACTAGATAATTGCTTTTGTGTACCTTCACTTACTAAGAACATTGTATCCATTCCTTGCTTAGCAAAGAAGGGATTTAAGTTTGAAATAAATGAGAACTCTTGTTCTTTTTCATTTGCAAATATGTTCTATGGGAAAGGTACTTTGTGCAATGGTCGATATATCTTGGATATGGAAAGTTCTATTTGTAACATAAGTAATAAAAGGACCAAACTGAGTGGTTCAGTTGGTGCTTTCCTATGGCACTGTCGATTAGCCCATATAAATAAGAATCGCATCCAACAACTCCATGCAAATGGATTGATAGATTCAAGTTCCTTGGAGGAATTTGATACTTGTGAACCTTGTTTATTAGGGAAAATGACAAAGGCGCCCTTCACCAAGATTGGTGAGAGGGCAGGAGGTTTATTGGATCTCATACATACTGATGTGTGTGGGCCTTTCAATAAACAAGCCAGAGGAGGGTACAACTACTTCATTACCTTTACTGATGACTTCAGTAGGTATGGTTATGTCTACTTAATGAGACATAAATCTGAGTCCTTTGAGAAATTCAAGGAGTTCAAGAATGAAGTAGAGAACCAGCTTGGAAGATCCATTAAAGCTCTTCGATCAGATCGAGGTGGAGAGTACCTGAGTGGTGAGTTCTTTGACTATTTGAGAGAATCTGGGGTCATATCCCAACTCACTCCTCCTGGAACACCTCAATGGAATGGTGTGTCTGAAAGGAGAAATCGAACTTTATTGGACATGGTTCGATCTATGATGAGTCATGCAACTCTCCCTCCCTCATTATGGGGGCATGCACTAGAGACAACTTCTCTAATACTAAATAACGTTCCATCTAAGAGTGTCTCCAAAATACCATATGAGATGTGGAGTGGGAGACGCTCTAATCTCACTTTTATCAAGATCTGGGGATGTGAGGCTTATGTCAAACGTCAGGATTCTAGCAAGCTAGAACCTAGATCTGATAAATGCGTGTTTGTGGGGTATCCTAAGGAAACTAAAGGATACTACTTCTATGTCCCAACCGAGAACAAAGTGTTTGTTGCTCGAGGTGCTGTCTTTCTGGAGAAAGAATTTCTCATGAAAGAAGTTAGTGAGAGGAAGTTTGACTTGGATGAGGTCCAAGTGCAAGCACAAGACAAAGAGATGGAATCTGAGCCACCTGCACCGGTTGCTAGCCCACCTGAGGCTCAGACACAGGTCCCGCGTAGGTCTGGGAGAATTCGTCGTGCACCTGAAAGGTACGGGTCGATGCCGACCCAACACGATGGGATCTTCATCATTGAGGATAAACCCAGAACCTATGATGAGGCGGTCAGTGGACCGGACTCTGAGAGATGGCTTGACGCCATGCGATCCGAGATGGATTCCATGTCGGCTAACCAAGTCTGGGATTTGGTTGAGCTGCCTGATGGGGTAAAACCCATAGGGTGTAAATGGGTTTTCAAGAGGAAGACAGACATGGATGGCAATATAGTTACCTATAAGGGTAGACTAGTGGCTAAAGGATTTAAACAAGTCGATGGGGTGGACTATGATGAAACCTTCTCACCAGTTGCAATGATCAAATCCATTCGGATTCTACTTGCTATAGCTGCATATCATGACTATGACATATGGCAGATGAATGTGAAGACAACATTCCTTAACGGGAAGCTGACTGAGGATGTGTATATGTCACAACCTGATGGCTTCATCCATCCTGTAGAGGCTAATAAGGTCTGCAGGCTAAAGAGATCCATTTATGGATTAAAGCATGCATCTCGAAGTTGGAATCTTTGACTTGATGAAGCCGTGAGAGATTATGGCTTTATCAAAAGCGAAGATGACGCCTGTGTATATAGAAAATTCAGTGGGAGCTTGGTGATTTTTCTAGTCTTGTATGTCGATGACATACTGCTCATCGGAAACGACATCCCTAGTCTTCAAGCTGTGAAGACATGGTTGGGGAGGTGTTTCGAGATGAAAGACTTAGGGGAGGCCGCCTATATTCTAGGCGTAAGGATCTACTGGGATAGATCCAAGAGGCTCCTGGCCCTTAGTCAGAGTACCTACATTGATAAGGTCCTGGAGAGGTTCAACTTGGAGCAATCCAAGAAAGGATACTTTCCAGTAAGACATGACCTTACTCTCTCAAAAAGCCAGTGTCCTACAACACAGGCTGAGAGGGATGACATGAGTCGAATTCCTTATGCTTCGGTAGTAGGATCGATCATGTATGCAATATTGTGTACTAGACCAGATGTGGCATATGCTATAAGCATAACCAGCCGATACCAATCCAATCTAGGTCTGCAGCACTGGGTGGCTGTAAAGAACATCCTAAAGTATCTGAGAAGAACTAAGGATTTGTTCTTGGTCTATGGAGGATAGGAAGAGCTCAGTATGCAGGGCTATACTGATGCATCGTTCCAGTCTGACCCTGACAACTTTAGATCGCAGGCCGGCTATGTGTTCAAGATAAATGGAGGCGCTGTATGCTGGAAGAGCTTCAAGTAATCCACCATAGCAGATTCTACAACCGAGGCTGAGTATGTGGCCGTTTCTGAGGCAGCCAAGGAAGCCGTTTGGATAAGGAAGTTCTTATGTGATCTTCAGGTGGTCCCTAGTGCAATGGATCCCATTGAACTCTACTGTGACAACAATGGAGCAATTGCACAAGCCAAGGAACCACGGTCTCATCAAAGATCCAAACACATACTCAGAAGATTTCACCTGATCAGAGAGATCATTGACAGAGGTGATGTCAAGATTAGCAGAGTTGACACAGAGAACAATCTGGCAGACCCATTGACCAAGGCTTTGGCGCAGCAGAAGCATGATGGTCATGCTAGAGATATGGGGTTGAGATTCCTCAACTTCTAGGTCTTAGTGCAAGTGGGAGATTGTTGGTGTATATGCCCTAGGACCTAGTTTTGGTCCACTTATGTACTACTTGACTTTGATATTTATATCATTCTGGCATTGCCGTTATCTATGTTTGTTTACATCTGCGCATATGTACTAACATGATAATGTCCCTGGAGACAGATTGGATCTGTGCTTGAACTATAGTCCCCAGTCGATGTACCTTAGTGGATATGGGACAGCTATGGTACTTATGAGACTGGTATGTGGGCTGGTTAGGCATGTGGTGCTAACGCAGACACATGGGTATATCATTGGAGGATATACTGGATAGACCCGCTGTGAGGCTATGACTTGGTGTCATGAGTTATCCTCACAAGTAATAGGAGATGCATTGATCCCTTGACTTGATGTCATTGGCCATTCTATATGGTTAGGGATTTGCTTTGATACAACCTAACACCTCGCCGTAGTTGGGAGGTCATAACAGTTGTCATTGAGCATGTCACGACCCATATGAGAAGGTCAATGGACAGACATAGGATTTGCCCCTTCCTTAGGGAAGTATGATATCCATGGAGCTCCTCTATGGTTCTATGACTGAGAGTGTATGGCCATACCCAGGTGAGAACTTGTTTTAGTCATAGCCATGTGATTGGGTGAAAACAAGTGGTGACACACTTGTCCAATCGGATATCAGTTCGGCAAAGAGACTGTAATGCATCTGTACCTAGTTGCGATGATGGGGATGTCGATGTCGATATCCATTTCAATGACCTGGGTAGCAGCGATGCACTGCTAGGTGCCACTCACTGCTTGTGGTGACCTTTGGTCAGCACTGCCAGTGTTAGAGGAACCTACAGGGTCGCACACCTTGATACTTGAGTTCTCGTATTGATCGGGAAGACTTATGATCGAGTTATTGGATAACTCGGATCTATTTTGGAGATTTCATCAGCGCCAATGGGCCTGATGAAATGGAAGGATGTTATTGGAGCCAAACTCCATTTATGGCAGGTTGACCCGAAATTGACCATGGTTGGCCACATTTGGATTAGGGTTGCATTGGATTGGATCCAAGTGCTTAATCAAGCCATGTAATGAAGTTTGGGCTAGCTCATTATCCAATGAGGCCCAATAATAAGTTGTCATGAAGAGGAAATAGACTAAAAGGGTATAATGGGGAGGAAGCCAAGCCCATTGGCGCCTAAGGGGCATAATGGGGTTTAGATGGCAAATTTGCTTCATTAAGGAAGCTTTTTGCGCCTAGCCCTCTCCCATTGATAGTGTGAATGCATTAAGGCATTGCTTGGGGCGCAAGGCTAGGCCTTGGCGCACAAGGCAAGGCTTGGTAGCTTATGGAAAGGTTGAATGAGGTTTATGGTAAAGTCTTGGAGACTTTCCTTACCTCAAACCTTCTCATCCAAGCCATACACTTGTCATGATCTCAACCCTTGCCCTAACCGCCTCTAGCTCTTTATAAGTGACCCTAGCCGCCCCCTCTTATGGGGTTACAATCCTTAGAGGCGTGACAACAAGAGGAGGGGTGAAAGCAAGGGCTTGAAGGGCGACAACACCAAGAAGTGGCGCATCTTCTTCTTCCTTCCAAACCCTAACCGCAAGCCTCTTCCTTCTCTCTTGACGCAAGGAACTTGATGCTTGGCGGTTTCCCTCTCCCTCATCATTCTTCATCTTTGGCGCATCTACCTTGGAGGTGGCGCATACTTTGAAGAAGGAGCACAAGGCTTGGATCTTCTTCCTTAGGCTAGCACCGGGCGTGGAAGAAGAGGACTCGAGGCATCCGTGTGTGTGAGACTACAGAGGGCGCACGCTTGGGCGCCTATCACGACATCGAGCTCATCTTGCTCTAAGGTATTTTCTAACTCATCGTGTCGACTCTCTTGCTTGCGATCTTCACTGGGTTTTTGGGACCGGCCTGTTTCGGGGACATTCTTCCGCTGTGCAATGTATGTATGTATGCTTATAACTCTGAAAAATTGTAAAATGTCCTCGGGGTTTCCCAACAATTTCACTGCCGTATTTTTCAGCCGTTTCAGAACAGAGAGTTCAGCAAAGTTTACGACACTGACCGCAAACTATTTTACGGGCCGTATTTTCTGAGACGACATCGGCACAGAAGACTCGAGATTTTATGGCACCAACTGTAAACAACTACACTGCCGTAAAATCGGTTTTGAACGCGACGTCTAGGTCAATGTCCACGCCCGATCCTTGCGGAGATGATGACGGTCGATCCAGAGCTTAAAACAAAAGACCATAAGAAGAGAAAGGGGAGCTTGGGATGAGAGGATTAGCCAGACACCAAAAGCCCCAAACTTGGTTTACTGTCGAGGGAGAATTCGGAGTACATGCCACTGCCTAGGGTTTCGCCACCGCGCTCGATCCAGACGATCTCTGGCCGTGATTCTTCTACTGAAGCATCGCCTGGTGAAGGAGACGATGTGCCAGAAGTTTCAGATCGAAAGAAGACAAATTGGAGGAGAAATCAGAGGAAGAAGGATCGCCACTACTGTTCACGCCTTCTTTTGCAAAATACGGCTATGAAATACTTCACAGCCATGCCGTATTTTCTAAAAACTCTTCCTTTTGTTGATTTTCGATTTTCTGAAATTATGGAATATTGTATTTCCTTCACCATGCTAGCTTAAATTACTCTTGGGACATGGGGGAGTAGTTCACTTGATTTTTAATGATTAGATAACCTCTTTCTCACTATTTTGTTGCGTTTAATCTTAGCATGATGATTTTTCTCTTGTGATAATTGTGCTTAGACTCTCTATAGATCCATGTTACTAATTATGTTATTAGAATTTTCACTATTGACTGAAAGGTAATTGCTTGAGAATTTGAAACCCTAGAATTGCATGTTAGGATCCCTTCCTTAGGTTAGATCTAATTTGATCCGTTCTAGTAGATTAATTGCCATGATTATAACATGTATCTATAGATCGAGTCTAATTGTCAAACGTGGAAATCTTGTGCGAAAGCAAGGATCGGAACGTTGGAGATCTAAGAGTAAAACTAGTGTCGAGACTCGGATGCACGAAAGTGATCCTTGAGACTCCTCTAGAGATTATCAACCTAGAATTTGTATGCACGAAAGTGATCCTTGAGTTCATTGTTTGATAATTTACTTATCATCAGCGTTGGGACGAATCTTGCGCGAAAGCGAAGACAAATCCCTGTGCGGTTGTTTGCACGAAAGTGAAACAATCCTTTTATTAAGTGAATTACATCTTCATCATGATAAAATTGAACTAATGAAATCCTTATTCATATCTAGTCATAAAAGTTAAAATGAACGAAACCCTAGTCCTAGCTTTTCTCTCCGATAATTCCGTTTTAGTTTCCGATTGCTATTTTCACTACTTCGATTTGCCTAGATAGTAAGAAATCAGCTATTTGGTATTCGACAACACAGGTCTCTATGGGTTCGATATCTTAATTATTACTTCGCGTATCCGTGCACTTGCGGAGAAAACAACAAGTGTGGTGACCGAACAAATTTTTAGAGCCGTATCAGGGGGTGACAAGTTGCTGTGCGCCATTACCTAGGTTTTGGCTGTGACTTTAAGAATAAGTTTAGTTTACCTACTTGTTGGGATACAACAAGTTTTTAGCGCCATTGCCGGGAACCTTAGTTTTTGTCGATATTAGAGACGTTGAGAGTATTGCTAGACTTGGTTTCATTTATGTTTATCTTTTTATTCTTTTCTGTTTACTTACATCATTTGGTCAGTTTGCTCTAGTGTACACAGGACATTCATTTCTAATGGCTGATCAAAGATCACTAAGAGACTATGCTGCCCCTAATCCTCAGGGGATACACTTCAGCATTGCTAGACCTACAATCGAGGCCTCCAACTTTGAAATTAATCCTACCTTCGTGACTATGATCCAGTAGAATCAGTTCGGAGGATCATCAATCGAAGATCCTTATTCACATTTATATACCTTTCTTGAATATTGTGATACCATAAGAATTCATGGAATTTCTGATGATGCACTAAAACTGATATTGTTCCCTTATTCTCTCAGGGATCAAGCACGAACTTGGTTGCATTCTCGTCAACCCAATACTTTCACAACATGGGATCAATTATCAAAAGCTTTTCTGACAAGATATTTTCCACCAAGCAAGACTTTCCAATTGAGAAATCAAATCATGAACTTCCAACAAAAAGAAGAGAATCTCTTAGTGAAGCATGGGAACGATACAATGAATTGCAAAGGAAGTGTCCTCACCATGGCTTGGAGCAACAGGTCTTAATTGAAACTTTTTATTATGGTTTAATTAATCACACTCACCTCATTGTTGATGCTGCTGCAGGGGGAGCCTTGATGAGTAGAACAATTGATGATGCTTTCAAGTTGTTTGAGGAGATGTCCTTGAATCAAAGCCAATGGGCTCCAGATGAAGGAATTTCATATTGTCATCAACATGGTAAGAATGAGAATGAGGATCAGTATACCCTGACCGAAGAGGTTAGTGAGCACATGTTAGAAAAATTTTTAGCTAGCCAAATCCATTCATTGCAAATTCAAAACACAAAAAAATTCGAAGATCTTGAAGAAACTGTTAGTCATCTTGCTTCTCAAGTAGAATCCTTAGTTACTTGCAGTAAAATTCTAGAAGAACAAATATCTAGATTAAACACTGGGGAACATTGCAATGCCATTATCACTAGAAGTGGGAGACAACTAGGAGAACTTAAGGAAAAAGAGTCTATTAATGATCAGGATGAAGAATTAGAATTAGAAAAGCCTTCTGAACATGAACAAACCCTACATAGTTCGACACCTCAAAAGGGTGGTAATAAAAAAGAGGATGTTCCATGTAAAGAAGACAGATCTAAGACTAATCTACCTCCATCCTTTAGACCACTGATACCTTTTCCCCAAAGGTTAGAATAAGAGAAGTTAGATAAGCAATTTGGGAGATTTCTTGATGTTTTGAAAAAGCTTTACATTAATATACCATTTACTGAAGCTTTATCTCAAATGCCCATATATGCTAAATTTTTGAAAGAAATCTTGTCTAACAAAAGAAAGATAGAAAACTATGGTACTGTTTCTTTAACCGAAGAATGTAGTGCTGTTATTCAAAACAGGTTACCACCGAAATTGAATGATCCAGGTAGTTTCTCTATCCCATGTTTTATTGGAAATATGGCTTTCGACCGAGCCTTATGTGATCTAGGGGCTAGTGTAAGTCTTATGCCTTTGTCTGTGTGTAGGAAATTGGACATGGGAGCTCCTAAGCCAACTACAATTTCTTTGCAGCTCGCCGATCGATCAGTAAAATATCCAGTAGGTATTCTAGAGGATGTTCCTATACAAGTTGGTAAGTACTTCATACCTGCTGATTTTGTGGTACTTGAAATGGAAGAAGACGCCAAGATTCCTATTATTCTGGGTAGGCCATTCTTAGCCATTGCTGGAGCCCTTATTGATGTAAGGAATGACAAACTTGCTTTAAGAATTGGCAATGATAAGATTGAGTTTGATTTGAATAATTCATTGAAAAAACCTGCTTATGCTAGTTCCTGCTGCACTATTCAGTCCATTGATGACACAGTTTATGATGCTAGTTGTTTGTTTGATGATTCTTCTACTGATGTTTCTTTTTCTGATTCCTTGGAAAATTCTTGTGAAAAAATTGATAGTCTTGGTTTTGAGAATGATTTTGATGATTTTGATAATGAGAAACACGATATCTTAGATTGTGCTACTTTTGATAATGAAAGTGAAAAGATCCCTAAAGTTGAGTTGAAAGTTTTACTTGATAACCTTAGATATGAATTTCTTGGTCCTAACTTTACCTACCCTGTGATTGTGGATGCTAAATTAGATGCTAGGGAAACTGATTTACTCCTGAAGGAGTTAAGAATTCATAGAAAGGTAATTGGGTATTCCATTGATGACTTAAAAGGGATTAACCCTTCTTTTTGTATGCACAGGGTTCACATGGAGGATGAGCACAAGCCGCATGTAGATTTTCAGAGAAGGCTCAACCCATCTATGAAGGAAGTGGTGAAGAAGGAAGTACTAAAATTGCTAGATGCATGTATTATCTACCCTATCTCAGATAGTAAGTGGGTGAGTCCTGTACACTGTGTTCCCAAGAAGGGGGGTGTCACTGTAATGAAAAATAAGGATAATGAATTGATACCTGTTAGAAATATCACTAGTTGGCGTATGTGTATTGATTATAGAAAATTAAATACTGCCACTAGGAAGGATCATTGTCCCTTGCCTTTCATTGATCAAATGGTGGAAAGACTTGCCAAGCACTCTCACTTTTGTTTTCTTGATGGGTATTCCGGATTTTTTCAGATTCCTATTCATCCTGATGATCAGGATAAAACCACTTTTACATGTCCTTATGGTACTTTTGCTTATAGAAGAATGCCCTTTGGTTTATGCAATGCACCTGCCACTTTTCAAAGATGTATGATGGTGATTTTTTCTGAATTTATTGAAGACTTCATGGATGTTTTTATGGATGATTTCTCTGTCTATGGTTTTTCTTTTGATGACTGCTTAGCTAATCTTTCTAGAGTTTTACAGAGATGCGAAGAGACTAACCTTGTCTTGAATTGGGAAAAATGTCACTTTATGGTTAGACAGGGGATAGTTTTGGGCCATCTCGTTACAGAGAGAGGGATTGAAGTGGACAAGGCCAAGATAGAAGTGATTGAGAAGTTAGCACCTCCCACCACTGTCAAGGAGATTAGGAGCTTTTTGGGACATGCAGGGTTTTACAGGAGATTCATCAATGACTTCTCTAAACTTGCTAAACCTTTAATTGATTTACTTTGTAAAGAAGCCAAATTCTGCTTTGATGAGAAATGTCTGTTTGCTTTTCAGGAGTTAAAGAAAGCTTTGGTTTCCGCACCCATCATTCAGCCCCCAGATTGGGACTTGCCCTTTGAACTCATGTGTGACGCCAGTGATTATGCAGTGGGAGCAGTCTTGGGACAAAGAAAAGATAAGAAACCTCATGTTATTCACTACGCCAGCAAAACTTTGGATGAGGCACAAAGAAATTACACCACCATTGAGAAGGAATTATTGGCCATAGTATTTGTTTTTGATAAATTTAGGTCTTACTTGATTAACTCCAAAGTGGTAGTGTACACTGACCATGCAGCTGTGAAATACTTAATGTAGAAAAAAGACAGCAAACCATGATTACTCAGATGGATTTTACTTCTGCAAGAATTTGATTTGGAGATTAAAGACAAAAAGGGATCAGAAAACCTTGTTGTAGATCATCTCTCAATAATAATGGCAGACATTGAAAATAATGATGAAATCAATGATTCTTTCCTTGAAGAACAACTCTTAACCATTGAACAACTCAAAGCACCCTGGTATGCTGACATAGTGAATTATCTTGTAGCCAATATTTTTCCTCCTAATTTGAGCTACCAAAAAAGGAAAAGATTTTTGGATGAGGTGAAACACTATTTTTGGGATGAGCCTTATGTGTTTAGAAGATGTGCTGATGACATTTTTAGAAGATGTGTACCTGAAGAAGAAATTGCAGATATTTTGCTTCAATGCCATGGATCCTCCTATGGTGGTCATGCCGGTACTGAAAAAACTGCTTTTAAGGTGCTACAATCAAGTTTTTATTGGCCCACAATTTTCAAAGCTGCTAGAAACTTTTATCATCCTGTGATAGATGTCAAAAGACTGGGAATATTAACAGAAGACATAAAATGCCACTGTCCAATATTCTTGAAGTTGAGATATTTGATGTTTGGGGGATTGACTTCATGAGACCTTTCCCATCTTCTGGAGGTAACAAGTACATTCTTGTAGCAGTTGATTATGTCTCAAAATGGGTTGAAGCTCTTGCTTCACCAACCAATGATTCGAGAGTTGTTATTAAACTATTCAAGAAGATTATCTTTCCATGATATGGAACACCCTGAGTAGTGATCAGTGATGGAGGCTCGCATTTCATAGAACATAAGTTTTCAGCCTTACTCAAGAAGTACGGAGTTAATCATAAAGTTGCAACACCCTATCACCCCCAAACAAGTGGACAGGTTGAGATATCAAACAAAGAGATCAAAGGAATTCTGGAGAAAACAGTGTCACGCACTAGAAAAGACTGGGCATTCAAACTTGATGATGCATTGTGGGCTTACAGGACTGCTTTCAAAACACCCATAGGTATGTCCCCCTTTCAATTGATTTATGGAAAATCATGTCACCTTCCCGTAGAGCTCAAGCATAAGGCGTTCTGGGCAATCAAGAAGCTGAGTTTTGACTTGAAAAATGCGAGTGAAAAACGGAGGTTGCAATTAAATGAGCTAGATGAGATCAGACTCTCTGCATATGAGAATGCAAGAATCTACAAAGAGAGGACTAAGAGATGGCATGATCGATAGATTTTCAGAAAATACTTCCAACCAGGTGACTTTGTTCTATTATTCAATTCTAGATTGAGACTTTTTCCAGAAAAGCTTAAGTCTCAATGGTCTGGTCCTTTTCAGGTAAAGAAAGCCTATCCCTACGGAGCTGTAGACGTATGGAGCGAGGAAATGGGAGAATTCAAAGTTAATGGTCAAAGATTGAAGCATTATTATCAGGAAGAGCAGATTGGGGAAAAGGAAAGTTTTTACCTTGATAAGCCACGATCAAATCCGAGTGTCGAACGGTCAAGCTAATGACCTTTTAAACTAGCACTTCTTGGGAGGCAACCCAAGCACTCTTGCTTAGTTTAATCACTTCTATTTTAGTTGTTTTTAGAATTAAAATTTCCTTTTTTTTAGGAGAATAGAATAAAGAGGGAGTTATGAAGAAAGTTGAATCCAACGGTGGCGAAAAATTGAATTTTGTGAGCATCATTTTCCATACTACTTTGCATTCTATTTTCCTCGATCTTTTGAAAAAGAATTGGATGCATACGATCCACTTTCTACCATCTTGTGGTGTGATCCTTTTTTTTTTTGAAAAAGATTTTCATTGATAAATATCTTCCACGATTCATGATTGAAGATATAGCCCTGTCATGTTAAATTTATTTCTTCAATACATATTTGTCTATTGAGATATGACATTGATTGATGCATAAATTTTTGGGTAGATATATTATTTGAAGAGTAAGATTTAAAGGTGAAACTTCTCTTTTGAATAAAATGAGTATATTAGTATGATTTGAGAATTTAGATCAATTGATCAACCTAGTTGAGGCTTAGTCTATTTTTGCTATTTGTTGGGAAAGAAGAATCCAAGATCAATAAAAATAGTGAGAGACTCCCCTACTTGGCACTATGTAAAATTGATAGTGATACCTAAGACATGGGTTGAAGTCTAAAACATGAAAAATAATGAGAGAGAAAAGAAATAAGACTCCTCTACTTGGCACTGTGTAAAATTGACAGTGGTACCGAAGAAAGAGTTGAAGTCAAAAATAAAAAGTATGTGTCTTTGTGGATACATGCCATCTTCACAAAAACAAACAAAATGCATAAAAAAAGAAAAAAAAATTATGTGTGGAAAAAGATATTGGAGACCTAATTCCTGTAAACAAAAGCCATGATAGATTTAAATTGATACTAGGTGAAATCATGAGATTGAAAATTCTATTTATTATATGGTTGCAAAGTTTTATTTGATTGAGTTGTGAATCTAGAAAATTGAGTTCTAAGGATGATATGTTTACTTGAAATTTTGTAAATCAATTAATACAATTTTTCACTGACATGTTGTATTTTAGAAATTTATTGAGCATGAGAAAGTTATTCTTTCAATCAAATTTTGATTTCAAATTTTGATTTTTGCTTGAGGAGAAGTAAGGTTTGAGCCTTATGTGTTTGATGACACCGAAATATGTAGTATATTTTGCATCATTTTAGATACCTTTTCATGCTAAATCGAGGATCTTTTTACTTGTTTTTATGATAAATCCATCCAATATTGCAAAGTCTACTTCTATTTTGGTTTTTCACATTTTTCAGGCAAAAAGGCACTATTTTAGGCATTTTCAAGTAAAATCAAATATATGGAAGAGTTCTCATCATCAAGAGGAGATCACCCAAGAAATTTCACGCAAATCGGAGCAAGCCAACAAATTACGGTAGTGTCGTAATCTATTTTACGGTACCGTAATTCCAAATGGTACCGTAAAATCTGAACACTGCCATAGTTTGTGAAGATTTCCGAACAGAAAGATTTCCCGATTTTACGGTACCGGCCGTAAGCAATATTACGGTACCGTATTTCGGATTGCATCAGAACAGAAACCTTAGCCGATTTTACGGTACCTGCCGTAAGGGATTTCACTACCGTATTTTCCAGCCGTTTCAGAACAGAGAGTTCAGCAAAGTTTACAGCACTGACCGCAAACTATTTTACGGGCCGTATTTTTCGAGACGACATTGGCACAGAAGACTCAAGAGATTTTATGGCACCAGCCGTAAACAACTACACAGCCGTAAAATCGGTTTTGAACGTGACGCCCAGGTCAATGTCCATGCCCGATCCTTGAGGAGATGATGATGGTCGATCCAGAGCTTAAAAAAAAAGACTGTAAGAAGAGAAAAGGGAGCTTGGGATGAGAGGATTAGCCAGACACCAAAAGCCCCAAACTTGGTTTACTGTCGAGGGAGAATTCGGAGTACACGCCACCGCCTAGGGTTTCGTCACCACGCTCGATCCAGACGATCTCCAGCCGTGATTCTTTTACTGAAGCATCGCCTGGTGAAGGAGACGACGTGCCAAAAGTTTCAGATCGAAAGAAGACAAATTGGATAAGAAATCAGAGGAAGAAGGATCGCCACTACTGTTCACGCCTTCTTTTGCAAAATACGGCTGTGAAATACTTCACAGCCATGCCGTATTATCTAAAAACTCTTCCTTTTGTTGATTTTTGATTTTCTGAAATTATGGAATATTGTATTTCCTTCACCATTCTAGCTTAAATTACTCTTGGGACATGGGGGACTAGCTCACTTGATTTTTAATGATTAGATAACTTCTTTCTAACTATTTCGTTGCATTTAATCTTAGCATGATGATTTTGCTCTTGTGATAATTGTGCTTAGACTCTCTATAGATCCATGTTACTAATTATGTTCTTAGAATTTTCGCTATTGACTGAAAGGTAATTGCTTGAGAATTTGAAATCCTAGAATTGCATGTTAGGATCCCTTCCTTAGGTTAGATATAATTTGATCCGTTCTAGTAGATTAATTGCCATGATTATAACATGTATCTATAGATCGAGTCTAATTGTCAAACGTGGAAATCTTGTGCGAAAGCAAGGATCAGAACGTTGGAGATCCAAGAGTAAAACTAGTGTCGAGACTCAGATGCACGAAAGTGATCCTTGAGACTCCTTTAGAGATTATCAACCTAGAATTCGGATGCACGAAAGTGATCCTTGAGTTCATTGTTTGATAATTTACTTATCTTCAGCGTTGGGACAAATCTTGCGCGAAAGCGAAGACAAATCCCTGTACGGTTGTTTGCACGAAAGTGAAACAATCCTTTTATTAAGTGAATTACATCTTCATCATGATAAAATTGAACTGACGAAATCCTTATTCATATCTAGTCATAAAAGTTAAAATGAACGAAACCCTAGTCCCATCTTTTCTCTCCGATAATTCCGTTTTAGTTTCCGATTGCTATTTTCACTACTTCGATTTGCCTAGATAGAAAGAAATCAGCTATTTGGTATTCGACAACATAGGTCTCTGTGGGTTCGATATCTTAATTATTACTTCGTGTATCCGTGCACTTGCGGAGAAAACAACAAGTGTGGTGACCGAACAAATTTTTAGAGCCGTATCAGGGGGTGACAAGTTGCTGTGCGCCATTACCTAGGTTTTGGCTGTGACTTTAAGAATAAGTTTAGTTTACCTACTTGTTGGGATACAACAAGCGCCCAACCGAAAGGCCGTGGTATCCAGGCGGCATTGTTCGCAACCTGTCTTTGACTCTTCCACTGTTACATCCAGATTCAAAGACTAACATAAAAGAATCTATTATTACTTTCGACTCTAGGAACAACAATATAAGTCTAATTGCTACAATAATTCTCTTTACAAAACTTTACATCAAAGTACACTTTTAGAACACTCAGATCTCAGCTAATAACTTTTAATACACGAATCACTTCATGAATAATTCCTCAAGTAAAACTTTACATCCATGCCTTGATTTCCTTAGTCCAGACCAGTACCTTCAATATCAACCAGACTCAGCAAAACATTACTGAGTAAGCCTCTCCCCAGAAGAAAGGGTAGTCCCTTAGATTCAAAGCAGGGAAACTAGCAAGAAGCATGAACAATAAAACTGTAACAACTGAATGTTGAAAACTGTAAACTGAAAGCTGGGAACTGAAACTAAGTACTGGGAATTGAAAACTATAATGCAATTAGATAAACTGATGCAACTGGGTTATCTGTGTCAAATATGAAAACTAATACCATTCATAAATCAACTATGAGCAATACCTATTGGCTTGTGGGGTCGTCACCCCGAATACGCATGATAAGGTGTATCACCCCTTACATGGTGAACACACGCGCTACCATGCGTCACGAATCCCGGTGCATGCTAACTTGGGACCCTGATCTGTCCACAGAGTGGATACTACTGGGTATGTGCTCAATATAACATGTAACTGTCCACACACGTGGATACTAGAAAACTGGTTATGCTGTCCACAACGTGGATACTGATATACAAAGACTGAAACAATATAACTAGCAAATCTTCGATATGCACAAGATACTATACTACTTGAGTCAACGGAAATAAAGATAACAAACCTTTATCTACAAAAATCTGGTTTGAGGTCTTACCTTTGAAAACCCAAGAAAACTAGTTATCAAACGAAGCAAGCCAAACACTGGATCAACCGCTTTGAAACATAGATTTATACATGAACTTCATCAAATAAGATTCAAACGTGAAAACAAAGACCACCAACAAAAGCAAAACATCTCAAAACCTAAGGAACCAACTTTGGATCCAATGAACCGGACCCAAAAGCCACTGAACCGGACTGAATTGCAGTGAACCAGTCAAATTTACCCTGAACCAAGCCAAGCCGAAACTTGAAACCAAAATTACACTAAATATATGAGGCATCTAGGGACACAAAGGATACCATTAGATGGGAATTTCAATAAGCTTTCCAATGGATGCCTGAACCGGTCAGGATTCAACCGGATTAGGGTCGAACCGGCCAGAAAACCAATGCTGGGCCGAAATTGAAATTGAACCGCTCAATTTGTTGAATCGGTCCAAATCAATTCCAAACTCAGCGAGCCGGGTTTATTTTAAATAAACTAAACTCAAAACCCGAAATCAGACCGGTCCGGCCGCTCGCCCGCGCCGCCCCATCGCCGCCGTGCAAGGCGGCCGGACAAACATCTGCCGCTTGCGCCGACGAGCTCCTGAGGGCGCGTCGAGCGTCCATTCACTGCTAGATTTTACCTGGGAGCTTCCGATGTCGCTGGAAAGCTCTACAGCTACCTATTGCAAGCTTTTGACGCATGGTCGAAGCCCTCGCAATAGCCGCCAGTATCAATGGTGGCGTCGCCGCCGTTGACACACCGAAACCTATCTAAACCGAAACAGAACTTCACTGAAACTTCCATAAATCATGCTTACCTTGCTACGAAACCATATCGTAGGTCTGGAACAGAAAACACATATCAGAGAAGGCACTGGAACTCTAAAACTCGAGGTGGCGCCGCTCGAACTCCGTCGACTGGTTCAAGCTTGATCTCTCGCTTCTGACGGCGTGCCGCGTCTCGAAGGAATGCTAGGGTTCGATTCGCAAACAATCGAATGGAAACCCTCTGAAATAGACGTGAGACGCGTCCCAAAATAGCAAAGGCTGCTGATGACTCGGTTGCCGCAAACAGGGGGGAAGACGACGAGTCGGCTCGGTCGCGAAATGAAATCAAAACCGAATCAAGTAAAGTCGGCGCGGTTTTATACCAAAATCACAAATTAGCTCAGCGGGTGGGTTGAGCTCGTGACTCGAGCGCTACGCGGGTTTGAACCCCCGCGAGCGCAAATTAATTTTTATACAAAGAAATCTATTTTTAAACCTTTTAAAAATTCAGGAAAAATTCTAGAAAAATCCATAAAAATCCAAAATACAGTTTCTGATTTTCTAAAATTATTTTTCAAAACTTGGGGTATTACATCCATAGAAGATGAGGAATATACTCCTTCGCCACCGTCACACCCTCCTCTGCAGCGCCATCACAGTCATCAACCAACACCTCCTTCTCCATGCAAGCAAGCATCATCTTCCCATTCACCGCAAGCCTGTGCTCCAATGCAGAACGAGTTCGGCATCATCTTCCGCAATGCAGAGCAAGAAGACAGATACAACCTGCTCCTCCAACGCAAGGTGATCAACACTCGTTACCTCGACAGAGGGACATTGAACATACTTGGACTACTTGATGATGTGGAGTTCATGTACTCCAATATCGACTCAGACCAATTCATGCACATGGCTCACCCAACATGCATAGGGATCATGCTCGAATTCTTCAGTTCTATCGATGTACGGGCCAACACCATCCTCGACTAGGATCCTAGATGTCTCATGTTTCGGTTGGGTAACGTCGAGCATTGCCTATCTCTATCACAGCTGCACGGCGTATATGGCTTCCCAAAACCTTGTACGCGCAAGGTACCGACAGACTACTCTGAATAAGGTTTTTGGGGAGCAATCTCAAATGAGCATATCTATTTTACACGTATTGCTACGGCATTTAGCATTTGCAATCCAGCCATTTGATACGTTCATCGGCTTCTAGCCTATACTATTTTCGACCGGAGGGAAGTGACGATATGATCCGTCAATCTGAACTTTTTTGCTTATGGTGCATTCTACATTCTTTTAGGGTCGATTCGGGTTACTATTTGGTGAAGCAATTTAGCCACGTTGCACATTCACGCAAGGGAGCTATCATCATGGGTGGTCTAGTCACCCAATTGGCTGTTTCCCTAGGGGTTATCCCCTATGGTACCTTGGAAGCAAGTGGCAACAACTAATTCAAAATTGAGTCATGTGTTTCCATGAAGCTTATCATTCGCCGGGTGACTCCTACTACCTTACATTCAAAGGAAGCCAGTTCTCCCTTTCGCTGCTGAACGCTGAGCGCACCACCGTGGACAAGAGAGCAAACTAGCACATATAGCCCGTCGCCGACCCTCAGCCCGACCCAGTTGACACTGCACCTCCGACCCCCGATGCCTTTCTTTTCGGCGGCTCCTCATCTACCGGGTCTATGATGGCCCTCTTACAGGAGATGCATGAGGAGCAGCTTCGCCAGGGAGGGGTGCTATTTCGCTAGGGGGACGCACTAGATCGGATGGACACCACTCTCAGCTATCTCTGCCAGGAGCAGACCTCAAATTGGCAGACTATGGAGGTGGGGATGTAGCGACAACACAAGATGATGAGTTCAGTTTTGGAGAAGCTTTCTTCCATGGACGAGCGGCTGTCCTTTCTGTCCGAAGAAAACATGGCGTGTTTAGCCATCTCTTTCGACGAGGAGGATGAGTCGGATTTCTCATTTCGCGGTAAGGGCAAGAGATTCAAGGCTCAAGGCTCTCGACCGCTAAGGAAGAAGTAGACCTCCCGGCCATGGCCTCCCACCTACTCCTCTCATGTACATGGTTTCACATAGGGGACTATGTGATATTTAGAGTGGGTGAGTTGTCTTCTTCCTAGTTCTTTATCTTCTGCTACTGACTTACTATTTCTGCTGGGTGATGTATTTGATACTTAACTTTGACTGGTTGGTTGTTTATTTGACATTGTTCTTATATGCCACTATTCGAGGGCCTGGTGCCATCTTCAGGCCCCTTGACTGTGATGTATAACATTCGGATTTACTTCCATGCACTATCCTAGTATTTTGTGATGTTTCCTATTGTCATTGTGTTACTATGTGAATGAGTTGAATGAATTATGCATGCTATCATCTTGATATATTCACACTTTGATGTTGTAGTTCAAGGTTTAGTCATATGTCCACCATGCTTTAGTGAAATAGTTTTGATCCTATGATAGCCGGTTCTAATCATTGAGTTTGAATCCATGTTTGGTTTGGAATAATAATAATCTGTTGAATGCAACATCTAATTAGAAATCCTCTATGATCATATCCATGTGCTCTATGATTTTGATATCTTTTGATTTGGATTACTTTAGACTGTTCATTAGTGGGTCAAATATTTCTAAGAATGTTCAATTAACTTTTGCTGGTAGTTTACATGTGATTTAATATTAAGATACGCATCTACTTATTCGTTCCTTGAGTCCTTTCTCTTGTTGGGAGAAAATTACATTTGTGATGTGATGAAAAGCCTTATCAACACCATATATTGTTACTTGAAAAAAATAAAAAAAATAAAAAATAAAAAAAACTCTTCGATTCCTCTACATGGCACTACAAAAAATTGGCAGTGGTACCTAAGAACATGAGTTGAAATCTAAGAGAGACTCCTCTGCTTGGCACTACAAAAAATTAGCAGTGGTACCTAGGTGTTGGGAATCCCCGGGCCAATTTTAAATTTTTTAATAATAGCGGAAGCAATAGCCCGAAACAGGATAACCCTAAGAGCCAGGATCCCTTACGAGTGATCCACCGGATGTGTCAGAGTAATATACCTTTATTCGCATAATCTAAGGGGCTGATGATGATGAAGAAGAGACACACAAGTCGTTTTCCCTCTACAATCTAGGGGTGTTCACGGTTCGGTTAACCGAACCATGACCCTAAATCTTGTCCTGAACCGATTAGAACGGTTCGGCTATATTACAAACTGTTCCCAAACCAAAAAACCGGTTAACCGATTGGTTAACCGGTTTTTTGGTTCGGTTAACCACCGGTTTTTGGTTAACCATTTAAGAAAAATCTTTCTCCAATAATATTAAATATAAAATATATAAAATATTAAATATGTAAAATACAACCTGTATATAATATTAAATATTATTATTTGATAATTAAATATATAAAACAATTAATTTTTAAATTATAGTCAAAAGGTTTCAAACTTATGACCAACTATCTTATAAAGTAATGCCTAACCATTATACTAGATGAACAATCAATTTACAAACTTAGGTTATATATATACATATATTCGGTCGGTTCGGTTAACCGGTGAAAATTTTTTCCTCGAACCGTAATCGAACCGAACCATAAATTTATAAGCTAAAAACCGACTGTGAACCGAACCGATTAATTCGGTTAACCGTCCGAGCGGTTCGGTTCGGTCGGTTAACCACGGTCTATCGGTTTTCTAGTTTTTTTGAATAGCCCTACTACAATCGTGCATACACGGACTCCTCAAAATCCTCTTCACTCCGCGCCTAGTGCTACCCTTCGGGAGGAAGATCCTGTTGCCTATGTCACTGCCCTCTTTGCTTGCACCATCTCCAAGATGTGCCAAAGAGGTGATCAAGGGAGAAGATTGACCACAAGGAGAGGGAAGCTCTATAACTTGTGTCAATCTCTAGTCTAGCCACTTTTCCTCATGGCATGCGCCTCCATGATGATCCATGAGGAATATCTCCATCTTAATTACCATCTCATCCTTAGTTGGTACCAATCTTCCCGAAAGATATGTCAAGGTGATGAGATGAGATGCCATATGGTCTTCTTCTCCTTCCTTTGCCATATGCACTAACTTCATAGAAGTTGCGCCCATGGTATGAAATCATCCTTCCTCATGGATCAATCCCTCCAAAGGATACATCATCAAATAAGGTGGAAGGCTCCAAGCCTTCTCTTGAGCCTATGGAAGAAGAAGGTGTTGCCACCATGGAGGTGGCGCCACTTTTCTCTTGGAGGCGCTATGGAGAATAAGATACCATCTCCTCTAGCACCAATCCCATAAAAGACCAGATCATCAAGAAAGGAGGAAGGCTCCAAGCTTTTTTCTTTGCATCCATGGTGGAAGAACTCGGCGCATCCACCTTGGGGCGCAAGTTCTTGTGTGGTGGCGCCATGGGGAAGAAGGAGAGGTGTCTTGGCGGCTAGGTTAGAGAGTTGAATGATGATTTCGGCTAGGGCTGTATTTAATTACGAA
The DNA here is from genome assembly GCA_027563935.2 of Costus lasius. Classification (NCBI taxonomy): domain Eukaryota; kingdom Viridiplantae; phylum Streptophyta; class Magnoliopsida; order Zingiberales; family Costaceae; genus Costus; species Costus lasius. Next base: position 72,821,153 of record CM050447.1, on the reverse strand, counting down.
AATTCATAATTAATAAGCACCTAGATCCATTATTTCTTAATGGATGCAGATCCGCAACTTAAGTGATGAAAATATTTAATATAAATATTCACTTAAGTTGCACGTGGCCCCGCTACTTAAGTTGCACATTAACTAAATATAAATATTCATTTTAATACTTATGTTGTGGGCCCCCATGTTACATTTGAATTAATCATAAAAAGCCTCTGAACAAAACTAGAGCTTAAACCCAATATTTGACCACTCAACTGAACCTAGTCCATCGAGGTCAAACATGATCACTCGAATGTCAACTGGGGTCAACTGAAGTCAAAATACAACATCATCCCAAAAGATCATCTCCAACTCATCAAATGCATCTACGATGCATCGGTGTGGCAACTCGATTAATACGAGATCTCGAGTGTTTAAGTGTGCGACCTTGTAGATTCCTCAGACGTTGGTAGTGATAACCTCACGTCATCACAAGTAATGAGTGGCGCCTAGCAGTACATCATTGCTACCCAAGTCCTCGGAATGGTGTCGTCATCGACATCTCCTAAAACTGCCACAAGATATATGTACACTCTAGTCCTTTTGCTAGGTTGATCGTCCAAGTCGGACAAGTGTATCACACTTGTTAATTCCAACATTAATGGTCATGACTCTATTCAGGCTAAACCAGGGTGTGATGACACCAAAAATATAGTATATTTTGTATCATTTTATATATCTTTTCATGCTCAATTGAAGAACTTTTGCTTATTTTTATGCCAAAATTATCAAATATTACAAAATCTACTTCTATTTTAGTTTTTAATGATTTTCAGGTAAAAAGGCACTATTTTGAGGCATTTTCAAGCAAAATCAAAGACATAGAAGAGTTACCATCATCAAGAGGAGATCACCCAATAAATTTCACGTAAATCAGAGCAACTGACCAAAATACGGTAGTGTTGTATTTTATATTACAGTACTGTATTTCCGTACGATACCGTAATATCGGAGCACTGCCGTAAAATCAAAGACATAGAAGAGTTTCCCTGATTTTACGGCACCGCCGTAAAGAATTACACGGGCCGTATTTTGGAGCGCTTTAGAATAGAGAGATTCACTGAAATTACGGCACTGCCATAAACCATTTTACGGTGCCGTATTCCTCAGAGATTTCAGACCAGAGAACTCGTCCGATTTCAGACCAGAGAACTCGCCTGGAGGAGGAGACGATACCCCAGAAGTTTCAGAGGAAAAGGAGTTCAATCGAGGAGGAATCAACGAAAGAAGGGGCGCGACACTGTTCACAGCGTGTTTTGGAGGCAAATTACGGCTGTAATTTCTATTACAGCCGTGTTGTAACGTTGTTTCTTCTTCTTCTTTGATTTCTGAACACTTTGATACTATGACTTATTGTATTTCTCTTTCCATGCTAGCTTAATCAAATTTTGGGACATGGGTGTAATTCACTTTGATTTCTTAATGATTAGATAACTCTTATTTTCGTCAGAATAGTTTTATTATGATGATTCTGCTTATTTGATTGTTTGTCTTTGATTCTCCATAGATTGATGTTATTATTCATGTTTTAGAGTTCTCGCAAAAAGGACCGAAAGGTGATTTGCTTGAGAACTTGGAACCCTAGAATTGCATGTTAGGAACTCTCTTAGGTTAGTTCTTAATTATTTGATTTTAGTGATCTTATTGCCATGATGATAATTTGAATCTAGGGTAGAGTCGAGTTGTCAAACGTGGAGATCTTGCACGAAAGTGAGGATCGAAACGTTGGAGAACCATAAGTAGAACTTGTGTTGAGTCTCGGATGCACGAAAGTGATCCTTGAGATTCCACTTAAGACAATCAACTTAGAATTCAGATGCACAAAAGTGATCTCGAGTTCTTTGATTGATGATTTACTTATCTTTAGCGTTGGGATAGATCTTGCACGAAAGCAAGGATTAGTCCCTGCATGATTGTCTGCACGAAAGTGAGATGATCCCTTTATGAAGTAAATTAAGTCTTTTTCATGATAAGATTAGTCTGATGACCTTTTATTTAAATCTAGTCATTAGAATTAAGGAGGATGAAACCCTAGTTCCAATGTTTATCTCTGATTATCTGATTTCGTGTGTTTCCCATTATTGCTTTGCTATTATTCGGTTGCTTAGCTAGTAAGAATACAACTATTTGGTGCTTAACAATAAGGTCTCTGTGGTTCGATATCTTTCTTTATTACTTCGAGTATCCGTGCACTTGCGGATCACAACAAGTTTTTGGCACCGTTGCCGGGGACCTTAGTTTTGTTAATATCAAAATAGTTGTTAGTATTGCTAGACTAGGTTTTATTTGTTTTAGATTTAACTTTGTTTTTTTTTTGTTTTTGCAGGTCTTGGATTTTCACAGTTGTGACAGAACTATGATTTCTAAAATTTGTGAATTTACTTGTGTTTTAGATTTTCTATTTTTGTTATATATTTTGAAAAAAAAAACAATTTGATTGATTGGTGTTGGATTATCTTTCTGTTCTTGATAGATTTGATAAATATGTCTTTTCATCACAATTCATGGGCATCTCAAAGGAGTAAGTTATACATGCCACAAGGTAAGTATGATTCAATGAGCACACTCCAAGATACGTTTAACTCTTATATGCACTCTTCTTCTTCTATGAGATATGATATTTGTGGATATTTTGATCATTATTCCTCTAATTGCCAATTTTTAAATCCCAATTTATCATGGAAAGAATCTTATCAATTGTATTCTAGATGGGAAAATCATCAAACTTCTTTTTCTAATGATTGCTCAAATCATGTTTCTGAACCATACTTTAAGGACACTGAAAAATCTAACTTAGAGTTGATATTTGAAAAGTTCATGAACCAAAGCGAGGAGGCACATGAGACCCATAAACATAGAATTGATAATATGCATGCTCATTCTGAAATTCTAGAAACCCAGTTAGCACAACAAGATTGTTTATTTGAATTTGATTTGGAAACTGAAGAAATTGATTTAAAAAATCCCCCTTTGATTATGATTGTTTTGAGATTGAGCCTTATGTGAATATTCATGAATCTCACTCTAATTTTGATGATTGTAAAATTGATTCATATGATAATTTATTTGAGGAAAAGATTGAGAAAATTGATTTTGAAAAATCCCCTTTTGATGCTATTGATAATAATGATATTGATTTTTTTGATGATGTATTATTTGTGGTTAAATCTGATGAAGGATATGAGGGGACTGATTTAGAAAACTCTTACTCTGAATTTATTGATAATCTTGATATTGATAATTTGTTTGATGAAGGGCAAGATGAACCTGAAAAAGATTTAAACATTATTGATGTATCTCACTCTGATGTTTTGCCCATATCTATTATTGACTCTTGTGATTTATTTGAAAAATTATGCTTTATTGAGGACTCTAATTTGAGACAGAAAGACTGTTTAGATGATCCAATACTTGAATCTCTAGATGAAAGTCCTATTGTAATTGAAGATATAAATTTGAAGAAAGGAATTATGATTTTGCTTTTTGGTAAATATAGGAAGATCATTGAATATCCTTCGATTGGAGTTGAAAATTTTGATTCTGATTTTCGCATTTTCGAGAAAGCCATGTCAATTGTGATTTACATGATATTTTGGATGTTTGAATTAGTGGCTAAACTTTTTGGACAGCGGAAAAAGAAAAAATTGCATGCTATATACTTTGGTACTGATTCACCTACTTCACCATGATTTTTGATTTTTGGTCAAGCTAATGACCTAAAAATTAGCGCTTCTTGGGAGGCAACTGATGACTCAAAATTTCATAGTATTTTTCATACTTATTTGGTACTCTTTTGAACCGTAATCTTACTCTTTTGCTTTGTTTTTATAATTTTTTTTACTAAATGCTTCGGAATCTACACCATCTTTGGTTTTTGATTAATTTCAGGTAAAAAGGCACTATTTTGAGGCATTTTTGAGCAAAATCAAATACATGGAAGAGTTACCATCATCAAGAGGAGTCCACATAACAAATTTTACGCAAATCAGAGCAAAAGACCAAAATACGGTAGTGCCGTAATATATATTACGGTATCGTATTATGGTACAATAACGTAATATCGGAGCACCTGCCGTATTTTGGTGGATTTTGAAATCAGAGAATTGTCTTGATTTTACGGCACCACCGTGAAGCATTACACTGCCGTAATTTGGAGCCTTTCAGAACAGAGACACTTGCCGAAATTACGGCACTGCCGTAAACCATTCCACGTGCCGTATTTCCCAGGTGATTCAGACCAAAGAACTTGTTTGATTTTATGGCATGGTTGAGAAGCATTTTACGGATCGTAATTTTGACACAGGGTTCACAGAACCAAAATACGGCACTGCCGTAAAATATTTTACGGCCGTAATTTCTATTCAAAAACGCAATTTTTACGGGCCCGAAACTTGCGTGGACCATATCTTTTGATCCAGACCTCCAAATTGAGATCCAAAAGATGCTGCGGACTCGTCTTTAGGAGGAAAAGACACACAAAGTGAAAGGACGAATTTTGATCCAGTATTGAGGGAGCAATCAACAGAGAGGCGGAATTGCTAGGGTTCGTTGGTTCTCAGCCTACAGACCACCTCCGGCCACGAAATTTGACAGAGAGCTTTGCCTAGTGAAGGAGAATGTGCATATGTAGTTTCAAAGCAAAAGGATTCCAGTTAGAGGAGACATCAATGAAACAGCGGTGGCAGCGCTGTTCTAGGCAATTACAGCACTGTTTTGTAACTCTTCTCATCTTCTTTTCGATTCCTATTCATACAGAAACATGTTTTATTGTTATTCCTTCATCATGGTAGCTTAATCTTTCTTTGAGACATGGGGGTGTAATCTCTTTATTTCTTAATGACTAGAAAACCCTAATTTTGTCAAACTAATTTTATTGTGATAATTTTACTTTTGTGATTGATTGCTCTTTAATTCTCCTTAGTTTTATAAATATCAACATATTTTAGAATTTTGCAAAATATACTGAGAAGTTGATTGCTTGAAATTCAGAACCCTAGGAATTATCGAGTTTGGAATTAACGTAAGAGATTAGGTTGTTCTTCGAATTCTAATTCTTAGAGAAGTTTAATGCCTTGTTGATTTTATGATTCTTTGGATTGAGTTAATATTTTAGACTTGATTTGATGCTGCAAGAGATTGAGTATCGAGTCGTCAGAGAACCTTGAGTAAAACTTGTGTTGAGACTCTGATGCATGAGAGTGATCTTGAGTTTCCACTTGAGGTTGTCAACTTTAGAATTCAGATGCACAAGAGTGATCCTTGAGTTCTTAGTTGATGGTTTACTTATTTTCAGCATTGAATGGTCTTGCACGAGAGTGAAGATCGGTTCTTTGTACGACTGTTTGCGCGAGAGCGAAACAATTTATTTATGAAGTAAACTATACCTTTATCATGATAAAATTTGATTGACAGACACTTATCTTAATCTAGCCATTAGAAATTAAAGTAGATGAACCCCTAGTCCCGATCCCTTCTCTGATATTTTCTCCGTGTTCTTTTCGATAGTTTGATTCACTATTTTCTGATTGCCTAGCTAGCGAGAAATCAATTATTCAGTACTTAGCAACAAGGTCTCTGTGGTTCGATATCTATTTTATTACTTCGAAGTATCTGTGCACTTGCGGACACAACAAGTTTTTGGCGCCGTTGCCGGAGACCTGTTTTTGTTGATATTGAAGATATTGAGAGTATTTCTAGACTAGGTTTTTATTTACTATTTTTTTGTTATTTATTTACTTACTATTTATTTTCCGTTTTTCTTAAAATCACTTGATCTACCTACTTTGCATGCGCAGGAGTCTTAGGTCAGGACCGCTTGTTCCATTGGACCCTGAAATTAACAAAACCCTTAGAGTGCGCAGGAAGTTAAGACTGGAAGAAGATTTACAAGAAACAACACAGGAGATACAAGAAGAAATTTTGGATATGGCGAATAACGAGAGAAGATCTTTGCGCGACTATGCTGCCCCTTATTCACAGGGAATTTACTCTAGTGTCACCAGGCCGGCCATTAATGCGAACAATTTTGAAATCAAACCAGCATTCCTATATATGATTCAACCAAACCATTTTGGAGGAGCACCTCTTGAAGATCCTAATATCCATCTATCTCTTTTTTTTTGAATTATGTGATACAATCAAAATTAATGGTGTTTCTGATGATGCACTAAAATTGAGATTGTTTCCTTTTTCCCTTAGGAACCGAGCACGCGATTGGCTTCATTCACAGCCATCAGGGACGTTCACTACTTGGGATCAGCTTTCTAACACATTTCTGATGAAATACTACCCACCTAGCAAGACCATCCAACTGAGAAATCAAATTACAAATTTTGCACAAATGGATGGAGAGTCTTTGAGTGAAGCATGGGAGCGATTTAACGACTTGCAACGGAAGTGTCCTCACCATGGCTTAGAGAAGTGGGTTTTGATTCAGACTATTTATTATGGTCTTCTTTATAACACCCGACTTACTGTTGATGCTGCTGCAGGTGGAGCCCTGATGAACAAGACCATGGAAGAAGCCTATACATTGATTGAGGAAATGGCACTAAATCATAACCAGTGGACTACTGAGAGAGGAGTTCTTTATCGCCCTCCACGTGGTAAGACTGATAATGATAGCTGGCGCACATTGGCTGAGAAGGTAGATTCTCTGTGCAATCGTTTTGATACATTTCCAATGCAAACTCATGCTGTTTCCTCTGTTACATGTCAAATTTGTGGAAATCATGGGCACTGTGCTGAAGAGTGTAAGATTGTTGCTGATAGGGGTGAGGAACAATTGAATGCAGTGGGGGATTACAATCAAAGTAGATCTAATGACCCCTACTCTAATACCTATAATCCTGGATGGAGGAGCCACCCTAACCTTTCATGGAGGAGCAATAATCATGATAATAGGCAGAATGAAAATAGGGGATTCCAACAAAGATTCCAAACCCAGGACCAACCCCAGAAACCCACTCAAGAAGAGATGTTTACACAATTTATGGGTTTTTAGAAAAAAATAGAATGATGATGCCAATGAGAATTTTAGATAGATTAATGCTAGACTAGATGGTATTGTTGCCCACAGCAAAATGCTAGAAACACAAATTGCCCAACAAGCTAGAACTTCATCTAGACCCCTAGGAAAATTACCTGCCAAACCTGAACCTAACCCTAGGGAAACAACTAGAAGATCCTCGGGAATCTCTTGATGATGATAAGGTAGAACCAAGACCTGAAACTAGAAGTGAACTTGTGCTGGAATCACAACCTGCACATGAGCAGTCCCAAACTAGTTTGTCACCTCACAAGGGTGATAAACCTAAAGGTGAATTGCCATGTAAGGTTGATGATTCTAAACCTAGTTCATCAATACCCTATAGGCCACCTGTACCCTTTCCTCAGAGGTTGGTGCAATCTAAACTTGACAAACAATTTGGCATGTTTCTTGATGTTCTTAAAAAACATTATATTAATGTTCCATTTACTGAAGTTTTGACTCAAATGCCAACTTATGCAAAATTTTTGAGAGAGATTTTGTCTAATAAGAGAAAGATTGATGATCATGGTACTGTAGCACTTACTGAGGAATGTAGTGCTATCATATAGAATAAATTGCCACCTAAGCTAAAGGATCCAGGTAGTTTTTTTGTACCTTGTTCTATTGGAGATATGGCTTTTGACCAAGCCTTATGTGACCTCGGTGCAAGTGTTAGTCTAATACCTTATTCTCTTTACAGGAAACTGGATGTTGGAGAGCTCAAACCAACCTCAATGACTTTGCAACTCGCTGACTCATCAATAAAGCATCCGGTTGGTATATTAGAAAATATTCCTGTACAAATTGGTAAGTTTTTCATACCTGCTGATTTTATAGTTTTAGAGATGGAAGAAAATTTGAAAAACCCTATTACACTTGGTAGACCTTTCTTGGCTACATCTGGAGCACTCATTGATGTAAGAAAGGGAAAATTGACTTTTGATATTTGTGGTGATATAATTGAATTTGATTTGACTGATTCTTTAAAAAAGGCATCACACTCAGGGACATGTTGTAGCATAGAAACAATTAATGATGATGTTGTTTGTGACATGCATAGTTTATTTGATGAACTTCTGATTTTGAAACTGATACATCTTCTGAGTGTGCTAATAAAGAATCTCAGGAAAGAGCAACGAAGAAGAAGAGGAAGAGACGAAGGAGGAGAGGAAAATCAAAGTTGCTTGAGAAAGGAAAAAAGCTCATAAGTAAATTTAGACACTGTTTTAAGCCTGAGCCTTATGTTCTTGAGAACCCTGAACGAGACATAGAGAAATCAGGATGGCGACCAAACACACAAGCACGATCCAATCTGAGTGTTGAACGGTCAAGCTAATGACCGAAAATTAGCGCTTCTTGGGAGGTGAAAATTAATTTTGTCAAAAAAAAAAAACTTTGGTGGTTCGAACCCGAAGACACAAAGGATGATTGGGTCTGACACAGACTAATAGACCTCTGTGAGTATTTTCTTCCTACTCATTTGCATTCCATTCTTTGTATTTTTCTGATAATCCATGTGTTCAAATGGAAGATGAATACTTCAAACTTCTTGTGCTCACATGCCACAGATCCTCGCCTTTTGATTTTATTGATAGATATTTCGATTTAGTTGTGTTGACATAATATGATGATGATGTGTAGAAGGATTTTTCTGAAAATACTACAAACACCATGCCAAAATTTCTAATCTATTATCATGCATATCAATTTTTTGAAATTGGAAAGAGATTTTATATGTTGAATTTATTTCTCTGATATAATCTATTTGTTGAAAATTTTTCATTAATTGATGCATGAAATTCTAGGTAAATGCATTGTTTAGTGAATGCAATCTTGAAGTGAAATAAAGCTTTTGAATAAAATGAGCATATTTGCACATGTTATTGAGTTGATATCAAGTGATTAATCTAGTTAATATTTATAATCTTTTATGTTATTTGTTGGGAAAAAGAAATCCAAATCCATGAGAAAGAATGACTCCCCTACTTGGCACTGTATAAAATTAACAGTGGGACCTAAAGACATGGGTTGAAGTCCACAAAAAGTAAAAGAATAACTCCTCTTCTTGGCATTGTGTTCACAATGGTACCTAAGACAAGAGTTGAAGTTCATTGCAAAAGTGTGTATCTATGTAGATGCTTGCCAAGAGAGAGTTCCTTTGACATTGACTCCTCTGTCTCAAGAAAATTCTTTCTACCTATGAGATATGAGTTCTATTATGTGTGGTTATGTGACCAACATACTCTAAATTCGTCATCAGAAAAAGGGTGGTAATCGATTTAGAGAATGTCAAGGACAAATAAAAAAAATGAGTGGAAAAAGATTTGGAGATCCTATTCCTGTAAACAAAAACATATTGGATGAAAATCTCAAAAACAAGATTAATTCATGAGGTTGAAATTCTATTACTATGCATATTGCGAAATTTTATTTGATTGAACTTTTGAGTCTTAAAGATTAATTTCAAAAGATGATGTATTTACTTGAAAATTTTGTGTGGGATTAATGAAATTTTCTATGGATGATTATATTTTAGAAATTTATTCGTCATGTGAAAATTTATTTTTTTGGTATTGATTTCTTTATTTGCTTGAGGACAAGAAAAGTTTGAGCCTTATGTGTTTGATGACTCTAAATTTCATAGTGTTTTTCATACTTATTTGGTAGTCTTTTGAACCATAATCTTACTCTTTTGCTTTGTTTTTATACTTTTTTTTACCAAATGCTTCGGAATCTACACCATCTTTGGTTTTTGATCAATTTCAGGTAAAAGGCATTATTTTGAGGCATTTTTGAGCAAAATCAAATACATGGAAGAGTTACCATCATCAAGAGGAGTCCACATAACAAATTTCACGCAAATCAGAGCAAAAGACCAAAATAGGCAGTGCCGTAATATATATTACAGCACCGTATTATGGTAGAATACCGTAATATCGGAGCACCTGCCATATTTTGGTGGATTTTCAAATCAAAGAATTGTCATGATTTTACGGCACCGCCGTAAAGCATTACACTGCCGTAATTTGGAGTGCTTCAGAACAGAGACAGTTGACGAAATTACTGGACTACCATAAACTATTCCACGTGCCGTATTTCCCAGGCGATTTAGACCAGAGAACTCGTCCGATTTTATAGCACGGTTGAGAAGCATTTTATGGGCCATAATTTTGACACAGGGTTCATAGAACCAAAATACGGCACTGCCGTAAAATATTTTACGGCCGTAATTTCCATTCAAAAACGTAATTTTTACGGGCCCAAAAATTATGCAGCCATATCTATTGATCTAGACCTCCAAATTGAGATCTGAAAGATGCTGCGGACTCGTCTTTAGGAGGAGAAGACACACAAAGTGAAAGGACGAATTTTGATCCAGTATTGAGGGAGAAATTGATAGAGAGGCGGAATTGCTAGGGTTCATCAGTTCTCAGCCTACAAACCACCTCCAGCCACAAAAATTGACTGAGAGCTTCACCTGTTGAAGGAGAACGTGCACCTGAAGTTTCAAAGTAAAAAGATTCTGATTGGAGGAGAAATTAATGAAACAGCGGTGACAGCGTTGTTCTAGGCAATTACGGTGTTGTAATTTCATTACAGCACTATTTTGTAACTTTTCTCATCTTCTTTTCGATTCCTATTCATACAGAAACATGTTTTATTATTATTCCTTCATCATGGTAGCTTAATCTTTCTTTGGGACATGGGGGTGTAATCTCTTTGTTTCTTAATGCCTAGAAAACCCTAATTTTGTCAAACTAATTTTATTGTGATAATTTTACTTTTGTGATTGATTGCTCTTTAATTCTCCTTAGTTTTATAAATATCAATATGTTTTAGAATTTTACAAAATAGACTGAGAAGTTGATTGCTTGAAATTTAGAACCCTAGGAATTATCGAGTTTGGAATTAACGTAAGAGATTAGGTTGTTCTTCGAATTCTAATTCTTAGAGAAATTTAATGCCTTGTTGATTTTATGATTCTTTGGATTGAGTTAATATTTTAGATTTGATTTGATGCTGCAAGAGATTGGGTATCGAGTCGTCAGAGAACCTTGAGTAAAACTTGTGTTGAGACTCTGATGCATGAGAGTGATCTTGAGTTTCCACTTGAGGTTGTCAACTTTAGTATTCGGATGCACAAGAGTGATCTTTGAGTTCTTAGTTGATGGTTTACTTATTTTCAGCATTGAATAGGTCTTGCACGAGAGTGAAGATCATTTCTTTGTACGACTGTTTGCGCGAGAGCGAAACAATTTATTTATGAAGTAAACTATACCTTTATCATGATAAAATTGGATTGGCAAATACTTATCTTAATCTAGCCATTAGAAATAAAGTAGATGAACCCTTAGTCCCGATCCCTTCTCTGATATTTTCTCCGTGTTCTTTTCGATAGTTTGATTCACTATTTTTAGATTGCCTTGCTAGCGAGAAATCAATTATTCAGTACTTAGCAACAAGGTCTCTGTGGTTCGATATCTATTTTATTACTTCAAAGTATCCGTGCACTTGCGGACACAACAAGTTTTTGGCGCCGTTGCCGGGGACCTTGTTTTTGTTGATATTGAAGATATTGAGAGTATTTCTAGACTAGGTTTTTATTTACTATTTTTTTGTTATTTATTTACTTACTATTTATTTTCTATTTTTCTTGAAATCACTTGATCTACGTACTTTGCATGCGCAGGAGTCTTAGGTCAGGACCGCTTGTTCCATTGTATCCTGAAATTAACAAAACCCTTAGAGTGCACAGGAAGTTAAGACTAGAAGAAGATTTACAAGAAACATCACAGCAGATACAAGAAGAAATTTTGGATATGGCGAATAACGAGAGAAGATCTTTGCGCGACTATGCTGCCCCTAATTCAGAGGGAATTCGCTCTAGTGTCACCAGGCCGACCATTGATGCGAACAATTAATCAGAATCGAAAAGATGCTATGTGTTTTTGATCTTTGGCACAACATTGAAGTACTCATCTTTGTCTATCATCTAGATATTTTTGCCGAATTTTAAAGTCCATGGATCTTTCTAAAACACATAGCATTTTTTCAATTCTGATTAATTTCTGCAGCAGTTTTTCTTGACTAATCTGATTAGCAGCTTTGCAGCAAGTTTTTAAGGTACTTTAATGACTTGAAACCCTGATTTTTCACTTGGAATATAAAGAACATGTGTCGTTCTATCCCGTGGATGAGTTATTTTCATGAAAATATTTTCTGATCATTCTAGGACACATGACAACTTTTCGAATTTGATTAACTTTTGTGCAGTTTTTGTGGTTTTGTAATCTAAGTAGCCTTCTTTCTGTTGATACCCTAAATTCCTGATAGATTTTAATCCTTTGATTTTTATACATCTGGAAAGAACACGTTTTATTCTACCACATGGTTCTGTCCATTTTCTTATTGGATCATTAAATATTGTTTTTGGGTATGGTTACTTTTCTTAAAATATTCACTGGCTGCACTGTTTGCTTTCTACATGTTATAGCTTCTTTTGCCTCCATATCCAGAAATCTTCAAGAGCAACTATCTTCCACCTCTAGCCACCACTGCATCTGCCTCTGACATCACTGTTGTAGGAACCCCTTTCTAGAGGGGGGCGAAACCCAGCATGGCGCAATATAAACATTTTAGGCAGCGGATTAGGGTTTCATGGATCGGCTTCATGTGATATGATCAACCATAAAAAATTCGATTGCATAGAAGAGATAAAACTCATACCATAGCCATTTCAAGATGGCGTCTAGGAAGCAAAGATCAAAGCAGATCTTCTCCAGAGGTGACGCACACAGTTGATGTCGCCTACTCCTCTTTACGATTCTTGTGCTAGCAAGATCCAAAGAAGTCTTTGATCGAAATGGAAAGGGAAGGAGATCTTTTCTCTTTGCCGAATTCTCCTCAAGCTCCAAGGCGCCGTCACCCAAAGAGAACGAGAGGAATATGCGTTCAAGAGGCGAGAATAGAGAACCCTCTCTATTCGAACGTGAGAGTCATGGTTGCTAAAAATAGCACCACTCACCGCCCAACATGTTCACGCTAAGTGAACTTGTCGCCTAGTCTTGAACCATTTTGGTTCAATTTAATTTTGGTTCAATAACCAAATAAACCAATCGACATGGCCTAGATCACATTAAAACCCTAAGGTTCCAGATCTAACCGTTGATCTCTTTGATGCTCCTGATCTGACCGATCTAGCATCCATTCTCTCGATCGAAGCTTACCGATCTCAAGCCCTAATCAATCAAACATGATCAGACTAGATCTCACTTAGAATCAGAGATTAAATCCCTTTAAACTGAACCTGAACAATTCAGTCCACACGATCTGACTTAAGTAAGCCATATCATCAATTGTGCGACCCTGAGGGTTTCCTTAAAACGTCGGTAACGATAATTCACATTATCACGATCAGTGAGGGGTATCTAGCAACACATCACTGTCTCCCGATATCAAGGAAAGAGTCTTCCAAGACTACACCCAAAAACAGCACAAGTGTGAATCAATTCACAAGGCATGCATATTTCCTTTACCACTGGATGTTCTTATTGGACAAGCCTGTCAAGCTCGTAACTCCAATATGATGAGCATGATTAGAACAGATGAACACTGTCACCTGGGTATGGCCATACACTTTCTCAATCATCTCATCCAGGGGGCCCCTTTAGAACATCACACTCCTTCAACAAGGAGACGGCAATCCTATGTCTATCACTAGTGCTCTAACCTGACTCAAGCTCACCATCCAAGATAGTCTATAATCATTATGTTTCAAATGATATTGAACCATCTCAAAACAATGACAATCATCATTTAGAAAACACAAGTGATCTCAAGTCAGAGGAAATGTGCCACTTGTCTTAATCAAGGAACATTCACATTGTGACAAACAATTGAACATCCTAGTAGGGTCTGTCCAGTACATCCAATGTACCCATGAGTCTACATCTTATTCCATGCTCGAAGCATCCTATAAGATTAGAACACATATTAGTCTTAACCATATCAAGGCTGTCTCATGTTCACCAAGATACATCGACTAAGGACATAATAGCATGTCAGCCCAGCTGAACAGCTTTGAGACATTATTCAGAAGAACATATATTGCAGCAGACAATGTAAACAACCGAATAATAACCATGCCTTTATAAACATAACAGTTTATTACATGATACAGATACATTCCCACAGGCCTCAAACATTAGCCTTAAGGGCATACCCCAACAATCTCCCACTTGCACTTAATCTAATGGTTGAGAAATCTCAAACCCATATTATTACAGTGCTTCTCATGCTTCTGCAGCGCCAGAGGCTTGGTAAGCGGGTCTGCCAGATTGTCATCTGTATGAACCTTGCATACTTTGATCTCGCCACGATCTATGATCTCCCTGATCAAATGAAACCGTCTCTGTATGTGCTTGGACTTCTGGTGCGACCGTGGTTCCTTTGCTTGTGCGATTGCTCCAGTGTTATCACAAAAGATAACCAAAGGATCTGCACTCGAAGGAACAACACCAAGTTCTCTCACGAACTTACGAATCCACACTGCCTCCTTGGATGCTTCCGAGGCTGCAACATACTCGGCTTCTGTTGTGGAATCAGCAACAGTTGACTGTTTGAAACTTTTCCACACCACTGCTCCTCCATTCAAGCTAAAAACATAGCCTGATTGCGATCGGAAATCATCCTGGTCAGACTGGAACGAAGCGTCAGTATATCCTTCAATACTGAGTTCTTCCTGACCACCATATATCAAGAACATATCTTTGGTCCTCCGCAGATATTTTAAAATGTTCTTGACTGCAATCCAGTGCGCCATACCTGGATTACTCTGGTAACGACTGGTTACGCTTAACCCGTAAGCGACGTCTGGGCGAGTACACAACATCGCATACATAATGGAACCAATAGCCGAAGCATAAGGCGTATTGTCCATTTCATCTTTCTCAGTCTGTGTTTGTGGACACTGACTCTTCGAAAGATTCAGACCATGTCTGACTGGAAGATATCCACGTTTAGAATTCTCTAAATGAAATCTCTCCAGGACCTTATCGATGTAAGTACTCTGGCACAGCCCGAGAAGCCTCTTAGATCTATCCCTGTAGATCTTCACACCTAACACATAGGCTGCTTCTCCTAGATCTTTCATCTGGAAACACTTCCTCAGCCATGCTTTAACAGCATGCATTTCAGGAATGTCATTTCCAATGATCAAGATGTCATCGACGTAGAGGACTAGGAAAGTAATCACGCTCCCACTAAACCTCTTATATACACACGGGTCATCCTCGTTCTTGATGAAACCAAATTCAGTAACTGATTCATCAAAACGAATATTCCAGCTTCTTGATGCTTGCTTAAGTCCATAAATGGACTTCTTTAACTTGCATATCTTATGACGATCTGATGGATTAGTGAAACCCTCTGGTTGTGTCATGTACACATCCTCATCCAGATTTCCATTAAGGAAAGCTGTTTTCACATCCATCTGCCAAATCTCATAATCATAATATGCAGCTATCGCGAAAAGAATCCGAATAGACTTAAACATGGCTACAGGTGAGAAAGTTTCATCATAATCTATCCCGTAGATTTGTTTGAAACCTTTCGCAACTAGCCTGCCTTTATAGGTAACCACGTTACCATCCATGTCAATCTTCTTCTTGAAGATCCATTTACAGCCTATAGGGATAACTCCCGAAGGCGGATCAACCAAATTCCAGACTTGGTTATCTGACATGGAGTCCATCTCGGCGCGCATAGCCTCAAGCCATCTTGCTGACTCCGGTCCACTGACCGCATCCGCATAAGTGAGGGGTTCATCATTGTCAATGATATAGACTCCGTCATAACGCTCAGGCTGTCGACGGATCCTACCCGATCTTCGCGGTTCCCGTGATATCTGAGCCTCAGGTTGTTCAATAACCTGTTCTACCGGCTCAGGCTCATCCAACTGTGCTTGGTCACTTTGTCCTTCTTCTGGATTCTCATCCAGCTTTATTTCTCTCCCACTGGCCTCTTGCAGAAGAAACTCCTTCTCAAGAAATATGGCCGTCCGAGCAACAAAAACCTTGTTCTCCTTGGGATCGTAGAAATAATAACCCTTAGTTTCCTTAGGGTAACCGACAAAGATACATTTGTCAGATCTGCTCTCTAGTTTCCCAGAGGCGAGCTTTTTGACATAAGCCTCGCAGCCCCAGATCCTGATAAATGTCAAGCTCGGCTGTTTCCCATACCATAACTCATATGGCGTCTTTGAAACTGCCTTGGATGGCACTCGGTTTAGTACCTTTGCAGCTGTTTCCAGCGCAAAACCCCAAAAGGAGTATGGAAGAGTAGCCTGACTCATCATAGAACGAACCATATCAAGTAGCGTTCTATTTCTCCTCTCGGACACACCATTCCATTGCGGTGTTCCTGGCGGAGTGAGCTGTGAGATGATCCCACACTCCTTCAGATAGTCAGTAAACGTATGACTTAGGTATTCACCACCTCGATCTGAGCGAAGTGCCTTGATATTTCGGCCTAGCTGATTCTGTACTTCATTCTTGAACTCTTTGAACTTGTCAAAAGATTCACTCTTATGTCTCATCAGATAGACATACCCGTATCTACTGAAATCATCAGTAAAGGTAATGAAGTACTGATAGCCACCTCTGGCATGTTTACCAAATGGCCCACACACATCACTGTGTATAAGGTCAAGTAAACCTGAAGCCCTTTGACCTTTGTGAGGAAAAGGTGACTTCGTCATTTTACCCATCAAACAAGTTTTGCATGTATCAATCTCCTTATAGGAGAATGATCCCAGCAGTCCATGATCATGCAACCGCTTAATGCGTTTCTCGTTAATATGGCCTAAACGACTATGCCATAGCAAGGTGCTGTCATCAGCATACTTGGCTTTCTTAATATCAATTTGCTGTATCGAACATTCCATGTCCAACATGTATAACCCATTGTTAATTGAACCAGTTACATAAACAATATTATCAAAAGACAAAATACACTTTGAAATATTGCATTCAAAGGAAAATCCCTTCCTGACAAGAGCAGGAATGGAGATAATATTTTTAGTTATACTGGGAACAAAGTAACAATTGTCTAGTTCCAATACAAGTCCAGATGGTAAAGAAATGAAATAGTCTCCTACAGCAACAGCAGCAACCCGTGCCCCGTTTCCAACTCGTAGGTCCACCTCATGCTGTCCCACCTGCCTTCTTCTCTTGAGTTCCTGTACATTTGAACAAATGTGAACTCCACATGCAGTGTCCAACACCCATGATATAGAAGAAGAAAACATGACCTCAGTCACGAATATACCTGAGCCAGAAGCAAAGCTTCCCCTCTTATCTCCTTGGAGCGCTTTACAGTCCTTTTTCCAGTGACCCAGCTGGCCACAGTGGAAACACCTGTATTCCTTGGACCGCTTCACCTTCTGCTTCAGAGCCTTGCTGTAATTCTTGACCGGGGCCTTGCCCTTCTTCCCCTTCTTGTTGTTCCTTGAAGGAACCATCAAGACAGAGGTCGAAGGCTTACCCTTCAGAGTCTCCTCAGTGGTCAAGAGCATATTCAGCAGCTCTGCCGGAGTACAATCGATTTTGTTCATATTAAAATTAATAATGAACGCGTCGAATGAAGGCGGGAGAGACTGCAGAATAATGTCTACAGCAAGCTCCTGGTTAATGGTATGCCCCAGTTTCTCTAGAGCCTCCTTGTGCCCAATCATCTTGAGCACGTGAGCTCCCACTGGGCTCCCTTCAGCCAGTTTGCTCTGAAAGAAGAGCTTAGTCAAATTATAGCGTTCAGTCCTCGCCTGTGCAGCATACAGCATCTTGAGGTTTGCTATAATCTGTATAGCTGACATATCCTCATGCTGACGCTGCAGCGGTGGCGTCATATACGCTAGCATCAGGCAAGCGACATCAATGCTATCATTGACGTGCTTTTCATAGGCTTCCCGAACCGCCCTTGCGGCGTTCGGAGCGGGCTGCGGCGGTATCGCCGTCTCGAGGACATACAGTTTCCTCTCTGCCTTAAGAACGATCTTAAGGTGTCCAAACCAGTCAGAGAAGTTCGGCCCAGCAAACTTCTCCCTTTCCAGTAGGGATCGCACATTGAAGTTCATGGTGTTCGTTGCTGCAGGTATCTACAACAATGCAAGAACAGCAAGGTCAGTATCAATGTATAAGAATCGATCAGGACTTAAGAAAGATTCTTTTTCTCACTATTTTATCAGGCGTGAAAAATCCAGCAAAACAGCCCGAAAGAGTAGAACTCTTTTAGTGAGATGGGATCCAGATTTCATACTTGGTCTCCGCGTCCCGCTCAGGCGAGATAAGATACACAGAGAGTACAAGCACTAGTTTCTGGTAGGCAGTCCCTGCCGATCGCCAACCCGTGCGATTCCCCTTCATCTGGGCAGTCCAGCAGACTGTGCCAACTGAGTTGGTACAACACAATCTCTGACCCCACAGATGGCTGCCTCCATGTGCTACCATATGCGCCACATATGTAGCCTACACGGTCAAGCTTACCCGACCTACTCCCTGGACCACCACGTGCTATGCTGAGCAACGAGAAGGGATAAATCCCTACTCTGTAACACGCAGGTGTAATCCCGCACCGTCTGAAGATAGATGGACGTGCCCACTGAGTGGGTACAACACGGCTCCAACGATAATCAGAACAGTGAGGTTTCGCGTCAGAAGGCTTACGAGCTTGATATTTCAGCGTTGGATTTTAACGGTCTATTATCTTCTTGCCTATCATGCAATTCCTATGGTGATAGCAGAAGATAATTTAATCATGCAATTCTAATATTAAGCAATAAAAGAAAGCATGAAACTTATGTGGTAAAAGCCCATAGCCCTAGAAGACCTTAACCTAACTTAAGTCTTCATTTGCTCTTCATGGGTCTTTAGCTGCCCATCTGGCCCAAACCAGGGCCTAAGCGCCATCTGCAGCTCTGGTGCGCCTACCAGGGAATATGCGCCTGGTCCCAGAGTCGAACCCTGGACCTCCCACCTGGTCAAGCCTCTGCTGCAAGCGCCTTTGCCAAGTGTGCTCTGTGCTCTTGTCTAATTAAATTACAAATTTAACTATCTAGACAAGAGTGACACGCAGGTCACTTACATTTATAAATTAAAACACAGTGATACGCAGATCACAATAATTAATTTACAATTTTTAATACAGGCACGCAGGCCCCAGCACAGCACACATTAATAACGGGCAGCCCACATAAGACTAAATAAACAAACATATGCATCAATCAAGAACCATGTGATCCATAAAAATTAAAACTTTCGAAAACCCCTTGGGATCAATTTTAATTTTTCCTTATTTGCTCTACAACCTTACAATGGTCCATTACTAGGGATCCACTCATCCAACCTAGTCAGATCCACTGCCCTTGCATGCACCAAGTCCTAACTGACTTGAGTCGACCATAAGGTCAACCATGCATGCGCCAAGGCTGAACAACCACATTGAGGTCTGGCAAACGGGCGTGACCCCGGGCCTAACTCAGGTGTGTTCACAAGTTGTCTCAATCAGACATCGCTACACGCCTTTGATGCAGTCGACCTATAGCCACCTTTAGCATGCGCCAAGGTGCTATCTGGTCAACCCATCTAGGCTGTCAGATGGTCTGATCAGACTGTTTGGATCCGACCTAGGGGATGACTTCAACCCTAATAACCCATCTAAGGGTTTAATGTAGGCGCATTAGATCTAGGTGAATCGCGCATGTGATCAAGTTTTTAAGAAAACTTACAAGAACATGCGCAAACAACAACATGCGCAAAGGAGAAAATAACTTTCGCCATCTTACAACTATCAGCATAAGACATCGCATGTAACCTATAGATCTATCAACTTGCGCATACATGGATCATATGACTTATCATGGCAATCATAAACAAGCATGAAACAACGCTCTGATACCAATTGTAGGAACCCCTTTCTAGAGGGGGGCGAAACCCAGCATGGCGCAATATAAACATTTTAGGCAGCGGATTAGGGTTTCATGGATCGGCTTCATGTGATATGATCAACCATAAAAAATTCGATTGCATAGAAGAGATAAAACTCATACCATAGCCATTTCAAGATGGCGTCTAGGAAGCAAAGATCAAAGCAGATCTTCTCCAGAGGTGACGCACACAGTTGATGTCGCCTACTCCTCTTTACGATTCTTGTGCTAGCAAGATCCAAAGAAGTCTTTGATCGAAATGGAAAGGGAAGGAGATCTTTTCTCTTTGCCGAATTCTCCTCAAGCTCCAAGGCGCCGTCACCCAAAGAGAACGAGAGGAATATGCGTTCAAGAGGCGAGAATAGAGAACCCTCTCTATTCGAACGTGAGAGTCATGGTTGCTAAAAATAGCACCACTCACCGCCCAACATGTTCACGCTAAGTGAACTTGTCGCCTAGTCTTGAACCATTTTGGTTCAATTTAATTTTGGTTCAATAACCAAATAAACCAATCGACATGGCCTAGATCACATTAAAACCCTAAGGTTCCAGATCTAACCGTTGATCTCTTTGATGCTCCTGATCTGACCGATCTAGCATCCATTCTCTCGATCGAAGCTTACCGATCTCAAGCCCTAATCAATCAAACATGATCAGACTAGATCTCACTTAGAATCAGAGATTAAATCCCTTTAAACTGAACCTGAACAATTCAGTCCACACGATCTGACTTAAGTAAGCCATATCATCAATTGTGCGACCCTGAGGGTTTCCTTAAAACGTCGGTAACGATAATTCACATTATCACGATCAGTGAGGGGTATCTAGCAACACATCACTGTCTCCCGATATCAAGGAAAGAGTCTTCCAAGACTACACCCAAAAACAGCACAAGTGTGAATCAATTCACAAGGCATGCATATTTCCTTTACCACTGGATGTTCTTATTGGACAAGCCTGTCAAGCTCGTAACTCCAATATGATGAGCATGATTAGAACAGATGAACACTGTCACCTGGGTATGGCCATACACTTTCTCAATCATCTCATCCAGGGGGCCCCTTTAGAACATCACACTCCTTCAACAAGGAGACGGCAATCCTATGTCTATCACTAGTGCTCTAACCTGACTCAAGCTCACCATCCAAGATAGTCTATAATCATTATGTTTCAAATGATATTGAACCATCTCAAAACAATGACAATCATCATTTAGAAAACACAAGTGATCTCAAGTCAGAGGAAATGTGCCACTTGTCTTAATCAAGGAACATTCACATTGTGACAAACAATTGAACATCCTAGTAGGGTCTGTCCAGTACATCCAATGTACCCATGAGTCTACATCTTATTCCATGCTCGAAGCATCCTATAAGATTAGAACACATATTAGTCTTAACCATATCAAGGCTGTCTCATGTTCACCAAGATACATCGACTAAGGACATAATAGCATGTCAGCCCAGCTGAACAGCTTTGAGACATTATTCAGAAGAACATATATTGCAGCAGACAATGTAAACAACCGAATAATAACCATGCCTTTATAAACATAACAGTTTATTACATGATACAGATACATTCCCACAGGCCTCAAACATTAGCCTTAAGGGCATACCCCAACAACTGTTTCCAGCCGTCGACACTGGATTATACCATCTGCAGATTCTTACTTCTTCTACTACCTCTATTTCCATTGATTAGATTTATTTATGCAGTAGACTCTTTATTAGTGATTGATTTTTTTTTATCTATGCAGCATTATTTCTGGCACCCACCAGCCGACGATCTCACATCCAGGACTGTATTCTCTAGCAGGCCACTAGAGATTACTCACTCTACTGTCGGCACCATGACCATCATTGCTAGCAGCTTTTCAGATAGCATATGTTCTACCTCTCCTTCTTGCCTGCTCGACTCTTTCCACCGGCATCCTCTTCAGACCTCCGGTGACATCTCTGATTCTCTCTTGAGAAAATTATTTTTATCATTATTATTTTTAGAGACTATTTTTAGACTGAGCCTTATGTATCTTAAATTGTGCAGGTAAAATTTTCAAAAGGCACATCCTTGGACCTTGCAGCATCTGCCCCAACACTATTTTTGGTCTGAGCCTTATGTAATTTTGGTCAAAGCTTGCTATATAGTTTTGTGAGTATCATTTGCACTCTCTTGTTCATGATTATTTCATATGGTTGCATCTTTGATTTACTTTAGATGTATCACTCACTAAGATTTCTACTCGATATGGTCTCTTGAATCTATTATTTTACACTTTTGAACATTATTGTTTGAGTTTGATGCTTCTACACCTCTATGACCACCGACACTGCTATTCTGTTTCATATGCTTATCTTTTTTTTCGATGCGGTTGTATGATGATTATGATGATACTGATTTCTACTATTTCGATGGGGTTGTATTATGATATTTCGATATTCTGATGAGCTATCTTTGATATGGTTGTAGTATACATGATGATATATTTAGTGTTTACGATGATATTTTGTGATGATGATGAGTATATTCTTGTTTTATATTGTTGATGACTTGATTGATTGATGATGAATGGATTTAAATTCATGACTAGAGAAAAACCCTATCATGTTAGATTTACTTCTTCAATGTATATCTATCTCTGAAATTTGACATTGGTTGATGCATGAAATTTTGGGTAGATGTATTATTTGAGGAATAAGATCTAAGGTGAACCTATTCTTTTGAATAAAATGAGTATATGAGTATGATTTGAGAATTGAGATCAATTGATCAAACTACTAGATGTTTAGTTTATTTTTCTATTTGTTGGGAAATAAGAATCCAAGATCCATAAAAATAGTGAGAGACTCCCCTACTTGGTACTATGTAAAATTGATGGTGGTACCTAAGACATGGGTTGAAGTCTATGCATAAAAAAAAATGAGAGATAAAAAGAATAAGACTCCTCTACTCGGCACTATGCAAAATTGATAGTGGTACTGAAGATAAGAGTTGAAGTCAAAAATAAAAAGTGTGTATCTAAGTGGGTACATGCAATCTTTACAAAACAAAATGCATAAAAAAAATTATGTGTGGAAAAAGATCTTGGAAACCTAATTCCTGTAAACAAAAGCATGATAGATTTGAACTGAAAACTGGGTGAAATCATGAGATTGAAAATTTTATTTATTATACAAGTTGCAAAGTTTTATTTAATTGAGTTGTGGATCTAGAGGATTGAATTCTAAGAATGATATGTTTATTTGAAGTTTTGTGAAACAATTGATGGAATTTTTCATTGATGATTGTATTTTAGAAATTTATTGAGCATGAAAAGGTTATTCTTTTAATCAATTTTTGATTTTTGCTTGAGGACAAGCAAAGTTTGAGCCTTATGTATTTGATGACACCAAAATATATAGTATATTTTGTATCATTTTATATATCTTTTCAAGCTCAATTGAAGATCTTTTGCTTATTTTTATGCCAAAATTATCAAATATTGCAAAATCTACTTCTATTTTGGTTTTTCATGATTTTCAGGTAAAAAGGACAATTTTGAGGCGTTTTCAAGCAAAATCGAAGATATAGAAGAGTTACCATCATCAAGAGGAGATCACCCGATAAATTTCACGCAAATCGAAGCAACTGACCGAAATACAATAGTGCCGTATTTTATATTACGGTACCGTATTTCCGTACGATACCGTAATATCAGAGCACTGCCGTAATTTGGTGGATTTTCAGATCAGAAAGTTTCCCTGATTTTACGACACCGCCATAAAGAATTACACGGGCCGTATTTTGGAGTGCTTCAGAACAGAGAGATTCACTGAAATTACGGCACTGCCGTAAACCATTTTACGGTGCCGTATTCCTCAGAGATTTCAGACTAGAGAACTCGTCCGATTTTACGGCACCGCCATTATACCTTTTACGGGCCGTAATTTTGACACAGGGTTCATAGACCCAAAATACGGCACTGCCATAAAATAAATCACAACCGTATTATCTTCCTGGACGCGTGACTTTTTCGGGCCGAATCTTGCGCGGACCATAACTTTTGATCCAGAGCTCCAAATTGAGATCTCGTCTTTAAGAAGAGAACACACACGAAGTGAAAGCCCTAATTTTTATCCAATATTGAGAGAGCAATCGACAGAAGGGCGCTTAGGGTTTGGCTTTGCGCCGAGAGGCGTGGAGGCCACCACAGGCCGTGATTTTCACACAAAAACTTCGCCTGGAGGAGGAGACAATACCCCAGAAGTTTGAGAGGAAAAAGAGTTCGATCGGAGGAGGAACCAACGAAAGAAGGGGCACGACACTGTTCACAGTGTGTTTTGGAGGCAAATTATGGCTGTAATTTCTATTACAGCCGTGTTGTAACGTTGTTTCTTCTTCTTCTTTGATTTCTAAACACTTTGATACTATGGCTTATTGTATTTCTCTTTCCATGCTAGCTTAATCATATTTTGGGACATAGGTGTAATTCACTTTGATTTCTTAATGATTAGATAACTCTTATTTTCGTCAGAATAGTTTTATTATGATGTTTCTGCTTATTTGATTGTTTGTCTTTGATTCTCCATAGATTGATGTTATTATTCATGTTTTAGAGTTCTCGCAAAAAGGACCGAAAGGTGATTTGCTTGAGAACTTGGAACCCTAGAATTGCATGTCAGGAACTCTCTTAGGTTAGTTCTTAATTATTCGATTTTAGTGATCTTATTACCGTGATGATAATTTAAATCTAGGGTAGAGTTGAGTTGTCAAACGTGGAGATCTTGCACGAAAGTGAGGATCGGAACATTGGAGAACCATAAGTAGAACTTGTGTTGAGTCTCGGATGTACGAAAGTGATCCTTGTGATTCCACTTGAGACAATCAACTTAGAATTCGGATGCACGAAAGTGATCTCGAGTTCTTTGATTGATGATTTACTTATCTTTAGCATTGGGATAGATCTTGTGCGAAAGCGAGGATTAGTCCCTGCATGGTTGTCTGCACGAAAGTGAGATGATCCCTTTATGACATAAATTAAGTCTTTATATGATAAGATTAGTCTGACGACCTTTTATTTAAATCTAGTCATTAGAATTAAGGAGGATGAAACCCTAGTCCCAATGTTTCTCTCTAATTAACTGATTTCGTGTGTTTCCCATTATTGCTTTGCTATTATTCGATTTCTTAACTATTAAGAATACCACTATTTGGTACTTAACAATAAGGTCTCTGTGGTTCGATATCTTTCTTTATTACTTCGAGTATCTGTGCACTTGCGGATCACAATAAGTTTTTGGCGCCGTTGCCGGAGACCTTAGTTTTGTTAATATCAAAATAGTTGTTAGTATTGCTAGACTAGGTTTTATTTATTTTAGATTTAACAAGTTTATGACGCAGATGTATGAAATGCATAACAACGACCATGCCTGGATGTATACCACAAATGAATGTGACATAAATCGGACTAGCCACAGGTCCTAGGGCATATACACCAACACTAAGGACATGAGTTGAAGTCTAATATCATAATTAGCTATTGGAGTTTTGCATCCTAAATAATACATTTGAGTTAATCCCAACAAGTTGATTTGGATGGATTGGAATAGCATGAGTAATGTGTATGCTTGATTGAGTTCTCTGTTTACAGTTGGCTGAGTTCTTTGACTTCTAGAAATTATGGGATCAAACTACTGAACGTTCAAAACACCTAATCACTTGATTTCTTCTGATTAGATCTGGGATAACTAGTAGATATTTTTTTTGATTTGGATGCTTGTTTTTAACCTGAAGGATTATCTTTATACCTTTCAGGCAATTCACTCTATTTTATTGCTTGAGGACAAGCAAAAATTTAAGTCTGGGAGTATTTAATGTCTTGCATTTTAATTGTAATTTCTAGTATTATTTCATCTCAAATTTAGGTCTATTTTAATGTTTTTATACACCAATGAGACTTATTTACTTGATTGTTTCAGAATCTTCACTTTTTCTCGTTTTTGTGGAATTTCAGGTAAACTCACCTAATATTGAAGTCTTTTAAGATTCTAAAGTCATGGGGTGATTCCTTACGAGAAGACGAAGCTGCACATCAAATTTGGGTCCACTCCGAGCTACTTTAAAAAATACGGCCAGGTGAACCCGGTGGGGTTCACCGGTGCTTTCACGGGATGTATGGAAATTCACAGAACACATCACGGCTTGCCTGTGCTTTTGGTGTTCACCCGTGATTCTCTCGGAGGAGGCTTGCGTGGAAACATATAGGAGACTTCACAGCCTGGTGAACCCCATGGGGTTCACTAGTGATTCTTACACGAAAAAACTATACAATAGGCTTCACAGCCAGGTGAACCCGGCGGGGTAGACCCGTGATCATGACTCTGCAGTCTGACCTTCACTTAGTTTTTCTTCGATTCCGAGCCCTAGAAAAATCCAAAAAAGGCTAGAAAATATGTTTTGGAAAGCTAACAGAGAGGCGAATCCAAAGAATATAAAAGCCCTTTTTATTGTTGCCAAATTATCAAGAAACTAGCACACGAACCAGCTAGGGTGAACGGAAGAGGTGACACAGCGTTTTTGGGGCGATTTCATGAGATTGGAGCGTCAGATCTTCATGATTTTTAGGGATCTTGTTTGGTTCATCCTCTCCTTCCTCTCCAAAATGTTTTGTAGCAATTTTCCTAATATTTTAGAGAGAATTATACGAGCATTCATGACTATTGGAGCGTCAGATCTTCACGATTTTTAGGGATCTTGTTCGGTTCATCCTCTCCTTCCTCTCCAAAACGTTTTGTAGCAATTTTCCTAATATTTTAGAGAGAGTTGTACGAGCTTTCCTAACTATTGTAGTGTAAAACCCTTTTCGGGACTTGGTTGAAGCCCATTGATGAATTATTTCAAGTAATCTTAACTTATTCTGTTACTTTGAAGTTTGTATGAGCATATTTTACCTTGTTGTAGTTATTTCATGATATTGCTTTGGCCACGTAGTATCGTGTGGTAGTTGACGCGATCCTGACCGAGAGGAGGATCATGTTGGCGGATTCCCTAGGTAAAACTTGTGAATTCTTGATACGAGAGTGCTTGGGCTCGAGGGTAACATAATCGTCCATCGAACTCATTGGGTTTATCCAGAACGATCCACAGCGAGAGCAGGAGATCGTTCTGGATAAGTATCAGGGTGTACCGACTGAGATGGGGCATCCTATACTTTTGGGAGGATTCCATAAGCTATATTACGAAGTCCTGATCTCTCTCATACAGATAACCTCCTCATCGTTGCGTTTGATCTTTTGTTTTGTTTATTGATCGCAAAAACCCCATTTTGAATCACTTAGCTATTGAGACTTAGACTTTCTAGTACTGAACCTTGCTCCCTTTGGGTTCGACAACCTTTTATATTACTTCGATATTACCGTGCACTTGCGGAACGTGTCACAAGGATCTAAATCTACTTGAATATTTTATTTTCAATGTCAACAACAACGGTGTTCTGTTGATCTTCACCGAGCATAATCTTAATACAAATGGGAAAAACTCTTTAATTTGCAATAAACACTAACAGTCTCCTAATTCTCTCTAATCATTATTATCTGGCAACCTTATCCCAAAATTACAAAAGAATATTGAATAATGATAATCATTTGCACATGAATCAAACAACATAAAAATGATATTAGAATATTCAATAATGATCATCATTTGAACATGAATCAAACAACATCCTTTTGGTGATTACCTAAATGTCACAAAATACACCAAGGCCTTAGAAGAGGTATGTTGTATCTTGTACAAACAACTAGATTCATATACTGTAAGCACCACTACACACCATTGCCTGATGTATCTTAGATCCCCCTTCCAATACCACTTTGTTTCTCATCTTAAAGCTTATTCAAACTATCCTTGTCTTTGTGAGGGATCAAATGTCAATCGAATAACCATTGCTTCTCTATTTACCTTATTTTGTAGATCATTCAGGTTGAAGTTCCTTAGAAGATTAAGAATAAACTCTTCTAATTCATGTGGAGTAGGCAAACTTATTTTCCATGCCCAATTTATTATGCATTTTGACCTATGCCATGTGAAATGAAAACTTTCAATTTTTTTAAAATTGATCCATTTAAAAGAATGTTCAATTATTTTAGTAAATAAAATGCAATTATTTTTGCAACCCTAAAAAATTTAAATACCATTATTTGATATAAAACCTACAAACATAATGAAATAGATACTATCTCTAAGAGTACTATAAATGAATAATTAACCAGATGATGTATATCGTACAAGGCAAGGAGCATACAAGAGTTAAACCTTTTCACTAAAATAAACATGCAACTAAAGAACTTGAGTCTCTAAATCTTTAACAATAAGGTTGAAATCCTCATTCCATATAGCATTCAAGGTAAACATCTTAATTGATGTTGTCCCTCTTTTTGTACTAAAAAAAATCATTTATTTCACATCCACATGCAAAATTTTGGCCAGGTGTTGACGCCAATTTTCTAACAATAATTAATAGGATCTTGTATATCTAGCATGATTTGCAAAATGATTTGCTACCCTATTTGCGATTCTAAGAATTTAGATTATCATTATCCTATTGAATTGACAGGTTAGAGAGTGATGTTCTAAATCTACTTGAATATTTTATTTTCAATGTCAACAACAATGATGTTCTAAGTATTGATATTTACCGAGCATAATCTAAATACAAATGGGAAAAACTCTTTAATTGCTTATAAACACTAAAAATCTCTTAGTTCTTTCTAATCATTATTATGTGGCACCCTCATCACAAAATGATAGTAGAATATTGAATAACGATCATCATTTGCACATGAATCAAACGACATAAAAATGATAGTAGAATATTCAATAATGATCATGATTTCCACATGAATCAAACAACATCCTTTTGGTGATTACCTAAATGTCACAAAATACACCAAGGCCATATAAGAGGTATGTTCTATCTTGTACAAACAACTATATTCATATACTCTAAAAAAATAGTGTGTTGCTAACAATAGTAAAAAATTTCCGCCAACATGCATCAAAGCATGCCTATGCTTATTAGTAGAGCCACGAAGATGAAGTGATCAAGGTAGCTATCTATGCTTCAAGTCTCAATGCTTCTTTGAGGATGATTTCAAATCAAATTCAATATAATTGTTGTGTGACCTCATTATGTGGCCAAGTAATACAAGTGTGGTAACAAAATCCATTAGTCATGTATCAGCTAAGCTAAAGTACAATTAGTCATGCATCATCGATGTCTACCTAGAGTCTTCTCATTGAAAGCAAATAAACAAACATGAATCAATGATGCATATACAAAAATAAAATGCTAGAAATTGGTTTGGTAATTTCAAATTGGTTCTACATCAACCACACTTCTCATGCTACAAGAGACACTTATTGCTACATAATGGTTCCTAAAAAACGAGGATCTATCCCAGAAAATTTTATTGTCAACACCATACATAATTAATTATATTAGGGAATAGGTTTAGTAAAACAAAAAAATAGAATCTTATTTCACCTCCAAGGATCCATGCAAAGAAGATGTCATTTCATTAAATGGAACATACTTTTTGAAGATCAAATATGTCAAGCAAGAGCATATGAGATTATAAAGTACATGACATTTCTCATTTATATATTTTGTATCAGATTTGATAATAAAAAATTTGTCATGAATATCCAAAACATATGCATAATCTTATGAAAGCTTATAATGAGAGATTAAACTTAGGGGAGAGCAAATTTTCTTTTAAAAAAACACTAAAAAGAAAAATAAGGTTTGAAATTTCTTTATTGACATTTGTTTGATTCTTTAACATAATTACTTTTGTTGGTACTAATATTCCTGTAATTTCCCTGAAATGATAAATAAATATTTAATTAAATTTGAATATGCACTTATCCTTGTGAAATACTTTCAACACAAACAACAGCTACCTCCATTTGTTCGCAATTTGTGGAGATATAATGACGCATAACAGAACTGTGATAGAGAAATTTCAATAAGTAATATTTACTATAATTATAGTAAAAACTATAAAGAGTCCAACATCTCTCATGCATTACAATAAGAGTTATCACAAGGATCTCAAATAGATCGATGATGCAATTACCAATGGAATCTATTTGATATGAGCCACTTTTTTCATGAATTAGGTGAATCATTATTAATATGTCAAAATAACATATAGTTTTTGCCTTAGTCCATTGTCGTGTGCTCGTGGTCAAGGTGGAGAATAACTGGAACAAAAAATGAGCATCACAAGAAGAGTTTTTTTCTTTATGCTCTTATCATATGTATCTTTTTTATAAACTTCAATGCAAGAAAAGTTATGAATTGTCATAATTTGGATTTGATGCTAATGATATAAAATTACCTATGTAAGCTCATCGTGAAGATTGACAATCTTGTGACTATCTAGCCACATAACTCCATAGAGAATCAATTTGTATGTGTGCATGTATCTCATGAATAGTCACCACTACTAGCAATAGCTTCTTTCATTTTAGCATTTGGTTACTATAATAAATTCTATGAACAATCATCATGCCCTATAAGAAGTGCCTCTAAATTGGTGTAAAAAATTCAAATATAAAAAAAAACTGTTAGAATGGTTTTTTTTAATACCCTTTATTGAACATCCTATTTAAAGGTAATGAGCTTCAAATACAATAATTTTAGAAATGCAGGAGTTGGTGACGGTTACAAAACAAAGAGTTGTTATTTCTTCATTTATTGTCTATATATGTATCTCTAGCACTCTCATTGTTGATAAGCCTATAGACAAGGAAAAAGACTACTAAAAAAATAGGGACCAACAAGTTGGTAGCAAATTACTACAATGATTGTGTCAATGCCTTCAACCTTTATGGCAGTATTGTTCTTATTAGTAATAGTTGTATTCATCGAGGGTAACATGGCAAGAAGGCCTCCTCACTCAGAAGCGTCAGATTTTGTCATTGACCTCCCAGAACAGCCATCTAATAGGATTCAACACTATGCTGGCTATGTTAGGATATATGAGGATAAGTCAATGTTTTATTGGTTCTTTGAGGCCATAGAAGAACCCATGAAGAAGCCCCTCGTCTTGTGGCTCAATGGTGGTAGGCATCCATGGACAGCTTAGGACAATTATATCTTGTAACTTTGATTCATGCGATGATAACATTTGGAAATTTTATAGGACCAGGATGTTCATCCATTGCTGGAGGAGTACTTAAGGAAATTGGTCCCTTTATTGTTTTGAATGATGGATCCGGCCTTAGAAATAACCCTCACACATGGATCAAAGGCAAGTCTAATGCCACATATAATTCATTCATACATAACCTCTTATAGTTTTCTAATTTAATTTTCTCTTTCTACTTCAGAAGCAAATATTTTGTTCCTAGAGTCTCCAGTGGGAGTAGGCTTTTCCTATTCTAATAAATCATCAGATTTAGAAAAGTATAGTGATAAGATGACTGCGGAAGATACCTACTATTTTCTTGTAAATTGGTTTATCAAGTTTCCTACATTCAAATCTCATGAGTTCTATATTGCTGGAGAGAGTTATGGTGGTGAGTTAAATGGTTTTGTGGTTGGTATTCCTACATACAGTTTGAATAGGTATTTTAATGATGTTAATTCAATTGTTGCAGGACATTATGTTCCACAGCTAGCATTGCTCTTGCATGAAAAAAATAATAGAGTGACAAAGGATTCATATATCAACCTTAAAGGTGTTTTGGTAAGACATTTCCAAATTGCTCTAACTAGTAGTAGCCACAATGTTCGCAATTTGTTTCCACCTAATTGATGGTAAAATTTTTAATGATGAATGATATATCAAATGAAATTGGTACATGACCCTATCATAGAAAACAATTTGTTGTGAGTTTGAAAAATATGATTTATTTTGAAAAATATGATTTATGTATATATTTATTTCACTGTGCTTTTGTAGATTGGAAATCCTCAACTCGATTAGGGAGTGTAATTTATGTATATATTTACTTGTGCTCTTACAGATGGGAAACCCACAGCTCGATTGGGGAGTAAACTTTTTTGCAAAGGCAGAGTTTGGTTGGAACCATGGGATTATCTCTTACAAATTATATCAAGCTTTCATTAATGAATGTCAATCAATAAAAAACCATTCCATACCTTATCGGTATCAACATGAAAATTGTAAGGATGCCATGCGTGCAATCCATGCAAGAATTCAGCACAAAGATATAGATAGCTACAATATTTACATGCCCGTATGCTCCAAAAATAATGGCCCAACAAGTGTAAAACTTCTACTTCATCAATTGTTATGCTTCCATATGTCATTGGTTAACTTGCACATAAACATTTTGCTGCATTTTTTTGTGGTATAATTAGGATGCATTTATCGGATTAGAGAAGGACGAGACAACATATGATCCATGTGCAAGTTTCATCATGGATGTTTATCTTAATCGAAATGATGTGCAAAGGGCATTGAATGCTAATGTTACTCACCTTCCCTATCCGTACTCAACTTGCAAGTTAAGTATTTTGATTTGTTCTTTTAGTAATATAATTGATATGAATTTGAGATTAATCTTATTATATATTCCCACACATGAACTATGTGCATAACTAACTAGTCGAGCACTTGTATACTTATTCTACAATGTTGATACAGCAAACATATACACAATATATATGATGAAGATGATCAAGAATCAATTGTTGTTCCTACGGTGCGAAAGCTACTAGATGAAGGCTATCGTGTTTGGATTTACAGGTGCTCTTATATGTTCAATTCAAGTTCTTTTAAATTAACTTGGTAATAAATTAATAAAAACATAAGAATATGTCATAACATTGTGCGTTGCAACTTTGATAGTGGTGATCTAGATGGGGCTGTGCCTATGCAAGGAACGAGAGAGGTTATCATCAGCATGAATCTTACAGAGAAGAAATGGGACAAATGGGGAGGGTGGAGAGAATGGTACTACAATGATCAAGTCGCTGGTTGGATGGTGGAATATGTCGAAGGATTAACCTTCATCACTATAAGAGGAGCTGGGCATATGGTTCCAGTAAATGCTCCTAGGCGCTCACTCACTCTATTCTCCAACTTTATCAAGGGAGAGCCATTACCCTCTAACATCACTAGCACAAAAGCATAAGTCTATGATACATTCTAAGCACGACACACATGTCAATGACTTATTGTACAAGGATGCATTGGTTGATCTGTATCATCATTCCTCATGATAAGAATTGCTTAGTGAAGATTTGTGTTGTATTACGATTAACGATCAAGTATCCAAGATATCATGATTAAAATTTATTATTCTCATGTGCTAGATAAAAATGTGTATACGTATACAAAATTGTAAAGATACAAAAAATTCCAAAATGTTTTACTATAAAATAAATGAAATTTGTATTGAAGTTATAAGACATGATTGCTTCAACGCTAGTTTGAGGGAAATGTTGACATAGATGCCCAACTGGTAACCCACTACTAAATTTAGAATCTCATGCTTAGTTATTTTATTTTGATAATCTGCTTCTCATGTTTGAATCTTAACTTGCTAAGTCTAGGTCTAATCACATTCATCCTTTTGCACTCACACGTAAATAGCCATTGATATCACTGCAAAATCAACAAGATTTTGCTTCGTAGATTTGTTTCTCATTTTTTTAATATAATTGAACCATCCATGGTTCTTGGGAGCTATCTTGTATAGCATCACTCCAATTTTTCCAGTTCAGTTTAACTTGTAGATCTCACAGTAGGCTACCAAACGTTCTATTGCACTTTTGAAATTTA
This sequence comes from Costus lasius, assembly GCA_027563935.2. Taxonomy (NCBI): domain Eukaryota; kingdom Viridiplantae; phylum Streptophyta; class Magnoliopsida; order Zingiberales; family Costaceae; genus Costus; species Costus lasius. The sequence continues at coordinate 72,787,312 of CM050447.1, read as the reverse complement.
GTATTCTGAACTACAATAGCGAGTAATTAGCTCTCAATTTAGTATTCTAATAGTTAATCAACAAATTTGTAAGTCGCGCAATTCATTTTCACTAGGACTTTAGCAAAAATGGTTTTATGATTCTGACATCTATAACCAATTCATCTTGATATCATAGTTCAAGAATCAATCACATTGCATTATGATTTCCTGATTTTAAAGTTTCGTTTTCAACAGTTACCAACAAGGTTCTCAGCAAACTGACTCTGATTCTAGATTTAACGCCTTCACTAATCTTGCTTGCTTAGTCTGCTGAAGTCGAGCTTATTTTAGCCAGAAGCTTAGATCAGTTTCTGGATTAAATTGGCTGCTACAGTTCTAGTTTACCAATATAGTAGTATTTTGGATCTAGTAAAGAGCAACCAAGTACGCTAGACTATTTACTTTAGCATCCTTTATTTCCAGTTAATTCAAACTTAGAAATTATGCATAAACCAATAACTATATGAACTAGAATATAATCAAACTGCTGCTCAAATTCCAAGTATCCTTGGAGCTGTCCTAAAATCAACTCTAAGAACCAGGATATCCTGAGGATTTTGAGAAGATCATTCAAGACCCACAACCTAGGGACATCAACATAGAAACACCACCAGGATCTAATACTAGGAACCTGAGTGAGAAGATGCCTACATCTGACCTCAACCCACTCCTAAAAGAGAAGGTAAAGGTTTCCACACGGAAATCAAACTAAATCCCTTTAGCTTTGATGTCATCTTAATGGAAGAGGCACGTGCATCTATAGAAAAATTAATTTTGATTAAAAAAATAGTCCAACACCATAGAAAGAATTAAATAACTTAATTAGCACTAACAAATATAAAAAAAATATGTACATTCTATTTAACAAAGTTAAACAATCAATTTATGTGAATATCAACATGCAAGGAGTCAATTTATGTGAATACCAACATACATACAAGGGACCGCTATATGGATGAAATTTTTTTTTACAATGTTATTTAGAAACAACTACTAGAAACGACATGAGTGTGGAGGAAGTGCACTAAAATGAAGCTCTTAGCAATTTTTTAAGAATAAGGCATACCTATATTTATCTTATTAACTAAGGATGACCACAATAAGATTCTTAGGAGTTATACTAAGCAACAAAATAAACTTAGGCCACTAGGAAAATCTCAAAGTGGAACATTTTCAACTGTGCATATACGTTAGTGCTTGGTTAAACAAAATTATCATGCTTCCTTAGTTGATATCTCATGAGCCCTAGGAAGAGAACATGTTATGGGTGAACAAATGACTAAGAAAATAAAATCAAGCATATATACAAAGGAAAAGCCTCATATACGTGCTTATAAATACTAACAAACCCTAGATGAGTAGTTATTTCACTTATTAGCTAAAGCTTTTCCAGATAATTCTCATGAGATTTTGCGTAATCAAACATTCTTTTCACAAATATTTTAATCCCCACATTTAAAACAAGCAAAGGCGGGCATAAATTAACTATGACAACATAACTGAGCCCTGCCCAATACAAAGATCATCCATATCATGGGTAAAATACTCTACAATCCTATGACCGTAAAATTGTCATGTCCAAAACTTTGGATTTTTCACCCAATAATAATATTATGAGTTCAGAAGTATTATGTTGGATTTTTCTAGAATTTTTATGAAAGTTTTAGGTTCTTTCTCAGTTTCATAAAAGGTTAAATTAAATAAATATATTTAAAATTTTCCATTTATTTAGTTATGAAAGGTTAATATTTGTCCTTAGATGGCTCTGAGTTTAAGAGCAATTGCGTGATTAAGTCTCAGATTAGGTGAAATATGATTTAGTTTAGCTAAATCTAGACTATTTTGCACAATTTTAGCCTATTCAAGAGGCTTTGAATCAGTTCAATCAAATATAGACCGGTTCAGAAAATTTTAAACTAGATCTATCCCATGTTAGCTTTATTCTACTTGTTAGACATTGATTTGATTGTTTTTATATGTAAATCAACTATGTAGATTGATTGGTTCATCTATTTAGTCTCACATGTTGAACTTTATGTAAAAAAAAATTATTGGATCCTAATAAGCTGAATCCTCAAACTTGCTTCTATAGATTTGTATATGCCTTCTACCAGTTTATATTATCTATATTTAGTTTATCAATCTAGCAACTTTGGTGTATACAATTTATACATGTTGACATCTTTAGATGTGATTACCGATTATCGTGTTGTCATTCATAGATATGTTTAGATTATTATCCAGACATCTTAGATGTGTTCATAGATTATCATGTTCATAGCCTTAGAGTTGTTTACTCATTATTGTGTTGACATCCTTAGTTATGTTTATTGATTATCATGTTGGCATCCTTAGATGTGTTTTCTAATTATCATGTTGGCATCTTTGGATGTGTTCAAAGGTTATTATTTTGCATCCTTTGATGTGTTTTCAGTTTATAAGTTTTGCATCCCTTTAATTGTGTACAATTTAATGGTTTGGCATCTTTTGATGTGTATATAGTTTAACAAATGTGGCGTAATTTGATGTGTTTATAGATATTCTTGTTATATCCTAGTTGCATATGTTATTAGTATGATAGTGATACTTGCTCTTATACTAGTAATATCTTACTTGTACAATACTTTGATTGGGCACACAGATATCCAGATAGTGGACAGGACCAGATCCCTAGTTTATTATAGCAAGCATTTTAAGACATGTACACATGGTGGTGCACATGATCATCTCAAAGTGTGTGTGGGGGCACCACTCTATATTACGAGCAGAGTGACAACTCCAAGAGCCCACGGATTGGGATGATGACCAAATGGATTATATTAGTGCTCTCATATCCATATACATGTATAGTTTGACATCTTTGTAGTTGCTATCTTCATCAAACTACAGATACATGTAGCTTTGTTGTATTTCATATTTATATATCACTCTTTGTATTTCTTTTAGTTGGTCTTCCCTCCTTCGGTTTTAGGCGACTACCCTTCCACTAGAAGAGGCTTACTCAACATTGTTGTTGATATTTGTTGACTTACAGATTCTAGTTCAGACTAAGGAAATTAGCTCAAGGACAAGAGGATTTTTTTTTAACTTCAAGATAAATGTTGAACATGTAAGTGAATTCATTGATATATTTGTGAAAATTTGTATTGGTGTAAAAGCTCAAATTTAAACACTTATGCTAAATTATTTTAAATTTAATGGTATCATGTTATAGATAAACATGTTTTATAATATTTGGACTTAAGATAGCAGGTATAGTTGTTATATCTTGGTTTGGTTTTATTAGGGGGTAACAAAAATGGTATCCGAGGAGTAGTTTAAGGCTTAGGGGAACCTAAACATAAACTTAAGTTCTTGGTTGAACTTCTGAGGCATGTAGGACATAACTCTAAATTCTAATGATTAGGATTTTGATCTCAAAGTTAGCCTAAGCCATGGCCGTTGGTCTATGATTTGGATGCATATGGTATGTAATGATGAACCTTATGGTTGAGGCTTAAAGTCTAAGATTTCGGATGCATGGTTGATAGAATAAAGTCAAAGCTTAAAGCCTAATGTCTAAGGACTAAGATCTTTGGCTAAGACTCAGGGATACACTTAAGACTAGCTTAAAGTCTAAGGACAAAGATCTTAGGCTAAGACTTAGGGATACACTTAAGACCACGGTATAAAATGAGCTTGACTATGATTATGATAAATAAGTCATACTTTTGATATTAGGACATGATATGAACATGTTAATTGAACATAGACAAAGAACAAGTCTTAGATTATCAATGTCATCTATTGTTCACCAGATCACATAGATTAAGTCATGTGGAATTGATGTCTAATTAAAGTAACAATTTTATGATTGTTGATATTAGTTAGCCTATGCTTGAGTGCGGAATGACACTTGGTAGTCATTTGAAAGGAAAAACAAGAATTGATGAGGCTAGTGATTTGGTGCTAGTCTAAATTAAGTGTAATATAGTCCAAGCAGTTTAGGACATTATGATCTTATGATCATATATAGTTTACACATTTAGTTTGATTACCAATTCTGACATTTTTGTGATCCTACAGTCAGTCCACTTCATGCTAGTGATTTGGTGATCATATCTATTCATGATTCTATTTATGTTGGCACTTAAATTCTTGATTGCATTGTTTGGATTATAATTGTACTGCTATGACTATCTTTACCAGGATATAGGGATTGTGCTTGATTTGGATCATATGATTATTAGTGAATTTATTGGTGGTCTTATGATCACACGGTTATGCTAGTGGACTAATGGTCACTCCAACTAGCTCATATACCAGTCTCACAAGTACCAAAGTTATCCCTTATCCATTAAGATACCTTGATTGGGTACAAACTTATTAGACTGAGTAAAATCAATCTTCAAGGATACTATAATATTATTCTACACATCAATGTAGGTTAAGTAATCGACGTATTGACAATGTCTTAATTATTCAAAAGGATAAATGTACATGCAACATATTATAAAGGCTGTAGTTGGGTATACCATAAATATTGACCAGGAAAGTGAGTGATCAAGATTGGATTTATCCCTCCTATATAATGGGATTGTTGGCATCTTAGTTCCCTTGATCAAGTGTAACAAAAATATATGACCATGCTCAAATGAATTGGCATATTGATTGTATTTGTTGTATTAGTCTACTTGGGTATTAAGAAACATAATGATTGAACTGTAAGAGTGTGACATGTTCTATGGCTTATGTTCATTCGAGATACCAAGGACATAGTGGCTAAAATATACGATAACTTTATCACATAATGGTGGTATCAAATCTCAACATTATTATTGCATAGGTAGCAATGATGTGTTGCTAAAAGGTGCGTATGTGCCCTTGCATGAGAGATTTGATTTTCATAAAGAATGTTTTTTTATCAACTAATTGGCTTCTCCTTTGCAAGGATCCTTGGCGGCAAATAAATTTATTCTCTTGATTTTTTGTTATGCTATTCTATACCAATTTCTCAACAATTACTAGGACTCACCTTAGTTTTTTATTCTCTCTTCCTAAAAAGATCGTGGCATAAGGATTAACATGTTTCTTTCAATTGAACATCTTCTAAAAAATTCTATAATAAGCACCACTATGCACCATTGCATGATGTATCTAAGATCCCTCTTCCAATACCACTATGTTTCTCATATGAATGCATATTGAAATGGGCCTTATCTTCATGAGGGATCAAATGTTAAACGAATAGCCATTGCCTCTCAATTTATTATGCATTTTGACCTATGCCACATGAAAAAGAAAACTTTTAATTTTTTTAAAAAATCGAACTGTTAAAAAATATTTTCAATGATTTTTTCAAATAATATGCACTTATTTTTGCAACCCTGAAAAATTTAAATACCATTATTTGTTATAAAGCCCACAAACTTAAGGAAATATATACTATCTCTAAGATTACAATAATTGAATAATTAACCAGATGATGTATATCGTATAAGGCAAGGAGCATACAAGGAGTTGAACCTTTTCACTACAATAAACAAGCAACGAAAGAACTCGAGTCTCCAAATCTTTATCTATATGGTTGAAATCCTCATTCCATTTGGCATTTAGGGTGTGTTTAGTAGGAAGGAAAGCAGGAGGGAATGGAAGGAAAGTTGGAAGGAAAGCTCTTTTGACGTGTTTAGTACGAAGGATAGAAACTAGGGGAGGTAAAATGGGAGGAAAGTTAGAAGGAAAATAGGGTTATTTGCTTTCTGCCCAAAGCTGGATCTTACACTTTATCAACGTATTTTCACCCTCTCTTTCCTTATCACCCTCTCTTGCCTCTCGCCTCTGGTCATCATTTCTTCATTGCCCAAATTAGCGATGATCCTCCCTCAATCGCACTTGCTGCGAAGAAGCGCCGAGGAGTGGGCATCGGCATCAGCGCAGCAAAACACCATGAGTTGGTGGCAGCGCGGTAGGCGAGGAGGGTCTATAGTTTGGACTACGTGTTCGACCTCATCCCACCGAGGACATACAATTTGATATGGCAGGGGAGGGCAACGCAGGAGAAGCCGGGGAGCAGAGCGACACACCACCTCCGGCCAGAATTGGGGAGAGAGTGCGACGGCAGCCTCCGACTTGCAGTGGAGGAAAGACGAGCTAGAGAGGACGCAGTTCCAGGCGGAGGAGACCAACGAAGCAGAACATTTGCTTGGCCTCACAGTCTGAGAGAAATTCTATCGTGGGATCATCAACAAAGGTAACCCGATTTGTCGACCATTCCACAATCTGGCTTTTGCTCAAGCCAAGGTTCTTTGCGAACAATCTCTCGTTGCTTCACGATATAGTATTTTCATTTGCAATGATGGAACTGGTGATAATGGACCTTATCCTAGGATTTTTGTATTAGAGCTTCTTGTGGACCAGCTAAGTTACCAGAGTCAAGTTGAGTGCCATATCTTTTGTACTTTGCAATTGTTATTGAATACACTCTCACGACTTGAAGAACACTAGTTAATTACTATAATATTAAATAATTATTAATTAAACAATTAATTACTTTCATAGTATCTAATGATATTTAATTAATTTCATATTATTTATTAATCTTGAATAATTATTACAATATTTCATAATAATTAATTAATCATTATTATATTTTCATAGTAGGAGAGAATATTTAATTAATTTTATATTATTTATTATTATTCAATTATAATTTTAAAATGTATTTGATGATATTTATATAATAAGAGTATAAAAAGATGGGGGTATATATATCAATCTTTCTAATTTTATTTCCCCCTAAATAATCACTATTTTAATATTTAATGAATCATTATGTATGTTTGACCTTTTCTAATTCACCCTATAAAAATAAGATTTTTTTTGTTTAATGGGTTCTAGCTTCCAATGAACGCAAGCATTCATTGTTAATCACCACTAAAATTTGGGCACCTTTGATTGAGAGATCTATGTTATGAAATAAAATAAAATGGCCGAATAAAATGATTCATTAAATATTAAAACAAAGATACATGATGAGCTCAGAAAGAAAAAAATGACAGAGATAAAGTCTTCGTCAACTTGAATGATTTGTATCTACCAAATACCCGGCCTTGCAATGGCTTATTGGATATTTTTGATTTAGAAGGGATCCGATCTCAATGACTCATCCAATATTCACTTTGAGAAATACCCAGCCTCAACGGCTTATTGGGTAAAGATATTCGGCCATGATGGCTTGTTGGATTTTTGATTTGAGAAATTACCCGGCCTCAACAGCTTGTTGGGTAAAGATATCCAGCCTTGCGGCGTGTTGGATATTCGCATTGAGAAATTACCCGGTCTCAACGGCTTGTTGGGTAAGGATATCTGGCCTTACGGCGGAAATCGATTTACTCAAATCTTAGCCAATCGGGAGGCTCCCAAGATGATCCAAGTGGCGACTCCTATCAAATTATGTCAGATATTTTCAGATCCACCTTTATATTTTCAATCAGAGATCTGGATCCAAGCAGACTTGCGAATCAAACTTTTAAACGGTTGAAATTAATTCATCAGAATCTCAGCCAATCAGATGGTTTCTGAAGTGATCCAAACGTTGATCCTTACTCATCTAAGTAAGATCTTTCCAAATCCGCCCTCAGATTTTCGATTAGAAATCTGGATCGAAATAGATCTACAAATCAATCTTTCAACAGCTGCAATTAATTTTCCTGAATCTCGGCCAATCAGATGGCGTCCATAGTGATCCAAATGTTTATCCTTACAAATTTGGATCAGATCTTTCTAGATCTGAACTCCATTTTTCAATCAGAAACTTAGATCTAAGCAGATTTACAACATTCAATCAAACATTGAATGTTTAGCCTAACAGCTCATTCACCCAACTCGTCCAGTTAATTCACACATAGTCATGGACAATGAATACTCGACGCGTGTTGTCAATGATATTGTTTGGGAGGTGCGTACGTCGATACTTTGTATCGGGGCATAGTTCCTCAACGTTGTTACAATACAACTCAGATTTTTTCTCTATGGCCTATGCCTAAAGAGATGAGTATTGAACAAGTTCTGATATCCACAAGCCCTCGAAAGGCCAGGTATCTTCTCAAATCAAATATCCAACATGCTGCAAGGCCAGATATTTTTCTCAAATCATATATCCAACATGCCGGAAGGCCGAATACTTTTCAAATTAAATATCCAAGACGCCGCAAGGCCAGATAATTTTCAAATCAAATATCCAATACGTCGCAAGGCTGGATACTTTTCAAATCAAATATCCAACACGCCGCAAGGCCGGATATTTTTCAAATTTAAATATCCAACACGCCGCAAGGCCGGATATTTTCCCAAATTTAAATATCCAACATGCCGTAAGGCTGGATATTTTCTCAAATCAAATATCCAACACATCGCAAGGCCGGATATTTTTCAAATCAAATATCCAATATGCCGCAAGGTCAGATATTTTTCAAATTAAATATCCAATATGCCGCAAGGCTGGATATTTTTGAAATCAAATATCCAAAATGCCGCAAGGCCGGGCATTTTTCAAATCAAATATTCAACACGCCACAAGGCCGGATATTTTTCAAATCGAATATCCAACATACCGTAAAGCCGGATATCTTTACCCAACAAGCCGTTGATGCTGGGTAATTTATTAATTCAAATATCCAATACGCCGCAAGGCCAGATATCTTTATCCAACAAGCCGTTGAGGCTAGTTAATTTCTTAAATCAAATATCCAACATGCCACAAGGTCGGATATCTTTACCCAACAAGTTGTTGAGGCTGGGTAATTTCTCAAATCGAATATCCAACAAACCATCATGACTGGATATCTTTACCCAACAAGCCGTTGAGGCTGGGTATTTCTCAAAGTGAACATCTGATGAGTCATTGAGACCGGATCCCTTCTAAATCCAAAATATCCAACAAGCCATTGCAAGGCCGAGTATTTGGTTTCACAATTTTGAACCTCAAAGTCAGCCTCTCTTAGCAGCTTTGATTTCCTTTTATACAAATCCCTAAATGGATACAGGTTTAATACAAAAGAATATATTTACATCTAATTACAACCTAACTAATATTTTCATATCTACCACTAATATCCCCCCTCAAATTGATGCGGCATCATTAGTAAGCATCAATTTGGTAACTAAAAATTGATGATGAGGCTTGGAGAGAGCTTTAGTAAAAATATCAGCAATTTGAAGTTCTGTGGTAATATGTGGAAGAGTAAGCAGATGAGAATCATAAGCTTCACGAATGTAGCGGCAATCAACTTCATTGTGTTTTGTACGCTCATGATACACGGGATTCACAGCAATCTGGATGACACTAGTATTATCAGCGTGCAAGGAGGTAGGCTCAAGTTGAGGAAATCCAAGCTCCCCTAACAATCCTCGTAGCCAAATGATTTCAGAACAAGCGAAAGACATAGCTCGATATTCAGACTCGGTAGAAGACTTTAACACTTGATGACACCAAAATATATAGTATATTTTGTATCATTTTATATATCTTTTCATGCTAAATTAAAGATCTTTTGCTTATTTTTATGCTAAATTTATCAAATATTGCAAAATCTACTTCTATTTTGGTTTTTAATGATTTTCAGGTAAAAAGGCACTTTTTTGAGGCGTTTTCGAGAAAAATCAAAGACATAGAAAAGTTACCATCATCAAGAGGAGATCACTTGACAAATTTCATGCAAATCGGAGCAACCAACCAAAATATGGTAGTGTCGTATTCTATATTACGGTATCGTATTTTCGTACGATACCGTAATATCAGAGCACTGCCGTAAATTGGTGGAATTGCCGACCAAAAGGTTTAATGAAAAATACGGCACTGCCATAAAACTTAACACTACCGTATTTTGAAGCGCATTCAGAACAGAGATAATTCCTGATTTTACGGCACTACCGTAAACTTTGACACGGGCCATATTTTCCAGACGATTTCGACTAGAGAGTTCAGCCGATTTTATGACAGTGCCGTGAACCATTATGCGGTGTCGTATTTGCCAGACAATTCAGATTAGAGAACACGAGCGATTTTACGGCACTACCATGAAATATTACACCACCGTATTTTCATTTTTGAACGCGACTCCACAGTCAATTTTGAAGCCCGATTTCTGCGGAGAAGATTGCAGACGATCCAGACCTTTAAATTTGATGACGTAAGAAGAAGAAGGGAGCTTTCGACGAGAGGATCAGGAAGACACCAAGAGCCCCAATTTTCATTAACTGTAGAGGGAGAAATCGAGTTACACGCCGCCGCCTAGGGTTCCGTCGCCGCGACAAATCCAGAGTATCTCCGGCCGTGAAATTCATACTAAAGCTTCGCTTGGAGGAGGAGACAACGTACTAGAAGTTTCAGAATGAAAGGAGATCAATTGGAGGAGAAATCAAAGAAGAAGGAGGCGCCGCTACTGTTCATCGCCCTCCTTTGCAAAATACGACTATAATTTGCATTACAGCCGTGGCGTATTTTCCTAAAACTTCTTTTTCTTTGATTTTTGATCTTCTGAAACCATGGAATATTGTATTTTCTTCACTATGCTAGCTTAAGCACTCTTTGGGACATGGGGGAGTAATTCCCTTTGATTTTCTTAATGACTAGATACTTTTTGCTTTCATCATGATTATTCTACTTTGATAATTTTACCTATGCGATTATTGCTCTAAGATTCTCCTTAGTTTACTTTTTGTCATCATGATTTAGAGTTTTCGCAATAAGGACCAAAAGGTGATTTGCTTGAGAACTTAGAACCCTAAAATTGACTAATAGGAACTTACCGTAAGAAACTAGGTTAAGTTCTTATTTCTACTCGATCTTGCTTCTTACTTTTCCAAGAAATAAGGGAATCACTAAGAAACATACACCAACTTGTAACAGAATGTCGTGTTTTAGAACAACTAGCCCAATCAGCGTCACTATAGGTGATTAAGCGAAGCGAAGAGTTAGTTGGAAAGTGAAGGCCTATGGTAGAAGTGCCTTTTAAGTAGCGCAAAATACGACAAACCGCAGCAAAATGGATATGTGGTGGGGCCTGCATAAATTGGCTCACTTGTTGAACAGCAAAAGAAATATTTGGCCACGTAATTGTAAGATAATTTAGGCTGCCCACAAGTTGTCGATACAAAGAAGGATCAGAAAGAAATATCCCATCATTCTGACAATATTTAACATTCACCTCTAAGGGAGTATCCATTGACCGACCCTCTGGAAGACCAGCAAGAGTGAGTAAGTCCTTAATATATTTATGTTGATGTAGAAAAAGACCATTTGAGGTATGAAAAACTTCGAGACCTAAGAAATAGTGCAGAGATCCCAAATCCTTCATATGAAAACATTGCTGAAGATGATCTTGAAGTTTTGATATCAAGGATAAGTCAGATCCAGTGATAACAATGTCATCAACATATACCAGCAGAAGAACAATACCAATAAAAGTTTTGCAAAGAAATAAAGATGAATCATATTGACTTTGAGTAAATGAGAAGTCAAGAAGAGTAGATCGAAACTTATCAAACCATGCACGGGGCGCTTGTTTCAATCCATAGAGAGTGAAAGGAAACCTAGGTCACAAGTATCATTCAAGAACTTGTTGTAGCGGAAATACTAGGAAACCAAAAATCGCATGACTTAAGCATATGATCAACCTTGTAAGAACAAGTTAGAGCGTTACCATTGCCATGATGTAAGTGCGGCTTGGAAGATGAAAGGGGCGAGTGCCTCTTCTCCAAAGGTGTCACACACAAGATGATGTCAACTTCTTCCTTGTGCTCCTTGTGCTAGCAAAGACACCAAGGAGTCTTTGATCGTGTCTTGGAGAGGAGATGTGCACCCTTGGCTGGTCGACTTTCTTCCTTGTCGTGAAGATGATGAAGAGGCGAAAAGGAGGAAGCACACTAGAGAGTTTCGAAACCGTGAGGGGAGAGACCAAGAAAGGAAAGTTCGGCCACTACCACACATGGTAAAACCGAAATGTAACTCCCTTCTTTGCAATCGAAACTTCCCTCTTAATTGAACCATGCATTCACTAAGTGAACCGGTTCAATCCCAATTTGGTTCAAGCACCAAATCGAACCAGCCCTGGTTAAGATCTCTTTGAACCAAGTGGCTCAAGATCTAACCACACATCTCATTGAACCTCTTGATCTTTACGATCAAGCATCAATTCTCCCGATCGAAGCTTACCGATCATATGCCCTAACCAATCAAACATGATTAGACTAGATCTCACTTCCAATCAGAGTTTAAATTGCTTTAAACTGAACTAGAATAATCCCAGTCCACACGATCTGACATAAGTAAGCCAAATCATCAAATTGTGCGACCCTAAGGGTTTCCTTCAATGTCGGTAACGATAACTTACGTCATCACGATCAGAGAGGGGTATCTAGCAACACATCACTGTCTCCCGATATGAAGGAAAGAGTCTTCCAAGACTACTCCCAAACCACAGCATAAGTGTGAATCTAATTCACTTGGCATACATATTACCCTTTGCCACTGGATGTTCTCGTTGAACAAGCGTGTCAAGCTTGTGATTCCAACATGATGAAAATGGTTAGATCAGACGAACATAGTTGTCTGGGTATGGCCATACACATTCTCAACCATTTCGTCCAGGGGGCCCCTTAGAACATCTCACTCCATCTAGGAGAGGCAATCCTATATCTATCACTAGTGCCCTAACAATGACTCATGCCCACTATCCAAGATAATCCTTAATCATTATCTTTCAAATGATATTGAATTACCTCAAGACAATGCCAATCATCACTTAGAAACACAAGTGATCTCAAGTCAGAGGGAATATGCCACTTGCTTGCATATAAGGATTATTCACATTGTGACAAACAATTGAATATCCTAAATAGGGTCAGTCTAGTACATCCAATGCACCTATGTGTCTAAATCTTATTCCATGCTCGAAGCACCCTATAAGATTAGAACACATATTAGTCTCCATCATATCAAGGCTGTCTCATGTTCACCGAGATATCTCGACTAAGGACAACACTGAATGTCAGCTAAGCTGAACATCATTGAGACATTATTCAGAAGTATACATACAGCAGCAGATAATGTAACAATCTGAATAATAACAATTGCCTTTATAAAACATATAGATTATACATGATACTGTAAATAATCCAAGGCCACAAACATTAGCCTTAAGGGCATACCCTAACAGAGAGATCGTTTCAGCCTACAAACATCAGAAGAAGATGTAGAAAATAGTCTAGAGGGAGGAGTTATATATATCTCCTCCTTCAGATCACCATGTAGAAATGCATTTTTAACATCCATCTGATGTAAAGGCCATCCTTGAGATCCAGCAATAGCAAGTACAAGGTGAACAGTTGTCATTTTAGCAACAAGGGCAAAAGTCTCCTCATAATTAATGCCATATTTCTGCCTGTTATCAAGAGCCACCAAACAAGCTTTATACCGATCAAGAGAACCATCTGCCTTTAGCTTAATAGAATATATCCACTTACAGCCAATCAGTTTAACATCATGATGACATGCATTGATATAGTATTTTTAGCATACTTTTACCATCAATTATCTCTCTTTTCTATCATGTTTTTACTCATTTTGGCTTAAATCCTTTTATTTGTTCAGAATCTTCACCTCTCTTCACTTTTGTCATATTTTAGGTGAGAATGACCAAATTTTGATGGATTTTGAAAGATCCGAGTGCACGAATAGATTCCATACGCCGAGACGAAGTCACCTGCCAAATTTCATGAGAATCGGAGCAAGTTTGAAAAATACACCCCGCCCGTGAAAATAATTACGGCCATAATTTCTGCGGTGCTTTTTGACGTTTTTCATAGAGAGTTTTACGGCCTGCCCGTGAAAATTTTCATGGCTGTAATTCCTGCCTGTGAAAATTTTCACAGCCGTATTTTTAACCCAGAATTGAACAGAAGAAAATATGGCCGCCCGTGAAAATTTTTATGGCCGTAATTTTGTCCGCTAGTTTCGGTTTTGACTCCGTTTCTCATCCAATTCGACCCATTTTTGAGCCAAATTTTGGGGGAAACCTAATAGAAGGATGGGGAACTATTTAAGGGAGCTTTGGGTCGAGTTTGAGAACTTTTTTGGTGAATTTTAAGGCAAGAACCAAGGAGGAGGCGAGATCTAGGGCACCGGGCGGCGACCAACGAAAAGACTTCGATTCCAAGGATTATTGGCGACGATATTCATCAGGAAACATTAATCCTTGTCTTCCTTTGTCTTTTTCATTTTTTTAGCCGATTGTAATCATGAACATGGAATTCTTCAACGTGAACATGTGTAGCATGTCAGCGTAAACTCCTATTCAGGATTAAGGGCGTAGCCCTCTTTGTTCTCATGACTTGATTGCTTTATACATCTTATGAAGTTATTTATTCTTGTTAGATTCAATTATTGTTGCATTAATCACATGATAATTACTGGCTATGATTCTCATGTTTTAGACGTTTCAAGAAGTACTGAGAAGTGAATTGAGATGTCGGATCTACAATATTTGGACAAGTCGATTTGAACACGAGAGTAGTTTGAATTGACTTGAGAGATCTAAGATTTATCAAAAACTCATTGGGTTTATCTTGAGTTAATAACCACGAGAGTAGGGGATTAAGTCAGATAAACACCAGATTGTACTACTCAGAAGGGGCAATCTGTACATGCGGATAAATCTCCTTCAACATAGTAAATCCTTCCTAAGATTTCTTTAATTTTAATAAGTCATGAAGCATAGAGTGGTGAACTCGAAATCCTGAACTTTCCATAAATTGATTACAAACCCCAGATTGCTTTTTGTCGCTTTTGTCCAGTAGTGATAAATTTCAATTTTCTCTCAGATTTGTCTAGCTAATGATTTTTAGTAAGAATCAGTACTTAGCCATTGGTCCCTGTGGATTGATATTTTTACTACTTCGACGTATCCGTACACTTGCGGATCACATCAAGTTTTTGGCGCCGTTGCCAAGGACCAATTTCGCTAATATTGATTCACTCTAAGAATTGATAGACTAGGCTTTTGTTTTCTTTATAATTCTCTTCTTTTCTGCATTTAGTGAATACTTTCTATTTTCTTCATAACCTTTGGTTGATTGTTTATGCCCAGGTGTTCTAGAAAACTATTTGAAGAAGATCCGGAACCAGAATGAACTTTTCACTTGCGCAGGAAACAATTAGCAAAGAAGACCGAAGAATCCAAGATGGGTGACGCAAACCCACAACCGAGAACTCTTAAGGAATATGCAAATCCAAACTATCAAGGAGTTCGCTCTAGTATTGTTCGCCCCAACATTGAGGCGAATAACTTCGAAATCAAGCCTTCTCTGCTATCCATGGTTAAGCAGAACCAATTTGGAGGATTATCTTCTGAGGACCCTAATATGCACCTTTCCATATTTCTTGAATACTGCGATACTTTGAAAATGAATGGCATTTCCAGTGATGCTTTGAGACTAAGATTATTTCCCTTTTCTCTCATGGATAGAGCTCGTGCAAGGCTACATTCAAAACCGCCAGGTTCCATAACAACTTGGGAGGAGCTCTCCAATGCCTTTCTAGCAAAATACTTTCCCCCGAGTAAGACTGCTCATCTAAGGAACCAGATCACAAATTTTGTTCAGAGGGAAGGAGAATCATTATACGAAGCATGAGACTGATTTAAAGAGCTTCAGAGGATGTGTCCACATCACAGCCTTGAGAAGTGGGTATTAGTCCATACCTTCTATAATGCTCTCATTTATAACACTCGTATGACAGTTGATGCTGCCGCCGGTGGAGCAATCATGAATAAGACCAAGGATGAGGCGATTGATCTATTTGAGGAGATGGCTTTGAACCATTGTCAATGGGTAAGTGAGAGAGGACCATTTGCTAAGGCGTCAGGTAAGTATGATTTAGATGCTATCGCTTCGCTTGCCGCCAAGGTTGATTCTTTGACCCATAAAATCAATTCTTTGAATGTAAATTCTATCACCGTTAATGCTATCTCATGTGAGATTTGTGGCAATGCAGGACATAATGGAGAGGATTGTCAGTTAGGAGTTTCTACACAGGGGGAGTGCAATTCTGAACAAGTTAAGGCAATTGGGAACTATAATGGAAGACCTCAGAATGACCCATACTAGAGTACTTACAACCCTGGTTGGAGGAACCATCTCAATCTTTCTTGGAAGAGTGATCAAAATCAAAGTCAAGCACCCCAGAACAACAATCGACGACCCTCTAATTTTCAATCAAGACAGTATAACCAACCTCCAGCACCCTAGAAGTCGAACTTAGAGGTCATGATGGAGAACTTCATTGCCTCGCAGGCAAAATAGAATGAAAAATTCCTACAGCAATTAGAGAAACAAGATGACAATTTTAGGCAGGAATTCTGACATGTAAATGAGTCTATTAAGAATATCAATTCCGAGATGGAGTCTATGAAGACTCATCAGAGGATGTTGGAAACTCAGATAGCTCAGCAGGCTAGCTCTTCAAGCAGGCCTACAGGAAGATTACCAGGTAAACCAGAGGTGAACCCACATGAGTATTGCAATGCTATTACCACACGCAGTGGGAAATAGTTGGAAGAACCTAGAGCACCAGATGTTACACAAGATTCAGAGGAGCAAAATGTTGAATCTACAGAAGAAGAGGAAAGAGAAGGAGAAATAAATGTGCAAGAAAAGGAGCAGGAACCAATGTATACACCACCACCTCCCTACAAACCACCAGTACCTTTTCCTCAGAGATTGGAAAAATCTAAGATTGATAAGCAGTTTGAAAATTTTTTAAAAGTACTCAAAAAGCTTTGCATCAACATACCCTTCACCGATGCTCTATCCCAGATGCCTTCTTATGCCAAGTTCTTGAAGGAAATTTTGTCCAACAAGAGAAAGTTGGAGGAGCATAGAACGGTCGCACTCACAGAGGAGTGCAGCGCTATAATCTAGAACAAGCTGCCACCTAAGCTTAAAGACCCAGGGAGTTATTCTATTCCCTATTTGATTGGTAGTATGTCTATTGACCGTGCTCTATGTGATTTAGGGGCCAGTGTCAGCTTGATGCCACACTCTGTTTGTAAAAAGCTAGACATTGGAGATTTGAAGCCCACTTCTGTTTCACTTCAATTAGCTGACCGCTCTGATCGACATCCAGTAGGTATTTTAGAGGATGTGCCCATTAAGGTCGGTAAGTTTTTTATTCCTCTTGATTTTGTTGTCCTCGAGATGGAGGAAGACTCTAGCCTTCCTATAATCTTAGGTCACCCCTTTTTGGCGACTGCTGGTGCAAATATTGATGTCAAAAATGGGAAGCTAACTTTTAAGATAGGTGGGGATTCTGTAGATTTTGATCTGACAGAAAATCTAAAGAAGCCTTCTTTTGTAGGATCTTGTTGCAGTGTAGAAGTCTTGGAAGACACTTCACCGATGACTATTAATTCCAAGATAGAGAAAGATCCACTTGAAGTATGCTTTATCAAAGGTGATGATAGTGATGGAGGAAAGAGGTATGAATTTAAAACTCTCCCAAGTAACCTCAGGTATGAATTTCTTGGAGAGAACTCTACTTTTCCTGTATTTATTAATGCAAATCTTGAGGCATCTCAAACTACAAAGAACTCATCTTATAATGGATCTTGTTGTGATATTAGTACTGTGAATGATATTTTGACTGATGTGCATAAATTATTTGCTGGACATTCTGACTCTAAAAGTTATACTTTTGTAGATTGTATTGTGAATTCTAATGATAAAGGATGTCAGCTTAATGTGGAGCAGACTAATTTACTTTCGAAGAAGCAAAAAATTCAGAGGAAGAAATGAAAAAGAAAGGATGGGTTGAAATTATTTGACGAAGATAAGGGAACGAAGAAATTTATTGCTAAAGTGAAACACTATTTTAGGGATAAGCCTTGTATATTCAGAGATCAAAGAACAAAACAAGGAAAGCATACAGATACGATTCAAGCAGCCGTTACTTGATCAGGGTTGATATTGGTCGAGCTAGCGACGTTAAAATTAGAGCTTCTTGGGAGGCAACCCAAGCACTATCTCTCTTTTTCATTCTCAGTTTTTATTTTTGTGTTATTTTACTTTTTGGTAGATAGCTTAGTTATTTTCTTTTGGAAGTTATGCTATGAATCTTATATGATGCTTTTAGAATAGTTTTCCCTTTTGATCATTATTTATATTTTGTGTAGGAGCTTTGTGATGCGTGTACCAAGAGGAGGACAGCTCTGAGGAGGATAGTTCGGGCGATACTACGAACGAGTGCCGCTTTGTGAGTTGAAGTCAAAAATAAAAAGTATGTGTCTTTGTGGATACATGCCATCTTCACAAAAACAAACAGAATGCATAAAAAAAGAAAAAAAATTATGTGTGGAAAAAGATCTTGGAGACCTAATTCCTGTAAACAAAAGCCATGATAGATTTAAATTGATACTGGGTGAAATCATGAGATTGAAAAATCTATTTATTATATAGTTGCAAAGTTTTATTTGATTGAGTTGTGAATCTAGAAAATTGAGTTCTAAGGATGATATGTTTACTTGAAATTTTGTAAATCAATTAATACAATTTTTCACTGACATGTTGTATTTTAGAAATTTATTGAGCATGAGAAAGTTATTCTTTCAATCAAATTTTGATTTCAAATTTTGATTTTTGCTTGAGGAGAAGCAAGGTTTGAGCCTTATGTGTTTGATGACACCAAAATATGTAGTATATTTTGCATCATTTTAGATATCTTTTCATACTAAATCGAGGATCTTTTTACTTGTTTTTATGATAAATCCATCCAATATTGCAAAGTCTACTTATATTTTGGTTTTTCACATTTTTCAGGCAAAAAGGCACTATTTTAGGCGTTTTCAAGCAAAATCAAATATATGGAAGAGTTCTCATCATCAAGAGGAGATCACCCAAGAAATTTCACGTAAATCGGAGCAAGCCAGCAAATTACGATAGTGCCGTAATCTATTTTACGGTACCGTAATTCCAAATGGTACGGTAAAATCCGAATACTGCTGTAATTTGTGAAGATTTCCGAACAGAAAGATTTCCCGATTTTACGGTACCGGCCATAAGCAATATTACAGTACCGTATTTCGGATTGCATCAGAACAGAAACCTTAGCCGATTTTACGGTACCTGCCGTAAGGGATTTCACTACCGTATTTTCCAGCCGTTTCAGAACAGAGAGTTCAGCAAAGTTTAGGGCACTGACCGCAAACTATTTTATGGGCTGTATTTTCCGAGACGACATCAGCACAGAAGACTCAAGAGATTTTATGGCACCAGCCGTAAACAACTACACTGCCGTAAAATCGGTTTTGAACGCGACGCCCAGGTCAATGTCCACGCCCGATCCTTGCGGAGATGATGACGGTCAATCTAGAGCTTAAAACAAAAGACCGTAAGAAGAGAAAAGGGAGCTTGGGACGAGAGGATTAGCCAGACACCAAAAGCCCCAAACTTGGTTTACTGTCGAGGGAGAATTCGGAGTACACGCCACCGCCTAGGGTTTCGCAACCACGCTCGATCCAGACGATCTCCGGCTGTGATTCTTCTACTGAAGCATCGCCTGGTGAAGGAGACGACGTGCCAGAAGTTTCAGATCGAAAGAAGACAAATTGGATGAGAAATTAGAGGAAGAAGGATCGCCACTACTATTCACGCCTTCTTTTGCAAAATACGGCTGTGAAATACTTCACAGCCGTGCCGTATTTTCTAAAAACTCTACCTTTTGTTGATTTTTGATTTTCTGAAATTATGGAATATTGTATTTCCTTCACCATGCTAGCTTAAATTACTCTTGGGACTTGGGGGAGTAGTTCACTTGATTTTTAATGATTAGATAACTTCTTTCTCACTATTTCGTTGCATTTAATCTTAGCATGATGATTTTGCTCTTGTGATAATTGTGCTTAGACTCTCTATAGATCCATGTTACTAATTATGTTCTTAGAATTTTCGCTATTGACTGAAAGGTAATTGCTTGAGAATTTGAAATCCTAGAATTGCATGTTAGGATCCCTTCCTTAGGTTAGATCTAATTTGATCCGTTCTAGTAGATTAATTGCCATGATTATAACATGTATCTATAGATCGAGTCTAATTGTCAAACGTGGAGATCTTGTGCGAAAGCAAGGATCAGAACGTTGGAGATCCAAGAGTAAAACTAGTGTCGAGACTCTGATGCACGAAAGTGATCCTTGAGTTCATTGTTTGATAATTTACTTATCTTCAGCGTTGGGACAAATCTTGTGCGAAAGCGAAGACAAATCCATGTACGGTTGTTTGCACGAAAGTGAAACAATCCTTTTATTAAGTGAATTACATCTTCATCATGATAAAATTGAACTGACGAAATCCTTATTCATATCTAGTCATAAAAGTTAAAATGAACGAAACCCTAGTCCCAGCTTTTCTCTCCGATAATTCCGTTTTAGTTTCCGATTGCTATTTTCACTACTTCGATTTGCCTAGATAGAAAGAAATCAGCTATTTGGTATTCAATAACATAGGTCTCTGTGGTTTCGATATCTTAATTATTACTTCGCGTATCCATGCACTTGCGGAGAAAACAACAAGTGTGGTGACCGAACAAATTTTTAGAGCCGTATCAGGGGGGTGACAAGTTGCTGTGCGCCATTACCTAGGTTTTGGCTGCGACTTTAAGAATAAGTTTAGTTTACCTACTTGTTGGGATACAACAGGCGCCCAACCGAAAGGCCGTGGTATCCAGGCGGCATTGTTCGCAACCTGTCTTTGACTCTTCCACTGTTAGACCCAGATTCAAAGACTAACATAAAAGAATCTATTATTACTTTCGACTCTATGAACAACAATATAAGTCTAATTGCTACAAGAATTCTCTTTACAAAACTTTACATCAAAGTACACTTTTACAACACTCAGATCTCAGCTAATAACTTTTAATACACGAATCACTTCATGAATAATTCCTCAAGTAAAACTTTACATCCATGCCTTGATTTCCTTAGTCCAGACCAGTACCTGCAATATCAACCAGACTCAGCAAAACATTACTGAGTAAGCCTCTCCCCAGAAGAAAGGGTAGTCCCTTAGATTCAAAGGAGGGAAACTAGCAAGAAGCATGAACAATAAAACTGTAACAACTGAATGTTGAAAACTGTAAACTGAAAGCTGGGAACTGAAACTAAGTACTGGGAATTGAAAACTATAATTCAATTAGATAAACTGATGCAACTGGGTTATCTGTGTCAAATATGAAAACTAATACCATTCATAAATCAACTATGAGCAATACCTACTGGCTTGTGGGGTCATCACCCCGAATACGCATGATAAGGTGTATCACCCCTTACTTGGTGAACACACGCGCTACCATGCGTCACGAATCCCGGTGCATGCTAACTTGGGACCCCGATCTATCCACAGAGTGGATACTACTAGGTATGTGCTCAATATAACATGTAACTGTCCACACACGTGGATACTAGAAAACTGGTTATGCTGTCCACAACGTGGATACTGATATACAAAGACTGAAACAATATAACTAGCAAATCTTTGATATGCACAAGATACTATACTACTTGAGTCAACGGAAATAAAGATAACATACCTTTATCTACAAAAATCTGGTTTGAGGTCTTACCTTTGAAAACCCAAGAAAACTAGTTATCAAACGAAGCAAGCCAAACACTGGATCAACCGCTTTGAAACATAGATTTATACATGAACTTCATCAAATAAGATTCAAACGTGAAAACAAAGACCACCAACAGAAGTGAAACATCTCAAAACCTAAGGAACCAACTTTGGATCCAATGAACCGGACCCAAAAGCCACTGAACCGGACTGAATTGCAGTGAACCAGTCAAATTTACCCTGAACCAAGCCAAACCGAAACTTGAAACCAAAATTACACTAAATATACGAGGCATCTAGGGACACACAGGATACCATTAGATGGGAATTTCAATAAGCTTTCCAACGGATGCCTGAACCGGTCAGGATTTAACCGGATTAGGGTCGAACCGGCCAGAAAACCAATGCTAGGCAGAATTGAAATTGAACCGCTCAATTTGTTGAATCGGTCCAAATCAATTCCAAACTCAGCGAGCTAAGTTTATTTCAAATAAACCAAACTCAAAACCCAAAATCAGACCGGTCCGGCCGCTCGCCCGCGCCGCCCCATCACCGCCATGCAAGGCGGCCGGACAAACATCTGCCGCTTGCGCCGATGAGCTCCTGAGGGCGCGTCGAGCGTCCATTCACCGCCAGATTTCACCTGGGAGCTTCCGATGTCGCTGGAAAGCTCTACAGCTACCTATGGCAAGCTTTTGATGCACGGTCGAAGCCCTCGCAATAGCCGCGAGTATCAATGGTGGCGTCGCCGCCGTCGACACACCGAAACCAATCTAAACCGAAACATAACTTCACTGAAACTTCCAGAAATCATGCTTACCTTGCTACGAAACCATATCGTAGGTCTGGAACAGAAAACACATATCAGAGAAGGAACTGGAACTCTAAAACTCGAGGCGGCGCCGCTCGAACTCCGGTGACTGGTTCAAGCTTGATCTCTCGCTTATGACGACGCGACGCGTCTCGAAGGAATGCTAGGGTTTGATTCGCAAACAATCGAATGGAAACCCTCTAAAATAGACGTGAGACGCGTCCCAAAATAGCAAAGGCCGCTGATGACTCGGTCGCCGCAAACAGGGGGGAAGACGACGAGTCGACTCGGTCGCAAAATGAAATCAAAACCGAATCAAGTAAAGTCGGTGCGGTTTTATACCAAAATCACAAATTAGCTCAGCGGGTGGGTTGAGCTCGTGACTCGGGAGCTACGCGGGTTTGAACCCCCGCGAGCGCAAATTAATTTTTATACAAAGAAATCTATTTTTAAACCTTTTAAAAATTCAGGAAAAATTCCAGAAAAATCCATAAAAATCCAAAATACAGTTTCTGATTTTCTAAAATTTATTTTCAAAACTTGGGGTATTACATCCATAGAAGATGAGGAATATACTCCTTCGCCACCGTCACACCCTCCTTAGCAGCGCCATCATAGTCATCAACCAACGCCTCCTTCTCCATGCAAGCAAGCATCATCTTCCCATTCACCGCAAGCCTGTGCTCCAATGCTGAACGAGTTCGGCATCATCTTCCGCAATGCAAAGCAAGAAGACAGATACAACCTACTCCTCCAACGCAAGGTCATCAACACTTGTTACCTCGACCGAGGGACATTGAACATGCTTGGACTACTTGATGATGTGGAGTTCATGTACTCCAATATCGACTCGGACCAATTCATGCACATGGCTCACCCAACATGCATAGGGATCATGCTCGAATTCTTCAATTCTATCGATGTACGGGCCAACACCATCCTCGACTAGGATCCTAGATGTCTCATGTTTCGGTTGGGTAACGTTGAGCATTGCCTATCTCTATCACAGCTGCACGGCGTATATGGCTTCCCAAAACCTTGTACCCGCAAGGTACCGACAGACTACTCTGAACAAGGTTTTTGGGGAGCAATCTCAAATGAGCATATCTATTTTACATGTATTGCTACGGCGTCTAGCATTTGCAATCCAGCCATTTGATACGTTCATCGGGTTCTAGCCTATACTATTTTCGACTGGAGGGAAGTGACGATATGATCCGTCAATCTGAACTTTTTTGCTTATGGTGCATACTACATTCTTTTAGGGTCGATTCGGGTTACTATTTGGTGAAGCAATTTAGCCACGTTGCACATTCACGCAAGGGAGCTATCATCATGGGTGGTCTATGTTGGGTCCCCTTCGAGGGGGAGCGCAAGCAGATAAAACCCCTTTCAAGAGGGGGGGGGGGGGCGAAAACCCTATGTACGGGTGGCGCATAATTCATTCTTGCACGAAGATGCTAGGGTTTCACAAATCGCATGTAATATGTTTTCATGATCAACTTCAAGCGATTGAATGGAACAAGAGGGAGTTCATACCATAGCCATCGGATTGGATGGTGCCTTGGAATCAAGAGAACAAAAGAGGCCTCCTCCTTGTCGTCACACACAAGATGATCAAGGACTACTCTTTGAGATCCTTGTGCTAGCAAAGAGCTTCAAAGGTGCTTGTCGCGTGAGGATGATGAGAGATCAATCTCTTGCCGAGAGCTCTACCCGTCTTTCTTTTCTCACACCGTTTCGATATGATCAAAGCCAAGCGAAGTGAAGTCACACCTTCAACGGCTTGGCGTTTAGGCGTTATGAAGAGAGGCTTTGATCACTTTCCTTAATTGGAAGTATGCGCTCATCAACAACCAAAACGCTAACACCATTCGAACCAAGCGTTCACATAAGTGAACCGGTTCGAATTTGGTTCACTTTGGTTCAATCAATCTGGTCCAAAGACCACATGAAACCAGCCCAAGCCATGGTCTAGATCTCTCTGAACCAAATGGTTCAAGATCTAACCGTTGATCTCCTGATGCTTCTGATCTCACCGATCTAGCATCACTTCTCTCGATCGAAGCTTACCGATCTCAAGCCCTAATCAATCAAACATGATCAGACCAGATCTCACTTACAATCAGAGATTATATCCCTTTAAACTGAACCCAAACAATTCAGTCCACACGATCTGACTTAAGTAAGCCATATCATCAACTTGTGTGACCCTAAGGGTTTCCTTTAAATGTCGGTAACGACAACTTACGTTATCACGACCAGTGAGGGGTATCTAGCAACACATCACTGTCTCCCGATATAGAGGAAAGAGTCTTCCAAGACTACACCCAAAACACAGCACAAGTGTGAATCCATTTCACAAGGCTTACATGATTCCTTTGCCACTGGATGTTCTTATTGGACAAGCATGTCAAGCTTGTAGCTCCAATATGATGAGCATGATCAGATCAGATGAACATAGTCATCTGGGTATGGCCATACACTATCTCAACCATCTCATACAGGGGGGCCCTTTAGAACATCACACTCCTTGAACAAGGAGACGGCAATCCTTTATCTATCACTAGTGTTCTAACCTGACTCATGATCATTATCCAAGATAGTTTATAATCATTATGTTTCAAATGATATTGAACTACCTCAAAACAATGACAATCATCATTTAGAAACACAAGTGATCTCAAGTCAAAGGACATGTGCCACTTAGTGCAAACAAGGATCATTCATATTGTGACAAGCAATTGAATATCCTAGTAGGGTCTGTCCAGTACATCCAATGTACCCATGAGTCTACATCTTATTCCATGCTCGAAGCATCCTATAAGATTAGAACTCATATTAGTCTCAATCATATCAGGGCTGTCTCAAGTTCACCAAGATATCTCGACTAAGGACATTACAGCATGTCAGCCTAGCTGAACAGCTTTGAGACATTAATCAGAAGTACACTTATTACAGCAGACAAGGTAGCAATCTGAATAATAACCATGCCTTTATAAACATAAGAGTTTATTACATGATACTTATACAATCCCAAGGCCTCAAACATTAGCCTTAAGGGCATACCCCAACAATCTCCCACTTGCACTTAATCTAATGGTTGAGAAACCTCAAACCCATATTATTACAGTGCTTCTCATGCTTCTGCTGCGCCAGAGGCTTGGTAAGCGGGTCTGCCAGATTGTCATATGTATGAACCTTGCAGATTTTGATCTCGCCTCGATCAATGATCTCCCGGATCAAGTGAAACCGTCTCTGTATGTGCTTGGACTTCTGGTGCGACCGTGGTTCCTTTGCTTGTGCGATGGCTCCAGTGTTATCACAGAAGATAACCAAAGGATCTGCACTCGAAGGAACAACACCAAGTTCTCTCACGAACTTACGAATCCACACTGCCTCCTTGGATGCTTCCGAGGCCGCAACATACTCGGCTTCTGTTGTGGAATCAGCAACAGTTGACTGTTTGAAACTTTTCCACACCACTGCTCCACCATTCAAGCTAAAAACATAGCCTGATTGCGATCGGAAATCATCCTGGTCCGACTGGAACGAAGCGTCAGTATATCCTTCTATACTGAGTTCTTCCTGACCACCATATATCAAGAACATATCTTTGGTCCTCCGCAGATATTTTAAAATGTTCTTGACCGCAATCCAGTGCGCCATACCTGGATTACTTTGGAACCGACTGGTCACGCTTAACCCGTAAGCGACGTCTGGGCGAGTACACAACATCGCATACATAATGGACCCAATAGCCGAAGCATAAGGCATATTGTCCATTTCATCTTTCTCAGTCTGTGTTTGTGGACACTGACTCTTCGAAAGATTCAGACCATGTCTGACTGGAAGATATCCTCTTTTAGAATTCTCTAAATGGAATCTCTCCAGGACTTTATCGATGTAAGTACTCTGGCACAACCCGAGAAGCCTCTTAGATCTATCCCTGTAGATCTTCACACCTAACACATAGGCTGCTTCTCCTAAATCTTTCATCTGGAAGCATTTTCCTAACCATGCTTTCACAGCATGCAGTTCAGGAATATCATTTCCAATGATTAAGATATCATCGACGTAGAGGATTAGGAATGTAATTACGCTCCCACTAAACCTCTTATATACACACGGGTCATCCTCGTTCATGATGAAACCAAACTCAGAGATTGATTCATCAAAACGAATATTCCAGCTTCTAGATGCTTGTTTAAGTCCATAAATGGACTTCTTTAACTTACATATTTTATGACGATCTGATGGATTAGTGAAACCCTCAGGTTGTGTCATATACACATCCTCGTCCAGATTTCCATTAAGGAAAGCTGTCTTCACATCCATCTGCCAGATTTCATAATCGTAATATGCAGCTATCGCGAAAAGAATCCGAATAGACTTAAACATGGCTACAGGTGAGAAAGTTTCATCATAATCTATCCCGTAGATTTGTTTGAAACCTTTCGCAACTAGCCTGCCTTTATAGGTAACCACGTTACCATCCATGTCTATCTTCTTCTTGAAGATCCATTTACAGCCTATAGGGATTACTCCCGGAGGCGGATCAACCAAATCCCAGACTTGGTTATCTGACATGGAGTCCATTTCGGCTCGCATAGCATCAAGCCATCTAGCTGACTCCGGTCCACTGACCGCATCCGAATAAGTAAGGGGTTCATCATTATCAATGATGTAGACTCCGTCATAGCGCTCAGGCTGACGACGGATCCTTCCCGATCTTCGCGGATCCCGTGATATTTGAGCCTCAGGTTGCTGAGTAACCTGATCTTCCGGCTCAGGCACATCCAACTGTGCTTGACTACTTTGTCCCTCTTCTGGAATCTCATCCAGCTTTATTTCTCTCCCACTGGCCTCTTGCAGAAGAAACTCCTTCTCAAGAAATATGGCCGTCCGAGCAACAAATACTTTGTTCTCTTTGGGATCGTAGAAATAATAACCCTTAGTTTCCTTAGGGTAACCGACAAATATACATTTCTCAGATCTGCTCTCCAGTTTCCCAGAGGCGAGCTTTTTGACATAAGCCTCGCAACCCCAGATCCTGATAAATGTCAAGCTCGGCTGTTTCCCACACCATAACTCATATGGCGTCTTAGAAACCGCCTTGGATGGCACTCGGTTTAGTACCTTTGCAGCTGTTTCCAGTGCAAAACCCCAAAAGGAGTAAGGTAGAGTAGCCTGACTCATCATAGAACGAACCATATCAAGTAACGTTCTATTTCTCCTCTCGGACACACCATTCCATTGCGGTGTTCCTGGCGGAGTGAGCTGTGAGATAATCCCACACTCCTTTAGATAGTCAGTAAACGCATGACTTAGGTATTCACCACCTCGATCAGAACGAAGTGCCTTGATATTTCGGCCTAACTGATTTTGTACTTCATTTTCGAACTCTTTGAACTTGTCAAAAGATTCACTTTTATGTCTCATTAAATAGACATACCCATACCTACTGAAATCATCAGTAAAGGTAATGAAGTACTGATAGCCACCTCTGGCATGTTTACTAAATGGCCCACACACATCACTGTGTATAAGGTCAAGTAAACCTGAAGCCCTTTGACCTTTATTAGGAAAAGGAGACTTCGTCATTTTGCCCATTAAACAAGCTTTGCATGTATCAATCTCCTCATAGGAGAATGATCCCAGCAGTCCATGATCATGCAACCGCTTAATGCGCTTCTTGTTAATATGGCCTAAACGACTATGCCATAGCAAGGTGCTGTCATCAGCATACTTGGCTTTCTTATTATCAATGTTTTGTATAGAATATTCCATGTCCAACATGAATAACCCATTGTTAATGGAACCAGTAGCATACACAATATTATCTAGAGAAAGTATACACTTTGAAATCTTGCATTCAAAGGAGAAACCCTTCCTGACAAGAGCAGGAATGGAGATAATATTCTTGGTAATACTGGGTACAAAATAACAACTGTTTAATTCTAATACAATGCCAGATGGTAAAGAAATGAAATAGTCTCCTACAGCAACAGCAGCAACCCGTGCCCCGTTTCCAACGCGTAGGTCTACCTCATGCTGTCCCACCTGCCTTCTTCTCTTGAGTTCCTGTACATTTGAACAAATGTGAACTCCACATGCAGTGTCCAACACCCATGATATAGAAGAAGATGAAACCATGACTTCCGTCACGTAAATACCTGAGCCAGAAGCGATGCTTCCCCTCTTATCTCCTTGGAGCGCTTTACAGTCCTTTTTCCAGTGACCCAGCTGGCCACAGTGGAAACACCTGTTGTCCTTGGACCGCTTCACCTTCTGTTTCAGAGCCTTACTGTAGTTCTTGACAGGGGCCTTGCCCTTCTTCCCCTTCTTCTTGTTCCTTGAAGGAACCATCAAGACAGAGGTTGAAGGCTTTCCCTTCAGAGTTTCCTCAGTAGTCAAGAGCATATTCAACAGCTCTGCCGGTGTACAATCGATTTTGTTCATATTAAAGTTAATGATGAACGCATCGAAAGAAGGCGGAAGAGACTGCAGAATGATGTCTACAGCAAGCTCCTGGTTAATGGTATGCCCCAGTTTCTCCAGAGCCTCCTTGTGCCCAATCATCTTGAGCACGTGAGCTCCCACTGGGCTCCCTTCAGCCAGTTTGCTCTGAAAGAAGAGCTTCGTCAGATTATAGCGTTCTGTCCTCGCCTGTGCAGCATACAGCATCTTGAGGTTCGCTATGATCTCTATAGCCGACATATCCTCATGCTGACGCTGCAGCGGTGGCGTCATAGACGCTAGCATCAGGCAAGCGACATCAATGCTATCATTGACGTGCTTTTCATAGGTTTCACGAACCGCCCTTGCGGCGTTCGCAGCGGGCTGCGGCGGTATTGCCGTCTCGAGGACATACAGTTTCCTCCCTGCCTTAAGAACGATCTTAAGGTGTCCGAACCAGTCAGAGAAGTTCGGCCCAGCAAACTTCTCCCTTTCCAGTAGGGATCGCACATTGAAGCTCATGGTGTTCGTTGCTGCAGGAATCTACAACAATGCAAGAACAGCAAGGTCAGTATCAATGTTAAGAATCAATCAGGACTTAAGAATGATTCCTTTTTCTCACTATTCTAGCTGACTGTAAAATCCATAAAACAGTCCGAAAGAGTAATACTCTTTTAGTGAGATGGGATCCAGATTTCATACTTGGTCTCCGCGTCCCGCTCAGGCGAGATAAGATGCACAGAGATGACAAGCACTAATTTCTGGTAGGCTGTCCCAGCCAATCGCCAACCCGTGCGATTCCCCTTCATCTGGGCAATCCAGCAGACTGTGCCAACTGAGTTGGTACAACACAGTCTCTGATCCCACAGATGGCTGCCTCCATGTGCTACCATATGCGCCACATATGTAGCCTACATGGTCAAGCTGACCCGACCTACTCCCTGGACCACCACGTGCTATGCTGAGCAACGAGAAGCGATAAATCCCTTCTCTGTAAAACGCAGGTGTAATCCAGCACCGTCTGAAGATAGATGGACGTGCCCACTGAGTGGGTACAACACGGCTCCAACGATAATCAGAACAGTGAGGTTTCGCGTCAGAAGGCTTACGAGCTTGATATTTTATCGTTGGATTTTACCGGTCTTTTATCTTCTTGACTATCATGCAAGTCCTATGGTGATAGCAGAAGATAAACTCATGCATTTCTAATTATAAAAGCAATAAATAGAAAGCATGGATCTTATGTGGTAAAAGCCCAAAGCCTAAGTAAGACCTTAAGAAACTTAAGTCTTCACTTGCTCTTCTTAGGACTTTTGCATCTCATCTGGTCCAACCCAGGGCCCTAGCGCCAAGAGCACCTTAGGTGCGCCACCAGGTGAATGCCCCTCTTGGATGTGTGCCTTTGTGCTCTTGTCTAATCAAATACAATTTGATCTATCTAGACAAGTTTGACTCGCAGGTCAATTATACATTATAAATTAAGTACAAATGTGATTCGCAGATCACAAATTAATTTACAAGTTTAATTCCAGGCACGCAGGCCCCAGCACAGCACACATTTAACATGGGCAGCCCACATAAGAATAAATAGACAAGCATCATGGCATCAATCAACATGTGATCCAATCATGAAATTAAATTTTGAAAAACCCCATGGCATCAATTTTAATTTCCTTATGTGCCCCTACAACCTTACAATGGTCCATTGATAGGGATCCACTCATCCATCTGATCAGATCCTCTGCCCTTGCATGCACCGAGTCCTAACTGACCCGTATTGACCTAACGGTCAACCATGCATGCGCCAAGGGCTGAACAACCCTCATGAGTTCTGGCAAACGGGTGTGACCCCGGGCCTAGCTCATGTGTGTTCACTGGTTGTCTCAACCAGACCTCGCTACACGCCTAAGATGCAATCGACCTATGGCCACCTCATGCTTGCGCACAGGTGCCATCTGGTCGATCCATCTAGGCTGTCAGATGGTCTGATCAGACGGTTGGATCTAATCAAGAGGTGACTTCAACCCCATCAACCCATCTAAGGGTTTAGAGTAGGGCCTTAGATCTAGATAGGCGCGCAAGTTCATTTGTTTTGTAAGAAAAACAACACAAGCGCCAACATATGCGCAACAAATGGAAACTTAAGCAAGCGCCAAGATAACTCTCATACATGCGCAACATGAACATACTATCCACTAGTACAATCGCATGAAGAGAAAACATAGATCTAAGCATCAAACATACATGGATCACACAAAGCAATCATAAGAACATATTAGACCTAGCTCTGATACCAATTGTTGGGTCCCCTTCGAGGGGGAGCGCAAGCGGATAAAACCCCTTTCAAGAGGGGGGGGGGCCGAAAACCCTATGTAAGGGTGGCGCATAATTCATTCTTGCATGAAGATGCTAGGGTTTCACAAATCGCATGTAATATGTTTTCATGATCAACTTCAAGCGATTGAATGGAACAAGAGGGAGTTCATACCATAGCCATCGAATTGGATGGTGCCTTGGAATCAAGAGAACAAAAGAGGCCTCCTCCTTGTCGTCACACACAAGATGATCAAGGACTACTCTTTGAGATCCTTGTGCTAGCAAAGAGCTTCAAAGGTGCTTGTCGCGTGAGGATGATGAGAGATCAATCTCTTGCCGAGAGCTCCACCCGTCTTTCTTTTCTCACACCGTTTCGATATGATCAAAGCCAAGCGAAGTGAAGTCACACCTTCAACGGCTTGGCGTTTAGGCGTTATGAAGAGAGGCTTTGATCACTTTCCTTAATTGGAAGTATGCGCTCATCAACAACCAAAACGCTAACACCATTCGAACCAAGCGTTCACATAAGTGAACCGGTTCGAATTTGGTTCACTTTGGTTCAATCAATCTGGTCCAAAGACCACATGAAACCAGCCCAAGCCATGGTCTAGATCTCTCTGAACCAAATGGTTCAAGATCTAACCGTTGATCTCCTGATGCTTCTGATCTCACCGATCTAGCATCACTTCTCTCGATCGAAGCTTACCGATCTCAAGCCCTAATCAATCAAACATGATCAGACCAGATCTCACTTACAATCAGAGATTATATCCCTATAAACTGAACCCAAACAATTCAGTCCACACGATCTGACTTAAGTAAGCCATATCATCAACTTGTGTGACCCTAAGGGTTTCCTTTAAATGTCGGTAACGACAACTTACGTTATCACGACCAGTGAGGGGTATCTAGCAACACATCACTGTCTCCCGATATAGAGGAAAGAGTCTTCCAAGACTACACCCAAAACACAGCACAAGTGTGAATCCATTTCACAAGGCTTACATGATTCCTTTGCCACTAGATGTTCTTATTGGATAAGCATGTCAAGCTTGTAGCTCCAATATGATGAGCATGATCAGATCAGATGAACATAGTCATCTGGGTATGGCCATACACTATCTCAACCATCTCATACAGGGGGGCCCTTTAGAACATCACACTCCTTGAACAAGGAGACGACAATCCTTTATCTATCACTAGTGTTCTAACCTGACTCATGATCATTATCCAAGATAGTTTATAATCATTATGTTTCAAATGATATTGAACTACCTCAAAACAATGACAATCATCATTTAGAAACACAAGTGATCTCAAGTCAAAGGACATGTGCCACTTAGTGCAAACAAGGATCATTCATATTGTGACAAGCAATTGAATATCCTAGTAGGGTCTGTCCAGTACATCCAATGTACCCATGAGTCTACATCTTATTCCATGCTCGAAGCATCCTATAAGATTAGAACTCATATTAGTCTCAATCATATCAGGGCTGTCTCAAGTTCACCAAGATATCTCGACTAAGGACATTACAGCATGTCAGCCTAGCTGAACAGCTTTGAGACATTAATCAGAAGTACACTTATTACAGCAGACAAGGTAGCAATCTGAATAATAACCATGCCTTTATAAACATAAGAGTTTATTACATGATACTTATACAATCCCAAGGCCTCAAACATTAGCCTTAAGGGCATACCCCAACAGTCTAGTCACCCAATTGGCTATTTCCCTAGGGGTTATCCCCTATGATACCTTGGAAGCAAGTGGCAACAACTGATTCAAAATTGAGTCATGTGTTTCCATGAAGCTTATCATTCGCCGGGTGACTCCTACTTCCTTACATTCAAAGGAAGCCAGTTCTCCCTTTCGCTGCCGAACGCTGAGCGCACCACCGTGGACAAGAGAGCAAACTAGCACATATAGCCCGTCGCCAACCCTCAGCCCGACCCAGTTGACACTGCACCTCCAACCCCCGATGCCTTTCTTTTCGGCGGCTCCTCATCTACCGGGTCTATGATGGCCCTCTTACAGGAGATGCATGAGGAGCAGCTTCGCGAGGGAGGGGCGCTATTTCGCTAGGGGGACGCACTAGATTAGATGGACACCACTCTCAGCTATCTCTGCCAGGAGCAGACCTCAAATTGGCAGACTATTGAGGTGGGGATGTAGCGACAACACAAGATGATGAGTTCAGTTTGGGAGAAGCTTTCTTCCATGGACGAGCGGCTGTCCTTTCTGTCCGAAGAAAACATGGCGTGTGTAGCCATCTCTTTCGACGAGGAGGATGAGTCGGATTTCTCATTTCGCGGTAAGGGCAAGAGATTCAAGGCTTAAGGCTCTCGACCGCTAAGGAAGAAGTAGACCTCCCCGGCCATGGCCTCCCACCTACTCCTCTCACGTACATGGTTTCACATAGGGGACTATGTGATATTTAGAGTGGGTGAGTTGTCTTCTTCCTAGTTCTTTATCTTCTGCTGCCGACTTACTATTTCTGCTGGGTGATGTATTTGATACTTAACTTTGACTGGTTGGTTGTTTATTTGACATTGTTCTTATATGCCACTATTCG
This sequence comes from Costus lasius, assembly GCA_027563935.2. NCBI lineage: Eukaryota > Viridiplantae > Streptophyta > Magnoliopsida > Zingiberales > Costaceae > Costus > Costus lasius. Next base: position 72,753,488 of record CM050447.1, on the reverse strand, counting down.
AGGGCCTGGTCCCATCTTCAGGCCCCTTGACTGTGATGTATAACATTCGGATTTACTTCCATGCACTATCTTAGTATTTTGTGATGTTTCCTATTGTCATTGTGTTACTATGTGAATGAGTTGAATGAATTATGCATGCTATCATCTTGATATATTCACACTTTGATGTTGTGGTTCAAGGTTTAGTCATATGTCTACCATGCTTTAGTGAAATAGTTTTGATCCTATGATAGCCGGTTCTAATCATTGAGTTTGAATCCATGTTTGGTTTGGAATAATAATAATTGTTGAATGCAACATCAAATTAGAAATCCTCTATGATCATATCCATGTGCTCTATGATTTTGATATCTTTTGATTTGGATTACTTTAGACTGTTCATTAGTGGGTCAAATATTTCTGAGAATGTTCAATTAACTTATGCTGGTAGTTTACATGTGATTTCATATTAAGATACGCATCTACTTATTCGTTCCTTGAGTCCTTTCTCTTGTTGGGAGAAAATTACATTTGTGATGTGATGAAAAGCCTTATCAACACCATATATTGTTACTTGAAAAAAATAAAAATAATAAAAAATAAAAAAAACTCTTCGATTCCTCTACATGGCACTGCAAAAAATTGGCAGTGGTATCTAAGAACATGAGTTGAAATCTAAGAGAGACTCCTCTGCTTGGCACTACGAAAAATTAGCAGTGGTACCTAAGTGTTGGGAATCCCCGGGCCAATTTTAAATTTTTTAATAATAGCGGAAGCGATAGCCCGAAACAGGATAACCCTAAGAGCCAGGATCCCTTACGAGTGATCCACCGGATGTGTCAGAGTAATATACCTTTATTCGCATAATCTAAGGGGCTGATGATGATGAAGAAGAGACACACAAGTCGTCCGCCCTCTACAATCTAGGTGTGTTCACGGTTCGGTTAACCGAACCATGACCCTAAATCTTGTCCTGAACCGATTAGAACGGTTCGGCTATATTACAAACTGTTCCCAAACCAAAAAACCGGTTAACCGATTAATCGGTTAACCGGTTTTTTGGTTCGGTTAACCACCGATTTTTGGTTAACCGTTTAAGAAAACTCTTTCTCCAATAATATTAAATATAAAATATATAAAATATTAAATATGTAAAATACAACCTGTATATAATATTAAATATTATTATTTGATAATTAAATATATAAAACAATTAATTTTTAAATTATAGTCAAAAGGTTTCAAACTTATGACCAACTATCTTATAAAGTAATGCCTAATCATTATACTAGATGAACAATCAATTTACAAACTTAGGTTATATATATACATATATTCGGTCGGTTCGGTTAACCGGTGAAAAATTTTTCCTCGAACCGTAATCGAACCGAACCATAAATTTATAAGCTAAAAACCGACCGTGAACCGAACTGATTAATTCGGTTAACCGTCCGAGCGGTTCGGTTCGGTCGGTTAACCACGGTCTATCGGTTTTCTAGTTTTTTTGAATAGCCCTACTACAATCGTGCATACACGGACTCCTCAAAATCCTCTTCACTCCGCGCCTAGTGCTACCCTTCGGGAGGACGATCCTGTTGCCTATGTCACTACCCTCTTTACTTGCACCATCTCCAAGATGTGCCAAAGAGGTGATCAAGGGAGAAGATTGACCACAAGGAGAGGGAAGCTCTATAACTTGTGTCAATCTCTAGTCTAGCCACTTTTCCTCATGGCATGCACCTCCATGATGATCCATGAGGAATATCTCCATCTTAATTACCATCTCATCCTTAGTTGGTACCAATCTTCCCGAAAGATATGTCAAGGTGATGAGATGAGATGCCATATGGTATTCTTCTCCTTCCTTTGCCATATGCACCAACTTCATAGAAGTTGCGCCCATGGTATGAAATCATCCTTCCTCATGGATCAATCCCTCCAAAGGATACATCATCGAATAAGGTGGAAGGCTCCAAGCCTTCTCTTGCGCCTATGGAAGAAGAAGGTGTTGCCACCATGGAGGTGGCGCCACTTTTCTCTTGGAGGCGCTATGGAGAATAAGATACCATCTCCTCTTGCACCAATCCCATAAAAGACCAGATCATCAAGAAAGGAGGAAGGCTCCAAGCTTTTTTCTTGCATCCATGGTGGAAGAACTCGGCGCATCCACCTTGGGGCGCAAGTTCTTGTGTGGTGGCGCCATGGGGAAGAAGGAGAGGTGTCTTGGCGGCTAGGTTAGAGAGTTGAATGATGATTTCGGCTAGGGCTGTATTTAATTACGAAAATTCATAATTAATAAGCACCTAGATCCATTATTGCTTAATGGATGCAGATCCGCAACTTAAGTGATGAAAATATTTAATATAAATATTCACTTAAGTTGCACGTGGCCCCGCTACTTAAGTTGCGCATTAACTAAATATAAATATTCATTTTAATACTTATGTTGTGGGCCCCCATGTTACATTTGAATTAATCATAAAAAGCCTCCGAACAAAACTAGAGCTTAAACCCAATATTTGACCACTCAACTAAACCTAGTCCATCGAGGTCAAACATGATCACTTGAATGTCAACTGGGGTCAACTGAAGTCAAAATACAACATCATACCAAAAGATCATCTCCAACTCATCAAATGCATCTACGATGCATCGGACTCCCAAACTGACTCGAATCAACTAAATGACTTGATTATAGGCAACTCGATTAATACGAGATCTCGAGTGTTTAGGTGTGCGACCTTGTAGATTCCTCAGACGTTGGTAGTGATAACCTCACGTCATCACAAGTAATGAGTGGCACCTAGCAATACATCATTGCTACCCAAGTCCTCGGAATGGTGTCGTCATCGACATCTCCTAAAACTGCCACAAGATATATGTACACTCTAGTCCTTTTGCTTGGTTGATCATCCAAGTCGGACAAGTGTGTCACACTTGTTAATTCCAACATTAATGGTCATGACTCTATTCAGGCTAAACCAAGGTGTGATGACACTAAAATATATAGTATATTTTGTATCTTTTTATATATCTTTTCATGCTCAATTGAAGATCTTTTGCTTATTTTTATGCCAAAATTATCACATATTGCAAAATCTACTTCTATTTTGGTTTATCATGATTTTCAGGTAAAAAGACACTATTTTGAGGCGTTTTCAAGCAAAATCAAAGACATAGAAGAGTTACCATCATCAAGAGGAGATCACCCGATAAATTTCACGTAAATCGGAGCAACTGACCAAAATACGGTAGTGCCGTATTTTATATTACAGTACTGTATTTCCGTACGATACCGTAATATCGGAGCACTGCCGTAATTTGGTGGATTTTTAGATCAGAAAGTTTCCCTGATTTTATGGCACCGCCGAAAAGAATTACACGGGCCGTATTTTGGAGCGCTTTAGAATAGAGAGATTCACTAAAATTACGGCACTGCCATAAACCATTTTACGATGCCGTATTCCTCAGAGATTTCAGACCAGAGAATTCGCCTGGAGGAGGAGACGATACCCCAGAAGTTTCAGAGGAAAAGAAGTTCAATCGGATGAGGAATCAACGAAAGAAGGGGCGCGACACTGTTCACAGCGTGTTTTGGAGGCAAATTACGGCTGTAATTTCTATTACAGCCGTGTTGTAACATTGTTTCTTCTTCTTCTTTGATTTCTGAACACTTTGATACTATGACTTATTGTATTTCTCTTTCCATGCTAGCTTAATCATATTTTGGGACATGGGTGTAATTCACTTTGATTTCTTAATGATTAGATAACTCTTATTTTCGTCAGAATAGTTTATTATGATGATTCTGCTTATTTGATTGTTTGTCTTTGATTCTCCATAGATTGATGTTATTATTCATGTTTTAGAGTTCTCGCAAAAAGGACCGAAAGGTGATTTGCTTGAGAACTTGGAACCCTAGAATTGCATGTTAGGAACTCTCTTAGGTTAGTTCTTAATTATTTGATTTTAGTGATCTTATTGCCATGATGATAATTTGAATATAGGGTAGAGTCGAGTTGTCAAACGTGGAGATCTTGCATGAAAGTGAGGATCGGAACGTTGGAGAACCATAAGTAGAACTTGTGTTGAGTCTCGGATGCACGAAAGTGATCCTTGAGATTCCACTTGAGACAATCAACTTAGAATTCGGATGCACAAAAGTGATCTCGAGTTCTTTGATTGATGATTTACTTATCTTTAGCGTTGGGATAGATCTTGCGCGAAAGCAAGGATTAGTCCCTGCATGATTGTCTGCACGAAAGTGAGATGATCCCTTTGTGAAGTAAATTAAGTCTTTTTCATGATAAGATTAGTCTGATGACCTTTTATTTAAATCTAGTCATTAGAATTAAGGAGGATGAAACCCTAGTCCCAATGTTTCTCTCTGATTATCTGATTTCGTGTGTTTCCTATTATTGCTTTGCTATTATTCGGTTGCTTAGCTAGTAAGAATACAACTATTTGGTGCTTAACAATAAGGTCTCTGTGGTTCGATATCTTTCTTTATTACTTCGAGTATCCGTGCACTTACGGATCACAACAAGTTTTTGGCGCCATTGCCGGGGACCTTAGTTTTGTTAATATCAAAATAGTTGTTAGTATTGCTAGACTAGGTTTTATTTGTTTTAGATTTAACTTTGTTTTTTTTTGTTTTTGCAGGTCTTGGATTTTCATAATTGTGACAGAACTATGATTTCTAAAATTTGTGAATTTACTTGTGTTTTAGATTTTCTATTTTTGTTATTTATTTTGAAAAAAAAACAATTTGATTGATTGGTGTTGGATTATCTTTCTGTTCTTGATAGATTTGATAAATATGTCTTTTCATCACAATTCATGGGCATCTCAAAGGAGTAAGTTATACATGCCACAAGGTAAGTATGATTCAATGAGCACACTCCAAGATACGTTTAACTCTTATATGCACTCTTCTTCTTCTTCTATGAGATATGATATTTGTGGATATTTTGATCATTATTCCTCTGATTGCCAATTTTTAAATCCTAATTTATCATGAAAAGAATCTTATCAATTGTATTCTAGATGGGAAAATCATCAAACTTCTTTTTCTAATGATTGCTCAAATCATGTTTCTGAACCATACTTTAAGGACATTGAAAAATCTAACTTAGAGTTGATGTTTGAAAAGTTCATGAACCAAAGCGAGGAGGCACATGAGACCCATAAACATAGAATTGATAATATGCATGCTCATTCTGAAATTCTAGAAACCCAGTTAGCACAATAAGATTGTTTATTTGAATTTGATTTGGAAACTGAAGAAATTGATTTAAAAAATCCCCCTTTGATTATGATTGTTTTGAGATTGAGCCTTATGTGAATATTCATGAATCTCACTCTGATTTTGATGATTGTAAAATTGATTCATATGATAATTTATTTGAGGAAAAGATTGAGAAAATTGATTTTGAAAAATCCCCTTTTGATGCTATTGATAATAATGATATTGATTTTTTTGATGATGTATTATTTGTGGTTAAATCTGATGAAGGATATGAGGGGACTGATTTAGAAAAATCTTACTCTGAATTTGTTGATAATCTTGATATTGATAATTTGTTTGATGAAGGGCAAGATGAACCTGAAAAGATTTAAACATTATTGATGTATCTCACTCTGATGTTTTGCCCATATCTATTATTGACTCTTGTGATTTATTTGAAAAATTATGCTTTATTGAGGAATCTAATTTGAGACAGAAAGACTATTTAGATGATCCAATACTTGAATCTCTAGATGAAAGTACTATTGTAATTGAAGATATAAATTTGAAGAAAGGACTTATGATTTTGCTTTTTGGTAAATATAGGAAGATCATTGAATATCCTTTGATTGGAGTTGAAAATTTTGATTCTGATTTTCGCATTTTTGAGAAAGCCATGTCAATTGTGATTTACATGATATTTTGGATGTTTGAATTAGTGGCTAAACTTTTTGGACAGCGGAAAATGAAAAAATTGCATGCTATATACTTTGGTACTAATTCACCTGCTTCACCATGATTTTTGATTTTTGGTCAAGCTAATGACCTAAAAATTAGCGCTTCTTGGGAGGCAATTGATGACTCACAATTTTATAGTATTTTTCATACATATTTGGTACTCTTTTGAACCGTAATCTTACTCTTTTGCTTTTTTTTATACTTTTTTTACCAAATGCTTCGGAATCTACACCATCTTTGGTTTTTGATTAATTTCAGGTAAAAAGGCACTATTTTGAGGCATTTTCGAGCAAAATCAAATACATGGAAGAGTTACCATCATCAAGAGGAGTCCACATAACAAATTTTACACAAATCAGAGCAAAAGACCAAAATACGGCAGTGCTGTAATATATATTACGATATCGTATTATGGTACAATAACATAATATCGGAGCACCTGCCATATTTTGGTGGATTTTGAAATCAGAGAATTGTCTTGATTTTACGGCACCGCCGTAAAGCATTACACTGCCGAAATTACGGCACTGCCGTAAACCATTCCACGTGCCGTATTTTCCAGGTGATTCAGACCAAAGAACTCGTCTGATTTTATGGCACGGTTGAGAAACATTTTACGGATCGTAATTTTGACACAGGGTTCACAGAACCAAAATATGGCACTGCCGTAAAATATTTTACGGCCATAATTTCCATTCAAAAACGTAATTTTTACAGGCACAAAACTTGCGGGGACCATATCTTTTGATCCAGACCTCCAAATTGAGATCCAAAAGATGCTGCAGACTCGTCTTTAGGAGGAAAAGACACACAAAGTGAAAGTACGAATTTTGATCCAGTATTGAGGGAGCAATCAACAGAGAGGCGGAATTGCTAGGGTTCATCGGTGACAGCGCTGTTCTCGGCAATTACAGCACTGTTTTGTAACTCTTCTCATCTTCTTTTCGATTCCTATTCATACAGAAACATGTTTTATTGTTATTCCTTCATCATGGTAGCTTAATTTTTCTTTGAGACATGGGGGTGTAATCTCTTTGTTTCTTAATGACTAGAAAACCCTAATTTTGTCAAACTAATTTTATTGTGATAATTTTACTTTTGTGATTGATTGCTCTTTAATTCTCCTTAGTTTTATAAATATTAACATATTTTAGAATTTTGCAAAATAGACTGAGAAGTTGATTGCTTGAAATTCAGAACCCTAGGAATTATCGAGTTTGGAATTAACGTAAGAGATTAGGTTGTTCTTCGAATTCTAATTCTTAAAGAAATTTAATGCCTTGTTGATTTTATGATTCTTTGGATTGAGTTAATATTTTAGACTTGATTTGATGCTGCAAGAGATTGAGTATCGAGTCGTTAGAGAACCTTGAGTAAAACTTGTGTTGAGACTCTGATGCACGAGAGTGATCTTGAGTTTCCACTTGAGGTTGTCAACTTTAGAATTCGGATGCACAAGAGTGATCCTTGAGTTCTTAGTTGATGGTTTACTTATTTTCAGCATTGAATAGGTCTTGCACGAGAGTGAAGATCGGTTCTTTGTACGACTGTTTGTGCGATAGTGAAACAATTTATTTATGAAGTAAACTATACCTTTATCATGATAAAATTGGATTGACAGACACTTATCTTAATCTAGCCATTAGAAATTAAAGTAGACGAACCCCTAGTCCCGATCCCTTCTCTGACATTTTCTCCGTGTTCTTTTTGATAGTTTGATTCACTATTTTCCGATTGCCTAGCTAGCGAGAAATCAATTATTCAGTACTTAGCAACAAGGTCTCTGTGGTTCGATATCTATTTTATTACTTCGAAGTATCCGTGCACTTGCGGACACAACAAGTTTTTGGCGCCGTTGCCGGGGACCTGTTTTTGTTGATATTGAAGATATTGAGAGTATTTCTAGACTAGGTTTTTATTTACTATTTTTTTGTTATTTATTTACTTATTGTTTATTTTCTGTTTTTCTTAAAATCACTTGATCTACCTACTTTGCATGCGCAGGAGTCTTAGGTCAGGACCGCTTGTTCCATTGGACCCTGAAATTAACAAAACCCTTAGAGTGCGGAGGAAGTTAAGACTGGAAGAAGATTTACAAGAAACAACACAGGAGATACAAGAAGAAATTTTGGATATGGCGAATAACGAGAGAAGATCTTTGCGCGACTATACTGCCCCTAATTCACAGGGAATTCACTCTAGTGTCACCAGGCCGGCCATTGATGCGAACAATTTTGAAATCAAACTAGCGTTCCTATCTATGATTCAACAAAACCATTTTGGAGGAGCACCTCTTGAAGATCCTAATATCCATCTATCTCTTTTTTTTGAATTATGTGATACAATCAAAATTAATGGTGTTTCTGATGATGCACTAAAATTGAGATTGTTTCCTTTTTCCCTTAGGAACCGAGCACGCGATTGGCTTCATTCACAGCCATCAGGGACGTTCACTACTTGGTATCAGCTTTCTAACGCATTTCTGATGAAATACTACCCACCTAGCAAGACCATCCAACTGAGAAATCAAATTACAATTTTTGCACAAATGGATGGAGAGTCTTTGAGTGAAGCATGGGAGCGATTTAACAACTTGCAACGGAAGTGTCCTCACCATGGCTTAGAGAAATGGGTTTTGATTCAGACTTTTTATTATGGTCTTCTTTATAACACCCGACTTACTGTTGATGCTGCTGCAGGTGGAGCCATGATGAACAAGACCATGGAAGAAGCCTATACATTGATTGAGGAAATGGCACTAAATCATAACCAGTGGACTACTGAGAGAGGAGTTCTTTATCGCCCTCCACATGGTAAGACTGATAATGATAGCTGGCGCACATTGGCTGAGAAGGTAGATTCTCTGTGCAATCGTTTTGATACATTTCAAATGCAAACTCATGCTGTTTCCTCTGTTACATGTCAAATTTGTGGAAATCATGGGCACTGTGCTGAAGAGTGTAAGATTGTTGTTGATAGGGGTGAGGAACAATTGAATGCAGTGGGGGATTACAATCAAAGTAGATCTAATGACCCCTACTCTAATACCTATAATCCTGGATGGAGGAACCACCCTAACCTTTCATGGAGGAGCAATAATCATGATAATAGGCAGAATTAAAATAGGGGATTCCAACAAAGATCTCAAACCCAGGACCAACCCCAGAAACCCACTCAGGAAGAGATGTTTACACAATTTATGGGTTTTCAGAAAAAACAGAATGATGATGCCAATGAGAATTTTAGATAGATTAATGTTAGACTAGATGGTATTGTTGCCCACAGCAAAATGCTAGAAACACAAATTGCCCAGCAAGCTAGCACTTCATCTAGACCCCTAGGAAAATTACCTGCCAAACCTGAACCTAACCCTAGGGAATATTGCAATGCTATCATAACTAGGAGTGGGAAACAACTAGAAGATCCTCGAGAATCTCTTGATGATGATAAGGTAGAACCAAGACTTGAAACTAGAAGTGAACCTGTGCTGGAGTCACAACCTACACATGAGCAGTCCCAAACTAGTTTGTCACCTCACAAGGGTGATAAACCTAAAGGTGAATTGCCATGTAAGGTTGATGATTCTAAACCTAGTTCATCAACACCCTATAGGCCATCTGTACCCATTCCTCAGAGGTTGGTGCAAGCTAAACTTGACAAACAATTTGGCATGTTTCTTGATGTTCTTAAAAAACATTATATTAATGTTCCATTTACTGAAGTTTTGACTCAAATGCCAACTTATGCAAAATTTGTGAGAGAGATTTTGTTTAATAAGAGAAAGATTGATGATCATGGTACTGTAGCACTTACTGAGGAATGTAGTGCTATCATACAGAATAAATGGCCACCTAAGCTAAAGGATCTAGGTAGTTTTTTTGTACCTTGTTCTATTGGAGATATGGCTTTTGACCGAGCCTTATGTAACCTCGGTGCAAGTGTTAGTCTAATACCTCATTCTCTTTACAGGAAACTAGATGTTGGAGAGCTCAAACCAACCTCAATGACTTTGCAACTTGCTGACTCATCAATAAAGCATCCGGTTGGTATATTAGAAAATATTCCTGTACAAATTGGTAAGTTTTTCATACCTGCTGATTTTATAGTTTTAGAGATGGAAGAAAATTTGAAAAACCCTATTATACTTGGTAGACCTTTCTTGGCTACATCTGGAGCACTCATTGATGTAAGAAAGGGAAAATTGACTTTTGATATTTGTGGTGATATAATTGAATTTGATTTGACTGATTCTTTAAAAAAGGCATCACACTCAGGGACATGTTGTAGCATAGAAACAATTAATGATGATGTTGTTTGTGACATGCATAGTTTATTTGATGAACTTCTGATTTTGAAACTGATACATCTTCTGAGTGTGCTAATAAAGAATCTCAGGAAAGAGCAGCGAAGAAGAAGAGGAAGAGACGAAGGAGGAGAGGAAAATCAAAGTTGCTTGAGGAAGGAAAAAAGCTCATAAGTAAATTTATACATTGTTTTAAGTCTGAGCCTTATGTTCTTGAGAACCCTGAACGAGACATAGAGAAATCAGGATGGCGACCAAACACACAAGCACGATCCAATCTGAGTGTTGAACGGTCAAGCTAATGACCGAAAATTAGCGCTTCTTGGGAGGTGAAAATTAATTTTGTTAAAAAAAAAAACTTTGGTGGTTCGAACCCGAAGACACAAAGGATGATTGGGTCTGACACAGACTAATAGACCTCTGTGAGTATTTTCTTCCTACTCATTTGCATTCCATTCTTTGTATTTTTCTGATAATCCATGTGTTCAAATGGAAGATTAATACTTCAAACTTCTTGTACTCACATGCCACAGATCCTCGCCTTTTGATTTTATTGATAGATATTTCGATTTAGTTGTGTTGACATAATATGATGATGATGTGTAGAAGGATTTTTCTGAAAATACTACAAACACCATGCCAAAATTTCTAATCTATTATCATGCATATCAATTTTTGGAAATTGGAAATAGATTTTATATGTTGAATTTATTTCTCTGATATAATCTATTTGTTGAAAATTTTTCATTAATTGATGCATGAAATTCTAGGTAAATGCATTGTTTAGTGAATGCAATCTTGAAGTGAAATAATGCTTTTGAATAAAATGAGCATATTTGCACATGTTATTGAGTTGATATCAAGTGATTAATCTAGTTAATCTTTATAATCTTTTATGTTATTTGTTGGGAAAAAGAAATCCAAATCCATGAGAAAGAATGACTCCCCTACTTGGCACTGTATAAAATTAACAGTGGGACCTAAAGACATGGGTTGAAGTCCACAAAAAGAAAAAGAATAACTCCTCTTCTTGGCATTGTGTTCACAATGGTACCTAAGACAAGAGTTGAAGTTCATTGCAAAAGTGTGTATCTATGTAGATGCTTGCCAAGAGAGTTCCTTTGACATTGACTCCTCTATCTCAAGAAAATTCTTTCTACCTATGAGATATGAGTTCTATTATGTGTGGTTATGTGACCAACATACTCTAAATTCGTCATCGGAAAAAAGGGTAATCGATTTAGAGAATGTCAAGGACAAATAAAAAAAATGAGTGGAAAAAGATTTGGAGATCCTATTCCTGTAAACAAAAACGTATTGGATGAAAATCTCAAAAACAAGATTAATTCATGAGGTTGAAATTCTATTACTATGCATATTGCGAAATTTTATTCGATTGAACTTTTGAGTCTTAAAGATTAATTTCAAAAGATGATGTATTTACTTGAAAATTTTGTGTGGGATTAATGAAATTTTCTATGGATGATTATATTTTAGAAATTTATTCATCATGTGAAAATTTATTTTTTTGGTATTGATTTCTTTATTTGCTTGAGGACAAGAAAAGTTTGAGCCTTATGTGTTTGATGACTCTAAATTTCATAGTGTTTTTCATACTTATTTGGTAGTGTTTTGAACCATAATCTTACTCTTTTGCTTTGTTTTTATACTTTTTTTTACCAAATGCTTCGGAATCTACACCATCTTTGGTTTTTGATCAATTTCAGGTAAAAGGCATTATTTTGAGGCATTTTCGAGCAAAATCAAATACATGGAAGAGTTACCATCATCAAGAGGAGTCCACATAACAAATTTCACGTAAATCAGAGCAAAAGACCAAAATAGGCAGTGCCGTAATATATATTACAATACCGTATTCTGGTACAATACCGTAATATCGGAGCACCTGCCGTATTTTGGTGGATTTTCAAATCAGAGAATTGTCTTGATTTTACGGCACCGCCGTAAAGCATTACACTGCCGTAATTTGGAGCGCTTCAGAATAGAGACAGTGGCCGAAATTACAGTACTGCCGTAAACTATTCCACGTGCCGTATTTCCCAGGCGATTCAGACCAGAGAACTCGTCCGATTTTACAGCATGGTTGAGAAGCATTTTACGGGCCATAATTTTGACACAGGGTTCACAGAACCAAAATACGGCACTGCCGTAAAATATTTTACGGCCGTAATTTCCATTCAAAAACGTAATTTTTACAGGCCCAAAAATTGCACAGCCATATCTTTTGATCTAGACCTCCAAATTGAGATCCTAAAGATGCTGCAGACTCGTCTTTAAGAGGAGCAGACACACAAAGTGAAAGGATGAATTTTGATCCAGTATTGAGGGAGCAATTGACAGAGAGGCGGAATTTCTAGGGTTCATCGGTTCTCAGCCTACAAACCACCGCCAGCCACAAAAATTGACTGAGAGCTTCACCTGTTGAAGGAGAACGTGCATATGAAGTTTCAAAGTAAAGAGATTCTGATTGGAGGATAAATCAATGAAACAGCGATGACAGCGCTGTTCTAGGCAATTACGGTGTTGTAATTTCATTACAGCACTATTTTGTAACTTTTCTCATCTTCTTTTCGATTCCTATTCATACAGAAATATGTTTTATTATTATTCCTTCATCATGGTAGCTTAATCTTTCTTTGGGACATGGGGGTGTAATCTCTTTGTTTCTTAATGACTAGAAAACCCTAATTTTGTCAAACTAATTTTATTGTGATAATTTTACTTTTGTGATTGATTGCTCTTTAATTCTCCTTAGTTTTATAAATATCAACATATTTTATAATTTTACAAAATAGACTGATAAGTTGATTGCTTGAAATTCAGAACCCTAGGAATTATCGAGTTTGGAATTAACGTAAGAGATTAGGTTGTTCTTCGAATTCTAATTCTTAGAGAAATTTAATGCCTTGTTGATTTTATGATTCTTTGGATTGAGTTAATATTTTAGACTTGATTTGATGCTGCAAGAGATTGAGTATCGAGTCATTAGAGAACCTTGAGTAAAACTTGTGTTGAGACTCTGATGCATGAGAGTGATCTTGAGTTTCCACTTGAGGTTGTCAACTTTAGAATTCGGATGCACAAGAGTGATCCTTGAGTTCTTATTTGATGGTTTATTTATTTTCAACATTGAATAGGTCTTGCACGAGTGTGAAGATCAGTTCTTTGCGCGAGAGCGAAACAATTTATTTATGAAGTAAACTATACCTTTATCATGATAAAATTGGATTGGCAAACACTTATCTTAATCTAGCCATTAGAAATAAAGTAGATGAACCCCTAGTCCCGATCCCTTCTCTGATATTTTCTCTGTGTTCTTTTCGATAGTTTGATTCACTATTTTCCGATTGCCAAGCTAGCGAGAAATCAATTATTCAGTACTTAGCAACAAGGTCTCTGTGGTTCGATATCTATTTTATTACTACGAAGTATCCGTGCACTTGCGGACACATCAAGTTTTTGGCGCCATTGCCGGGGACCTTGTTTTTGTTGATACCGAAGATATTGAGAGTATTTCTAGACTAGGTTTTTATTTACTATTTTTTTGTTATTTATTTACTTACTGTTTATTTTCTATTTTTCTTGAAATCACTTGATCTACCTACTTTGCATGCGCAGGAGTCTTAGGTCAGAACCGCTTGTTCCATTGGATCCTGAAATTAACAAAACCCTTAGAGTGCGCAGGAAATTAAGACTAGAAGAAGATTTACAAGAAACATCACAGCAGATACAAGAAGAAATTTTGGATATGGCGAATAACGAGAGAAGATCTTTGCGCGACTATGCTGTCCCTAATTCACAGGGAATTCACTCTAGTGTCACCAGGCCGACCATTGATGCGAACAATTAATCAGAATCGAAAAGATGCTATGTGTTTTTGATCTTTGGCACAACATTGAAGTACTCATCTTTGTCTATCATCTAGATATTTTTGCCGAATTTTAAAGTCCATGGATCTTTCTAAAACACATATCTTTTCAATTCTGATTAATTTCTGCAGCAGTTTTTCTTGACTAATCTGATTAGCAGTTTTGAAGCAAGTTTTTAAGGTACTTTAATGACTTGAAACCCTGATTTTTCACTTGGAATATAAAGAACATGTGTCGTTCTATCCCGTGGATGAGTTATTTTCATGAAAATATTTTCTGATCATTCTAGGACACATGACAACTTTTCGAATTTGATTAACTTTTGTGCAGTTTTTGTAGTTTTGTAATCTAAGTAGCCTTCTTTCTGTTGATACCCTAAATTCCTGATAGATTTTAATCCTTTGATTTTTATACATCTGGAAAGAACACGTTTTATTCTACCACATGGTTCTGTCCGTTTTCTTATTGGATCATTAAATCTTATTTTTGGGTATGGTTACTTTTCTTACAATATTCACTGGCTGCACTGTTTGCTTTCTACATGTTATAGCTTCTTTTGCCTCCAGATCCAGAAATCTTCAAGAGCAACTATCTTCCACCTCTAGCCACCACTGCATCTGCCTCTGACATCACTGTTTCCAGCCGTCGACACTGGATTATACCATCTGCAGATTCTTACTTCTTCTACTGCCTCTATTTCCATTGATTAGATTTATTTATGCAGTAGACTCTTTATTAGTGACTGATTTTTTTTTATCTATGCAGCATTATTTCTGGCACCCACCAGCCAACGATCTCACATCCAGGACTGTATTCTCTAGCAGGCCACTAGAGATTACTCACTCTACTGTCAGCACCATCACCATCATTGCTAGCAGCTTTTCAGATAGTATACGTTCTACCTCTGCTTCTTGCCTGCTCGACTCTTTCCACCGGCATCCTCTTCAGACCTCCGGTGACATCTCTGATTCTTTCTTGAGAAAATTATTTTTATCATTATTATTTTTAGAGACTATTTTTAGACTGAGCCTTATGTATCTTAAATTGTGGAGGTAAAATTTTCAAAAGGCACATCCTTGGACCTTGCAGCATCTGCCCCGACACTATTTTTGGTCTGAGCCTTATGTAATTTTGGTCAGAGCTTGCTATATAGTTTTGTGAGTATCATTTGCACTCTCTTGTTCATGATTATTTCATATGGTTGCATCTTTGATTTACTTTAGATGTATCACTCACTAAGATTTCTACTCGATATGGTCTCTTGAATCTATCATTTTACACTTTTGAACATTATTATTTGAGTTTGATGCTTCTACACCTCTATAACCACCGACACTGCTATTCTGTTTCACATGCTTATCTTTCTTTTTGATGCGGTTGTATGATGATTATGATGATACTGATTTCTACTATTTCGATGGGGTTGTATTATGATATTTCGATATTCTGATGAGCTATCTTTGATATGGTTGTAGTATACATGATGATATATTTATTGTTTACGATGATATTTTGTGATGATGATGAGTATATTCTTGTTTTATATTGTTGATGACTTGATTGATTGATGATGAATGGATTCAAATTCATGATTAGAGAAAAACCCTATCATGTTAGATTTACTTCTTCAATGCATATCTATCTCTGAAATTTAACATTGGTTGATGCATGAAATTTTGGGTAGATGTATTATTTGAGGAATAAGATCTAAGGTGAACCTATTCTTTTGAATAAAATGAGTATATGAGTATGATTTGAGAATTGAGATCAATTGATCAACCTACTAGATGTTTAGTTTATTTTTCTATTTGTTGGGAAATAAGAATCCAAGATCCATAAAAATAGTGAGAGACTCCCCTACTTGGCACTATGTAAAATTGATGGTGGTACCTAAGACATGGGTTGAAGTCTATGCATGAAAAATAATGAGAGATAAAAAGAATAAGACTCCTCTACTCGGCACTATGCAAAATTGATAGTGGTACCGAAGATAAGAGTTGAAGTCAAAAATAAAAAGTGTGTATCTAAGTGGGTACATGCCATCTTTACAAAAACAAACAAAATGCATAAAAAAAAGAAAAAAAAAATATGTGTGGAAAAAGATCTTGGAAACCTAATTCCTATAAACAAAAGCATGATAGATTTGAACTGAAAACTGAGTGAAATCATGAGATTGAAAATTTTATTTATTATACAAGTTGCAAAGTTTTATTTAATTGAGTTGTAGATCTAGAGGATTGAATTCTAAGAATGATATGTTTATTTGAAGTTTTGTGAAACAATTGATGGAATTTTTCATTGATGATTGTATTTTAGAAATTTATTGAGCATGAAAAGGTTATTCTTTTAATCAATTTTTGATTTTTGCTTGAGGACAAGCAAAGTTTGAGCCTTATGTATTTGATGACACCAAAATATATAGTATATTTTGTATCATTTTATATATCTTTTCAAGCTCAATTGAAGATCTTTTGCTTATTTTTATGCCAAAATTATCAAATATTGCAAAATCTACTTCTATTTTGGTTTTTCATGATTTTCAGGTAAAAAGGCACTATTTTGAGGCGTTTTCAAGCAAAATCGAAGACATAGAAGAGTTACCATCATCAAGAGGAGATCACCTGACAAATTTCACGCAAATCAAAGCAACTGACTGAAATACAGTAGTGCCGTATTTTATATTACGGTACCATATTTCCGTACGATACCGTAATATCAGAGCATTGCCGTAATTTGGTGGTTTTTCATATCAGAAAGTTTCCCTGATTTTACGACACCGCCGTAAAGAATTACACGGGCCGTATTTTGGAGCGCTTCAGAACAGAGAGATTCACTAAAATTACGGTACTGCCGTAAACCATTTTACGGTGTCGTATTCCTCAGAGATTTCAGACTAGAGAACTCGTCCGATTTTACAGCACCACCATTATACCTTTTACGGGTCGTAATTTTGACACAGGGTTCACAGACCCAAAATACGGCACTGCCGTAAAATAAAACACGACCGTATTATCTTCCTGGACGCGCGACTTTTTCGGGCTGAATCTTGCGCGGACTATAACTTTTGATCCAGAGCTCCAAATTGAGATCTCGTCTTTAAGAAGAGAACACACACGAAGTGAAAGCCCTAATTTTTATCCAGTATTGAGAGAGCAATCGACAGAAGGGCGCTTAGGGTTTGGCTTTGCGCCGAGAGGCGTGGAGGCCACCACAGGCCGTGATTTTCACACAAAAACTTCGCCTAGAGGAGGAGACGATACCCCAGAAGTTTTAGAGGAAAAAGAGTTCAATCGGAGGAGGAACCAACGAAAGAAGGGGCACGACACTGTTCATAGCGTGTTTTGGAGGCAAATTCTGCTTATTTGATTGTTTGTCTTTGATTCTCCATAGATTGATGTTATTATTCATGTTTTATAGTTCTCGCAAAAAGGACCGAAAGGTGATTTGCTTGAGAACTTGGAACCCTAGAATTGCATGTTAGGAACTCTCTTAGGTTAGTTCTTAATTATTTGATTTTAGTGATCTTATTGCCGTGATGATAATTTGAATCTAGGGTAGAGTTGAGTTGTCAAACGTGGACATCTTGCTCGAAAGTGAGGATAGGAACATTGGAGAACCATAAGTAGAACTTGTGTTGAGTCTCGGATGTACGAAAGTGATCCTTGAGATTCCACTTGAGACAATCAACTTAGAATTCGGATGCACGAAAGTGATCTCGAGTTCTTTGATTGATGATTTACTTATCTTTAGCATTGGGATAGATCTTGCACGAAAGCGAGGATTAGTCCCTGCATGATTGTCTGCACGAAAGTGAGATGATCCCTTTATGAAATAAATTAAGTCTTTATATGATAAGATTAGTCTGACGACCTTTTATTTAAATCTAGTCATTAGAATTAAGGAGGATGAAACCCTAGTCCCAATGTTTCTCTCTGATTAACTGATTTCGTGTGTTTCCCATTATTGCTTTGCTATTATTCGATTGCTTAGCTATTAAGAATACAACTATTTGGTACTTAACAATAAGGTCTCTGTGGTTCGATATCTTTCTTTATTACTTCGAGTATCTGTGCACTTGCGGATCACAACAAGTTTTTGGCGCCGTTGCCGGAGACCTTAGTTTTGTTAATATCAAAATAGTTGTTAGTATTGCTAGACTAGGTTTTATTTATTTTAGATTTAACAAGTTTATGACGCAGATGTACGAAATACATAACAACGACCATGCCTGGATGTATACCACAAATGAATGTGACATAAATCGGACTAGCCACAGGTCCTAGGGCATATACACCAACACTAAGGACATGAGTTGAAGTCTAATATCATAATTAGCTATTGGAGTTTTGCATCCTAAATAATACATTTGAGTTAATCCCAACAAGTTGATTTGGATGGATTGGAATAGCATGAGTAATGTGTATGCTTGATTGAGTTCTCTGTTTATAGTTGGCTGAGTTCTTTGACTTCTAGAAATTATGGGATCAAACTATTGAACGTTCAAAACACCTAATCACTTGATTTCTTCTGATTAGATCTGGGATAACTAGTAGATGTTTTTTTGATTTGGATGCTTGTTTTTAACCTGAAGGATTATCTTTATACCTTTCAGGCAATTCACTCTATTTTATTGCTTGAGGACAAGCAAAAATTTAAGTCTGGGAGTATTTAATGTCTTGCATTTTAATTGTAATTTCTAGTATTATTTCATCTCAAATTTAGGTCTATTTTAATGTTTTTATACACCAATGAGACTTATTTACTTGATTGTTTCAGAATCTTCACTTTTTCTCATTTTTGTGGAATTTCAGGTAAAATCACCTAATATTGAAGTTTTTTAAGATTCTAAAGTCATGGGGTGATTCCTTACGAGAAGACGAAGCTGCACGTCAAATTTGGGTCCACTCTGAGCTACTTTAAAAAATACGGCCAGGTGAACCCGGTGGGGTTCACCGGTGCTTTCATGGGATGTATGGAAATTCACATAACACATCACGGCTTGCCTGTGCTTTTGGTGTTCACCCGTGATTCTCTCGGAGGAGGCTTGCGTGGAAACATACAGGAGACTTCACAGCCTGGTAAACCCCGTGGGGTTCACTGGTGATTCTTACACGAAAAAACTGTACAATAGGCTTCACAGCCAGGTGAACCCGGCGGGGTAGACCCGTGATCATGACTCTGCAGTCTGACCTTCACTTAGTTTTTCTTCGATTCCGAGCCCTAGAAAAATCCAAAAAAGGCTAGAAAATATGTTTTGGAAAGCTAACAGAGAGGCGAATCCAAAGAATATAAAAGCCCTTTTTATTGTTGCCAAATTATCAAGAAACTAGCACACAATCCAGCTAGGGTGAACGGAAGAGGTGACACAGCGTTTTTGGGGCGATTTCATGAGATTGGAGCGTCAGATCTTCATGATTTTTAGGGATCTTGTTTGGTTCATCCTCTCCTTCCTCTCCAAAATGTTTTGTAGCAATTTTCCTAATATTTTAGAGAGAATTATACGAGCATTCATGACTATTGGAGCGTCAGATCTTCACGATTTTTAGGGATCTTGTTCGGTTCATCCTCTCCTTCCTCTCCAAAACGTTTTGTAGCAATTTTCCTAATATTTTAGAGAGAGTTGTATGAGCTTTCCTGACTATTGTAGTGTAAAACCCTTTTTGGGACTTGGTTGAAGCCCATTGATGAATTATTTCAAGTAATCTTAACTTATTCTGTTACTTTGAAGTTTGTATGAGCATATTTTACCTTGTTGTAGTTATTTCATGATATTGCTTTGGCCACGTAGTATTGTGTGGTAGTTGACGTGATCCTGACCGAGAGGAGGATCATGTTGGCGGATTCCCTAGGTAAAACTTGTGAATTCTTGATACGAGAGTGCTTGGGCTCGAGGGTAACATAATCGTCCATCGAACTCATTGGGTTTATCTAGAACGATCCACAGCGAGAGCAGGAGATTGTTCTGGATAAGCATCAGGGTGTACCGACTGAGATAGGGCATCCTATACTTTTGGGAGGATTCCATAAGCTATATTACGAAGTCCTGATCTCTCTCATACAGATAACCTCCTCATCGTTTCGTTTGATCTTTTGTTTTGTTTATTGATCGCAAAAACCCCATTTTGAATCACTTAGCTATTGAGACTTAGACTTTCTAGTACTGAACCTTGCTCCCTTTGTGTTCGATAACCTTTTATATTACTTCGATATTACTGTGCACTTGCGGAACGTGTCACAAGGATCTAAATCTACTTGAATATTTTATTTTCAATGTCAACAACAACGGTGTTCTATTGATCTTCACCGAGCATAATCTTAATATAAATGGGAAAAACTCTTTAATTTCCAATAAACACTAACAGTCTCCTAATTCTCTCTAATCATTATTATCTGGCAACCTCATCCCAAAATTACAAAAGAATATTGAATAATGATAATCATTTGCACATGAATCAAACAACATAAAAATGATAGTAGAATATTCAATAATGATCATCATTTGCACATGAATCAAACAACATCCTTTTGGTGATTACCTAAATGTCACAAAATACACCAAGGCCTTAGAAGAGGTATGTTGTATCTTGTACAAACAACTAGATTCATATACTGTAAGCACCACTACACACCATTGCCTGATGTATCTTAGATCCCCCTTCCAATACCACTTTGTCTCTCATCTTAAAGCTTATTCAAACTATCCTTGTCTTTGTGAGGGATCAAATGTCAATCGAATAACCATTGCTTCTCTATTTACCTTATTTTGTAGATCATTCAGGTTGAAGTTCCTTAGAAGATTAAGAATAAACTCTTCTAATTCATGTGGAGTAGGCAAACTTATTTTCCATGCCCAATTTATTATGCATTTTGACCTATGCCATGTGAAATGAAAACTTTCAATTTTTTTAAAATTGATCCATTTAAAAGAATGTTCAATTATTTTAGTAAATAAAATGCAATTATTTTTGCAACCCTAAAAAATTTAAATACCATTATTTGATATAAAACCTACAAACATAATGAAATAGATACTATCTCTAAGAGTACTATAAATGAATAATTAACCAGATGATGTATATCGTACAAGGCAAGGAGCATACAAGGAGTTAAACCTTTTCACTAAAATAAACATGCAACTAAAGAACTTGAGTCTCTAAATCTTTAACAATAAGGTTGAAATCCTCATTCCATATAGCATTCAAGGTAAACATCTTAATTGATGTTGTCCCTCTTTTTGTACTAAAAAAAATCATTTATTTCACATCCACATGCAAAATTTTGGCCAGGTGTTGACGCCAATTTTCTAACAATAATTAATAGGATCTTGTATATCTAGCATGATTTGCAAAATGATTTGCTACCCTATTTGCGATTCTAGGAATTTAGATTATCATTATCCTATTGAATTGACAGGTTAGAAAGTGAATCTCTCCTTAGATATTTCGAATCTCATCTAAAAGTTCAATTTGACAATTGATCTTATGTATTTCTTATCCAGTAAGAATAGCTTCTCATGTAAAAACTAGAGGGGATTTTTAATTACTATAGGCTAAATAAATGGGGCATTATTTGGGGTAATTTTTAAGGCAATCTCGCTATGCTGAAACCGAGGCAAATGAAATGCCTAAGCAACATTGACAATTTTTTCAATGAATTGTTTCACCATGAGTTTATAGTTGCCCTATGTTATTAACAAGGTTCTAAATCTACTTGAATATTTTATTTTCAATGTCAACAACAATGATGTTCTAAGTATTGATATTTACCGAGCATAATCTAAATACAAATGGGAAAAACTCTTTAATTGCTTATAAACACTAAAAATCTCTTAGTTCTTTCTAATCATTATTATGTGGCACCCTCATCACAAAATGATAGTAGAATATTGAATAATGATCATCATTTGCACATGAATCAAACGACATAAAAATGATAGTAGAATATTCAATAATGATCATGATTTCCACATGAATCAAACAACATCCTTTTGGTGATTACCTAAATGTCACAAAATACACCAAGGCCATATAAGAGGTATGTTCTATCTTGTACAAACAACTATATTCATATACTCTAAAAAAATAGTGTGTAGCTAACAATAGTAAAAAATTTCCGCCAACATGCATCAAAGCATGCCTATGCTTATTAGTAGAGCCACGAAGATGAAGTGATCAAGGTAGCTATCTATGCTTCGAGTCTCAATGCTTCTTTGAGGATGATTTCAAATCAAATTCAATATAATTGTTGTGTGACCTCATTATGTGGCCAAGTAATACAAGTGTGGTAACAAAATCCATTAGTCATTTATCAGCTAAGCTAAAGTACAATTAGTCATGCATCATCGATGTCTACCTAGAGTCTTCTCATTGAAAGCAAATAAACAAACATGAATCAATGATGCATATACAAAATTAAAATGCTAGAAATTGGTTTGGTAATTTCAAATTGGTTCTACATCAACCACACTTCTCATGCTACAAGAGACACTTATTGCTACATAATGGTTCCTAAAAAACGAGGATCTATCCCAGAAAATTTTATTATCAACACCATACATTATTAATTATATTAGGGAATAGGTTTAGTAAAACAAAAAAATAGAATCTTATTTCACCTCCAAGGATCCATGCAAAGAAGATGTCATTTCATTAAATGGAACATACTTTTTGAAGATCAAATATGTCAAGCAAGAGCATATGAGATTATAAAGTACATGACATTTCTCATTTATATATTTTGTATCAGATTTGATAATAAAAAATTTGTCACGAATATCCAAAACATATGCATAATCTTATGAAAGCTTATAATGAGAGATTAAACGTAGGGGAGAGCAAATTTTCTTTTAAAAAAACACTAAAAAGAAAAATAAGGTTTGAAATTTCTTTATTGACATTTGTTTGATTCTTTAATTTCCCTGAAATGGTACTAATATTCCTGTAATTTCCCTGAAATGGTAAATAAATATTTAATTAAATTTGAATATGCACTTATCCGAGTATGTTGCTGATTCCACAACAGAAGCCGAGTATGTTGCAGCCTCAGAAGCATCAAAGGAGGCAGTATGGATTCGTAAGTTCATTCAAGAACTTGGTGTTGTTCCTTCAAGTGCAGATCCATTGGTTATCTTCTGTGATAACACTGGAGCGATTGCACAAGCAAAGGAACCACGGTCACACCAGAAGTCCAAGCACATACAGAGAAGGTTTCATTTGATCCGTGAGATCATAGATCGAGGAGAGATCAAGATCTGCAAGGTACATACAGATGACAATCTAGCTGACCCGCTTACAAAGCCTCTGGCGCAGCAGAAGCATGAGAAGCACTGTAATAATATGGGTTTGAGATTTCTTAACCATTAGTTTAAGTGCAAGTGGGAGATTGTTGGGGTATGCCCTTAAGGCTAATGTTTGAGGCCTTGGGTTATTATCAGTATCATGTATAAACTGAGTATATGTTTATAAAGGCAATTGTTGTTATTCAGATTGTTGCATTGTCTGCTGCTGTATGTATACCTCTGAGTAATGTCTCAATGATGTTCAGCTTTGCTGACATTCAGAGTTGTCCTTAGTCGAGATATCTTGGTGAACATGAGACAGCCTTGAT
The DNA here is from genome assembly GCA_027563935.2 of Costus lasius. Classification (NCBI taxonomy): domain Eukaryota; kingdom Viridiplantae; phylum Streptophyta; class Magnoliopsida; order Zingiberales; family Costaceae; genus Costus; species Costus lasius. Next base: position 72,729,745 of record CM050447.1, on the reverse strand, counting down.
ATGATTGAGACTAATATGTGTTCTGGTCTTATAGGATGCTACGAGCATGGAATAAGATTTAGACACATAGGTGCATTGGATGTACTGGACTGACCCTACTTAGGATATTCAATTGTTTGTCACAATGTGAATAAGTCCTTATAAGCAAGCAAGTGGTATATTCCCTCTGACTTGAGATCACTTGTGTTACTAAGTGATGATTGGCATTGTCTTGAGGTACTTCAATATCATTTGAAAGATAATGGTTAAGGATTATCTTGGATAGTGGGCATGAGTCATGTTAGGACACTGGTGATAGATAAAGGATTGCCTCTCCTAGTTGGAGTGTGATGTTCTACTAGATGCGCATGCTTTTGTTATCATGAGAAAATACATGCTATGTGTTCATACCAAATGTTAGATCTACATGTATTTTTCATTCAAGCTTATGCATGTGATCTTTACTTGCGCTTGCCATAGAAGTTTTCAATCAAAACATCATCATGCGCGACCCTCACCTAGATCTATCTAAGCGCCTACTTCAAAGACTTAGACGGGTTAACAATGTTGAAGTCGTCAGTCAAGTCTGGACCCAATAACCTAATCAGACCATCTGACAGCCTAGATGGGTCGGCCGGATAGCACCTGTGCACAAGCAATACAGGTGGCTATAGGCCGACTGCAGAAGGGTGTGTAGCGATGTCTGATTGAGGCGCCTAGTGAACGATCATGATTAAGGCACGGGGTCACACCCGTTTGCCAGAAATCATGTGGGACGTTCAGCCCATAAGGCATGCATAGTTGACCATGTGGTCAACGCAAGTCGGTCATGACTGGGTGCATGCAAGGGCAGTGGGTCTGACTTGGTCTAACGAGTGGATACCTGTTAATGGACCGTTGTAAGGTAGTAGAGTACATAAGGAAATAAAATTGATGCCATGGGTTTTTTCAAAAATTTTATTTCTATTTGGATCACATGTTTGCATGTTTAACATGTTGAATGGGTGTTTATTTAATCTTATGTGGGCTGCCCTTATCTTGTGTGCTGTGCTGGGGCCTGCATGCCTGGAATTAAATATAAATTTTGTTGTGATCTGCGAATCACACTTTATTTTATGAAAATGTGTAATTGACCTGCGTGTCAAACCATGTCTAGATAGATTAAAATGTAATTTGATCAGACATGAGCACATGAGCACACATGGCAGAGGCGCTTGCAGTCAGTGGCTTCACCAGGTGGGAGGTCTAGAGTTTGACTCTAGAGCAGGCGCATACTACCTGGAGGGCATTGGGCCCGAGCTGGGCCAGATGAAGTGCAAGAGTCCCATAAAGAGCTCAAGTGAAGACTTTTGTGAAACTAGGGTTTTACTTAGGCTTTTATGGGCGTTTACCACATAAGATAATGGTGCTTTCATTTACTGTTTTAAGTAATATTAGCACAAGCATGTTTTATTCTTCTGCTATCACTGTAGAATTTGCATGATAGTAAGAAGATAAAAGACCGATAAAATCCAACGTTAATATCAAGCTCGATTGCCTTCTGACGCGAAACCTCACTGTTCTGACTATCGTTGGGGCCGTGTTGTACCCACTCAGTGGGCACGCCCAGCTATCTTCAGACGGTGCATGATTACACCTACATGCTACAGAGAAGGGATTTATCGCTTCTCGTTGCTCAGCATAGCACGTGGTGGTCCAGGAAGTAGGTCAGGTCAGCTTGACCATATAGGCTACATATTGAGCATATGATAGCCAGATGGAGGCAGCCATCTGAGGAATCAAAGACCGTGTTGTACCAACTCAGTTGGCACAGTCTTCTGGATTGCCTAGATGAAGGGGAATCGCACGGGATGGCGATTGGCATGGATAGCCTACCAGTGACTAGTGCTTGAACTCTCTGTGCACCTTATCTCGCCTGAGCGGGACGCGGAGATCAAGTATGAAATCTGGATCCCATCTCACTAAAAGAGTTTCACTCTTTCAGGCTATTTTATTGGATTTTTCAGTCAGATAAAATAGTGAGAAAAGAATCACTCTTAAGTCCTGGAATGATTCTAACATGCATACTGACCTTGTTGTTCTTGCTATGTTGTAGATTCCTGCAGCAACGAACACCACAGGGCTCAATTTGCGATCCATATTGGAAAAGGAGAAGTTTGCTGGGCCAAACTTCTCAGACTGGTACAGACAGCTTAAGATTGTACTTAAAGCTGAGAGGAAGCTGTATGTCCTTGAGTCGGTAATACCGGCTCAACCCGCTGCGAACGCCGCAAGGGCGGTTCGGGATGCTTATGAGAAGCACGTCAGTGATAGTACTGATGTCGCTTGCCTTATGCTTGCGTCAATGACGCCCGAGCTCCAGCGTCAGCATGAGGATTTGTCTGCTATTGATATTATAGCAAATCTCAAAATCCTGTATGCTGCACAGGCAAGGACAGAACGCTATAACTTGACAAAACTTTTCTTTTATAGCAAACTGAGTGAAGGGAGTCCAGTGGGAGCTCATGTGCTCAAGATGATTGGGTACAAAGAGGCTCTAGAGAAACTGGGACATACCATCAATTCAGAACTTGTTTTTGATATTATCCTGCAGTCTCTCCCGGCTTCTTTCGATTCGTTCATTATTAATTTTAATATGAACAAAATTGACTGTACTCCAGCAGAGTTACTGAACATGCTCTGCACCACAGAGCAGACTCTTGAGAAGGGAAAGCCTTCATCCTCTGTCTTAATGGTTCCTCCAAGGAATAAGAAGAAGGGGAAGAAGGGCAAAACCCCTATCAAGAGCTACAACAAGGCTTTGAAACAAAAGATAAAGCGGTCAAAGGACAACAGATGCTTCCATTGTGGCCAGCTGGGTCACTAGAAGAAGGACTGTAGAGCGCTCCAAGGAGAGAAGAAGGGAAGCAAGCCTTTCACTTCTGGCTCAGGTATTTACGTGACTGAAGTCATGGTAGCTTCTTCTATTTCATGGGTGTTGGACACTACATGTGGAGTTCACATTTGTTCAAATGTGCAGGAACTCAAGAGAAGAAGACAGGTGGGACAGCATGAGGTGGACCTACGAGTTGGAAACGGGGCACGGGTTGCTGCTGTTGCTGTAGGGGAATATAACATCTCTTTACCATCTGGTTTTGTGTTAGAACTTGACAATTGTTATTTTGTACCAAGCATAACTAAGAATATTATCTCTATTCCTGCTCTTGTCAGGAAAGGTTTTTCTTTTGAATGCAAAACTTCACAGTGTTGTATTTCATATGATAATATTGTTTATGCAACTGGGTCGATTAACAATGGGTTATACATGTTGGACATGGAATGTTCTGTACAACAAATTGATAACAAGAAAGCCAAGTATGCTGATGATAGCACCTTATTATGGCATAGTCGTTTAGGCCACATTAACAAGAAGCGCATTAAGCGGTTGCATGATCATGGACTGCTGGGATCATTCTCCTATGAGGAGTTTGATATATGCAAAGCTTGTTTAATGGGTAAAATGACGAAGACTCCTTTTTCTAATAAAGGTGAAAGGGCTTCAGGTTTACTTGACCTTATTCACAGTGATGTGTGTGGGCCGTTTAGTAAACATGCCAGAGGTGGCTATTTATACTTCATTACTTTTACTGATGATTTCAGTAGGTATGGTTATGTCTATCTAATGAGACATAAGAGTGAATCTTTTGACAAGTTCAAATAATTCAAAAACGAAGTACAAAATCAGTTAGGCCGTAATATCAAGGCACTTCGTTCAGATCGAGGTGGAGAATACTTGAGTCGTGAGTTTACTGACTATCTGAAGGAGTGTGGGATTATCTCACAGCTCACTCCACCAGGAACACCGCAATGGAATGGTGTGTCCGAAAGGAGAAATAGAACCTTATTGGATATGGTTCGTTCTATGATGAGTCAGGCTACTCTACCTTACTCCTTTTGGGGATTTGCACTGGAAACAGCTGCAAAGGTGCTAAACCGAGTGCCATCCAAGGCCGTTTCAAGGACACCATATGAGTTATGGTATGGGAAACAGCCGAGCTTGACATTTATCAAAATCTGGGGTTGCGAGGCTTATGTCAAAAAGCTCGCCTCTGGGAAACTGGAGAGCAGATCAAATAAATGTATATTTGTTGGTTACCCTAATGAAACTAAGGGTTATTATTTCTATGATCCCAAGGAGAACAAAGTATTTGTTGCTCGAACGGCTATTTTTCTTGAGAAGGAATTTCTTCTGCAAGAGGCCAGTGGGAGAGAAATAAAGCTGGATGAAATTCCAGAAGAGGGACAAAGTAGACAAGCTCAATTGGATGAGCCTGAGCCAATAGATCAGGTTAATGTTCAACCTGAGGCTCAGACGTCACAGGTACCGCGTAGATCGGGAAGGATCCGTCGTCAGCCTGAGCGCTATGATGGAGTCTACATCATTAATGATGAACCCCTCACTTATGCGGATGCGGTCAGTGGACCGGAATGAGCAAGATGGCTTGAAGCTATGCGAGCCGAGATGGACTCCATGTCAGACAACCAAGTCTGGGATTTAGTTGATCCGCCTCCGGGAGTAATCCCTATAGGCTGTAAGTGGATCTTCAAGAAGAAGAAAGACATGGATGGTAACGTGGTTACCTATAAGGGCAGGCTAGTTGCGAAAGGTTTCAAACAAATCTACGGGATAGATTATGATGAAACTTTCTCTCCTGTAACCATGTTCAAGTCCATTCGAATTATTCTCGCGATAGCAGCATATTATGATTATGAGATCTGGCAAATGGATGTGAAGACCGCTTTCCTTAATGGAAAACTGGAAGAGGATGTGTATATGACACAGCCTAAAGGTTTCATCAATCCATCAGAACGTCATAAAATATGCAAATTAAAGAAGTCCATTTATGGACTAAAACAAGCATCGAGAAGCTGGAATATTCGTTTTGATGAATCAGTTTCTGAATTTGGTTTCATCAAAAATGAAGATGACCCGTGTGTATATAAAAAGTTTAGTGGGAGCGTGATTACTTTCCTAGTCCTCTACGTCGATGATATCTTAATCATTGGAAACGATATTCCTGAACTGCATGCAGTCAAAGCATGGTTAAGAAAATGTTTCCAGATGAAAGATTTAGGAGAAGCAACCTATATATTAGGTGTGAAGATCTTTAGAGATAGATCTAATAGGCTTCTCGGGCTATCCCAGAGTACTTACATCGATAAGGTCCTGGAGAGATTCCATTTAGAAAATTCTAAAAGAGGATATCTTCCAGTCAGACATGGTCTGAATCTTTCAAAGAGCCAGTGTCCTCAAACACGGTCTGAGAAAGATGAGATGGACAATACGCCTTATGCTTCGGCTATTGGGTCTATTATGTATGCGATGTTATGTACTCGCCCAGACGTCGCTTACGGGTTAAGCGTAACCAGTCGGTTCCAAGGTAATCCAGGGAAGGCCCACTGGATTGCAGTCAAGAACATTTTAAAATATCTTCGGAGAACCAAAGATATGTTCTTGATCTATGGAGGTCAGGGAGAACTCAGTATTGAAGGATATACTGATGCTTCGTTTCAATCTGACCAAGATGATTTCCGATCGCAATCAGGCTATGTTTTTAGCTTGAATGGAGGAGCAGTGGTGTGGAAGAGTTTCAAACAATCAATTGTTACTGATTCCACAACAGAAGCCGAGTATGTCGCAGCCTCAGAAGCATCAAAGGAGGCAGTATGGATTCGTAAGTTCATTCAAGAACTTGGTGTTGTTCCTTCAAGTGCAGATCCATTGGTTATCTTCTGTGATAACACTGGAGCGATTGCACAAGCAAAGGAACCACGGTCACACTAGAAGTCCAAGCACATACAGAGAAGGTTTCATTTGATCCGTGAGATCATAGATCGAGGAGAGATCAAGATCTGCAAGGTACATACAGATGACAATCTAGCTGACCCGCTTACAAAGCCTCTGGCGCAGTAGAAGCATGAGAAGCACTGTAATAATATGGGTTTGAGATTTCTCAACCATTAGTTTAAGTGCAAGTGGGAGATTATTGGGGTATGCCCTTAAGGCTAATGTTTGAGGCCTTGGGTTATTATCAGTATCATGTATAAACTGAGTATATGTTTATAAAGGCAATTATTGTTATTCAGATTGTTGCATTGTCTGCTGCTGTATGTATACCTCTGAGTAATGTCTCAATGATGTTCAGCTTTGCTGACATTCAGAGTTGTCCTTAGTTGAGATATCTTGGTGAACATGAGACAGCCTTGATATGATTGAGACTAATATGTGTTCTGGTCTTATAGGATGCTACGAGCATGGAATAAGATTTAGACACATAGGTGCATTGGATGTACTGGACTGACCCTACTTAGGATATTCAATTGTTTGTCACAATGTGAATAAGTCCTTATAAGCAAGCAAGTGGTATATTCCCTCTGACTTGAGATCACTTGTGTTACTAAGTGATGATTGGCATTGTCTTGAGGTACTTCAATATCATTTGAAAGATAATGGTGAAGGATTATCTTGGATAGTGGGCATGAGTCATGTTAGGACACTGGTGATAGATAAAGGATTGCCTCTCCTAGTTGGAGTGTGATGTTCTACTGGGGCCCCCTCCGGATGAGATGGTTGAGAAAGTGTATGGCCATACCCAGATGACTATGTTCATCTGAGCTAACCATTCTCATCGTGTTGGAATTACAGGCTTGACAGGCTTGTCCAACAAGAACATCCAGTGGAAAAGGGAACATGTATACTGAGTGAATTGGATTCACACTTGTGCTATGGTTTGGGAGTAGTCTTGGAAGACTCTTTCCTTCATATTGGGAGACACTGATGTGTTGCTAGATACCCCTCTCTGATCGTGATAACATATGTTATCGTTACCGACATTGAAAGAAACCCTTAGGGTCGCACAATTTGATGATGTGGCTTACTTATGTCAGATCGTGTGGACTGAATTGTTCTAGTTCAGTTTAAAGCAATTTAAACTCTGATCGGAAGTGAGATCTAGTCTGATCATGTTTGATTGATTAGGGCATGTGATCGGTAAGCTTCGATCGGGAGAATTGATGCTTGATCGAAGAGATCAAGAGGGTCAAGAGATGTGTGGTTAGATCTTGAGCCATTTGGTTCAAAGAGATCATAACCAGAGCTAGTTCGATTTGGTCCTTGAACCAAATGGAATTGAACCGGTTCACTTAGTGAACGCATGGTTCAATTAAGAGACAAGTTTCGGTTGGTTCAATCGATGGCTTCATGGGGAGTTAAGTGCTTACTATTTTTGGAAGGCGTTTTTCTTTTTGGAAAAACCTCCCACGTTTTCGAACGTAAGAACGCCGCTCGCCCCTTGTTCTCTTGCTCTCGTCTTTGGTTTGTCTTCACGCCAAGAGAGGGAGTTCGCCCAGCAAAGAAAGAGACATCTCTTCACACGACAAAAGAAACCTTGGTGACTTGCTAGCACAAGGAGCGCAAGGAAGGAGGCCTGTCTCATCCTGTGTGTGATTCCTTTGGAGAAGAGGCATTCGCCCCTTTCTTCTTCCAAGCCGCCTCTCATGGCCATGGTAACATCCTCACTTGTTCTATACAAGTTGTTAAAAGTTGATCATATCTTTAAGTCATTCGATTTTGGACCTAGTAAAGCAAGAAAAACTTTTATATGCTTATGTGACCTAGGGTTACTTACACGAGTGGCGTTCGAAAACGTGAGGGGATATCCCAAAAGGAAAATTCGGCTACCAAATATAGTAATAACCGAATCCATAACTCCCTCCTTAACTCCCCATGAAGCCATCGTAACTCCTCTTGAATCGAACCATGTGTTCACAAGTGAACCGGTTCAACTCCAATTTGGTTCAAGCACCAAATCGAACCAGCCCTGGTTATAATCTCTTTGAACCAAATGGTTCAAGATCTAACCACACATCACATTGCACCCTTGATCTTTACGATCAAGCATCAATCCTCCCGATCGAAGCTTACCGATCATATGCCCTAATCAATCAAACATGATTAGACTAGATCTCACTTCCGATCAGAGTTTCAATTCCTTTAAACTGAACTAGAATAATTCAGTCCACACGATCTGACATAAGGAAGCCATATCATCAAATTGTGCGACCCTAAGGGTTTCCTTCAACGTCGGTAACGATAACTTACGTTATCACGATCAGAGAGGGGTATCTAACAACACATCACTGTCTCCCGATATGAAGGAAAGAGTCTTCCAAGACTACTCCCAAACCATAGCACAAGTGTGAATCTAATTCACTCGGCATACATGTTTCCCTTTGCCACTGGATGTTCCCGTTGGACAAGCGTGTCAAGCCTGTGGTTCCAACACGATGAAAATGGTTAGATCAGATGATCATAGTCATCTGGGTATGGCCATACACATTCTCAACCATTTTATCCAGGGGGCCCCTGTAGAACATCACACTCCAACTAGGAGAGGCAATCCTATATCTATCACTAGTGCCCTAACATGACTCATGCTCACTAACCAAGATAATCTTTAACCATTATCTTTCAAATGATATTGAACTACCTCAAGATAATGTCAATCATCACTTAGAGACACAAGTGATCTCAAGTCAGAGGGAATATGCCACTTGCTTGCATATAAGGATTTATTCACATTGTGACAAACAATTGAATATCCTAAGTAGGGTCAGTCTAGTACATCCAATGCACCTATGTGTCTAAATCTTATTCCACACTCGAAGCATCCTATAAGATTAGAACACATATTAGTCTCAATCATATCAAGGCTGTCTCATGTTCACCGAGATATCTCGACTAAGGACAATACTGAATGTCAGCTAGGCTGAACATCATTGAGACATTACTCAGATGTATACATACAGCAGTAGATAATGTAACAATCTGAATAACAATAATTGTCACATCCCGTTATCTTAACCCCAAACAAGCAACACAATTCACATAGAAACAGGATGTTATCACACAGGATCGATGCACATGCTAAGTAAAACCAAGTCCAGGAAATCCGATCTGAAAATTTCGAAAATCCATACATACAAATCTCCACAAAAACACAATTTCATAAAGGTACCTGCCACCACGCAATACTTGCACTAGACATATGCAAGTCACATTTATATCAAATCCGATCGAAAAAGTATAAATCGACTCGAACTTAGAAACAAAACCACAATGTCGATTCTATAAATTCATTCAATGATACCACACCGAAACCAGGCCAAAGCCCGCGGTGACACAAAAATCAGAATATCAAACTGCCATAACCGGTAACACAAGTTCACATAGTTTGGCCACAACTGGCAACACAAGTTCATATAATTCGGCCACAACCGGCCCCAGTAATTAAGCACAAAAGTCTTATTCATTCAACTGGCATATCACGATATTCATATAAAATGCTAACTGGAAGTGCGCCCCTGCTCTACACCTGAAAATAATGAGGGGTGAGCTACACAGCCCAGTGAGTGGATAGTCTCAAACGACCATCCATAACATACACTCAAAAATACATGCAGATTATTTTAAAAACATTTAACAGAATATCATGTCAACATTTGACAAACTTAAAGAACAGAATTCATATAAAACAGTCAGATGTACACTGCTAAAACATCACATAATTATCACTACAGAGTAACCAAGGTTCTAGAGTTATACTCTAAACCAACTAAACACACCAACCACTTAATTAACCTAGTTGTCCAGCATATTCAGTAGTGACCATTATGGTCTAACCCGGCTTTGGCCTAAGCACTGGGAGAAGCCTGCAAATCACATGCAACATATAGATGGACGGTGTGTAGATTCAAGAGGTGGCCCCCGCCAGGTCACGACGTGGCACTTTGCTCTACGATCACCCCATAACACGAAAATCTAAGCGTCTAAGAGTGATGACATCAAGAGGTGGCCCCTGTCCGACCAAGACATGGCACTTTGCGTCTTATATCACTCGTTCTCCCAAAGGGTTCCTACTGGACAACAATAGACACATCTTATATTTTATTTCACAACGGTGGACTCCTAAGTGTCAACTAGACTCTAGGATAGTCATCACAATAATCACAACAGGCAGGCTGAACAACAACCCCCTCTTTTATCACAATAATCACATCAGGCAGGCTGAACAACAACCCCCTCACATATCACAATACAGGGCTGAATTTCAAACCCTTAACATATCACATATAGACTATCCCCTTGAGTACACAGTTACACTTAGCCTTAGTCCTAACCATTCCATGACCACAACACATAATATTCATAATTCACATAACCACATAATATTAAAAAAATCACATAATCACATAATAAAAAAAATCACATAATCACAATAAAAAATCACATAATCACATGGTAGTGTAGTCCTTAGATTTCATGCTGATTAGTTCAGTCTAACCTTGCTATGTTATCACCCAAATTTCTCAAATAAGATATATGACCATAAAAATATTAACACTACTAGCAATTATCAGGGCATTCAAAAATTTAACATAGGATTAAAATACAACATATATATATATAGCCCACGGTTCCACAATGACCAACATACTAACTACTTAAATTTAAACCCTAATTAACCATTTAAGAATACATCATCATAGGACTAAAATACAACACATATAGCCCACGGTTTCTAGCATAATATCTACTTCAAATATTAACCTTAGTTAACAAGATTTTCATGCTACCAAAAATCAATGATTTAATGTTACCAAAATTCCCTATAAAATACCTAGTTAATAAGAATTTCATACTCAAAAATCAATGATTTAATGCTACCAAAATTCCCTATAAAAACCTTAAATTTCATGCTACAAGTTTCGGTTTTCATGAGATATATTCACCTTTGCAAAATTCGGTTTTCAACATGGTATATTCACCTTTGCAAAATTCGGTTTTCAACATGGTAAGGTTTTCAAACAATTACATGTCAAACAATTACATGTATTATCTAACACAACCAAATAGATAGAATCGAATAGACACTCCACTCACCTCTTAACCGTGAACACTAAGGTGAACAATCTTCCACAACAAATCGTCTAAGGGCTTGAAATGCTTCTAGATAGACGCCAACAAGCACCCAAGAAAGCCGGCCAAGGAAGAAGGAAGAAGAAGATCGTCCAAGCCTTCAAGGAAATCGCCAAGCCTTCAAGGAAATCGCCAAGTTCTTTCAAGCCGTCGCCCAAGGTTCTTCCAAGCCAACAAAAACGCCAACCTCTTTACCCTAGTCGCTAAAAACCTTAAAAATTTAAATTTCGGTTTTTAATGTTTAACCCGCTAACCAATTAATTCAAAAGGGTTTAACCCATTTAACTAATAAATTTGAATTTTAAACCCAATTAGCGCAAACCCAATAACTCATAATTAACTAATTAATTTAACCATTAACTAACCATTTAACCATTCACTTAACGAAAATCCAATAAGGATTTAATTAATTACAAATTAACAACCAATGAATTCTAATTAATTAATTACAAATTAACAACCAATAAATTATAAATTAACAATCAATAAGCCAGTTAATTAATACTGCTTAACGTAATATTCATAGTCAATGGTTTTATTTAAATCAAAATAATACTTACCAGGACTTAAGATCCTTGGATCTTACATCCCTCCCTCCTTATAAAGCTTTAGTCCTCTAAAGCTCAACATCCATATCATCAAAAAGATAAGCATAAAACTTCCTCATATCAGCTTCAGTCTCCCATGTCGCTTCTTCAACCGACTGATTTCCCCAGATAACCTTTACTAAAGGTATAGACTTGTTCCTCAGAACTTTATCCTTTCTATCCACAATCCGGAGAGGTTTTTCCTCAAAGGTCAAATCACTCTGAATCTGAAGAGGTTCCAATTCCAATACATGAGATGGATCAGGATGATACTTCCTCAAAGCAGAAACATGGAACACATTATGCACATGTTCCAAAGCAGGAGGTAAAGCTAACCTGTAAGCCACTGGACCAACTCTCTCAATAATGTCAAAAGGGCCTACAAACCTAGGGCTCAACTTGCCCTTTTTGCCAAACCTCATAACACCGTTAGTAGGTGACACCTTTAAGAAAACATGATCCCCTACCATAAACTCCAGGGGACGACGACGGTCATCAGCATAACTCTTCTGTCTGTCCCGAGAAATCTTCAGTTTATTCTGTATCTCTCTGACCTTATCAGTAGTCTCCTGTACTGCATCAGATCTCAAAATCATTCTGTCACCAGTTTCCTCCCAACACAAGGGAGTCCTACACCTTCTTCCATACAAAGCCTCATATGGAGCCATCTGAATACTGGAGTGGAAACTATTATTATAAGTGAACTCTATCAAAGATAGATCCCGATTCCACTCAGAACTCCAATCAACCACATAAGCTCTCAATAAGTCTTCTAGAGTCTGTATAGTACGCTCCGTCTGGCCATCAGACTGAGGATGGTATGCTGTACTAAAACTCAACTTAGTACCCAAACCCTCCTGTAAGCTCTTCCAAAACCTGGACAGAAATCGAGAGTCCCTATCAGACACAATATCAACAGGCACTCCATGCAGTCTGACTATCTCATCAATATACAATCTAGCCAATCTCTCTAAAGGATAAGTCATCTTGATCGGAAGAAAGTGGGCTGATTTAGTGAGTCTATCAACAATCACCCAAATAGCATCATGACCCAATCTGGTTCTGGGCAATCCACACACAAAGTCCATACTGATGCATTCCCACTTCCACTCTGGAATAGGAAGGGGCTGCAACAAACCACCAGGCTTCTGGTGTTCAGCCTTTACCGTCTGACAGGTTAAACACCTAGAGACAAAATCAAATACTTCTTTCTTCATACCCGGCCACCAAAAGCTCTTCTTGAGGTCCTGATACATCTTAGTTACACCAGGATGTAGAGAATATTTGGAGTTATGGCTATCCTCCAATATTTCTTTCCTCAAGCTCGGTTCCTCAGGGACACACACCCTTCCACGGAACCGAAGAACACCATCATCAGACAAGCTAAAGTCCTGAACTGCGCCTGTAACCAAACTATTCCTGATCTGAATTAATTTCGGATCCACAGATTGCTGATCTCTGATCTTCTGCAACAAAGCAGACTGTACTCTGAGAAAAGCCACATATCTAGACTGAACTCTAGGAGAAACACTGATCCTGAGATCTCTGAACTCCTGCAGTAACTGCCACTCACTGACCCGTAAAGCAGCTACTGAAGTAACTGGATGTCTGCTCAGTGCATCAGCCACTACATTGGCCTTTCTAGCCTGATACTGAATAGAGAAGTCATAGTCTTTGATCAACTCCATCCATCTTCTCTGTCTCATGTTCAACTCCTTCTGAGTGAAGATGTACTTGAGACTCTGGTGGTCAGTGAACAGATCAAACTCCTGACCCAACAAATAGTGACGCCATATCTTCAGAGCAAAGACTACGGCCGCCAACTCTAAGTCATGAGTAGGGTAGTTCAACTCATACTCCTTCAGTTGTCTCGAAGCATAGGCTACCACAGAACCCTTCTGCATCAAGACACAACCCAACCCCTTGCCTGAAGCATCCGTATAGACAGTAAACCTTTCCCCATCACTAGGAATAATGAGGATCGGTGTACTAGTCAACCTTCTCTTCAGCTCTTGAAAGCTTTCTTCACACTTGTCATCCCAATTAAACTTGGCCTCCTTTCTAGTCAATTTAGTTAAAGGACCCGCCAGCTTGGAGAATCCCTCAACAAACCTCCGGTAGTAACCTGCTAAACCCAGGAAACTTCTGATCTCAGTAGCACTAGTCAGTCTTCCCCAATTGAGGATGGCTTGCACTTTAACTGGATCCACAGACACCCCCTGACCAGAAATCACATGCCCAAGGAAACTGATCTTTTCTAGCCAGAACTCACACTTACTAGCCTTGGCATATAACCGGTTCTTCCTCAGAATTTCCAGCACTCTGCGCAAGTCACTGACATGATCCGAAGTAGTCCGAGAGTACACCAAGATATCATCTATAAAGACTACCACACATGAATCAAGTAATTCATGAAATACCCTGTTCATCAAATCCATGAAGACAGCAGGTGCATTCATCAGTCCAAAAGGCATAACTAGAAATTCAAAATGCCCATACCTGGTCCTGAAAGCAGTCTTAAATATATCCTCATCCTTGACCCTAAGCTGGTAATACCCTGATCTCAGATCGATCTTAGAGAACACTGTAGCTCCCTGCAATTGATCAAACAGATCATCAATTCTGGGAAGAGGATACTTATTCTTGATAGTCACTTGGTTCAGTTGCCTGTAGTCTATACACATCCTCAGGGTTCCATCTTTCTTCTTTACAAACAGCACTGGTGCTCCCCAGGGAGAAGCACTAGGCCGAATGTAACCTTTTTCCAGCAATTCCTCTAGCTGCTTCTTAAGTTCGGCCAACTCTGATGTAGCCATGCGGTAAGGAGCTCTGGAGATAGGTGCCGTACCTGGCTCCAACTCAATGCCAAACTCTACCTCTCGAATTGGTGGCAAGCCTGAAAATTCCTCAGAGAATACGTCAGGAAACTCTTTCACCACCGCCATCTGAGTCAAATCAGGAGTAGAATCATCCTGCACTTTAACATGCGCAAGATAACCCTTGCACCCACTAGCAAGTAACTTTCTGGCCTGCAGGAAAGATATCACATGTGGTCCTTGGTCTGACACTAGACCTCTCACAAAAAGCCGATTCCCATCTAGCAGATTCAAGGTGATTACTTTCTCAAAGCAATCCACAGTGGCATGATGTGAGGATAACCAATCCATACCTAGGATGACATCATAGTCTTGCATGTCTAAAAGGATTAGATCTACAAGAAACTCATAACCCTCTACATGCACTACACAATCAGCACAAACAGTGTCTGTAGATAATGATTTTCCTAAGGGAGTACTTACAGACACAACATAATCTAGCACCTTAGGTAACACAGGTAAACATGCAGCAAATTTAACAGATACAAAAGACAAATTTGCACCAGGGTCAAATAAAATGCGAGCTAACTGATCGAATACAAATAAGGTACCTTCCACGACGGATCGGGAAGCTCGTGTATCCTTCTCAGCCACGGCATAAACTCGAGTTTGGACTGTAGGCTTATCTGCGCCTCTCTGCTGCATCTCAGGTTCTTTGCAGTCCTTCACCATGTGCCCAGGTTTCTTACACCTGAAGCAAACACCATTCTTCTTATAACAGTCCTTCATTAGATGTCCCTTGAGCCCACAATAATTACAATTCCGGTCCTCTATGATACTGTTCTTTACATCCCTGGCATCCCTGGACTGCTGCGGTGCATCCCTGGACTGCTACGATGCCTTGTAAGAGTAAGGCTTATACCTGCTCTTCTTGTAGTCCTTATGTTTAGGGTACTTCTTACCCTTGCCGCAATTACCATACTGAGGAGCCGCCGCCTCGACTGCAGGAACCACCGTCACGGCCACACTAGAACTCCTCTCAGATATGTACCTCTCAATGGTGCGTGCTCGCCCAACAGTCTCAACATAAGTCTCCAAGTGCTGAGCACCAACCTGCTCTCGAATGTCCCATCTGAGACCTCTGAGAAACTTAGTAGCCCTCCTCTTTTCAGTGTTTATCAGGTGAGGGGCATACTTTCCCAACTTAGTGAACCGTAACTCATACTGGTCCACAGTCATATCACCCTGCTCCAGATGAATAAATTCCACCTCTCGGTCCTCAACCAAGCTATCGGGGAAGTACTTCTCATTAAATTGAGACAAGAAATAGGGCCAATCTACTGTTTCATGTCTTTCTTCAGCAAGCCTCACCACGCCCTTCCACTGTTGGGGTATGCCCTTAAGGCTAATGTTTGAGGCCTGTGGGAATGTATCTGTATCATGTAATAAACTGTTATGTTTATAAAGGCATGGTTGTTATTCAGTTAGCTACATTGTCTGCTGCAATATATGTTCTTCTGAATAATGTCTCAAAGCTGTTCAGCTGGGCTGACAAGCTATTATGTCCTTAGTCGATATATCTTGGTGAACATGAGACAGCCTTGATATGGTTAAGACTAATATGTGTTCTAATCTTATAGGATGCTTCGAGCATGGAATAAGATGTAGACTCATGGGTACATGGGATGTACTGGACAGACCCTACTAGGATGTTCAATTGTTTGTCACAATGTGAATATTCCTTGGATATGACAAGTGGCACATTTCCTCTGACTTGAGATCACTTGTGTTTTCTAAATGATGATTGTCATTGTTTTGAGATAGTTCAATATCATTTGAAACATAATGATTATAGACTATCTTGGATGGTGAGCTTGAGTCAGGTTAGAGCACTAGTGATAGACATAGGATTGCCGTCTCCTTGTTTAAGGAGTGTGATGTTCTAAAGGGGCCCCCTGGATGAGATGATTGAGAAAGTGTATGGCCATACCCAGGTGACTGTGTTCATCTGTTCTAATCATGCTCATCATATTGGAATTACGAGCTTGACAGGCTTGTCCAATAAGAACATCCAGTGGCAAAGGAAATATGCATGCCTAGTGAGTTGATTCACACTTGTGCTGTGGTTTGGGTGTAGTCTTGGAAGACTCTTTCCTTTATATCGGGAGACAGTGATGTGTTGCTAGATACCCCTCACTGATCGTGATAATGAGAATTATCGTTACCGACATTTAGAGGAAACCCTCAGGGTCGCACAATTTGATGATATGGCTTACTTAAGTCAGATCGTGTGGACTGAATTGTTCAGGTTCAGTTTAAAGGGATTTAATCTCTGATTGTAAGTGAGATCTGGTCTGATCATGTTTGATTGATTAGGGCTTGAGATCGGTAAGCTTCGATCGAGAGAATGGATGCTAGATCGGTCAGATCAAGAGCATCAAAGAGATCGACGGTTAGATCTGAAGCCTTAGGGTTTAATTAAGATCTAGACCATATTGCTTGGGATAATTGGTCTTGGACCAAACCGTGATGAACCGGCTCATGAATGAGCGCATGGTTCAAAGTGAAGAGAAGTTTGCGCTTGGGTAAAACCGAAGTCGCATGAGAGCATGAACGTGGGAGTGGTTTTCTATTTTTAGAAACCACGACTCCTAAGCGTGGTCACATCTCTCTCGCTTCATTCACACCTTGTCGCCGCGCTTGGCTAGAGGGTCTTGAGGCATTCTCGCGTGGAGGAGAAGCTAAGACGACAAGGAAGTTTTCGCCAAGGAGATCTCTCATCCTTTCCACTCGACAAGAACCTTTGGAGAACCTTGCTAGCACAAGGATCAACAAAGAGTAGGCGACATCACCTTGTGTGCGCCACCTAAGGAGGAGATCCATTTCGCTCTCTCATTCCAAGACACCATCCAAGTGATGGCAATGGTGAGTATCGCTTTTCATTATAAGTTGATCATATTACATGCATATCGATCCTATAACCCTAGTTCCGCAAGAAGAAACTTTTATGCGCCATATGCTTTAGGGTTATGCTCCCCCTAGAAGGGGACCCCCCTTATCTTAAGGGGTTCTTACATCCACCACTCATCTGCGTCACCACGCATCATATAGGTGGTCAGACACAGCTTGTCCTCATCCGAGCAACGCATGACTTGGAAAATCTTTTCCAAGACCAACTGCCAGTTTTCTGCAGTACTTGATTCTGAGCCCCCATAAAAAGAGCTGGGACCCAGTTTCTGGAATTCACTCACAAGTGAGGCATAGCGCCTGTGAGCGCCCTCCTGAGAGTCATCCCCCACCGCCCGGGTAGTAGTCTGGGATCTCTCTTGAGTCAACTGCTGCAAGAGCTGCTGTTGCGCCTCTTGATGCTGAGTCTGTTGCTGCTGCAGCATCTGAGCTTGCCTCTCTATCATGGCACCCTGTTGCTGTACCATGCCTGTCAGAGCCTCAATAGCCCTTGAGAAATTCGGGGTCTGCTCATCCTCGCCGCTAGCATTTCCTCTAGTTCGCACCATCTTAAGTTCCTACACACACATACCACAGTAAGGAAATCAAACATAAACCTATCAGGTGTCTAGCAATACACAAACATGTTTTCCCCCGAACTAAGTTTTAGGTAGCCAACTCCTCTGATACCATTCTGTCACATCCCGTTATCTTAACCCCAAACAAGCAACACAATTCACATAGAAACAGGATGTTATCACACAGGATCGATGCACATGCTAAGTAAAACCAAGTCCAGGAAATCCGATCTGAAAATTTCGAAAATCCATACATACAAATCTCCACAAAAACACAATTTCATAAAGGTACCTGCCACCACGCAATATTTGCACTAGACATATGCAAGTCACATTTATATCAAATCCGATCGCAAAAGTATAAATCGACTCGAACTTAGAAACAAAACCACAATGTCGATTCTATAAATTCATTCAATGATACCACACCGAAACCAGGCCAAAGCCCGCGGTGACACAAAAATCAGAATATCAAACTGCCATAACCGGCAACACAAGTTCACATAGTTTGGCCACAACTGGCAACACAAGTTCATATAATTCGGCCACAACCGGCCCCAGTAATTAAGCACAAAAGTCTTATTCATTCAACTGGCATATCACGATATTCATATAAAATGCTAACTGGAAGTGCGCCCCTGCTCTACACCTGAAAATAATGAGGGGTGAGCTACACAGCCCAGTGAGTGGATAGTCTCAAACGACCATCCATAACATACACTCAAAAATACATGCAGATTATTTTAAAAACATTTAACAGAATATCATGTCAACATTTGACAAACTTAAAGAACAGAATTCATATAAAACAGTCAGATGTACACTACTAAAACATCACATAATTATCACTACAGAGTAACCAAGGTTCTAGAGTTATACTCTAAACCAACTAAACACACCAACCACTTAATTAACCTAGTTGTCCAGCATATTCAGTAGTGACCATTATGGTCTAACCCGGCTTTGGCCTAAGCACTAGGAGAAGCCTGTAAATCACATGCAACATATAGATGGACGGTGTGTAGATTCAAGAGGTGGCCCCCGCCAGGTCACGACGTGGCACTTTGCTCTACGATCACCCCATAACACGAAAATCTAAGCGTCTAAGAGTGATGACATCAAGAGGTGGCCCCTGTCCGACCAAGACATGGCACTTTGCGTCTTATATCACTCGTTCTCCCAAAGGGTTCCTACTGGACAACAATAGACACATCTTATACTTTATTTCACAACGGTGGACTCCTAAGTGTCAACTAGACTCTAGGATAGTCATCACAATAATCACAACAGGCAGGCTGAACAACAACCCCCTCTTTTATCACAATAATCACATCAGGCAGGCTGAACAACAACCCCCTCACATATCACAATACAGGGTTGAATTTCAAACCCTTAACATATCACATATAGACTATCCCCTTGAGTACACAGTTACACTTATCCTTAGTCCTAACCATTCCATGACCACAACACATAATATTCATAATTCACATAACCACATAATATTAAAAAAATCACATAATCACATAATAAAAAAAATCACATAATCACAATAAAAAATCACATAATCACATGGTAGTGTAGTCCTTAGATTTCATGCTGATTAGTTCAGTCTAACCTTGCTATGTTATCACCCAAATTTCTCAAATAAGATATATGACCATAAAAATATTAACACTACTAGCAATTATCAGGGCATTCAAAAATTTAACATAGGATTAAAATACAACATATATATATATAGCCCACGGTTCCACAATGACCAACATACTAACTACTTAAATTTAAACCCTAATTAACCATTTAAGAATACATTATCATAGGACTAAAATACAACACATATAGCCCACGGTTTCTAGCATAATATCTACTTCAAATATTAACCTTAGTTAACAAGATTTTCATGCTACCAAAAATCAATGATTTAATGTTACCAAAATTCCCTATAAAATACCTAGTTAATAAGAATTTCATACTCAAAAATCAATGATTTAATGCTACCAAAATTCCCTATAAAAACCTTAAATTTCATGCTACAAGTTTCGGTTTTCATGAGATATATTCACCTTTGCAAAATTCAGTTTTCAACATGGTATATTCACCTTTGCAAAATTCGGTTTTCAACATGGTAAGGTTTTCAAACAATTACATGTCAAACAATTACATGTATTATCTAACACAACCAAATAGATAGAATCGAATAGATACTCCACTCACCTCTTAACCGTGAACACTAAGGTGAACAATCTTCCACAACAAATCGTCTAAGGGCTTGAAATGCTTCTAGATAGACGCCAACAAGCACCCAAGAAAGCCGGCCAAGGAAGAAGGAAGAAGAAGATCATCCAAGCCTTCAAGGAAATCGCCAAGCCTTCAAGGAAATCGCCAAGTTCTTTCAAGCCGTCGCCCAAGGTTCTTCCAAGCCAACAAAAACGCCAACCTCTTTACCCTAGTCGCTAAAAACCTTAAAAATTTAAATTTCGGTTTTTAATGTTTAACCCGCTAACCAATTAATTCAAAAGGGTTTAACCCATTTAACTAATAAATTTGAATTTTAAACCCAATTAGCGCAAACCCAATAACTCATAATTAACTAATTAATTTAACCATTAACTAACCATTTAACCATTCACTTAACGAAAATCCAATAAGGATTTAATTAATTACAAATTAACAACCAATGAATTCTAATTAATTAATTACAAATTAACAACCAATAAATTATAAATTAACAATCAATAAGCCAGTTAATTAATACTGCTTAACGTAATATTCATAGTCAATGGTTTTATTTAAATCAAAATAATACTTACCAGGACTTAAGATCCTTGGATCTTACAATAATTGCCTTTATAAAAACATATAGTTTATACATGATACTGCAATTAATCCAAGGCCTCAAACATTAGCCTTAAGGGCATACCCCAACATCTTTCATTTTAGCATTTGGTTACTATAATAAATTCTATGAACAATCATCATGCCCTATAAGAAGTGCCTCTAAATTGGTGTAAAAAATTCAAATATAAAAAAAAACTGTTAGAATGGTTTTTTTTAATACCCTTTATTGAACATCCTATTTAAAGGTATTGAGCTTCAAATACAATAATTTTAGAAATGCAGGAGTTGGTGACGGTTACAAAACAAAGAGTTGTTATTTCTTCATTTATTGTCTATATATGTATCTCTAGCACTCTCATTGTTGATAAGCCTATAAACAAGGAAAAGGACTACTAAAAAAATAGGGACCAACAAGTTGGTAGCAAATTACTACAATGATTGTGTCAATGCCTTCAACCTTTATGGCAGTATTGTTCTTATTAGTAATAGTTGTATTCATCGAGGGTAACATGGCAAGAAGGCCTCCTCACTCAGAAGCGTCAGATTTTGTCATTGACCTCCCAGAACAGCCATCTAATAGGATTCAACACTATGCTGGCTATGTTAGGATATATGAGGATAAGTCAATGTTTTATTGGTTCTTTGAGGCCATAGAAGAACCCATGAAGAAGCCCCTCGTCTTGTGGCTCAATGGTGGTAGGCATCCATGGACAGCTTAGGACAATTATATCTTGTAACTTTGATTCATGCGATGATAACATTTGGAAATTTTATAGGACCAGGATGTTCATCCATTGCTGGAGGAGTACTTAAGGAAATTGGTCCCTTTCTTGTTTTGAATGATGGATCCGGCCTTAGATCTAACCCTCACACATGGATCAAAGGCAAGTCTAATGCCACATATAATTCATTCATACATAACCTCTTATAGTTTTCTAATTTAATTTTCTCTTTCTACTTCAGAAGCAAATATTTTGTTCCTAGAGTCTCCAGTGGGAGTAGGCTTTTCATATTCTAATAAATCATCAGATTTAGAAAAGTATAGTGATAAGATGACTGCGGAAGATACCTACTCTTTTCTTGTAAATTGGTTTATCAAGTTTCCTACATTCAAATCTCATGAGTTCTATATTGCTGGAGAGAGTTATGGTGGTGAGTTAAATGGTTTTGTGGTTGGTATTCCTACATACAGTTTGAATAGGTATTTTAATGATGTTAATTCAATTGTTGCAGGACATTATGTTCCACAGCTAGCATTGCTCTTGCATGAAAAAAATAATAGAGTGACAAAGGAATCATATATCAACCTTAAAGGTGTTTTGGTAAGACATTTCCAAATTGCTCTAACTAGTAGTAGCCACAATGTTCGCAATTTGTTTCCACCTAATTGATGGTAAAATTTTTAATGATGAATGATATATCAAATGAAATTGGTACATGACCCTATCATAGAAAACAATTTGTTGTGAGTTTGAAAAATATGATTTATTTTGAAAAATATGATTTATGTATATATTTATTTCACTGTGCTTTTGTAGATTGGAAATCCTCAACTCGATTAGGGAGTGTAATTTATGTATATATTTACTTGTGCTCTTACAGATGGGAAACCCACAGCTCGATTGGGGAGTAAACTTTTTTGCAAAGGCAGAGTTTGGTTGGAACCATGGGATTATCTCTTACAAATTATATCAAGCTTTCATTAATGAATGTCAATCAATAAAAAACCATTCCATACCTTATCGGTATCAACATGAAAATTGTAAGGATGCCATGCGTGCAATCCATGCAAGAATTCAGCACAAAGATATAGATAGCTACAATATTTACATGCCCGTATGCTCCAAAAATAATGGCCCAACAAGTGTAAAACTTCTACTTCATCCATTGTTATGCTTCCATATGTCATTGGTTAACTTGCACATAAACATTTTGCTGCATTTTTTTGTGGTATAATTAGGATGCATTTATCGGATTAGAGAAGGACGAGACAACATATGATCCATGTGCAAGTTTCATCATGGATGTTTATCTTAATCGAAATGATGTGCAAAGGGCATTGAATGCTAATGTTACTCACCTTCCCTATCCGTACTCAACTTGCAAGTTAAGTATTTTGATTTGTTCTTTTAGTAATATAATTGATATGAATTTGAGATTAATCTTATTATATATTCCCACACATGAACTATGTGCATAACTAACTAGTCGAGCACTTGTATACTTATTCTACAATGTTGATACAGCAAACATATACACAATATATATGATGAAGATGATCAAGAATCAATTGTTGTTCCTACGGTGCGAAAGCTACTAGATGAAGGCTATCGTGTTTGGATTTACAGGTGCTCTTATATGTTCAATTCAAGTTCTTTTAAATTAACTTGGTAATAAATTAATAAAAGCATAAGAATATGTCATAACATTGTGCGTTGCAACTTTGATAGTGGTGATCTAGATGGGGCTGTGCCTATGCAAGGAACGAGAGAGGTTATCATCAGCATGAACCTTATAGAGAAGAAATGGGACAAATGGGGAGGGTGGAGAGAATGGTACTACAATGATCAAGTCGCTGGTTGGATGGTGGAATATGTCGAAGGATTAACCTTCATCACTATAAGAGAAGCTGGGCATATGGTTCCAGTAAATGCTCCTAGGCGCTCACTCACTCTATTCTCCAACTTTATCAAGGGAGAGCCATTACCCTCTAACATCACTAGCACAAAAGCATAAGTCTATGATACATTCTAAGCACGACACACATGTCAATGACTTATTGTACAAGGATGCATTGGTTGATCTGTATTATCATTCCTCATGATAAGAATTGCTTAGTGAAGGTTTGTGTTGTATTAGATTAACGATCAAGTATCCAAGATATCATTGATTAAAATTTATTATTCTCATGTGCTAGATAAAAATGTGTATACGTATACAAAATTGTAAAGATACAAAAAATTCCAAAATGTTTTACTATAAAATAAATGAAATTTGTATTGAAATTATAAGACATGATTGCTTCAAAGCTAGTTTGAGGGAAATGTTGACATAGATGCCCAACTGGTAACCCACTACTAAATTTAGAATCTCATGCTTAGTTATTTTATTTTGATAATCTGCTTCTCATGTTTGAATCTTAACTTGCTAAGTCTTGGTCTAATCACATTCATCCTTTTGCACTCACACGTAAATAGCCATTGATATCACTGCAAAATCAACAAGATTTTGCTTCGTAGATTTGTTTCTCATTTTTTTAATATAATTGAACCATCCATGGTTCTTGGGAGCTATCTTGTATAGCATCACTCCAATTTTTCCAGTTCAGTTTAACTTGTAGATCTCATAGTAGGCTACCAAACGTTCTATTGCACTTTTGAAATTTAGTATTCTGAACTACAATAGCGAGTAATTAGCTCTCAATTTAGTATTCTAATAGTTAATCAACAAATTTGTAAGTCGCGCAATTCATTTTCACTAGGACTTTAGCAAAAATGGTTTTATGATTCTGACATCTATAACCAATTCATCTTGATATCATAGTTCAAGAATCAATCACATTGCATTATGATTTCCTGATTTTAAAGTTTCGTTTTCAACAGTTACCAACAAGGTTCTCAGCAAACTGACTCTGATTCTAGATTTAACGCCTTCACTAATCTTGCTTGCTTAGTCTGCTGAAGTCGAGCTTATTTTAGCCAGAAGCTTAGATCAGTTTCTGGATTAAATTGGCTGCTACAGTTCTAGTTTACCAATATAGTAGTATTTTGGATCTAGTAAAGAGCAACCAAGTACGCTAGACTATTTACTTTAGCATCCTTTATTTCTAGTTAATTCAAACTTAGAAATTATGCATAAACCAATAACTATATGAACTAGAATATAATCAAACTGCTGCTCAAATTCCAAGTATCCTAGGAGCTGTCCTAAAATCAACTCTAAGAACCAGGATATCCTGAGGATTTTGAGAAGATCATTCAAGACCCACAACCTAGGGACATCAACATAGAAACACCACCAGGATCTAATACTAGGAACCTGAGTGAGAAGATGCCTACATCTGACCTCAACCCACTCCTAAAAGTGAAGGTAAAGGTTTCCACACGGAAATCAAACTAAATCCCTTTAGCTTTGATGTCATCTTAATGGAAGAGGCACGTGCATCTATAGAAAAATTAATTTTGATTAAAAAAATAGTCCAACACCATAGAAAGAATTAAATAACTTAATTAGCACTAACAAATATAAAAAAAATATGTACATTCTATTTAACAAAGTTAAACAATCAATTTATGTGAATATCAACATGCAAGGAGTCAATTTATGTGAATACCAACATACATACAAGGGACCGCTATATGGATGAAATTTTTTTTTACAATGTTATTTAGAAACAACTACTAGAAACGACATGAGTGTGGAGGAAGTGCACTAAAATGAAGCTCTTAGCAATTTTTTAAGAATAAGGCATACCTATATTTATCTTATTAACTAAGGATGACCACAATAAGATTCTTAGGAGTTATACTAAGCAACAAAATAAACCTAGGCCACTAGGAAAATCTCAAAGTGGAACATTTTCAACTGTGCATATACGTTAGTGCTTGGTTAAACAAAATTATCATGCTTCCTTAGTTGATATCTCATGAGCCCTAGGAAGAGAACATGTTGTGGGTGAACAAATGACTAAGAAAATAAAATCAAGCATATATACAAAGGAAAAGCCTCATATACGTGCTTATAAATACTAACAAACCCTAGATGAGTAGTTATTTCACTTATTAGCTAAAGCTTTTCCAGATAATTCTCATGAGATTTTGCGTAATAAAACATTCTTTTCACAAATATTTTAATCCCCACATTTAAAACAAGCCAAGGCGGGCATTAATGAACTATGACAACATAACTGAGCCCTGCCCAATACAAAGATCATCCATATCATGGGTAAAATACTCTACAATCCTATGACCGTAAAATTGTCATGTCCAAAACTTTGGATTTTTCACCCAATAATAATATTATGAGTTCAGAAGTATTATGTTGGATTTTTCTAGAATTTTTATGAAAGTTTTAGGTTCTTTCTCAGTTTCATAAAAGGTTAAATTAAATAAATATATTTAAAATTTTCCATTTATTTAGTTATGAAAGGTTAATATTTGTCCTTAGATGGCTCTGAGTTTAAGAGCAATTGCGTGATTAAGTCTCAGATTAGGTGAAATATGATTTAGTTTAGCTAAATCTAGACTATTTTGCACAATTTTAGCCTATTCAAGAGGCTTTGAATCAGTTCAATCAAATAGAGACCGGTTCAGAAAATTTTAAACTAGATCTATCCCATGTTAGCTTTATTCTACTTGTTAGACATTGATTTGATTGTTTTTATATGTAAATCAACTATGTAGATTGATTGGTTCATCTAATTAGTCTCACATGTTGAACTTTATGTAAAAAAAAATTATTGGATCCTAATAAGGTGAATCCTCAAACTTGCTTCTATAGATTTGTATATGCCTTCTACCAGTTTATATTATCTATATTTAGTTTATCAATCTAGCAACTTTGGTGTATACAATTTATACATGTTGACATCTTTAGATGTGATTACCGATTATCGTGTTGTCATTCATAGATATGTTTATAGATTATTATCCATACATCTTAGATGTGTTCATAGATTATCATGTTCACAGCCTTAGAGTTGTTTACTCATTATTGTGTTGACATCCTTAGTTATGTTTATTGATTATCATGTTGGCATCCTTAGATGTGTTTTCTAATTATCATGTTGGCATCTTTGGATGTGTTCAAAGGTTATTATTTTGCATCCTTTGATGTGTTTTCAGTTTATAAGTTTTGCATCCCTTTAATTGTGTACAATTTAATGGTTTGGCATCTTTTGATGTGTATATAGTTTAACAAATGTGGCGTAATTTGATGTGTTTATAGATATTCTTGTTATATCCTAGTTGCATATGTTATTAGTATGATAGTGATACTTGCTCTTATACTAGTAATATCTTACTTGTACAATACTTTGATTGGGCACAAAGATATCCACATAGTGGGCAGGACCAGATCCCTAGTTTATTATAGCAAGCATTTTAAGACTTGTACACATGGTGGTGCACATGATCATCTCAAAGTGTGTGTGGGGGCACCACTCTATATTACGAGCAGAGTGACAACTCCAAGAGCCCACGGATTGGGATGATGACCAAATGGATTATATTAGTGCTCTCATATCCATATACATGTATAGTTTGACATCTTTGTAGTTGCTATCTTCATCAAACTACAGATACATGTAGCTTTGTTGTATTTCATATTTATATATCACTCTTTGTATTTCTTTTAGTTGGTCTTCCCTCCTTCGGTTTTAGGCGACTACCCTTCCACTAGAAGAGGCTTACTCAACATTGTTGTTGATATTTGTTGACTTACAGATTCTAGTTCAGACTAAGGAAATTAGCTCAAGGACAAGAGGATTTTTTTTTTAACTTCAAGATAAATGTTGAACATGTAAGTGAATTCATTGATATATTTGTGAAATTTGTATTGGTGTAAAAGCTCAAATTTAAACACTTATGCTAAATTATTTTAAATTTAATGGTATCATGTTATAGATAAACATGTTTTATAATATTTGGACTTAAGATAGCAGGTATAGTTGTTATATCTTGGTTTGGTTTTTTTAGGGGGTAACAAAAATGGTATCCGAGGAGTAGTTTAAGACTTAGGGGAACCTAAACATAAACTTAAGTTCTTGGTTGAACTTCTGAGGCATGTAGGACATATGGTATGTAATGATGAACCTTATGGTTGAGGCTTAAAGTCTAAGATTTAGGATGCATGGTTGATAGAATAAAGTCAAAGCTTAAAGCCTAATGTCTAAGGACTAAGATCTTTGGCTAAGACTCAGGGATACACTTAAGACTAGCTTAAAGTCTGAGGACAAAGATCTTAGGCTAAGACTTAGGGATACACTTAAGACCACGGTATAAAATGAGCTTGACTATGATTATAATAAATAAGTCATACTTTTGATATTAGGACATGATATGAACATGTTAATTGAACATAGACAAAGAACAAGTCTTAGATTATCAATGTCATCTATTGTTCACCAGATCACATAGATTAAGTCATGTGGAATTGATGTCTAATTAAAGTAACAATTTTATGATTGTTGATATTAGTTAGCCTACGCTTGAGTGCGGAATGACACTTGGTAGTCATTTGAAAGGAAAAACAAGAATTGATGAGGCTAGTGATTTGGTGCTAGTCTAAATTAAGTGTAATATAGTCCAAGTAGTTTAGGACATTATGATCTTATGATCATATATAGTTTACACATTTAGTTTGATTACCAATTCTGACATTTTTGTGATCCTACAGTCAGTCCACTTCATGCTAGTGATTTGGTGATCATATCTATTCATGATTCTATTTATGTTGGCACTTAAATTCTTGATTGCATTGTTTGGATTATAATTGTACTGCTATGACTATCTTTACCAGGATATAGGGATTGTGCTTGATTTGGATCATATGATTATTAGTGAATTTATTGGTGGTCTTATGATCACACGGTTATGCTAGTGGACTAATGGTCACTCCAACTAGCTCACATACTAGTCTCACAAGTACCAAAGTTATCCCTTATCCATTAAGATACCTTGATTGGGGACAAACTTATTAGACTGAGAAAAATCAATCTTCAAGGATACTATTATATTATTCTACACATCAATGTAGGTTAAGTAATCGACGTATTGACAATGTCTTAATTATTCAAAAGGATAAATGTACATGCAACATATTATAAAGGCTGTAGTTGGGTATACCATAAATATTGACCAGGAAAGTGAGTGATCAAGATTGGATTTATCCCTCCTATATAATGGGATTGTTGGCATCTTAGTTCCCTCGATCAAGTGTAACAAAAATATATGACCATGCTCAAATGAATTGGCATATTGATTGTATTTGTTGTATTAGTCTACTTGGGTATTAAGAAACATAATGATTGAACTATAAGAGTGTGACATGTTCTATGGCTTATGTTCATTCGAGATACCAAGGACATAGTGGCTAAAATATACGATAACTTTATCACATAATGGTCGTATCAAATCTCAACATTATTATTGCATAGGTAGCAATTATGTGTTGCTAAAAGGTGCGTATGTGCCCTTGCATGAGAGATTTGATTTTCATAAAGAATGTTTTTTTATCAACTAATTGGCTTCTCCTTTGCAAGGATCCTTGGTGGCAAATAAATTTATTCTCTTGATTTTTTGTTATGCTATTCTATACCAATTTCTCAACAATTACTAGGACTCACCTTAGTTTTTTATTCTCTCTTCCTAAAAAGATCGTGGCATAAGGATTAACATGTTTCTTTCAATTGAACATCTTCTAAAAAATTCTATAATAAGCACCACTATGCACCATTGCATGATGTATCTAAGATCCCTCTTCCAATACCACTATGTTTCTCATCTGAATGCATATTGAAATGGGCCTTATCTTCATGAGGGATCAAATGTTAAACGAATAACCATTGCCTCTCAATTTATTATGCATTTTGACCTATGCCACATGAAAAAGAAAACTTTTAATTTTTTTAAAAAATCAAACTATTAAAAAATATTTTCAATGATTTTTTCAAATAATATGCACTTATTTTTGCAACCCTGAAAAATTTAAATACCATTATTTGTTATAAAGCCCACAAACATATACTATCTCTAAGATTACAATAATTGAATAATTAACCAGATGATGTATATCGTATAAGGCAAGGAGCATACAAGGAGTTGAACCTTTTCACTACAATAAACAAGCAGCTAAAGAACTCGAGTCTCCAAATCTTTAACTATATGGTTGAAATCCTCATTCCATTTGGCATTTAGGTTGTGTTTAGTAGGAAGGAAAGCAGGAGGGAATGGAAGGAAAGTTGGAAGGAAAGCTCTTTTGACGTGTTTAGTACGAAGGATAGAAACTAGGGGAGGTAAAATGGGAGGAAAGTTAGAAGGAAAATAGGGTTATTTGCTTTCTGCCCAAAGCTGGATCTTACACTTTATCAACGTATTTTCACCCTCTCTTTCCTTATCACCCTCTCCTGCCTCTCGCCTCTTGTCGTCATTTCTTCATTGCCCAAATTAGCGATGATCCTCCCTCAATCGCACCTGCTGCGAAGAAGCGCCGAGGAGTGGGCATCGGCATCAGCACGGCAGAACACCATGAGTTGGTGGCAGCGCGGTAGGTGAGGAGGGTCTATAGTTTGGACTACGTGTTCGACCTCATCCCACCGAGGACATACAGTTTGATATGGCAGGGGAGGGCAACGCAGGAGAAGCCGGGGAGCAGAACGGCACACCACCTCCGGCTAGAATTGGGGAGAGAGTGCGACGGCAGCCTCCGACTTGCAGTGGAGGAAAGACGAGCTAGAGAGGACGCAGTTCCGGGCGGAGGAGACCAATGAAGCAGAACATTTGCTTGGCCTTGCAATCTGAGAGAAATTCTATCGTGGGATCGTCAACAAAGGTAACCCGATTTGTCGACCATTCCACAATCTGGCTTTTGCTCAAGCCAAGGCTCTTTGCGAACAATCTCTCGTTGCTTCACGATATAGTATTTTCATTTGCAATGATGGAACTGGTGATAATGGACCTTATCCTAGGATTTTTGTATTAGAGCTTCTTGTGGACCAGCTAAGTTACCAGAGTCAAGTTGAGTGCCATATCTTTTGTACTTTGCAATTGTTATTGAATACACTCTCACGACTTGAAGAACACTAGTTAATTACTATAATATTAAATAATTATTAATTAAACAATTAATTACTTTCATAGTATCTAATGATATTTAATTAATTTCATATTATTTATTAATCTTGAATAATTATTACAATATTTCATAATAATTAATTAATCATTATTATATTTTCATAGTAGGAGAGAATATTTAATTAATTTTATATTATTTATTATTATTCAATTATAATTTTAAAATGTATTTGATGATATTTATATAATAAGAGTATAAAAAGATGGGGTATATATATCATTAGATAATCACTATTTTAATATTTAATGAATCATTATGTATGTTTGACCTTTTCTAATTCACCTTATAAAAATAAGATTTTTTTTGTTTAATGGGTTCTAGCTTCCAATGAACGCAAGCATTCATTGTTAATCACCCCTAAAATTTGGGCACCTTTGATTGAGAGATCTATGTTATGAAATAAAATAAAATGGCCGAATAAAATGATTCATTAAATATTAAAACAAAGATACATGATGAGCTCAGAAAGAAAAAAATGACAGAGATAAAGTCTTCGTCAACTTGAATGATTTGTATCTGCCAAATACCCGGCCTTGCAATGGCTTATTGGATATTTTTGATTTAGAAGGGATCCGATCTCAATGACTCATCCAATATTCACTTTGAGAAATACCCAGCCTCAACGGCTTATTGGGTAAAGATATTCGGCCATGATGGCTTGTTGGATATTTGATTTGAGAAATTACCCGGCCTCAACAGCTTGTTGGGTAAAGATATCCAGCCTTGCGGCGTGTTGGATATTCGCATTGAGAAATTACCCGGTCTCAACAGCTTGTTGGGTAAGGATATCTGGCCTTATGGCGGAAATCAATTTACTCAAATCTTAGCCAATCGGGAGGCTCCCAAGATGATCCAAGTGGCGACTCCTATCAAATTATGTCAGATATTTTCAGATCCACCTTTGTATTTTCAATCAGAGATCTGGATCCAAGCAGACTTGCGAATCAAACTTTTAAACGGTTGAAATTAATTCATCAGAATCTCAGCCAATCAGATGGTTTCTGAAGTGATCCAAACGTTGATCCTTACTCATCTAAGTAAGATCTTTCCAAATCCGCCCTCAGATTTTCGATTAGAAATCTGGATCAAAATAGATCTACAAATCAATCTTTCAACAGCTGCAATTAATTTTCCTGAATCTCGGCCAATCAGATGGCATCCATAGTGATCCAAATGTTTATCCTTACAAATTTGGATCAGATCTTTCTAGATCTGAACTCCATTTTTCAATCAGAAACTTAGATCTAAGCAGATTTACAACATTCAATCAAACATTGAATGTTTAGCCTAACAGCTCATTCACCCAACTCGTCCAATTAATTCACACATAGTCATGGACAATGAATACTCGACGTGTGTTGTCAATGATATTGTTTGGGAGGTGCGTACGTCGATACTTTGTATCGGGGCGTAGTTCCTCAACGTTGTTACAATACAACTCAGATTTTTTCTCTATGGCCTATGCCTAAAGAGATGAGTATTGAACAAGTTCTGATATCCACAAGCCCTCGAAAGGCCGGGTATCTTCTCAAATCAAATATCCAACATGCTGCAAGGCCAGATATTTTTCTCAAATCATATATCCAACATGCCGGAAGGCCGAATACTTTTCAAATTAAATATCCAAGATGCCGCAAGGCCAGATAATTTTCAAATCAAATATCCAATATGTCGCAAGGCTGGATACTTTTCAAATCAAATATCCAACACGCCGCAAGGCCGGATATTTTTCAAATTTAAATATCCAACACGCCGCAAGGCCGGATATTTTCCCAAATTTAAATATCCAACATGCCGTAAGGCTGGATATTTTCTCAAATCAAATATCAAACACATCGCAAGGCCGGATATTTTTCAAATCAAATATCCAATATGCCGCAAGGTCAGATATTTTTCAAATTAAATATCCAATATGCCGCAAGGCTGGATATTTTTGAAATCAAATATCCAAAATGCCGCAAGGCCGGGCATTTTTCAAATCAAATATTCAACACGCCACAAGGCCGGATATTTTTCAAATCGAATATCCAACATACCGTAAAGTCGGATATCTTTACCCAACAAGCTGTTGATGCTGGGTAATTTATTAATTCAAATATCCAATACGCCGCAAGGCCAGATATCTTTATCCAACAAGCCGTTAAGGCCAGTTAATTTCTTAAATCGAATATCCAACATGCCACAAGGTCGGATATCTTTACCCAACAAGTTGTTGAGGCTGGGTAATTTCTCAAATCGAATATCCAACAAACCATCATGACCGGATATCTTTACCCAACAAGCTATTGAGGCTGGGTATTTCTCAAAGTGAACATCTGATGAGTCATTGAGACCGGATCCCTTCTAAATCCAAAATATCCAACAAGCCATTGCAAGACCGAGTATTTGGTGTCACAATTTTGAACCTCAAAGTCAGCCTCTCTTAGCAGCTTTGATTTCCTTTTATACAAATCCCTAAATGGATACAGGTTTAATACAAAAGAATATATTTACATCTAATTACAACATAACTAATATTTTCATATCTACCACTAATATCCCCCCTCAAATTGATGCGGCATCATTAGTAAGCATCAATTTGGTAACTAAAAATTGATGATGAGGCTTGGAGAGAGCTTTAGTAAAAATATCAGCAATTTGAAGTTCTGTGGTAATATGTGGAAGAGTAAGCAGATGAGAATCATAAGCTTCACGAATGTAGCGGCAATCAACTTCAATGTGTTTTGTACGCTCATGATACATGGGATTCACAGCAATCTGGATGACACTAGTATTATCAGCGTGCAAGGAGGTAGGCTCAAGTTGAGGAAATCCAAGCTCCCCTAACAATCCTCATAGCCAAATGATTTCAGAACAAGCGAAAGACATAGCTCGATATTCAGACTCGGTAGAAGACTTTAACACTTGATGACACCAAAATATATAGTATATTTTGTATCATTTTATATATCTTTTCATGCTAAATTGAAGATCTTTTGCTTATTTTTATGCTAAATTTATCAAATATTGCAAAATCTACTTCTATTTTGGTTTTTCATGATTTTCAGGTAAAAAAGCACTTTTTTGAGGCGTTTTCGAGAAAAATCAAAGACATAGAAAAGTTACCATCATCAAGAGGAGATCACTTGACAAATTTCACGCAAATCGGAGCAACCAACCAAAATATGGTAGTGTCATATTCTATATTACGGTATCGTATTTTCGTACGATACCGTAATATCAGAGCACTGCCGTAAATTGGTGGAATTGCCGACCAAAAGGTTTAATGAAAAATACGGCACTGCCATAAAACTTAACACTGTTGTATTTTGAAGCGCATTCAGAACAGAGATAATTCCTGATTTTACGGCACTACCGTAAACTTTGACACGGGCCGTATTTTCCAGACGATTTCGACCAGAGAGTTCAGCCGATTTTATGGCAGTGCCGAGAACCATTATACGGTGTCGTATTTGCCAGACAATTCAGATCAGAGTACACGAGCGATTTTACGGCACTAACGTGAAATATTACACCACTGTATTTTCATTTTTTAACGCGACTCCACAGTCAATTTTGAAGCCCGATTTTTGCGGAGAAGATTGCAGACGATCCAGACCTTTAAATTTGATGACGTAAGAAGAAGAAGGGAACTTTCGACGAGAGGATCAGGAAGACACCAAAAGCCCCAATTTTCATTAACTGTAGAGGGAGAAATCGAGTTACACGCCGCCGCCTAGGGTTCCGTCGCCGCGACAAATCCAGAGCATCTCCGGCTGTGAAATTCATACTAAAGCTTCGCCTGGAGGAGGAGACAACGTACTAGAAGTTTCAGAATGAAAGGAGATCAATTGGAGGAGAAATCAAAGAAGAAGGAGGCGCCGCTACTGTTCATCGCCCTCCTTTGCAAAATACGGCTATAATTTGCATTACAGCCGTGGCGTATTTTCCTAAAACTTCTTTTCCTTTGATTTTTGATCTTCTGAAACCATGGAATATTGTATTTTCTTCACTATGCTAGCTTAAGCACTCTTTGGGACATGGGGGATTAATTCTCTTTGATTTTCTTAATGACTAGATACTTTTTGCTTTCATCATGATTATTCTACTTTGATAATTTTACCTATGCGATTATTGCTCTAAGATTCTCCTTAGTTTACTTTTTGTCATCATGATTTAGAGTTTTCGCAATAAGGACCAAAAGGTGATTTTCTTGAGAACTTAGAACCCTAAAATTGACTAATAGGAACTTACCGTAAGAAATTAGGTTAAGTTCTTATTTCTACTCGATCTTGTTTCTTACTTTTCCAAGAAATAAGGGAATCACTAAGAAACATACACCAACTTGTAACAGAACGTCGTGTGTTAGAACAACTAGCCCAATCAGCGTCACTATAGGTGATTAAGCGAAGCGAAGAGTTAGTTGGAAAGTGAAGGCCTGTGGTAGAAGTGCCTTTTAAGTAGCGCAAAATACGACAAACCGCAGCAAAATGGATATGTGTTAGGGCCTGCATAAATTGGCTCACTTGTTGAACAGCAAAAGAAATATCTAGCCATGTAATTGTAAGATAATTTAGGCTACCCACAAGTTGTCGATACAAAGAAGGATCAGAAAGAAATATCCCATCATTCTGACAATATTTAACATTCACCTCTAAGGGAGTATCCATTGACCGACCCTCTGGAAGACCAGCAAGAGTGAGTAAGTCCTTAATATATTTATGTTGATGTAGAAAAAGACCATTTGAGGTATGAAAAACTTCGAGACCTAAGAAATAGTGCAGAGATCTCAAATCCTTCATATGAAAACATTGCTGAAGATGATCTTGAAGTTTTGATATCAAGGATAAGTCAGATCCAGTGATAACAATGTCATCAACATATACCAGCAGAAGAACAATACCAATAAAAGTTTTGCAAA
The DNA here is from genome assembly GCA_027563935.2 of Costus lasius. Taxonomy (NCBI): domain Eukaryota; kingdom Viridiplantae; phylum Streptophyta; class Magnoliopsida; order Zingiberales; family Costaceae; genus Costus; species Costus lasius. The sequence goes on along the minus strand of CM050447.1, from coordinate 72,694,229 downwards.
GAAATAAAGATGAATCATATTGACTTTGAGTAAATGAGAAGTCAAGAAGAGTAGATCGAAACTTATCAAACCATGCACGGGGCGCTTATTTCAATCCATAGAGAGATCGTTTCAGCCTACAAACATCAGAAGAAGATGTAGAAAATAGTCTAGAGGGAGGAGTTATATATATCTCCTCCTTCAGATCACCATGTAGAAATGCATTTTTAACATCCATCTGATGTAAAGGCCATCCTTGAGATCCAGCAATAGCAAGTACAAGGTGAACAGTTGTCATTTTAGCAACAAGGGCAAAAGTCTCCTCATAATTAATGCCATATTTCTGCCTATTATCAAGAGCCACCAAACAAGCTTTATACCGATCAAGAGAACCATCTGCCTTTAGCTTAATAGAATATATCCACTTACAGCCAATCGGTTTAACATCATGATGACATGCATTGATATAGTATTTTTAGCATACTTTTACCATCAATTATCTCTCTTTTCTATCATGTTTTTACTCATTTTGGCTTAAATCCTTTGATTTGTTCGGAATCTTTACCTCTCTTCACTTTTGTCATATTTTAGGTGAGAATGACCAAATTTTGATGGATTTTGAAAGATCCGAGTGCACGAATAGATTCCAGACGCCGAGACGAAGTCACCTGCCAAATTTCATGAGAATCGGAGCAAGTTTGAAAAATACACCCCGCCCGTGAAAATAATTACGACCATAATTTATGCGGTGCTTTTTGACGTTTTTCACAGAGAGTTTTACGGCCTGCCCGTGAAAATTTTCATGGCTGTAATTCCTGCCCGTGAAAATTTTCACAGCCGTATTTTTAATCCAGAATTGAACAGAAGAAAATATGGCCGCCCGTGAAAATTTTTATGGCCGTAATTTTGTCCGCTAGTTTCGGTTTTGACTCCGTTTCTCATCCAATTCGACCCATTTTTGAGCCAAATTTTGGGGGAAACCTAATAGAAGGATGGGGAACTATTTAAGGGAGCTTTGGGTCGAGTTTGAGAACTTTTTTGGTGAATTTTAAGGCAAGAACCAAGGAGGAGGCGAGATCTAGGGCACCGGGCGGCGACCAACGAAAAGACTTCGATTCCAAGGATTATTGGCGACGATATTCATCAGGAAACATTAATCCTTGTCTTCCTTTGTCTTTTTCATTTTTTTAGCCGATTGTAATCATGAACATGGAATTCTTCAACGTGAACATGTGTAGCATGTCAGCCTAAACTCCTATTTAGGATTAAGGGCGTAGCCCTCTTTGTTCTCATGACTTGATTGCTTTATACATCTTATGAAATATTTATTCTTGTTAGATTCAATTATTGTTGCATTAATCACATGATAATTACTGGCCATGATTCTCATGTTTTAGACGTCTCAAGAAGTACTGAGAAGTGAATTGAGATGTCGGATCTACAATATTTGGACAAGTCGATTTGAACACGAGAGTAGTTCGAATTGACTTGAGAGATCTAAGATTTATCAAAAACTCATTGGGTTTATCTTGAGTTAATAACCACAAGAGTAGGGGATTAAGTCAGATAAACACCAGATTGTACTACTGAGAAGGGGCAATCTGTACATGCGGATAAATCTCCTTCAACATAGTAAATCATTCCTAAGATTTCTTTAATTTTAATAAGTCATGAAGCATAGAGTGGTGAACTCGAAATCCTGAACTTTCCATAAATTGATTACAAACCCCAGATTTCTTTTTGTCGCTTTTGTCCAGTAGTGATAAATTTCAATTTTCTCTCAGATTTGTCTAGCTAACGATTTTTAGTAAGAATCAGTGCTTAGCCATTGGTCCCTGTGGATCGATATTTTTACTACTTCGACGTATCCGTGAAAGTCCCTTTAACAAGGGGGAGGTGTCGAAACCCTAATGGCGCATATGATAAAACCTTTTTGCAGCGGAAAGGGTTTCTGGATCGATGCATGCAGTATGATCAACTTTAACTTGCATACAAGAAAATCGATTCTTACCAGTGCCATTGCTTGGATGGCGTCTAGGAAGCAGAGAGTCAAGCGCTTCTCCTCCAAATGGTGCGCACACAAGATGGATGTTGGCTTCTCCTTGTCGAACCTTGTGCTAGCAAGGATCTCCAAGTGTCCTTGTCGAATGGAAGGGAAGTTGAGATGATGTCTCGCTTGAGCAAACTCTCTCCAAGGCGTGAACAACAACTTCCACACGAGAGCAAGCGACGAGAATAGGAGAGGGGCGACAAGAGATGCGTTCCACTCAAAACGTGGAGGCGTGGCTACTAAAAATAGCTAGCCTTACTCTCTTATGCGATCATGCGTTCTTGTACCCACGAACCAATCGCATTTTTCTCTCCTCATTGAACCATGCGCTCACATAATAAGTTGGTTCATTTTTGGGTTGGTTCAAAGACCAATTAACCCAAGCGATTTGGTCTAGATCATATTAACCCTAAGGTTCAAGATCTAACCGTTCATCTCTTGATGCTTCTGATCTCACCGATCTAGCATCCAATCTCTCGATCGAAGCTTACCGATCTCAAGCCCTAATCAATCAAATATGATCAGACCAGATCTCACTTACAATCAGAGATTAAATCCCTTTAAACTGAACCAAAACAATTCAGTCCACACGATCTGACTTAAGTAAGCCATATCATCAAATTGTGCGACCCTAAGGGTTTCCTTTAAATGTCGGTAACGATAACTTACGTTATCACGATCAGTGAGGGGTATCTAGCAACACATCACTATCTCCCGATATAAAGGAAAGAGTCTTCCAAGACTACACCCAAACCACAGAACAAGTGTGAATCCACTTCACAAGGCATACATGATTCCTTTGCCACTGGATGTTCTTTATTGGACAAGCGTGTCAAGCCTGTAACTCCAATATGATGAGAATGATCAGATCTGATGAACATAGTCATCTGGGTATGGCCATACACTTTCTCAATCATCTCATCCAGGGGGCCCCTTTAGAACATCACACTCCAAACAAGGAGACGGCAATCCTATGTCTATCACTAGCACCCTAACATGACTCATGCTCATCATCCAAGATAGTCTATAACCATTATGTTTCAAATGATATTGAACTACCTCAAAACAATGACAATCATCATTTAGAAACACAAGTGATCTCAAGTCAGAGGAAGTATGCCACTTGTTTGCATACAAGGATTATTCACATTGTGACAAGCAATTGAATATCCTAGTAGGGTCTGTCCAGTACATCCAATGTACCCATGAGTCTACATCTTATTCCATGCTCGAAGCATCCTATAAGATTAGAACACATATTAGTCTCAATCATATCAAGGTTGTCTCATGTTCACCAAGATATCTCGACTAAGGACTATACTGCATGTCAGCCAAGCTGAACATCATTGAGACATTATTCAGAAGTATACATATTGCAGCAGATGATGTAACAACCTGAATAACAACCATTGCCTTTATAAACATAGAGTTTATACATGATACTGATACAATCCCGAGGCCTCAAACATTAGCCTTAAGGGCATACCCCAACAATCTCCCACTTGCACTTAATCTAATGGTTGAGAAATCTCAAACCCATATTATTACAGTGCTTCTCATGCTTCTGCTGCGCCAGAGGCTTTGTAAGCGGGTCAGCTAGATTGTCATCTGTATGAACCTTGCAGACTTTGATCTCGCCACGATCAATGATCTCTCGGATCAAGTGAAACCGTCTCTGTATGTGCTTGGACTTCTGGTGTGACCGTGGTTCCTTTGCTTGTGCGATTGCTCCAGTGTTATCACAGAAGATAACCAAAGGATCTGCACTCGAAGGAACAACACCAAGTTCTTGAACGAACTTACGAATCCACACTGCCTCCTTAGATGCTTCTGAGGCTGCAACATACTCGGCTTCCGTGGTAGAATCAGCAACTATAGACTGTTTGAAACTCTTCCACACCACTGCTCCTCCATTCAAGCTAAAAACATAGCCTGATTGCGATCGAAAATCATCCTGGTCAGACGGGAATGAAGCGTCAGTATATCCTTCAATACTGAGTTCTTCCTGACCACCATACATCAAGAACATATCTTTGGTCCTCCGCAGATATTTTAAAATGTTCTTGACTGCAATCCAGTGCGCCTGACCTGGATTACTTTGGAATCGACTGGTCACGCTTAACCCATAAGCGACGTCTGGGCGAGTACACAACATCGCGTACATAATGGACCCAATAGCCGAAGCATAAGGCGTATTGTCCATTTCATCTTTCTCAGTCTGTGTTTGTGGACACTGACTCTTTGAAAGATTCAGACCATGTCTGACTGGAAGATATCCTCTTTTAGAATTCTCTAAATGGAATCTCTCCAGGACTTTATCGATGTAAGTACTCTGGCACAGCCCGAGAAGCCTCTTAGATCTATCCCTGTAGATCTTCACACCTAATACATAGGCTGCTTCTCCTAAATCTTTCATCTGGAAACATTTTCTTAACCATGCCTTAACCGCATGCATTTCAGGAATATCGTTTCCAATGATTAAGATATCATCGACGTAGAGGACTAGAAAAGTAATCACGCTCCCACTAAACCTCTTATATACACACGGGTCATCTTCATTCTTGATGAAACCAAATCCACTGATTGATTCATCAAAATGAATGTTCCAGCTTCTTGATGCTTGCTTAAGTCCATAAATGGACTTCTTTAACTTGCATATTTTATGACGATCTGATGGATTAGTGAAACCTTCAGGTTGTGTCATATAGACATCCTCATCCAGTTTTCCATTAAGGAAAGCGGTCTTCACATCCATTTGCCAGATCTCATAATCGTAATATGCTGCTATCGCGAAAAGAATCCGAATAGACTTGAACATAGCTACAGGAGAGAAAGTTTCATCATAATCTATCCCGTAGATTTGTTTGAAACCTTTCGCAACTAGCCTGCCTTTATAGGTAACCACGTTACCATCCATGTCAATCTTCTTCTTGAAGATCCATTTACAGCCTATAGGGATTACTCCCGGAGGCGGATCAACCAAATCCCAAACTTGGTTATCTGACATGGAGTCCATCTCGGCTCGCATAGCTTCAAGCCATCTCGCTGATTCCGGTCCACTGACCGCATCCGCATAAGTGAGGGGTTCATCATGATCAATGATGTGACTCCATCATAGCGCTCAGGCTGTCGACGGATCCTTCCCGATCTTCGCGGTTCCCGTGATATCTGAGCCTCAGGTTGTTCAATAACCTGTTCTACTAGCTCATGCTCATCCAACTGTGCTTGACTACTTTGTCCTTCCTCTGAATTCTCATCCAGCTTTATTTCTCTCCCACTGGCCTCTTGCAGAAGAAATTCCTTCTTAAGAAAAATGGCCGTCCGAGCAACAAATACCTTGTTCTCTTTGGGATCGTAGAAATAATAACCCTTAGTTTCCTTAGGGTAACCGACAAACATACATTTCTCAGATCTGCTCTCTAGTTTCCCAGAGGCGAGGTTTTTGACATAAGCCTCGCAACCCCAGATCTTAATAAATGTCAAGCTTGGCTGTTTCCCATACCATAACTCATATGGCGTCTTTGAAACTGCCTTGGATGGCACTCGGTTTAGTACCTTTGCAGCTGTTTCCAGTGCAAATCCCCAAAAAGAGTAAGGTAGAGTAGCCTGACTCATCATTGAACGAACCATACCCAATAAGGTTCTGTTCCTCCTTTCGGACACACCATTCCATTACGGTGTTCCTGGCGGAGTGAGCTGTGAGATAATCCCACACTCCTTCAGATAGTCATTAAACTCATGACTTAGGTATTCTCCACCTCGATCTGAGCGAAGTGCCTTGATATTTCGGCCTAATTGATTTTGTACTTCATTTTTGAATTCTTTCACTCTTATGTCTCATTAAATAGACATACCCATATCTACTGAAATCATCAGTAAAGGTAATGAAGTATAGATAGCCACCTCTGGCATGTTTACTAAAAGGCCCACACACATCACTGTGTATAAGGTCAAGTAAACCTGAAGCCCTTTGACCTTTCTTAGAAAAAGGGGCCTTCGTCATTTTACCCATTAAACAAGCTTTGCATGTATCAAGCTCCTCACAGGAGAATGATCCCAGCAGTCCATGATCATGCAACCGCTTAATGCGCTTCTTGTTAATATGGCCTAAACGACTATGCCATAGTAAGGTGCTGTCATCAGCATTTTTGGCTTTCTTAATATCAATTTGCTGTATAGAACATTCCATGTCCAACATGAATAACCCATTGTTAATTGACTCAGTAGCATAAACAACATTATCATAAGAAATAACACACTTTGAAATATTGCATTCAAAGGAAAACCCTTTCCTGACAAGAGCAGGAATAGAGATAATATTTTTCGTAATGCTTGGTACAAAGTAACAATTGTTCAGTTCTAATACAAATCCAGATGGTAATGAGATGTAATAAACTCCTACAGCAACAGCAGCAACCCGTGCCCCGTTTCCAACTCGTAGGTCCACCTCATGCTGTCCCACCTGTCTTCTTCTCTTGAGTTCCTGTACATTTGAACAAATGTGAACTCCACATGCAGTGTCCAACACCCATGATATAGAAGAAGAAACCATGACTTCAGTCACGAAAATACCTGAGCCAGAAGCAAAAGGATTGCTTCCCTTCTTGTCTCCTTGGAGCGCTTTACAGTCCTTTTTCCAGTGACCCAGCTGGCCACAATGGAAACATCTGTATTCCTTCGACCGCTTAACCTTTTGTTTCAGAGCCTTGCTGTAGCTCTTGATAGGGGCTTTGCCCTTCTTCCCTTTCTTCTTGTTCCTTGAAGGAACCATCAAGACAGAGGTTGAAGGCTTTCCCTTAAGAGTCAGCTCTGTAGTCAAGAGCATATTCAGTAACTCTGCCGGCGTACAGTCGATCTTGTTCATATTAAAGTTAATGATGAACGGATCGAAAGAGGTCGGGAGAGACTGCAATATGATGTCTACAGCAAGCTCCTGATTGATGGTATGTCCCAGTTTCTCTAGAGCCTCCTTGTACCCAATCATCTTGAGTACGTGAGCTCCCACTGGACTCCCTTCAGCCAGCTAGCTCTGAAAGAAAAGTTTAGTCAAATTGTAGCGTTCAGTCCTAGCTTGTGCAGCATACAGCAGCTTGAGGTTTGCTATAATTTGTATAGCAGATAGATCCTCATGCTGACGCTGCAGCTCTGGCGTCATAGACGCAAGCATCAGGCAAGCGACATCAATGCTATCATTGACATGCTTTTCATAAGCATCGCGAACCGCTCTTGCGGCGTTCATAGCGGGTTGAGGCGGTATAGCCGTCTCGAGGACATACAGCTTCCTCTCTGCCTTAAGAACAATCTTAAGGTGTCCGTACCAGTCTGAGAAGTTTGGTCCAGCAAACTTCTCCCTTTCCAGTAGGGATCGCACATTGAAATTCGTGGTGTTCGTTGCTGCAGTAATCTACAACAATGCAAGAACAGCAAGGTCAGTATCAATGTGAGAATCAATTCAGGACTTAAGAATGATTCTTTTCTCACTATTTTATCTGGCTGAAAAATCCAGCAAAACAGCCCGAAAGAGTAAAACTCTTTTAGTGAGATGGGATCCAGATTTCATACTTGGTCTCCGCGTCCCGCTCAGGCGAGATAAGATACACAGAGAGTACAAGCACTAATTTCTGGTAGGCATTCCCTGCCAATCGCCAACCCGTGCGATTCCCCTTCATCTGGGCAATCCAGTAGACTGTGCCAACTGAGTTGGTACAACACAGTCTCTGATCCTACAGATGGCTGCCTCCATATAGCTCACATATGCTCAGTATGTAGCCTACATGGTCAAGCTGACCTGACCTACTCCCTGGACCACCACGTGCTATGCTGAGCAACGAGAAGCGATAAATCCCTTCCCTGTAACACGCAGGTGTAATCCCGCACCGTCTGAAGATAGATGGGCGTGCCCACTGAGTGGGTACAACACGGCCCCAACGATAGTCAGAACAGTGAGGTTTCGCCTCAGAAGGCTATCGTGCTTGATATTTTAGCGTTGGATTTTAACGGTCTTTTATCTTCTTAACTATCATGCATAACCTATGGCGATAGCAGAAGATTAAATCATGCAGTTCTAATTATATAAACAATAAGTAGAAAGCATGCTGATCTTATGTGGTAAAAGCCCATTAAACCTAAGTAAGACCCTAATTTAACTTAAGTCTTCACTTGAGCTCTTCATGGGTCTTTTGCCTTCTCATCTGGCCCAACCCAGGGCCCGAGCGCCCACTGCAGCTCAGGTGCGCCCACCAGGTAAATGCGCCTGTCCCAGAGTCGAACCCTGAACCTCCCACCTGGTCAAGGCACTGCTGCATGCGCCTCTGCCAAGTGTGCTCTGTGCTCTTGTCTGATTAAAATACAATTTAATCTATCTAGACAAGATTGACACGCAGGTCAATTACACTTTATAAATTAAATCAAATGTGATGCGCAGATCACAATAAATAATTTACATTTATTAACCAGGCTCACAGGCCCCAGCACAGCACACATTAAATTAGGCAGCCCACATAAGATTAAATAAACAAGCATCATGGCATCCAATCAACATGTGATCCAATCAAGAAAATAAAATTTTCGAAAACCCATTGGCATCATTTTTATTTTCCTTATGTGCCCTACTACCTTACAACGGTCCATTAATAGGGATCCACTCATCAGACCTAGTCAGATCCACTGCCCTGGCAAGCACCAAGTCCTAACTGACTTGAGTCGACTTAGTGGTCAACAATGCATGCCATAGGCTGAACGACCTGCATGAGTTCTAGCAAGCGGGCGTGACCCCGGGCCTAACTCATGCGCGTTCAATGGTTGTCTAAATCAGACATCACTACACGCCTGTCCGCAGTCGACCTATAGCCACCTCGTGCTTGCACACAGGTGCTATCTGGTCAACCCATCTAGGCTGTCAGATGGTCTGATCAGACTGGTTGGATCTAGACTACACGATGACTTCAACCCTATCAAACCGTTTAAGGATTTAAAGTAGGCGCCTCTTAGATCTAATGGTAAGCGCGCAAGTTCCCTTTTGTTTTAGAAACAACATACAACATGCGCCAACAAGAAACATGCGCCAAGGAGAAAATAACATCATGTATTTTCGCCAACATAAAACTATACAACAAGTTTCGCATGTCCTATATATCTAGTCTTTTGTGCAAACATGGATCACAATGCAAAGATAGCAATCATATTAACATGCATAAACCTTTGCTCTGATACCAATTGAAAGTCCCTTTAACAAGGGGGAGGTGTCGAAACCCTAATGGCGCATATGATAAAACCTTTTTGCAGCGGAAAGGGTTTCTGGATCGATGCATGCAGTATGATCAACTTTAACTTGCATACAAGAAAATCGATTCTTACCAGTGCCATTGCTTGGATGGCGTCTAGGAAGCAGAGAGTCAAGCGCTTCTCCTCCAAATGGTGCGCACACAAGATGGTTGTTGGCTTCTCCTTGTCGAACCTTGTGCTAGCAAGGATCTCCAAGTGTCCTTGTCGAATGGAAGGGAAGTTGAGATGATGTCTCGCTTGAGCAAACTCTCTCCAAGGCGTGAACAACAACTTCCACACGAGAGCAAGCGACGAGAATAGGAGAGGGGCGACAAGAGATGCGTTCCACTCAAAACGTGGAGGCGTGGCTACTAAAAATAGCTAGCCTTACTCTCTTATGCGATCATGCGTTCATGTACCCATGAACCAATCGCATTTTTCTCTCCTCATTGAACCATGCGCTCACATAATAAGTTGGTTCATTTTTGGGTTGGTTCAAAGACCAATTAACCCAAGCGATTTGGTCTAGATCATATTAACCCTAAGGTTCAAGATCTAACCGTTCATCTCTTGATGCTTCTGATCTCACCGATCTAGCATCCAATCTCTCGATCGAAGCTTACCGATCTCAAGCCCTAATCAATCAAATATGATCAGACCAGATCTCACTTACAATCAGAGATTAAATCCCTTTAAACTGAACCAAAACAATTCAGTCCACACGATCTGACTTAAGTAAGCCATATCATCAAATTGTGCGACCCTAAGGGTTTCCTTTAAATGTCGGTAACGATAACTTACGTTATCACGATCAGTGAGGGGTATCTAGCAACACATCACTATCTCCCAATATAAAGGAAAGAGTCTTCCAAGACTACACCCAAACCACAGCACAAGTGTGAATCCACTTCACAAGGCATACATGATTCCTTTGCCACTGGATGTTCTTTATTGGACAAGCGTGTCAAGCCTGTAACTCCAATATGATGGGAATGATCAGATCAGATGAACATAGTCATCTGGGTATGGCCATACACTTTCTCAATCATCTCATCCAGGGGCCCCTTTAGAACATCACACTCCAAACAAGGAGACGGCAATCCTATGTCTATCACTAGCACCCTAACATGACTCATGCTCATCATCCAAGATAGTCTATAACCATTATGTTTCAAATGATATTGAACTACCTCAAAACAATGACAATCATCATTTAGAAACACAAGTGATCTCAAGTCAGAGGAAGTATGCCACTTGTTTGCATACAAGGATTATTCACATTGTGACAAGCAATTGAATATCCTAGTAGGGTCTGTCCAGTACATCCAATGTACCCATGAGTCTACATCTTATTCCATGCTCGAAGCATCCTATAAGATTAGAACACATATTAGTCTCAATCATATCAAGGTTGTCTCATGTTCACCAAGATATCTCGACTAAGGACTATACTGCATGTCAGCCAAGCTGAACAACATTGAGACATTATTCAGAAGTATACATATTGCAGCAGATGATGTAACAACCTGAATAACAACCATTGCCTTTATAAACATAGAGTTTATACATGATACTGATACAATCCCGAGGCCTCAAACATTAGCCTTAAGGGCATACCCCAACAATCTCCCACTTGCACTTAATCTAATGGTTGAGAAATCTCAAACCCATATTATTACAGTGCTTCTCATGCTTCTGCTGCGCCAGAGGCTTTGTAAGCGGGTCAGCTAGATTGTCATCTGTATGAACCTTGCAGACTTTGATCTCGCCACAATCAATGATCTCTCGGATCAAGTGAAACCGTCTCTGTATGTGCTTGGACTTCTGGTGCGACCGTGGTTCCTTTGCTTGTGCAATTGCTCCAGTGTTATCACAGAAGATAACCAAAGGATCTGCACTCGAAGGAACAACACCAAGTTCTTGAACGAACTTACGAATCCACACTGCCTCCTTAGATGCTTCTGAGGCTGCAACATACTCGGCTTCCGTGGTAGAATCAGCAACTATATACTGTTTGAAACTCTTCCACACCACTGCTCCTCCATTCAAGCTAAAAACATAGCCTGATTGCGATCAGAAATCATCCTGGTCAGACTGGAACGAAGCGTCAGTATATCCTTCAATACTGAGTTCTTCCTGACCACCATACATCAAGAACATATCTTTGGTCCTCCGCAGATATTTTAAAATGTTCTTGACTGCAATCCAGTGCGCCTGACCTGGTTTACTTTGGAATTGACTGGTCACGCTTAACCCATAAGCGACGTCTGGGCGAGTACACAACATCGCATACATAATGGACCCAATAGCCGAAGCATAAGGCGTATTGTCCATTTCATCTTTCTCAGTCTGTGTTTGTGGACACTGACTCTTCGAAAGATTCAGACCATGTCTGACTGGAAGATATCCTCTTTTAGAATTCTCTAAATGGAATCTCTCCAGGACTTTATCGATGTAAGTACTCTGGCACAGCCCGAGAAGCCTCTTAGATCTATCCCTGTAGATCTTCACACCTAATACATAGGCTGCTTCTCCTAAATCTTTCATCTGGAAACATTTTCTTAACCATGCCTTAACCGCATGCATTTCAGGAATATCGTTTCCAATGATTAAGATATCATCGACGTAGAGGACTAGAAAAGTAATCACGCTCCCACTAAACCTCTTATATACACACGGGTCATCTTCATTCTTGATGAAACCAAATCCACTGATTGATTCATCAAAACGAATGTTCCAGCTTCTTGATGCTTGCTTAAGTCCATAAATGGACTTCTTTAACTTGCATATTTTATGACGATCTAATGGATTAGTGAAACCTTCAGGTTGTGTCATATAGACATCCTCATCCAGTTTTCCATTAAGGAAAGCGGTCTTCACATCCATTTGCCAGATCTCATAATCGTAATATGCTGCTATCGCGAAAAGAATCCGAATAGACTTGAACATAGCTACAGGAGAGAAAGTTTCATCATAATCTATCCCGTAGATTTGTTTGAAACCTTTCGCAACTAGCCTGCCTTTATAGGTAACCACGTTACCATCCATGTCAATCTTCTTCTTGAAGATCCATTTACAGCCTATAGGGATTACTCCCGGAGGCGGATCAACCAAATCCCAAACTTGGTTATCTGACATGGAGTCCATCTCGGTTCGCATAGCTTCAAGCCATCTCGCTGATTCCGGTCCACTGACCGCATCCGCATAAGTGAGGGGTTCATCATGATCAATGATGTAGACTCCGTCATAGCGCTCAGAGGAAATATGCCACTTGTTTGCATATAAGGATTATTCACATTGTGATAAGCAATTGAATATCCTAGTAGGGTCTGTCCAGTACATCCAATGTACCCATGAGTCTACATCTTATTCCATGCTCGAAGCATCCTATAAGATTAGAACACATATTAGTCTCAATCATATCAAGGTTGTCTCATGTTCACCAAGATATCTCGACTAAGGACTATACTGCATGTCAGCCAAGCTGAACATCTTTGAGACATTATTCAGAAGTATACATATTGCAGCAGATGATGTAACAACCTGAATAACAACCATTGCCTTTATAAACATAGAGTTTATACATGATACTGATACAATCCCGAGGCCTCAAACATTAGCCTTAAGGGCATACCCCAACAATCCGTACACTTGCGGATCACATCAAGTTTTTGGCACCGTTGCCAAGGACCAATTTCGCTAATATTGATTCACTCTAAGAATTGATAGACTAGGCTTTTGTTTTCTTTATAATTCTCTTCTTTTCTGCATTTAGTGAATACTTTCTATTTTCTTCATAACCTTTGGTTGATTGTTTATGCCCAGGTGTTCTAGAAAACTATTTGAAGAAGATCCGGAACCAGAATGAACTTTTCACTTGCGCAGGAAACAATTAGCAAAGAAGACTGAAGAATCCAAGATGGGTGACGCAAACCCACAACCGAGAACTCTTAAGGAATATGCAAATCCAAACTATCAAGGAGTTCGCTCTAGTATTGTTCGCCCCAACATTGAGGCAAATAACTTCGAAATCAAGCCTTCTCTGCTATCCATGGTTCAGTAGAACCAATTTGGAGGATTATCTTCTGAGGACCCTAATATGCACCTTTCCATATTTCTTGAATACAGCGATACTTTGAAAATGAATGGCATTTCCAGTGATGCTTTGAGACTAAGATTATTTCCCTTTTCTCTCATGGATAGAGCTCGTGCATGGCTACATTCAAAACCGCCAGGTTCCATAACAACTTGGGAGGAGCTCTCCAATGCCTTTCTAGCAAAATACTTTCCCCCGAGTAAGACTGCTCATATAAGGAACCAGATCACGAATTTTGTTCAGAGGGAAGGAGAATCATTATACGAAGCATGGGACCGATTTAAAGAGTTTCAGAGGATGTGTCCACATCACAGCCTTGAGAAGTGGGTATTAGTCCATACCTTCTATAATGCTCTCAATTATAACACTCGTATGACAGATGATGCTGCCGCCGGTCGAGCAATCATGAATAAGACCAAGGATGAGGCGATTGATCTATTTGAGGAGATGGCTTTGAACCATTGTCAATGGGTAAGTGAGAGAGGACCATCTGCTAAGGCGTCAGGTAAGTATGATTTAGATGCTATCGCTTCGCTGAAAGACCCCTATACTTGGGGGGGGCGAAACCCTAATAGGCGCATGATAAAAATTTTCGAAGCGGAAGCAAGGGTTTCTTAGGATCGCATGCTTGTCATATGATCAACTTGTTAAAGATGCATGAAGAAAATTCATACCATAGCCATTGCTTTGGATGGCGCCTTCGAAGCAGAGAGCGAAAGGGATCTCCTCCAAAAGATGCGCACACAAGATGTGATCGCCTACTCCTTGTTGATCTTTGTGCTAGCAAAGTTCTCCAAGAATCCTTGTCGAATGGAAGGGATGAGATCTCCTTGTTCTCGGGCTTCACCGAATTCTGTCCAAGGCGTGAAGAAGACACCACACGAGAGAGAGGGCGTCGAGAGAAGAGGCAAGCGTTTTTGGCGTTGAGGCGTTTAGCGAAAGTGGCCTTCATGACTTTCCAAGAATAGAAAACATGAAGCCATGCGCCCATGATCTCATAACCGACCAAAAACGCCTTCAAGCTTTGAACCATGCGTTCACTCATGTGAACCGGTTCAAGCCAATTCGATGCATTTCAATTTGGTTCAAAGACCAAGTCAAATCAGCCCAAGCCATGGTCTAGATCTTACTGAACCAAATGATTCAAGATCTAACCGTTCATCTCTTGATGCTCCTGATCTCACCGATCTAGCATCCATTCTCTCGATCGAAGCTTACCGATCTCAAGCCCTAATCAATCAAACATGATCAGACCAGATCTCACTTACAATCAGAGATTAAATCCCTTTAAACTGAACCAAAACAATTCAGTCCACACGATCTGACTCAAGTAAGCCATATCATCAAATTGTGCGACCCTAAGGGTTTCCTTTAAATGTCGGTAACGATAACTTATGTTATCACGATCAGTGAGGGGTATCTAGCAACACATCACTGTCTCCCAATAGAAAGGAAAGAGTCTTCCAAGACTACACCCAAACACCAGCACAAGTGTGAACTCAAGTCACTTGACATATATGTTTCCTTTGCCACTGGACGTTCTTATTGGACAAGCGTGTCAAGCCTGTAATTCCAATATGATGAGAGTGATTAGATCAGATGAACATAGTCATCTGGGTATGGCCATACACTTTCTCAATCATCTCATACAAGGGGGCCCCTTTAGAACATCACACTCCAATCAAGGAGACGGCAATCCTATATCTATCACTAGTGCCCTAACATGACTCATGCTCATCATCCAAGATAGTCTATAACCATTATGTTTCAAATGATATTGAACTACCTCAAAACAATGCCAATCATCATTTAGAAACACAAGTGATCTCAAGTCAGAGGAAATATGCCACTTGTTTGCATATAAGGATTATTCACATTGTGACAAGCAATTGAATATCCTAGTAGGGTCTGTCCAGTACATCCAATGTACCCATGAGTCTACATCTTATTCCATGCTCGAAGCATCCTATAAGATTAGAACACATATTATTCTCAATCATATCAAGGCTGTCTCATGTTCACCAAGATATCTCGACTAAGGACAATACTGCATGTCAGCCTAGCTGAACAGCATTGAGACATTATTCAGAAGTATACATATTGCAGCAGATGATGTAACAACCTGAATAACAACCATTGCCTTTATAAACATAGAGTTTATATACATGATACTAATACAATCCCAAGGCCTCAAACATTAGCCTTAAGGGCATACCCCAACAATCTCCCACTTGCACTTAATCTAATGGTTGAGAAATCTCAAACCCATATTATTACAGTGCTTCTCATGCTTCTGCTGAGCCAGAGGCTTTGTAAGCGGGTCAGCCAGATTGTCATCTGTATGAACCTTGCAGATTTTGATCTCGCCACGATCAATGATCTCCCGGATCAAATGAAACCTTCTCTGTATGTGCTTGGACCTCTGGTGCGACCGTGGTTCCTTTGCTTGTGCTATTGCTCCAGTGTTATCATAGAAGATAACCAATGGATCTGCACTCGAAGGAACAACACCAAGTTCCTGAACGAACTTACGAATCCACACTGCCTCCTTGGATGCTTCCGAGGCTGCAACATACTCGGCTTCTGTTGTGGAATCAGCAACAATAGACTGTTTGAAACTCTTCCACACCACCGCTCCTCCATTCAAGCTAAAAACGTAGCCTGATTGAGATCGGAAATCATCCTGGTCAGACTGGAACGAAGCGTCAGTATATCCTTCAATACTGAGTTCTTCCTGACCTCCATATATCAAGAATATATCTTTGGACCTCCGAAGATATTTCAAAATGTTCTTGACTGCAATCCAGTGTGCCTGTCCTGGATTACTTTGGAATCGACTGGTCACGCTTAACCCGTAAGCAACGTCTGGGCGAGTACACAACATCGCATACATAATGGACCCAATAGCCGAAGCATAAGGCGTATTGTCCATTTCATCTTTCTCAGTCTGTGTTTGTGGACACTGACTCTTTGAAAGATTCATACCATGTCTGACTGGAAGATATCCTCTCTTAGAATTTTCTAAATGGAATCTCTCCAGGACTTTATCGATGTAAGTACTCTGGCACAGCCCGAGAAGCCTCTTAGATCTATCTCTGTAGATCTTCACACCTAATACATAGGCTGCTTCTCCTAAATCTTTCATCTGGAAACATTTTCTTAACCATGTTTTACAGCATGAAGTTCAGGAATATCGTTTCCAATGATCAAGATATCATCGACGTAGAGGACTAGGAAAGTAATCACGCTCCCACTAAACCTCTTATATACACACGGGTCTTCTTCATTCTTGATGAAACCAAATTCACAGATTGATTCATCAAAACGAATATTCCAGCTTCGCGATGCTTGCTTAAGTCCATAAATGGACTTCTTTAATTTGCATATTTTATGATGATCTGATGGATTGATAAAACCTTCAGGTTGTGTCATATACACATCCTCTTCTAATTTTCCATTAAGGAAAGCGGTCTTCACATCCATCTGCCAGATCTCATAATCATAATATGCCGCTATCGCAAGAATAATCCGAATAGACTTGAACATAGCTACAGGTGAGAAAGTTTCATCATAATCTATCCCGTAGATTTGTTTGAAACCTTTCGCAACTAGCCTGCCTTTATAGGTAACCACGTTACCATCCATGTCAATCTTCATCTTGAAGATCCATTTACAGCCTATAGGGATTACTCCCGGAGGCGGATCTACCAAATCCCAAACTTGGTTATCTGACATGGAGTCCATCTCGGCTCGCATAGCTTCAAGCCATCTCGCTGATTCCGGTCCACTGACCGCATCCGCATAAGTGAGGGGTTCATCATCAATGATGTAGACTCCGTCATAGCGCTCAGGCTGTCGACGGATCCTTCCCGATCTACGCGGTTCCCGTGATATCTGAGCCTCAGGTTGTTCAGTAACCTAATCTACTGGCTCAGGCTCATCCAACTGTGCTTGACTACTTTGTCCTTCTGGATTCTCATCCAGCTTTATTTCTCTCCCACCGGCTTCTTGCAGAAGAAATTCCTTCTCAAGAAAAATAGCCGTCCGAGCAACAAATACCTTGTTCTCCTTGGGATCGTAGAAATAATAACCCTTAGTTTCTTTAGGGTAACCGACAAAGATACATTTCTCATATCTGCTCTCTAGTTTCCCGGAGGCGAGCTTTTTGACATATGCCTCGCAACCCCAGATCTTAATAAATGTCAAGCTCGGCTGTTTCCCATACCATAACTCATATGGAGTCTTAGAAACGGCCTTGGATGGCACTCGATTTAGTACCTTTGCAGCTGTTTCCAGTGCAAATCCCCAAAAGGAGTAAGGTAGAGTAGCCTGACTCATCATAGAACGAACCATATCCAGTAAGGTTCTATTTCTCCTCTCGGACACACCATTCCATTGCGGTGTTCCTGGCGGAGTGAGCTGTGAGATAATCCCACACTCCTTCAGATAGTCAGTAAACTCTCGACTCAAGTATTCTCCACCTCGATCTGAACGAAGTGCCTTGATATTTCGGCCTAGCTGATTTTGTACTTCATTTTTGAACTCTTTGAACTTGTCAAAAGATTCACTCTTATGTCTCATTAGATAGACATAACCATACCTACTGAAATCATCAGTAAAGGTAATGAAGTACGAATAGCCACCTCTGGCATGATTACTAAATGGCCCGCACACATCACTGTGAATGAGGTCAAGTAAACCTGAAGCCCTTTGACCTTTATTAGAAAAAGGAGCTTTCGTCATTTTACCCATTAAACAAGCTTTGCATGTATCAAGCTCCTCATAGGAGAATGATCTCAGCAGTCCATGATCATGCAACCGCTTAATGCGCTTCTTGTTGATATGGCCTAAACGACTATGCCACAGCAAGGTGCTGTTATCAGCATACTTGGCTTTCTTGTTATCAATTTGTTGTATAGAACATTCCATGTCCAACATGAATAACCCATTGTTAATCGATCCAGTAGCATAAACAATATTATCAAAAGAAATAATACACTTTGAAATATTGCATTCAAAGGAAAACCCTTTCCTGACAAGAGCAGGAATAGAGATAATATTTTTCGTAATGCTTGGTACAAAATAACAATTGTCCAGTTCCAATACAAGTCCAGATGGTAAAGAGATGTAATAAACGCCTACAGCAACAGCAGCAACCCGTGCCCCGTTTCCAACTCGTAGGTCCACCTCATGCTGTCCCACCTGTCTTCTTCTCTTGAGTTCCTGTACATTAGAACAAATGTGAACTCCACATGCAGTGTCCAACACCCATGAAATAGAAGAAGAAGATATCATGACTTCAGTCACAAAAATACCTGAGCCAGAAGCGAAAGGATTGCTTCCCTTCTTGTCTCCTTGGAGCGCTTTACAGTCATTTTTCCAGTGACCGAGCTGGCCACAATGGAAACATCTGTATTCCTTCGACCGCTTAATCTTTTGTTTCAGAGCCTTGCTGTAGCTCTTAACAGGGGCTTTGCCCTTCTTCCCCTTCTTCTTGTTCCTTGAAGGAATGAGCAAGACAGAGGATGAAGGCTTTCCCTTTAGAGTCAACTCTGTAGTCAAGAGCATATTCAGCAACTCTGCCGGGGTACAGTCAATCTTGTTCATATTAAAATTAATGATGAACGGATCAAAAGTAGCCGGAAGAGACTGCAATATGATGTCTACAGCAAGCTCCTGATTGATGGTATGTCCCAGTTTCTCTAGAGCCTCCTTGTACCCAATCATTTTGAGTACGTGAGCTCCCACTGGACTCCCTTCAGCTAGTTTGCTCTGAAAGAAAAGCTTAGTCAAATTATAGCGTTCAGTCCTAGCCTGTGCAGCATACAGCAGCTTGAGGTTTGCTATAATTTGTATAGCAGATAGATCCTCATGCTGACGCTGCAACTCTGGCGTCATAGACGCAAGCATCAGGCAAGCGACATCAATGCTATCATTGACATGCTTCTCATAGACATCCCGAACCGCCCTTGCGGCGTTCGGAGCGGGTTGAGGCGGTATTGCCGTCTCGAGGACATATAGTTTCCTCTCAGCCTTAAGAACAATCTTAAGGTGTCCGTACCAGTCTGAGAAGTTTGGCCCCGCAAACTTCTCCCTTTCCAGTAGGGATCGCACATTGAAATTCGTGGTGTTCGTTGCTGCAGTAATCTACAACATTGCAAGAACAGCAAGGTCAGTATCAATGTTAGAATCAATTCAGGACTTAAGAATGATTCTTTTCTCACTATTTTATCTGACTGAAAAATCCAGCAAAACAGCCCGAAAGAGTAAAACTCTTTTAGTGAGATGGGATCCAGATTTCATACTTGGTCTCCGCGTCCCGCTCAGGCGAGATAAGATGCACAGAGAGTACAAGCACTAGTCTCTGGTAGGCAATCCCTGCCAATCGCCAACCCGTGCGATTCCCCTTCATCCGGGCAATCCAGCAGACTGTGCCAACTGAGTTGGTACAACACAGTCTCTGATCCCACAGATGGCTGCCTCCATATAGCTACCATATGCGCCACATATGTAGGCTACATGGTCAAGCTGACCCGACCTACTCCCTGGACCACCACGTGCTATGCTGAGCAACGAGAAGCGATAAATCCCTTCCCTGTAACACGCAGATGTAATCACACACTGTCTGAAGATAGATGGGCGTGCCCACTGAGTGGGTACAACACGGCCCCAACGATAGTCAGAACAGTGAGGTTTCGCGCCAGAAGGCTTACGAGCTTGATATTTTGAGTTGGATTTTAACGGTCTTTTATCTTCTTAACTATCATGCATACCCTATGGTGATAGCAGAAGATTAAATCATGCAATTCTAATTATATAAACAATAAATAGAAAGCATGCTGATCTTATGTGGTAAAAGCCCATTAAGCCTAGGTAAGACCTTAATTTAACTTAAGTCTTCACTTGAGCTGTTGATGGGTCTTTTGCATCTCATCTGGCCCAACCCAGGGCCCAAGCGCCCACTGCAGCTCAGGTGCGCCCACCAGGTAAATGCGCCTGTCCCAGAGTCGAACCCTGGACCTCCCACCTAGTCAAGCCACTGCTGCATGCGCCTCTGCCAAGTGTGCTCTATGCTCTTGTCTGATTACATTACAATTTAATCTATCTAGACAAGATTGACACGCAGGTCAATTACACAATAAATTAATTAAAATGTGATGCGCAGATCACAATTATAATAATTTACAGTTTAATCCAGGCACGCAGGCCCCAGAACAGCACACATTAAATAGGCAGCCCACATAAGATTAAATAAACAAGCAATATGGTATACATTCATCATGTGATCCAAATCAGAAAATAAAATTTTCGAAAACCCATTGTCATCAATTTTTATTTTCCTTATTAGCCCTACTACCTTACAACGGTCCATTAATAGGGATCCACTCATCATACCTAGTCAGATCCACTGCCCTTGCATGCACCAAGTCGTAACTGACTTGAGCTGACCTAATGGTCAACCATGCATGCGCAAAGGGCTGAACAACCTTCATGAGTTCTGGCAAGCGGGTGTGACCCCGGGCCTAACTCAAGAGTGTTCACTTGTTGTCTCAACCAGACATCGCTACACGCCTGTCTGCAGTCGACCTATAGCCACCTCGTGCTTACGCACAGGTGCTATCTGGCCGACCCATCTAGGCTGTCAGATGGTCTGATCAGACTGGTTGGATCTTAACTAGACGATGACATCAACCCTAATAACCCGTCTAAGTTTTTCAAGTAGGCGCCACTTAGATCTAGTGTATGCGCGGAAGAGAAGTTTTATAAAAACAACAAGATGCGCCAAACAACATACATGCGCGAAGGAGAAAGAATACATCTAAGATAAGCATGTATTTTCGCCAACCAACATAAACAATTTTCGCATATTATGTAGTTTCGCATGTAACCTTTAGATCTAAACATTTGAGCAAACAAGGATCACACAATGTCAAGCAATCATATGATCATAGCAACATGCGCCTCTGATACCAATTGAAAGACCCCAATACTTGGGGGGGCGAAACCCTAATAGGCGCATGATAAAAATTTTCGAAGCGGAAGCAAGGGTTTCTTAGGATCTCATGCTTGTCATATGATCAACTTGTTAAAGATGCATGAAGAAAATTCATACCATAGCCATTGCTTTGGATGGCGCCTTGGAAGCAGAGAGCGAAAGGGATCTCCTCCAAAAGATGCGCACACAAGATGTGATCGCCTACTCCTTGTTGATCTTTGTGCTAGCAAAGTTCTCCAAGAATCCTTGTCGAATGGTGTTGGGGTATGCCCTTAAGGCTAATGTTTGAGGCCTTGGGATTGTATCAGTATCATGTAATAAACTCTTATGTTTATAAAGGCATGGTTGTTATTCAGTTTGTTACCTTGTCTGCTGTAATAAGTGTACTTCTGAATAATGTCTCAAAGCTGTTCAGCTGGGCTGACATGCTGTAAAGTCCTTAGTCGAAATATCTTGGTGAACATGAGACAACCTTGATATGATTGAGACTAATATGTGTTCTAATCTTATAGGATGCTTCGAGCATGGAATAAGATGTAGACTCATGGGTACATTGGATGTACTGGACAGACCCTACTAGGATATTCAATTGTTTGTCACAATGTGAATAATCCTTGTTTGCATCAAGTGGCACATGTCCTCTGACTTGAGATCACTTGGGTTTCTAAATGATGATTGTCATTGTTTTGAGGTTGTTCAATATCATTTGAAACATAATGGTTAT
Organism: Costus lasius; assembly: GCA_027563935.2. Lineage (NCBI taxonomy): Eukaryota > Viridiplantae > Streptophyta > Magnoliopsida > Zingiberales > Costaceae > Costus > Costus lasius. The sequence continues at coordinate 72,672,121 of CM050447.1, read as the reverse complement.
AGACTATCTTGGATAATGATCATGAGTCAGGTTAGGGCACTAGTGATAGATACAGGATTGCCGTCTCCTTGTTTAAGGAGTGTGATGTTCTAAAGGGGCCCCCCTTGAATGAGATGATTGAGAAAGTGTATGGCCATACCCAGGTGACAGTGTTCATCTGATCTAATCATGCTCGTAATATTGGAGTTACAAGCTTGACTTGCTTGTCCAATAAGAACATCCAGTGGCAAAGGATATATATGCATGCCTTGTGAAGTTGATTCACACTTGTGCTATGGTTTGGGAGTAGTCTTGGAAGACTCTTTCCTTTATATCGGGAGACAGTGATGTGTTGCTAGATACCCCTCACTGATCGTGATAACGAAAGTTATCGTTACCGACATTTAAAGGAAACCCTCAGGGTCGCACAATTTGATGATATGGCTTACTTGAGTCAGATCGTGTGGACTGAATTATTTGGGTTCAGTTTAAAGGGATTATAAGCTCTGATTATAAGTGAGATCTGGTCTAATCATGTTTGATTGATTAGGGCTTGAGATCGGTAAGCTTTGATCGAGAGAGTTGATGCTAGATCGGTGAGATCAGAAGCATCAGGAGATGAACGGTTGGATCTGGAGCCTTAGGGTTTAACGGTGATCTAAACCAATGCTTGGGTTAATTGATCTTTGAACCAAAATTGAAATGCATTCGATTTGCTTGAACCGGTTCACATGTGTGAACGCTTGGTTCATTGGTTGAAAGCGTTTTCTTTGATCGGTTATGAGATCATGGCGCATGATTTCCATTTATGGAAAGTCATGAAGGCCTCAACGCCTTAACGCCCAAAACGCCTCTACACCTCAACGTCAAGGCGTTCGCTTGGAAGTGAACGAAGATACTCTCGTGGATTGAGGTAGTTGACGAAGAGGAGGTCTCGGTGAAGGCACCAAGCGATCTCATCCCTTCCATACGTCAAGGACACCTTGGGCACTTGCTAGCACAAGGAACGCCAAAGGAAGTAGGCGGCATCTTCTTGTGTGCGTCAACTTTGGAGAAGGTTCATTTGCGCCTTTGCTTCCAAGGCTCCATCAAACCGATGGCTATGGTATGAGATCTTCTTTCGATCTTTACATCGTCTTAAGGTTGATCATATGAACATATATTCATGCGATCTTGATAAAACCCTAATTCCGCTGCCAAAAGAATTTACATGCGCCCCCTTTAGGGTTTGATCTGCTTGCGCTCCCCCTCGAAGGGGACCCTACAAATGGAAGGGATGAGATCTCCTTGTTCTCGGGCTTCACCGAATTCTGTCCAAGGCGTGAAGAAGACACCACACGAGAGAGAGGGCGTCGAGAGAAGAGGCAAGCGTTTTTGGCGTTGAGGCGTTTAGCGAAAGTGGCCTTCATGACTTTCCAAGAATAGAAAACATGAAGCCATGCGCCCATGATCTCATAACCGACCAAAAACGCCTTCAAGCTTTGAACCATGCATTCACTCATGTGAACCGGTTCAAGCCAATTCGATGCATTTCAATTTGGTTCAAAGACCAAGTCAAATCAGCCCAAGCCATGGTCTAGATCTTACTGAACCAAATGATTCAAGATCTAACCGTTGATCTCTTGATGCTCTTGATCTCACCGATCTACCATCAATTCTCTCGATCGAAGCTTACTGATCTCAAGCCCTAATCAATCAAACATGATCAGACCAGATCTCACTTACAATCAGAGATTAAATCCCTTTAAACTGAACCAAAACAATTCAGTCCACACGATCTGACTCAAGTAAGCCATATCATCAAATTGTGCGACCCTAAGGGTTTCCTTTAAATGTCAGTAACGATAACTTATGTTATCACGATCAGTGAGGGGTATCTAGCAACACATCACTGTCTCCCGATAGAAAGGAAAGAGTCTTCCAAGACTACACCCAAACACCAGCACAAGTGTGAACTCAAGTCACTTGACATATATGTTTCCTTTGCCACTGGACGTTCTTATTGGACAAGCGTGTCAAGCCTGTAATTCCAATATGATGAGAGTGATTAGATCAGATGAACATAGTCATCTGGGTATGGCCATACACTTTCTCAATCATCTCATGCAAGGGGGCCCCTTTAGAACATCACACTCCAATCAAGGAGACGGCAATCCTATATCTATCACTAGTGCCCTAACATGACTCATGCTCATCATCCAAGATAGTCTATAACCATTATGTTTCAAATGATATTGAACTACCTCAAAACAATGCCAATCATCATTTAGAAACACAAGTGATCTCAAGTCAGAGGAAATATGGCACTTGTTTGCATATAAGGATTATTCACATTGTGATAAGCAATTGAATATCCTAGTAGGGTCTGTCCAGTACATCCAATGTACCCATGAGTCTACATCTTATTCCATGCTCGAAGCATCCTATAAGATTAGAACACATATTAGTCTCAATCATATCAAGGCTATCTCATGTTCACCAAGATATCTCGACTAAGGACAATACTGCATGTCAGCCTAGCTGAACAGCATTGAGACATTATTCAGAAGTATACATATTGCAGCAGATGATGTAACAACCTGAATAACAACCATTGCCTTTATAAACATAGAGTTTATATACATGATACTGATACAATCCCAAGGCCTCAAACATTAGGCTTAAGGGCATACCCCAACATTCGCTTGCCGCCAAGGTTGATTCTTTGACCCATAAAATCAATTCTTTGAATGTAAATTCTGTCACCGTTAATGCTATCTCATGTGAGATTTGTGGCAATGCAGGACATAATGCAGAGGATTGTCAGTTAGGAGTTTCTACACAGGGGGAGTGCAATTCTGAACAAGTTAAGGCAATTGGGAACTATAATGGAAGACCTCAGAATGACCCATACTAGAGTACTTACAACCCTGGTTGGAGGAACCATCTCAATCTTTCTTGGAAGAGTGATCAAAATCAAAGTCAAGCACCCCAAAACAACAATTGACGACCCTCTAATTTTCAATCAAGACAGTATAACCAACCTCCAGCACCCTAGAAGTCTAACTTAGAGGTCATGATGGAGAACTTCATTGCCTCACAGGCAAAACAGAATGAAAAATTCCTACAGCAATTAGAGAAACAAGATGACAATTTTAGGCAGGAATTCTGACATGTAAATGAGTCTATTAAGAATATTAATTCCGAGATGGAGTCTATGAAGACTCATCAGAGGATGTTGGAAACTCAGATAGCTCAGCAGGCTAGCTCTTCAAGCAGGCCTACAGGCAGATTACCAGGAAAACCAGAGGTGAACCCACGTGAGTATTGCAATGCTATTACCACACGCAGTGGGAAATAGTTGGAAGAACCTAGAGCACCAGATGTTACACAAGATTCAGAGGAGAAAAATGTTGAATCTACAGAAGAAGAGGAAAGAGAAGGAGAAATAAATGTGCAAGAAAAGGAGCAGGAACCAGTGTATACACCACCACCTCCCTACAAACCACTAGTACCTTTTCCTCAGAGATTGGCAAAATCTAAGATTGATAAGCAGTTTGAAAAATTTTTAAAAGTACTCAAAAAGATTTGCATCAACATACCCTTCACCGACGCTCTATCCCAGATGCCTTCTTACGCCAAGTTCTTGAAGGAAATTTTGTCCAACAAGAGAAAGTTGGAGGAGCATAGAACGGTCGCACTCACAGAGGAGTGCAACGCTATAATCTAGAACAAGCTGCCACCTAAGCTTAAAGACCCAGGGAGTTTTTCTATTCCCTATTTGATTGGTAGTATGTCTATTGACCGTGCTCTATGTGATTTAGGGGCCAGTGTCAGCTTGATGCCACACTCTGTTTGTAAAAAGCTAGACATTAAAGATTTGAAGCCCACTTCTGTTTCACTTCAATTAGCTGACCGCTCTGTTCGACATCCAGTAGGTATTTTAGAGGATGTGCCCATTAAGGTCGGTAAGTTTTTTATTCCTCTTGATTTTGTTGTCCTCGAGATGGAGGAAGACTCTAGGCTTCCTATAATCTTAGGTCGCCCCTTTTTGGCGACTGCTGGTGCAAATATTGATGTCAAAAATGGGAAGCTAACTTTTAAGATAGGTGGGGATTCTGTAGATTTTGATCTGATAGAAAATCTAAAGAAGCCTTCTTTTGTAGGATCTTGTTGCAGTGTAGAAGTCTCGGAAGACACTTCACCGATGACTATTAATTCCAAGATAGAGAAAGATCCACTTGAAGTATGCTTTATCAAAGGTGAATTTAAAACTCTCCCAAGTAACCTCAGGTATGAATTTCTTGGAGAGAACTCTACTTTTCCTGTATTTATTAATGCAAATCTTGAGGCATCTCAAACTACAAAGAACTCATCTTATAATGGATCTTGTTGTGATATTAGTACTGTGAATGATATTTTGACTGATGTGCATAAATTATTTGCTGAACATTCTGACTCTAAAAGTTATACTTTTGTAGATTGTATTGTGAATTCTAATGATAAAGGATGTCAACTTAATGTGGAGGAGACTAATTTACTTTCGAAGAAGCAGAAAATTCAGAGGAAGAAACGAAAAAGAAAGGAAGGGTTGATATTATTTGACAAAGATAAGGGAACGAAGAATTTTTTTGCTAAAGTGAAACACTATTTTAGGGATAAGCCTTGTATATTCAGAGATCAAAGAACAAAACAAGGAAAGCATACAGATACGATTCAAGCAGCCGTTACTTGATCAGGGTTGATTTTGGTCGAGCTAGCGACGTTAAAATTAGCGCTTCTTGGGAGGCAACCCAAGCACTATCTCTCTTTTTCATTCTCAGTTTTTATTTTTGTGTTATTTTACTTTTTGGTAGATAGGTTAGTTATTTTCTTTTGGAAGTTATGCTATGAATCTTATACGATGCTTTTAGAATAGTTTTCCCTTTTGATCATTATTTATATTTTGTGTAGGAGCTTTGTGATGCGTGTACCAAGAGGAGGACAGCTCTGAGGAGGATAGTTCGGGCGATACTACGAACGAGTGGCGCTTTGTGAGTTGAAGTCAAAAATAAAAAGTATGTGTCTTTGTGGATACATGCCATCTTCACAAAAACAAACAAAATGCATAAAAAAAGAAAAAAAGTTATGTGTGGAAAAAGATCTTGGAGACCTAATTCCTGTAAACAAAAGCCATGATAGATTTAAATTGATACTGGGTGAAATCATGAGATTGAAAAATCTATTTATTATATGGTTGCAAAGTTTTATTTGATTGAGTTGTGAATCTAGAAAATTGAGTTCTAAGGATGATATGTTTACTTGAAATTTTGTAAATCAATTAATACAATTTTTCACTGACATGTTGTATTTTAGAAATTTATTGAGCATGAGAAAGTTATTCTTTCAATCAAATTTTGATTTCAAATTTTGATTTTTGCTTGAGGAGAAGCAAGGTTTGAGCCTTATGTGTTTGATGACACCGAAATATGTAGTATATTTTGCATCATTTTAGATACCTTTTCATACTAAATCGAGGATCTTTTTACTTGTTTTTATGATAAATCCATCCAATATTGCAAAGTCTACTTATATTTTGGTTTTTCACATTTTTCAGGCAAAAAGGCACTATTTTAGGCGTTTTCAAGCAAAATCAAATATATGGAAGAGTTCTCATCATCAAGAGGAGATCACCCAAGAAATTTCACGTAAATCAGAGCAAGCCAGCAAATTACGGTAGTGCCGTAATCTATTTTACGGTACCGTAATTCCAAATGGTACGGTAAAATCCGAACACTGCCGTAATTTGTGAAGATTTCCGAATAGAAAGATTTTCCGTTTTTACGGTACCGGCCGTAAGCAATATTACGGTACCGTATTTCGGATTGCATCAGAACAGAAACCTTAGCCGATTTTACGGTACCTGCCGTAAGGGATTTCACTACCGTATTTTCCAGCCGTTTCAGAACAGAGAGTTCAGCAAAGTTTACGGCACTGACCGCAAACTATTTTATGGGCCGTATTTTCTGAGACGACATCAGCACAGAAGACTCAAGAGATTTTATGGCACCAGCCGTAAACAACTACACTGCCGTAAAATCAGTTTTGAACGCGACGCCCAGGTCAATGTCCACGCCCGATCCTTGCGGAGATGATGACGGTCGATCCAGAGCTTAAAACAAAAGACCGTAAGAAGAGAAAAGGGAGCTTGGGACGAGAGGATTAGCCAGACACCAAAAGCCCCAAACTTGGTTTACAGTCGAGGGAGAATTCGGAGTACACGCCACCGCCTAGGGTTTCGCAACCATGCTCGATCCAGACGATCTCCGGCCGTGATTCTTCTACTGAAGCATCGCCTGGTGAAGGAGATGACGTGCCAGAAGTTTCAGATCGAAAGAAGACAAATTGGATGAGAAATTAGAGGAAGAAGGATCGCCACTACTGTTCACGCCTTCTTTTGCAAAATACGGCTGTGAAATACTTCACAGCCGTGCCGTATTTTCTAAAAACTCTTCCTTTTGTTGATTTTTGATTTTCTGAAATTATGGAATATTGTATTTCCTTCACCATGCTAGCTTAAATTACTCTTGGGACATGGGGGAGTAGTTCACTTGATTTTTAATGATTAGATAACTTCTTTCTCACTATTTCGTTGCATTTAATCTTAGCATGATGATTTTGCTCTTGTGATAATTGTGCTTAGACTCTCTATAGATCCATGTTACTAATTATGTTCTTAGAATTTTCGCTATTGACTGAAAGGTAATTGCTTGAGAATTTGAAATCCTAGAATTGCATGTTAGGATCCCTTCCTTAGGTTAGATCTAATTTGATCCGTTCTAGTAGATTAATTGCCATGATTATAACATGTATCTATAGATCGAGTCTAATTGTCAAATGTGGAGATCTTGTGCGAAAGCAAGGATCAGAACGTTGGAGATCTAAGAGTAAAACTAGTGTCGAGACTCGGATGCACGAAAGTGATCCTTGAGTTCATTGTTTGATAATTTACTTATCTTCAGCGTTGGGACAAATCTTGCGCGAAAGCGAAGACAAATCCCTGTACAGTTGTTTGCACGAAAGTGAAACAATCATTTTATTAAGTGAATTACATCTTCATCATGATAAAATTGAACTGACGAAATCCTTATTCATATCTAGTCATAAAAGTTAAAATGAACGAAACCCTAGTCCCAGCTTTTGTCTCCGATAATTCCGTTTTAGTTTCCGATTGCTATTTTCACTACTTCGATTTGCCTAGATAGAAAGAAATCAGCTATTTGGTATTCAACAACATAGGTCTTTGTGGGTTCGATATCTTAATTATTACTTCGCGTATCCGTGCACTTGCGGAGAAAACAACAAGTGTGGTGACCGAACAAATTTTTAGAGCCGTATCAGGGGGTGACAAGTTGCTGTGCGCCATTACCTAGGTTTTGGCTGCGACTTTAAGAATAAGTTTAGTTTACCTACTTGTTGGGATACAACAGGCGCCCAACCGAAAGGCCGTGGTATCCAGGCGGCATTGTTCGCAGCCTGTCTTTGACTCTTCCACTATTACACCCAGATTCAAAGACTAACATAAAAGAATCTATTATTACTTTCGACTCTAGGAACAACAATATAAGTCTAATTGCTACAAGAATTCTCTTTACAAAACTTTACATCAAAGTACACTTTTACAACACTCAGATCTCAGCTAATAACTTTTAATACACGAATCACTTCATGAATAATTCCTCAAGTAAAACTTTACATCCATGCCTTGATTTCCTTAGTCCAGACCAGTACCTGCAATATCAACCAGACTCAGCAAAACATTACTAAGTAAGCCTCTCCCCAGAAGAAAGGGTAGTCCCTTAGATTTAAAGGAGGGAAACTAGCAAGAAGCTTGAACAATAAAACTGTAACAACTGAATGTTGAAAACTGTAAACTGAAAGCTGGGAACTGAAACTAAGTACTGGGAATTGAAAACTATAATTCAATTAGATAAACTGATGCAACTGGGTTATCTGTGTCAAATATGAAAACTAATACCATTCATAAATCAACTATGAGCAATACCTACTGGCTTGTGGGGTTGTCACCCCGAATACGCATGATAAGGTGTATCACCCCTTACATGGTGAACACACGCGCTACCATGCGTCACGAATCCCGGTGCATGCTAACTTGGGACCCCGATCTATCCATAGAGTGGATACTACTGGGTATGTGCTCAATATAACATGTAACTGTCCACACACGTGGATACTAGAAAACTGGTTATGCTGTCCACAACGTGGATACTGATATACAAAGACTGAAACAATATAACTAGCAAATCATCGATATGCACAACATACTATACTACTTGAGTCAACGGAAATAAAGATAACAAACCTTTATCTACAAAAATTTGGTTTGAGGTCTTACCTTTGAAAACCCAAGAAAACTAGTTATCAAACGAAGCAAGCCAAACACTGGATCAACCGCTTTGAAACATAGATTTATACATGAACTTCATCAAATAAGATTCAAACGTGAAAACAAAGACCACCAACAGAAGCGAAACATCTCAAAACATAAGGAACCAACTTTGGATCCATTGAACCGGACCCAAAAGCCACTGAACCGGACTGAATTGCAGTGAACCAGTCAAATTTACCCTGAACCAAGCCAAACCGAAACTTGAAACCAAAATTATACTAAATATACGAGGCATCTAGGGACACACAGGATACCATTAGATGGGAATTTCAATAAGCTTTCCAACGGATGCCTGAACCGGTCAGGATTCAACCGGATTAGGGTCGAACCGGCCAGAAAACCAATGCTAGGCCAAATTGAAATTGAACCGCTCAATTTGTTGAATCGGTCCAAATCAATTCCAAACTCAGCGAGCCGAGTTTATTTCAAATAAACCAAACTCAAAACCCAAAATCAGACCGGTTCGGCCGCTCGCCCGCGCCGCCCCATCGCCGCCGTGCAAGGCGGCCGGACAAACATCTGCCACTTGCGCCGACGAGCTCCTGAGGGCGCGTCGAGCGTCCATTCACCGCCAGATTTCACCTGGGAGCTTCCGATGTCGCTGGAAAGCTCTACAGCTACCTATGGCAAGCTTTTGATGCACGGTCGAAGCCCACGCAATAGCCGCCAGTATCAATGGTGGCGTCGCCGCCGTCGACACACCGAAACCTATCTAAACCGAAACAGAACTTCACTGAAACTTCCAGAAATCATGCTTACCTTGCTACGAAACCATATCGTAGGTCTGGAATAGAAAACACATATCAGAGAAGGCACTAGAACTCTAAACTCGAGGCGGCGCCGCTCGAACTCCGGCGACTGGTTCAAGCTTGATCTCTCGCTTATGACGACGCGCCGCGTCTCGAAGGAATGCTAGGGTTCGATTCGCAAACAATCGAATGGAAACCCTCTAAAATAGACGTGAGATGCGTCCCAAAATAGCAAAGGCCGCTGATGACTCGGTCGCCGCAAACAGGGGGGAAGACGACGAGTCGACTCAGTCGCGAAATGAAATCAAAACCGAATCAAGTAACGTCGGTGCGGTTTTATACCAAAATCACAAATTAGCTCAGCGGGTGGGTTGAGCTCGTGACTCGGGCGCTACGCGGGTTTGAACCCCCGCGAGCGCAAATTAATTTTTATACAAAGAAATCTATTTTTAAACTTTTTAAAAATTCAGGAAAAATTCCAGAAAAATCCATAAAAATCCAAAATACAGTTTCTGATTTTCTAAAATTATTTTTCAAAACTTGGGGTATTACATCCATAGAAGATGAGGAATATACTCCTTCGCCACCGTCACACCCTCCTTAGCAGCGCCATCATAGTCATCAACCAACGCCTCCTTCTCCATGCAAGCAAGCATCATCTTCCCATTCACCGCAAGCCTGTGCTCCAATGCTGAACGAGTTCGGCATCATCTTCCGCAATCCAGAGCAAGAAGACAGATACAACCTGCTCCTCCAACGCAAGGTGATCAACACTTGTTACCTCGACCGAGGGACATTGAACATGCTTGGACTACTTGATGATGTGGAGTTCATGTACTCCAATATCAACTCGGACCAATTCATGCACATGGCTCACCCAACATGCATAGGGATCATGCTCGAATTCTTCAATTCTATCGATGTACGGGCTAACACCATCCTCGACTAGGATCCTAGATGTCTCATGTTTCGGTTGGGTAACGTCGAGCATTGCCTATCTCTATCACAGCTGCACGGCGTATATGGCTTCCCAAAACCTTGTACCTGCAAGGTACCGACAGACTACTCTGAACAAGGTTTTTGGGGAGCAATCTCAAATGAGCATATCTATTTTACATGTATTGCTACGGCGTCTAGCATTTGCAATCCAGCCATTTGATACGTTCATCGGGTTCTAGCCTATACTATTTTCGACCGGAGGGAAGTGACGATATGATCCGTCAATCTGAACTTTTTTGCTTATGGTGCATACTACATTCTTTTAGGGTCGATTCGGGTTACTATTTGGTGAAGCAATTTAACCACGTTGCACATTCACACAAGGGAGCTATCATCATGGGTGGTCTAGTCACCCAATTGGCAGTTTCCCTAGGGGTTATCCCCTATGGTACCTTGGAAGCAAGTGGCAACAACTGATTCGAAATTGAGTCATGTGTTTCCATGAAGCTTATCATTCGCCGGGTGACTCCTACTACCTTAGATTCAAAGGAAGCCAGTTCTCCCTTTCGCTGCCGAACGATGAGCGCACCACCGTGGACAAGAGAGCAAACTAGCACATATAGACTGTCGCCGACCCTCAGCCCGACCCAGTTGACACTGCACCTCCAACCCCTGATGCCTTTCTTTTCGGCGGCTCCTCATCTACCGGGTCTATGATGGCCCTCTTACAGGAGATGCATGAGGAGTAGCTTTGCCAGGGAGGGGCACTATTTCGCTAGGGGGACGCACTAGATTAGATGGACACCACTCTCAGCTATCTCTGCCAGGAGCAGACCTCAAATTGGCAGACTATGGAGGTAGTGATGTAGCGACAACACAAGATGATGAGTTCAGTTTGGGAGAAGCTTTCTTCCATGGACGAGCGGCTGTTCTTTCTGTCCGAAGAAAACATGGCGTGTGTAGCCATCTCTTTCGACGAGGAGGATGAGTCGGATTTCTCATTTCGCGGTAAGGGCAAGAGATTCGAGGCTTAAGGCTCTCGACCGCTAAGGAAGAAGTAGACCTCCCCAGCCATGGCCTCCCACCTACTCCTCTCACGTACATGGTTTCACATAGGGGACTATGTGATATTTAGAGTGGGTGAGTTGTCTTCTTCCAGTTCTTTATCTTCTGCTGCTGACTTACTATTTCTGCTGGGTGATGTATTTGATACTTAACTTTGACTGGTTGGTTGTTTATTTGACATTGTTCTTATATGCCACTATTCGAGGGCCTGGTCCCATCTTCAGGCCCCTTGACTATGATGTATAACATTCAAATTTACTTCCATGCACTATCCTAGTATTTTGTGATGTTTCCTATTGTCATTGTGTTACTATGTGAATGAGTTGAATGAATTATGCATGCTATCATCTTGATATATTCACACTTTGATGTTGTGGTTCAAGGTTTAGTCATATGTCTACCATGCTTTAGTGAAATAGTTTTGATCCTATGATAGCCGGTTCTAATCATTGAGTTTGAATCCATGTTTGGTTTGGAATAATAATAATTGTTGAATGCAACATCTAATTAGAAATCCTCTATGATCATATCCATGTGCTCTATGATTTTGATATCTTTTGATTTGGATTACTTTAGACTGTTCATTAGTGGGTCAAATATTTCTGAGAATGTTCAATTAACTTATGCTGGTAGTTTACATGTGATTTCATATTAAGATACGCATCTACTTATTCGTTCCTTGAGTCCTTTCTCTTGTTGGGAGAAAATTACATTTGTGATGTGATGAAAAGCCTTATCAACACCATATATTGTTACTTGAAAAAAATAAAAATAATAAAAAATAAAAAAAACTCTTCGATTCCTCTACATGGCACTGCAAAAAATTAGCAGTGGTATCTAAGAACATGAGTTGAAATCTAAGAGAGACTCCTCTGCTTGGCACTACGAAAAATTAGCAGTGGTACCTAAGTGTTGGGAATCCCCAGGCCAATTTTAAATTTTTTAATAATAGTGGAAGCGATAGCCCGAAACAGGATAACCCTAAGAGCCAGGATCCCTTACGAGTGATCCACCGGATGTGTTAGAGTAATATACCTTTATTCGCATAATCTAAGGGGCTGATGATGATGAAGAAGAGACACACAAGTCGTCCGGCCTCTACAATCTAGGGGTGTTCACGGTTCGGTTAACCGAACCATGACCCTAAATCTTGTCCTGAACCGATTAGAACGGTTCGGCTATATTACAAACTGTTCCCAAACCAAAAAATCGGTTAAACGATTAATCGGTTAACCGGTTTTTTGGTTTGGTTAACCACCGATTTTTGGTTAACCGTTTAAGAAAAATCTTTCTCCAATAATATTAAATATAAAATATATAAAATATTAAATATGTAAAATACAACCTGTATATAATATTAAATATTATTATTTGATAATTAAATATATAAAACAATTAATTTTTAAATTATAGTCAAAAGGTTTCAAACTTATGACCAACTATCTTATAAAGTAATGCCTAACCATTATACTAGATGAACAATCAATTTACAAACTTAGGTTATATATATACATATATTCGGTCGGTTCGGTTAACCGGTGAAAAATTTTTCCTCGAACCGTAATCGAACCGAACCATAAATTTATAAGCTAAAAACGGACCGTGAACCGAACCGATTAATTCGGTTAACCGTCCGAGCGGTTCGGTTCGGTCGGTTAACCACGGTCTATCGGTTTTCTAGTTTTTTTGAATAGCCCTACTACAATCGTGCATACACGGACTCCTCAAAATCCTCTTCACTCCGCGCCTAGTGCTACCCTTTGGGAGGACGATCCTGTTGCCTATGTCACTGCCCTCTTTTCTTGCACCATCTCCAAGATGTGCCAAAGAGGTGATCAAGGGAGAAGATTGACCACAAGGAGAGGGAAGCTCTATAACTTGTGTCAATCTCTAGTCTAGCCACTTTTCCTCATGGCATGCGCCTCCATGATGATCCATGAGGAATATCTCCATCTTAATTACCATCTCATCCTTAGTTGGTACCAATCTTCCCGGAAGATATGTCAAGGTGATGAGATGAGATGCCATATGGTCTTCTTCTCCTTCCTTTGCCATATGCACCAACTTCATAGAAGTTGCGCCCATGGTATGAAATCATCCTTCCTCATGGATCAATCCCTCCAAAGGATACATCATCGAATAAGGTGGAAGGCTCCAAGCCTTCTCTTGCGCCTATGGAAGAAGAAGGTGTTGCCACCATGGAGGTGGCGCCACTTTTCTCTTGGAGGCGCTATGGAGAATAAGATACCATCTCCTCTTGCACCAATCCCATAAAAGACCAGATCATCAAGAAAGGAGGAAGGCTCCAAGCTTTTTTCTTGCATCCATGGTGGAAGAACTCGGCGCATCCACCTTGGGGCGCAAGTTCTTGTGTGGTGGCGCCATGGGGAAGAAGGAGAGGTGTCTTGGCGGCTAGGTTAGAGAGTTGAATGATGATTTCGGCTAGGGCTGTATTTAATTACGAAAATTCATAATTAATAAGCACCTAGATCCATTATTGCTTAATGGATGCAGATCCGCAACTTAAGTGATGAAAATATTTAATATAAATATTCACTTAAGTTGCACGTGGCCCCGCTACTTAAGTTGCGCATTAACTAAATATAAATATTTATTTTAATACTTATGTTGTGGGCCCCCATGTTACATTTGAATTAATCATAAAAAGCCTCCGAACAAAACTAGAGCTTAAACCCAATATTTGACCACTCAACTGAACCTAGTCCATCGAGGTCAAACATGATCACTCGAATGTCAACTGGGGTCAACTGAAGTCAAAATACAACATCATCCCAAAAGATCATCTCCAACTCATCAAATGCATCTACGATGCATCGGACTCCCAAACTGACTCGAATCAACTAAATGACTTGATTATAGGCAACTCGATTAATACGAGATCTCAAGTGTTTAGGTGTGCGACCTTGTAGATTCCTCAGACGTTGGTAGTGATAACCTCACGTCATCACAAGTAATGAGTGGCACCTAGCAGTACATCATTGCTACCCAAGTCCTCGGAATGGTGTCATCATCGACATCTCCTAAAACTGCCACAAGATATATGTACACTCTAGTCCTTTTGCTAGGTTGATCGTCCAAGTCGGACAAGTGTGTCACACTTGTTAATTCCAACATTAATGGTCATGACTCTATTCAGGCTAAACCAAGGTGTGATGACACTAAAATATATAGTATATTTTGTATCATTTTATATATCTTTTCATGCTCAATTGAAGATCTTTTGCTTATTTTTATGCCAAAATTATCACATATTGCAAAATCTACTTCTATTTTGGTTTTTCATGATTTTCAGGTAAAAAGGCACTATTTTGAGGCGTTTTCAAGCAAAATCAAAGACATAGAAGAGTTAACATCATCAACAGTACTGTATTTCTCTACGATAGTGCCGTATTTTATATTACAGTACTGTATTTCACGTAAATCGGAGCAACTGACCAAAATACGGTAGTGCCGTATTTTATATTACAGTACTGTATTTCCGTACGATACCGTAATATCGGAGCACTGCCGTAATTTGGTGGATTTTTAGATCAGAAAGTTTCCCTGATTTTATGGCACCGCCGTAAAGAATTACACGGGCCGTATTTTGGAGCGCTTTAGAATAGAGAGATTCACTGAAATTACGGCACTGCCATAAACCATTTTGCGGTGCCGTATTCCTCAGAGATTTCAGACCAGAGAACTCTCCTGGAGGAGGAGAGGATACCCCAGAAGTTTCAGAGGAAAAGGAGTTCAATCGGAGGAGGAATCAACGAAAGAAGGGGCGTGACACTGTTCACAGCGTGTTTTGGAGGCAAATTACGGCTGTAATTTCTATTACAGCCGTGTTGTAACATTGTTTCTTCTTCTTCTTTGATTTCTGAACACTTTGATACTATGACTTATTGTATTTCTCTTTCCATGCTAGCTAAATCATATTTTGGGACATGGGTGTAATTCACTTTGATTTCTTAATGATTAGATAATTCTTATTTTCGTCAGAATAGTTTTATTATGATGATTCTGCTTATTTGATTGTTTGTCTTTGATTCTCCATAGATTGATGTTATTGTTATTATTCATGTTTTAGAGTTCTCGCAAAAAGGACCGAAAGGTGATTTGCTTGAGAACTTGGAACCCTAGAATTGCATGTTAGGAACTCTCTTAGGTTAGTTCTTAATTATTTGATTTTAGTGATCTTATTGCCATGATGATAATTTGAATCTAGGGTAGAGTCGAGTTGTCAAACGTGGAGATCTTGCATGAAAGTGAGGATCGGAACGTTGGAGAACCATAAGTAGAACTTGTGTTGAGTCTCGGATGCACGAAAGTGATCCTTGAGATTCCACTTGAGACAATCAACTTAGAATTCGGATGCACAAAAGTGATCTCGAGTTCTTTGATTGATGATTTACTTATCTTTAGCGTTGGGATAGATCTTGCGTGAAAGCAAGGATTAGTCCCTGCATGATTGTCTGCACGAAAGTGAGATGATCCCTTTGTGAAGTAAATTAAGTCTTTTTCATGATAAGATTAGTCTGACGACCTTTTATTTAAATCTAGTCATTAGAATTAAGGAGGATGAAACCCTAGTCCCAATGTTTCTCTCTGATTATCTGATTTCGTGTGTTTCCTATTATTGCTTTGCTATTATTCGGTTGCTTAGCTAGTAAGAATACAACTATTTGGTGCTTAACAATAAGGTTTCTGTGGTTCGATATCTTTCTTTATTACTTCGAGTATCCGTGCACTTGCGGATCACAACAAGTTTTTGGCGCCATTGCCGAGGACCTTAGTTTTGTTAATATCAAAATAGTTGTTAGTATTGCTAGACTAGGTTTTATTTGTTTTAGATTTAACTTTGTTTTTTTTTGTTTTTGCAGGTCTTGGATTTTCACAGTTGTGACAGAACTATGATTTCTAAACTTTGTGAATTTACTTGTGTTTTAGATTTTCTATTTTTGTTATATATTTTGAAAAAAAAACAATTTGATTGATTGGTGTTGGATTATCTTTCTGTTCTTGATAGATTTGATAAATATGTCTTTTCATCACAATTCATGGGCATCTCAAAGGAGTAAGTTATACATGCCACAAGGTAAGTATGATTCAATGAGCACACTCCAAGATACGTTTAACTCTTATATGCAATCTTCTTCTTCTTCTATGAGATATGATATTTGTGGATATTTTGATCATTATTCCTCTGATTGCCAATTTTTAAATCCCAATTTATCATGGAAAGAATCTTATCAATTGTATTCTAGATGGGAAAATCATCAAACTTCTTTTTCTAATGATTGCTCAAATCATGTTTCTGAACCATACTTTAAGGACACTGAAAAATCTAACTTAGAGTTGATGTTTGAAAAGTTCATGAACCAAAGCGAGGAGGCACATGAGACCCATAAACATAGAATTGATAATATGCATGCTCATTCTGAAATTCTAGAAACCCAGTTAGCACAATAAGATTGTTTATTTGAATTTGATTTGGAAACTGAAGAAATTGATTTAAAAAATCCCCCTTTGATTATGATTTTTTTGAGATTGAGCCTTATGTGAATATTCATGAATCTCACTCTGATTTTGATGATTGTAAAATTGATTCATATGATAATTTATTTGAGGAAAAGATTGAGAAAATTGATTTTGAAAAATCCCATTTTGATGCTATTGATAATAATGATATTGATTTTTTTGATGATGTATTATTTGTGGTTAAATCTGATGAAGGATATGAGGGGACTGATTTAGAAAAATCTTACTCTGAATTTGTTGATAATCTTGATATTGATAATTTGTTTGATGAAGGGCAAGATGAACCTGAAAAAGATTTAAACATTATTGATGTATCTCACTCTGATGTTTTGTCCATATCTATTATTGACTCTTGTGATTTATTTGAAAAATTATGCTTTATTGAGGAATCTAATTTGAGACAGAAAGACTATTTAGATGATCCAATACTTGAATCTCTAGATGAAAGTCCTATTGTAATTGAAGATATAAATTTGAAGAAAGGACTTATGATTTTGCTTTTTGGTAAATATAGGAAGATCATTGAATATCCTTTGATTGGAGTTGAAAATTTTGATTCTGATTTTCGCATTTTTGAGAAAGCCATGTCAATTGTGATTTACATGATATTTTGGATGTTTGAATTAGTGGCTAAACTTTTTGGACAGCGGAAAAAGAAAAAATTGCATGCTATATACTTTGTTACTAATTCACCTGCTTCACCATGATTTTTGATTTTTGGTCAAGCTAATGACCTAAAAATTAGCGCTTCTTGGGAGGCAACTGATGACTCAAAATTTCATAGTATTTTTCATACTTATTTGGTACTCTTTTGAACCGTAATCTTACTCTTTTGCTTTTTTTTATACTTTTTTTACCAAATGCTTCGGAATCTACACCATCTTTGGTTTTTGATTAATTTTAGGTAAAAAGGCACTATTTTGAGGCATTTTCAAGCAAAATCAAATACATGGAAGAGTTACCATCATCAAGAGGAGTCCACATAACAAATTTTACGCAAATCAGAGCAAAAGACCAAAATACGGCAGTGCTGTAATATATATTACGGTATTGTATTATGGTACAATAACATAATATCGGAGCACCTGCCGTATTTTGGTGGATTTTGAAATCAGAGAATTGTCTTGATTTTACGGCACCGCCGTAAAGCATTACACTGCCGTAATTTGGAGCGCTTCAGAACAGAGACACTTGCTGAAATTAAGGCACTGCCGTAAACCATTCCACGTGCCGTATTTCCCAGGTGATTCAGACCAAAGAACTCGTCTGATTTTATGGCACGGTTGAGAAGCATTTTATGGATCATAATTTTGACACAGGGTTCACAGAACCAAAATACGGCACTGCCATAAAATATTTTACGGCCGTAATTTCCATTCAAAAACGTGATTTTTACGGGCCCAAAACTTGCGGGGACTATATCTTTTGATCTAGACCTCCAAATTGAGATCCAAAAGATGCTGCGGACTCGTCTTTAGGAGGAAAAGACACACAAAGTGAAAGTACGAATTTTGATCCAGTATTGAGGGAGCAATCAACAGAGAGGCGGAATTGCTAGGGTTCATCGGTTCTCAGCCTACAGACCACCTCCGGCCACGAAATTTGACAGTGAGCTTCGCCTAGTGAAGGAGAATGTGCATCTGAAGTTTCAAAGCAAAAGGATTCCAGTTAGAGGAGAAATCAATGAAACAGCGGTGACAGCGCTGTTCTCGGCAATTACAGCACTGTTTTGTAACTCTTCTCATCTTCTTTTCGATTCCTATTCATACAGAAACATGTTTTATTGTTATTCCTTCATCATGGTAGCTTAATTTTTCTTTGAGACATGGGGGTGTAATCTCTTTGTTTCTTAATGACTAGAAAACCCTAATTTTGTCAAACTAATTTTATTGTGATAATTTTACTTTTGTGATTGATTGCTCTTTAATTCTCCTTAGTTTTATAAATATCAACATATTTTAGAATTTTGCAAAATAGACTGAGAAGTTGATTGCTCAAAATTCAGAACCCTAGGAATTATCGAGTTTGGAATTAACGTAAGGGATTAGGTTGTTCTTCGAATTCTAATTCTTAGAGAAATTTAATGCCTTGTTGATTTTATGATTCTTTGGATTGAGTTAATATTTTAGACTTGATTTGATGCTGCAAAAGATTGAGTATCGAGTCGTCAGAGAACCTTGAGTAAAACTTGTGTTGAGACTCTGATGCACGAGAGTGATCTTGAGTTTCCACTTAAGGTTGTCAACTTTAGAATTCAGATGCACAAGAGTGATCCTTGAGTTCTTAGTTGATGGTTTACTTATTTTCAGCATTGAATAGGTCTTGCACGAGAGTGAAGATCAGTTCTTTGTACGACTGTTTGCGCGAGAGTGAAACAATTTATTTATGAAGTAAACTATACCTTTATCATGATAAAATTGGATTGACAGACACTTATCTTAATCTAGCCATTAGAAATTAAAGTAGACGAACCCCTAGTCCCGATCCCTTCTCTGATATTTTCTCCGTGTTCTTTTTGATAGTTTGATTCACTATTTTCTGATTGCCTAGCTAGCGAGAAATCAATTATTCAGTACTTAGCAACAAGGTCTCTGTGGTTCGATATCTATTTTATTACTTCGAAGTATCCGTGCACTTGCGGACACAACAAGTTTTTGGCGTTGTTGCCGGGGACCTGTTTTTGTTGATATTGAAGATATTGAGAGTATTTCTAGACTAGGTTTTTATTTACTATTTTTTTGTTATTTATTTACTTACTGTTTATTTTCCGTTTTTCTTAAAATCACTTGATCTACCTACTTTGCATGCGCATGAGTCTTAGGTCAGGACCGCTTGTTCCATTGGACCCTGAAATTAACAAAACCCTTAGAGTGCGGAGGAAGTTAAGACTGGAAGAAGATTTACAAGAAACAACACAGGAGATACAAGAAGAAATTTTGGATATGGCGAATAACGAGAGAAGATCTTTGCGCGACTATGCTGCCCCTAATTCACAGGGAATTCACTCTAGTGTCACCAGGCCGGCCATTGATGTGAACAATTTTGAAATCAAAGTAGCATTCCTATCTATGATTCAACAAAACCATTTTGGATGAGCACCTCTTGAAGATCCTAATATCCATCTATCTCTTTTTTTTGAATTATGTGATACAATCAAAATTAATGGTGTTTCTGATGATGCACTAAAATTGAGATTGTTTCCTTTTTCCCTTAGGAACCGAGCACGCGATTGGCTTCATTCACAGCCATCAGGGATGTTCACTACTTGGGATCAGCTTTCTAACGCATTTCTGATGAAATACTACCCACCTAGCAAGACCATCCAACTGAGAAATCAAATTACAAATTTTGCACAAATGGATGGAGAGTCTTTGAGTGAAGCATGGGAGCGATTTAACGACTTGCAATGGAAGTGTCCTCACCATGGCTTAGAAAAATGGGTTTTGATTCAGACTTTTTATTATGGTCTTCTTTATAACACCCGACTTACTGTTGATGCTGCTGCAGGTGGAGCCCTGATGAACAAGACCATGGAAGAAGCCTATACATTGATTGAGGAAATGGCACTAAATCATAACCAGTGGACAATTGAGAGAGGAGTTCTTTATCGCCCTCCACATGGTAAGACTGATAATGATAGCTGGCGCACATTGGCTGAGAAGGTAGATTCTCTGTGCAATCGTTTTGATACATTTCAAATGCAAACTCATGCTGTTTCCTCTGTTACATGTCAAATTTGTGGAAATCATGGGCACTGTGCTGAAGAGTGTAAGATTGTTGTTGATAGGGGTGAGGAACAATTGAATGCAGTGGGGGATTACAATCAAAGTAGATCTAATGACCCCTACTCTAATACCTATAATCCTGGATGGAGGAACCACCCTAACCTTTCATGGAGGAGCAATAATCATGATAATAGGCAGAATTAAAATAGGGGATTCCAACAAAGATCTCAAACCCAGGACCAACCCCAGAAACCCACTCAAGAAGAGATGTTTACACAATTTATGGGTTTTCAGAAAAAAAAGAATGATGATGCCAACGAGAATTTTAGATAGATTAATGTTAGACTAGATGGTATTGTTGCCCACAGCAAAATGCTAGAAACACAAATTGCCCAGCAAGCTAGCACTTCATCTAGACCCCTAGGAAAATTACCTGCCAAACCTGAACCTAACCCTAGGGAATATTGCAATGCTATCATAACTAGGAGTGGGAAACAACTAGAAGATCCTCGGGAATCTCTTGATGATGATAAGGTAGAACCAAGACTTGAAACTAGAAGTGAACCTGTGCTGGAATCACAACCTGCACATGAGCAGTCCCAAACTAGTTTGTCACCTCACAAGGGTGATAAACCTTAAGGTGAATTGCTATGTAAGGTTGATGATTCTAAACCTAGTTCATCAACACCCTATAGGCCACCTGTACCCATTCCTCAGAGGTTGGTGCAAGCTAAACTTGACAAACAATTTGGCATGTTTCTTGATGTTCTTAAAAAACATTATATTAATGTTCCATTTACTGAAGTTTTGACTCAAATGCCAACTTATGCAAAATTTTTGAGAGAGATTTTGTTTAATAAGAGAAAGATTGATGATCATGGTACTGTAGCACTTACTGAGGAATGTAGTGCTATCATACAGAATAAATTGCCACCTAAGCTAAAGGATCTAGGTAGTTTTTTTGTACCTTGTTCTATTGGAGATATGGCTTTTGACCGAGCCTTATGTGACCTCGGTGCAAGTGTTAGTCTAATACCTCATTATCTTTACAGGAAACTGGATGTTGGAGAGCTCAAACCAACCTCAATGACTTTGCAACTCGCTGACTCATCAATAAAGCATCCGGTTGGTATATTAGAAAATATTCCTGTACAAATTGGTAAGTTTTTCATACCTGCTGATTTTATAGTTTTAGAGATGGAAGAAAATTTGAAAAACCCTATTATACTTGGTAGACCTTTCTTGGCTACATCTGGAGCACTCATTGATGTAAGAAAGGGAAAATTGACTTTTGATATTTTTGGTGATATAATTGAATTTGATTTGACTGATTCTTTAAAAAAGGCATCACACTCAGGGACATGTTGTAGCATAGAAACAATTAATGATGATGTTGTTTGTGACATGCATAGTTTATTTGATGAACTTCTGATTTTGAAACTGATACATCTTCTGAGTGTGCTAATAAAGAATCTCAGGAAAGAGCAGCGAAGAAGAAGAGGAAGAGACGAAGGAGGAGAGGAAAATCAAAGTTGCTTGAGAAAGGAAAAAAGCTCATAAGTAAATTTAGACACTGTTTTAAGTCTGAGCCTTATGTTCTTGAGAACCCTGAACGAGACATAGAGAAATCAGGATGGCGACCAAACACACAAGCACGATCCAATCTGAGTGTTGAACGGTCAAGCTAATGACCGAAAATTAGCGCTTCTTGGGAGGTGAAAATTAATTTTGTCAAAAAAAAAAACTTTGGTGGTTCGAACCCGAAGACACAAAGGATGATTGGGTCTGACATACACTAATAGACCTCTGTGAGTATTTTCTTCCTACTCATTTGCATTCCATTCTTTATATTTTTCTGATAATCCATGTGTTCAAATGGAAGATGAATACTTCAAACTTCTTGTACTCACATGCCACAGATCCTCGCCTTTTGATTTTATTGATAGATATTTCGATTTAGTTGTGTTGACATAATATGATGATGATGTGTAGAAGGATTTTTCTGAAAATACTACAAACACCATGCCAAAATTTCTAATCTATTATCATGCATATCAATTTTTGGAAATTGGAAATAGATTTTATATGTTGAATTTATTTCTCTGATATAATCTATTTGTTGAAAATTTTTCATTAATTGATGCATGAAATTCTAGGTAAATGCATTGTTTAGTGAATGCAATCTTGAAGTGAAATAATGCTTTTGAATAAAATGAGCATATTTGCACATGTTATTGAGTTGATATCAAGTGATTAATCTAGTTAATCTTTATAATCTTTTATGTTATTTGTTGGGAAAAAGAAATCCAAATCCATGAGAAAGAATGACTCCCCTACTTGGCACTGTATAAAATTAACAGTGGGACCTAAAGACATGGGTTGAAGTCCACAAAAAGAAAAAGAATAACTCCTCTTCTTGGCATTGTGTTCACAATGGTACCTAAGACAAGAGTTGAAGTTCATTGCAAAAGTGTGTATCTATGTAGATGCTTGCCAAGAGAGAGTTCCTTTGACATTGACTCCTCTGTCTCAAGAAAATTCTTTCTACCTATGAGATATGAGTTCCATTATGTGTGGTTATGTGACCAACATACTCTAAATTCGTCATTGAAAAAAAGGGTAATCGATTTAGAGAATGTCAAGGACAAATAAAAAAAATGAGTGGAAAAAGATTTGGAGATCCTATTCCTGTAAACAAAAACAGATTGGATGAAAATCTCAAAAACAAGATTAATTCATGAGGTTGAAATTCTATTACTATGCATATTGCGAAATTTTATTCGATTGAACTTTTGAGTCTTAAAGATTAATTTCAAAAGATGATGTATTTACTTGAAATTTTTGTGTGGGATTAATGAAATTTTCTATGGATGATTATATTTTAGAAATTTATTCGTCATGTGAAAATTTATTTTTTTGGTATTGATTTCTTTATTTGCTTGAGGACAAGAAAAGTTTGAGCCTTATGTGTTTGATGACTCTAAATTTCATAGTATTTTTCATACTTATTTGGTAGTCTTTTGAACCATAATCTTACTCTTTTGCTTTGTTTTTATACTTTTTTTTACCAAATGCTTCGGAATCTACACCATCTTTGGTTTTTGATCAATTTCAGGTAAAAGGCATTATTTTGAGGCATTTTCGAGCAAAATCAAATACATGGAAGAGTTACCATCATCAAGAGGAGTCCACATAACAAATTTCACGCAAATCAGAGCAAAAGACCAAAATAGGCAGTGCCGTAATATATATTACAGTACCGTATTATGGTACAATACCGTAATATCGGAGCACTTGCCATATTTTGGTGGATTTTTAAATCAGAGAATTGTCTTGATTTTACGGCACCACCGTAAAGCATTACACTGCCGTAATTTGGAGCGCTTCAGAACAGAGACAGTTGCCGAAATTACAGTACTGCCGTAAACTATTCCACGTGCCGTATTTCCCAGGCGATTCAGACCAGAGAACTCGTCCGATTTTACAGCACGGTTGAGAAGCATTTTACGGGCCATAATTTTGACATAGGGTTCACAGAACCAAAAAACGGCACTGCCGTAAAATATTTTACGGCCGTAATTTCCATTCAAAAACGTAATTTTTACGGGCCCAAAAATTGCACTGCCATATCTTTTGATCTAGACCTCCAAATTGAGATTCGAAAGATGCTGCGGACTCGCCTTTAGGAGGAGCAGACACACAAAGTGAAAGGATGAATTTTGATCCAGTATTGAGGGAGCAATTAACAGAGAGGCAGAATTGCTAGGGTTCATCGGTTCTCAGCCTACAAACCACCTCCAGCCACAAAAATTGACTGAGAGCTTCACCTATTGAAGGAGAATGTGCATCTGAAGTTTCAAAGCAAAGAGATTCTAATTGGAGGAGAAATCAATGAAACAGCGGTGACAGCGCTGTTCTAGGCAATTACGGTGTTGTAATTTCATTACAGCACTATTTTGTAACTTTTCTCATCTTCTTTTCGATTCCTATTCATACAGAAACATGTTTTATTATTATTCCTTCATCATGGTATCTTAATGTTTCTTTGGGACATGGGGGTGTAATCTCTTTGTTTCTTAATGACTAGAAAACCCTAATTTTGTCAAACTAATTTTATTGTGATAATTTTACTTTTGTGATTGATTGCTCTTTAATTCTCCTTAGTTTTATAAATATCAACATGTTTTAGAATTTTACAAAATAGACTGAGAAGTTGATTGCTTGAAATTCAGAATCCTAGGAATTATCGAGTTTGGAATTAACGTAAGAGATTAGGTTGTTCTTCGAATTCTAATTCTTAGAGAAATTTAATGCCTTGTTGATTTTATGATTCTTTGGATTGAGTTAATATTTTAGACTTGATTTGATGCTGCAAGAGATTGAGTATCGAGTCGTCAGAGAACCTTGAGTAAAACTTGTGTTGAGACTCTGATGCATGAGAGTGATCTTGAGTTTCCACTTGAGGTTGTCAACTTTAGAATTCGGATGCACAAGAGTGATCCTAGAGTTCTTAGTTGATGGTTTATTTATTTTCAGCATTGAATAGGTCTTGCACGAGAGTGAAGATCAGTTCTTTGTACGACTGTTTGCGCGAGAGCGAAACAATTTATTTATGAAGTAAACTATACCTTTATCATGATAAAATTGGATTGGCAAACACTTATCTTAATCTAGCCATTAGAAATAAAGTAGATGAACCCCTAGTCCCGATCCCTTCTCTGATATTTTCTCCGTGTTCTTTTCGATAGTTTGATTCACTATTTTCTGATTGCCAAGCTAGCGGGAAATCAATTATTCAGTACTTAGCAACAAGGTCTCTGTGATTTGATATCTATTTTATTACTACGAAGTATCCGTGCACTTGCGGACACAACAAGTTTTTGGCGCCGTTGCCGGGGACCTTGTTTTTGTTGATACTGAAGATATTGAGAGTATTTCTAGACTAGATTTTTATTTACTATTTTTTTGTTATTTATTTACTTATTGTTTATTTTCTATTTTTCTTGAAATCACTTGATCTACCTACTTTGCATGCGCAGGAGTCTTAGGTCAGAACCGCTTGTTCCATTGGATCCTGAAATTAACAAAACCCTTAGAGTGCGCGAGAAGTTAAGACTAGAAGAAGATTTACAAGAAACATCACAGCAGATACAAGAAGAAATTTTGGATATGGCGAATAACGAGAGAAGATCTTTTCGTGACTATGCTGCCCCTAATTCACAGGGAATTCACTCTAGTGTCACCAGGCCGACCATTGATGCGAACAATTAATCAGAATCAAAAAGATGCTATGTGTTTTTGATCTTTGGCACAACATTGAAGTACTCATCTTTGTCTATCATCTAGATATTTTTGCCGAATTTTAAAGTCCATGGATCTTTCTAAAACACATAACATTTTTTCATTTCTGATTAATTTCTGCAGCAGTTTTTCTTGACTAATCTGATTAGCAGTTTTGCAGCAAGTTTTTAAGGTACTTTAATGACTTGAAACCTTGATTTCTCACTTGGAATATAAAGAACATGTGTCGTTCTATCCCGTGGATGAGTTATTTTCATGAAAATATTTTCTGATCATTCTAGGACACATGACAACTTTTCGAATTTGATTAACTTTTGTGCAGTTTTTGTAGTTTTGTAATCTAAGTAGCCTTCTTTCTGTTGATACCCTAAATTCCTGATAGATTTTAATCCTTTGATTTTTATACATCTGGAAAGAACACGTTTTATTCTACCACATGGTTCTGTCCATTTTCTTATTGGATCATTAAATCTTATTTTTGGGTATGGTTACTTTTCTTAAAATATTCACTGGCTGCACTGTTTGCTTTCTACATGTTATAGCTTCTTTTACCTCCAGATCCAGAAATCTTCAAGAGCAACTATCTTCCACCTCTAGCCACCACTGCATTTGCCTCTAACATCACTGTTTCCAGCCATCGACACTGGATTATACCATCTGCAGATTCTTACTTCTTCTACTGCCTCTATTTCCATTGATTAGATTTATTTATGCAGTAGACTCTTTATTAGTGACTGATTTTTTTTATCTATGCAGCATTATTTCTAGCACCCACCAGCCGACGATCTCACATCCAGGACTGTATTCTCTAGCAGGCCACTAGAGATTACTCACTCTACTGTCGGCACCATCACCATCATTGCTAGTAGCTTTTCAGATAGCATATGTTCTACCTCTGCTTCTTGCCTGCTCGACTCTTTCCACCGGCATCCTCTTCAGACCTCCGGTGACATCTCTGATTCTCTCTTGAGAAAATTATTTTTATCATTATTATTTTTAGAGACTATTTTTAGACTGAGCCTTATGTATCTTAAATTATGCAGGTAAAATTTTCAAATGGCACATCCTTAGACCTTGCAGCATCCGCCCCGACACTATTTTTGGTCTGAGCCTTATGTAATTTTGGTCAGAGCTTGCTATATAGTTTTGTGAGTATGATTTGCACTCTCTTGTTCATGATTATTTCATATGGTTGCATCTTTGATTTACTTTAGATGTATCACTCACTAAGATTTCTACTCGATATGGTCTCTTGAATCTATCATTTTACACTTTTGAACATTATTATTTGAGTTTGATGCTTCTACACCTCTGTAACCACCGACACTGCTATTCTATTTCACATGCTTATCTTTCTTTTCGATGCGGTTGTATGATGATTATGATGATACTGATTTCTACTATTTCGATGGGGTTGTATTATGATATTTCGATATTCTGATGAGCTATCTTTGATATGGTTGTAGTATACATGATGATATATTTAGTGTTTACGATGATATTTTGTGATGATGATGAGTATATTCTTGTTTTATATTGTTGATGACTTGATTGATTGATGATGAATGGATTCAAATTCATGATTAGAGAAAAACCCTATCATGTTAGATTTACTTTTTTAATGCATATCTATCTCTGAAATTTGACATTGGTTGATGCATGAAATTTTGGGTAGATGTCTTATTTGAGGAATAAGATCTAAGGTGAACCTATTCTTTTGAATAAAATGAGTATATGAGTATGATTTGAGAATTGAGATCAATTGATCAACCTACTAGATGTTTAGTTTATTTTTCTATTTGTTGGGAAATAAGAATCCAAGATCCATAAAAATAGTGAGAGACTCCCCTACTTGGCACTATGTAAAATTGATGGTGGTACCTAAGACACGGGTTGAAGTCTATGCATGAAAAATAATGAGAGATAAAAAGAATAAGACTCCTCTACTCGGCACTATGCAAAATTGATAGTGGTACCGAAGATAAGAGTTGAAGTCAAAAATAAAAAGTGTGTATCTAAGTGGGTACATGCCATCTTTACAAAAACAAACAAAATGCATAAAAAAAAGAAAAAAAAATATGTGTGGAAAAAGATCTTGGAAACCTAATTCCTGTAAACAAAAGCATGATAGGTTTGAACTGAAAACTGAGTGAAATCATGAGATTGAAAATTTTATTTATTATACAAGTTGCAAAGTTTTATTTAATTGAGTTGTGGATCTAGAGGATTGAATTCTAAGAATGATAAGTTTATTTGAAGTTTTGTGAAACAATTGATGGAATTTTTCATTGATGATTGTATTTTAGAAATTTATTGAGCATGAAAAGGTTATTCTTTTAATCAATTTTTGATTTTTGCTTGAGGACAAGCAAAGTTTGAGCCTTATGTATTTGATGACACCAAAATATATAGTATATTTTGTATCATTTTATATATCTTTTCAAGCTCAATTGAAGATCTTTTGCTTATTTTTATGCCAAAATTATCAAATATTGCAAAATCTACTTCTATTTTGGTTTTTCATGATTTTCAGGTAAAAAGGCACTATTTTGAGGCGTTTTCAAGCAAAATCGAAGACATAGAAGAGTTACCATCATCAAGAGGAGATCACCCGACAAATTTCACGCAAATCGAAGCAACTGACCGAAATACAGTAGTGCCGTATTTTATATTACGGTACCGTATTTCCGTACGATACCGTAATATCATAGCACTGCCGTAATTTGGTGGATTTTCATATTAGAAAGTTTCCCTGATTTTACGACACCGCCGTGAAGAATTACACGGTCCGTATTTTGGAGCGCTTTAGAACAGAGAGATTCACTGAAATTACGGTACTACTGTAAACCATTTTACGGTGTCGTATTCCTCAGAGATTTCAGACTAGAGAACTCGTCCGATTTTATGGCACCACCATTATACCTTTTACGGGTCGTAATTTTGACAAAGGGTTCACAGACCCAAAATACGGCACTGCTGTAAAATAAAACACGACCGTATTATCTTCCTGGACGCGCGACTTTTTCGGGCCGAATCTTGCGCGGACTATAACTTTTGATCCAAAGCTCCAAATTGAGATCTTGTCTTTAAGAAGAGAACACACACAAAGTGAAAGCCCTAATTTTTATCCAGTATTGAGAGAGCAATCGACAGAAGGGTGCTTAGGGTTTGGCTTTGCGCCGAGAGGCGTGGAGGCCACCACAGGCCGTGATTTTCACACAAAAACTTCGCCTGGAGGAAGAGACAATACCCCAGAAGTTTTAGAGGAAAAAGAGTTCAGTCGGAGGAGGAACCAACGAAAGAAGGGGCACGACACTATTCACAACGTGTTTTGGAGGCAAATTATGGCTGTAATTTCTATTACAGCCGTGTTGTAACGTTGTTTCTTCTTCTTCTTTGATTTCTAAACACTTTGATACTATGGCTTATTGTATTTCTCTTTCCATGCTAGCTTAATCATATTTTCGGACATGGGTGTAATTCACTTTGATTTCTTAATGATTAGATAACTCTTATTTTCGTCAGAATAGTTTTATTATGATGATTCTGCTTATTTGATTGTTTGTCTTTGATTCTCCATAGATTGATGTTATTATTCATGTTTTAGAGTTCTCGCAAAAAGGACCGAAAGGTGATTTGCTTGAGAACTTGGAACCCTAGAATAGCATGTTAGGAACTCTCTTAGGTTAGTTCTTAATTATTTGATTTTAGTGATCTTATTGCCGTGATGATAATTTGAATCTAGGGTAGAGTTGAGTTGTCAAACGTGGAGATCTTGCACGAAAGTGAAGATAGGAACATTGGAGAACCATAAGTAGAACTTGTGTTGAGTCTTGGATGTACGAAAGTGATCCTTGAGATTCCACTTGAGACAATCAACTTAGAATTCGGATACACGAAATTGATCTCGAGTTCTTTGATTGATGATTTACTTATCTTTAGCATTGGGATAGATCTTGCACGAAAGCGAGGATTAGTCCCTGCATGATTGTCTGCATGAAAGTGAGATGATCCCTTTATGAAATAAATTAAGTCTTTATATGATAAGATTAGTCTGACGACCTTTTATTTAAATCTAGTCATTAGAATTAAGGAGGATGAAACCCTAGTCCCAATGTTTCTCTCTGATTAACTGATTTCGTGTGTTTCCCATTATTGCTTTGCTATTATTCGATTGCTTAGCTATTAAGAATACAACTATTTGGTACTTAACAATAAGGTCTCTGTGGTTCGATATCTTTCTTTATTACTTCGAGTATCTGTGCACTTGCGGATCACAACAAGTTTTTGGCGCCGTTGCCGGAGACCTTAGTTTTGTTAATATCAAAATAGTTGTTAGTTTTGCTAGACTAGGTTTTATTTATTTTAGATTTAACAAGTTTATGACACAGATGTATGAAATACATAACAACGACCATGCCTGGATGTATACCACAAATGAATGTGACATAAATCGGACTAGCCACAGGTCCTAGGGCATATACACCAACACTAAGGACATGAGTTGAAGTCTAATATCATAATTAGCTATTGGAGTTTTGCATCCTAAATAATACATTTGAGTTAATCCCAACAAGTTGATTTGGATGGATTGGAATAGCATGAGTAATGTGTATGCTTGATTGAGTTCTCTGTTTACAGTTGGCTGAGTTCTTTGACTTCTAGAAATTATGGGATCAAACTATTGAACGTTCAAAACACCTAATCACTTGATTTCTTCTGATTAGATCTGGGATAACTAGTAGATGTTTTTTTGATTTGGATTCTTGTTTTTAACCTGAAGGATTATCTTTATACCTCTCAGGCAATTCACTCTATTTTATTGCTTGAGGACAAGCAAAAATTTAAGTCTGGGAGTATTTAATGTCTTGCATTTTAATTGTAATTTCTAGTATTATTTCATCTCAAATTTAGGTCTATTTTAATGTTTTTATACACCAATGAGACTTATTTACTTGATTGTTTCAGAATCTTCACTTTTTCTCATTTTTGTGGAATTTCAGGTAAAATCACCTAATATTGAAGTCTTTTTAGATTCTAAAGTCATGGGGTGATTCCTTACGAGAAGACGAAGCTGCACGTCAAATTTGGGTCCACTCCGAGCTACTTTAAAAAATACGGCCAGGTGAACCCAGTGGGGTTCACCGGTGCTTTCACGGGATGTATGGAAATTCACATAACACATCACGGCTTGCCTATGCTTTTGGTGTTCACCCGTGATTCTCTCGGAGGAGGCTTGTGTGGAAACATACAGGAGACTTCACAGCCTGGTGAACCCCGTGGGGTTCACTGGTTATTCTTACACGAAAAAACTGTACAATAGGCTTCACAGCCAGGTGAACCCGGCGGGGTAGACCCGTGATCATGACTCTGCAGTCTGACCTTCACTTAGTTTTTCTTCGATTCCGAGCCCTAGAAAAATCCAAAAAAGGCTAGAAAATATGTTTTGGAAAGCTAACAGAGAGGCGAATCCAAAGAATATAAAAGCCCTTTTTATTGTTGCCAAATTATCAAGAAACTAGCACACGATCCAGCTAGGGTGAACGGAAGAGGTGACACAGCGTTTTTGGGGCGATTTCATGAGATTGGAGCGTCAGATCTTCTTGATTTTTAGGGATCTTGTTTGGTTCATCCTCTCCTTCCTCTCCAAAATGTTTTGTAGCAATTTTCCTAATATTTTAGAGAGAATTATATGAGCATTTATGACTATTGGAGCGTCAGATCTTCACGATTTTTAGGGATCTTGTTCGGTTCATCCTCTCCTTCCTCTCCAAAACGTTTTGTAGCAATTTTCCTAATATTTTAGAGAGAGTTGTACGAGCTTTCCTGACTATTGTAGTGTAAAACCCTTTTCGGGACTTGGTTGAAGCCCATTGATGAATTATTTCAAGTAATCTTAACTTATTCTGTTACTTTGAAGTTTGTATGAGCATATTTTACCTTGTTGTAGTTATTTCATGATATTGCTTTGGCCATGTAGTATCGTGTGGTAGTTGACGCGATCCTGACCGAGAGGAGGATCATGTTGGCGGATTCCCTAGGTAAAACTTGTGAATTCTTGATACGAGAGTGCTTGGGCTCGAGGGTAACATAATCGTCCATCGAACTCATTGGGTTTATCTAGAACGATCCACAGCGAGAGCAGGAGATCGTTCTGGATAAGCATCAGGGTGTACCGACTGAGATGGGGCATCCTATACTTTTGGGAGGATTCCATAAGCTATATTACGAAGTCCTGATCTCTCTCATATAGATAACCTCCTCATCGTTGCGTTTGATCTTTTATTTTGTTTATTGATCGCAAAAACCCCATTTTGAATCACTTAGCTATTGAGACTTAGACTTTCTAGTACTGAACCTTGCTCCCTTTGGGTTCGACAACCTTTTATATTACTTCGATATTACCGTGCACTTGCGGAACGTGTCACAAGGATCTAAATCTACTTGAATATTTTATTTTCAATGTCAACAACAACGGTGTTCTATTGATTTTCACCGAGCATAATCTTAATACAAATGGGAAAAACTCTTTAATTTCCAATAAACACTAATAGTCTCCTAATTCTCTCTAATCATTATTATCTGGCAACCTCATCCCAAAATTACAAAAGAATATTGAATAATGATAATCATTTGCACATGAATCAAACAACATAAAAATGATATTAGAATATTCAATAATGATCATCATTTGCACATGAATCAAACAACATCCTTTTGGTGATTACATAAATGTCACAAAATACACCAAGGCCTTAGAAGAGGTATGTTGTATCTTGTGCAAACAACTAGATTCATATACTGTAAGCACCACTACACACCATTGCCTGATGTATCTTAGATCCCCCTTCCAATACCACTTTGTTTCTCATCTTAAAGCTTATTCAAACTATCCTTGTCTTTGTGAGGGATCAAATGTCAATCGAATAACCATTGCATCTCTATTTACCTTATTTTGTAGATCATTCAGGTTGAAGTTCCTTAGAAGATTAAGAATAAACTCTTCTAATTCATGTGGAGTAGGCAAACTTATTTTCAATGCCCAATTTATTATGCATTTTGACCTATGCCATGTGAAATGAAAACTTTCAATTTTTTTAAAATTGATCCATTTAAAAGAATGTTCAATTATTTTAGTAAATAAAATGCAATTATTTTTGCAACCCTAAAAAATTTAAATACCATTATTTGATATAAAACCTACAAACATAATGAAATAGATACTATCTCTAAGAGTACTATAAATGAATAATTAACCAGATGATGTATATCGTACAAGGCAAGGAGCATACAAGGAGTTAAACCTTTTCACTAAAAAAAACATGCAACTAAAGAACTTGAGTCTCTAAATCTTTAACAATAAGGTTGAAATCCTCATTCCATATAGCATTCAAGGTAAACATCTTAATTGATGTTGTCCCTCTTTTTGTACTAAAAAAAATCATTTATTTCACATCCACATGCAAAATTTCGGCCAGGTGTTGACGCCAATTTTCTAACAATAATTAATAGGATCTTGTATATCTAGCATGATGTGCAAAATGATTTGCTACCCTATTTGCGATTCTAAGAATTTAGATTATCATTATCCTATTGAATTGACAGGTTAGAGTGTGAATCTCTCCTTAGATATTTCGAATCTCATCCAAAAGTTCAATTTGACAATTGATCTTATGTATTTCTTATCCAGTAAGAATAGCTTCTCATGTAAAAACTAGAGGGGATTTTTAATTACTATAGGCTAAATAAATGGGGCATTATTTGGGGTAATTCTTAAGGCAATGTCGCTATGCTCAAACTGAGGCAAATGAAATGCCTATGCAACATTGACAATTTTTTCAATGAATTGTTTCACCATGAGTTTATAGTTGCCCTATGTTATTAACAAGGTTCTAAATCTACTTGAATATTTTATTTTCAATGTCAACAACAATGATGTTCTAAGTATTGATATTTACCGAGCATAATCTAAATACAAATGGGAAAAACTCTTTAATTGCTTATAAACACTAAAAATCTCTTAGTTCTTTCTAATCATTATTATGTGGCACCCTCATCACAAAATGATAGTAGAATATTGAATAATGATCATCATTTGCACATGAATCAAACGACATAAAAATGATAGTAGAATATTCAATAATGATCATGATTTCCACATGAATCAAACAACATCCTTTTGGTGATTACCTAAATGTCACAAAATACACCAAGGCCATATAAGAGGTATGTTCTATCTTGTACAAACAACTATATTCATATACTCTAAAAAAATAGTGTGTAGCTAACAATAGTAAAAAATTTCCGCCAACATGCATCAAAGCATGCCTATGCTTATTAGTAGAACCACGAAGATGAAATGATCAAGGTAGCTATCTATGCTTTGAGTCTCAATGCTTCTTTGAGGATGATTTCAAATCAAATTCAATATAATTGTTGTGTGACCTCATTATGTGGCCAAGTAATACAAGTGTGGTAACAAAATCCATTAGTCATGTATTAGCTAAGCTAAAGTACAATTAGTCATGCATCATCGATGTCTACCTAGAGTCTTCTCATTGAAAGCAAATAAACAAACATGAATCAATGATGCATATACAAAAATAAAATGCTAGAAATTGGTTTGGTAATTTCAAATTGGTTCTACATCAACCACACTTCTCATGCTACAAGAGACACTTATTGCTACATAATGGTTCCTAAAAAACGAGGATCTATCCCAGAAAATTTTATTGTCAACACCATACATTATTAATTATATTAGGGAATAGGTTTAGTAAAACAAAAAAATAGAATCTTATTTCACCTCCAAGGATCCATGCAAAGAAGATGTCATTTCATTAAATGGAACATACTTTTTGAAGATCAAATATGTCAAGCAAGAGCATATGAGATTATAAAGTACATGACATTTCTCATTTATATATTTTGTATCAGATTTGATAATAAAAAATTTGTCATGAATATCCAAAACATATGCATAATCTTATGAAAGCTTATAATGAGAGATTAAACTTAGGGGAGAGCAAATTTTCTTTTAAAAAAACACTAAAAAGAAAAATAAGGTTTGAAATTTCTTTATTGACATTTGTTTGATTCTTTAACATAATTACTTTTGTTGGTACTAATATTCCTGTAATTTCCCTGAAATGATAAATAAATATTTAATTAAATTTGAATATGCACTTATCCTTGTGAAATACTTTCAACACAAACAACAGCTACCTCCATTTGTTCGCAATTTGTGGAGATATAATGACGCGTAACAGAACTGTGATAGAGAAATTTCAATAAG
This sequence comes from Costus lasius, assembly GCA_027563935.2. Lineage (NCBI taxonomy): Eukaryota > Viridiplantae > Streptophyta > Magnoliopsida > Zingiberales > Costaceae > Costus > Costus lasius. The sequence continues at coordinate 72,637,099 of CM050447.1, read as the reverse complement.
TAATATTTACTATAATTATAGTAAAAACTATAAAGAGTCCAACATCTTTCATGCATTACAATAAGAGTTATCACAAGGATCTCAAATAGATCGATGATGCAATTACCAATGGAATCTATTTGATATGAGCCACTTTTTTCATGAATTAGGTGAATCATTATTAATATGTCAAAATAACATATAGTTTTTGCCTTAGTCCATTGTCGTGTGCTCGTGGTCAAGGTGGAGAATAACTGGAACAAAAAATGAGCATCACAAGAAGAGTTTTTTTCTTTATGCTCTTTTCATATGTATCTTTTTTATAAACTTCAATGCAAGAAAAGTTATGAATTGTCATAATTTGGATTTGATGCTAATGATATAAAATTACCTATGTAAGTGAAGATTGACAATCTTGTGACTATCTAGCCACATAACTCCATAGAGAATCAATTTGTATGTGTGCATGTATCTCATGAATAGTCACCACTACTAGCAATAGCTTCTTTCATTTTAGCATTTGGTTACTATAATAAATTCTATGAACAATCATCATGCCCTATAAGAAGTGCCTCTAAATTGGTGTAAAAAATTCAAATATAAAAAAAAACTGTTAGAATGGTTTTTTTTAATACCCTTTATTGAACATCCTATTTAAAGGTAATGAGCTTCAAATACAATAATTTTAGAAATGCAGGAGTTGGTGACGGTTACAAAACAAAGAGTTGTTATTTCTTCATTTATTGTCTATATATGTATCTCTAGCACTCTCATTGTTGATAAGCCTATAGACAAGGAAAAAGACTACTAAAAAAATAGGGACCAACAAGTTGGTAGCAAATTACTACAATGATTGTGTCAATGCCTTCAACCTTTATGGCAGTATTGTTCTTATTAGTAATAGTTGTATTCATCGAGGGTAACATGGCAAGAAGGCCTCCTCACTCAGAAGCGTCAGATTTTGTCATTGACCTCCCAGAACAGCCATCTAATAGGATTCAACACTATGCTGGCTATGTTAGGATATATGAGGATAAGTCAATGTTTTATTGGTTCTTTGAGGCCATAGAAGAACCCATGAAGAAGCCCCTCGTCTTGTGGCTCAATGGTGGTAGGCATCCATGGACAGCTTAGGACAATTATATCTTGTAACTTTGATTCATGCGATGATAACATTTGGAAATTTTATAGGACCAGGATGTTCATCCATTGCTGGAGGAGTACTTAAGGAAATTGGTCCCTTTATTGTTTTGAATGATGGATCCGGCCTTAGAAATAACCCTCACACATGGATCAAAGGCAAGTCTAATGCCACATATAATTCATTCATACATAACCTCTTATAGTTTTCTAATTTAATTTTCTCTTTCTACTTCAGAAGCAAATATTTTGTTCCTAGAGTCTCCAGTGGGAGTAGGCTTTTCCTATTCTAATAAATCATCAGATTTAGAAAAGTATAGTGATAAGATGACTGCGGAAGATACCTACTCTTTTCTTGTAAATTGGTTTATCAAGTTTCCTACATTCAAATCTCATGAGTTCTATATTGCTGGAGAGAGTTATGGTGGTGAGTTAAATGGTTTTGTGGTTGGTATTCCTACATACAGTTTGAATAGGTATTTTAATGATGTTAATTCAATTGTTGCAGGACATTATGCTCCACAGCTAGCATTGCTCTTGCATGAAAAAAATAATAGAGTGACAAAGGATTCATATATCAACCTTAAAGGTGTTTTGGTAAGACATTTCCAAATTGCTCTAACTAGTAGTAGCCACAATGTTCGCAATTTGTTTCCACCTAATTGATGGTAAAATTTTTAATGATGAATGATATATCAAATGAAATTGGTACATGACCCTATCATAGAAAACAATTTGTTGTGAGTTTGAAAAATATGATTTATTTTGAAAAATATGATTTATGTATATATTTATTTCACTGTGCTTTTGTAGATTGGAAATCCTCAACTCGATTAGGGAGTGTAATTTATGTATATATTTACTTGTGCTCTTACAGATGGGAAACCCACAGCTCGATTGGGGAGTAAACTTTTTTGCAAAGGCAGAGTTTGGTTGGAACCATGGGATTATCTCTTACAAATTATATCAAGCTTTCATTAATGAATGTCAATCAATAAAAAACCATTCCATACCTTATCGGTATCAACATGAAAATTGTAAGGATGCCATGTGTGCAATCCATGCAAGAATTCAGCACAAAGATATAGATAGCTACAATATTTACATGCCCGTATGCTCCAAAAATAATGGCCCAACAAGTGTAAAACTTCTACTTCATCCATTGTTATGCTTCCATATGTCATTGGTTAACTTGCACATAAACATTTTGCTGCATTTTTTTGTGGTATAATTAGGATGCATTTATCGGATTAGAGAAGGACGAGACAACATATGATCCATGTGCAAGTTTCATAATGGATGTTTATCTTAATCGAAATGATGTGCAAAGGGCATTGAATGCTAATGTTACTCACCTTCCCTATCCGTACTCAACTTGCAAGTTAAGTATTTTGATTTGTTCTTTTAGTAATATAATTGATATGAATTTGAGATTAATCTTATTATATATTCCCACACATGAACTATGTGCATAACTAACTAGTCGAGCACTTGTATACTTATTCTACAATGTTGATACAGCAAACATATACACAATATATATGATGAAGATGATCAAGAATCAATTGTTGTTCCTACGGTGCGAAAGCTACTAGATGAAGGCTATCGTGTTTGGATTTACAGGTGCTCTTATATGTTCAATTCAAGTTCTTTTAAATTAACTTGGTAATAAATTAATAAAAACATAAGAATATGTCATAACATTGTGCGTTGCAACTTTGATAGTGGTGATCTAGATGGGGCTGTGCCTATGCAAGGAACGAGAGAGGTTATCATCAGCATGAATCTTACAGAGAAGAAATGGGACAAATGGGGAGGGTGGAGAGAATGGTACTACAATGATCAAGTCGCTGGTTGGATGGTGGAATGTGTCGAAGGATTAACCTTCATCACTATAAGAGGAGCTGGGCATATGGTTCCAGTAAATGCTCCTAGGCGCTCACTCACTCTATTCTCCAACTTTATCAAGGGAGAGCCATTACCCTGTAACATCACTAGCACAAAAGCATAAGTCTATGATACATTCTAAGCACGACACACATGTCAATGACTTATTGTACAAGGATGCATTGGTTGATCTGTATCATCATTCCTCATGATAAGAATTGCTTAGTGAAGGTTTGTGTTGTATTATGATTAACGATCAAGTATCCAAGATATCATGATTAAAATTTATTATTCTCATGTGCTAGATAAAAATGTGTATACATATACAAAATTGTAAAGATACAAAAAATTCCAAAATGTTTTACTATAAAATAAATGAAATTTGCATTGAAATTATAAGACATGATTGCTTCAACGCTAGTTTGAGGGAAATGTTGACATAGATGTCCAACTGGTAACCCACTACTAAATTTAGAAACTCATGCTTAGTTATTTTATTTTGATAATCTGCTTCTCATGTTTGAATCTTAACTTGCTAAGTCTAGGTCTAATCACATTCATCCTTTTGCACTCACACGTAAATAGCCATTGATATCACTGCAAAATCAACAAGATTTTGCTTCGTAGATTTGTTTCTCATTTTTTTAATATAATTGAACCATCCATGGTTCTTGGGAGCTATCTTGTATAACATCACTCCAATTTTTCCAGTTTAGTTTAACTTGTAGATCTCACAGTAGGCTACCAAACGTTCTACTGCACTTTTGAAATTTAGTATTCTGAACTACAATAGCGAGTAATTAGCTCTCAATTTAGTATTCTAATAGTTAATCAACAAATTTGTAAGTCGCGCAATTCATTTTCACTAGGACTTTAGCAAAAATGGTTTTATGATTCTGACATCTATAACCAATTCATCTTGATATCATAGTTCAAGAATCAATCACATTGCATTATGATTTCCTGATTTTAAAGTTTCGTTTTCAACAGTTACCAACAAGGTTCTCAGCAAACTGACTCTGATTCTAGATTTAACGCCTTCACTAATCTTGCTTGCTTAGGCTACTGAAGTCGAGCTTATTTTAGCCAGAAGCTTAGATCAGTTTCTGGATTAAATTGGCTGCTACAGTTCTAGTTTACCAATATAGTAGTATTTTGGATCTAGTAAAGAGCAACCAAGTACGCTAGACTATTTACTTTAGCATCCTTTATTTCTAGTTAATTCAAACTTAGAAATTATGCATAAACCAATAACTATATGAACTAGAATATAATCAAACTGCTGCTCAAATTCCAATATCCTAGGAGCTGTCCTAAAATCAACTCTAAGAACCAAGATATCCTGAGGATTTTGAGAAGATCATTCAAGACCCACAACCTAGGGACATCAACATAGAAACACCACCAGGATCTAATACTAGGAACCTGAGTGAGAAGATGCCTACATCTGGCCTCAACCCACTCCTAAAAGAGAAGGTAAAGGTTTCCACACAGAAATCAAACTAAATCCCTTTAGCTTTGATGTCATCTTAATGGAAGAGGCACGTGCATCTATAGAAAAATTAATTTTGATTAAAAAAATAGTCCAACACCATAGAAAGAATTAAATAACTTAATTAGCACTAACAAATATAAAAAAAATATGTACATTCTATTTAACAAAGTTAAACAATCAATTTATGTGAATATCAACATGCAAGGAGTCAATTTATGTGAATACCAACATACATACAAGGGACCGCTATATGGATGAAATTTTTTTTTACAATGTTATTTAGAAACAACTACTAGAAACGACATGAGTGTGGAGGAAGTGCACTAAAATGAAGCTCTTAGCAATTTTTTAAGAATAAGGCATACCTATATTTATCTTATTAACTAAGGATGACGACAATAAGATTCTTAGGAGTTATACTAAGCAACAAAATAAACTTAGGCCACTAGGAAAATCTCAAAGTGGAACATTTTCAACTGTGCATATACGTTAGTGCTTGGTTAAACAAAATTATCATGCTTCCTTAGTTGATATCTCATGAGCCCTAGGAAGAGAACATGTTATGGGTGAACAAATGACAAAGAAAATAAAATCAAGCATATATACAAAGGAAAAGCCTCATATACGTGCTTATAAATACTAACAAACCCTAGATGAGTAGTTATTTCACTTATTAGCTAAAGCTTTTCCAGATAATTCTCATGAGATTTTGCGTAATCAAACATTCTTTTCACAAATATTTTAATCCCCACATTTAAAACAAGCCAAGGCGGGCAAAAATGAACTATGACAACATAACTGAGCCCTGCCCAATACAAAGATCATCCATATCATGGGTAAAATACTCTACAGTCCTATGACCGTAAAATTGTCATGTCCAAAACTTTGGATTTTTCACCCAATAATAATATTATGAGTTCAGAAGAATTATGTTGGATTTTTCTAGAATTTTTATGAAAGTTTTAGGTTCTTTCTCAGTTTCATAAAAGGTTAAATTAAATAAATATATTTAAAATTTTCCATTTATTTAGTTATGAAAGGTTAATATTTGTCCTTAGATGGCTCTGAGTTTAAGAGCAATTGCGTGATTAAGTCTCAGATTAGGTGAAATATGATTTAGTTTAGCTAAATCTAGACTATTTTGCACAATTTTAGCCTGTTCAAGAGGCTTTGAATCAGTTCAATCAAATAGAGACCGGTTCAGAAAATTTTAAACTAGATCTATCCCATGTTAGCTTTATTCTACTTGTTAGACATTGATTTGATTGTTTTTATATGTAAATCAACTATGTAGATTGATTGGTTCATCTAATTAGTCTCACATGTTGAACTTTATGTAAAAAAAAATTATTGGATCCTAATAAGCTGAATCCTCAAACTTGCTTCTATAGATTTGTATATGCCTTCTACCAGTTTATATTATCTATATTTAGTTTATCAATCTAGCAACTTTGGTGTATACAATTTATACATGTTGACATCTTTAGATGTGATTACCGATTATCGTGTTGTCATTCATAGATATGTTTAGATTATTATCCAGACATCTTAGATGTGTTCATAGATTATCATGTTCACAGCCTTAGAGTTGTTTACTCATTATTGTGTTGACATCCTTAGTTATGTTTATTGATTATCATGTTGGCATCCTTAGATGTGTTTTCTAATTATCATGTTGGCATCTTTGGATGTGTTCAAAGGTTATTATTTTGCATCCTTTGATGTGTTTTCAATTTATAAGTTTTGCATCCCTTTAATTGTGTACAATTTAATGGTTTGGCATCTTTTGATGTGTATATAGTTTAACAAATGTGGCGTAATTTGATGTGTTTATAGATATTCTTGTTATATCCTAGTTGCACATGTTATTAGTATGATAGTGATACTTGCTCTTATACTAGTAATATCTTACTTGTACAATACTTTGATTGGGCACACAGATATCCACAAAGTGGACAGGACCAGATCCCTAGTTTATTATAGCAAGCATTTTAAGACATGTACACATGGTGGTGCACATGATCATCTCAAAGTGTGTGTGGGGGCACCACTCTATATTACGAGCAGAGTGACAACTCCAAGAGCCCACGGATTGGGATGATGACCAAATGGATTATATTAGTGCTCTCATATCCATATACATGTATAGTTTGACATCTTTGTAGTTGCTATCTTCATCAAACTACAGATACATGTAGCTTTGTTGTATTTCATATTTATATATCACTCTTTGTATTTCTTTTAGTTGGTCTTCCCTCCTTCGGTTTTAGGTGACTACCCTTCCACTAGAAGAGGCTTACTCAACATTGTTGTTGATATTTGTTGACTTACAGATTCTAGTTAAGACTAAGGAAATTAGCTCAAGGACAAGAGGATTTTTTTTTAACTTCAAGATAAATGTTGAACATGTAAGTGAATTCATTGATATATTTGTGAAAATTTGTATTGGTGTAAAAGCTCAAATTTAAACACTTATGCTAAATTATTTTAAATTTAATGGTATCATGTTATAGATAAACATGTTTTATAATATTTGGACTTAAGATAGCAGGTATAGTTGTTATATCTTGGTTTGGTTTTATTAGGGGGTAACAAAAATGGTATCCGAGGAGTAGTTTAAGGCTTAGGGGAACCTAAACATAAACTTAAGTTCTTGGTTGAACTTCTGAGGCATGTAGGACATAACTCTAAATTCTAATGATTAGGATTTTGATCTCAAAGTTAGCCTAAGCCATGGCCGTTGGTCTATGATTTGGATGCATATGGTATGTAATGATGAACCTTATGGTTGAGGCTTAAAGTCTAAGATTTAGGATGCATGGTTGATAGAATAAAGTCAAAGCTTAAAGCCTAATGTCTAAGGACTAAGATCTTTGGCTAAGACTCAGGGATACACTTAAGACTAGCTTAAAGTCTAAGGACAAAGATCTTAGGCTAAGACTTAGGGATACACTTAAGACCACGGTATAAAATGAGCTTGACTATGATTATGATAAATAAGTCATACTTTTGATATTAGGACATGATATGAACATGTTAATTGAACATAGACAAAGAACAAGTCTTAGATTATCAATGTCATCTATTGTTCACCAGATCACATAGATTAAGTCATATGGAATTGATGTCTAATTAAAGTAACAATTTTATGATTGTTGATATTAGTTAGCCTATGCTTGAGTGCGGAATGACACTTGGTAGTCATTTGAAAGGAAAAACAAGAATTGATGAGGCTAGTGATTTGGTGCTAGTCTAAATTAAGTGTAATATAGTCCAAGCAGTTTAGGACATTATGATCTTATGATCATATATAGTTTACACATTTAGTTTGATTACCAATTCTGACATTTTTGTGATCCTACAGTCAGTCCACTTCATGCTAGTGATTTGGTGATCATATCTATTCATGATTCTATTTATGTTGGCACTTAAATTCTTGATTGCATTGTTTGGATTATAATTGTACTGCTATGACTATCTTTACCAGGATATAGGGATTGTGCTTGATTTGGATCATATGATTATTAGTGAATTTATTGGTGGTCTTATGATCACACGGTTATGCTAGTGGACTAATGGTCACTCCAACTAGCTCATATACCAGTCTCACAAGTACCAAAGTTATCCCTTATCCATTAAGATACCTTGATTGGGTACAAACTTATTAGACTGAGTAAAATCAATCTTCAAGGATACTATTATATTATTCTACACATCAATGTAGGTTAAGTAATCGACGTATTGACAATGTCTTAATTATTCAAAAGGATAAATGTACATGCAACATATTATAAAGGCTGTAGTTGGGTATACCATAAATATTGACCAGGAAAGTGAGTGATCAAGATTGGATTTATCCCTCCTATATAATGGGATTGTTGGCATCTTAGTTCCCTTGATCAAGTGTAACAAAAATATATGACCATGCTCAAATGAATTGGCATATTGATTGTATTTGTTGTATTAGTCTACTTGGGTATTAAGAAACATAATGATTGAACTGTAAGAGTGTGACATGTTCTATGGCTTATGTTCATTCGAGATACCAAGGACATAGTGGCTAAAATATACGATAACTTTATCACATAATGGTGGTATCAAATCTCAACATTATTATTGCATAGGTAGCAATGATGTGTTGCTAAAAGGTGCGTATGTGCCCTTGCATGAGAGATTTGATTTTCATAAAGAATGTTTTTTTATCAACTAATTGGCTTCTCCTTTGCAAGGATCCTTGGCGGCAAATCAATTTATTCTCTTGATTTTTTGTTATGCTATTCTATACCAATTTCTCAACAATTACTAGGACTCACCTTAGTTTTTTATTCTCTCTTCCTAAAAAGATCGTGGCATAAGGATTAACATGTTTCTTTCAATTGAACATCTTCTAAAAAATTCTATAATAAGCACCACTATGCACCATTGCATGATGTATCTAAGATCCCTCTTCCAATACCACTATGTTTCTCATATGAATGCATATTGAAATGGGCCTTATCTTCATGAGGGATCAAATGTTAAACGAATAACCATTGCCTCTCAATTTATTATGCATTTTGACCTATGCCACATGAAAAAGAAAACTTTTAATTTTTTTAAAAAATCGAACTATTAAAAAATATTTTCAATGATTTTTTCAAATAATATGCACTTATTTTTGCAACCCTGAAAAATTTAAATACCATTATTTGTTATAAAGCCCACAAACTTAAGGAAATATATACTATCTCTAAGATTACAATAATTGAATAATTAACCAGATGATGTATATCGTATAAGGCAAGGAGCATACAAGGAGTTGAACCTTTTCACTACAATAAACAAGCAACTAAAGAACTCGAGTCTCCAAATCTTTAACTATATGGTTGAAATCCTCATTCCATTTGGCATTTAGGTTGTGTTTAGTAGGAAGGAAAGCAGGAGGGAATGGAAGGAAAGTTGGAAGGAAAGCTCTTTTGACGTGTTTAGTACGAAGGATATAAACTAGTGGAGGTAAAATGGGAGGAAAGTTAGAAGGAAAATAGGGTTATTTGCTTTCTGCCCAAAGCTGGATCTTACACTTTATCAACGTATTTTCACCCTCTCTTTCCTTATCACCCTCTCCTGCCTCTCGCCTCTTGTCGTCATTTCTTCATTGCCCAAATTAGCGATGATCCTCCCTCAATCGCACCTGCTGCGAAGAAGCGCCGAGGAGTGGGCATCGGCATCAGCGCGGCAGAACACCATGAGTTGATGGCAGCGCGGTAGGCGAGGAGGGTCTATAGTTTGGACTGCGTGTTCGACCTCATCCCACCGAGGACATACAGTTTGATATGGCAGGGGAGGGCAATGCAGGAGAAGCCGGGGAGCAATAAACAAAACAAAAGATCAAACGCAACGATGAGGAGGTTATCTGTATGAGAGAGATCAGGACTTCGTAATATAGCTTATGGAATCCTCCCAAAAGTATAGGATGCCCCATCTCAGTCGGTACACCCTGATGCTTATCCAGAACGATCTCCTGCTCTCGCTGTGGATCGTTCTAGATAAACCCAATGAGTTCGATGGACGATTATGTTACCCTCGAGCCCAAGCACTCTCGTATCAAGAATTCACAAGTTTTACCTAGGGAATCCGCCAACATGATCCTCCTCTCGGTCAGGATCGCGTCAACTACCACACGATACTACGTGGCCAAAGCAATATCATGAAATAACTACAACAAGGTAAAATATGCTCATACAAACTTCAAAGTAACAGAATAAGTTAAGATTACTTGAAATAATTCATCAATGGGCTTCAACCAAGTCCCGAAAAGGGTTTTACACTACAATAGTCAGGAAAGCTCGTACAACTCTCTCTAAAATATTAGAAAAATTGCTACAAAACGTTTTGGAGAGGAAGGAGAGGATGAACCGAACAAGATCCCTAAAAATCGTGAAGATCTGACGCTCCAATAGTCATGAATGCTCATATAATTCTCTCTAAAATATTAGGAAAATTGCTACAAAACATTTTGGAGAGGAAGGAGAGGATGAACCAAACAAGATCCCTAAAAATCATGAAGATCTGATGCTCCAATCTCATGAAATCGCCCCAAAAACGCTGTCACCTCTTCCGTTCACCCTAGCTGGATCGTGTGCTAGTTTCTTGATAATTGGCAACAATAAAAAGGGCTTTTATATTCTTTGGATTCGCCTCCCTGTTAGCTTTCCAAAACATATTTTCTAGCCTTTTTTGAATTTTTCTAGGGCTCAGAATCGAAGAAAAACTAGGTGAAGGTCAGACTGCAGAGTCATGATCACGGGTCTACCCAGCCGGGTTCACCTGGCTGTGAAGCCTATTGTACAGTTTTTTCGTGTAAGAATAACCAGTGAACCCCACGGGGTTCACCAGGCTGTGAAGTCTCCTGTATGTTTCCACGCAAGCCTCCTTCGAGAGAATCACGGGTGAACACCAAAAGCATAGGCAAGCCGTGATGTGTTATGTGAATTTCCATACATCCCGTGAAAGCACCGGTGAACCCCACCGGGTTCACCTGGCCGTATTTTTTAAAGTAGCTCGGAGTGGACCCAAATTTGACGTGCAGCTTCGTCTTCTCGTAAGGAATCACCCCATGACTTTAGAATCTTAAAAGACTTCAATATTAGGTGATTTTACCTGAAATTCCACAAAAACGAGAAAAAGTGAAGATTCTGAAACAATCAAGTAAATAAGTCTCATTGGTGTATAAAAACATTAAAATAGACCTAAATTTGAGATGAAATAATACTAGAAATTACAATTAAAATGCAAGACATTAAATACTCCCAGACTTAAATTTTTGCTTGTCCTCAAGCAATAAAATAGAGTGAATTGCCTGAGAGGTATAAAGATAATCCTTCAGGTTAAAAACAAGAATCCAAATCAAAAAAACATCTACTAGTTATCCCAGATCTAATCAGAAGAAATCAAGTGATTAGGTGTTTTGAACGTTCAATAGTTTGATCCCATAATTTCTAGAAGTCAAAGAACTCAGCCAACTGTAAACAGAGAACTCAATCAAGCATACACATTACTCATGCTATTCCAATCCATCCAAATCAACTTGTTGGGATTAACTCAAATGTATTATTTAGGATGCAAAACTCCAATAGCTAATTATGATATTAGACTTCAACTCATGTCCTTAGTGTTGGTGTATATGCCCTAGGACCTGTGGCTAGTCCGATTTATGTCACATTCATTTGTGGTATACATCCAGGCATGGTCGTTGTTATGTATTTCATACATCTGTGTCATAAACTTGTTAAATCTAAAATAAATAAAACCTAGTCTAGCAAAACTAACAACTATTTTGATATTAACAAAACTAAGGTCTCCGGCAACGGCGCCAAAAACTTGTTGTGATCCGCAAGTGCACAGATACTCGAAGTAATAAAGAAAGATATCGAACCACAGAGACCTTATTGTTAAGTACCAAATAGTTGTATTCTTAATAGCTAAGCAATCGAATAATAGCAAAGCAATAATGGGAAACACACGAAATCAGTTAATCAGAGAGAAACATTGGGACTAGGGTTTCATCCTCCTTAATTCTAATGACTAGATTTAAATAAAAGGTCGTCAGACTAATCTTATCATATAAAGACTTAATTTATTTCATAAAGGGATCATCTCGCTTTCATGCAGACAATCATGCAGGGACTAATCCTCGCTTTCGTGCAAGATCTATCCCAATGCTAAAGATAAGTAAATTATCAATCAAAGAACTCGAGATCAATTTCGTGCATCCGAATTCTCAGTTGATTATCTCAAGTGGAATCTCAAGGATCACTTTCGTACATCCGAGACTCAACACAAGTTCTACTTATGGTTCTCCAATGTTCCTATCCTCACTTTCGTGCAAGATCTCCACGTTTGACAACTCAACTCTACCCTAGATTCAAATTATCATCACGACAATAAGATCACTAAAATCAAATAATTAAGAACTAACCTAAGAGAGTTCCTAACATGCAATTCTAGGGTTCCAAGTTCTCAAGCAAATCACCTTTCGGTCCATTTTGCGAGAACTCTAAAACATGAATAATAACATCAATCTATGGAGAATCAAAGACAAACAATCAAATAAGCAGAATCATCATAATAAAACTATTCTGACGAAAATAAGAGTTATCTAATCATTAAGAAATCAAAGTGAATTACACCCATGTCCCAAAATATGATTAAGCTAGCATGGAAAGAGAAATACAATAAGCCATAGTATCAAAGTGTTTAGAAATCAAAGAAGAAGAAGAAACAACGTTACAACACGGCTGTAATAGAAATTACAGCCATAATTTGTCTCCAAAACACGCTGTGAATAGTGTCGTGCCCCTTCTTTCGTTGGTTCCTCCTCCGACTGATCTCTTTTTCCTCTAAAACTTCTGGGGTATCGTCTCCTCCTCCAGGCGAAGTTTTTGTGTGAAAATCATGGCCTGTGGTGGCCTCCACGCCTCTCGGCGCAAAGCCAAACCCTAAGCGCCCTTCTGTCGATTGCTCTCTCAATACTGGATAAAAATTAGGGCTTTCACTTCGTATGTGTTCTCTTCTTAAAGACGAGATCTCAATTTGGAGCTCTGGATCAAAAGTTATAGTCCGCGCAAGATTCGGCCCGAAAAAGTCGCGCGTCCAGGAAGATAATACGGTCGTGTTTTATTTTACGGCAGTGCTGTATTTTGGGTCTGTGAACCCTGTGTCAAAATTACGACCCGTAAAATTACGGCAGTGCCGTATTTTTGACTTCAACTCTTATCTTCGGTACCACTATCAATTTTGCATAGTGCCGAGTAGAGGAGTCTTATTCTTTTTATCTCTCATTATTTTTCATGCATAGACTCCAACCCATGTCTTAGGTACCACCATCAATTTTATATAGTGCCAAGTAGGGGAGTCTCTCACTATTTTTATGGATCTTGGATTCTTATTTCCCAACAAATAGAAAAATAAACTAAACATCTAGTAGGTTGATCAATTGATCTCAATTCTCAAATCATACTCATATACTCAGTTTATTCAAAAGAATAGGTTCACCTTAGATCTTATTCCTCAAATAATACATCTACCCAAAATTTCATGCATCAACCAATGTCAAATTTCAGAGATAGATATGCATTGAAGAAGTAAATCTAACATTATAGGGTTTTTCTCTAATCATGAATTTGAATCCATTCATCATCAATCAATCAAGTCATCAACAATATAAAACAAGAATATACTCATCATCATCACAAAATATCATCATAAACACTAAATATATCATCATGTATACTACAACCATATCAAAGATAGCTCATCAGAATATCGAAATATCATAATACAACCCCATCGAAATAGTAGAAATCAGTATCATCATAATCATCATACAACCTCATCGAAAAGAAAGATAAGCATGTGAAACAGAATAGCAGTGTCGGTGGTTATAGAGGTGTAGAAGCATCAAACTCAAATAATAATGTTCAAAAGTGTAAAATGATAGATTCAAGAGACCATATCGAGTAGAAATCTTAGTGAGTGATACATCTAAAGTAAATCAAAGATGCAACCATATGAAATAATCATGAACAAGAGAGTGCAAATCATACTCACAAAACTATATAGCAAGCTCTGACCAAAATTACATAAGGCTCAGACCAAAAATAGTGTCGGGGCAGATGCTGCAAGGTCCAAGGATGTGCCTTTTGAAAATTTTACCTGCACAATTTAAGATACATAAGGCTCAGTCTAAAAATAGTCTCTAAAAATAATAATGATAAAAATAATTTTCTCAAGAGAGAATCAGAGATGTCACCGGAGGTCTGAAGAGGATGCCGGTGTAATTGCCGAGAACAGCGCTGTCACCGCTGTTTCATTGATTTCTCCTCTAACTGGAATTCTTTTGCTTTGAAACTTCAGATACACATTCTCCTTCACTAGGCGAAGCTCTCTGTCAAATTTCGTGGCCGGAGGTGGTCTGTAGGGTGAGAACCGATGAACCCTAGCAATTCCGCCTCTCTGTTGATTGCTCCCTCAATACTGGATCAAAATTCGTACTTTCACTTTGTGTTTCTTTTCCTCCTAAATACGAGTCCGCAGCATCTTTTGGATCTCAATTTGGAGGTCTAGATCAAAAGATATGGTCCCCGCAAGTTTTGGGCCCGTAAAAATCACGTTTTTAAATGGAAATTACGGCCGTAAAATATTTTACGGCAGTGCCGTATTTTGGTTCTGTGAACCCTGTGTCAAAATTACGATCCGTAAAATGCTTCTCAACCGTGCCATAAAATCAGACGAGTTCTTTGGTCTGAATCACCTGGGAAATACGGCACGTGGAATGGTTTACGGCAGTGCCGTAATTTCGGCAAGTGTCTCTGTTCTGAAGCGCTCCAAATTACGGCAGTGTAATGCTTTACGGCGGTGCCGTAAAATCAAGACAATTCTCTGATTTCAAAATCCACCAAAATACGGCAGGTGCTCCAATATTATGTTATTGTACCATAATACGATACCGTAATATATATTACAGCACTGCCGTATTTTGGTCTTTTGCTCTGATTTGCGTAAAATTTGTTATGTGGACTCCTCTTGATGATGGTAACTCTTCCATGTATTTGATTTTGCTCGAAAATGCCCCAAAATAGTGCCTTTTTACCTGAAATTAATCAAAAACCAAAGATGGTGTAGATTCCGAAGCATTTGGTAAAAAAAGTATAAAAAAAAAAGCAAAAGAGTAAGATTACGGTTCAAAAGAGTACCAAATAAGTATGAAAAATACTATGAAATTTTGAGTCATCAGTTGCCTCCCAAGAAGCGCTAATTTTTAGGTCATTAGCTTGACCAAAAATCAAAAATCATGGTGAAGCAGGTGAATTAGTACCAAAGTATATAGCATGCAATTTTTTCTTTTTCCGCTGTCCAAAAAGTTTAGCCACTAATTCAGACATCCAAAATATCATGTAAATCACAATTGACATTGCTTTCTCAAAAATGCGAAAATCAGAATCAAAATTTTCAACTCCAATCAAAGGATATTCAATGATCTTCCTATATTTACCAAAAAGCAAAATCATAAGTACTTTCTTCAAATTTATATCTTCAATTACAATAGGACTTTCATCTAGAGATTCAAGTATTGGATCATCTAAATAGTCTTTCTGTCTCAAATTAGATTCCTCAATAAAGCATAATTTTTCAAATAAATCACAAGAGTCAATAATAGATATGGGCAAAACATCAGAGTGAGATACATCAATAATGTTTAAATCTTTTTCAGGTTCATCTTTCCCTTCATCAAACAAATTATCAATATCAAGATTATCAACAAATTTAGAGTAAGATTTTTCTAAATCAGTCCCCTCATATCCTTCATCAGATTTAACCACAAATAATACATCATCAAAAAAAATCAATATCATTATTATCAATAGCATCAAAAGGGGATTTTTCAAAATCAATTTTCTCAATCTTTTCCTCAAATAAATTATCATATGAATCAATTTTACAATCATCAAAATCAGAGTGAGATTCATGAATATTCACATAAGGCTCAATCTCAAAACAATCATAATCAAAGGGGGATTTTTTAAATCAATTTCTTCAGTTTCCAAATCAAATTCAAATAAACAATCTTATTGTGCTAACTGGGTTTCTAGAATTTCAGAATGAGCATGCATATTATCAATTCTATGTTTATGGGTCTCATGTGCCTCCTCGCTTTGGTTCATGAACTTTTCAAACATCAACTCTAAGTTAGATTTTTCAGTGTCCTGAAAGTATGGTTCAGAAACATGATTTGAGCAATCATTAGAAAAAGAAGTTTGATGATTTTCTCATCTAGAATACAATTGATAAGATTCTTTCCATGATAAATTGGGATTTAAAAATTGGCAATCAGAGGAAGAATGATCAAAATATCCACAAATATCATATCTCATAGAAGAAGAAGAAGAAGAGTGCATATAAGAGTTAAACGTATCTTGGAGTGTGCTCATTGAATCATACTTACCTTGTGGCATGTATAACTTACTCCTTTGAGATGCCCATGAATTGTGATGAAAAGACATATTTATCAAATCTATCAAGAACAGAAAGATAATCCAACACCAATCAATCAAATTGTTTTTTTTTTCAAAATATTTAACAAAAATAGAAAATCTAAAACACAAGTAAATTCACAAAGTTTAGAAATCATAGTTCTGTCACAACTGTGAAAATCCAAGACCTGCAAAAACAAAAAAAACAAAGTTAAATCTAAAACAAATAAAACCTAGTCTAGCAATACTAACAACTATTTTGATATTAACAAAACTAAGGTCCCCGGCAATGGCGCAAAAAACTTGTTGTGATCCGCAAGTGCACGGATACTCGAAGTAATAAAGAAAGATATCGAACCATAGAGACTTTATTGTTAAGCACCAAATAGTTGTATTCTTACTAGCAAAGCTACCGAATAATAGCAAAGCAATAATAGGAAACACACGAAATTAGATAATCAGAGAGAAACATTGGGACTAGGGTTTCATCCTCCTTAATTCTAATGACTAGATTTAAATAAAAGGTCGTCAGACTAATCTTATCATGAAAAAGACTTAATTTACTTCATAAAGGGATCATCTCACTTTCGTGCAGACATTCATGCAGGGACTAATCCTTGCTTTCGCGCAAGATCTATCCCAACGCTAAAGATAAGTAAATCATCAATCAAAGAACTCGAGATCACTTTTGTGCATCCGAATTCTAAGTTGATTGTCTCAAGTGGAATCTCAAGGATCACTTTCGTGCATCCGAGACTCAACACAAGTTCTACTTATGGTTGTCCAACGTTCCGATCCTCACTTTCATGCAAGATCTCCACGTTTGACAACTCGACTCTACCCTAGATTCAAATTATCATCATGGCAATAAGATCACTAAAATCAAATAATTAAGAACTAACCTAAGAGAATTCCTAACATGCAATTCTAGGGTTTCAAGTTCTCAAGCAAATCACCTTTCGGTCCTTTTTGCGAGAACTCTAAAACATGAATAATAACATCAATCTATGGAGAATCAAAGACAAACAATCAAATAAGCAGAATCATCATAATAAAACTATTCTGACGAAAATAAGAGTTATCTAATCATTAAGAAATCAAAGTGAATTACACCCATGTCCCAAAATATGATTAAGCTAGTATGGAAAGAGAAATACAATAAGTCATAGTATCAAAGTGTTCAGAAATCAAAGAAGAAGAAGAAACAATGTTACAACACGGCTGTAATAGATATTACAGCCGTAATTTGCCTCCAAAACACGCTGTGAACAGTGTCGCGCCCCTTCTTTCGTTGATTCCTCCTCCGATTGAACTCCTTTTCCTCTGAAACTTCTGGGGTATCGTCTCCTAATATAGGAGAGTGTAAGTCCCCTTCAATAAGGGGGGCCGAAACCCTAAAGTGGCGCATACAAAACATGGGCAGCGGATACTAGGGTTTCATGGGATCGATGCATGTATTATGATCAACATTAAAACTTTTGAATGCAAGAAAGAATGCGATTCATACCATGGCCATTTCTAGATGGCGCCTTGGAAGCAAGAGAACAAAAGAGGTCTCCTCCAAATCGTCACACACAAGATGATCAACGGCTTGCTCCTTCTTGTCGTCCCTTGTGCTAGCAAGGATCGTCCAAGGTGTCTTTGATCGTTTTAAGGGAAGAGAGAGCTTTCCTTGCTTGGCGATTTTTTTCTTCTTTCGTCTACCACCTTTTCTCACACGAATGTGTGAAGAGCCAAAGGCAAAACAGCGACAAGAGGGCGAGAGAGAGGCGACATGAGAGAGATGTGGTCACGTTGTGACATGCTATCTAAAAATAGCAAAACCATCTCAACGTTCAAGTGACCCCAATCGCAAATGCCAACTTGAACCATACGCTCATCCAATGAGCTGGTTCAAATCGATTTGGTTCAATAACCAAATAAACCAAGCAATTAGTCCAGATTATAATAAACCCCTAAGGCTTAAGATCTGACCATTGATCTCTTGATGCTCCTGATCTCACTGATCTAGCATCTATTCTCTCAATCGAAGCTTACCGATCTCAAGCCCTAATCAATCAAACATGATCAGACTAGATCTCACTTACAATCAGAGACTAAATCCCTTTAAATTGAACCCAAACAATTCAGTCCACACGATCTGACTTAAGTAAGCCATATCATCAAATTGTGCGACCCTAAGGGTTTCCTTTAAATGTCGGTAACGATAACTTACGTTATCACGATCAGTGAGGGGTATCTAGCAACACATCACTGTCTCCCGATATAAAGGAAAGAGTCTTCCAAGACTACACCCAAACCACAGCACAAGTGTGAATCCAATTCACAAGGCATGCAAATTTCCTTTGCCACTGGATGTTCTTATTGGACAAGCGTGTCAAGCTTGTAGCTCCAATATGATGAGCATGATTAGATCAGATGAACACTGTCACCTGGGTATGGCCATACACTTTCTCAATCATCTCATACAGAGGGGGGCCCCTTTAGAACATCACACTCCAATTAAGGAGACGGCAATCCTTTATCTATCACTAGTGCCCTAACCTGACTCAAGCTCACCATCCAAGATAGTCTATAACCATTATGTTTCAAATGATATTGAACTACCTCAAAACAATGACAATCATCATTTAGAAACACAAGTGATCTCAAGTCAGAGGAAATGTGCCACTTGTTGCAATCAAGGATTATTCACATTGTGACAAGCAATTGAATATCCTAGTAGGGTCTGTCTAGTACATCCAATGTACCCATGAGTCTACATCTTATTCCATGCTCGAAGCATCCTATAAGATTAGAACACATATTAGTCTCAATCATATCAAGGCTGTCTCATGTTCGCCAAGATATATCGACTAAGGACTTTACTGCATGTCAGCCCAGCTGAACAGCATTGAGACATTATTCAGAAGTATATGTATTGCAGCAGATAATATAACAAACTGAATAACAACCATTGCCTTTATAAACATAAGAGTTTATACATGATACTGTTACAATCCCAAGGCCTCAAACATTAGCCTTAAGGGCATACCCCAACAATCTCCCACTTGCACTTAATCTAATGGTTGAGAAATCTCAAACCCATATTATTACAGTGCTTCTCATGCTTCTGCTGCGCCAGAGGCTTGGTAAGCGGGTCTGCCAGATTGTCATCTGTATGAACCTTGCAGACTTTGATCTCGCCACGATCTATGATCTCCCTGATCAAGTGAAACCGTCTCTGTATGTGCTTGGACTTCTGGTGCGACCGTGGTTCCTTTGCTTGTGCAATTGCTCCAGTGTTATCACAGAAGATAACCAAAGGATCTGCACTCGAAGGAACAACACCAAGTTCTTGAACGAACTTACGAATCCACACTGCCTCCTTGGATGCTTCCGAGGCTGCAACATACTCGGCTTCTGTTGTGGAATCAGCAATGATTGACTGTTTGAAACTTTTCCACACCACTGCTCCCCCATTCAAGCTAAAAACATAGCCTGATTGCGATCGGAAATCATCCTGGTCAGACTGGAACGAAGCGTCAGTATATCCTTCTATACTGAGTTCTTCCTGACCACCATACACCAAGAACATATCTTTGGTCCTCCGAAGATATTTTAAAATGTTCTTGACTGCAATCCAGTGCGCCATACCTGGATTACTTTGGAACCGACTGGTCACGCTTAACCCGTAAGCGACGTCTGGGCGAGTACACAACATCGCATACATAATGGATCCAATAGCCGAAGCATAAGGCGTATTGTCCATTTCATCTTTCTCAGTCTGTGTTTGTGGACACTGACTCTTCGAAAGATTCAGACCATGTCTGACTGGAAAATATCCTCTTTTAGAATTCTCTAAATGAAATCTCTCCAGGACTTTATCGATGTAAGTACTCTGGCACAGCCCGAGAAGCCTCTTACATCTATCCCTGTAGATCTTCACACCTAATACATAGGCTGCTTCTCCTAAATCTTTCATCTGGAAACATTTTCTTAACCATGCTTTAACCGCATGCATTTCAGGAATATCGTTTCCAATGATCAAGATATCATCGACGTAGAGGACTAGGAAAGTAATCACGCTCCCACTAAACCTCTTATATACACACGGGTCATCCTCGTTCTTGATGAAACCAAATTCAGAGATTGATTCATCAAAACGAATATTCCAGCTTCTCGATGCTTGTTTAAGTCCATAAATAGACTTCTTTAACTTGCATATTTTATGACGATCTGATGGATTAGTGAAACCTTCTGGTTGTGTCATATACACATCCTCATCCAGATTTCCATTAAGGAAAGCTGTCTTCACATCCATTTGCCAGATCTCATAATCATAATATGCTGCTATCGCGAAAAGAATCCGAATAGACTTAAACATAGCTACAGGTGAGAAAGTTTCATCATAATCTATCCCGTAGATTTGTTTGAAACCTTTCGCAACTAGCCTGCCTTTATAGGTAACCACGTTACCATCCATGTCAATCTTCTTCTTGAAGATCCATTTACAGCCTATAGGGATAACTCCCGGAGGCGGATCAACCAAATCCCAGACTTGGTTATCTGACATGGAGTCCATCTCGGCGCGCATAGCTTCAAGCCATCTCGCTGAATCCGGTCCACTGACCGCATCCGCATAAGTGAGGGGTTCATCATTATCAATGATGTAGACTCCGTCATAGCGCTCAGGCTGTCGACGGATCCTTCCCGATCTTCGCGGTTCCCGTGATATCTGAGCCTCAGGTTGTTCAGTAACCTGTTCTACTGGCTCAGGCTCATCCAACTGTGCTTGACCACTTTGTCCTTCCTCTGGATTCTCATCCAGCTTTATTTCTCTCCCACTGGCCTCTTGCAGAAGAAACTCCTTCTCAAGAAATATGGCCGTCCGAGCAACAAACACCTTGTTCTCTTTGGGATCGTAGAAATAATAACCCTTAGTTTCCTTAGGGTAACCGACAAAGATACATTTCTCAGATCTGCTCTCTAGTTTTCCAGAGGCGAGCTTTTTGACATAAGCCTCGCAGCCCCAGATCCTGATAAATGTCAAGCTAGGCTGTTTCCCATACCATAATTCATATGGGGTCTTTGAAACTGCCTTGGATGGCACTCGGTTTAGTACCTTTGCAGCTGTCTCCAGTGCAAATCCCCAAAAGGAGTAAGGTAGAGTAGCCTGACTCATCATAGAACGAACCATATCAAGTAACGTTCTATTTCTCCTCTTGGACACACCATTCCATTGCGGTGTTCCTGGCGGAGTGAGCTGTGAGATAATCCCACACTCCTTCAGATAGTCAGTAAACTCTCGACTTAGGTATTCTCCACCTCGATCAGAACGAAGTGCCTTGATATTTCGGCCAAGCTGATTCTGTACTTCATTCTTGAACTCTTTGAACTTGTCAAAAGATTCACTTTTATGTCTCATAAGATAGACATACCCATATCTACTGAAATCATCAGTGAAGGTAATGAAGTACTGATAGCCACCTCTGGCATGTTTACTAAAAGGCCCACACACATCACTGTGTATAAGGTCAAGTAAACCTGAAGTCCTTTGACCTTTATGAGGAAAAGGCGACTTCGTCATCTTGCCCATCAAACAAGCTTTGCATGTATCAATCTCCTCATAGGAGAATGATCCCAGCAGTCCATAATCATGCAACCGCTTAATGCGTTTCTTGTTAATGTGACCTAAACGACTATGCCATAGCAAGGTGCTGTCATCAGCATATTTGGCTTTCTTATTATCAATATTGTGTATAGAACATTCCATGTCCAACATGAATAACCCATTGTTAAGTGAACCAGTAGCATAAACAATATTATCTAAAGAAAGAACACACTTTGAAATATTGCATTCAAAGGAAAACCCCTTCCTGACAAGAGCAGGAATGGAGATAATATTTTTAGTAATGCTGGGAACAAAGTAACAATTGTCTAGTTCCAATACAAGTCCAGATGGTAAAGAGATGAAATAGTCTCCTACAGCAACAGCAGCAACCCGTGCCCCGTTTCCAACTCGTAGGTCCACCTCATGCTGTCCCACCTGTCTTCTTCTCTTGAGTTCCTGTACATTTGAACAAATGTGAACTCCACATGCAGTGTCCAACACCCATGAAATAGAAGAAGATGAAACCATGACTTCCGTCACGTATATACCTGAGCCAGAAGCGATGCTTCCCCTCTTGTCTCCTTGGAGCGCTTTACAGTCCTTTTTCCAGTGACCCAGCTGGCCACAGTGGAAACATCTATATTCCTTCGACCGCTTGACCTTTTGCTTCAGAGCCTTGCTGTAGCTCTTGACAGGGGTCTTGCCCTTCTTCCCCTTCTTCTTGTTCCTAGAAGGAAACATCAAGACAGAGGTTGAAGGCTTTCCCTTCAGAGTCTCCTCAGTAGTCAAGAGCATATTCAGCAGCTCTGCCAGAGTACAATCGATTTTGTTCATATTAAAGTTAATGATGAACGCATCGAAAGAGGGCAGGAGAGACTGCAGAATAATGTCTACAGCAAGCTCCTGATTGATGGTATGCCCCAGTTTCTCTAGAGCCTCCTTGTGCCCAATCATCTTGAGCACGTGAGCTCCCACTGGGCTCCCTTCAGCCAGTTTGCTCTGAAAGAACAGCTTAGTCAAATTATAGCGCTCAGTCCTCGCCTGCGCAGCATACAGCATCTTGAGGTTTGCTATAATTTGTATAGCAGACATATCCTCATGCTGACGCTGCAGCGGTGGCGTCATAGACGCTAGCATCAGGCAAGCGACATCAATGCTATCATTGACATGCTTTTCATAGGCATCCCGAACCGCCCTTGCGGCGTTCGGAGCGGGCTGAGGCGGTATAGCCGTCTCGAGGACATACAGTTTCCTCTCTGCCTTAAGAACAATCTTAAGGTGTCCGTACTAGTCTGAGAAGTTCGGCCCAGCAAACTTCTCCCTTTCCAGTAGGGATCGCACATTGAAGCTCATGGTGTTCGTTGCTGCAGGAATCTACAACAATGCAAGAACAGCAAGGTCAGTATCAATGTTCAGAATCAATCCAGGACTTAAGAAAGATTCTTTTCTCACTATTTTATCTGGCTGAAAAATCCAGCAAAAACAGCCCGAAAGAGTAGAACTCTTTTAGTGAGATGGGATCCAGATTTCATACTTGGTCTCCGCGTCCCGCTCAGGCGAGATAAGATGCACAGAGAGTACAAGCACTAGTCTCTGGTAGGCTGTCCCAGCCAATCGCCAACCCGTGCGATTCCCCTTCATCTGGGCAATCCAGCTGACTGTGCCAACTGAGTTGGTACAACACAGTCTCTGATCCCACAGATGGCTGCCTCCATGTGCTACCATATGCGCCACATATGTAGCCTACATGGTCAAGCTGACCCGACCTACTCCCTGGACCACCACGTGCTATGCTGAGCAACGAGAAGCGATAAATCCCTTCTCTGTAACACGCAGGTGTAATCCCGCACCGTCTGAAGATAGATGGACGTGCCCACTGAGTGGGTACAACACGGCTCCAACGATAATCAGAACAGTGAGGTTTCGCGTCAGAAGGCTTACGAGCTTGATATTTTAGCGTTGGATTTTAACGGTCTTTTATCTTCTTGACTATCATGCAATTCCTATGGTGATAGCAGAAGATAAACTCATGCAATTCTAATTATAAAAGCAATAAATAGAAAGCATGCTGTTCTTATGTGGTAAAAGCCCATTAAGCCTAAGTTAGACCTTAAATTAAACTTAAGTCTTCACTTGCTTTTCTTCATGGGTCTTTTGCTGCTCATCTGGCCCAAACCAGGGCCCAAGCGCCATCTGCAGCTCAGGTGCGCCTACCAGGGAAAATGCGCCTGGTCCCAGAGTCGAACCCTGGACCTCCCACCTGGTCAAGCCTCTGCTGCAAGCGCCTCTGCCAAGTGTGCTCTGTGCTCTTGTCTGATTAATTTACAAATTAATCTATCTAGACAAGATTGACTCACAGGTCAATTACACTTTATAATTTAAATGAAAAGTGATGCGCAGATCACAATAAAAATATTTATTTACATTTAAATTCCAGGCACGCAGGCCCCAGCACAGCACACATTAAACATGGGCAGCCCACACAAGATTAAATAAACAAACATATGCTTACAAACATCATGCGATCCAACATAAGAAAATAAAATTTCGAAAACCCCATTGGCATCAATTTTAATTTTCCTTATTGGCCCTACTACCTTACAACGGTCCATTACAAGGGATCCACTCATCTGACCTAGTCAGATCCATTGCCCTTGCATGCACCAAGTCGTAACTGACTTGAGTCGACCTAATGGTCAACCATGCATGCGCCAGGGCTGAACAACCCTCATGAGTTCTGGCAAGCGGGTGTGACCCCGGGCCTAACTCATGTGTGTTCTCTAGTCGTCTCAATCAGACATCGCTACACGCCTGTCTGCAGTCGACCTATAGCCATCTCATGCTAACGCACAGATGCTATCTGGTCGACCCATCAAGGCTGTCAGATGTTCTGATCAGACTGTTTGGATCTAACCTAGGGGATGACTTCAACCCTAATAACCCGTCTAAGTGTTTAAAGCAGGCGCCTCTTAGATCTAATGAGAGTCGCGCATGAGAAGAAGTTTTGAAGAAAACATAGATGCGCCAACATACATGCGCCAACAAAAACATATATGTTAGTTTCGCATGTCATCTAGATCTAAGCATATGCGCAAGTATGGATCAAACATGAAGACCAAGCATTAAGCAATCATAAAACGATGCATAAAACTTGGCTCTGATACCAATTGTAAGTCCCCTTCAATAAGGGGGGCCGAAACCCTAAAGTGGCGCATACAAAACATGGGCAGCGGATACTAGGGTTTCATGGGATCGATGCATGTATTATGATCAACATTAAAACTTTTGAATGCAAGAAAGAATGCGATTCATACCATGGCCATTTCTAGATGGCGCCTTGGAAGCAAGAGAACAAAAGAGGTCTCCTCCAAATCGTCACACACAAGATGATCAACGGCTTGCTCCTTCTTGTCGTCCCTTGTGCTAGCAAGGATCGTCCAAGGTGTCTTTGATCGTTTTAAGGGAAGAGAGAGCTTTCCTTTCTTGGCGATTTTTTTCTTCTTTCGTCTACCACCTTTTCTCACACGAATGTGTGAAGAGCCAAAGGCAAAACAGCGACAAGAGGGCGAGAGAGAGGCGACGTGAGAGAGATGTGGTCACGTTGTGACATGCTATCTAAAAATAGCAAAACCATCTCAACGTTCAAGTGACCCCAATCGCAAATGCCAACTTGAACCATACGCTCATCCAATGAGCTGGTTCAAATCGATTTGGTTCAATAACCAAATAAACCAAGCAATTAGTCCAGATTATAATAAACCCCTAAGGCTTAAGATCTGACCATTGATCTCTTGATGCTCCTGATCTCACTGATCTAGCATCTATTCTCTCAATCGAAGCTTACCGATCTCAAGCCCTAATCAATCAAACATGATCAGACTAGATCTCACTTACAATCAGAGACTAAATCCCTTTAAATTGAACCCAAACAATTCAGTCCACACGATCTGACTTAAGTAAGCCATATCATCAAATTGTGCGACCCTAAGGGTTTCCTTTAAATGTCGGTAACGATAACTTACGTTATCACGATCAGTGAGGGGTATCTAGCAACACATCACTGTCTCCCGATATAAAGGAAAGAGTCTTTCAAGACTACACCCAAACCACAGCACAAGTGTGAATCCATTTCACAAGGCATGCAAATTTCCTTTGCCACTGGATGTTCTTATTGGACAAGCGTGTCAAGCTTGTAGCTCCAATATGATGAGCATGATTAGATCAGATGAACACTGTCACCTGGGTATGGCCATACACTTTCTCAATCATCTCATACAGAGGGGGGCCCCTTTAGAACATCACACTCCAATTAAGGAGACGGCAATCCTTTATCTATCACTAGTGCCCTAACCTGACTCAAGCTCACCATCCAAGATAGTCTATAACCATTATGTTTCAAATGATATTGAACTACCTCAAAATAATGACAATCATCATTTAGAAACACAAGTGATCTCAAGTCAGAGGAAATGTGCCACTTGTTGCAATCAAGGATTATTCACATTGTGACAAGCAATTGAATATCCTAGTAGGGTCTGTCCAGTACATCCAATGTACCCATGAGTCTACATCTTATTCCATGCTCGAAGCATCCTATAAGATTAGAACACATATTAGTCTCAATCATATCAAGGCTGTCTCATGTTCGCCAAGATATATCGACTAAGGACTTTACTGCATGTCAGCCCAGCTGAACAGCATTGAGACATTATTCAGAAGTATATGTATTGCAGCAGATAATATAACAAACTGAATAACAACCATTGCCTTTATAAACATAAGAGTTTATACATGATACTGTTACAATCCCAAGGCCTCAAACATTAGCCTTAAGGGCATACCCCAACAGAGAGTTCTCTGGTCTGAAATCTCTGAGGAATACAGCACCGTAAAATGGTTTATGGCAGTGCCGTAATTTCAGTGAATCTCTCTATTCTAAAGCGCTCCAAAATACGGCCCGTGTAATTCTTTACGGCGGTGCCATAAAATAAGGGAAACTTTCTGATCTAAAAATCCACCAAATTACGGCAGTGCTCCGATATTACGGTATCGTACGGAAATACAGTACTGTAATATAAAATACGGCACTACCGTATTTTGGTCAGTTGCTCCGATTTACGTGAAATTTTTCGGGTGATCTCCTCTTGATGATGGTAACTCTTCTATGTCTTTGATTTTGCTTGAAAACGCCTCAAAATAGTGCCTTTTTACCTGAAAATCATGAAAAACCAAAATAGAAGTAGATTTTGCAATATGTGATAATTTTGGCATAAAAATAAGCAAAAGATCTTCAATTGAGCATGAAAAGATATATAAAATGATACAAAATATACTATATATTTTAGTGTCATCACACCTTGGTTTAGCCTGAATAGAGTCATGACCATTAATGTTGGAATTAACAAGTGTGACACACTTGTCCGACTTGGACGATCAACCTAGCAAAAGGACTAGAGTGTACATATATCTTGTGGCAGTTTTAGGAGATGTCGATGACGACACCATTCCGAGGACTTGGGTAGCAATGATGTACTGCTAGGTGCCACTCATTACTTGTGATGACGTGAGGTTATCACTACCAACGTCTGAGGAATCTACAAGGTCGCACACCTAAACACTTGAGATCTCGTATTAATCGAGTTGCCTATAATCAAGTCATTTAGTTGATTCGAGACAGTTTGGGAGTCCGATGTGTTGGGGTATGCCCTTAAGGCTAATGTTTGAGGCCTTGGGATTGTAAAAGTATCATGTAATAAACTCTTATGTTTATAAAAGGCATGGTTATTATTCAGGTTGTTACCTTGTCTGCTGTAATAAGTGTACTTCTGAATGATGTCTCAAAGCTGTTCAGCTAGGCTGACAGGCTATAAGTCCTTAGTCGAGATATCTTGGTGAACATGAGACAGCCTTGATATGGTTAAGACTAATATGTGTTCTAATCTTATAGGATGCTTCGAGCATGGAATAAGATATAGACTCATGGGTACATTAGATGTACTGGACAGACCCTTTTAGGATATTCAATTGTTTGTCACAATGTGAATAATCCTTGATAGCAGCAAGTGGCACATTTCCTTTGACTTGAGATCACTTGTGTTTCTAAATGATGATTGTCATTGTTTTGAGGTAGTTCAATATCATTTGAAACATAATGATTATAGACTATCTTGGATGGTGAGCTTGAGTCAGGTTAGGGCACTAGTGATAGATAAAGGATTGCCGTCTCCTTGTTTAAGGAGTGTGATGTTCTAAAGGGGCCCCCCTTATATGAGATGATTGAGAAAGTGTATGGCCATACCCAGATGACTATGTTCATCTGATCTAATCATGCTCATCGTATTGGAGTTACAGGCTTGACATGCTTGTCCAATAAGAACATCCAGTGGCAAAGGAAACATGCATGCCTTGTGAGTTTGATTCACACTTGTGCCATGGTTTGGGTGTAGTCTTGGAAGACTATTTCCTTTATATCGGGAGACAGTGATGTGTTGCTAGATACCCCTCACTGATCGTGATAACGTAAGTTATCGTTACTGACTTTTAAAGGAAACCCTCAGGGTCGCACAAATTGATGATATGGCTTTCTTGAGTCAGATCGTGTGGACTGAATTGTTTTGGTTCAGTTTAAAGGAGTTTAAACTCTGATTGCAAGTGAGATCTAGCCTGATCATGTTTGATTGATTAGGGCTTGAGATCGGTAAGCTTCAATCGAGAGTAGTGATGCTAGATCGGTGAGATCAAAGGCATCAAGGGATGTATGGTTAGATCTCGAACCTTCATGGTTCAGATGAGATTTAGACCATTGCTTGGCTTGGTTCAATTTAGTCTTTGAACCGAATTCAATTGGACCGAATTCAATTGAACCGGTTCACATATGTGAACGCATGGTTCAATCGAATTGGCGTTTTGTTTTGGTTCATTAGACATGAACGCTTGAAGTGATGACTTACCATTTTGGGAATGGAGGTTTTCGGAAATGGTTCTTCAACGCCTCACTTGGATGAAAAACGCTTGTCTCTTCTCAACGATAGCTTCTTGCTTTCGGTGTGGTGAGTTTTGGATGAGGACAAGGAAGAGTTCATCCACGCCAAGTTCATCCTTCATCTCCTTCACGCGACAAGTGCACTTGAAGATCCTTGCTAGCACAAGGAGCAACAAGAAGAAAGGCCACTTCTCATCTTGTGTGCGCATCTTGTGGAGGAGACCCCTATTCGATCTCTTCTTCCAAGCCGACCTCCAACTCTATGGCTATGGTATAGATCTAAACTCATTCAAGTTGATCATATGCTCATGCTAAGATCGTTGAAAACACATGCTTCCGCTTGCAATTTTTATGCGCCACCCCCTTAGTGTTTTCGCCCCCCTCTTGAAAGGGATTGCATCAGGTTTGCGCTCCCCCTTGAAGGGGACCCTTCACGATGCATCGTAGATGCATTTGATGAGTTGGAGATGATCTTTTGGGATGATGTTGTATTTTGACTTCAGTTGACCCCAGTTGACATTCGAGTGATCATGTTTGACCTCGATGGACTAGGTTCAGTTGAGTGGTCAAATATTGGGTTTAAGCTCTAGTTTTGTTCGGAGGCTTTTTATGATTAATTCAAATGTAACATGGGGGCCCACAACATAAGTATTAAAATGAATATTTATATTTAGTTAATGCGCAACTTAAGTAGCGGGGCCACGTGCAACTTAAGTGAATATTTATATTAAATATTTTCATCACTTAAGTTGCGGATCTGCATCCATTAAGCAATAATGGATCTAGGTGCTTATTAATTATGAATTTTCGTAATTAAATACAGCCCTAGCCGAAATCATCATTCAACTCTCTAACCTAGCCGCCAAGACACCTCTCCTTCTTCCCCATGGTGCCACCACACAAGAACTTGCGCCCCAAGGTGGATGCGCCGAGTTCTTCCACCATGGATGCAAGAAAAAAGCTTGGAGCCTTCCTCCTTTCTTGATGATCTGGTCTTTTATGGGAATGGTGCAAGAGGAGATGGTATCTTATTCTCCATAGCGCCTCCAAGAGAAAAGTGGCGCCACCTCCATGGTGGCAACACCTTCTTCTTCCATAGGCGCAAGAGAAGGCTTGGAGCCTTCCACCTTATTCGATGATGTATCCTTTGGAGGGATTGATCCATGAGGAAGGATGATTTCATACCATGGGCGCAACTTCTATGAAGTTGGTGCATATGGCAAAGGAAGGAGAAGAAGACCATATGGCATCTCATCTCATCACCTTGACATATCTTACGGGAAGATTGGTACCAACTAAGGATGAGATGGTAATTAAGATGGAGATATTCCTCATGGATCATCATGGAGGCGCATGCCATGAGGAAAAGTGGCTAGACTAGAGATTGACACAAGTTATAGAGCTTCCCTCTCCTTGTGGTCAATCTTCTCCCTTGATCACCTCTTTGGCACATCTTGGAGATGGTGCAAGCAAAGAGGGCAGTGACATAGGCAACAGGATCGTCCTCCCGAAGGGTAGCACTAGGCGCGGAGTGAAGAGGATTTTGAGGAGTCCGTGTATGCACGATTGTAGTAGGGCTATTCAAAAAAACTAGAAAACCGATAGACCGTGGTTAACTTATAAATTTATGGTTCGGTTCGATTACGGTTCGAGGAAAAATTTTTCACCGGTTAACCGAACCGACCGAATATATGTATATATATAACCTAAGTTTGTAAATTTATTGTTCATCTAGTATAATGGTTAGGCATTACTTTATAAGATAGTTGGTCATAAGTTTTAAACCTTTTGACTATAATTTAAAAATTAATTGTTTTATATATTTAATTATCAAATAATAATATTTAATATTATATATAGGTTGTATTTTACAAATTTAATATTTTATATATTTTATATTTAATATTATTGGAGAAAGATTTTTCTTAAACAGTTAACCAAAAATCGGTGGTTAACCGAACCAAAAAACCGGTTAACCGATTAATCGGTTAACCGGTTTTTTGGTTTGGGAACAGTTTGTAATATAGCCGAACCGTTCTAATCGGTTCAGGACAAGATTTAGGGTCATGGTTCGGTTAACCGAACCGTGAACACCCCTAGATTGTAGAGGGCGGACGACTTGTGTGTCTCTTCTTCATCATCATTAGCCCCTTAGATTATGCGAATAAAGGTATATTACTCTGACACATCCGGTGGATCACTCGTAAGGGATCCTGGCTCTTAGGGTAATCCTGTTTCGGGCTATCGCTTCCGCTATTATTAAAAAGTTTAAAATTGGCCCGGGGATTCCCAACACTTAGGTACCACTGCTAATTTTTCGTAGTGCCAAGCAGAGGAGTCTCTCTTAGATTTCAACTCATGTTCTTAGATACCACTGCTAATTTTTTGCAGTGTCATATAGAGGAATCGAAGAGTTTTTTTTATTTTTTATTTTTTTTATTTTTTTCAAGTAACAATATATGGTGTTGATAAGGCTTTTCATCACATCACAAATGTAATTTTCTCCCAACAAGAGAAAGGACTCAAGGAACGAAAAAGTAGATGCGTATCTTAATATGAAATCACATGTAAACTACCAGCATAAGTTAATTGAACATTCTCAGAAATATTTGACCCACTAATGAACAGTCTAAAGTAATCCAAATCAAAAGATATCAAAATCATAGAGCACATGGATATGATCATAGAGGATTTCTAATTAGATGTTGCATTCCACAATTATTATTATTCCAAACCAAACATGGATTCAAACTCAATGATTAGAACCGGCTATCATAGGATCAAAACTATTTCACTAAAGCATGGTAGACATATGACTAAACCTTGAACCACAACATCAAAGTGTGAATATATCAAGATGATAGCATGCATAATTCATTCAACTCATTCACATAGTAACACAATGACAATAGGAAACATCACAAAATACTAGGATAGTGCATGGAAGTAAATCCGAATGTTATACATCACAGTCAAGGGGCCTGAAGATGGGACCAGGCCCTCGAATAGTGGCATATAAGAACAATGTCAAATAAACTACCAACCAGTCAAAGTTAAGTATCAAATACATCACCCAGCAGAAATAGTAAGTCAGCAGTAGAAGATAAAGAACTAGGAAGAAGGCAACTCACCCACTCTAAATATCACATAGTCCCCTATGTGAAACCATGTACGTGAGAGGAGTAGGTGGGAGGCCATGGCCGGGGAGGTCTACTTCTTCCTTAGCAGTCGAGAACCTTAAGCCTTGAATCTCTTGCCCTTACCGCGAAATGAGAAATCCGACTCATCCTCCTCGTCGAAAGAGATGGCTACACACGCCATGTTTTCTTCGGACAGAAAGGACAGCCGCTCGTACATGGAAGAAAGCTTCTCCCAAACTGAACTCATCATCTTGTGTTGTCGCTACATCCCCACCTCCATAGTCTGCCAATTTGAGGTCTGCTCCTGGCAGAGATAGCTGAGAGTGGTGTCCATCTAATCTAGTGCGTCCCCATAGCGAAATAGCGCCCCTCCCTGGCGAAGCTACTCCTCATGCATCTCCTGTAAGAGGGCCATCATAGACCCGGTAGATGAGGAGCCGCCGAAAAGAAATGCATCAGGGGTTGGAGGTGCAGTGTCAACTGGGTCGGGCTGAGGGTCGGCGACTGGCTATATATGCTAGTTTGCTCTCTTGTCCACGGTGGTGCGCTCAGCGTTCGGCAGTGAAAGGGAGAACTGGCTTCCTTTGAATGTAAGGTAGTAGGAGTCACCCGGCGAATGATAAGCTTCATGGAAACACATGACTCAATTTTGAATCAGTTGTTGCCACTTGCTTCCAAGGTACCATAGGGGATAACCCCTAGGTAAACAGCCAATTGGGTGACTAGACCACCCATGATGATAGCTCCCTTGCGTGAATGTGCAACGTGGCTAAATTGCTTCACCAAATAGTAACCCGAATCGACCCTAAAAGAATGTAGTATGCACCATAAGCAAAAAAGTTCAGATTGACGGATCATATCGTCACTTCCCTTCGGTCGAAAATAGTATAGGCTAGAACCCGATGAACGTATCAAATGGATGGATTGCAAATGCTAGACGCCGTAGCAATACATGTAAAATAGATATGCTCATTTGAGATTGCTCCCCAAAAACCTTGTTCAGAGTAGTCTGTCGGTACCTTGCGGGTACAAGGTTTTGAGAAGCCATATACGCCGTGCAGCTGTGATAGAGATAGGCAATGCTCGACGTTACCCAACCGAAACATAAGACATCTAGGATCCTAGTCGAGGATGGTGTTGGCCCGTACATCGATAGAATTGAATAATTCGAGCATGATCCCTATGCATGTTGGGTGAGCTATGTGCATTAATTGGTCCGAGTCGATATTGGAGTACATGAACTCCACATCATCAAGTAGTCCAAGCATGTTCAATGTCCCTCGGTCGAGGTAACAAGTGTTGATCAACTTGAGTTTGGAGGAGCAGGTTGTATCTGTCTTCTTGCTCTGCATTGCGGAAGATGATGCCGAACTCGTTCAGCATTGGAGCACAGGCTTGCGGTGAATGGGAAGATGATGCTTGCTTGCATGGAGAAGGAGGCGTTGGTTGATGACTATGATGGCGCTGCTAAGGAGGGTGTGACGGTGGCGAAGGAGTATATTCCTCATCTTCTATGGATGTAATACCCCAAGTTTTGAAAAATAATTTTAGAAAATCAGAAACTGTATTTTGGATTTTTATGGATTTTTCTGGAATTTTTCCTGAATTTTTAAATGGTTTAAAAATAGATTTCTTTGTATAAAAATTAATTTGCGCTCGTGGGGGTTCAAACCCGCGTAGCGCCCGAGTCACGAGCTCAACCCACCCGCTGAGCTAATTTGTGATTTCGGTATAAAACCGCACCGACTTTACTTGATTCGGTTTTGATTTCATTTCGCGACCGAGTCGACTCGTCGTCTTCCCCCCTGTTTGCGGCGACCGAGTCATCAGCGGCATTTGCTATTTTGGGACGTGTCTCACGTCTATTTTAGAGGGTTTCCATTCGATTGTTTGCGAATCGAACTCTAGCATTCCTTCGAGACGCGGCGCGTCGTCATAAGCGAGAGATCAAGCTTGAACTAGTCGCCGGAGTTCGAGCGGCGCCGCCTCGAGTTTTAGAGTTCCAGTGCCTTCTCTGATATGTGTTTTTTGTTCCAGACCTACAATATGGTTTCGTTGCAAGGTAAGCATGATTTCTGGAAGTTTCAGTGAAGTTCTGTTTCGGTTTAGATAGGTTTCGGTGTGTCGACGGCGGCGACGCCACCATTGATACTGGAGGCTATTGCGAGGGCTTCGACTGTGCATCAAAAGCTTGCCATAGGTAGCTGTAGAGCTTTCCAGCGACATCGGAAGCTCCCAGGTGAAATCTGGCGGTGAATGGATGCTCGACGCGCCCTCAGGAGCTCGTCGGCGCAAGCGGCAGATGTTTGTCCGGCCGCCTTGCACGGCGGCGATGGGGCGGCGCAGGCGAGCGGTCGGACCGGTCTGATTTTGGGTTTTGAGTTTGGTTTATTTGAAATAAAGTCAGCTCGCTGAGTTTGGAATTGATTTGGACCGATTCAACAAATTGAGCGGTTCAATTTCAATTCGGCCTAGCATTGGTTTTCTGGCCGGTTCGACCCTAATCCGGTTGAATCCTGACCGGTTCAGGCATCCGTTGGAAAGCTTATTGAAATTCCCATCTAATGGTATCCTGTGTGTCCCTAGATGCCTCGTATATTTAGTGTAATTTTGGTTTCAAGTTTTGGTTTGGCTTGGTTCAGGGTAAATTTGACTGGTTCACTGCAATTCAGTCCGGTTCAGTGGCTTTTGGGTCCGGTTCATTGGATCCAAAGTTGGTTCCTTAGGTTTTGAGATGTTTCGCTTCTGTTGGTGGTCTTTGTTTTCACGTTTGAATCTTATTTGATGAAGTTCATGTATAAATCTATGTTTCAAAGAAGTTGATCCAGTGTTTGGCTTGCTTCGTTTGATAACTAGTTTTCTTGGGTTTTCAAAGGTAAGACCTCAAACCAGATTTTTGTAGATAAAGGTTTGTTATCGTTATTTCCGTTAACTCAAGTAGTATAGTATCTTGTGCATATCGAAGATTTGCTAGTTATATTGTTTCAGTCTTTGTATATCAGTATCCACGTTGTGGACATCATAACCAGTTTTCTAGTATCCACGTGTGTGGACAGTTACATGTTCTATTGAGCACATACCCAGTAGTATCCACTCTATGGATAGATCGGGGTCCCAAGTTAGCATGCACCGGGATTCGTGACGCATGGTAGCGCATGTGTTCACCATGTAAGGGGTGATACACCTTATCATGCATATTCGGGGTGACAACCCCACAAGCCAGTAGGTATTGCTCATAGTTGATTTATGAATGGTATTAGTTTTCATATTTGACAAAGATAACCCAGTTGCATCAGTTTATCTAATTGAATTATAGTTTTCAATTCCCAGTACTTAGTTTCAGTTCCCAGCTTTCAGTTTACAGTTTTCAACATTCAGTTGTTACAGTTTTATTGTTCATGCTTCTTGCTAGTTTCCCTCCTTTGAATCTAAGGGACTACCCTTTCTTCTGGGGAGAGGCTTACTCAGTAATGTTTTGCTGAGTCTGGTTGATATTGCAGGTACTGGTCTGGACTAAGGAAATCAAGGCATGGATGTAAAGTTTTACTTGAGGAATTATTCATGAAGTGATTCATGTATTAAAAGTTATTAGCTGAGATCTGAGTGTTGTAAAATTGTACTTTGATGTAAAGTTTTGTAAAGAGAATTCTTGTAGCAATTAGACTTATATTGTTGTTCCTAGAGTCGAAAGTAATAATAGATTCTTTTATGTTAGTCTTTGAATCTGGGTGTAAAAGTGGAAGAGTCAAAGACAGGTTGTGAACAATGCCGCCTGGATACCACGGCCTTTCGGTTGGGCGCCTGTTGTATCCCAACAAGTAGGTAAACTAAACTTATTCTTAAAGTCGCAGCCAAAACCTAGGTAATGGCGCACAGCAACTTGTCACCCCCTGATACGGCTCTAAAAATTTGTTCGGTCACCACACTTGTTGTTTTCTCCGCAAGTGCACGGATACGCGAAGTAATAATTAAGATATCGAACCCACAGAGACCTATGTTGTTGAATACCAAATAGCTGATTTCTTTCTATCTAGGCAAATCGAAGTAGTGAAAATAGCAATCGGAAACTAAAACGGAATTATCGGAGAGAAAAGCTGGGACTAGGGTTTCGTTCATTTTAACTTTTATGACTAGATATGAATAAGGATTTCGTCAGTTCAATTTTATCATGATGAAGATGTAATTCACTTAATAAAAGGATTGTTTCACTTTCGTACAAACAACCGTACAGGGATTTGTCTTCGCTTTCGCGCAAGATTTGTCCCAACGCTAAAGATAAGTAAATTATCAAACAATGAACTCAAGGATCACTTTCGTGCATCCAAGTCTCGACACTAGTTTTAGAAAATACGGCACGGCTGTGAAGTATTTCACAGCCGTATTTTGCAAAAGAAGGCGTGAATAGTAGTGGCGATCCTTCTTCCTCTAATTTCTCATCCAATTTGTCTTCTTTCGATCTGAAACTTCTGGCACGTCGTCTCCTTCACCAGGCGATGCTTCAGTAGAAGAATCACGGCCGGAGATCGACTAGATCGAGCGTGGTTGCGAAACCCTAGGCGGTGGCGTGTACTCCGAATTCTCCCTCGACAGTAAACCAAGTTTGGGGCTTTTGGTGTCTGGCAAATCCTCTCGTCCCAAGCTCCCTTTTCTCTTCTTACGGTCTTTTGTTTTAAGCTCTGGATCGACCGTCATCATCTCCGCAAGGATCGGGCGTGGACATTGACCTGGGCGTCGTGTTCAAAACTGATTTTACGGCAGTGTAGTTGTTTACGGCTGGTGCCATAAAATCTCTTGAGTCTTCTGTGCTGATGTCGTCTCAGAAAATACGGCCCATAAAATAGTTTGCGGTCAGTGCCGTAAACTTTGCTGAACTCTCTGTTCTGAAACGGCTGGAAAATACGGTAGTGAAATCCCTTACGGCAGGTATCGTAAAATCGGCTAAGGTTTCTGTTCTGATGCAATCCGAAATACTGTACCGTAATATTGCTTACGGCCGGTACCGTAAAATCAGAAAATCTTTCTGTTCAGAAATCTTCACAAATTACGGCAGTGTTCGGATTTTACCGTACCATTTGAAATTACGGTACCGTAAAATAGATTACGGCACTACCGTAATTTGCTGGCTTGCTCCGATTTGCGTGAAATTTCTTGGGTGATCTCCTCTTGATGATGAGAACTCTTCCATATATTTGATTTTGCTTGAAAACGCCTAAAATAGTACCTTTTTGCTTGAAAAATGTGAAAAACCAAAATATAAGTAGACTTTGTAATATTGGATGGATTTATCATAAAAACAAGTAAAAAGATCCTCGATTTAGTATGAAACGGTATCTAAAATGATGCAAAATATAAAAGGATACCTAGGTCACAAGTGACTTCAATGAAAAACTTGTAGCAAAAAACTAGGAATCCATAGAATCGCATGACATGAGCACATGATCAACCTTGTATAACTTGTATAGAACAAGTTAGAGTATTACCTGTGCCATGATGTGAGAGGCGACTTGGAAGATGAAAGGGGCGAGTGCCTCTTCTCCAAAGATGTCACACACAAGATGAGAAAGACTTTCTTCCTTGTGTTCCTTGTGCTAGCAAAGACACCAAGGAGTCTTGATCGTCTCTTGGAAAGGATGATGTGTGTCCCCTTGGCTGGTCGAACTTCTCTTCCTTGCGTGAAGATGATCCACACGAGAGAGCGAAGAGAGGAGAAAAGCGAGAGAGAGGAGGAAGCGAGAAACCGTGGATCCCCCAAAAGGGAAAATTCGGCCACCACATATGGTAAGAACCGAATATGTAACTCCCTCCATAACTCCCCTTTAAATGATCGAAAACACCTCTTTGAATTGAACCATCCGTTCACAAGTGAACCGGTTCAATCTCAATTTGGTTCAAGCGCCAAATCAAACCAGCCCTGGTTATAATCTTCTTTGAACCAAATGGCTCAAGATCTAACCACAGATCACATTGAACCCCTGATCTTTACGATCAAGCATCAATCCTCCGATCAAAGCTTACCGATCACATGTCCTAATCAATCAAACATGATTAGACTAGATCCCACTTTTAATCAAAGCTTAAATTCCTTTAAACTGAACTAGAATAAATCCAGTCCACACGATCTGACATAAGTAAGCCATATCATCAAATTGTGCGACCCTAAGGGTTTCCTTCAATGTCGGTAATGATAACTTACGTTATCACGACCAGAGAGAGGTATCTAGCAACACATCACTGTCTTCCAATATGAAGGAAAGAGTCTTCCAAGACTACTCCCAAACCACAGCACAAGTGTGAACCTCATTCACTTGGCATACATGTTTCCCTTTGCCACTCGATGTTCTCGTCGGACAAGCGTGTCAAGCCTGTGATTCCAACATGATGAAAATGGTTAGATCAGATGAACATAGCCGTCTGGGTATGGCCATACACATTCTCAACCATTTCATCCATAGGGCCCCCTTAGAACATCACACTCCAACTAGGAGAGGCAATCCTATATCTATCACAAGTACCCTAACATGACTCATGCCCACTATCCAAGATAATCCTTAATCATTATCTTTCAAATGATATGGAACTACCTCAAGATAATGCCAATCATCACTTAGAAACACAAGTGATCTCAAGTCAGAGGGAATATGCCACTTGCTTGCATACAAGGATTATTCACATTGTGACAAACAATTGAATATCCTAAGAAGGGTCAGTCCAGTACATCCAATGCACCTATGTGTCTAAATCTTATTCCATGCTCGAAGCATCCTATAAGATTAGAACACATATTAGTCTCAATCATACCAAGGCTATCTCACGTTCACCAAGATATCTCGACTAAGGACAATACTGAATGTCAGCTAAACTGAACATCATTGAGACATTACTCAGAAGTATACATATAGCAGCAGATTATGTAACAATCTGAATAACAACGAATGCCTTCAAAAACATATATATTGTTTATACATGATACTGAAAATAGCCCAAGGCCTCAAACATTAGCCTTAAGGGCATACCCTAAGAATCTCCCACTTGCACTTAAACTAATGGTTGAGAAATCTCAAACCCATATTATTACAGTGCTTCTCATGCTTCTGCTGCGTCAGAGGCTTTGTAAGCGGGTCAGCTAGATTGTCATCTGTATGAACCTTGCAGATCTTGATGTCTCCTCGATCAATGATTTCACGGATCAAGTGAAACCTTCTCTGTATGTGCTTGGACTTCTGGTGTGACCGTGGTTCCTTCGCTTGTGTAATCGCTCCAGTGTTGTCACAGAAGATAACCAATGGATCTGCACTCGAAGGAACGACACCAAGTTCCTGAACGAACTTACGAATCCATACTGCCTCCTTTGAAGCTTCTGAGGCTGCAACATACTCGGCTTCTGTTGTGGAATCAGCAACAATTGATTGTTTGAAACTCTTCCACACCACTGCTCCTCCATTCAAGCTAAAAACATAGCCTGATTGCGATCGGAAATCGTCTTGGTCAGATTGGAACGAAGCATCAGTATATCCTTCAATACTGAGTTCTCCCTGACCTCCATAAATCAAGAACATATCTTTGGTTCTGCGAAGATATTTCAAAACGTTCTTGACTGCAATCCAGTGTGCCTTGCCTGGATTACCTTGGAACCGACTGGTCACGCTTAACCCGTAAGTGACGTCTGGGCGAGTACACAACATCGCATACATGATGGACCCAATAGCCGAAGCATAAGGCGTATTGTCCATCTCATCTTTCTCAGACTGTGTTTGTGGACACTGGCCTTTTGAAAGATTCAGACCATGTCTGACTGGAAGATATCCTCTTTTAGAATTTTCTAAATGGAATCTCTCCAGGACCTTATCGATGTAAGTACTCTGGCATAGCCCGAGAAGCCTTTAGATATATCTCTATAGACCTGCACACCTAATATATAGGTCGCTTCTCCTAAACCTTTCATCTGGAAACATTGTCCTAACCATGCCTTGACTGCATGCAGTTCAGGAATATCGTTTCCAATGATTAAAATATCATCGACGTAGAGGACTAGGAAAGTAATCACGCTCCCACTAAACCTTTTATATACACACGGGTCATCTTCATTTTTGATGAAACCAAATTCAGAAATTGATTCATCAAAACGAATATTCCAGC
Organism: Costus lasius; assembly: GCA_027563935.2. Taxonomy (NCBI): domain Eukaryota; kingdom Viridiplantae; phylum Streptophyta; class Magnoliopsida; order Zingiberales; family Costaceae; genus Costus; species Costus lasius. The sequence continues at coordinate 72,596,736 of CM050447.1, read as the reverse complement.
TTCTCGATGCTTGTTTTAGTCCATAAATGGACTTCTTTAATTTGCATATTTTATGACGTTCTGATGGGTTAATGAAACCTTCAGGTTGTGTCATGTATGTTGGTGTATATGCCCTAGGACCTAGTTTTGGTCAACTTATGTACTACTTGACACTGATATTTATATATCATTCTGGCATTGTCGTTATCATTGTTTGACTACACCTGCGATTGTGTACTTACATGATAATGTCCCTGGAGACAGATTGGATCTGTGCTCGAATTATAATCCCCAGTCGATGTACCTTAGTGGATATGGGACAGCTATGGTACTTGTGAGACTGGTATGTGGGCTAGTTAGGCACGTGGTGCTAACGCAGACACATGGGTATATCATTGGGGATATACTGGATAGACCCGCTATGAGGCTATGACTTGGTGTCATGAGTTATCCTCATAAGTGACAGGAGATGCATTGATCCCTTGACTTGAGGTCATTAATCATTCTATATGGTTAGAGACTTGCTTTGACACAACCTAACACCTTGCCGTAGCTGGGAGGTCATAACGGTTGTTATTGAGCATGTCACGACCCATATGAGAAGATCAATGGACAGACATAGGATTTGCCCCTTCCCTAAGGAAGTATGATATCCATGGAGCACCTTTATGGTTCTATGACTGAGAGTGTATGGCCATACCCAGGTGAGAACCTGTTTTAGTCATAGCCATGTGATTGGATGAAAACAAGTGGTGACACACTTGTCCAATCGGATATCAGTACGGCAAAGAGACTGTAATGCATCTGTACCTAGTTGCGATGATGGGGATGTCGATGTCGATATCCATTCCAATGACCTGGGTAGCAGCGATGCACTGCTAGGTGCCACTCACTGCTTGTGATGACCTTTGGTCAGCACTGCCAGCGTCAGAGGAACCTACAGGGTCGCACACCTTGATACTTGAGTTCTCGTATTGATCGGGAAGCCTTATGATCGAGTTATTGGATAACTCGGATCTAATTGGGAGATTTCATCAGCGCCAATGGGCCTGATGAGATGGAAGAATGTTATTGGAGCCAAACTTCATTTTTGGCAGGTTGACCCGTATTTGACCATGGTTGGTCACATTTGGATTAGGGTTGCATTGGATTGGATCCAAGTGCTTAATCAACCTATGCAATGATGTTTGGGCTAGCTCATTATCCAATGAGGCCCAATAACAAGTTCTCATGAAGAGATGAGAGGCTAAAAGGGTATAATGGGGAGAAACATGAACCATTAGGCGCCTAGGGGCATAATGGGGTCATGTTGGCGCCTTTGCTTCATTATGGAAGTAAAGGGCGCTTCCCCCTCTCTTCCTAGGATGGAATGCATGCCTCTATGGCATTGCTTGAGGCGCAAGGCAAGGCCTTGGCGCACAAGGAAAGGCGTGGGAACAAAAGGTAAGGTTGAATGAGAATTATGGAAATGTCTTGGAGACTTTCCTTATCTCAAACCTCCTCATCCTAGCCCTACACTTGTCATGATCCTAGCCATTACCCTAACCGCCTCTTGCCCTATAAATATGACCCTAGTCGCCCCCTCTTGTGGGTAATTAATCCTTGAAGGCGTGAACACAAGGAGAGGGGCGAGTGCTTGGAGTAAGGGCGCATCTTCCTTCTTCCATAACCGCAAGCCACTTCCTCCTTTCCTCTTGGCGCAAGGAACATTAGTGCTTGGCGTTTTTGGATAGTCTTCCTTCTTCTATTGGCGCATCATCTCTCTTGGTGGCGCAAGTGAAGTAGAGTATCTCCCTAAGGCTTGGATCTTCTTCCCGAGGCTAGCACCGGGCGTGGAAGAAGAGAACTCAAGAGATCCGTGTGTGCGAGACTGCAAAGGGCGAACACTTGGGCGGCTTCATCGACATCGCTCTACATTGCTCTTAAGGTATTTCCTAACTCATCGTGTCGACTCCCTTGCATGCGATCTTCACTGGTTTTTTGGGACTGGCCTGTTTCGGGGACATTCTTCCGCTGCGAAAAATGTATGTCCATAACTCTGAAAATTGTAAAATGTCCCCGGGGTTTCCCAACAATGTACACATCCTCTTCTAATTTTCCGTTAAGGAAAGCGGTTTTCACATCCATTTGCCAGATCTCATAATCATAATATGCTGCTATCGCGAGAATAATTCGAATGGACTTGAACATGGCTACAGGAGAGAAAGTTTCATCATAATCTATCCCGTAGATTTGTTTGAAACCTTTCGCAACTAGCCTGCCCTTATAGGTAACTACGTTACCATCCATGTCTTTCTTCTTTCTGAAGATCCACTTACAGCCTATAGGGATTACTCCCGGAGGCGGATCAACCAAATCCCAGACTTGGTTATCTGACATGGAGTCCATCTCGGCTCTCATAGCTTCAAGCCATCTTGCTGACTCCGGTCCACATACCGCATCCGCATAAGTGAGGGGTTCATCATTAATGATGTAGACTCCGTCATAGCGCTCAGGCTGACGACGAATCCTTCCCGATCTACACGGTTCCTGTGATGTCTGAGCCTCAGGTTGAACAATAACCTGATCTATTGGCTCAGACTCATCCAACTGTGCTTGACTACTTTGTCCCTCTTCTGGAATTTCATCCAGCTTTATTTCTCTCCCACTGGCCTCTTGCAGAAGAAACTCCTTCTCAAGAAAAATAGCCGTTCGAGCAACAAATACTTTATTCTCTTTGGGATCGTAGAAATAATAACCCTTAGTTTCTTTAGGGTATCTGAAAAAGATGCATTTATCAGATCTACTCTCTAGTTTCCCAGAGGCGAGCTTTTTGACATAAGCCTCGCAACCCCAGATCTTGATAAATGTCAAGCTCGGCTGTTTCCCATACCATAACTCATATGGCGTCTTTGAAACGGCCTTGGATGGCACTCGGTTTAGCACCTTTGCAGCTGTTTCCAGTGCAAATCCCCAAAAGGAGTAAGGTAGAGTAGCTTGACTCATCATAGAACGAACCATATCCAATAAGGTTCGATTCCTCCTCTCGGACACACCATTCCATTGCGGTGTCCCCGGCGGAGTGAGCTGTGAGATGATCCCACACTCCTTTAGATGGTCAGTAAACTCATGACTCAAGTATTCTCCACCTCGATCTGATCTAAGTGCCTTGATATTTCGGCCTAACTGATTATGTACTTCATTTTTGAATCCTTTGAACTTGTCAAAAGATTCACTCTTATGTCTCATTAAGTAGACATAACCATACCTACTGAAATCATCAGTAAAAGTAATGAAGTATGAATAGCCACCTCTGGCATGTTTACTAAATGGCCCACACACATCACTGTGAATAAGGTCAAGTAATCCTGAAGCCCTTTTACCTTTATTAGTAAAAGGAGTCTTCGTCATCTTACCCATTAAACAAGCTTTGCATGTATCAAGCTCTTCATAGGAGAATGATCCCAGCAGTCCATAGTCATGCAACCGCTTAATGCGCTTCTTGTTAATATGGCCTAGACGACTATGCCATAACAAGGTGCTGTCATCAGCATGCTTGGCTTTCTTATTATCAATTTGTTGTACAGAACATTCCATGTCCAATATGTATAACCCATTGACAATCGACCCAGTTGCATAAACAATACTATCAAATGAAATACAGCACTGTGAAGTTTTGCATTCAAATGAAAAACCTTTCCTGATAAGAGCAGGAATAGAGATAATATTCTTTGTTATGCTTGGTACGAAATAACAATTGTCAAGTTCTAATACAAATCCAGATGGTAAAGAGATGTGATATTCTCCTACAGCAACAGCAGCAACTCATGCCCCGTTTCCAACTCGTAGGTCCACCTCATGCTGTCCCACCTGTCTTCTTCTCTTGAGTTCCCACACATTTGAACAAATGTGAACTCCACATGCAGTGTCTAGCACCCATGAAATAGAAGAAGCAACCACGACTTCAGTCACGAAAATACCTGAGCCAGAAGTGGAAGGCTTGCTTCCCTTCTTCTCTCCTCGGAGCGCTCTACAGTCCTTCTTCCAGTGACCCAGCTGGCCACAATGGAAGCATCTGTTGTCCTTTGACCGCTTCACCTTTTGTTTCAAAGCCTTGTTGTAGCTCTTGATAGGGGTTTTGCCCTTCTTTCCCTTCTTCTTATTCCCATAAGGGACCATCAAGACAGAGGATGAAGGCTTTCCCTTCTCAAGAGTCTGCTCTGTTGTGCAGAGCATATTCAGTAATTCTGCCGGAGTACAGTCGATTTTGTTCATATTAAAATTAATGATGAACGCATCGAAAGAAGCCGGAAGAGACTGCAAGATAATGTCTACAACAAGTTCTTGATTGATGGTATGACCCAGTTTGTCTAGAGCTTCTTTGTACCCAATCATCTTGAGTACGTGAGCTCCCACTGGACTCCCTTCAGTCAGTTTGCTATGAAAGAAAAGTTTCGTCAAGTTATAGCGTTCTGTCCTTGCCTGTGCAGCATACAGCATTTTCAGATTTGCTATAATATCAATAGCAGACAAATCCTCATGCTGACGCTGGAGCTTGGGCGTCATTGACGCAAGCATAAGGCAAGCGACATCAGTACTATCACTGACGTGCTTCTCATAAGCATCTCGAACCGCCCTTGCGGTGTTCGCAGCGGGTTGAGCCGGCATTGCCGACTCAAGGATGTACAGCTTCCTCTCAGCTTTGAGGACAATCTTCAGCTGTCTGTACCAGTCTGAGAAGTTTGGCCCAGCAAACTTCTCCTTTTCCAATATGGATCGCAAGTTGAGCCCTGTGGTGCTCGTTGCTGCAGGAATCTACAACATAGCAAGAACAACAAGGTCAATATCCATGTTAGAATCATTCCAGGACTTAAGAGTGATTCTTTTCTCACTATTTTATCTGACTGAAAATCCAATAAAACAGCCCGAAAGAGTAAAACTCTTTTAGTGAGATGGGATCCAGATTTCATATTTGATCTCCGCGTCCCGCTCAGGCGAGATAAGATGCACAGAGAGTTCAAACACTAATCACTGGTAGGCAATCCATGCCAATCGCCAACCCGTGCGATTCCCCTTCATCTAGGCAATCCAAAAGACTGTGCCAACTGAGTTGGTACAACACAGTTTCTGATTCCTCAGATGGCTACCTCCATATAGCTATCATATGCTCAACTTGTAGCCTATATGGTCAAGCTGACCTGACCTACTTCCTGGACCACCACGTGCTATGCTGAGCAACGAGAAGCGATAAATCCCTTCTCTGTAGCATGTAGGTGTAATCGCGCACCGTCTGAAAATAGCTGGGCGTGCCCACTGAGTGGGTACAACACGGCCCCAACGATAGTCAGAACAGTGAGGTTTCGCGTCAGAAGGCAATCGATAGCTTGATATTTACGTTGGATTTTAACGGTCTTTTATCTTCTTACTATCATGTAAATTCTATAGTGATAGCTAAAGAATAAAACATGCATGTGCTAATATTACTTAAAACAGTAAATAGAAAGCACAATTATCTTATGTGGTAAACGCCCATAAAACTTAAGTAAAACCCTAGTTTAACAAAAGTCTTTACTTGAGCTCTTTATGGGACTCTTGTACCTCAGCCGGCCCAGCCCGGGCCCAAACGCCATCTGCAGCCCAAATGCGCCCACAAGACAGAATGGGCCTGTTCTAGAGTCGACCTCTAGACCATCCACCCAATGAAGCCAATTGCTGCAAGCGCTTCTGCCAAATGTGCTGTGTGCTCATGTCTGATCAAATTACATTTTAAACTATCTAGACATGGTTTGACACGCAGGTCAATTATACATTCATATAATTTCAAATGTGACTCGCAGATCACATCAAATATATTAATTTCCAGGCACGCAGGCCCCAGCACAGCATACAAAATAGGGCAGCCCACATAAGATTAAATAAACACTCAATTTACTCAATGCAACATGTTAAACATGTACTACATGTGATCCAAACAGAAATAAAATTTTAGAAAAACCCATGGCATCAATTTTATTTCCTTATGTGCCCCACTACCTTACAACGGTCCATTAACAGATATCCACTCATCAGACCAAGTCAGACCCACTGCCCTTGCATGCACCCAGTCATAACTGACTTGCGTCGACCCAATGGTCGACTATGCATGCCTTAAGAGCTGAACGTCCCACATGATTTCCGGCAAGCGGGTGTGACCCTGGGCCATAATCATGATCGTTCACTAGGCGCCTCAAACAGACATCGCTACACGCCCTTCTGCAGTGGGCTTATAGCCACCTGTACAGCTTGCGCACAGGTGCTATCCAGCCGCCCATCCAGGCTGTCAGATAGTATGATTAGGCTGTTGGGTCCATACTTGACTAATGACTTCAAAACTGTTAACCCGTCTAAGTGTTTGAAGTAGGCGCACAGATAGATCTAGTGGAGTCGCGCATGAAGATAATTTTTGTTTGAAAAACAACTATGATATATGCGCAAACTATGTATGACTAACATCACATGCGCAAGCTATGTATGAAAACTGTGCATCAAGTAGTCGCATGTGAACATAAACAAGATCTACGCATGGATCACAAGAAGGCAACCATATGCATCAAGTCAGAAAACCTGCTTTGATACCACTAAAAGGATACCTAGGTAACAAGTGACTTCAATGAAAAACTTGTAGCAAAAAACTAGGAATCCTTAGAATCGCATGACATGAGCACATGATCAACCTTGTATAACTTGTATAGAACAAGTTAGAGTATTACCTGTGCCATGATGTGAGAGGCGACTTGGAAGATGAAAGGGGCGAGTGCCTCTTTTCCAAAGATGTCACACACAAGATGAGAAAGACTTTCTTCCTTGTCTTCCTTGTGCTAGCAAAGACACCAAGGAGTCTTGATCGTCTCTTGGAAAGGATGATGTGTGTCCCCTTGGCTGGTCGAACTTCTCTTCCTTGCATGAAGATGATCCACACGAGAGAGCGAAGAGAGGAGAAAAGCGAGAGAGAGGAGGAAGCGAGAAACCGTGGATCCCCCAAAAGGGAAAATTCGGCCATCACATATGGTAAGTACCGAATATGTAACTCCCTCCATAACTCCCCTTTAAATGATCGAAAACTCCTCTTTGAATTGAACCATCCGTTCACAAGTGAACCGGTTCAATCTCAATTTGGTTCAAGCGCCAAATCAAACCAGCCCTGGTTATAATCTTCTTTGAACCAAATGGCTCAAGATCTAACCACACATCACATTGAACCCCTGATCTTTACGATCAAGCATCAATCCTCCGATCAAAGCTTACCGATCACATGTCCTAATCAATCAAACATGATTAGACTAGATCTCACTTTTAATCAGAGCTTAAATTCCTTTAAACTGAACTAGAATAATTCCAGTCCACACGATCTGACATAAGTAAGCCATATCATCAAATTGTGCGACCCTAAGGGTTTCCTTCAATGTCAGTAACGATAACTTACGTTATCACGACCAGAGAGAGGTATCTAGCAACACATCACTATCTTCCAATATGAAGGAAAGAGTCTTCCAAGACTACTCCCAAACCACAGCACAAGTGTGAACCTCATTCACTTGGCATACATGTTTCCCTTTGCCACTGGATGTTCTCGTCGGACAAGCGTGTCAAGCCTATGATTCCAACATGATGAAAATGGTTAGATCAGATGAACATAGTCGTCTGGGTATGGCCATACACATTCTCAACTATTTCATCCATAGGGCCCCCTTAGAACATCACACTCCAACCAGGAGAGGCAATCCTATATCTATCACAAGTACCCTAACATGACTCATGCCCACTATCCAAGATAATCCTTAATCATTATCTTTCAAATGATATGGAACTACCTCAAGATAATGCCAATCATCACTTAGAAACACAAGTGATCTCAAGTCAGAGGGAATATGCCACTTGCTTGCATACAAGGATTATTCACATTGTGACAAACAATTGAATATCCTGAGAAGGGTCAGTCCAGTACATCCAATGCACCTATGTGTCTAAATCTTATTCCATGCTCGAAGCATCCTATAAGATTAGAACACATATTAGTCTCAATCATACCAAGGCTGTCTCACGTTCACCAAGATATCTCGACTAAGGACAATATTGAATGTCAGCTAAACTGAATATCATTGAGACATTACTCAGAAGTATACATATAGCAGCAGATTATGTAACAATCTGAATAACAACGAATGCCTTCAAAAACATATATATTGTTTATACATGATACTGAAAATAGCCCAAGGCCTCAAACATTAGCCTTAAGGGCATACCCTAAGAAAATATACTACATATTTCGGTGTCATCAAACACATAAGGCTCAAACCTTGCTTCTCCTCAAGCAAAAATCAAAATTTGAAATCAAAATTTGATTGAAAGAATAACTTTCTCATGCTCAATAAATTTCTAAAATACAACATGTCAGTGAAAAATTGTATTAATTGATTTACAAAATTTCAAGTAAACATATCATCCTTAGAACTCAATTTTCTAGATTCACAACTCAATCAAATAAAGCTTTGCAACCATATAATAAATAGATTTTTCAATCTCATGATTTCACCCAGTATCAATTTAAATCTATCATGGCTTTTATTTACAGGAATTAGGTCTCCAAGATCTTTTTCCACACATAATTTTTTTTCTTTTTTTATGCATTTTGTTTGTTTTTGTGAAGATGGCATGTATCCGCAAAGACACATACTTTTTATTTTTGACTTCAACTCACAAAGCGCCACTCGTTCGTAGTATCGCCCGAACTATCCTCCTCAGAGCTGTCCTCCTCTTGGTACACGCATCACAAAGCTCCTACACAAAATATAAATAATGATCAAAAGGGAAAACTATTCTAAAAGCATCATATAAGATTCATAGCTTAACTTCCAAAAGAAAATAACTAACCTATCTACCAAAAAGTAAAATAACACAAAAATAAAAACTGAGAATGAAAAAGAGAGATAGTGCTTGGGTTGCCTCCCAAGAAGCGCTAATTTTAACGTCGCTAGCTCGACCAAAATCAACCCTGATCAAGTAACGGCTGCTTGAATCGTATCTCTATGCTTTCCTTGTTTTGTTCTTTGATCTCTGAATATACAAGGCTTATCCCTAAAATAGTGTTTCACTTTAGCAAAAAAATTCTTCGTTCCCTTATCTTCGTCAAATAATTTCAACCCTTCCTTTCTTTTTCGTTTCTTCCTCTGAATTTTCTGCTTCTTCGAAAGTAAATTAGTCTCCTCCACATTAAGCTGACATCCTTTATCATTAGAATTCACAATACAATCTACAAAAGTATAACTTTTAGAGTCAGAATGTTCAGCAAATAATTTATGCACATCAGTCAAAATATCATTCACAGTACTAATATCACAACAAGATCCATTATAAGATGAGTTCTTTGTAGTTTGAGATGCCTCAAGATTTGCATTAATAAATACAGGAAAAGTAGAGTTCTCTCCAAGAAATTCATACCTGAGGTTACTTGGGAGAGTTTTAAATTCATACCTCTTTCCTCTATCACTATCATCACCTTTGATAAAGCATACTTCAAGTGGATCTTTCTCTATCTTGGAATTAATAGTCATCGGTGAAGTGTCTTCCAAGACTTCTACACTGCAACAAGATCCTACAAAAGAAGGCTTCTTTAGATTTTCTATCAGATCAAAATCTACAGAATCCCCACCTATCTTAAAAGTTAGCTTCCCATTTTTGACATCAATATTTGCACCAGCAGTCGCCAAAAAGGGGCGACCTAAGATTATAGGAAGCCTAGAGTCTTCCTCCATCTCGAGGACAACAAAATCAAGAGGAATAAAAAACTTACCGACCTTAATGGGCACATCCTCTAAAATACCTACTAGATGTCGAACAGAGCGGTCAGCTAATTGAAGTGAAATAGAATTGGGCTTCAAATCTCCAATGTCTAGCTTTTTACAAACAGAGTGTGGCATCAAGCTGACACTGGCCCCTAAATCACATAGAGCACGGTCAATAGACATACTACCAATCAAATAGGGAATAGAAAAACTCCCTGGGTCTTTAAGCTTAGGTGGCAGCTTGTTCTAGATTATAGCGCTGCACTCCTCTGTGAGTGCGACCGTTCTATGCTCCTCCAACTTTCTCTTGTTGGACAAAATTTCCTTCAAGAACTTGGCGTAAGAAGGCATTTGGGATAGAGCGTCGGTGAAGGGTATGTTGATGCAAAGCTTTTTGAGTACTTTTAAAAAAATTTCAAACTGCTTATCAATCTTAGATTTTGCCAATCTCTGAGGAAAAGGTACTGGTGGTTTGTAGGGAGGTGGTGGTGTATACACTGGTTCCTGCTCCTTTTCTTGAACATTTATTTTTCCTTCTCTTTCCTCTTCTTCTGTAGATTCAACATTTTTCTCCTCTGAATCTTGTGTAACATCTGGTGCTCTAGGTTCTTCCAACTATTTCCCACTGCGTGTGGTAATAGCATTGCAATACTCATGTGGGTTCACCTCTGGTTTTCCTGGTAACCTGCCTGTAGGCCTGCTTGAAGAGCTAGCCTGCTGAGCTATCTGAGTTTCCAACATCCTCTGATAGTCTTCATAGACTCCATCTCGGAATTGATATTCTTAATAGACTCATTTACATGTCAGAATTCCTGCCTAAAATTGTCATCTTGTTTCTCTAATTGCTGTAGGAATTTTTCATTCTGTTTTGCCTGCGAGGCAATGAAGTTCTCCATCATGACCTCTAAGTTAGACTTCTAGGGTGCTGGAGGTTGGTTATACTGTCTTGATTGAAAATTAGATGGTCGTCGATTGTTGTTCTGGGGTTATTGACTTTGATTTTGATCACTCTTCCAAGAAAGATTGAGATGGTTCCTCCAACCAGGGTTGTAAGTACTCTAGTATGGGTCATTCTGAGGTCTTCCATTATAGTTCCCAATTGCCTTAACTTATTCAGAATTGCACTCCCCCCGTGTAGAAACTCCTAACTGACAATCCTCTGCATTATGTCCTGCATTGCCACAAATCTCACATGAGATAGCATTAACGGTGACAGAATTTACATTCAAAGAATTGATTTTATGGGTCAAAGAATCAACCTTGGCGGCAAGCGAAGCGATAGCATCTAAATCATACTTACCTGACGCCTTAGCAGATGGTCCTCTCTCACTTACCCATTGACAATGGTTCAAAGCCATCTCCTCAAATAGATCAATCGCCTCATCCTTGGTCTTATTCATGATTGCTCCACCGGCGGTAGCATCAACTGTCATACGAGTGTTATAATTGAGAGCATTATAGAAGGTATGGACTAATACCCACTTCTCAAGGCTGTGATGTGGACACATCCTCTGAAGCTCTTTAAATCGGTCTCTTGCTTCGTATAATGTGTTGGGGTATGCCCTTAAGGCTAATGTTTGAGGCCTTGGGATTGTATAAGTATCATGTAATAAACTCTTATGTTTATAAAGGCATGGTTATTATTCAGATTGCTACCTTGTCTGCTGTAATAAGTGTACTTCTGATTAATGTCTCAAAGCTGTTCAGCTAGGCTGACATGCTGTAATGTCCTTAGTCAAGATATCTTGGTGAACTTGAGACAGCCCTGATATGATTGAGACTAATATGAGTTCTAATCTTATAGGATGCTTCGAGCATGGAATAAGATGTAGACTCATGGGTACATTGGATGTACTGGACAGACCCTACTAGGATATTCAATTGCTTGTCACAATATGAATGATCCTTGTTTGCACTAAGTGGCACATGTCCTTTGACTTGAGATCACTTGTGTTTCTAAATGATGATTGTCATTGTTTTGAGGTAGTTCAATATCATTTGAAACATAATGATTATAAACTATCTTGGATAATGATCATGAGTCAGGTTAGAACACTTGTGATAGATAAAGGATTGCCGTCTCCTTGTTCAAGGAGTGTGATGTTCTAAAGGGCCCCCCTGTATGAGATGGTTGAGATAGTGTATGGCCATACCCAGATGACTATGTTCATCTGATCTGATCATGCTCATCATATTGGAGCTACAAGCTTGACATGCTTGTCCAATAAGAACATCCAGTGGCAAAGGAATCATGTAAGCCTTGTGAAATGGATTCACACTTGTGCTGTGTTTTGGGTGTAGTCTTGGAAGACTCTTTCCTCTATATCGGGAGACAGTGATGTGTTGCTAGATACCCCTCACTGGTCGTGATAACGTAAGTTGTCGTTACCGACATTTAAAGGAAACCCTTAGGGTCACACAAGTTGATGATATGGCTTACTTAAGTCAGATCGTGTGGACTGAATTGTTTGGGTTCAGTTTAAAGGGATATAATCTCTGATTGTAAGTGAGATCTGGTCTGATCATGTTTGATTGATTAGGGCTTGAGATCGGTAAGCTTCGATCGAGAGAAGTGATGCTAGATCGGTGAGATCAGAAGCATCAGGAGATCAACGGTTAGATCTTGAACCATTTGGTTCAGAGAGATCTAGACCATGGCTTGGGCTGGTTTCATGTGGTCTTTGGACCAGATTGATTGAACCAAAGTGAACCAAATTCGAACCGGTTCACTTATGTGAACGCTTGGTTCGAATGGTGTTAGCGTTTTGGTTGTTGATGAGCGCATACTTCCAATTAAGGAAAGTGATCAAAGCCTCTCTTCATAACGCCTAAACGCCAAGCCGTTGAATGGGTGACTTCACTTCGCTTGGCTTTGATCATATCGAAACGGGTGTGAGAAAAGAAAGACGTGTGGAGCTCTCGGCAAGAGATTGATCTCTCATCATCCTCACGCGACAAGCACCTTTGAAGCTCTTTGCTAGCACAAGGATCTCAAAGAGTAGTCCTTGATCATCTTGTGTGTGACGACAAGGAGGAGGCCTCTTTTGTTCTCTTGATTCCAAGGCACCATCCAATCCGATGGCTATGGTATGAACTCCCTCTTGTTCCATTCAATCGCTTGAAGTTGATCATGAAAACATATTACATGCGATTTGTGAAACCCTAGCATCTTCATGCAAGAATGAATTATGCGCCACCCTTACATAGGGTTTTCGGCCCCCCCTCTTGAAAGGGGTTTTATCCGCTTGCGCTCCCCCTTGAAGGGGACCCAACAATTGGTATCAGAGCTAGGTCTAATATGTTCTTATGATTGCTTTGTGTGATCCATGTATGTTTGATGCTTAGATCTATGTTTTCTCTTCATGCGATTGTACTAGTGGATAGTATGTTCATGTTGCGCATGTATGAGAGTTATCTTGGCGCTTGCTTAAGTTTCCATGCAAGTTTCCTTGTTGCGCATATGTTGGCGCTTGTGTTGTTTTTCTTACAAAACAAATGAACTTGCGCGCCTATCTAGATCTAAGGCCCTACTCTAAACCCTTAGATGGGTTGATGGGGTTGAAGTCACCTCTTGATTAGATCCAACCGTCTGATCAGACCATCTGACAGCCTAGATGGATCGACCAGATGGCACCTGTGCGCATGCATGAGGTGGCCATAGGTCGATTGCATCTTAGGCGTGTAGCGAGGTCTGGTTGAGACAACCAGTGAACACACATGAGCTAGGCCTGGGGTCACACCCGTTTGCCAGAACTCATGAGGGTTGTTCAGCCCTTGGCGCATGCATGGTTGACCGTTAGGTCAATACGGGTCAGTTAGGACTCGGTGCATGCAAGGGCAGAGGATCTGATCAGATGGATGAGTGGATCCCTATCAATGGACCATTGTAAGGTTGTAGGGGCACATAAGGAAATTAAAATTGATGCCATGGGGTTTTTCAAAATTTAATTTCATGATTGGATCACATGTTGATTGATGCCATGATGCTTGTCTATTTATTCTTATGTGGGCTGCCCATGTTAAATGTGTGCTGTGCTGGGGCCTGCATGCCTGGAATTAAACTTGTAAATTAATTTGTGATCTGCGAATCACATTTGTACTTAATTTATTATGTATAATTGACCTGCGAGTCAAACTTGTCTAGATAGATCAAATTGTATTTGATTAGACAAGAGCACAAAGGCACACATCCAAGAGGGGCATTCACCTGGTGGCGCACCTAAGGTGCTCTTGGCGCTAGGGCCCTGGGTTGGACCAGATGAGATGCAAAAGTCCTAAGAAGAGCAAGTGAAGACTTAAGTTTCTTAAGGTCTTACTTAGGCTTTGGGCTTTTACCACATAAGATCCATGCTTTCTATTTATTGCTTTTATAATTAGAAATGCATGAGTTTATCTTCTGCTATCACCATAGGACTTGCATGATAGTCAAGAAGATAAAAGACCGGTAAAATCCAACGATAAAATATCAAGCTCGTTAGCCTTCTGACGCGAAACCTCACTGTTCTGATTATCGTTGGAGCCGTGTTGTACCCACTCAGTGGGCACGTCCATCTATCTTCAGACGGTGCTGGATTACACCTGCGTGTTACAGAGAAGGGATTTATCGCTTCTCGTTGCTCAGCATAGCACGTGGTGGTCCAGGGAGTAGGTCGGGTCAGCTTGACCATGTAGGCTACATATGTGGCGGATATGGTAGCACATGGAGGCAGCCATCTGTGGGATCAGAGACTGTGTTGTACCAACTCAGTTGGCACAGTCTGCTGGATTGCCCAGATGAAGGGGAATGGCACGGGTTGGCGATTGGCTGGGACAGCCTACCAGAAATTAGTGCTTGTCATCTCTGTGCATCTTATCTCGCCTGAGCGGGACGCGGAGACCAATTATGAAATCTGGATCCCATCTCACTAAAAGAGTATTACTCTTTCGGACTGTTTTATGGATTTTACAGTCAGCTAGAATAGTGAGAAAAAGGAATCATTCTTAAGTCCTGATTGATTCTTAACATTGATACTGACCTTGCTGTTCTTGCATTGTTGTAGATTCCTGCAGCAACGAACACCATGAGCTTCAATGTGCGATCCCTACTGGAAAGGGAGAAGTTTGCTGGGCCGAACTTCTCTGACTGGTTCGGACACCTTAAGATCGTTCTTAAGGCAGAGAGGAAACTGTATGTCCTCGAGACGGCAATACCGCCGCAGCCCGCTGCGAACGCCGCAAGGGCGGTTCGTGAAACCTATGAAAAGCACGTCAATGATAGCATTGATGTCGCTTGCCTGATGCTAGCGTCTATGACGCCACCGCTGCAGCGTCAGCATGAGGATATGTCGGCTATAGAGATCATAGCGAACCTCAAGATGTTGTATGCTGCACAGGCGAGGACAGAACGCTATAATCTGACAAAGCTCTTCTTTCAGAGCAAACTGGCTGAAGGGAGCCCAGTGGGAGCTCACGTGCTCAAGATGATTGGGCACAAGGAGGCTCTGGAAAAACTGGGGCATACCATTAACCAAGAGCTTGCTGTAGACATCATTCTGCAGTCTCTTCCGCCTTCTTTCGATGCGTTCATCATTAACTTTAATATGAACAAAATCGATTGTACACCGGCAGAGCTGTTGAATATGCTCTTGACTACTGAGGAAACTCTGAAGGGAAAGCCTTCAACCTCTGTCTTGATGGTTCCTTCAAGGAACAAGAAGAAGGGGAAGAAGGGCAAGGCCCCTGTCAAGAACTACAGTAAGGCTCTGAAACAGAAGGTGAAGCGGTCCAAGGACAACAGGTGTTTCCACTGTGGCCAGCTGGGCCACTGGAAAAAGGACTGTAAAGCGCTCCAAGGAGATAAGAGGGGAAGCATCGCTTCTGGCTCAGGTATTTACGTGACGGAAGTCATGGTTTCATCTTCTTCTATATCATGGGTGTTGGACACTGCATGTGGAGTTCACATTTGTTCAAATGTACAGGAACTCAAGAGAAGAAGGCAGGTGGGACAGCATGAGGTAGACCTACGCGTTGGAAACGGGGCACGGGTTGCTGCTGTTGCTGTAGGAGACTATTTCATTTCTTAACCATCTGGCATTGTATTAGAATTAAACAGTTGTTATTTTGTACCCAGTATTACCAAGAATATTATCTCCATTCCTGCTCTTGTCAGGAAGGGTTTTTCCTTTGAATGCAAGATTTCAAAGTGTATACTTTCTCTAGATAATATTGTGTATGCTACTGGTTCCATTAACAATGGGTTATTCATGTTGGACATGGAATATTCTATACAAAACATTGATAATAAGAAAGCCAAGTATGCTGATGACAGCACCTTGCTATGGCATAGTCGTTTAGGCCATATTAACAAGAAGCGCATTAAGCGGTTGCATGATCATGGACTGCTGGGATCATTCTCCTATGAGGAGATTGATACATGCAAAGCTTGTTTAATGGGCAAAATGACGAAGTCTCCTTTTCCTAATAAAGGTCAAAGGGCTTCAGGTTTACTTGACCTTATACACAGTGATGTGTGTGGGCCATTTAGTAAACATGCCAGAGGTGGCTATCAGTACTTCATTACCTTTACTGATGATTTCAGTAGGTATGGGTATGTCTATTTAATGAGACATAAAAGTGAATCTTTTGACAAGTTCAAAGAGTTCAAAAATGAAGTACAAAATCAGTTAGGCCGAAATATCAAGGCACTTCGTTCTGATCGAGGTGGTGAATACCTAAGTCATGCGTTTACTGACTATCTAAAGGAGTGTGGGATTATCTCACAGCTCACTCCGCCAGGAACACCGCAATGGAATGGTGTGTCCGAGAGGAGAAATAGAACGTTACTTGATATGGTTCGTTCTATGATGAGTCAGGCTACTCTACCTTACTCCTTTTGGGGTTTTGCACTGGAAACAGCTGCAAAGGTACTAAACCGAGTGCCATCCAAGGCGGTTTCTAAGACGCCATATGAGTTATGGTGTGGGAAACAGCCGAGCTTGACATTTATCAGGATCTGGGGTTGCGAGGCTTATGTCAAAAAGCTCGCCTCTGGGAAACTGGAGAGCAGATCTGAGAAATGTATATTTGTCGGTTACCCTAAGGAAACTAAGGGTTATTATTTCTACGATCCCAAAGAGAACAAAGTATTTGTTGCTCGGACGGCCATATTTCTTGAGAAGGAGTTTCTTCTGCAAGAGGCCAGTGGGAGAGAAATAAAGCTGGATGAGATTCCAGAAGAGGGACAAAGTAGTCAAGCACAGTTGGATGTGCCTGAGCCGGAAGATCAGGTTACTCAGCAACCTGAGGCTCAAATATCACGGGAACCGCGAAGATCGGGAAGGATCCGTCGTCAGCCTGAGCGCTATGACGGAGTCTACATCATTGATAATGATGAACCCCTTACTTATGCGGATGCGGTCAGTGGACCGGAGTCAGCTAGATGGCTTGATGCTATGCGAGCCGAAATGGACTCCATGTCAGATAACCAAGTCTGGGATTTGGTTGATCCGCCTCCGGGAGTAATCCCTATAGGCTGTAAATGGATCTTCAAGAAGAAGATAGACATGGATGGTAACGTGGTTACCTATAAAGGCAGGCTAGTTGCGAAAGGTTTCAAACAAATCTACGGGATAGATTATGATGAAACTTTCTCACCTGTAGCCATGTTTAAGTCTATTCGGATTCTTTTCGCGATAGCTGCATATTACGATTATGAGATCTGGCAGATGGATGTGAAGACAGCTTTCCTTAATGGAAATCTGGACGAGGATGTGTATATGACACAACCTGAGGGTTTCACTAATCCATCAGATCGTCATAAAATATGCAAGTTAAAGAAGTCCATTTATGGACTTAAACAAGCATCTAGAAGCTGGAATATTCGTTTTGATGAATCAATCTCTGAGTTTGGTTTCATCAAGAACGAGGATGACCCGTGTGTGTATAAGAGGTTTAGTGGGAGCGTAATTACATTCCTAATCCTCTACGTCGATGATATCTTAATCATTGGAAATGATATTCCTGAACTGCATGCTGTTAAAGCATGGTTAGGAAAATGTTTCCAGATGAAAGATTTAGGAGAAGCAGCCTATGTGTTAGGTGTGAAGATCTACAGGGATAGATCTAAGAGGCTTCTCGGGTTGTGCCAGAGTACTTACATCGATAAAGTCCTGGAGAGATTCCATTTAGAGAATTCTAAAAGAGGATATCTTCCAGTCAGACATGGTCTGAATCTTTCGAAGAGTCAGTGTCCACAAACACAGACTGAGAAAGATGAAATGGACAATACGCCTTATGCTTCGGCTATTGGGTCCATTATGTATGCGATGTTGTGTACTCGCCCAGACGTCGCTTACGGGTTAAGCGTGACCAGTCGGTTCCAAAGTAATCCAGGTATGGCGCACTGGATTGCGGTCAAGAACATTTTAAAATATCTGCGGAGGACCAAAGATATGTTCTTGATATATGGTGGTCAGGAAGAACTCAGTATAGAAGGATATACTGACGCTTCGTTCCAGTCGGACCAGGATGATTTCCGATCGCAATCAGGCTATGTTTTTAGCTTGAATGGTGGAGCAGTGGTGTGGAAAAGTTTCAAACAGTCAACTGTTGCTGATTCCACAACAGAAGCCGAGTATGTTGCGGCCTCGGAAGCATCCAAGGAGGCAGTGTGGATTCGTAAGTTCGTGAGAGAACTTGGTGTTGTTCCTTCGAGTGCAGATCCTTTGGTTATCTTATGTGATAACACTGGAGCCATCGCACAAGCAAAGGAACCACGGTCGCACCAGAAGTCCAAGCACATACAGAGACGGTTTCACTTGATCCGGGAGATCATTGATCGAGGCGAGATCAAAATCTGCAAGGTTCATACAGATGACAATCTGGCAGACCCGCTTACCAAGCCTCTGGCGCAGCAGAAGCATGAGAAGCACTGTAATAATATGGGTTTGAGGTTTCTCAACCATTAGATTAAGTGCAAGTGGGAGATTGTTGGGGTATGCCCTTAAGGCTAATGTTTGAGGCCTTGGGATTGTATAAGTATCATGTAATAAACTCTTATGTTTATAAAGGCATGGTTATTATTCAGATTGCTACCTTGTCTGCTGTAATAAGTGTACTTCTGATTAATGTCTCAAAGCTGTTCAGCTAGGCTGACATGCTGTAATGTCCTTAGTCGAGATATCTTGGTGAACATGAGACAGCCCTGATATGATTGAGACTAATATGAGTTCTAATCTTATAGGATGCTTCGAGCATGGAATAAGATGTAGACTCATGGGTACATTGGATGTACTGGACAGACCCTACTAGGATATTCAATTGCTTGTCACAATATGAATGATCCTTGTTTGCACTAAGTGGCACATGTCCTTTGACTTGAGATCACTTGTGTTTCTAAATGATGATTGTCATTGTTTTGAGGTAGTTCAATATCATTTGAAACATAATGATTATAAACTATCTTGGATAATGATCATGAGTCAGGTTAGTGTTGGGGTATGCCCTTAAGGCTAATGTTTGAGGCCTTGGGATTGTATAAGTATCATGTAATAAACTCTTATGTTTATAAAGGCATGGTTATTATTCAGATTGCTACCTTGTCTGCTGTAATAAGTGTACTTCTGATTAATGTCTCAAAGCTGTTCAGCAAGGCTGACATGCTGTAATGTCCTTAGTCGAGATATCTTGGTGAACTTGAGACAGCCCTGATATGATTGAGACTAATATGAGTTCTAATCTTATAGGATGCTTCGAGCATGGAATAAGATGTAGACTCATGGGTACATTGGATGTACTGGACAGACCCTACTAGGATATTCAATTGCTTGTCACAATATGAATGATCCTTGTTTGCACTAAGTGGCACATGTCCTTTGACTTGAGATCACTTGTGTTTCTAAATGATGATTGTCATTGTTTTGAGGTAGTTCAATATCATTTGAAACATAATGATTATAAACTATCTTGGATAATGATCATGAGTCAGGTTAGAACACTAGTGATAGATAAAGGATTGCCGTCTCCTTGTTCAAGGAGTGTGATGTTCTAAAGGGCCCCCCTTGCAAGTACCCCTTAAGATAAGGGGGGTCCCCTTCTAGGGGGAGCATAACCCTAAAGCATATGGCGCATAAAATTTTCTTCTTGCGGAACTAGGGTTATAGGATCGATATGCATGCTAAAAGATCAACTTGATAATAAGAAAACAATCATACCATCGCCATGGGAAGATGTTTCCTTGGAAGCAAAGATCAAAGTAGATCTTCTCCTTGTCGTCACACACAAGATGATGTCGCTATCTCTCTTGGTGCCCCTTGTGCTAGCAAGGTTCCAAGAGGTCCTTGTCGAGTGAAGGGAAAATGAGATCTCTTTCTTCTTGGCCGAATCCTCCTCAACCTTCAAAGCGTCGCCCCACTCACGAGAGAGACGAGAGGAATATGGGCGAGAGAAATATCTCCGAGCGAAAATAGAGTATATTCTATTTTGATGAGCGCACTCTCCAAATGGAGATCATGGTTACTAAAAATAGTAACCACTCCTCACCACAACGTTCACGCCAAGTGAACTTGTCGCCTACTCCTCTCCCTATGAACCAAGCGCTCATTTAGTGAGCCGGTTCACTTTGGTTCGGTTTAAGAACCAATCAAGCCAATGATCTAGTCTAGATCTTAAATAAACCCTAAGGTTCACGATCTAACCGTCGATCTCAACGATGCCCCTGATCTGACCGATCTGGCATACATTCTCTCGATCGAAGCTTACCGATCTCAAGCCCTAATCAATCAAACATGATCAGACCAGATCTCACTCACAATCAGAGATTAGATCCCTTTAAACTGAACCCAAACAATTCAGTCCACACGATCTGACTTAAGTAAGCCATATCATCAAATTGTGCGACCCTAAGGGTTTCCTTTAAATGTCGGTAACGATAACTCACGTTATCACGATCAGTGAGGGGTATCTAGCAACACATCACTGTTTCCCGATAGAAAGGAAAGAGTCTTCCAAGACTACACCCAAACCATAGCACAAGTGTGACTCAAATCACTAGGCATGCATATTTCCTTTGCCACTGGATGTTCTTATTGGACAAACCTGTCAAGCTCGTAATTCCAATATGATGAGCATGATTAGAACAGATGAACACAGTCACCTGGGTATGGCCATACACTTTCTCAATCATCTCATCCAGGGGGCCCCTTTAGAACATCACACTCCTTAAACAAGGAGACGGCAATCCTATGTCTATCACTAGTGCTCTAACCTGACTCAAGCTCACCATCCAAGATAGTCTATAATCATTATGTTTCAAATGATATTGAACTATCTCAAAACAATGACAATCATCATTTAGAAAACACAAGTGATCTCAAGTCAGAGGAAATGTGCCACTTGTCATATCCAAGGAATATTCACATTGTGACAAACAATTGAACATCCTAGTAGGGTCTGTCCAGTACATCCCATGTACCCATGAGTCTACATCTTATTCCATGCTCGAAGCATCCTATAAGATTAGAACACATATTAGTCTTAACCATATCAAGGCTGTCTCATGTTCACCAAGATATATCGACTAAGGACATAATAGCTTGTCAGCCCAGCTGAACAGCTTTGAGACATTATTCAGAAGAACATATATTGCAGCAGACAATGTAGCTAACTGAATAACAACCATGCCTTTATAAACATAACAGTTTATTACATGATACAGATACATTCCCACAGGCCTCAAACATTAGCCTTAAGGGCATACCCCAACACCCCTGTATGAGATGGTTGAGATAGTGTATGGCCATACCCAGATGACTATGTTCATCTGATCTGATCATGCTCATCATATTGGAGCTACAAGCTTGACATGCTTGTCCAATAAGAACATCCAGTGGCAAAGGAATCATGTAAGCCTTGTGAAATGGATTCACACTTGTGCTGTGTTTTGGGTGTAGTCTTGGAAGACTCTTTCCTCTATATCGGGAGACAGTGATGTGTTGCTAGATACCCCTCACTGGTCGTGATAACGTAAGTTGTCGTTACCGACATTTAAAGGAAACCCTTAGGGTCACACAAGTTGATGATATGGCTTACTTAAGTCAGATCGTGTGGACTGAATTGTTTGGGTTCAGTTTAAAGGGATATAATCTCTGATTGTAAGTGAGATCTGGTCTGATCATGTTTGATTGATTAGGGCTTGAGATCGGTAAGCTTCGATCGAGAGAAGTGATGCTAGATCGGTGAGATCAGAAGCATCAGGAGATCAATGGTTAGATCTTGAACCATTTGGTTCAGAGAGATCTAGACCATGGCTTGGGCTGGTTTCATGTGGTCTTTGGACCAGATTGATTGAACCAAAGTGAACCAAATTCGAACCGGTTCACTTATGTGAACGCTTGGTTCGAATGGTGATAGCGTTTTGGTTGTTGATGAGCGCATACTTCCAATTAAGGAAAGTGATCAAAGCCTCTCTTCATAACGCCTAAACGCCAAGCCGTTGAATGTGTGACTTCACTTCGCTTGGCTTTGATCATATCGAAACGGGTGTGAGAAAAGAAAGACGTGTGGAGCTCTCGGCAAGAGATTGATCTCTCATCATCCTCACGCGACAAGCACCTTTGAAGCTCTTTGCTAGCACAAGGATCTCAAAGAGTAGTCCTTGATCATCTTGTGTGTGACGACAAGGAGGAGGCCTCTTTTGTTCTCTTGATTCCAAGGCACCATCCAATCCGATGGCTATGGTATGAACTCCCTCTTGTTCCATTCAATCGCTTGAAGTTGATCATGAAAACATATTACATGCGATTTGTGAAACCCTAGCATCTTCATGCAAGAATGAATTATGCGCCACCCTTACATAGGGTTTTCGGCCCCCCCTCTTGAAAGGGGTTTTATCCGCTTGCGCTCCCCCTCGAAGGGGACCCTACAATTGGTATCAAAGCTAGGTCTAATATGTTCTTATGATTGCTTTGTGTGATCCATGTATGTTTGATGCTTAGATCTATGTTTTCTCTTCATGCGATTGTACTAGTGGATAGTATGTTCATGTTGCGCATGTATGAGAGTTATCTTGGCGCTTGCTTAAGTTTCCATTTGTTGCGCATATGTTGGCGCTTGTGTTGTTTTTCTTACAAAACAAATGAACTTGCGCGCCTATCTAGATCTAAGGCCCTACTCTAAACCCTTAGATGGGTTGATGGGGTTGAAGTCACCTCTAGATTAGATCCAACCGTCTGATCAGACCATCTGACAGCCTAGATGGATCGACCAGATGGCACCTGTGCGCAAGCATGAGGTGGCCATAGGTCGATTGCATCTTAGGCGTGTAGCGAGGTCTGGTTGAGACAACCAGTGAACACACATGAGCTAGGCCCGGGGTCACACCCGCTTGCCAGAACTCATGAGGGTTGTTCAGCCCTTGGCGCATGCATGGTTGACCGTTAGGTCAATACGGGTCAGTTAGGACTCGGTGCATGCAAGGGCAGAGGATCTGATCAGATGGATGAGTGGATCCCTATCAATGGACCATTGTAAGGTTGTAGGGGCACATAAGGAAATTAAAATTGATGCCATGGGGTTTTCAAAAATTTAATTTCATGATTGGATCACATGTTGATTGATGCCATGATGCTTGTCTATTTATTCTTATGTGGGCTGCCCATGTTAAATGTGTGCTGTGCTGGGGCCTGCGTGCCTGGAATTAAACTTGTAAATTAATTTGTGATCTGCGAATCACATTTGTACTTAATTTATAATGTATAATTGACCTGCGAGTCAAACTTGTCTAGATAGATCAAATTGTATTTGATTAGACAAGAGCACAAAGGCACACATCCAAAAGGGGCATTCAGCTGATGGCGCACCTAAGGTGCTCTTGGCGCTAGGGCCCTGGGTTGGACCAGATGAGATGCAAAAGTCCTAAGAAGAGCAAGTGAAGACTTAAGTTTCTTAAGGTCTTACTTAGGCTTTGGGCTTTTACCACATAAGATCCATGCTTTCTATTTATTGCTTTTATAATTAGAAATGCATGAGTTTATCTTCTGCTATCACCATAGGACTTGCATGAGAGTCAAGAAGATAAAAGACCGGTAAAATCCAACGATAAAATATCAAGCTCGTAAGCCTTCTGACGCGAAACCTCACTGTTCTGATTATCGTTGGAGCCGTGTTGTACCCACTCAGTGGGCACGTCCATCTATCTTCAGACGGTTCTGGATTACACCTGCGTGTTACAGAGAAGGGATTTATCGCTTCTCGTTGCTCAGCATAGCACGTGGTGGTCCAGGGAGTAGGTCGGGTCAGCTTGACCATGTAGGCTACATATGTGGCGCATATGGTAGCACATGGAGGCAGCCATCTGTGGGATCAGAGACTGTGTTGTACCAACTCAGTTGGCACAGTCTGCTGGATTGCCCAGATGAAGGGGAATCGCACGGGTTGGCGATTGGCTGGGACAGCCTACCAGAAATTAGTGCTTGTCATCTCTGTGCATCTTATCTCGCCTGAGCGGGACGCGGAGACCAAGTATGAAATCTGGATCCCATCTCACTAAAAGAGTATTACTCTTTCGGACTGTTTTATGGATTTTACAGTCAGCTAGAATAGTGAGAAAAAGGAATCATTCTTAAGTCCTGATTGATTCTTAACATTGATACTGACCTTGCTGTTCTTGCATTGTTGTAGATTCCTGCAGCAACGAACACCATGAGCTTCAATGTGCGATCCCTACTGGAAAGGGAGAAGTTTGCTGGGCCGAACTTCTCTGACTGGTTCGGACACCTTAAGATCGTTCTTAAGGCAGAGAGGAAACTGTATGTCCTCGAGACGGCAATACCGCCGCAGCCCGCTGCGAACGCCGCAAGGGCGGTTCGTGAAACCTATGAAAAGCACGTCAATGATAGCATTGATGTCGCTTGCCTGATGCTAGCGTCTATGACGCCACCGCTGCAGCGTCAGCATGAGGATATGTCGGCTATAGAGATCATAGCGAACCTCAAGATGCTGTATGCTGCACAGGCGAGGACAGAACGCTATAATCTGACGAAGCTCTTCTTTCAGAGCAAACTGGCTGAAGGGAGCCTAGTGGGAGCTCACGTGCTCAAGATGATTGGGCACAAGGAGGCTCTGGAGAAACTGGGGCATACCATTAACCAGGAGCTTGCTGTAGACATCATTCTGCAGTCTCTTCCGCCTTCTTTCGATGCGTTCATCATTAACTTTAATATGAACAAAATCGATTGTACACCGGCAGAGCTGTTGAATATGCTCTTGACTACTGAGGAAACTCTGAAGGGAAAGCCTTCAACCTCTGTCTTGATGGTTCCTTCAAGGAACAAGAAGAAGGGGAAGAAGGGCAAGGCCCCTGTCAAGAACTACAGTAAGGCTCTGAAACAGAAGGTGAAGCGGTCCAAGGACAACAGGTGTTTCCACTGTGGCCAGCTAGGTCACTGGAAAAAGGACTGTAAAGCGCTCCAAGGAGATAAGAGGGGAAGCATCGCTTCTGGCTCAGGTATTTACGTGCCGGAAGTCATGGTTTCATCTTCTTCTATATCATGGGTGTTGGACACTGCATGTGGAGTTCACATTTGTTCAAATGTACAGGAACTCAAGAGAAGAAGGCAGGTGGGACAGCATGAGGTAGACCTACGCGTTGGAAACGAGGCACGGGTTGCTGCTGTTGCTGTAGGAGACTATTTCGTTTCTTTACCATCTGGCATTGTATTAGAATTAAACAGTTGTTATTTTGTACCCAGTATTACCAAGAATATTATCTCCATTCCTGCTCTTGTCAGGAAGGGTTTTTCCTTTGAATGCAAGATTTCAAAGTGTATACTTTCTCTAGATAATATTGTGTATGCTACTGGTTCCATTAACAATGGGTTATTCATGTTGGACATGGAATATTCTATACAAAACATTGATAATAAGAAAGCCAAGTATGCTGATGACAGCACCTTGCTATGGCATAGTCGTTTAGGCCATATTAACAAGAAGCGCATTAAGCGGTTGCATGATCATAGACTGCTGGGATCATTCTCCTATGAGGAGATTGATACATGCAAAGCTTGTTTAATGGGCAAAATGACGAAGTCTCCTTTTCCTAATAAAGGTCAAAGGGCTTCAGGTTTACTTGACCTTATACACAGTGATGTGTGTGGGCCATTTAGTAAACATGCCAGAGGTGGCTATCAGTACTTCATTACCTTTACTGATGATTTCAGTAGGTATGGGTATGTCTATTTAATGAGACATAAAAGTGAATCTTTTGACAAGTTCAAAGAGTTCAAAAATGAAGTACAAAATCAGTTAGGCCGAAATATCAAGGCACTTCGTTCTGATCGAGGTGGTGAATACCTAAGTCATGCGTTTACTGACTATCTAAAGGAGTGTGGGATTATCTCACAGCTCACTCCGCCAGGAACACCGCAATGGAATGGTGTGTCTGAGAGGAGAAATAGAACGTTACTTGATATGGTTCGTTCTATGATGAGTCAGGCTACTCTACCTTACTCCTTTTGGGGTTTTGCACTGGAAACAGCTGCAAAGGTACTAAACCGAGTGCCATCCAAGGCGGTTTCTAAGACGCCATATGAGTTATGGTGTGGGAAACAGCCGAGCTTGACATTTATCAGGATCTGGGGTTGCGAGGCTTATGTCAAAAAGCTCGCCTCTGGGAAACTGGAGAGCAGATCTGAGAAATGTATATTTGTCGGTTACCCTAAGGAAACTAAGGGTTATTATTTCTACGATACCAAAGAGAACAAAGTATTTGTTGCTCGGACGGCCATATTTCTTGAGAAGGAGTTTCTTCTGCAAGAGGCCAGTGGGAGAGAAATAAAGCTGGATGAGATTCCAGAAGAGGGACAAAGTAGTCAAGCACAGTTGGATGTGCCTGAGCCAGAAGATCAGGTTACTTAGCAACCTGAGGCTCAAATATCACGGGAACCGCGAAGATCGGGAAGGATCCGTCGTCAGCCTGAGCGCTATGACGGAGTCTACATCATTGATAATGATGAACCCCTTACTTATGCGGATGCGGTCAGTGGACCGGAGTCAGCTAGATGGCTTGATGCTATGCGAGCCGAAATGGACTCCATGTCAGATAACCAAGTCTGGGATTTGGTTGATCCGCCTCCGGGAGTAATCCCTATAGGCTGTAAATGGATCTTCAAGAAGAAGATAGACATGGATGGTAACGTGGTTACCTATAAAGGCAGGCTAGTTGCGAAAGGTTTCAAACAAATCTACGGGATAGATTATGATGAAACTTTCTCACCTGTAGCCATGTTTAAGTCTATTCGGATTCTTTTCGCGATAGCTGCATATTACGATTATGAGATCTGGCAGATGGATGTGAAGACAGCTTTCCTTAATGGAAATCTGGACGAGGATGTGTATATGACACAACTTGAGGGTTTCACTAATCCATCAGATCGTCATAAAATATGCAAGTTAAAGAAGTCCATTTATGGACTTAAACAAGCATCTAGAAGCTGGAATATTCGTTTTGATGAATCAATCTCTGAGTTTGGTTTCATCAAGAACGAGGATGACCCGTGTGTATATAAGAGGTCATTTCTCAACTCAGGGTCCTCAGGGACACAGACCCTTCCACGAAATCTGAGGAGACCATCATCCGACATACTGAAATTCTCATCCCAGTCTTGCTCAGACCTCTCTTTCCACCGTAGAATATCCTGATCTGACTGCTGCCCTGATCTCAGTCTCTGCAGTAAGTCTGACTGAACCCTGAGAGAAGCCAGAAGACCGCCTCTCTCACCCGGAGTCACACTCAGATGCATGTCACTGAACTCCTGCAATAGTCGCCACTCCTGGACATGAGTGGGGTAGTTTACTTCGTAATCTTTGAGTTGCCTTGAAGCATAAGCGACTACTTTTCCTTGCTGCATCAGTACAGCACCCAGACCCTTACCAGAGGCATCAGTGTAAACAATGAACTTCTCTCCATCACAGGGAATGATGAGGATAGGAGCACTGGTCAGTCTCTTTTTCAGTTCCTGAAAACTAGACTCACAATCATCAGACCACTCAAACTTCAAATTCTTTTTAGTTAACTTAGTCAGAGGACCAGCCAACTTGGAAAAACCTTCCACAAAACGGCGGGTAGTATCCAGCTAAGCCCAGAAAACTTCTGACCTCAGTCGCTGTAGTTGGTCTTCCCCAGTGAAGAATGGCCTCCACCTTCACTGGATCCACAGACACACCCTGGCTAGAAATAATGTGCCCCAGAAAACCAATCTGATCTAGCCAGAACTCACATTTGCTGGCCTTAGCATATAGCCGCTTCAGCCGCAGAATCTCCAGCACCTTGCGCAAATCCTGAGAGTGGTCTTGCGCATTCTTGGAGTAGATCAGAATATCATCAATGAAGACGACCACACATTTGTCCAGGAGCTCATGAAATACCCTGTTCATCAGATCCATAAACACCGCAGGAGCATTTGTCAGTCCAAAGGGCATAACAAGAAATTCATAGTGCCCATACCTGGTCCTGAATGCAGTTTTAGGTACATCCTCCTCCCGAACACTCATCTGATAATAGCCAGACCTCAGGTCAATTTTAGAGAATACAGTAGCACCCTGCAACTGATCAAAGAGATCATCAATACGGGGTAATGGGTACTTATTCTTAACAGTCACTTGATTGAGTTGACGGTAATCGATGCACATGCGCAAAGTACCATCCTTCTTCTTCACAAATAACACCGGTGCTCCCATGGAGAAACACTGGGTCGAATATACCCCTTCTCTAATAGTTCTTCCAGTTGCTTCTTCAGCATAAGTTTCCAAGTGTAGAATAGCTACCCTTGTCCTGATATCTTTCCTCAAACCCCGCTGAAACTTCTTGGCTCTTCTTTCCTCGGTGTTGACTAAGTGAGGAGCATACCCCGACAACCGAGCGAATGTGGCTTCATACTGATCCACCGTCAGGTCGCCCTGCTCAAGACGAATAAACTCCACCTCGCGCTCCTCAGATAAGCTAGAGGGGAAAAACTTAGCATTGAACTTCATCATGAAGTACTGCCAATCAACAACTCTGGATTCAGTTGCCGCCAGTCTGACGACTCCCTTCCACCAGTCTTCGGCATCTCCACGCAACATGAAGACAGACAAACATAGCTTGTCTGCATCATCACAGCGCAAAACCTGGAAAATCTTTTCCAGTGTCAAAAGCCAATCCTTAGCAGCACTGGGCCCCGGACTACCATAAAATGCAGTCGGGTTCAGGTGCTGAAACTCTCGAACCAACCGAGCATATCGTTGATGTGCGCCATCACCCAGAGGAGAACCAGCCGGTTGTGCTTGTGACTGAGACTGTGTCTGCGACAGCCGCTGCAATAACTGTTGCTGAACCTCCATGTGCTGCGCCTGCTGCTGCTGCATCATCTGAGTTTGCTGCTGAATGAATGCGTTCTGTTGTTGCATCATAGCAGTCATAGCCTCCATGGTCTGCCTCAGATCAGGCTGTTGATCACCGTTGCTACTGCTAGCTCTTGGTCGCACCATTTTTACCTGCATCACATAACACAGTAGAATAACAACCAATATTCAATCACAAATCAGATCCTAACTTGGTTTCTAGCAATACACAAACAAAGTTTTCCTTCCCCGGAGTTTCTAATTGCTAGTAATATTCCTCTGATACCATGTGTAACATCCCTCATAATCACACCCCACACGCATACAAGTAAAATACGGGGTTTCAAAAATTTTTTACTCTTCCATTAAAACACAAGAAGAAAGCGGCATCGAAGGACATTACTACGGAACAGAAAACCGCACAGAACTGAATAGGATCGATTACTAGGAAATAGAAATCCGGAAATCCAGAAAAAAATCCGGCAGCAAGTATTCTAAACTACTGCTGCACAGACACACATATCTTGTAACAACAACAAACGTCCACACTACACATATGTGGAATTTCAGAAATATACAGAACTGATTATTCAGATACTAAAATAAACAACACAAATTCGGTTACACATCTCAAATCGGACATTTCAAAATAAGAACCAATTCAATAAAAGAATCCAAGACTTGTATCCAATAATTTAAACGAAACAACTATAATATAATATCCTGAAAACAGGCATAAGCCCTCAGGAGATAAAACATGTCATATAGGTCATAATAAATTAGGCACGCAGGCCTGATAAATCTTTAGAAGACTATTCTTAGAAATGACATCAAACATTAGCGTCATATTAGCTGTAGCAATTACTGTCTTGATGTCTCACCTGAAAACATTTAAACAACGGAGGTGAGCTAAAAAGCTCAGTGAGTAAAAGACACTAAAAGTCATCCATAGTACACATCAAAAATATCATACTTAAGTTGAAATTCTTTTTATTTAACAGATAAGATAAATCAACTTAACATGCATGCTCATATCAGAAACAAACACAATCAAATACAGATACTTGTAACAATAGGCATCAAACAGGTAGGATATGAATATACCAACCCATACCAACTAACCACACCGCCTAATACATCTAAATACAGATCGAAACAGAACTACAGAAATCAGAACTGACAGACAGAAAATCAGAATTTTCAGAGTCCAAAAGGATAGTCTACATCGGAAACAGAAAGGCCACAGAAGGCCTGAAGACCACAGAAGGTCTGACCCCACCTCTGCCGAGGACGAGACAATGCATGCATATCAGAAACAGAATGGTAAAGGAGATATCAGTGGGTGGCCCCCGTCTTGTCAGGACGTGGCACTCTGGTCTCCAATACCCAGAACAGAATGGTAGAGGAGGTATCAGTGGGTGGCCCCCGTCTTGTTAGGACGTGGCACTCTGGCCTCCAAAACCCAGAACTGAATGGTAGAGGAGGTATCAGTGGGTGGCCCCCGTCTTGTTAGGACGTGGCACTCTGGCCTCCAAAACCCAGAACTGAATGGTAGAGGAGGTATCAGTGGGTGGCCCCCGTCTTGTTAGGACGTGGCACTCTGGCCTCCAAAACCCAGAACTGAATGGTAGAGGAGGTATCAGTGGGTGGCCCCCGTCTTGTTAGGACGTGGCACTCTGGCCTCCAATACCCAGAACTGAATGGTAGAGGAGGTATCAGTGGGTGGCCCCCGTCTTGTTAGGACGTGGCACTCTGGCCTCCAATACCCAGAACAGAAATAGTGTCTCAAGGGTCGTAGTAGACTATCAGCACCATTACAGCGCCACAGAAGGAGGGTAAGGACACGGAAGAGTGCTACACTAGGGCATAATTTTACAGAACAGATTATACTGAAACAGAGAAGTAGGATCAACCACTACTTAATTCTTACATTATGCCCAAAGTCTAACAAACCAGAAAATGACACACCCCAATATCCAGTCCTTAAACACAGAACAGAAATTATATGAGTGAATTCCTTACAACTAACCTTAATTCATGTCAAACCATTCTATGTTCTCACAAATGTTTTAACACATTCAAGGTTTTCAGAAACTTCACAACATATAAACAGAACAGGAAATATCCACATAACAAACAATTAAATACAGAACAGAAATTATTCATATAACAAACATTTAAATACAGAACAGAAATTATTCATGAAATAATCTCCTCAAAATTCCTAAAACCGTGAGCTATAAAATTACTGTAAGGGGCGCCACTTTCAGAACCTTAACAGAACGTACAAATTTCATGTAATTAATTTCAGTCCCCCACTACAGATAATTTTAATTACACGTTTGTGAAGAAAATTGACAAAAGCCCCAAAATTGGCTCGAACTATATTTTCGAAAATTCCTAAGTTCTTAGTTAAATCCCCAATTTTGTTTTCTCTAAAATTTCTCATCAAACAAATAAATTTTAGAAGAACTACAGACCACAATTTAAGAGGTTAAACCATACAATGTAAATTTTTCTCACAAAGGAATATTCGTCTAACCAAAACATAGCAGATTTATATTGTCAGTTTGCAAAATATATTTTTAGTCCAATTTCGAACCAAAGCTAGTCAATATTGTATTCAAAATGAAGCTCTCTGAATCTAGTTTCCAATAAAACTGGTTTCACAAGATTTCGAATTTTATACAGGAAGATATAAGGGTTCGAACATAGGAAGGTCAGAATTTCAGATTTCAAGAAAACAGATTCATATATCAGACTTGCGACATTTATTTCAGATCCAATAACTAATCGAAAATAGGCGTTATGGGAGTCAAAATAAATCTCTTCGAGCCTACGGTCTAATAAAACTGATTTGACAAGATTTCGAGCTATACCTAGGGAGATATGATGGTTCGAACACATAAAGGTCGAAATCCAGAATTTCCAGAAAACTGATTTTGTACAGCTAGATTGCAATACATATTGAAATACGAATACAGCTCGGATATGGTCGATATCAGATTCAAATTAAAGCCGAATGTATCTAGTTTCATACAAAATTTATTTCGTGCGATTTGGATCTATAGACCATGAGATATTGGGGTTATAGTACACAAAGGTCAGATTAACGAATGCAGATTTCAGCAGAACAGGATTTTAAAACCCTATAATTATTTGAATTCAACCCCATACGAATAATCATGGCAAATAACGAATTTTAATTCGGATTAGACTCCTTAGGATCGAATTACTCACCAGAAAAATCGCCCACAGAGAAAACGCCAAAACAGAGAGTCAGGGATCTCCAGAAAGTTCGTCCACCACCAGTCTGCCACCACCAGCGTCAGAAGTTTGCAGGAGCGCCAAGCACAGTGAGGGGCGACAACACAGGCGGCTAGGGCAAGAAACAAACCAAAAATCGTGAGGGAGAGGAGCTCTCACGAATTTTCCCCCTTTTTTTATTTTTTTTTCCACCCCAAACGGATCCAAGATCCAATAACCCAATTAACTTAAGTGGAAATCGGCTTTAATGGGCTTACCTGGGCTTAACCACCATGCGCCACTCCAATAACACAGAAATATGCGCCACCATGGTGGAAGAATTCCAGGAGCAAATAGTCAAGGTTGAGGGTTCGAAGCCCCAACAAAAATAATTATTTTTGCCCTGTAGGGAAAAGTCCTACAATTAGGCAAAAATCCCAAAATTTTAACCGATAAAAATACAGAAACTGAATTTCTAACCTTAAATCATAATTCAGAAAATCAAGGGCGTTACATCCTCCCCCCCTTATAGAGCTTTAGTCCTCTAAAGCTGACCAAGCCCATCACTGAACAGGTGAGGATGCTCCTTTCTCATCTCTGCTTCAACCTCCCAAGAGGCTTCTTCAACAGACTGATTTCCCCAGATGACTTTCACAAGTGGTATAACCTTATTCCTCAGCACTTTCTCTTTTCTATCTTCAATTCTGAGAGGTTTCACCACAAAAGTCATGTTCTCTTCAAGCTGGAGAGGTTCCAACTCCAGAACATGAGAAGGATCAGAACAATATTTTCTGAGTGCAGAAACATGGAACACATTATGGAGGTGTTCTAGTGATGGGGGCAGAGCAAGTCGATATGCCACAGGTCCAATCCTCTCAATGATATCAAAGGGACCAATGTACCTGGGACTCAATTTTCCTCTCTTCCCAAATCTCATCACCCCTTTCATAGGCGAGACCTTTAGGAAAACATGCTCTCCCACCAAAAACTCAAGAGGACGCCGCCTCACATCAGCATAACTCCTCTGTCTATCCTGAGCAATCTTCATCTTTTTCTGAATTTCTCTGATCTTCTCAGTGGCTTCCTGAACAGCATCAGACTTTAGCACTGTTCTGTCCCCAGTTTCCTCCCAGCATATAGGTGTTCTGCATTTCCTCCCATATAGGGCCTCATACGGAGCCATCTGTATGCTAGAGTGGAAGCTATTGTTGTAGGTGAACTCTATCAGTGATAAGTCCAGATCCCACTCAACAGACCAGTCAATCACATAAGATCTCAGAAGATCCTCAAGTGTCTGAATAGTTCTCTCTGTCTGACCATCAGATTGAGGATGATATGCAGTGCTGAAACTCAGATTAGTTCCCAAATCTTCCTGTAATTTCTTCCAAAACCTGGATAGAAATCGAGGATCACGATCAGAGACAATGTCCAAGGGAACTCCATGTAATCTGACAATCTCATCGATGTACAGTTTTGCTAACCGATCCAAACTGTAAGTCATTTTGATCGGTAAGAAGTGAGCTGACTTCGTGAGTCTGTCCACAATCACCCATACGGCATCATGATTCCTTCTGGTATTGGGCAGTCCACACACAAAGTCCATACTGATATGCTCCCACTTCCACTGAGGAATAGGGAGAGACTGCATCAAACCGCCCGGCCTCTGATGCTCAGCCTTCACGGTTTGGCAAGTCAAACATCTGGACACAAACAAATGCACATCCTTCTTCATACCGTGCCACCAGAAAGTCTTTTTCAGATCCTGATACATCTTGGTACTACCAGGATGAACGGTATACTTAGTGCAATGACTTTCCTTAAGAATTTCATTTCTCAACTCAGGGTCCTCAGGGACACAGACCCTTCCACGAAATCTGAGGAGACCATCATCCGACATACTGAAATTCTCATCCCAGTCTTGCTCAGACCTCTCTTTCCACCGTAGAATATCCTGATCTGACTGCTGCCCTGATCTCAGTCTCTGCAGTAAGTCTGACTGAACCCTGAGAGAAGCCAGAAGACCGCCTCTCTCACCCGGAGTCACACTCAGATGCATGTCACTGAACTCCTGCAATAGTCGCCACTCCTGGACATGAGTGGGGTAGTTTACTTCGTAATCTTTGAGTTGCCTTGAAGCATAAGCGACTACTTTTCCTTGCTGCATCAGTACAGCACCCAGACCCTTACCAGAGGCATCAGTGTAAACAATGAACTTCTCTCCATCACAGGGAATGATGAGGATAGGAGCACTGGTCAGTCTCTTTTTCAGTTCCTGAAAACTAGACTCACAATCATCAGACCACTCAAACTTCAAATTCTTTTTAGTTAACTTAGTCAGAGGACCAGCCAACTTGGAAAAACCTTCCACAAAACGGCGGTAGTATCCAGCTAAGCCCAGAAAACTTCTGACCTCAGTCGCTGTAGTTGGTCTTCCCCAGTGAAGAATGGCCTCCACCTTCACTGGATCCACAGACACACCCTGGCTAGAAATAATGTGCCCCAGAAAACCAATCTGATCTAGCCAGAACTCACATTTGCTGGCCTTAGCATATAGCCGCTTCAGCCGCAGAATCTCCAGCACCTTGCGCAAATCCTGAGAGTGGTCTTGCGCATTCTTGGAGTAGATCAGAATATCATCAATGAAGACGACCACACATTTGTCCAGGAGCTCATGAAATACCCTGTTCATCAGATCCATAAACACCGCAGGAGCATTTGTCAGTCCAAAGGGCATAACAAGAAATTCATAGTGCCCATACCTGGTCCTGAATGCAGTTTTAGGTACATCCTCCTCCCGAACACTCATCTGATAATAGCCAGACCTCAGGTCAATTTTAGAGAATACAGTAGCACCCTGCAACTGATCAAAGAGATCATCAATACGGGGTAATGGGTACTTATTCTTAACAGTCACTTGATTGAGTTGACGGTAATCGATGCACATGCGCAAAGTACCATCCTTCTTCTTCACAAATAACACCGGTGCTCCCATGGAGAAACACTGGGTCGAATATACCCCTTCTCTAATAGTTCTTCCAGTTGCTTCTTCAGCATAAGTTTCCAAGTGTAGAATAGCTACCCTTGTCCTGATATCTTTCCTCAAACCCCGCTGAAACTTCTTGGCTCTTCTTTCCTCGGTGTTGACTAAGTGAGGAGCATACCCCGACAACCGAGCGAATGTGGCTTCATACTGATCCACCGTCAGGTCGCCCTGCTCAAGACGAATAAACTCCACCTCGCGCTCCTCAGATAAGCTAGAGGGGAAAAACTTAGCATTGAACTTCATCATGAAGTACTGCCAATCAACAACTCTGGATTCAGTTGCCGCCAGTCTGACGACTCCCTTCCACCAGTCTTCGGCATCTCCACGCAACATGAAGACAGACAAACATAGCTTGTCTGCATCATCACAGCGCAAAACCTGGAAAATCTTTTCCAGTGTCAAAAGCCAATCCTTAGCAGCACTGGGCCCCGGACTACCATAAAATGCAGTCGGGTTCAGGTGCTGAAACTCTCGAACCAACCGAGCATATCGTTGATGTGCGCCATCACCCAGAGGAGAACCAGCCGGTTGTGCTTGTGACTGAGACTGTGTCTGCGACAGCCGCTGCAATAACTGTTGCTGAACCTCCATGTGCTGCGCCTGCTGCTGCTGCATCATCTGAGTTTGCTGCTGAATGAATGCGTTCTGTTGTTGCATCATAGCAGTCATAGCCTCCATGGTCTGCCTCAGATCAGGCTGTTGATCACCGTTGCTACTGCTAGCTCTTGGTCGCACCATTTTTACCTGCATCACATAACACAGTAGAATAACAACCAATATTCAATCACAAATCAGATCCTAACTTGGTTTCTAGCAATACACAAACAAAGTTTTCCTTCCCCGGAGTTTCTAATTGCTAGTAATATTCCTCTGATACCATGTGTAACATCCCTCAGAATCACACCCCACACGCATACAAGTAAAATACGGGGTTTCAAAAATTTTTTACTCTTCCATTAAAACACAAGAAGAAAGCGGCATCGAAGGACATTACTACGGAACAGAAAACCGCACAGAACTGAATAGGATCGATTACTAGGAAATAGAAATCCGGAAATCCAGAAAAAAATCCGGCAGCAAGTATTCTAAACTACTGCTGCACAGACACACATATCTTGTAACAACAACAAACGTCCACACTACACATATGTGGAATTTCAGAAATATACAGAACTGATTATTCAGATACTAAAATAAACAACACAAATTCGGTTACACATCTCAAATCGGACATTTCAAAATAAGAACCAATTCAATAAAAGAATCCAAGACTTGTATCCAATAATTTAAACGAAACAACTATAATATAATATCCTGAAAACAGGCATAAGCCCTCAGGAGATAAAACATGTCATATAGGTCATAATAAATTAGGCACGCAGGCCTGATAAATCTTTAGAAGACTATTCTTAGAAATGACATCAAACATTAGCGTCATATTAGCTGTAGCAATTACTGTCTTGATGTCTCACCTGAAAACATTTAAACAACGGAGGTGAGCTAAAAAGCTCAGTGAGTAAAAGACACTAAAAGTCATCCATAGTACACATCAAAAATATCATACTTAAGTTGAAATTCTTTTTATTTAACAGATAAGATAAATCAACTTAACATGCATGCTCATATCAGAAACAAACACAATCAAATACAGATACTTGTAACAATAGGCATCAAACAGGTAGGATATGAATATACCAACCCATACCAACTAACCACACCGCCTAATACATCTAAATACAGATCGAAACAGAACTACAGAAATCAGAACTGACAGACAGAAAATCAGAATTTTCAGAGTCCAAAAGGATAGTCTACATCGGAAACAGAAAGGCCACAGAAGGCCTGAAGACCACAGAAGGTCTGACCCCACCTCTGCCGAGGACGAGACAATGCATGCATATCAGAAACAGAATGGTAAAGGAGATATCAGTGGGTGGCCCCCGTCTTGTCAGGACGTGGCACTCTGGTCTCCAATACCCAGAACAGAATGGTAGAGGAGGTATCAGTGGGTGGCCCCCGTCTTGTTAGGACGTGGCACTCTGGCCTCCAAAACCCAGAACTGAATGGTAGAGGAGGTATCAGTGGGTGGCCCCCGTCTTGTTAGGACGTGGCACTCTGGCCTCCAAAACCCAGAACTGAATGGTAGAGGAGGTATCAGTGGGTGGCCCCCGTCTTGTTAGGACGTGGCACTCTGGCCTCCAAAACCCAGAACTGAATGGTAGAGGAGGTATCAGTGGGTGGCCCCCGTCTTGTTAGGACGTGGCACTCTGGCCTCCAATACCCAGAACTGAATGGTAGAGGAGGTATCAGTGGGTGGCCCCCGTCTTGTTAGGACGTGGCACTCTGGCCTCCAATACCCAGAACAGAAATAGTGTCTCAAGGGTCGTAGTAGACTATCAGCACCATTACAGCGCCACAGAAG
Organism: Costus lasius; assembly: GCA_027563935.2. Lineage (NCBI taxonomy): Eukaryota > Viridiplantae > Streptophyta > Magnoliopsida > Zingiberales > Costaceae > Costus > Costus lasius. The sequence continues at coordinate 72,558,893 of CM050447.1, read as the reverse complement.
GAGGGTAAGGACACGGAAGAGTGCTACACTAGGGCATAATTTTACAGAACAGATTATACTGAAACAGAGAAGTAGGATCAACCACTACTTAATTCTTACATTATGCCCAAAGTCTAACAAACCAGAAAATGACACACCCCAATATCCAGTCCTTAAACACAGAACAGAAATTATATGAGTGAATTCCTTACAACTAACCTTAATTCATGTCAAACCATTCTATGTTCTCACAAATGTTTTAACACATTCAAGGTTTTCAGAAACTTCACAACATATAAACAGAACAGGAAATATCCACATAACAAACAATTAAATACAGAACAGAAATTATTCATATAACAAACATTTAAATACAGAACAGAAATTATTCATGAAATAATCTCCTCAAAATTCCTAAAACCGTGAGCTATAAAATTACTGTAAGGGGCGCCACTTTCAGAACCTTAACAGAACGTACAAATTTCATGTAATTAATTTCAGTCCCCCACTACAGATAATTTTAATTACACGTTTGTGAAGAAAATTGACAAAAGCCCCAAAATTGGCTCGAACTATATTTTCGAAAATTCCTAAGTTCTTAGTTAAATCCCCAATTTTGTTTTCTCTAAAATTTCTCATCAAACAAATAAATTTTAGAAGAACTACAGACCACAATTTAAGAGGTTAAACCATACAATGTAAATTTTTCTCACAAAGGAATATTCGTCTAACCAAAACATAGCAGATTTATATTGTCAGTTTGCAAAATATATTTTTAGTCCAATTTCGAACCAAAGCTAGTCAATATTGTATTCAAAATGAAGCTCTCTGAATCTAGTTTCCAATAAAACTGGTTTCACAAGATTTCGAATTTTATACAGGAAGATATAAGGGTTCGAACATAGGAAGGTCAGAATTTCAGATTTCAAGAAAACAGATTCATATATCAGACTTGCGACATTTATTTCAGATCCAATAACTAATCGAAAATAGGCGTTATGGGAGTCAAAATAAAGCTCTTCGAGCCTACGGTCTAATAAAACTGATTTGACAAGATTTCGAGCTATACCTAGGGAGATATGATGGTTCGAACACATAAAGGTCGAAATCCAGAATTTCCAGAAAACTGATTTTGTACAGCTAGATTGCAATACAGATTGAAATACGAATACAGCTCGGATATGGTCGATATCAGATTCAAATTAAAGCCGAATGTATCTAGTTTCATACAAAATTTATTTCGTGCGATTTGGATCTATAGACCATGAGATATTGGGGTTATAGTACACAAAGGTCAGATTAACGAATGCAGATTTCAGCAGAACAGGATTTTAAAACCCTATAATTATTTGAATTCAACCCCATACGAATAATCATGGCAAATAACGAATTTTAATTCGGATTAGACTCCTTAGGATCGAATTACTCACCAGAAAAATCGCCCACAGAGAAAACGCCAAAACAGAGAGTCAGGGATCTCCAGAAAGTTCGTCCACCACCAGTCTGCCACCACCAGCGTCAGAAGTTTGCAGGAGCGCCAAGCACAGTGAGGGGCGACAACACAGGCGGCTAGGGCAAGAAACAAACCAAAAATCGTGAGGGAGAGGAGCTCTCACGAATTTTCCCCCTTTTTTTATTTTTTTTTTCCACCCCAAACGGATCCAAGATCCAATAACCCAATTAACTTAAGTGGAAATCGGCTTTAATGGGCTTACCTGGGCTTAACCACCATGCGCCACTCCAATAACACAGAAATATGCGCCACCATGGTGGAAGAATTCCAGGAGCAAATAGGCAAGGTTGAGGGTTCGAAGCCCCAACAAAAATAATTATTTTTGCCCTGTAGGGAAAAGTCCTACAATTAGGCAAAAATCCCAAAATTTTAACCGATAAAAATACAGAAACTGAATTTCTAACCTTAAATCATAATTCAGAAAATCAAGGGCGTTACACAAGTTGATGATATGGCTTACTTAAGTCAGATCGTGTGGACTGAATTGTTTGGGTTCAGTTTAAAGGGATATAATCTCTGATTGTAAGTGAGATCTGGTCTGATCATGTTTGATTGATTAGGGCTTGAGATCGGTAAGCTTCGATCGAGAGAAGTGATGCTAGATCGGTGAGATCAGAAGCATCAGGAGATCAACGGTTAGATCTTGAACCATTTGGTTCAGAGAGATCTAGACCATGGCTTGGGCTGGTTTCATGTGGTCTTTGGACCAGATTGATTGAACCAAAGTGAACCAAATTCGAACCGGTTCACTTATGTGAACGCTTGGTTCGAATGGTGTTAGCGTTTTGGTTGTTGATGAGCGCATACTTCCAATTAAGGAAAGTGATCAAAGCCTCTCTTCATAACGCCTAAACGCCAAGCTGTTGAATGGGTGACTTCACTTCGCTTGGCTTTGATCATATCGAAATGGGTGTGAGAAAAGAAAGACGTGTGGAGCTCTCGGCAAGAGATTGATCTCTCATCATCCTCACGCGACAAGCACCTTTGAAGCTCTTTGCTAGCACAAGGATCTCAAAGAGTAGTCCTTGATCATCTTGTGTGTGACGACAAGGAGGAGGCCTCTTTTGTTCTCTTGATTCCAAGGCACCATCCAATCTGATGGCTATGGTATGAACTCCCTCTTGTTCCATTCAATCGCTTGAAGTTGATCATGAAAACATATTACATGCGATTTGTGAAACCCTAGCATCTTCATGCAAGAATGCATTATGCGCCACCCTTACATAGGGTTTTCGGCCCCCCCCCTCTTGAAAGGGGTTTTATCCGCTTGCGCTCCCCCTTGAAGGGGACCCAACATAATGATTCTCCTTCCCTCTGAACAAAATTCGTGATCTGGTTCCTTAGATGAGCAGTCTTACTCGGGGGAAAGTATTTTGCTAGAAAGGCATTGGAGAGCTCCTCCCAAGTTGTTATGGAACCTGGCGGTTTTGAATGTAGCCATGCACGAGCTCTATCCATGAGAGAAAAGGGAAATAATCTTAGTCTCAAAGCATCACTGGAAATGCCATTCATTTTCAAAGTATCGCAGTATTCAAGAAATATGGAAAGGTGCATATTAGGGTCCTTAGAAGATAATCCTCCAAATTGGTTCTGCTGAACCATGGATAGCAGAGAAGGCTTGATTTGAAAGTTATTCGCCTCAATGTTGGGGGGAACAATACTAGAGTGAACTCCTTGATAGTTTGGATTTGCATATTCCTTAAGAGTTCTCGGTTGTGGGTTTGCGTCACCCATCTTGGATTCTTCGGTCTTCTTTGCTAATTGTTTCCTGCGCAAGTGAAAAGTTCATTCTGGTTCCGGATCTTCTTCAAATAGTTTTCTAGAACACCTGGGCATAAACAATCAACCAAAGGTTATGAAGAAAATAGAAAGTATTCACTAAATGCAGAAAAGAAGAGAATTATTAAGAAAACAAAAGCCTAGTCTATCAATTGTTAGAGTGAATCAATATTAGCGAAATTGGTCCTTGGCAACGGTGCCAAAAACTTGATGTGATCCGCAAGTGTACGGATACGTCGAAGTAGTAAAAATATCGATCCACAGGGACCAATGGCTAAGTACTGATTCTTACTAAAAATCGTTAGCTAGACAAATCTGAGAGAAAATTGAAATTTATCACTACTGGACAAAAGCGACAAAAAGCAATCTGGGGTTTGTAATCAATTTATGGAAAGTTCAGGATTTCGAGTTCACCACTCTATGCTTCATGACTTATCAAAATTAAAGAAATCTTAGGAATGATTTACTATGTTGAAGGAGATTTATCCGCATTTACAGATTGCCCCTTCTTAGTAGTACAATCTGGTGTTTATCTGACTTAATCCCCTACTCTTGTGGTTATTAACTCAAGATAAACCCAATGAGTTTTTGATAAATCTTAGATCTCTCAAGTCAATTCGAACTACTCTCGTGTTCAAATCGACTTGTCCAAATATTATAGATCTGACATCTCAATTCACTTCTCAGTACTTCTTGAGACGTCTAAAACATGAGAATCATGGCCAGTAATTATCATGTGATTAATGCAACAATAATTGAATCTAACAAGAATAAATAACTTCATAAGATGTATAAAGCAATCAAGTCATGAGAACAAAGAGGGCTACGCCCTTAATCCTAAATAGGAGTTTACGCTGACATGCTACACATGTTCACGTTGAAGAATTCCATGTTCATGATTACAATCGGCTAAAAAAATGAAAAAGACAAAGGAAGACAAGGATTAATGTTTCCTGATGAATATCGTCGCCAATAATCCTTGGAATCGAAGTCTTTTCGTTGATCGCCGCCCGGTGCCCTAGATCTCGCCTCCTCCTTGGTTCTTGCCTTAAAATTCACCAAAAAAGTTCTCAAACTCAACCCAAAGCTCCCTTAAATAGTTCCCCATCCTTCTATTAGGTTTCCCCCAAAATTTGGCTCAAAAATGGGTCGAATTGGATGAGAAACGGAGTCAAAACCGAAACTAGCGGACAAAATTACGGCCATAAAAATTTTCACGCGCGACCATATTTTCTTCTGTTCAATTATGGGTTAAAAATATGGCTGTGAAAATTTTCACGGGCAGGAATTACAGCCATGAAAATTTTCACGGGCAGGCCGTAAAACTCTCTGTGAAAAACGTCAAAAAGCACCGCAGAAATTATGGCCGTAATTATTTTCACGGGCGGGGTGTATTTTTCAAACTTGCTCCGATTCTCATGAAATTTGGCAGGTGACTTCGTCTCGGCGTCTGGAATCTATTCGTGCACTCGGATCTTTCAAAATCCATCAAAATTTGGTCATTCTCACCTAAAATATGACAAAAGTGAAGAGAGGTGAAGATTCTGAACAAATAAAAGGATTTAAGCCGAAATGAGTAAAAACATGATAGAAAAGAGAGATAATTGATGGTAAAAGTATGTTAAAAATACTATATCAATGCATGTCATCATGATGTTAAACCGATTGGCTGTAAGTGGATATATTCTATTAAGCTAAAGGCAGGTGGTTCTCTTGATCGGTATAAAGCTTGTTTGGTGGCTCTTGATAATAGGCAGAAATATGGCATTAATTATGAGGAGACTTTTGCCCTTGTTGCTAAAATGACAACTGTTCACCTTGTACTTGCTATTGCTGGATCTCAAGGATGGCCTTTACATCAGATGGATGTTAAAAATGCATTTCTACATGGTGATCTGAAGGAGGAGATATATATAACTCCTCCCTCTAGACTATTTTCTACATCTTCTGATGTTTATAGGCTGAAACGATCTCTCTATGGATTGAAACAAGCGCCCCGTGCATGGTTTGATAAGTTTCGATCTACTCTTCTTGACTTCTCATTTACTCAAAGTCAATATGATTCATCTTTATTTCTTTGCAAAACTTTTATTGGTATTGTTCTTCTGCTGGTATATGTTGATGACATTGTTATCACTGGATCTGACTTATCCTTGATATCAAAACTTCAAGATCATCTTCAGCAATGTTTTCATATGAAGGATTTGGGATCTCTGCACTATTTCTTAGGTCTCGAAGTTTTTCATACCTCAAATGGTCTTTTTTCTACATCAACATAAATATATTAAGGACTTACTCACTCTTGCTGGTCTTCCAGAGGGTCGGTCAATGGATACTCCCTTAGAGGTGAATGTTAAATATTGTCAGAATGATGGGATATTTCTTTCTGATCCTTCTTTGTATCGACAACTTGTGGGCAGCCTAAATTATCTTACAATTACATGGCCAGATATTTCTTTTGCTGTTCAACAAGTGAGCCAATTTATGCAGGCCCCAACACATATCCATTTTGCTGCGGTTTGTCGTATTTTGCGCTACTTAAAAGGCACTTCTACCACAAGCCTTCACTTTCCAACTAACTCTTCGCTTCGCTTAATCACCTATAGTGACGCTGATTGGGCTAGTTGTTCTAACACACGACGTTCTGTTACAAGTTGGTGTATGTTTCTTAGTGATTCCCTTATTTATTGGAAAAGTAAGAAGCAAGATCGAGTAGAAATAAGAACTTAACCTAATTTCTTACGGTAAGTTCCTATTAGTCAATTTTAGGGTTCTAAGTTCTCAAGCAAATCACCTTTTGGTCCTTATTGCGAAAACTCTAAATCATGATGACAAAAAGTAAACTAAGGAGAATCTTAGAGCAATAATCGCATAGGTAAAATTATCAAAGTAGAATAATCATGATGAAAGCAAAAAGTATCTAGTCATTAAGAAAATCAAAGGGAATTACTCACCCATGTCCCAAAGAGTGCTTAAGCTAGCATAGTGAAGAAAATATAATATTCCATGGTTTCAGAAGATCAAAAATCAAAGGAAAAGAAGTTTTAGGAAAATACGCCACGGCTGTAATGCAAATTATAGCCGTATTTTGCAAAGGAGGGCGATGAACAGTAGCGGCGCCTCCTTCTTCTTTGATTTCTCCTCCAATTGATCTCCTTTCATTCTGAAACTTCTAGTACGTTGTCTCCTCCTCCAGGTGAAGCTTTAGTATCAATTTCACGGCCGGAGATGCTCTGGATTTGTCGCGGCGACGGAACCCTAGGCGGCGGCGTGTAACTCGATTTCTCCCTCTACAGTTAATGAAATTTGGGGCTTTTGGTGTCTTCCTGATCCTCTCGTCGAATGCTCCCTTCTTCTTCTTACATCATCAAATTTAAAGGTCTAGATCGTCTGCAATCTTCTCCGTAGAAATTGGGCTTCAAAATTGATTGTGGAGTCGCGTTAAAAAATGAAAATACAGTGCTGTAATATTTCACGGTAGTGCCGAAAAATCGCTCGTGTTCTCTGATCTGAATTGTCTGGCAAATACGACACCGTATAATGGTTCTCGGCACTACCATAAAATCGGCTGAACTCTCTGGTCGAAATCGTCTGGAAAATACGGCCCGTGTCAAAGTTTACGGTAGTGCCGTAAAATCAGGAATTATCTCTGTTCTGAATGTGCTTCAAAATACGGCAGTGTTAAGTTTTATGGCAGTGCCGTATTTTTCATTAAACCTTTTGGTCGGCAATTCCACCAATTTACGGCAGTGCTCTGATATTACGGTATCGTACGAAAATATGATACTGTAATATAGAATATGACACTACCATATTTTGGTTGGTTGCTCTGATTTGCATGAAATTTGTCAAGTGATCTCCTCTTGATGATGGTAACTTTTCTATGTCTTTGATTTTTCTCGAAAACGCCTCAAAAAAGTGCCTTTTTACCTGAAAATCATGAAAAACCAAAATAGAAGTAGATTTTGCAATATTTGATAAATTTAGCATAAAAATAAGCAAAAGATCTTCAATTTAGCATGAAAAGATATATAAAATGATACAAAATATACTATATATTTGTTGGAGTATGCCCTTAAGGCTAATGTTTGAGGCCTTGGGTTATTATCAGTATCATGTATAAACTATGTTTATAAAGGCAATGGTTGTTATTCAGGTTGTTGCATTATCTGCTGCTACATGTATACTTCTGAATAATGTCTCAATGGTGTTCAGCTTGGCTGACATGCAGTATAGTCCTTAGTCGAGATATCTTGGTGAACATGAGACAGCCTTGATATGATTGAGACTAATATGTGTTCTAATCTTATAGGATGCTTCGAGCATGGAATAAGATGTAGACTCATAGGTGCATTGGATGTACTGGATAGACCCTACTAAGGATGTTCGATTGTTTGTCGCAATGTGAATAATCCTTATATGCAAACAAGTGGCATATTTCCTCTGACTTGAGATCACTTGTGTTTCTAAATGATGATTGGCATTGTCTTGAGGTAGTTCAATATCATTTGAAATATAATGGTTATAGATTATCTTGGATAATGGGCATGAGTCATGTTAGGGCATTAGTGATAGATATAGGATTGCCTCTCCTAGTTGGAGTGTGATGTTCTAAAGGGGCCCCCTGTATGAGATGGTTGAGAAAGTGTATGGCCATACCCATATGACTATGTTCATCTGATCTAACCACTCTCATCATGTTGGAGTTACAGGCTTGACACGCTTGTCCAACGAGAACATCCAGTGGCAAAGGAAACACATATGTCAAGTGACTTGGGTTCACACTTGTGCTATGGTTTGAGAGTAGTCATGGAAGACTCTTTCTTTTATATCGGGAGACAGTGATGTGTTGCTAGATACCCCTCTCTGTTCGTGATAACGTAAGTTATCGTTACCGACATTAAAGGAAACCCTTAGGGTCGCACAATTTGATGATATGGCTTACTTATGTCAGATCGTGTGGACTGAATTGTTTTGGTTCAGTTTAAAGGAATTTAAACTCTGATTGGAAGTGAGATCTGGTCTAATCATGTTTGATTGATTAGGGCTTGAGATCGGTAAGCTTCGATCGAGAGAATTGATGCTAGATCGATGAGATCAAGAGCATCAAGAGATGTGTAGTTAGATCTTGAGCCTTTCGGTTTAATAAGGTCTAGACCAAGGCTTGGTTTGATTTGGTCTTTGAACCAAATTCAATTGAACCGGTTCATCATATGAGCGCATGGTTCAAAGGGAGAAGGAGTTGCGAACGGTTCACTTGGAGTGAACGCTTGAACGCATGAGCGCTTACTATATTTGGAAATCGGTTTTCCAAATTGAAGTCGGCCTCCACGTTCGAAGACTCTCGGCTCTCTCTTGCTCTTCCTCGTGTGACTCGCCTCCACGAGTGTTAAAGAGGGATTCGGCCAGCCAAGGAAAGAAATCATCTCATCTCCTTCACGCATCAAGGACACCTTGAAGAGCTTTGCTAGCACAAGGTTCACGCCAAGGGAGGAAGCCATCACCATCTTGTGTGCGTCCACTTTGGAGGAGAGCCGCATCGCCCTCTTGCTTCCAAGTCGCCTTCCGACCAATGGCAATGGTAAGATCACAACTTGATCTTTGCAGACATTAAGTTGATCATATGTTCATGCCACATGCAATCTTCATGAAATCCTTATTTCTGCCCATGCAAAATTTTCGAAGTGCATGCGTTTAGGGTTTCACCCCCCTTTTTCAATATTTTGGTGTCATCAAGTGTTAAAGTCTTCTACCGAGTCTGAATATCGAGCTATGTCTTTCGCTTGTTCTGAAATCATTTGGCTACGAGGATTGTTAGGGGAGCTTGGATTTCCTCAACTTGAGCCTACCTCCTTGCACGCTGATAATACTAGTGTCATCCAGATTGCTGTGAATCCCGTGTATCATGAGCGTACAAAACACATTGAAGTTGATTGCCGCTACATTCGTGAAGCTTATGATTCTCATCTGCTTACTCTTCCACATATTACCACAGAACTTCAAATTGCTGATTTTTTTACTAAAGCTCTCTCCAAGCCTCATCATCAATTTTTAGTTACCAAATTGATGCTTACTAATGATGATGCATCAATTTGAGGGGGGATATTAGTGGTAGATATGAAAATATTAGTTAGGTTGTAATTAGATGTAAATATATTCTTTTGTATTAAACCTATATCCATTTAGGGATTTGTATAAAAGGAAATCAAAGCTGCTAAGAGAGGCTGACTTTGAGGTTCAAAATTGTGACACCAAATACTCGGTCTTGCAATGGCTTGTTGGATATTTTGGATTTAGAAGGGATCCAGTCTCAATGACTCATCAGATGTTCACTTTGAGAAATACCCAGCCTCAACGGCTTGTTGGGTAAAGATATCCGGTCATGATGGTTTGTTGGATATTCGATTTGAGAAATTACCCAACCTCAACAACTGATTGGGTAAAGATATCCGACCTTGTGGCATGTTGGATATTCGATTTGAGAAATTAACTGGCCTTAACGGCTTATTGGATAAAGATATCTAGCCTTGCGGCGTATTGGATATTTGAATTAATAAATTACCCAGCATCAACGGCTTGTTGGGTAAAGATATCCGACTTTACGGTATGTTGGATATTCGATTTGAAAAATATCCGGCCTTGTGGCGTGTTGAATATTTGATTTGAAAAATGCCCGGCCTTGCGGCATTTTGGATATTTGATTTCAAAAATATCCAGCCTTGCGGCATATTGGATATTTAATTTGAAAAATATCTGACCTTGCGGCATATTGGATATTTGATTTGAAAAATATCCGGCCTTGCGATGTGTTGGATATTTGATTTGAGAAAATATCCAGCCTTACGGCATATTGGATATTTAAATTTGGGAAAATATCCGGCCTTGCGGCGTGTTGGATATTTAAATTTGAAAAATATCCGGCCTTGCGGCGTGTTGGATATTTGATTTGAAAAGTATCCAGCCTTGCGACGTATTGGATATTTGATTTGAAAATTATCTGCCCTTGCGGCCTCTTGGATATTTAATTTGAAAAGTATTCGGCCTTCCGACATGTTGGATATATGATTTGAGAAAAATATCTGGCCTTGCAGCATGTTGGATATTTGATTTGAGAAGATACCCGGCCTTTCGAGGGCTTGTGGATATCAGAACTTGTTCAATACTCATCTCTTTAGGCATAGGCCATAGAGAAAAAATCTGAGTTGTATTGTAACAACGTTGAGGAACTACGCCCCGATACAAAGTATCGACGTACGCACCTCCCAAACAATATCATTGACAACACGCGTCGAGTATTCATTGTCCATGACTATGTGTGAATTAATTGGACGAGTTGGGTGAATGAGCTATTAGGCTAAACATTCAATGTTTGATTGAATGTTGTAAATCTACTTAGATCTAAGTTTCTGATTGAAAAATGGAGTTCAGATCTAGAAAGATCTGATCCAAATTTGTAAGGATAAACATTTGGATCACTATGGATGCCATCTGATTGGCCGAGATTCAGGAAAATTAATTGCAGCTGTTGAAAGATTGATTTGTAGATCTATTTTGATCCAGATTTCTAATCAAAAATCTGAGGGCGGATTTGGAAAGATCTTACTTAGATGAGTAAGGATCAATGTTTGGATCACTTCAGAAACCATCTGATTGGCTGAGATTTTGATGAATTAATTTCAACCGTTTAAAAGTTTGATTCGCAAGTCTGCTTCGATCCAGATCTCTGATTGAAAATACAAAGGTGGATTTGAAAATATCTGACATAATTTGATAGGAGTCGCCACTTGGATCATCTTGGGAGCCTCCCGATTGGCTAAGATTTGAGTAAATTGATTTCCGCCGTAAGGCCAGATATCCTTACCCAACAAGCCGTTGAGATCGGGTAATTTCTCAATGCGAATATCCAACACGCCGCAAGGCTGGATATCTTTACCCAACAAGCTGTTGAGGCCGGGTAATTTCTCAAATCAAATATCCAACAAGCCATCATGGCCGAATATCTTTACCCAATAAGCCGTTGAGGCTGGGTATTTCTCAAAGTGAATATTGGATGAGTCATTGAGATCGGATCCCTTCTAAATCAAAAATATCTAATAAGCCATTGCAAGGCCGGGTATTTGGCAGATACAAATCATTCAAGTTGACGAAGACTTTATCTCTGTCATTTTTTTCTTTCTGAGCTCATCATGTATCTTTGTTTTAATATTTAATGAATCATTTTATTCGGCCATTTTATTTTATTTCATAACATAGATCTCTCAATCAAAGGTGCCCAAATTTTAGGGGTGATTAACAATGAATGCTTGCGTTCATTGGAAGCTAGAACCCATTAAACAAAAAAAATCTTATTTTTATAAGGTGAATTAGAAAAGGTCAAACATACATAATGATTCATTAAATATTAAAATAGTGATTATTTAGGGGGAAATAAAATTAGAAAGATTGATATATATACCACATCTTTTTATACTCATATTATATAAATATCATCAAATACATTTTAAAATTATAATTGAATAATAATAAATAATATAAAATTAATTAAATATTCTCTCCTACTATGAAAATATAATAATGATTAATTAATTATTATGAAATATTGTAATAATTATTCAAGATTAATAAATAATATGAAATTAATTAAATATCATTAGATACTATGAAAGTAATTAATTGTTTAATTAATAATTATTTAATATTATAGTAATTAACTAGTGTTCTTCAAGTCGTGAGAGTGTATTCAATAACAATTGCAAAGTACAAAAGATATGGCACTCAACTTGACTCTGGTAACTTAGCTGGTCCACAAGAAGCTCTAATACAAAAATCCTAGGATAAGGTCCATTATCACCAATTCCATCATTGCAAATGAAAATACTATATCGTGAAGCAACGAGAGATTGTTCGCAAAGAGCCTTGGCTTGAGCAAAAGCCAGATTGTGGAATGGTCGACAAATCGGGTTACCTTTGTTGACGATCCCACGATAGAATTTCTCTCAGATTGCAAGGCCAAGCAAATGTTCTGCTTCGTTGGTCTCCTCCGCCTGGAACTGCGTCCTCTCTAGCTCGTCTTTCCTCCACTGCAAGTCGGAGGCTGCCGTCGCACTCTCTCCCCAATTCTAGCCGGAGGTGGTGTGCCGCTCTGCTCCCCGGCTTCTCCTGCGTTGCCCTCCCCTGCCATATCAAACTGTATGTCCTCGGTGGGATGAGGTCGAACACGCAGTCCAAACTATAGACCCTCCTCGCCTACCGCGCTGCCACCAACTCATGGTGTTCTGCCGCGCTGATGCCGATGCCCACTCCTCGGCGCTTCTTCGCAGCAGGTGCGATTGAGGGAGGATCATCGCTAATTTGGGCAATGAAGAAATGACGACAAGAGGCGAGAGGCAGGAGAGGGTGATAAGGAAAGAGAGGGTGAAAATACGTTGATAAAGTGTAAGATCCAACTTTGGGCAGAAAGCAAATAACCCTATTTTTCTTCTAACTTTCCTCCCATTTTACCTCCCCTAGTTTCTATCCTTCGTACTAAACACGTCAAAAGAGCTTTCCTTCCAACTTTCCTTCCATTCCCTCCTGCTTTCCTTCCTACTAAACACAACCTAAATGCCAAATGGAATGAGGATTTCAACCATATAGTTAAAGATTTGGAGACTCGAGTTCTTTAGTTGCTTGTTTATTGTAGTGAAAAGGTTCAACTCCTTGTATGCTCCTTGCCTTATACGATATACATCATCTGGTTAATTATTCAATTATTGTAATCTTAGAGATAGTATATATTTCCTTAAGTTTGTGGGCTTTATAACAAATAATGGTATTTAAATTTTTCAGGGTTGCAAAAATAAGTGCATATTATTTAAAAAAATCATTGAAAATATTTTTTAATAGTTTGATTTTTTAAAAAAATTAAAAGTTTTCTTTTTCATGTGGCATAGGTCAAAATGCATAATAAATTGAGAGGCAATGGTTATTCGTTTAACATTTGATCCCTCATGAAGATAAGGCCCATTTCAATATGCATTCAGATGAGAAACATAGTGGTATTGGAAGAGGGATCTTAGATACATCATGCAATGGTGTATAGTGGTGCTTATTATAGAATTTTTTAGAAGATGTTCAATTGAAAGAAACATGTTAATCCTTATGCCACGATCTTTTTAGGAAGAGAGAATAAAAAACTAAGGTGAGTCCTAGTAATTGTTGAGAAATTGGTATAGAATAGCATAAAAAAAATCAAGAGAATAAATTTATTTGCCGCCAAGGATCCTTGCAAAGGAGAAGCTAATGATCAGGGAGATCATTGATCGTGGCGAGATCAAAGTCTGCAAGGTTCATACAGATGACAATCTGGCAGACCCGCTTACTAAGCCTCTGGCGCAGCAGAAGCATGAGAAGCACTGTAATAATATGGGTTTGAGATTTCTCAACCATTAGATTAAGTGCAAGTGGGAGATTGTTGGGGTATGCCCTTAAGGCTAATGTTTGAGGCCTTGGGATTGTAACAGTATCATGTAATAAACTGTTATGTTTATAAAGGCATGGTTGTTATTCAGTTAGCTACATTGTCTGCTGCAATATATGTTCTTCTGAATAATGTCTCAAAGCTGTTCAGCTAGGCTGACATGCAGTTATGTCCTTAGTCGATGTATCTTGGTGAACATGAGACAGCCTTGATATGGTTAAGACTAATATGTGTTCTAGTCTTATAGGATGCTTCGAGCATGGAATAAGATGTAGACTCATGGGTACATTGGATGTACTGGACAGACCCTACTAGGATATTCAATTGTTTGTCACAATGTGAATAATCCTTGATTATGACAAGTGGCACATTTCCTCTGACTTGAGATCACTTGTGTTTTCTAAATGATGATTGTCATTGTTTTGAGGTAGTTCAATATCATTTGAAACATAATGATTATAAACTATCTTGGATGGTGAGCTTGAGTCATGTTAGGACACTAGTGATAGACATAGGATTGCCGTCTCCTTGTTTAAGGAGTGTGATGTTCTTAAGGGGTCCCCTGGATGAGATGATTGAGAAAGTGTATGGCCATACCCAGGTGACTATGTTCATCTGATCTAATCATGCTCATCATATTGGAGATACAAGCTTGACAGGCTTGTCCAATAAAGAACATCCAGTGGCAAAGGAAATATGTATGCTTTGTGAGTTGATTCACACTTGTGCTGTTTATGGGTGTAGTCTTGGAAGACTCTTTCCTTTATATCGGGAGACAGTGATGTGTTGCTAGATACCCCTCACTGATCGTGATAACGTGAGTTATCGTTACCGACATTTAAAGGAAACCCTCAGGGTCGCACAATTTGATGATATGGCTTACTTAAGTCAGATCGTATGGACTGAATTGTTTGGGTTCAGTTTAAAGGGATTTAATCTCTGATTGTAAGTGAGATCTGGTCTGATCATGTTTGATTGATTGGGGCTTGAGATCGGTAAGCTTCGATCGAGAGAATGGATGCTGGATCGGTGAGATCAGGAGCATCGAGAGATCAACGGTCAGATCAAGTACCTTAGGGTTTAATGTGATCTGGACTAATTGCTTGGGTTAATTGGTCTATGAACCAGACCTAATTGAACCGGCTCTAGATATGAGCGCTTGGTTCAAAGTAGAGAGAAAAATGCGATTGGTTCATGAGCGCATGAACACATGATCGCATGAAAGAGAGGTTGGCTATTTTTAGTAACCACGCCTCCATGTCTTGAGTGGAGCGCATCTCTTGTCGTCTCAACCCCCCTATTCTCGTCGCCCTCGTGTGTGGAACTTTTGTTCACGCCTTAGAGACTCGAGGATCAAGGAAGCAAGAACTCTCTCTTTGATGGAACCCCTAATCTAAAGGGGGGAAGAAACCCTAAACATGCGCATCTAGCATGCATAGCGGAAAGAGGGCTTCAAGTAGATCGCATATGAACTATATGTTAACTTAATTCAACTTAAGATCAAGTTTTGATCTTACCAATGCCATGGATTGGATGGCGGCTTGGAATGAGAGAGAGCAAGCGAGATCTCCTCCAAAGAATACACACACCAAGTGATGAAGGCTTCCAACTTGCGCAACTTTGTGCTAGCAAAATGCCAAGTTGTCCTTCTCGAGTGGTAGGGATGAAGATGATGCTTTTTCCGGTTTTCCTCTTGTCGTCCACTCCAAGCTTCTCTCAAGTCTCGCCGAGCAAAAGCAAAACGCAAGGAGACAAGGGATGAATGAGCTCAAGCCGTTTTGGCGTTTCAAGGAGCCATGCGCTCAATGACTTTCCAAATTTGGAAACTCCATTAAGCCATGCGTTCTCCTCTTCAAGCAAACCGCCCAAAACGCTTATGGATCGAACCATGGGTTCACCCATGTAAACCGGTTCAATCCAAATTGGTCCAAACCAAAGCAATCGGTCTAGATCAACCAAACCCTAAGGTTTCCAATCCAACCGTTCATCTTATGATGCTCTTGATCTCACCGATCTAGCATCAATACTCTCGATCGAAGCTTACCGATCTCAAGCCCTAATCAATCAAACATGATCAAGCTAGATCTCACTTACAATCAGAGTCTATATCCCTTTAAACTGAACCCAAATAATTCAGTCCACACGATCTGACTCAAAGAAAGCCATATCACCAAATTGTGTGACCCTGAGGGTTTCCTTTAAACGTCGGTAACGATAACTTACGTTATCACGATCAGTGAGGGGTATCTAGCAACACATCACTGTCTCCCGATATAAAGGAAAGAGTCTTCCAAGACTCCACCCAAACCATAGCATAAGTGTGAATCAACTCACTTGGCATACATGATTCCTTTGCCACTGGATGTTCTTATTGGACAAGCATGTCAAGCCTGTAACTCCAATACGATGAGCATGATTAGATCAGATGAACATAGTCATCTGGGTATGGCCATACACTTCCTCAATCATCTCATATAGGGGGGCCCTCTAGAACATCACACTCCTTAAACAAGGAGACGGCAATCCTTTATCTATCACAAGTGCCCTAACCTGACTCAAGCTCACCATCCAAGATAGTCTATAATCATTATGTTTCAAATGATATTGAACTACCTCAAAACAATGACAATCATCATTTAGAAACACAAGTGATCTCAAGTCAAAGGACATGTGCCACTTAGTGCTTACAAGGATCATTCACATTGTGACAAGCAATGGAATATCCGAGTAGGGTCTGTCCAGTACATCCAATGTACTCATGAGTCTACATCTTATTCCATGCTCGAAGCATCCTATAAGATTAGCACTCATATTAGTCTCAATCATATCAAGGCTGTCTCATGTTCACCAAGATATCTCGACTAAGGACATAGAGCCTGTCAGCCTAGCTGAACAGCTTTGAGACATTATTCAGAAGTACACTTATTACAGCAGACAAGATAACAACCTGAATAATAACCATGCCTTTTATAAACTTAAGAGTTTATTACATGATACTTATACAATCCCAAGGCCTCAAACATTAGCCTTAAGGGCATACCCCAACAATCTCCCACTTGCACTTAATCTAATGGTTGAGAAATCTCAAACCCATATTATTACAGTGCTTCTCATGCTTCTGCTGCGCCAGAGGCTTGGTAAGCGGGTCTGCCAGATTGTCATCTGTATGAACCTTGCAAATCTTGATCTCGCCACGATCAATGATCTCCCGGATCAAGTGAAACCGTCTCTGTATGTGCTTGGACTTCTGGTGCGACCGCGGTTCCTTTGCTTGTGCGATGGCTCCAGTGTTATCACAGAAGATAACCAAAGGATCTGCACTTGAAGGAACGACACCAAGTTCTCTCACGAACTTACGAATCCACACTGCCTCCTTGGATGCTTCCGAGGCTGCAACATACTCGGCTTCTGTTGTGGAATCAGCAACAGTTGACTGTTTGAAACTTTTCCACACCACTGCTCCACCATTCAAGCTAAAAACATAGCCTGATTGCGATCGGAAATCATCCTGGTCCGACTGGAACGAAGCGTCAGTATATCCCTCTATACTGAGTTCTTCCTGACCACCATATATCAAGAACATATCTTTGGTCCTCCGCAGATATTTTAAAATGTTCTTGACCGCAATCCAGTGCGCCAAACCTGGATTACTTTGG
The DNA here is from genome assembly GCA_027563935.2 of Costus lasius. NCBI lineage: Eukaryota > Viridiplantae > Streptophyta > Magnoliopsida > Zingiberales > Costaceae > Costus > Costus lasius. The sequence goes on along the minus strand of CM050447.1, from coordinate 72,541,507 downwards.
AATCGACTGGTTACGCTTAACCCGTAAGCGACGTCTGGGCGAGTACACAACATCGCATACATAATGGATCCAATAGCCGAAGCATAAGGCGTATTGTCCATTTCATCTTTCTCAGTCTGTGTTTGTGGACACTGACTCTTCGAAAGATTCAGACCATGTCTGACTGGAAGATATCCACGTTTAGAATTCTCTAAATGGAATCTCTCCAGGACTTTATCGATGTAAGTACTCTGGCACAGCCCGAGAAGCCTCTTAGATCTATCCCGGTAGATCTTCACACCTAGTACATAGGCTGCTTCTCCTAAATCTTTCATCTGGAAACATTTTCCTAACCATGCCTTAACAGCATGCAGTTCAGGAATATCATTTCCAATGATTAAGATATCATCGACGTAGAGGATTAGGAATGTAATCACGCTCCCACTAAACCTCTTATATACACACGGGTCATCCTCGTTCTTGATGAAACCAAACTCAGAGATAGATTCATCAAAACGAATGTTCCAGCTTCTTGATGCTTGTTTCAGTCCATAAATGGACTTCTTTAACTTGCATATTTTATGACGATCTGATGGATTAGTGAAACCCTCAGGTTGTGTCATATACACATCCTCATCCAGATTTCCATTAAGGAAAGCTGTTTTCACATCCATCTGCCAGATCTCATAGTCGTAATATGCTGCTATCGCGAAAAGAATCCGAATAGATTTAAACATGGCTACAGGAGAGAAAGTTTCATCATAATCTAACCCGTAGATTTGTTTGAAACCTTTCGCTACTAGCCTGCCTTTATAGGTAACTACGTTACCATCCATGTCAATCTTCTTCTTGAAGATCCATTTACAGCCTATAGGGATTACTCCCGGAGGCGGATCAATCAAATCCCAGACTTGATTATCTGACATGGAGTCCATCTCGGCTCGCATAGCTTCAAGCCATCTAGCTGACTCCGGTCCACTGACCGCATCCGCATAAGTGAGGGGTTCATCATTATCAATGATGTAGACTCCGTCATAGCGCTCAGGCTGACGACGGATCCTACCCGATCTTCGCGGTTCCCGTGATATTTGAGCCTCAGGTTGCTCAATAACCTGATCTACCGGCTCAGGCTCATCCAACTGTGCTTGACTACTTTGTCCTTCCTCTGGATTCTCATCCAGCTTTATTTCTCTCCCACTAGCCTCTTGCAGAAGAAACTCCTTCTCAAGAAATATGGCCGTCCGAGCAACAAAAACCTTGTTCTCTTTGGGATCGTAGAAATAATAACCCTTAGTTTCCTTAGGGTAACCGACAAAGACACATTTCTCAGATCTGCTCTCTAGTTTCCCAGAGGCGAGCTTTTTGACATAAGCCTCGCAACCCCAGATCCTGATAAATGTCAAGCTAGGCTGTTTCCCATACCATAACTCATATGGCGTCTTTAAAACTGCCTTGGATGGCACTCGGTTTAGTACCTTTGCAGCTGTTTCCAGTGCAAAACCCCAAAAGGAATATGGAAGAGTAGCCTGACTCATCATAGAACGAACCATATCAAGTAACGTTCTATTTCTCCTCTCGGACACACCATTCCACTGCGGTGTTCCTGGCGGAGTGAGCTGTGAGATAATCCCACACTCCTTCAGATAGTCAGTAAACGTATGACTCAGGTATTCACCACCTCGATCAGAACGAAGTGCCTTGATATTTCGGCCTAACTGATTTTGTACTTCATTTTTGAACTCTTTGAACTTGTCAAAAGAGTCACTTTTATGTCTCATTAAATAGACATATCCATACCTACTGAAATCATCAGTAAAGGTAATGAAGTACTGATAGCCACCTCTGGCATGTTTACTGAAAGGCCCACACACATCACTGTGTATAAGGTCAAGTAAACCTGAAGTCCTTTGACCTTTGTTAAGAAAAGGAGACTTCGTCATTTTACCCATCAAACAAGCTTTGCATGTATCAATCTCCTCATAGGAGAATGATCCCAGCAGTCCATGTTCATGCAACCGCTTAATGCGCTTCTCGTTTATATGGCCTAAACGACTATGCCATAGCAAGGTGCTGTCATCAGCATACTTGGCTTTCTTATTATCAATGTTTTGTATAGAATTTTCCATGTCCAACATGTAAAACCCATTGTTAATTGAACCAGTTGCATACACAATATTATCATGAGATAAAACACACTTTGAAATCTTGCATTCAAAGGCAAATCCTTTCCTGACAAGAGCAGGAATAGAGATAATATTCTTGGTAATACTGGGTACAAAATAACAATTGTTCAATTCTAATACAATGCCAGATGGTAAAGAAATGAAATAGTCTCCTACAGCAACAGCAGCAACCCGTGCCCCGTTTCCAACTCGTAGGTCTACCTCATGCTGTCCCACCTGCCTTCTTCTCTTGAGTTCCTGCACATTTGAACAAATGTGAACTCCACATGCAGTGTCCAACACCCATGAAATAGAAGAAGAAGATAACATGACCTCAGTCACATATATACCTGAGCCAGAAGCGATGCTTCCCCTCTTATCTCCTTGGAGCGCTTTACAGTCCTTTTTCCAGTGACCCAGCTGGCCACAGTGGAAACACCTGTTGTCCTTCGACCGCTTGACCTTCTGTTTCAGGGCCTTGCTGTAATTCTTGACAGGGGCCTTGCCCTTCTTCCCCTTCTTCTTGTTCCTTGAAGGAACCATCAAGACAGAGGTTGAAGGCTTACCCTTCAGAGTTTCCTCTGTAGTCAAGAGCATATTCAACAGCTCTGCCGGCGTACAATCGATCTTGTTCATATTAAAATTAATAATGAACGCATCGAAAGAAGGCGGGAGAGACTGCAGAATAATATCCACAGCAAGCTCCTGGTTGATGGTATGCCCCAGTTTCTCCAGAGCCTCCTTGTGCCCAATCATCTTGAGCACGTGAGCTCCCACTGGGCTCCCCTCAGCCAGTTTGCTCTGAAAGAAGAGCTTCGTCAGATTATAGCGCTCAGTCCTCGCCTGTGCAGCATACAGCATCTTGAGGTTCGCTATAATTTCTATAGCCGACATATCCTCATGCTGACGCTGCAGCGGTGGCGTCATAGACGCTAGCATCAGGCAAGCGACATCAATGCTATCATTGACGTGCTTTTCGTAGGCATCCCGAACCGCCCTTGCGGCGTTCGGAGCGGGCTGCGGCGGTATCGCCGTCTCGAGGACATACAGTTTCCTCTCTGCCTTAAGAACAATCTTAAGGTGTCCGAACCAGTCAGAGAAGTTCGGCCCAGCAAACTTCTCCCTTTCCAGTAGGGATCGCACATTGAAGCTCATGGTGTTCGTTGCTGCAGGAATCTACAACAAGCAAGAACAGCAAGGTCAGTATCAATGTTTCAGAATCAATCCAGGACTTAAGAAAGATTCTTTTCTCACTATTTTGTCTGACTGAAAAATCCAGTAAACAGTCCGAAAGAGTAAACACTCTTTTAGTGAGATGGGATCCAGATTTCATACTTGGTCTCCGCGTCCCGCTCAGGCGAGATAAGATGCACAGAGATGACAAGCACTAGTTTCTGGTAGGCTGTCCCAGCCAATCGCCAACCCGTGCGATTCCCCTTCATCTTGGCAATCCAGCAGACTGTGCCAACTGAGTTGGTACAACACAGTCTCTGATCCCAGAGATGGCTGCCTCCATGTGCTACCATATGCGCCACATATGTAGCCTACATGGTCAAGCTGACCCGACCTACTCCCTGGACCACCACGTGCTATGCTGAGCAACGAGAGGGGATAAATCCCAACTCTGTAACACGCAGGTGAAATCCAGCACCGTCTGAAGATAGATGGACGTGCCCACTGAGTGGGTTCAACACGGCTCCAACGATAATCAGAAAGGTGAGGTTTCGCGTCAGAAGGCTTACGAGCTTGATATATTAGCGTTGGATTTTAACGGTCTTTTATCTTCTTACTATCAGGCATGCCTATGGCTATAGCAGAAGATAAACATAAACATGCAATTCTAATTATTAGCAATAAGTAGAAAGCATGATCTTATGTGGTAAAAGCCCATGAACCCTAGTAAGACCTTAATGTTACTTAAGTCTTCACTTGAGCTTCATTGCATCTCATCTGGTCCAACCCAGTGCCCTAGCGCCAAGAGCACCTCAGGTGCACCACCAGGTGAATGCCCCTCTTGGATGTGTGCCTTTGTACTCTTGTCTAATCAAAGTACATTTGATCTATCTAGACAAGGTTGACTCGCAGGTCAACTACATTTCATAAATTAAAACAATGTGATTCGCAGATCACAAAAATTAACTTATAATTTACCAGGCACGCAGGCCCCAGCACAGCACACAATATGGGCAACCCACATAAGACTAAATAAACAAGCATATGGTTCAATCAACATGTGATCCAATCATCTTGAAATTAAAAGTTTTGAAAACCCCATGGCATCAATTTTAATTTCCTTATGAGCCCTACAACCTTACAATGGTCCATTGATAGGGATCCACTCAACCATCTAGTTAGATCCATTGCCCTTGCATGCACCGAGTCCTAACTGACCCGAGTTGACCTAATGGTCAACCATGCATGCGCCAAGGGCTGAACTACCCTCATGAGTTTTGGCAAGCGGGTGTGACCCCGGGCCCAACTCAAGTGTGTTCAGTAGTGTCTCAACCAGACCTCGCTACACGCCCTAGATGCAGTCAACCTATAGCCACCTTGTGCTTGCGCATAGGTGCTATCAGGTTAACCCATCTGAGCTGTCAGATGGTCTGATCAGACTTGGATCTAACCTAGTGGTGACTTCAACCCCATCAATCCATCTAAGGGTTTAATGTAGTGGCACCTTAGATCTAATCAAGCGCGCAAGATGTAAGTTTTAGAAAACTTTTAGAACGAGCGCAAATAAACAAACAACATGCTTGATAACCCTTAGATCTAAGGGGGTCCCCTTCAAGGGGGAGCGCATACTTTAGGGGGTCCCCTTCAAGGGGGAGCGCAAACTACATGTCAACATATGATACAAGCGCAACCTTCATGCAACCATGATACAAGCGCAACCATCATGTAACCAAAGTAAGCGCAACCAACATGTAACCAAAGTAAGCGCAACCAACATGGATCACAAAATCGTAAAGCAATCATATAGATCATATGGAGAGCCTAGCTCTGATACCAATTGATGGAACCCCTAATCTAAAGGGGGGAAGAAACCCTAAACATGCGCATCTAGCATGCATAGCGGAAAGAGGGCTTCAAGTAGATCGCATATGAACTATATGTTAACTTAATTCAACTTAAGATCAAGTTTTGATCTTACCAATGCCATGGATTGGATGGCGGCTTGGAATGAGAGAGAGCAAGCGAGATCTCCTCCAAAGAATACACACACCAAGTGATGAAGGCTTCCAACTTGCGCAACTTTGTGCTAGCAAAATGCCAAGTTGTCCTTCTCGAGTGGTAGGGATGAAGATGATGCTTTTTCCGGTTTTCCTCTTGTCGTCCACTCCAAGCTTCTCTCAAGTCTCGCCGAGCAAAAGCAAAACGCAAGGAGACAAGGGATGAATGAGCTCAAGCCGTTTTGGCGTTTCAAGGAGCCATGCGCTCAATGACTTTCCAAATTTGGAAACTCCATTAAGCCATGCGTTCTCCTCTTCAAGCAAACCGCCCAAAACGCTTATGGATCGAACCATGGGTTCACCCATGTAAACCGGTTCAATCCAAATTGGTCCAAACCAAAGCAATCGGTCTAGATCAACCAAACCCTAAGGTTTCCAATCCAACCGTTCATCTTATGATGCTCTTGATCTCACCGATCTAGCATCAATACTCTCGATCGAAGCTTACCGATCTCAAGCCCTAATCAATCAAACATGATCAAGCTAGATCTCACTTACAATCAGAGTCTATATCCCTTTAAACTGAACCCAAATAATTCAGTCCACACGATCTGACTCAAAGAAAGCCATATCACCAAATTGTGTGACCCTGAGGGTTTCCTTTAAACGTCGGTAACGATAACTTACGTTATCACGATCAGTGAGGGGTATCTAGCAACACATCACTGTCTCCCGATATAAAGGAAAGAGTCTTCCAAGACTCCACCCAAACCATAGCATAAGTGTGAATCAACTCACTTGGCATACATGATTCCTTTGCCACTGGATGTTCTTATTGGACAAGCATGTCAAGCCTGTAACTCCAATACGATGAGCATGATTAGATCAGATGAACATAGTCATCTGGGTATGGCCATACACTTCCTCAATCATCTCATATAGGGGGGCCCTCTAGAACATCACACTCCTTAAACAAGGAGACGGCAATCCTTTATCTATCACAAGTGCCCTAACCTGACTCAAGCTCACCATCCAAGATAGTCTATAATCATTATGTTTCAAATGATATTGAACTACCTCAAAACAATGACAATCATCATTTAGAAACACAAGTGATCTCAAGTCAAAGGACATGTGCCACTTAGTGCTTACAAGGATCATTCACATTGTGACAAGCAATGGAATATCCGAGTAGGGTCTGTCCAGTACATCCAATGTACTCATGAGTCTACATCTTATTCCATGCTCGAAGCATCCTATAAGATTAGCACTCATATTAGTCTCAATCATATCAAGGCTGTCTCATGTTCACCAAGATATCTCGACTAAGGACATAGAGCCTGTCAGCCTAGCTGAACAGCTTTGAGACATTATTCAGAAGTACACTTATTACAGCAGACAAGATAACAACCTGAATAATAACCATGCCTTTTATAAACTTAAGAGTTTATTACATGATACTTATACAATCCCAAGGCCTCAAACATTAGCCTTAAGGGCATACCCCAACACTCTTCCCTTCAAACGATCAAGACACCTTGGACGATCCTTGCTAGCACAAGGAGCATCAAGGAAGGAGCACATCTTCATCTTGTGTGCGAGACTTTGGAGAAGAGGCGCTTGCAACTTTTGCTTCCAAGGCGCCATCTAGAAATGGCTATGGTATGAATCATTTTTATTCATGCAGAGTTTATAAGTTGATCATAATACATGCTAAGCGATTTGAAAGCCCTAGATTCCGCTAGTTTTTGTTGCGCCTCCTGTTAGGGTTTTCGCCCCCCCTTGTATGGGGTTCTTTCAATTGGTATCAGAGCCTAGGTTAACGCATGTTATTATGATTGCTTAATGCTTGGTCTCCATGTTTGATCCATGTTTGCGCATATGCTTAGATCTACATGACATGCGAAAGTTTTATGATAGTGTTTATCATCTTGCGAAAATACATCTATTATGTATGTTTCTATCTTTTGCGCATGTTTGATGTGTTGGCGCATCTTAGGTTTTCAAAATCTATATTACTTGCGCGACCTCATTAGATCTAAGGCCTTGCAGTAAACCCTTAGACGGGTTATTAGGGTTGAAGTCACCCCCTAGGTTGGATCCAAAAGTCTGATCAGACCATCTGACAGCCTTGATGGGTTGACCAGGTAGCACCTGTGCGCAAGCACGTGGTGGCTACAGGTCGACTGCAGACAGGCGTGTAGCGATGTCTGATTGAGACAACCGATGAACGCACATGAGTTAGGCCCGGGGTCACACCCGCTTGCCAGACCTCATTGTGGTCGTTCAGCCCTGGCGCATGCATGGTTGACCTTATGGTCGACTCAAGTCAGTTAGGACTTGGTGCATGCAAGGGCAGTGGATCTGACTAGGTTGGATGAGTGGATCCCTAGTAATGGACCGTTGTAAGGTAGTAAGGGCATATAAGGAAAATAAAATTGATACCTATGGGTTTTCGAAATTTAATTTCCATGATTGGATCACATGTTGATTGATGCCATGTGTTTGTCTATTTATTCTTATGTGGGCTGCCCATGTTAAATCTGTGCTGTGCTGGGGCCTGCGTGCCTGTATTAAATGTAAATTAATTATTGTGATCTGCGTATGACATTGCTTTAATTTATAAAATGTAATTGACCTGCGTGTCAATCTTGTCTAGATAGTTAAATTTGTAATTTAATTAGACAAGAGCACAAAGCACACTTGGCAGAGGCGCATGCAGCAGAGGCTGGACCAGGTGGGAGGTCTAGGGTTCGACCCTAGGACCTGGCACATTTTCCTGGTGGGCGCACCAGAGCTGCAAATGGCGCTTGGGCCCTGGTTTGGGCCAGATGAGCAGCAAAAGTCCAATGAAGAAAAGCTAGTGAAGACTTAAGTTAATTAAGGTCTTACTAAGGCTATGGGCTTTTACCACATAAGATACATGCTTTCTTTTATTGTTTAAATATTAGAATTGCATGGTTAGTTTATCTTCTGCTATCACCATAGGAATTGCATGATAGTGAAGAAGATAAAAGACCGTTAAAATCCAACGCTAAAATATCAAGCTCGTAAGCCTTCTGACGCGAAACCTCACTGTTCTGACTATCGTTGGAGCCGTGTTGTACCCACTCAGTGGGCACGTCCATCTATCTTCAGACGGTGCGGGATTACACCTGCGTGTTACAGAGTAGGGATTTATCCCTTCTCGTTGCTCAGCATAGCACGTGGTGGTCCAGGGAGTAGGTCGGGTCAGCTTGACCATGTAGGCTACATATGTGGCGCATATGGTAGCACATGGAGGCAGCCATCTGTGGGGTCAGAGATTGTGTTGTACCAACTCAGTTGGCACAGTCTGCTGGATTGCCCAGATGAAGGGGAATCGCACGGGTTGGCGATTGGCTGGGACAGCCTACCAGAGATTAGTGCTTGTACTCTCTGTGCATCTTATCTCGCCTGAGCGGGACGCGGAGACCAAGTATGAAATCTGGATCCCATCTCACTAAAAGAGTACTACTCTTTCGGGCTGTTTTGCTGGATTTTTCAGCCAGATAAAATAGTGAGAAAAAGAATCTTTCTTAAGTCCTGATTGATTCTTAGCATTGATACTGACCTTGCTGTTCTTGCATTGTTGTAGATTCCTGCAGCAACGAACACCATGAACTTCAATGTGCGATCCCTACTGGAAAGGGAGAAGTTTGCTGGGCCGAACTTCTCTGACTGGTTCGGACACCTTAAGATCGTTCTTAAGGCAGAGAGGAAACTGTATGTCCTCGAGACGGCGATACCGCCTCAGCCCGCTCCGAACGCCGCAAGGGCGGTTCGGGAAGCCTATGAAAAGCACGTCAATGATAGCATTGATGTCGCTTGCCTGATGCTAGCGTCTATGACGCCACCGCTGCAGCGTCAGCATGAGGATATGTCTGCTATAGACATGATAGCAAACCTCAAGATGCTGTATGCTGCACAGGCGAGGACAGAACGCTATAATCTGACAAAGCTTTTCTTTCAGAGCAAACTGGCTGAAGGGAGCCCAGTGGGAGCTCACGTGCTCAAGATGATTGGGCACAAGGAAGCTCTAGAGAAACTGGGGCATACCATCAATCAGGAGCTCGCTGTAGATATTATTCTGCAGTTTCTCCCGCCTTCATTCGACGCGTTCATCATTAACTTTAATATGAACAAAATCGATTGTACTCCGGCAGAGCTGCTGAATATGCTCTTGACTACTGAGGAAACTCTGAAGGGAAAGCCTTCGACCTCTGTCTTAATGGTTCCTATAAGGAACAAGAAGAAGGGGAAGAAGGGCAAAGCCCCTGTCAAGAGCTACAGCAAGGCTCTGAAGCAAAAGGTAAAGCGGTCCAAGGAATATAGGTGTTTCCACTGTGGCCAGTTGGGTCACTGGAAAAAGGACTGTAAAGCGCTCCAAGGAGATAAGAGGGGAAGCTTCGCTTCTGGCTCAGGTATTTATGTGACTGAGGTCATGTTTTCTTCTTCTATATCATGGGTGTTGGACACTGCATGTGGAGTTCACATTTGTTCAAATGTACAGGAACTCAAGAGAAGAAGGCAGGTGGGACAGCATGAGGTGGACCTACGCGTTGGAAACGGGGCACGGGTTGCTGCTGTTGCTGTAGGAGACTATTTCATTTCTTTACCATCTGGAATTGTATTGGAACTAGACAATTGTTATTTTGTTCCCAGTATTACTAAAAATATTATCTCCATTCCTGCTCTTGTCAGGAAGGGATTTTCCTTTGAATGCAATATTTCAAAGTGTGTCTTATCTTATGATAATATTGTTTATGCAACTGGTTCAATTAACAATGGGTTATACATGTTGGACATGGAATGTTCTATATAGAAAATTGATATTAAGAATGCCAAGAATGCTGATGACAGCACCTTGCTATGGCATAGTCGTTTAGGCCATATTAACGAGAAACGCATTAAGCGGTTGCATGATCATGGACTGCTGGGATCATTCTCCTACAAGGAGATTGATACATGCAAAGCTTCTTTAATGGGCAAAATGACGAAGTCACCTTTTCCTAACAAAGGACAAAGGGCTTCAGGTTTACTTGACCTTATACACACTGATGTGTGTGGGCCATTTAGTAAACATGCCAGAGGTGGCTATCAGTACTTCATTACCTTTACTGATGATTTCAGTAGATATGGGTATGTCTTTTTAATGAGACATAAAAGTGAATCTTTTGACAAGTTCAAAGAGTTCAAGAATGAAGTACAGAATCAGCTAGGCCGAAATATCAAGGCACTTCGCTCAGATCGAGGTGGAGAATACTTGAGTCATACGTTTACTGACTATCTGAAGGAGTGTGGGATTATCTCACAGCTCACTCCGCCAGGAACTCCGCAATGGAATGGTGTGTCCGAGAGGAGAAACAGAACGTTACTTGATATGGTTCGTTCTATGATGAGTCAGGCTACTCTTCCTTACTCCTTTTGGGGATTTGCACTGGAGACAGCTGCAAAGGTACTAAACCGAGTGCCATCCAAGGCCGTTTCAAAGACGCCATATGAGTTATGGTATGGGAAACAGCCAAGCTTGACATTTATCAGGATCTGGGGCTGCGAGGCTTATGTGAAAAAGCTCGCCTCTGGGAAACTAGAGAGCAGATCTGAGAAATGTATCTTTGTCGGTTACCCTAAGGAAACTAAGGGTTATTATTTCTATGATCCCAAAGAGAACAAGGTTTTTGTTGCTCGGACGGCCATATTTCTTGAGAAGGAGTTTCTTCTGCAAGAGGCCAGTGGGAGAGAAATAAAACTGGATGAGAATCCAGAGGAAGGACAAAGTGCTCAAGCAGAGTTGGATGAGCCTGAGCCGGTAGAAGAGGTTATTGAACAACCTGAGGCTCAGATATCACGGGAACCGCGAAGATCGGGAAGGATCCGTCGACAGCCTGAGCGCTATGACGGAGTCTACATCATTGATAATGATGAACCCCTCACTTATGCGGATGCGGTCAGTGGACCGGAATCAGCGAGATGGCTTGAAGCTATGCGCGCCGAGATGGACTCCATGTCAGATAACCAAGTTTGGGATTTGGTTGATCCGCCTCCAGGAGTTATCCCTATAGGCTGTAAATGGATCTTCAAGAAGAAGATTGACATGGATGGTAACGTAGTTACCTATAAAGGCAGGCTAGTTGCGAAAGGTTTCAAACAAATCTACGGGATAGATTATGATGAAACTTTCTCACCTGTAGCTATGTTTAAGTCTATTCGGATTCTTTTCGCGATAGCTGCATATTATGATTATGAGATTTGGCAAATGGATGTGAAAACAGCTTTCCATTAGCTTTCCTTAATGGAAATCTGGATGAGGATGTGTATATGACACAACCAGAAGGTTTCACTAATCCATCAAATCGTCATAAGATATGCAAGTTAAAGAAGTCCATTTATGGACTTAAACAAGCATCAAGAAGCTGGAATATTCGTTTTGATGAATCAGTCACTGAGTTTGGTTTCATCAAGAACGAGGATGACCCGTGTGTATATAAAAGGCTTAGTGGGAGCGTGATTACTTTCCTAGTCCTCTACGTCGATGATATCTTGATCATTGGAAATGACATTCCTGAAATGCATGCCGTTAAGGCATGGTTAAGGAAATGTTTCCAGATGAAAGATTTAGGAGAAGCAGCCTATGTATTAGGTGTGAAGATCTACAGGGATAGATCTAAGAGGCTTCTCGGGTTGTGCCAGAGTACTTACATCGATAAAGTCCTAGAGAGATTTCATTTAGAGAATTCTAAACGAGGATATCTTCCAGTCAGACATGGTCTGAATCTTTCGAAGAGTCAGTGTCCACAAACACAGACTGAGAAAGATGAAATGGACAATACGCCTTATGCTTCGGCTATTGGATCCATTATGTATGCGATGTTGTGTACTCGCCCAGACGTCGCTTACGGGTTAAGCGTGACCAGTCGGTTCCAAAGTAATCCAGGTATGGCGCACTGGATTGCAGTCAAGAACATTTTAAAATATCTGCGGAGGACCAAAGATATGTTCTTGATATATGGTGGTCAGGAAGAACTCAGTATTGAAGGATATACTGACGCTTCGTTCCAGTCAGACCAGGATGATTTCCGATCGCAATCAGGCTATGTTTTTAGCTTGAATGGAGGAGCAGTGGTGTGGAAGAGTTTCAAACAGTCAACTGTTGCTGATTCCGCAACAGAAGCCGAGTATGTTGCAGCCTCGGAAGCATCCAAGGAGGCAGTGTGGATTCGTAAGTTCGTGAGAGAACTTGGTGTTGTTCCTTCAAGTGCAGATCCTTTGGTTATCTTCTGTGATAACATTGGAGCAATCGCACAAGCAAAAGAACCACGGTCACACCAGAAGTCCAAGCACATACAGAGACGGTTTCATTTGATCAGGGAGATCATTGATCGTGGCGAGATCAAAGTCTGCAAGGTTCATACAGATGACAATCTGGCAGACCCGCTTACTAAGCCTCTGGCGCAGCAGAAGCATGAGAAGCACTGTAATAATATGGGTTTGAGATTTCTCAACCATTAGATTAAGTGCAAGTGGGAGATTGTTGGGGTATGCCCTTAAGGCTAATGTTTGAGGCCTTGGGATTGTAACAGTATCATGTAATATACTGTTATGTTTATAAAGGCATGGTTGTTATTCAGTTAGCTACATTGTCTGCTGCAATATATGTTCTTCTGAATAATGTCTCAAAGCTGTTCAGCTAGGCTGACATGCAGTTATGTCCTTAGTCGATGTATCTTGGTGAACATGAGACAGCCTTGATATGGTTAAGACTAATATGTGTTCTAGTCTTATAGGATGCTTCAAGCATGGAATAAGATGTAGACTCATGGGTACATTGGATGTACTGGACAGACCCTACTAGGATATTCAATTGTTTGTCACAATGTGAATAATCCTTGATTATGACAAGTGGCACATTTCCTCTGACTTGAGATCACTTGTGTTTTCTAAATGATGATTGTCATTGTTTTGAGGTAGTTCAATATCATTTGAAACATAATGATTATAAACTATCTTGGATGGTGAGCTTGAGTCATGTTAGGACACTAGTGATAGACATAGGATTGCCGTCTCCTTGTTTAAGGAGTGTGATGTTCTTAAGGGGCCCCCTGGATGAGATGATTGAGAAAGTGTATGGCCATACCCTGGTGACTATGTTCATCTGATCTAATCATGCTCATCATATTGGAGATACAAGCTTGACAGGCTTGTCCAATAAAGAACATCCAGTGGCAAAGGAAATATGTATGCTTTGTGAGTTGATTCACACTTGTGCTGTTTATGGGTGTAGTCTTGGAAGACTCTTTCCTTTATATCGGGAGACAGTGATGTGTTGCTAGATACCCCTCACTGATCGTGATAACGTGAGTTATCGTTACCGACATTTAAAGGAAACCCTCAGGGTCGCACAATTTGATGATATGGCTTACTTAAGTCAGATCGTATGGACTGAATTGTTTGGGTTCAGTTTAAAGGGATTTAATCTCTGATTGTAAGTGAGATCTGGTCTGATCATGTTTGATTGATTGGGGCTTGAGATCGGTAAGCTTCGATCGAGAGAATGGATGCTGGATCGGTGAGATCAGGAGCATCGAGAGATCAACGGTCAGATCAAGTACCTTAGGGTTTAATGTGATCTGGACTAATTGCTTGGGTTAATTGGTCTATGAACCAGACCTAATTGAACCGGCTCTAGATATGAGCGCTTGGTTCAAAGTAGAGAGAAAAATGCGATTGGTTCATGAGCGCATGAACACATGATCGCATGAAAGAGAGGTTGGCTATTTTTAGTAACCACGCCTCCATGTCTTGAGTGGAGCGCATCTCTTGTCGTCTCAACCCCCCTATTCTCGTCGCCCTCGTGTGTGGAACTTTTGTTCACACCTTAGAGACTCGAGGATCAAGGAAGCAAGAACTCTCTCTTCCCTTCAAACGATCAAGACACCTTGGACGATCCTTGCTAGCACAAGGAGCATCAAGGAAGGAGCACATCTTCATCTTGTGTGCGAGACTTTGGAGAAGAGGCGCTTGCAACTTTTGCTTCCAAGGCGCCATCTAGAAATGGCTATGGTATGAATCATTTTTATTCATGCAGAGTTTATAAGTTGATCATAATACATGCTAAGCGATTTGAAAGCCCTAGATTCCGCTAGTTTTTGTTGCGCCTCCTGTTAGGGTTTTCGCCCCCCCTTGTATGGGGTTCTTTCACCTTTTAGCAACACATCATTGCTACCTATGCAATAATAATGTTGAGATTTGATACCACCATTATGTGATAAAGTTATCGTATATTTTAGCCACTATGTCCTTGGTATCTCGAATGAACATAAGCCATAGAACATGTCACACTCTTACAGTTCAATCATTATGTTTCTTAATACCCAAGTAGACTAATACAACAAATACAATCAATATGCCAATTCATTTGAGCATGGTCATATATTTTTGTTACACTTGATCAAGGGAACTAAGATGCCAACAATCCCATTATATAGGAGGGATAAATCCAATCTTGATCACTCACTTTCCTGGTCAATATTTATGGTATACCCAACTACAGCCTTTATAATATGTTGCATGTACATTTATCCTTTTGAATAATTAAGACATTGTCAATACGTCGATTACTTAACCTACATTGATGTGTAGAATAATATAATAGTATCCTTGAAGATTGATTTTACTCAGTCTAATAAGTTTGTCCCCAATCAAGGTATCTTAATGGATGAGGGATAACTTTGGTACTTGTGAGACTGGTATGTGAGCTAGTTGGAGTGACGATTAGTCCACTAGCATAACCGTGTGATCATAAGACCACCAATAAATTCACTAATAATCATATGATCCAAATCAAGCACAATCCCTATATCCTGGTAAAGATAGTCATAGCAGTACAATTATAATCCAAACAATGCAATCAAGAATTTAAGTGCCAACATAAATAGAATCATGAATAGATATGATCACCAAATCACTAGCATGAAGTGGACTGACTGTAGGATCACAAAAATGTCAGAATTGGTAATCAAACTAAATGTGTAAACTATATATGATCATAAGATCATAATGTCCTAAACTGCTTGGACTATATTACACTTAATTTAGACTAGCACCAAATCACTAGCCTCATCAATTCTTGTTTTTCCTTTCAAATGACTACCAAGTGTCATTCCGCACTCAAGCATAGGCTAACTAATATCAACAATCATAAAATTGTTACTTTAATTAGACATCAATTCCACATGACTTAATCTATGTGATCTGGTGAACAATAGATGACATTGATAATCTAAGACTTGTTCTTTGTCTATGTTCAATTAACATGTTCATATCATGTCCTAATATCAAAACTATGACTTATTTATCATAATCATAGTCAAGCTCATTTTATACCATGGTCTTAAGTGTATCCCTAAGTCTTAGCCTAAGATCTTTGTCCTTAGACTTTAAGCTAGTCTTAAGTGTATCCCTGAGTCTTAGCCGAAGATCTTAGTCCTTAGACATTAGGCTTTAAGCTTTGACTTTATTCTATCAACCATGCATCCTAAATCTTAAACTTTAAGCCTCAACCATAAGGTTCATCATTACATACCATATGCATCCAAATCATAGACCAACGGCCATGGCTTAGGCTAACTTTGAGATCAAAATCCTAATCATTAGAATTTAGAGTTATGTCCTACATGCCTCAGAAGTTCAACCAAGAACTTAAGTTTATGTTTAGGTTCCCCTAAGCCTTAAACTACTCCTCGGATACCATTTTTGTTACCCCCTAAAAAAACCAAACCAAGATATAACAACTATACCTGCTATCTTAAGTCCAAATATTATAAAACATGTTTATCTATAACATGATACCATTAAATTTAAAATAATTTAGCATAAGTGTTTAAATTTGAGCTTTTACACCAATACAAATTTTCACAAATATATCAATGAATTCACTTACATGTTCACCATTTATCTTGAAGTTAAAAAAAATCCTCTTGTCCTTGAGCTAATTTCCTTAGTCTGAACTAGAATCTGTAAGTCAACAAATATCAACAACAATGTTGAGTAAACCTCTTCTAGTAGAAGGGTAGTCGCCTAAAACCGAAGGAGGGAAGACCAACTAAAAGAAATACAAAGAGTGATATATAAATATGAAATACAACAAAGCTACATGTATCTGTAGTTTGATGAAGATAGCAACTACAAAGATGTCAAACTATACATGTATATGGATATGAGAGCACTAATATAATCCATTTGGTCATCATCCCAATCCGTGGGCTCTTGGAGTTGTCACTCTGCTCGTAATATAGAGTGGTGCCCCCACACACACTTTGAGATGATCATGTGCACCACCATGTGTACATGTCTTAAAATGCTTGCTATAATAAACTAGGGATCTGGTCCTGCCCACTATGTGGATATCTGTGTGCCCAATCAAAGTATTGTACAAGTAAGATATTACTAGTATAAGAGCAAGTATCACTATCATACTAATAACATATGCAACTAGGATATAACAAGAATATCTATAAACACATCAAATTACGCCACATTTGTTAAACTATATACACATCAAAAGATGCCAAACCATTAAATTGTACACAATTAAAGGGATGAAAAACTTATAAACTGAAAACACATCAAAGGATGCAAAATAATAACCTTTGAACACATCCAAAGATGCCAACATGATAATTAGAAAACACATCTAAGGATGCCAACATGATAATCAATAAACATAACTAAGGATGTCAACACAATAATGAGTAAACAACTCTAAGGCTGTGAACATGATAATCTATGAACACATCTAAGATGTCTGGATAATAATCTATAAACATATCTATGAATGACAACACGATAATCGGTAATCACATCTAAAGATGTCAACATGTATAAATTGTATACACCAAAGTTGCTAGATTGATAAACTAAATATAGATAATATAAACTGGTAGAAGGCATATACAAATCTATAGAAGCAAGTTTGAGGATTCACCTTATTAGGATCCAATAATTTTTTTTTACATAAAGTTCAACATGTGAGACTAATTAGATGAACCAATCAATCTACATAGTTGATTTACATATAAAAACAATCAAATCAATGTCTAACAAGTAGAATAAAGCTAACATGGGATAGATCTAGTTTAAAATTTTCTGAACCGGTCTCTATTTGATTGAACTGATTCAAAGCCTCTTGAATAGGCTAAAATTGTGCAAAATAGTCTAGATTTAGCTAAACTAAATCATATTTCACCTAATCTGAGACTTAATCACGCAATTGCTCTTAAACTCAGAGCCATCTATGGACAAATACTAACCTTTCATAACTAAATAAATGGAAAATTTTAAATATATTTATTTAATTTAACCTTTTATGAAACTGAGAAAGAACCTAAAACTTTCATAAAAATTCTAGAAAAATCCAACATAATACTTCTGAACTCATAATATTATTATTGGGTGAAAAATCCAAAGTTTTGGACATGACAATTTTACGGTCATAGGATTGTAGAGTATTTTACCCATGATATGGATGATCTTTGTATTGGGCAGGGCTCAGTTATGTTGTCATAGTTCATTTATGCCCGCCTTGGCTTGTTTTAAATGTGGGGATTAAAATATTTGTGAAAAGAATGTTTGATTACGCAAAATCTCATGAGAATTATCTGGAAAAGCTTTAGCTAATAAGTGAAATAACTACTCATCTAGGGTTTGTTAGTATTTATAAGCACGTATATGAGGCTTTTCCTTTGTATATATGCTTGATTTTATTTTCTTAGTCATTTGTTCACCCATAACATGTTCTCTTCCTAGGGCTCATGAGATATCAACTAAGGAAGCATGATAATTTTGTTTAACCAAGCACTAACGTATATGCACAGTTGAAAATGTTCCACTTTGAGATTTTCCTAGTGGCCTAAGTTTATTTTGTTGCTTAGTATAACTCCTAAGAATCTTATTGTGGTCATCCTTAGTTAATAAGATAAATATAGGTATGCCTTATTCTTAAAAAATTGCTAAGAGCTTCATTTTAGTGCACTTCCTCCACACTCATGTCGTTTCTAGTAGTTGTTTCTAAATAACATTGTAAAAAAAATTTCATCCATATAGCGGTCCCTTGTATGTATGTTGGTATTCACATAAATTGACTCCTTGCATGTTGATATTCACATAAATTGATTGTTTAACTTTGTTAAATAGAATGTACATATTTTTTTTATATTTGTTAGTGCTAATTAAGTTATTTAATTCTTTCTATGGTGTTGGACTATTTTTTTAATCAAAATTAATTTTTCTATAGATGCACGTGCCTCTTCCATTAAGATGACATCAAAGCTAAAGGGATTTAGTTTGATTTCCGTGTGGAAACCTTTACCTTCTCTTTTAGGAGTGGGTTGAGGTCAGATGTAGGCATCTTCTCACTCAGGTTCCTAGTATTAGATCCTGGTGGTGTTTCTATGTTGATGTCCCTAGGTTGTGGGTCTTGAATGATCTTCTCAAAATCCTCAGGATATCCTGGTTCTTAGAGTTGATTTTAGGACAGCTCCTTGGATACTTGGAATTTGAGCAGCAGTTTGATTATATTCTAGTTCATATAGTTATTGGTTTATGCATAATTTCTAAGTTTGAATTAACTGGAAATAAAGGATGCTAAAGTAAATAGTCTAGCGTACTTGGTTGCTCTTTACTAGATCCAAAATACTACTATATTGGTAAACTAGAACTGTAGCAGCCAATTTAATCCAGAAACTGATCTAAGCTTCTGGCTAAAATAAGCTCGACTTCAGTAGACTAAGCAAGCAAGATTAGTGAAGCCGTTAAATCTAGAATCAGAGTCAGTTTGCTGAGAACCTTGTTGGTAACTGTTGAAAACGAAACTTTAAAATCAGGAAATCATAATGCAATGTGATTGATTCTTGAACTATGATATCAAGATGAATTGGTTATAGATGTCAGAATCATAAAACCATTTTTGCTAAAGTCCTAGTGAAAATGAATTGCGCGACTTACAAATTTGTTGATTAACTATTAGAATACTAAATTGAGAGCTAATTACTCGCTATTGTAGTTCAGAATACTAAATTTCAAAAGTGCAGTAGAACGTTTGGTAGCCTACTGTGAGATCTACAAGTTAAACTGAACTGGAAAAATTGGAGTGATGTTATACAAGATAGCTCCCAAGAACCATGGATGGTTCAATTATATTAAAAAAATGAGAAACAAATCTACGAAGCAAAATCTTGTTGATTTTGCAGTGATATCAATAGCTATTTACGTGTGAGTGCAAAAGGATGAATGTGATTAGACCTAGACTTAGCAAGTTAAGATTCAAACATGAGAAGCAGATTATCAAAATAAAATAACTAAGCATGAGATTCTAAATTTAGTAGTGGGTTACCAGTTGGGCATCTATGTCAACATTTCCCTCAAACTAGCTTTGAAGCAATCATGTCTTATAATTTCAATACAAATTTCATTTATTTTATAGTAAAACATTTTGGAATTTTTTGTATCTTTACAATTTTGTATACGTATACACATTTTTATCTAGCACATGAGAATAATAAATTTTAATCAATGATATCTTGGATACTTGATCGTTAATCGTAATACAACACAAACCTTCACTAAGCAATTCTTATCATGAGGAATGATGATACAGATCAACCAATGCATCCTTGTACAATAGGTCATTGACATGTGTGTCGTGCTTAGAATGTATCATAGACTTATGCTTTTGTTCTAGTGATGTTAGAGGGTAATGGCTCACCCTTGATAAAGTTGGAGAATAGAGTGAGTGAGCACCTAGGAGCATTTACTGGAACCATATGCCCAGCTCCTCTTATAGTGATGAAGGTTAATCCTTCGACATATTCCACCATCCAACCAGCGACTTGATCATTGTAGTACCATTCTCTCCACCCTCCCCATTTGTCCCATTTCTTCTCTGTAAGATTCATGCTGATGATAACCTCTCTCGTTCCTTGCATAGGCACAGCCCCATCTAGATCACCACTATCAAAGTTGCAACGCACAATGTTATGACATATTCTTATGTTTTTATTAATTTATTACCAAGTTAATTTAAAAGAACTTGAATTGAACATATAAGAGCACCTGTAAATCCAAACACGATAACCTTCATCTAGTAGCTTTCGCACCGTAGGAACAACAATTGATTCTTGATCATCTTCATCATATATATTGTGTATATGTTTGCTGTATCAACATTGTAGAATAAGTATACAAGTGCTCGACTAGTTAGTTATGCACATAGTTCATGTGTGGGAATATATAATAAGATTAATCACAAATTCATATCAATTATATTACTAAAAGAACAAATCAAAATACTTAACTTGCAAGTTGAGTACGGATAGGGAAGGTGAGTAACATTAGCATTCAATGCCCTTTGCACATCATTTCGATTAAGATAAACATCCATGATGAAACTTGCACATGGATCATATGTTGTCTCGTCCTTCTCTAATCCGATAAATGCATCCTAATTATACCACAAAAAAATGCAGCAAAATGTTTATGTGCAAGTTAACCAATGACATATGGAAGCATAACAATGGATGAAGTAGAAGTTTTACACTTGTTGGGCCATTATTTTTGGAGCATACGGGCATGTAAATATTGTAGCTATCTATATCTTTGTGCTGAATTCTTGCATGGATTGCACGCATGGCATCCTTACAATTTTCATGTTGATACCGATAAGGTATGGAATGGTTTTTTATTGATTGACATTCATTAATGAAAGCTTGATATAATTTGTAAGAGATAATCCCATGGTTCCAACCAAACTCTGCCTTTGCAAAAAAGTTTACTCCCCAATCGAGCTGTGGGTTTCCCATCTGTAAGAGCACAAGTAAATATATACATAAATTACACTCCCTAATCGAGTTGAGGATTTCCAATCTACAAAAGCACAGTGAAATAAATATATACATAAATCATATTTTTCAAAATAAATCATATTTTTCAAACTCACAACAAATTGTTTTCTATGATAGGGTCATGTACCAATTTCATTTGATATATCATTCATCATTAAAAATTTTACCATCAATTAGGTGGAAACAAATTGCGAACATTGTGGCTACTACTAGTTAGAGCAATTTGGAAATGTCTTACCAAAACACCTTTAAGGTTGATATATGAATCCTTTGTCACTCTATTAATTTTTTCATGCAAGAGCAATGCTAGCTGTGGAACATAATGTCCTGCAACAATTGAATTAACATCATTAAAATACCTATTCAAACTGTATGTAGGAATACCAACCACAAAACCATTTAACTCACCACCATAACTCTCTCCAGCAATATAGAACTCATGAGATTTGAATGTAGGAAACTTGATAAACCAATTTACAAGAAAAGAGTAGGTATCTTCCGCAGTCATCTTATCACTATACTTTTCTAAATCTGATGATTTATTAGAATAGGAAAAGCCTACTCCCACTGGAGACTCTAGGAACAAAATATTTGCTTCTGAAGTAGAAAGAGAAAATTAAATTAGAAAACTATAAGAGGTTATGTATGAATGAATTATATGTGGCATTAGACTTGCCTTTGATCCATGTGTGAGGGTTAGATCTAAGGCCGGATCCATCATTCAAAACAAGAAAGGGACCAATTTCCTTAAGTACTCCTCCAGCAATGGATGAACATCCTGGTCCTATAAAATTTCCAAATGTTATCATCGCATGAATCAAAGTTACAAGATATAATTGTCCTAAGCTATCCATGGATGCCTACCACCATTGAGCCACAAGACGAGGGGCTTCTTCATGGGTTCTTCTATGGCCTCAAAGAACCAATAAAACATTGACTTATCCTCATATATCCTAACATAGCCAGCATAGTGTTGAATCCTATTAGATGGCTGTTCTGGGAGGTCAATGACAAAATCTGACGCTTCTGAGTGAGGAGGCCTTCTTGCCATGTTACCCTCGATGAATACAACTATTACTAATAAGAACAATACTGCCATAAAGGTTGAAGGCATTGACACAATCATTGTAGTAATTTGCTACCAACTTGTTGGTCCCTATTTTTTTAGTAGTCCTTTTCCTTGTTTATAGGCTTATCAACAATGAGAGTGCTAGAGATACATATATAGACAATAAATGAAGAAATAACAACTCTTTGTTTTGTAACCGTCACCAACTCCTGCATTTCTAAAATTATTGTATTTGAAGCTCATTACCTTTAAATAGGATGTTCAATAAAGGGTATTAAAAAAAAACATTCTAACAGTTTTTTTTTATATTTGAATTTTTTACACCAATTTAGAGGCACTTCTTATAGGGCATGATGATTGTTCATAGAATTTATTATAGTAACCAAATGCTAAAATGAAAGAAGCTATTGCTAGTAGTGGTGACCGTTCATGAGATACATGCACACATACAAATTGATTCTCTATGGAGTTATGTGGCCAGATAGTCACAAGATTGTCAATCTTCACGATGAGCTTACATAGGTAATTTTATATCATTAGCATCAAATCCAAATTATGACAATTCATAACTTTTCTTGCATTGAAGTTTATAAAAAAGATACATATGATAAGAGCATAAAGAAAAAAACTCTTCTTGTGATGCTCATTTTTTGTTCCAGTTATTCTCCACCTTGACCACGAGCACACGACAATGGACTAAGGCAAAAACTATATGTTATTTTGACATATTAATAATGATTCACCTAATTCATGAAAAAAGTGGCTCATATCAAATAGATTCCATTGGTAATTGCATCATCGATCTATTTGAGATCCTTGTGATAACTCTTATTGTAATGCATGAAAGATGTTGGACTCTTTATAGTTTTTACTATAATTATAGTAAATATTACTTATTGAAATTTCTCTATCACAGTTCTGTTACGCGTCATTATATCTCTACAAATTGCGAACAAATGGAGGTAGCTGTTGTTTGTGTTGAAAGTATTTCACAAGGATAAGTGCATATTCAAATTTAATTAAATATTTATTTATCATTTCAGGGAAATTACAGGAATATTAGTACCAACAAAAGTAATTATGTTAAAGAATCAAACAAATGTCAATAAAGAAATTTCAAACCTTATTTTTCTTTTTAGTGTTTTTTTAAAAGAAAATTTGCTCTCCCCTAAGTTTAATCTCTCATTATAAGCTTTCATAAGATTATGCATATGTTTTGGATATTCATGACAAATTTTTTATTATCAAATCTGATACAAAATATATAAATGAGAAATGTCAAGTACTTTATAATCTCATATGCTCTTGCTTGACATATTTGATCTTCAAAAAGTATGTTCCATTTAATGAAATGACATCTTCTTTGCATGGATCCTTGGAGGTGAAATAAGATTCTATTTTTTTGTTTTACTAAACCTATTCCCTAATATAATTAATAATGTATGGTGTTGACAATAAAATTTTCTGGGATAGATCCTCGTTTTTTAGGAACCATTATGTAGCAATAAGTGTCTCTTGTAGCATGAGAAGTGTGGTTGATGTAGAACCAATTTGAAATTACCAAACCAATTTCTAGCATTTTATTTTTGTATATGCATCATTGATTCATGTTTGTTTATTTGCTTTCAATGAGAAGACTCTAGGTAGACATCGATGATGCATGACTAATTGTACTTTAGCTTAGCTGATACATGACTAATGGATTTTGTTACCACACTTGTATTACTTGGCCACATAATGAGGTCACACAACAATTATATTGAATTTGATTTGAAATCATCCTCAAAGAAGCATTGAGACTCGAAGCATAGATAGCTACCTTGATCACTTCATCTTCGTGGCTCTACTAATAAGCATAGGCATGCTTTGATGCATGTTGGCAGAATTTTTTACTATTGTTAGCTACACACTATTTTTTTAGAGTATATGAGTATAGTGGTTTGTACAAGATAGAACATACCTCTTATATGGCCTTGGTGTATTTTGTGACATTTAGGTAATCACCAAAAGGATGTTGTTTGATTCATGTGGAAATCATGATCATTATTGAATATTCTACTATCATTTTTATGTCGTTTGATTCATGTGCAAATGATGATCATTATTCAATATTCTACTATCATTTTGTGATGAGGGTGCCACATAATAATGATTAGAAAGAACTAAGAGATTTTTAGTGTTTATAAGCAATTAAAGAGTTTTTCCCATTTGTATTTAGATTATGGTCGGTAAATATCAATACTTAGAACATCATTGTTGTTGACATTGAAAATAAAATATTCAAGTAGATTTAGAACCTTGTTAATAACATAGGGCAACTATAAACTCTTGGTGAAACAATTCATTGAAAAAATTGTCAATGTTGCTTAGGCATTTCATTTGCCTCGGTTTCAGCATAGCGAGATTGCCTTAAAAATTACCCCAAATAATGCCCCATTTATTTAGCCTATAGTAATTAAAAATCCCCTCTAGTTTTTACATGAGAAGCTATTCTTACTGGATAAGAAATACATAAGATCAATGGTCAAATTGAACTTTTAGATGAGATTCGAAATATCTAAGGAGAGATTCACTTTCTAACCTATCAATTCAATAGGATAATGATAATCTAAATTCTTAGAATCGCAAATAGGGTAGCAAATCATTTTGCAAATCATGCTAGATATACAAGATCCTATTAATTATTGTTAGAAAATTGGTATCAACACCTGGCCAAAAATTTGCATGTGGATGTGAAATAAATGATTTTTTTTAGTACAAAAAGCGGGACAACATCAATTAAGATGTTTACCTTGAATGCTATATGGAATGAGGATTTCAACCTTATTGTTAAAGATTTAGAGACTCAAGTTCTTTAGTTGCATGTTTATTTTAGTGAAAAGGTTTAACTCCTTGTATGCTCCTTGCCTTGTACGATATACATCATCTGGTTAATTATTCATTTATAGTACTCTTAGAGATAGTATCTATTTCATTATGTTTGTAGGTTTTATATCAAATAATGGTATTTAAATTTTTTAGGGTTGCAAAAATAATTGCATTTTATTTACTAAAATAATTGAACATTCTTTTAAATGGATCAATTTTAAAAAAATTGAAAGTTTTCATTTCACATGGCATAGGTCAAAATGCATAATAAATTGGGCATGGAAAATAAGTTTGCCTACTCCACATGAATTAGAAGAGTTTATTCTTAATCTTCTAAGGAACTTCAACCTGAATGATCTACAAAATAAGGTAAATAGAGAAGCAATGGTTATTCGATTGACATTTGATCCCTCACAAAGACAAGGATAGTTTGAATAAGCTTTAAGATGAGAAACAAAGTGGTATTGGAAGGGGGATCTAAGATACATCAGGCAATGGTGTGTAGTGGTGCTTACAGTATATGAATCTAGTTGTTTGTACAAGATACAACATACCTCTTCTAAGGCCTTGGTGTATTTTGTGACAAATTAGGTAATCACCAAAAGGATGTTGTTTGATTCATGTGCAAATGATGATCATTATTGAATATTCTACTATCATTTTTATGTTGTTTGATTCATGTGCAAATGATTATCATTATTCAATATTCTTTTGTAATTTTGGGATGAGGTTGCCAGATAATAATGATTAGAGAGAATTAGGAGACTGTTAGTGTTTATTGGAAATTAAAGAGTTTTTCCCATTTGTATTAAGATTATGCTCGGTGAAGATCAATAGAACACCGTTGTTGTTGACATTGAAAATAAAATATTCAAGTAGATTTAGATCCTTGTGACACGTTCCGCAAGTGCATAGTAATATCGAAGTAATATAAAAGGTTGTCGAACCCAAAGGGAGCAAGGTTCAGTACTAGAAAGTCTAAGTCTCAATAGATAAGTGATTCAAAATGGGGTTTTTGCGATCAATAAACAAAACAAAAGATCAAACGCAACGATGAGGAGGTTATCTATATGAGAGAGATCAGGACTTCGTAATATAGCTTATGGAATCCTCCCAAAAGTATAGGATGCCCTATCTCAGTCGGTACACCCTGATGCTTATCCAGAACGATCTCCTGCTCTCGCTGTGGATCGTTCTAGATAAACCCAATGAGTTTGATGGACGATTATGTTACCCTCGAGCCCAACTCTCTCTAAAATATTAGAAAAATTGCTACAAAACGTTTTGGAAAGGAAGGAGAGGATGAACCGAACAAGATCCCTAAAAATCGTGAAGATCTGACGCTCCAATAGTCATGAATGCTCGTATAATTCTCTCTAAAATATTAGGAAAATTGCTACAAAACATTTTGGAGAGGAAGGAGAGGATGAACCAAACAAGATCCCTAAAAATCATGAAGATCTGATGCTCCAATCTCATGAAATCGCCCCAAAAACGCTGTGTCACCTCTTCCGTTCACCCTAGCTGGATCGTGTGCTAGTTTCGTGATAATTTGGCAACAATAAAAAGGGCTTTTATATTCTTTGGATTCGCCTCTCTGTTAGCTTTCCAAAACATATTTTCTAGCCTTTTTTGGATTTTTCTAGGGCTCAGAATCGAAGAAAAACTAAGTGAAGGTCAGACTGCAGAGTCATGATCACGGGTCTACCCCGCCGGGTTCACCTGGCTGTGAAGCCTATTGTACAGTTTCTTCGTGTAAGAATCACCAGTGAACCCCACGGGGTTCACCAGGCTGTGAAGTCTCCTGTATGTTTCCACGCAAGCCTCCTCCGAGAGAATCACGGGTGAACACCAAAAGCACAGGCAAGCCGTGATGTGTTATGTGAATTTCCATACATCCCGTGAAAGCACCGGTGAACCCCACCGGGTTCACCTGACCGTATTTTTTAAAGTAGCTCGGAGTGGACCCAAATTTGACGTGCAGCTTCGTCTTCTCGTAAGGAATCACCCCATGACTTTAGAATCTTAAAAGACTTCAATATTAGGTGATTTTACCTGAAATTCCACAAAAACGAGAAAAAGTGAAGATTCTGAAACAATCAAGTAAATAAGTCTCATTGGTGTATAAAAACATTAAAATAGACCTAAATTTGAGATGAAATAATACTAGAAATTACAATTAAAATGCAAGACATTAAATACTCCCAGACTTAAATTTTTGCTTGTCCTCAAGCAATAAAATAGAGTGAATTGCCTGAAAGGTATAAAGATAATCCTTCAGGTTAAAAACAAGCATCCAAATCAAAAAAACATCTACTAGTTATCCCAGATCTAATCAGAAGAAATTAAGTGATTAGGTGTTTTGAACATTCAATAGTTTGATCCCATAATTTCTAGAAGTCAAAGAACTCAGCCAACTGTAAACAGAGAACTCAATCAAGCATACACATTACTCATGCTATTCCAATCCTTCCAAATCAACTTGTTGGGATTAACTCAAATGTATTATTTAGGATGCAAAACTCCAATAGCTAATTATGATATTAGACTTCAACTCATGTCCTTAGTGTTGGTGTATATGCCCTAGGACCTGTGGCTAGTCCGATTTATGTCACATTCATTTGTGGTATACATCCAAGCATGGTCGTTGTTATGTATTTCATACATATGCGTCATAAACTTGTTAAATCTAAAATAAATAAAACCTAGTCTAGCAATACTAACAACTATTTTGATATTAACAAAACTAAGGTCTCCGGTAACGGCGCCAAAAACTTGTTGTGATCCGCAAGTGCACAGATACTCGAAGTAATAAAGAAAGCAAAGCAATCGAATAATAGCAAAGCAATAATGGGAAACACATGAAATCAGTTAATCAGAGAGAAACATTGGGACTAGGGTTTCATCCTCCTTAATTCTAATGACTAGATTTAAATAAAAGGTCGTCAGACTAATCTTATCATATAAAGACTTAATTTATTTCATAAAGGGATCATCTCACTTTCATGCAGACAATCATGTAGGGACTAATCCTCGCTTTCGTGCAAGATCTATCCCAATGCTAAAGATAAGTAAATCATCAATCAAAGAACTCGAGATCACTTTCGTGCATCCGAATTCTAAGTTGATTGTCTCAAGTGGAATATCAAGGATCACTTTCGTACATCCGAGACTCAACACAAGTTCTACTTATGGTTCTCCAATGTTCCTATCCTCACTTTCGTGCAAGATCTCCACGTTTGACAACTCAACTCTACCCTAGATTCAAATTATCATCACGGCAATAAGATCACTAAAATCAAATAATTAAGAACTAACCTAAGAGAGTTCCTAACATGCAATTCTAGGGTTCCAAGTTCTCAAGCAAATCACCTTTCGGTCCTTTTTGTGAGAACTCTAAAACATGAATAATAACATCAATCTATGGAGAATCAAAGACAAACAATCAAATAAGCAGAATCATCATAATAAAACTATTCTGACGAAAATAAGAGTTATCTAATCATTAAGAAATCAAAGTGAATTACACCCATGTCCCAAAATATGATTAAGCTAGCATGGAAAGAGAAATACAATAAGCCATAGTATCAAAGTGTTTAGAAATCAAAGAAGAAGAAGAAACAACGTTACAACACGGCTGTAATAGAAATTACAGCCGTAATTTGCCTCCAAAACACGCTATGAACAGTGTCGTGCCCCTTCTTTCGTTGGTTCCTCCTCCGATTGAACTCTTTTTCCTCTAAAACTTCTGGGGTATCATCTCCTCCTCCAGGCGAAGTTTTTGTGTGAAAATCATGGCCTGTGGTGGCCTCCACGCCTCTCGGCGCAAAGCCAAACCCTAAGCGCCCTTCTGTCGATTGCTCTCTCAATACTAGATAAAAATTAGGGCTTTCACTTCGTGTGTGTTCTCTTCTTAAAGACGAGATCTCAATTTGCAGCTCTGGATCAAAAGTTATAGTCCGCGCAAGATTCGGCCCGAAAAAGTCGCGCGTCCAGGAAGATAATACGGTCGTGTTTTATTTTACGGCAGTGCCGTATTTTGGGTCTGTGAACCCTGTGTCAAAATTACGACCCATAAAAGGTATAATGGTGGTGCCGTAAAATCGGACGAGTTCTCTAGTCTGAAATCTCTGAGGAATACGACACCGTAAAATGGTTTATGGCAGTACCGTAATTTCAGTGAATCTCTCTGTTCTGAAGCGCTCCAAAATACGGCCCGTGTAATTCTTTACGGCGGTGTTGTAAAATCAGGGAAACTTTCTGATATGAAAATCCACCAAATTACGGCAGTGCTCTGATATTACGGTATCGTACGGAAATACGGTACCGTAATATAAAATACGGCACTACTGTATTTTGGTCAGTTGCTTCGATTTGCGTGAAATTTGTCGGGTGATCTCCTCTTGATGATGGTAACTCTTCTATGTCTTCGATTTTGCTTGAAAACGCCTCAAAATAGTGCCTTTTTACCTGAAAATCATGAAAAACCAAAATAGAAGTAGATTTTGCAATATTTGATAATTTTGGCATAAAAATAAGCAAAAGATCTTCAATTGAGCTTGAAAAGATATATAAAATGATACAAAATATACTATATATTTTGGTGTCATCAAATACATAAGGCTCAAACTTTGCTTGTCCTCAAGCAAAAATCAAAAATTGATTAAAAGAATAACCTTTTCATGCTCAATAAATTTCTAAAATACAATCATCAATGAAAAATTCCATCAATTGTTTCACAAAACTTCAAATAAACATATCATTCTTAGAATTCAATCCTCTAGATCCACAACTCAATTAAATAAAACTTTGCAACTTGTATAATAAATAAAATTTTCAATCTCATGATTTCACTCAATTTTCAGTTCAAATCTATCATGCTTTTGTTTACAAGAATTAGGTTTCCAAGATCTTTTTCCACACATATTTTTTTTTCTTTTTTTTATACATTTTGTTTGTTTTTGTAAAGATGGCATGTACCCACTTAGATACACACTTTTTATTTTTTACTTCAACTCTTATCTTCGGTACCACTATCAATTTTGCATAGTGCCGAGTAGAGGAGTCTTATTCTTTTTATCTCTCATTATTTTTCATGCATAGACTTCAACCCATGTCTTAGGTACCACCATCAATTTTTACATAGTGCCAAGTAGGGGAGTCTCTCACTATTTTTATGGATCTTGGATTCTTATTTCCCAACAAATAGAAAAATAAACTAAACATCTAGTAGGTTGATCAATTGATCTCAATTCTCAAATCATACTCATATACTCATTTTATTCAAAAGAATAGGTTCACCTTAGATCTTATTCCTCAAATAATACATCTACCCAAAATTTCATGCATCAACCAATGTCAAATTTCAGAGATAGATATGCATTGAAGAAGTAAATCTAACATGATAGGGTTTTTCTCTAATCATGAATTTGAATCCATTCATCATCAATCAATCAAGTCATCAACAATATAAAACAAGAATATACTCATCATCATCACAAAATAACATCGTAAACACTAAATATATCATCATGTATACTACAACCATATCAAAGATAGCTCATTAGAATATCGAAATATCATAATACAACCCCATCGAAATAGTAGAAATCAGTATCATCATAATCATCATACAACCACATCGAAAAGAAAGATAAGCATGTGAAACAGAATAGCAGTGTCGGTGGTTATAGAGGTGTAGAAGCATCAAACTCAAATAATAATATTCAAAAGTGTAAAATGATAGATTCAAGAGACCATATCGAGTAGAAATCTTAGTGAGTGATACATCTAAAGTAAATCAAAAATGCAACCATATGAAATAATCATGAACAAGAGAGTGCAAATGATACTCACAAAACTATATAGCAAGCTCTGACCAAAATTACATAAGGCTCAGACCAAAAATAGTGTCGGGGCAGATGCTACAAGGTCCAAGGATGTGCCTTTTGAAAATTTTACCTGCACAATTTAAGATACATAAGGCTCAGTCCAAAAATAGTCTCTAAAAATAATAATGATAAAAATAATTTTCTCAAGAGAGAATCAGAGATGTCACCAGAGGTCTGAAGAGGATGCCGGTGGAAAGAGTCGAGCAGGCAAGAAGCAGAGGTAGAACATATGCTATCTGAAAAGCTGCTAGCAATGATGGTGATGGTGCCGACAGTAGAGTGAGTAATCTCTAGTGGCCTGCTAGAGAATACAGTCTTGGATGTGAGATCGTCGGCTGGTGGGTGCCAGAAATAATGCTGCATAGATAAAAAAAATCAGTCACTAATAAAGAGTCTACTGCATAAATAAATCTAATCAATGGAAATAGAGGCAGTAGAAGAAGTAAGAATCTGCAGATGGTATAATCCAGTGTCGACGGCTGGAAACAGTGATGTCAGAGGCAGATGCAGTGGTGGCTAGAGGTGGAAGATAGTTGCTCTTGAAGATTTCTGGATCTGGAGGCAAAAGAAGCTATAACATGTAGAAAGCAAACAGTGCAGCCAGTGAATATTTTAAGAAAAGTAACCATACCCAAAAATAAGATTTAATGATCCAATAAGAAAACGGACAGAACCATGTGGTAGAATAAAACGTGTTCTTTCGAGATGTATAAAAATCAAAGGATTAAAATCTATCAGGAATTTAGGGTATCAACAGAAAGAAGGCTACTTAGATTATAAAACTACAAAAAGAAGATGAGAAGGGTTACAAAATAGTGCTGTAATGAAATTACAACACCGTAATTGCCTAGAACAGCGCTGTCACCGCTGTTTCATTGATTTCTCCTCCAATCAGAATCTCTTTACTTTGAAACTTCAGATGCACGTTCTCCTTCAATAGGTCAAGCTCTCAGTCAATTTTTGTGGCTGGAGGTGGTTTGTAGGCTGAGAACCGATGAACCCTAGCAATTCCGCCTCTCTGTCAATTGCTCCCTCAATACTGGATCAAAATTCATCCTTTCACTTTGTGTGTCTGCTCCTCCTAAAGATGAGTCCGCAGCATCTTTCGGATCTCAATTTAGAGGTCTAGATCAAAAGATATGGCTGTGCAATTTTTGGGCCCGTAAAAATTGCGTTTTTGAATGGAAATTACGGCCGTAAAATATTTTACGGCAGTGCCGTATTTTGGTTCTGTGAACCCTGTGTCAAAATTATGGCCCGTAAAATGCTTCTCAACCGTGCTATAAAATAGGACGAGTTCTCTGGTCTGAATCGCCTGGGAAATACGGCACGTGGAATAGTTTACGGCAGTACTGTAATTTCGGCAACTGTCTCTGTTCTGAAGTGCTCCAAATTACGGTAGTGTAATGCTTTACGGCGGTGCCGTAAAATCAAGACAATTCTCTGATTTGAAAATCCACCAAAATACGGCAGGTGCTCCGATATTACGGTATTGTACCATAATACGGTACTGTAATATATATTACGGCACCGCCTATTTTGGTCTTTTGCTCTGATTTGCGTGAAATTTGTTATGTGGACTCCTCTTGATGATGGTAACTCTTCCATGTATTTGATTTTGCTCAAAAATGCCTCAAAATAATGCCTTTTACCTAAAATTGATCAAAAACCAAAGATGGTGTAGATTCCGAAGCATTTGGTAAAAAAAAGTATAAAAACAAAGCAAAAGAGTAAGATTATGGTTCAAAAGACTACCAAATAAGTATGAAAAACACTATGAAATTTAGAGTCATCACACACATAAGGCTCAAACTTTTCTTGTCCTCAAGCAAATAAAGAAATCAATACCAAAAAAATAAATTTTCACATGACGAATAAATTTCTAAAATATAATCATCCATAGAAAATTTCATTAATCCCACACAAAATTTTCAAGTAAATACATCATCTTTTGAAATTAATCTTTAAGACTCAAAAGTTCAATCGAATAAAATTTCGCAATATGCATAGTAATAGAATTTCAACCTCATGAATTAATCTTGTTTTTGAGATTTTCATCCAATATGTTTTTGTTTACAGGAATAGGATCTCCAAATCTTTTTCCACTCATTTTTTTTATTTGTCCTTGACATTCTCTAAATCGATTACCCTTTTTTCTGATGGCGAATTTAGAGTATGTTGGTCACATAACCACACATAATAGAACTCATATCTCATAGGTAGAAAGAATTTTCTTGTGACAGAGGAGTCAATGTCAAAGGAACTCTCTCTTGGCAAGCATCTACATAGATACACACTTTTGCAATGAACTTCAACTCTTGTCTTAGGTACCATTGTGAACACAATGCCAAGAAGAGGAATTATTCTTTTTCTTTTTGTGGACTTCAACCCATGTCTTTAGGTCCCACTGTTAATTTTATACAGTGCCAAGTAGGGGAGTCATTCTTTCTCATGGATTTGGATTTCTTTTTCCCAACAAATAATATAAAAGATTATAAAGATTAACTAGATTAATCACTTGATATCAACTCAATAACATGTGCAAATATGCTCATTTTATTCAAAAGCATTATTTCACTTCAAGATTGCATTCACTAAACAATGCATTTACCTAGAATTTCATGCATCAATTAATGAAAAATTTTCAACAAATAGATTATATCAGAGAAATAAATTCAACATATAAAATCTATTTTCAATTTCCAAAAATTGATATGCATGATAATAGATTAGAAATTTTGGCATGGTGTTTGTAGTATTTTCAGAAAAATCCTTTTACACATCATCATCATATTATGTCAACACAACTAAATCGAAATATCTATCAATAAAATCAAAAGGCGAGGATCTGTGGCATGTGAGTACAAGAAGTTTGAAGTATTCATCTTCCATTTGAACACATGGATTATCAGAAAAATACAAAGAATGGAATGCAAATGAGTAGGAAGAAAATACTCACAGAGGTCTATTAGTCTGTGTCAGACCCAATCATCCTTTGTGTCTTCGGGTTCGAACCACCAAAGTTTTTTTTTTTTTGACAAAATTAATTTTCACCTCCCAAGAAGCGCTAATTTTCGGTCATTAGCTTGACCGTTCAACACTCAGATTGGATCGTGCTTGTGTGTTTGGTCGCCATCCTGATTTCTCTATGTCTCGTTCAGGGTTCTCAAGAACATAAGGCTCAGACTTAAAACAGTGTCTAAATTTACTTATGAGCTTTTTTCCTTTCTCAAGCAACTTTGATTTTCCTCTCCTCATTCGTCTCTTCCTCTTCTTCTTCGCTGCTCTTTCCTGAGATTCTTTATTAGCACACTCAGAAGATGTATCAGTTTCAAAATCAGAAGTTCATCAAATAAACTATGCATGTCACAAACAACATCATCATTAATTGTTTCTATGCTACAACATGTCCCTGAGTGTGATGCCTTTTTTAAAGAATCAGTCAAATCAAATTCAATTATATCACCACAAATATCAAAAGTCAATTTTCCCTTTCTTACATCAATGAGTGCTCCAGATGTAGCCAAGAAAGGTCTACCAAGTATAATAGGGTTTTTCAAATTTTCTTCCATCTCTAAAACTATAAAATCAGCAGGTATGAAAAACTTACCAATTTGTACAAGAATATTTTCTAATATACCAACCGGATGCTTTATTGATGAGTCAGCGAGTTGCAAAGTCATTGAGGTTGGTTTGAGCTCTCCAACATCCAGTTTCCTGTAAAGAGAATGAGGTATTAGACTAACACTTGCACCGAGGTCACATAAGGCTCGGTCAAAAGCCATATCTCCAATAGAACAAGGTACAAAAAAACTACCTAGATCCTTTAGCTTAGGTGGCAATTTATTCTGTATGATAGCACTACTGTAGAAACCCCTTTCGAGAGGGGGGCGAAAACCCTAAGCATGGCGCAAATAAAATTTTGCAAGCGGAAGCAAGGGTTTGATGATCTTTTGCATGCCATATGATCAACTATCATAGATTGAATAGATCAAGAGTAGATCATACCAATGCCATCGGTTTGGTTGGTGCCTTGGAAGCAAAGACGCAAGTGCTCCTTCTCCAAAGGTGACGCACACAACAAGTGAAGATGGCTTGCTCCTTTGAATCCTTTGTGCTAGCAAAGTGCTTCAATGGGACCTTGTCGCGTGAAGGAGAGGATAGATGTAACGCCCTCGATTTTTCTGAATTATGATTTAAGGTTAGATTCTGTTTCTGTATTTTTATCTGTTAAAGTTTTGGGATTTTTGCCTAATTGTAGGACTTTTTCCTACAGGGCAAAAATAATTATTTTGATTGGGGCTTCGAACCCTCAACCTTGACTCTTTGCTCCTGGAATTCTTCCACCATGGTGGCGCATATTTCTGTGTTATTGGAGTGGCGCATGGTGGTTAAGCCCAGGTGAGCCCATAAAACCGATTTTCACTTAAGTTAACTGGGTTATTGGATCTTGGATCCGTTTGGAGTGGGAGAAAAAGAGAAATATCGTGAGAGCTCCTCTCCCTCACGATTTTTGTTGTTTTCTTGCCCTAGCCGCCTGTGGTTGTCGCCCCTTACTGTGTTTGGCGCCTCCTGCAAATTTCTGACGCTGGTGGTGGCAGACTGGTGGTGGACAAAGTTCCTGGAGATCCCTGACCCTCTGTTGTGGCGTTTTTTTCTGTGGGCGATTTTCAGTGAGTAATTCGATCCTA
The DNA here is from genome assembly GCA_027563935.2 of Costus lasius. Taxonomy (NCBI): domain Eukaryota; kingdom Viridiplantae; phylum Streptophyta; class Magnoliopsida; order Zingiberales; family Costaceae; genus Costus; species Costus lasius. The sequence goes on along the minus strand of CM050447.1, from coordinate 72,505,760 downwards.
AGGAGTCTAATCCTATTTGCAATAATTATCTGTACGAACCAAAAATCTGCAAGTAGATCCTGTGTTTTTTTCTATTCTATAGGTCGGATCTGAATATGCATGATGATTCAGAAATTTTGTCTTGCTGAAAATTGTAGTCGCCAATCTGACCTTACTGTGCTTTAACCGCAATATCTCATGATCTATAGATCCAAATCACACGAAACAAATTTTGTATGAAACTAGATTCGTTCAGCTTTGATTCTTATGTAATATCGACCACATCTGAACTATATTCGTGTTGCAATCGGCATTGTTATATAACTTACGAAATCTGTTTTCTGAAAATCTAGAATCTTGACCCTTTTGTGTTCGAACTCTCGTATCTCCCTAGGTATAGCTCGAAATCCTGTGAAACCAGTTTTATTAGACCGTAGGCTTGAAGAGCTTCATTTTGACTCCCATAACGCCTATTTTCGATTAGTTATTGGATCTGAAATATATGTCGTAATTCTGATATATGAATCTGTTTTCTTGAAATCTGAAATTCTGACCCACCTATGTTCGAACCCTTATATCTTCCTGCCTACAATTTAAAATTTTGCGAAACCAGTTTTATTGGAAACTAGATTCAGAGAGATTCATTTTGAATATAATATTGACTAGCTTTGGTTCGAAATTGGACCAAAAATATATGTTGCAATCTGACAATATAAATCTGCTATGTTTTGGTTAGACGAATATTCCATTGTGAGAAAAATTTAGCCTGTATGGTTCAATCTCTTAAATTGTGGTCTGTAGTTCTTCTAAAATTTATTTGCTTGATGAGAAATTTTAGAGAAAACAAAATTGGGGATTTAACTAAGAACTTAGGAATTTTCGAAAATCATGGTTCGAGCCAATTTTGGGGCTTTTGTCAATTTTCTTCACGAACGTGTAATTAAAATTATCTGTAGTGGTGGACTGAAATTATTTACATGAAATTTGTACGTTCTGTTAAGGTTCTGTAACTGGTGCCCCTTACAGTAATTTTATAGCTCACGGTTTTAGGAATTTTGAGGAAATTATTTCATAAATAGTTTCTGTTCTATGTTTAATTGTTTGTTATGTGAATATTTTCTGTTCTGTTTATATGTTGTGAATTTTCTGAAAACTTTGAATGTGTTATAACCTTTGTGAGAACATAGACTGGTCTGACATGAATTAAGGATAGTTGCATGAAATCTAAGGAATTCACTCATATATTACTTCTGGTTGATGGTAAAAATTATGAAGTGTGTTCAGCTTTGATTTTCTGCAAATTGTAATTTGTTAAGAACTGGATAATGGGGTGTGTCATTTTCTGGTTTGTCAGACTTTGGGCATGATGTAAGAATTAAGTAGTGGTTGGTCCTACTCCTCCGTTTCAGTATAATCTGTTCTGTAAAATTATGCCCTAGTGTAGCACTCTTCTGTGTTCTTACCCTCCTTCTGTGGCGCTGTAATGGTGCTGATAGTCTACTACGACCCATGAGACACTATTCTGTTCTGTTCTGGGTTTTGGAGGCCAGAGTGCCACGTCCTGACAAGACGGGGGCCACCCACTGATACCTCCTCTACCATTCTGTTCAGGGTATTGGAGACCAGAGTGCCACGTCCTGACAAGACGGGGGCCACCCACTGATACCTCCTCTACCATTCTGTTCTGGGTATTGGAGACCAGAGTGCCACGTCCTGACAAGACGGGGGCCACCCACTGATACCTCCTCTACCATTCTGTTCTGGGTATTGGAGACCAGAGTGCCACGTCCTAACAAGACGGGGGCCACCCACTGATACCTCCTCTACCATTCTGTTCTGGGTATTGGAGACCAGAGTGCCACGTCCTGACAAGACGGGGGCCACCCACTGATACCTCCTCTACCATTCTGTTCTGGGTATTGGAGACCAGAGTGCCACGTCCTGACAAGATGGGGGCCACCCACTGATACCTCCTCTACCATTCTGTTCTGGGTTTTGGAGGCCAGAGTGCCACGTCCTGACAAGACGGGGGCCACCCACTGATACCTCCTCTACCATTCTGTTTCTGATATGCATGCATGTCTCGTCCTCGGCAGAGGTGGGGTCAGACCTTCTGTGGTCATCAGGCCTTCTGTGGCCTTTCTGTTTCCGATGTAGACTATCCGTTTGGATTCTGAAAATTCTGATTTTCTGTCTGTCAGTTCTGATTTCTGTAGTTCGGTTTCGATCTGTATTATAGATGTGTTAGGCAGTGTGTTTAGTAGGGAGGGGTTGGTATACTTATATCCTACTTCATGCTTGATGCCTAATGTTATAAGTATCTGTATTTGATTATGTTTTGTTTCTGATATGAGTGTGCATGTTAAGTTGATTTATCTTATCTGTTACAAAAATGTATTTCAACTTATGCATGATATTTTTGATGTGTACTATGGATGGCTTTTAGTGTCTTTTACTCACTGAGCTTTTTAGCTCACCCCCGTTGTTTAAATATTTTCAGGTGAGACATTGGGACAGTGATCGCTACAGCTAATTCACGAATTTACTATGATGCTAATGTTTTATTTAATTTCTAAGAGTTGTCTGCTAAAAAATCTGTCAGGCCTGCGTGCCTAACTTAATTACATGATACGTTTTATCTCCTGAGGGCTTATGCCTGTTTTCAGGATATTACATTATAGTTGTCTCGTTTTAATTGTTAGATACGAGTTTTGGATTCGTGAGATTTGAAATTATTCTTATTCTGAAATGTCCGCTTTGAGAGTTATTGTTCTTATTCCGCAATATATCTGAATTTGTGTTTTCCACATATGTGTAGTGTGGACATCTGTTTTATTCCAGGATATGCGTGTCTGTGCAGCAGTAAATTATTATACTTGCTGTCGGATTTTCTGGATTTCCGGATTTCTATTTCCTAGTAAATCGATCCTATTCAGTTCTGTGCGGTTTTCAGTTCCGTAGTAATGTCCTTCGATGCCGCTTTCTTCTTGTGTTTTAATGGAAGAGTAAAAATTTTTGAAACCCCGTATTTTACTTGTATGCGTGTGGGGTGTGATTCTGAGGGATGTTACAGATGGTATCAGAGCATTATTACTAGCAATTAGAAACTCCGGGGAAGGAAAACTTTGTTTGTGTATTGCTAGAAACCAAGTTAGGATCTGATTTGTGATTGAATATTGGTTGTTATTCTACTGTGTTATGTGATGCAGGTAAAAATGGTGCGACCAAGATCTAGCAGTAGCAACGGTGATCAACAGTCTGACCTGAGGCAGACAATGGAGGCTATGACTGCTATGATGCAACAACAAAACGCATTCATCCAGCAGCAAACTCAGATGATGCAGCAGCAGCAGGCGCAGCACATGGAGGTTCAGCAACAGTTATTGCAGCGGCTGTCGCAGACACAGTCTCAGTCACAGGCACAACTGGCTGGTTCTTCTCTGGGTGATGGCGCACATCAACGATATGCTCGGTTGGTTCGAGAGTTTCAGCACCTGAACCCAACTGCATTTTATGGTAGTCCGGGGCCCAGAGCAGCTGAGGATTGGCTTTTAACACTGGAAAAGATTTTCCAGGTTTTGCGCTGTGATGATGCAGACAAGCTATGTTTGTCTGTCTTCATGTTGCGTGGAGATGCCGAAGATTGGTGGAAGGGAGTTATCAGACTGGCGGCAACTGAATCCAGAGTTGTTGACTGGCAGTATTTCATGATGAAGTTCAATGCCAAGTTTTTCCCCTCTAGCTTATCTGAGGAGCGCGAGGTGGAGTTTATTCATCTTGAGCAGGGTGACCTGACGGTGGATCAGTATGAGGCCACATTCGCTCGGTTGTCGGGGTATGCTCCTCACTTAGTCAACACCGAGGAAAGAAGAGCCAAGAAGTTTCAGCGGGGTTTGAGGAAAGATATCAGGACAAGGGTAGCTATGCTACACTTGGAAACTTATGCTGAAGAAGCAACTGGAAGAACTATTAGAGAAGGGGTATATTCGACCCAGTGTTTCTCCATGGGACCACCGGTGTTATTTGTGAAGAAGAAGGATGGTACTTTGCGCATGTGCATCGATTACCGTCAACTCAATCAAGTGACTGTTAAGAATAAGTACCCATTACCCCGTATTGATGATCTCTTTGATCAGTTGCAGGGTGCTACTGTATTCTCTAAAATTGACCTGAGATTTGGCTATCATCAGTTGAGAGTTCAGGAGGAGGATGTACCTAAAACTGCATTCAGGACCAGGTATGGGCACTATGAGTTTCTTGTTATGCCTTTTGGACTGACAAATGCCCCTGCAGTGTTTATGGATCTGATGAACAGAGTATTTCATGAACTTCTGGACAAATGTGTGGTCGTCTTCATAGATGATATTCTGATCTACTCCAAGAATGCGCAAGATCACACTCAGGATTTGCGCAAGGTGCTGGAGATTCTGCGGCTGAAGCAGCTGTATGCTAAGGCCAGCAAATGTGAGTTCTGGTTACATCAGATTGGCTTTCTGGGACACATTATTTCTGACCAGGGTGTGTCTGTGGATCCAGTGAAGGTGGAGGCCATTCTTCACTGGGGAAGACCAACTACAGCGACTGAGGTCAGAAGTTTTCTGGGCTTAGCTGGATATTACCGCCGCTTTGTGGAAGGTTTTTCCAAGCTGGCAGGTCCTCTGACTAAGCTAACTAGAAAAAATTTAAAGTTTGAGTGGTCTGATGATTGTGAGTCTAGTTTTCAGGAACTGAAAAAGAGACTGACCAGTGCTCCTATCCTCATCATTCCCTGTGATGGAGAGAAGTTCACTGTTTACACTGATGCCTCTGGTAAGGGTCTGGGTGCTATACTGATGCACCAAGGAAAGGTAGTTGCTTATGCTTCAAGGCAACTCAAGGACTATGAAGTAAACTACCCCACTCATGATCTGGAGTTGGCAGCTGTAGTTTTTGCCTTGAAAATCTGGAGGCACTATCTGTTTGGACAGACATTTGAATTGTTTACAGATCACCAGAGCTTGAAGTATATCTTCACTCAGAAAGAGCTGAATATGAGACAAAGGCGATGGCTTGAATTGATAAAGGATTATGACTTCACCATCCAATATCAGTCTGGTAAAGGCAATGTGGTGGCTGATGCTCTTAGTCGGTATCCTGTGACTCAGATAGCTGCACTGCGAGTCCAGGAGTGGCGACTATTGCAGGAGTTCAGTGACATGCATCTGAGTGTGACTCCGGGTGAGAGAGGCGGTCTTCTAGCTTCTCTCAGGGTTCAGTCAGAGTTACTACAGAGATTGAGATCAGGGCAGCAATCAGATCCGGATATTTTACGGTGGAAAGAGAGGTCTGAGCAAGGCTGGGTGGATAATTTCAGTATGTCGGATGATGGTCTCCTCAGATTCCGTGGAAGGGTCTGTGTTCCTGAGGACCCTGAGTTGAGAAATGAAATTCTTAAGGAAAGTCATTGCACTAAGTATACCGTTCATCCTGGTAGTACCAAGATGTATCAGGATCTGAAAAAGACTTTCTGGTGGCATGGTATGAAGAAGGATGTGCATTTGTTTGTGTCCAGATGTTTGACTTGCCAAACCGTGAAGGCTGAGCATCAGAGGCCGGGCGGTTTGATGCAGTCTCTCCCTATTCCTCAGTGGAAGTGGGAGCATATCAGTATGGACTTTGTGTGTGGACTGCCCAATACCAGAAGGAATCATGATGCCGTATGGGTGATTGTGGATAGACTCACGAAGTCAGCTCACTTCTTACCGATCAAAATGACTTACAGTTTGGATCGGTTAGCAAAACTGTACATCGATGAGATTGTCAGATTGCATGGAGTTCCCTTGGACATTGTCTCTGATCGTGATCCTCGATTTCTGTCCAGGTTTTGGAAGAAATTACAGGAAGATTTGGGAACTAATTTGAGTTTCAGCACTGCATATCATCCCCAATCTGATGGTCAGACAGAGAGAACTATTCAGACACTTGAGGATCTTCTGAGATCTTATGTGGTTGACTGGTCTGTTGAGTGGGATCTGGACTTATCACTAATAGAGTTCACCTACAACAATAGCTTTCACTCTAGCATACAGATGGCTCCGTATGAGTCCCTATATGGGAGGAAAATGCAGAACGCCTATATGCTGGGAGGAAACTGGGGACAGAACAGTGCTAAGGTCTGATGCTGTTCAGGAAGCTACTGAGAAGATCAGAGAAATTCAGAGAAAGATGAAGATTGCTCAGGATAGACAGAAGAGTTATGCTGATGTGAGGCGGCGTCCTCTTGAGTTTTTGGTGGGAGAGCATGTTTTCCTAAAGGTCTCGCCTATGAAAGGGGTGATGAGATTTGGGAAGAGAGGAAAATTGAGTCCCAGGTACATTGGTCCCTTTGATATCATTGAGAGGGTTGGACCTGTGGCATACCGACTTGCTCTACCCCCATCACTGGAACACCTCCATAATGTGTTCCATGTTTCTGCACTCAGAAAATATTGTTCTGATCCTTCTCATGTTCTGGAGTTGGAACCTCTCCAGCTTGAAGAGAACATGACTTTTGTGGTGAAACCTCTCAGAATTGAAGATAGAAAAGAGAAAGTGCTGAGGAATAAGGTTATTCCACTTGTGAAAGTCATCTGGGGAAATCAGTCTGTTGAAGAAGCCTCTTGGGAGGTTGAAGCAGATATGAGAAAGGAGCATCCTCACCTGTTCAGTGACGGGCTTGGTCAGCTTTAGAGGACTAAAGCTCTATAAGGGGGGGAGGATGTAACGCCCTCGATTTTTCTGAATTATGATTTAAGGTTAGATTCTGTTTCTGTATTTTTATCTGTTAAAGTTTTGGGATTTTTGCCTAATTGTAGGACTTTTTCCTACAGGGCAAAAATAATTATTTTGATTGGGGCTTCAAACCCTCAACCTTGACTCTTTGCTCCTGGAATTCTTCCACCATGGTGGCGCATATTTCTGTGTTATTGGAGTGGCGCATGGTGGTTAAGCCCAGGTGAGCCCTTAAAACCGATTTTCACTTAAGTTAACTGGGTTATTGGATCTTGGATCCGTTTGGAGTGGGAGAAAAAGAGAAATATCGTGAGAGCTCCTCTCCCTCACGATTTTTGTTGTTTTCTTGCCCTAGCCGCCTGTGGTTGTCGCCCCTTACTGTGTTTGGCGCCTCCTGCAAATTTCTGACGCTGGTGGTGGCAGACTGGTGGTGGACGAAGTTCCTGGAGATCCCTGACCCTCTGTTGTGGCGTTTTTTTCTGTGGGCGATTTTCAGTGAGTAATTCGATCCTAAGGAGTCTAATCCTATTTGCAATAATTATCTATACGAACCAAAAATCTGCAAGTAGATCCTGTGTTTTTTTCTATTCTATAGGTCGGATCTGAATATGCATGATGATTCAGAAATTTTGTCTTGCTGAAAATTGTAGTCGCCAATCTGACCTTACTGTGCTTTAACCGCAATATCTCATGATCTATAGATCCAAATCACACGAAACAAATTTTGTATGAAACTAGATTCGCTCAGCTTTGATTCTTATGTAATATCGACCACATCTGAACTATATTCGTGTTGCAATCGGCATTGTTATATAACTTACGAAATCTGTTTTCTGAAAATCTAGAATCTTGACCCTTTTGTCTTCGAACTCTCGTATCTCCCTAGGTATAGCTCGAAATCCTGTGAAACCAGTTTTATTAGACCGTAGGCTTGAAGAGCTTCATTTTGACTCCCATAACGCCTATTTTCGATTAGTTATTGGATCTGAAATATATGTCGTAATTCTGATATATGAATCTGTTTTCTTGAAATCTGAAATTCTGACCCACCTATGTTCGAACTCTTATATCTTCCTGCCTACAATTTAAAATTTTGCGAAACCAGTTTTATTGGAAACTAGATTCAGAGAGCTTAATTTTGAATATAATATTGACTAGCTTTGGTTCGAAATTGGACCAAAAATATATGTTGCAATCTGACAATATAAATCTGCTATGTTTTGGTTAGACGAATATTCCATTGTGAGAAAAATTTAGCCTGTATGGTTCAATCTCTTAAATTGTGGTCTGTAGTTCTTCTAAAATTTATTTGCTTGATGAGAAATTTTAGAGAAAACAAAATTGGGGATTTAACTAAGAACTTAGGAATTTTCGAAAATCATGGTTCGAGCCAATTTTGGGGCTTTTGTCAATTTTCTTCACGAACGTGTAATTAAAATTATCTGTAGTGGTGGACTGAAATTATTTACATGAAATTTGTACGTTCTGTTAAGGTTCTGTAACTGGTGCCCCTTACAGTAATTTTATAGCTCACGGTTTTAGGAATTTTGAGGAAATTATTTCATAAATAGTTTCTGTTCTATGTTTAATTGTTTGTTATGTGAATATTTTCTGTTCTGTTTATATGTTGTGAATTTTCTGAAAACTTTGAATGTGTTATAACCTTTGTGAGAACATAGACTGGTCTGACATGAATTAAGGATAGTTGCATGAAATCTAAGGAATTCACTCATATATTACTTCTGGTTGATGGTAAAAATTATGAAGTGTGTTCAGCTTTGATTTTCTGCAAATTGTAATTTGTTAAGAACTGGATAATGGGGTGTGTCATTTTCTGGTTTGTCAGACTTTGGGCATGATGTAAGAATTAAGTAGTGGTTGGTCCTACTCCTCCGTTTCAGTATAATCTGTTCTGTAAAATTATGCCCTAGTGTAGCACTCTTCTGTGTTCTTACCCTCCTTCTGTGGCGCTATAATGGTGCTGATAGTCTACTACGACCCATGAGACACTATTCTGTTATGTTCTGGGTTTTGGAGGCCAGAGTGCCACGTCCTGACAAGACGGGGGCCACCCACTGATACCTCCTCTACCATTCTATTCAGGGTATTGGAGACCAGAGTGCCACGTCCTGACAAGACGGGGGCCACCCACTGATACCTCCTCTACCATTCTGTTCTGGGTATTGGAGACCAGAGTGCCACGTCCTGACAAGACGGGGGCCACCCACTGATACCTCCTCTACCATTCTGTTCTGGGTATTGGAGACCAGAGTGCCACGTCCTGACAAGACGGGGGCCACCCACTGATACCTCCTCTACCATTCTGTTCTGGGTATTGGAGACCAGAGTGCCACGTCCTGACAAGACGGGGGCCACCCACTGATACCTCCTCTACCATTCTGTTCTGGGTATTGGAGACCAGAGTGCCACGTCCTGACAAGACGGGGGCCACCCACTGATACCTCCTCTACCATTCTGTTCTGGGTTTTGGAGGCCAGAGTGCCACGTCCTGACAAGACGGGGGCCACCCACTGATACCTCCTCTACCATTCTGTTTCTGATATGCATGCATGTCTCGTCCTCGGCAGAGGTGGGGTCAGACCTTCTATGGTCATCAGGCCTTCTGTGGCCTTTCTGTTTCCGATGTAGACTATCCGTTTGGATTCTGAAAATTCTGATTTTCTGTCTGTCAGTTCTGATTTCTGTAGTTCGGTTTCGATCTGTATTATAGATGTGTTAGGCAGTGTGTTTAGTAGGGAGGGGTTGGTATACTTATATCCTACTTCATGCTTGATGCCTAATGTTATAAGTATCTGTATTTGATTATGTTTTGTTTCTGATATGAGTGTGCATGTTAAGTTGATTTATCTTATCTGTTACAAAAATGTATTTCAACTTATGCATGATATTTTTGATGTGTACTATGGATGGCTTTTAGTGTCTTTTACTCACTGAGCTTTTTAGCTCACCCCCGTTGTTTAAATATTTTCAGGTGAGACATTGGGACAGTGATCGCTACAGCTAATTCACGAATTTACTATGATGCTAATGTTTTATTTAATTTCTAAGAGTTGTCTTCTAAAAAATCTGTCAGGCCTGCGTGCCTAACTTAATTACATGATACGTTTTATCTCCTGAGGGCTTATGCCTGTTTTCAGGATATTATATTATAGTTGTCTCGTTTTAATTGTTAGATACGAGTTTTGGATTCGTGAGATTTGAAATTATTCTTATTCTGAAATGTCCGATTTGAGAGTTATTGTTCTTATTCCGCAATATATCTGAATTTGTGTTTTCCACATATGTGTAGTGTGGACATCTGTTTTATTCCAGGATATGCGTGTCTGTGCAGCAGTAAATTATTATACTTGCTGTCGGATTTTCTGGATTTCCGGATTTCTATTTCCTAGTAAATCGATCCTATTCAGTTCTGTGCGGTTTTCAGTTCCGTAGTAATGTCCTTCGATGCCGCTTTCTTCTTGTGTTTTAATGGAAGAGTAAAAATTTTTGAAACCCCGTATTTTACTTGTATGCGTTTGGGGTGTGATTCTGAGGGATGTTACAATAGAGATGGCTTGTCTCGGCCGAATGCCTCCTCTTGTCGTCAACACACTCTCCTCTCCACGAGATTGCAAGCGGTCATCATCCAAGAGAAGCGTTGAGGCGTTTTTTACAAAGTCGCCTTGATGACTTTCCATAAATGGAATGACATGAAGTAATGCTTTGAAAACCGACCAAAACGCTTAAGCATTGAACCAAGCATTCACACACATGTGAACCGGTTCATGCTCAATCGATCCAATTGACTTTGGTCCAAAAAACCAAATCAAATCAGCCCAAGCCATGGTCTAGACCTCATTGAACCAATAGGTTCCAGATCTAACCGTTCATCTCCTGATGCTCCTGATCTTACCGATCTAGCATCATCTCTCTCGATCGAAGCTTACCGATCTCATGCCCTAATCAATCAAACATGATCAGACCAGATCTCACTTACAATCAAAGATTAAATCCCTTTAAACTGAACCCAAACAATTCAGTCCACACGATCTGACTCAAGTAAGCCATATCACCAAATTGTGCGACCCTGAGGGTTTCCTTTAAATGTCGGTAACGATAACTTACGTTATCACGATCAGTGAGGGGTATCTAGCAACACATCACTGTCTCCCGATATAAAGGAAAGAGTCTTCCAAGACTACACCCAAACCACAGCACAAGTGTGAATCCACTTCACAAGGCATGCATGTTTCCTTTGCCACTGGATGTTCTTATTGGACAAGCGTGTCAAGCCTGTAGCTCCAATATGATGAGCATGATTAGATCAGATGCACATAGTCACCTGGGTATGGCCATACACTTTCTCAATCATCTCATCTAGGGGGGCCCTATAGAACACCACACTCCTTCAACAAGGAGACGGCAATCCTCTATCTATCACTAGTGCCCTAACCTGACTCATGATCATTATCCAAGATAGTCTATAACCATTATGTTTCAAATGATATTGAACTCCCTCAAAACAATGACAATCATCATTTAGAAACACAAGTGATCTCAAGTCAGAGGACATGTGCCACTTGTTGCAATCAAGGATCATTCACATTGTGACAAGCAATTGAATGTCCTAGTAGGGTCTGTCCAGTACATCCAATGTACCCATGAGTCTACATCTTATTCCATGCTCGAAGCATCCTATAAGATTAGAACACATATTAGTCTCAATCATATCAAGGCTGTCTCATGTTCACCAAGATATATCGACTAAGGACATTTAGCATGTTAGCCTAGCTGAACAGCATTGAGACATTATTCAGAAGAACACACATTGCAGCAGATGATGTAACAACCTGAATAATAACCATTGCCTTTATAAACACAAGAATGTATTACATGATACTTATACAATCCCAAGGCCTCAAACATTAGCCTTAAGGGCATACCCCAACAATCTCCCACTTGCACTTAATCTAATGGTTGAGAAATCTCAAACCCATGTTATTACAGTGCTTCTCATGCTTCTGCTGCGCCAGAGGCTTGGTAAGCGGGTCAGCCAGATTGTCGTCTGTATGAACCTTGCAGACTTTGATCTCGCCACGATCAATGATCTCCCGGATCAAGTGAAACCGTCTCTCTATGTGCTTGGACTTCTGGTGCGACCGTGGTTCCTTTGCTTGTGCGATTGCTCCAGTGTTATCACAAAAGATAACCAAAGGATCTACACTCGAAGGAACAACACCAAGTTCTCTCACGAACTTACGAATCCACACTGCCTCCTTGGATGCTTCCGAGGCTACAACATACTCGGCTTCTGTTGTGGAATTAGCAACAGTTGACTGTTTGAAACTTTTCCACACCACCGCTCCACCATTCAAGCTAAAAACATAGCCTGATTGCGATCGGAAATCATCCTGGTCCGACTGGAATGAAGCGTCAGTATATCCTTCTATACTGAGTTCTTCCTGACCACCATATATCAAGAACATATCTTTGGTCCTCCGCAGATATTTTAAAATGTTCTTGACTGCAATCCAGTGCGCCATACCTGGATTACTTTGGAACCGACTGGTCACGCTTAACCCGTAAGCGACGTCTGGGCGAGTACACAACATCGCATACATTATGGACCCAATAGCCGAAGCATAAGGCATATTGTCCATTTCATCTTTCTCAGTCTGTGTTTGTGGACACTGACTCTTCGAAAGATTCAGACCATGTCTGACTGGAAGATATCCTCTTTTAGAATTCTCTAAATGGAATCTCTCCAGGACTTTCTCGATGTAAGTACTCTGGCACAGCCCGAGAAGCCTCTTAGATCTATCCCTGTAGATCTTCACACCTAAAACATAGGCTGCTTCTCCTAGATCTTTCATCTGAAAACATTTTCCTAACCATGCTTTAACAGCATGCAGTTCAGGAATATCGTTTCCAATGATTAAGATATCATCGACGTAGAGGACTAGAAAAGTAATCACGCTCCCACTAAACCTCTTATATACACACGGGTCATCTCCGTTCTTGATGAAACCAAACTCAGAGATTGATTCATCAAAACGAATATTCCAGCTTCTAGATGCTTGTTTAAGTCCATAAATAGACCTTTTTAACTTGCATATTTTATGACGATCTGCTGGATTAGTGAAACCTTCAGGTTGTGTCATATACACATCCTCATCCAGTTTTCCATTAAGGAAAGCCGTCTTCACATCCATCTGCCAGATCTCATAATCGTAATATGCTGCTATCGCGAAAAGAATCCGAATAGACTTAAACATAGCTACAGGTGAGAAAGTTTCATCATAATCTATCCCGTAGATTTGTTTGAAACCTTTCGCAACTAGCCTGCCTTTATAGGTAACTACGTTACCATCCATGTCAATCTTCTTCTTGAAGATCCATTTACAGCCTATAGGGATTACTCCCGGAGGCGGATCAACCAAATCCCATACTTGGTTATCTGACATGGAGTCCATCTCGGCTCGCATAGCTTCAAGCCATCTAGCTGACTCCGGTCCACTGACCGCATCCGCATAAGTAAGGGGTTCATCATTATTAATGATGTAGACTCCGTCATAGCGCTCAGGCTGTCGACGGATCCTTCCCGATCTACGCGGTTCCCGCGATATCTGAGCCTCAGGTTGCACAATAACCTGTTCTACCGGCTCAGGCTCATCCAACTGTGCTTGACTACTTTGTCCTTCCTCTGGATTCTCATCCAGTTTTATTTCTCTCCCACTGGCTTCTTGCAGAAGAAACTCCTTCTCAAGAAATATGGCCGTCCGAGCAACAAATACTTTGTTATCTTTGGGATCGAAGAAATAATAACCCTTAGTTTCCTTAGGGTAACCGACAAAGATGCATTTCTCAGATCTGTTCTCTAGTTTCCCAGAGGCGAGCTTTTTGACATAAGCCTCGTAACCCCAGATCCTGATAAATGTCAAGCTCGGCTGTTTCCCATACCATAATTCATATGGCGTCTTTGAAACGGCCTTGGATGGCACTCGGTTTAGTACCTTTGCAGCTGTTTCCAGTGCAAATCCCCAAAAGGAATATGGAAGAGTAGCCTGACTCATCATAGAACGAACCATATCAAGTAACGTTCTATTTCTCCTCTCGGACACACCATTCCATTGTGGTGTTCCTGGCGGAGTGAGCTGTGAGATAATCCCACACTCTTTTAGATAGTCAGTAAACGCATGACTCAAGTATTCTCCACCTCGATCAGAACGAAGTGCCTTGATATTTCGCCCTAGCTGATTCTGTACTTCATTTTTGAACTCTTTGAACTTGTCAAAAGATTCACTCTTATGTCTCATTAGATAGACATACCCATATCTACTGAAATCATCAGTAAAGGTAATGAAGTACGAATAGCCACCTCTGGCATGTTTACTAAATGGCCCACACACATCACTGTGTATAAGGTCAAGTAAACCTGAAGCCCTTTTACCTTTATGAGGAAAAGGTGACTTCGTCATTTTACCCATCAAACAAGCTTTGCATGTATCAATCTCCTCATAGGAGAAAGATCCCAGCAGTCCATGATCATGCAACCGCTTAATGCGCTTCTTGTTAATATGGCCTAAACGACTATGCCATAACAAGGTGCTGTCTTCAGCATACTTGGCTTTCTTAATATCAACACTTTGTATAGAACTTTCCATGTCCAACATGTATAACCCATTGTTAATTGAACCAGTTGCATAAACAATATTATCTAAAGACAAAACACACTTTGAAATATTGCATTCAAAGGCAAATCCTTTCCTGACAAGAGCAGGAATGGAGATAATATTTTTAGTAATGCTGGGAACAAAATAACAACTGTTTAGTTCTAATACAATGCCAGATGGTAATGAGATGAAATAGTCTCCTACAGCAACAGCAGCAACCCGTGCCCCGTTTCCAACGCGTAGGTCTACCTCATGCTGTCCCACCTGCCTTCTTCTCTTGAGTTCCTGTACATTTGAACAAATGTGAACTCCACATGCAGTGTCCAACACCCATGAAACAGAAGAAGATGATATCATGACCTCAGTCACAAATATACCTGAGCCAGAAGCGATGCTTCACCTCTTATCTCCTTGGAGCGCTTTACAGTCCTTTTTCCAGTGACCCAGCTGGCCACAGTGGAAACACCTGTTGTCCTTTGACCGCTTAACCTTCTGTTTCAGAGCCTTGCTGTAATTCTTGACAGGGGCTTTGCCCTTCTTCCCCTTCTTCTTGTTCCTGGAAGGAACCATTAAGACAGAGGTTGAAGGCTTTCCCTTCAGAGTCTCCTCAGTTGTCAAGAGCATATTCAGCAGCTCTGCCGGAGTACAATCGATTTTGTTCATATTAAAGTTAATAATGAACGCATCGAAAGAAGGCGGAAGAGACTGCAGAATAATATCTACAGCAAGCTCCTGGTTGATGGTATGCCCCAGTTTCTCCAGAGCCTCCTTGTGCCCAATCATCTTGAGCACGTGAGCTCCCACTGGGCTCCCTTCAGCCAGTTTGCTCTGAAAGAAAAGCTTTGTCAGATTATAGCGTTCTGTCCTCGCCTGTGCAGCATACAGCATCTTGAGGTTCGCTATAATTTCTATAGCCGACATATCCTCATGCTGACGCTGCAGCGGTGGCGTCATAGACGCTAGCATCAGGCAAGCGACATCAATGCTATCATTGACGTGCTTTTCATAGGCATCACGAACCGCCCTTGCGGCGTTCGCAGAGGGTTGAGGCGGCATAGCCGTCTCGAGGACATACAGTTTCCTCTCTGCCTTAAGAACGATCTTAAGGTGTCCGAACCAGTCTGAGAAGTTTGGCCCAGCAAACTTCTCCCTTTCCAGTAGGGATCGCACATTGAAGCTCATGGTGTTCGTTGCTGCAGGAATCTACAACAATGCAAGAACAGCAAGGTCAGTATTAATGTTCAGAATCAATCCAGGACTTAAGAAAGATTCTTTTTCTCACTATTTTATCTGGCTGAAAAATCCAGCAAAACAGCCCGAAAGAGTAGAACTCTTTTAGTGAGATGGGATCCAGATTTCATACTTGGTCTCCGCGTCCCGCTCAGGCGAGATAAGATGCACAGAGAGTACAAGCACTAATTTCTGGTAGGCAGTCCCTGCCAATCGCCAACCCGTGCGATTCCCCTTCATCTGGGCAATCCAGCAGACTGTGCCAACTGAGTTGGTACAACACAATCTCTGACCCCACAGATGGCTGCCTCCATGTGCTACCACATGCGCCACATATGTAGCCTACATGGTCAAGCTGACCCGACCTACTCCCTGGACCACCACGTGCTATGCTGAGCAACGAGAAGCGATAAATCCCTTCTCTGTAACACGCAGGTGTAATCCAGCACCGTCTGAAGATAGATGGACGTGCCCACTGAGTGGGTACAACACGGCTCCAACGATAGTCAGAACAGTGAGGTTTCGCGTCAGAAGGCATTACGTGCTTGATATTTTAGCGCTTGGATTTTAACGGTCTTTTATCTTCTTACTATCAGGCAAATCCTATGGCTATAGCAGAAGATAAATAAATCATGCTGTTCTACTTATATAAACAATAACAGAAAGCATGGATCTTATGTGGTAAAAGCCCATAGCCTAAGTAAGACCTTAAGATACTTAAGTCTTCACTTGCTCTTCTTGGGTCTTTTGCATCTCATCTGGTCCAACCCAGGGCCCTAGTGCTCAATGCAGCTCAGGTGCACCCACCAGCTGAATGCGCCTCTGCGATGTGTGCTTTTGTGCTCTTGTCTAATTAAAATACATTTTAATCTATCTAGACAAGCTTGACTCGCAGGTCAATTATACAATAAATTCATTAAAATGTGATTCGCAGATCACAAAAATAATAATTTACCAGGCTCGCAGGCCCCAGCACAGCACACATTAAAAGGGCAACCCACATAAGATTAAATAAACAAACATCATGGCATCATTCAATCAACATGTGATCCATTACAAGAAAATAAAATTTTGAAAACCCATTGGCATCAATTTTAATTTTCTTATGTGCCTTACAACCTTACAATGGTCCATTGATAGGGATCCACTCATCAATCTAGTTAGATCCATGCCCTTACATGCACCAAGTCCTAACTGACTCGAGTTGACCTAATGGTCAACCATGCATGCGCCAAGGGCTGAACAGCCAACATGAGTTCTGGCAAGCGGGTGTGACCCCGGGCCTAACTTATGTGTGTTCACTGGTTGTCTCAACCAGACCTCGCTACACGCCTTTGATGCAGTTAACCTATAGCCACCTCGTGCTTGCGCACAGGTGCTATCTGGTCAACCCATCTAGGCTGTCAGATGGTCTGATCAGACTTAGTTGATCTATACTAGATGATGCTTTCAACCCCATCAACCCATCTAAGGGTTTAAAGTAGGGCCTTAGATCTAGATGAGGCGCGCAAGATCTTTTGTTTTGTCAAAAACAACATGTAAGAAGCGCCAACAAACATGCGCCATCCATAACACTTGTAGAGTCCCCTTCAAGGGGGAGCGCAACTTTGACAAAAACAACAACAAGCACCAATACATGCGGCTAAGAGCAATAAACATCATGCATGTTGTTTTCGCATCATAAATTTTCATGAGCTTGCGCATGTAACCAACCATAGATCTAAGCATAAGTGTAAACATGGATCACACGAGCAAACATAATAGCATGCATAAAGCCGAGCTCTGATACCAATTTTAGAAACCCCTTTCGAGAGGGGGGCGAAAACCCTAAGCATGGCGCAAATAAAATTTTGCAAGCGGAAGCAAGGGTTAGATGATCTTTTGCATGCCATATGATCAACTATCATAGATTGAATAGATCAAGAGTAGATCATACCAATGCCATCGGTTTGGTTGGTGCCTTGGAAGCAAAGACGCAAGTGCTCCTTCTCCAAAGGTGACGCACACAACAAGTGAAGATGGCTTGCTCCTTTGAATCCTTTGTGCTAGCAAAGTGCTTCAATGGGACCTTGTCGCGTGAAGGAGAGGATAGAGATGGCTTGTCTCGGCCGAATGCCTCCTCTTGTCGTCAACACACTCTCCTCTCCACGAGATTGCAAGCGGTCATCATCCAAGAGAAGCGTTGAGGCATTTTTTACAAAGTCGCCTTGATGACTTTCCATAAATGGAATGACATGAAGTAATGCTTTGAAAACCGACCAAAACGCTTAAGCATTGAACCAAGCGTTCACACACATGTGAACCGGTTCATGCTCAATCGATCCAATTGACTTTGGTCCAAAAAACCAAATCAAATCAGCCCAAGCCATGGTCTAGACCTCATTGAACCAATAGGTTCCAGATCTAACCGTTCATCTCCTGATGCTCCTGATCTTACCGATCTAGCATCATCTCTCTCGATTGAAGCTTACCGATCTCAAGCCCTAATCAATCAAACATGATCAGACCAGATCTCACTTACAATCAGAGATTAAATCCCTTTAAACTGAACCCAAACAATTCAGTCCACACGATCTGACTCAAGTAAGCCATATCACCAAATTGTGCGACCCTGAGGGTTTCCTTTAAATGTCGGTAACGATAACTTACGTTATCACGATCAGTGAGGGGTATCTAGCAACACATCACTGTCTCCCGATATAAAGGAAAGAGTCTTCCAAGACTACACCCAAACCACAGCACAAGTGTGAATCCACTTCACAAGGCATGCATGTTTCCTTTGCCACTGGATGTTCTTATTGGACAAGCGTGTCAAGCCTGTAGCTCCAATATGATGAGCATGATTAGATCAGATGCACATAGTCACCTGGGTATGGCCATACACTTTCTCAATCATCTCATCTAGGGGGCCCCTATAGAACACCACACTCCTTCAACAAGGAGACGGCAATCCTCTATCTATCACTAGTGCCCTAACCTGACTCATGATCATTATCCAAGATAGTCTATAGCCATTATGTTTCAAATGATATTGAACTACCTCAAAACAATGACAATCATCATTTAGAAACACAAGTGATCTCAAGTCAGAGGACATGTGCCACTTGTTGCAATCAAGGATCATTCACATTGTGACAAGCAATTGAATGTCCTAGTAGGGTCTGTCCAGTACATCCAATGTACCCATGAGTCTACATCTTATTCCATGCTCGAAGCATCCTATAAGATTAGAACACATATTAGTCTCAATCATATCAAGGCTGTCTCATGTTCACCAAGATATATCGACTAAGGACATTTAGCATGTCAGCCTAGCTGAACAGCATTGAGACATTATTCAGAAGAACACACATTGCAGCAGATGATGTAACAACCTGAATAATAACCATTGCCTTTATAAACACAAGAATGTATTACATGATACTTATACAATCCCAAGGCCTCAAACATTAGCCTTAAGGGCATACCCCAACAACTACATTCCTCAATAAGTGCTACAGTACCATGATCATCAATCTTTCTCTTATTAAACAAAATATCTCTCAAAAATTTTGCATAAGTTGGCATTTGAGTCAAAACTTCAGTAAATGGAACATTAATATAATGTTTTTTAAGAACATCAAGAAACATGCCAAATTGTTTGTCAAGTTTAGCTTGCACCAGCCTCTGAGGAATGGGTACAGGTGGCCTATAGGGTGTTGATGAACTAGGTTTAGAATCATCAACCTTACATGGCAATTCAGCTTTAGGTTTATCACCCTTGTGAGGTGACAAACTAGTTTGGGACTGCTCATGTGCAGGTTGTGATTCCAGCACAGGTTCACTTCTAGTTTCATGTCTTGGTTCTACCTTATCATCATCAAGAGATTCCCGAGGATCTTCTAGTTGTTTCTCACTCCTAGTTATGATAGCATTGCAATATTCCCTAGGGTTAGGTTCAGGTTTGGCAGGTAATTTTCCTAGGGGTCTAGATGAAGTGCTAGCTTGCTGGGCAATTTGTGTTTCTAGCATTTTGCTGTGGGCAACAATAGCATCTAGTTTAACATTAATCTATCTAAAATTCTCGTTGGCATCATCATTCTGTTTTTTCTGAAAACCCATAAATTGTGTAAACATCTCTTCTTGAGTGGGTTTCTGGGGTTGGTCCTGGGTTTGAGATCTTTGTTGGAATCCCCTATTTTAATTCTGCCTATTATCATGATTATTGCTCCTCCATGAAAGGTTAGGGTGGTTCCTCCATCCAGGATTATAGGTATTAGAGTAGGGGTCATTAGATCTACTTTGATTGTAATCCCCCACTGCATTCAATTGTTCCTCACCCCTATCAACAACAATCTTACACTCTTCAGCACTGTGCCCATGATTTCCAAATATTTGACATGTAACAGAGGAAACAGCATGAGTTTGCATTTGAAATGTATCAAAACGATTGCACAGAGAATCTACCTTCTCAGCCAATGTGCGCCAGCTATCATTATCAGTCTTACCATGTGGAGGGCGATAAAGAACTCCTCTCTCAGTAGTCCACTGGTTATGATTTAGTGCCATTTCCTCAATCAATGTATAGGCTTCTTCCATGGTCTTGTTCATCAGGGCTCCACCTGCAGTAGCATCAACAGTAAGTCGGGTGTTATAAAGAAGACCATAATAATAAGTCTGAATCAAAACCCATTTCTCTAAGCCATGGTGAGGACACTTCCGTTGCAAGTCGTTAAATCGCTCCCATGCTTCACTCAAAGACTCTCCATCCATTTGTGCAAAATTTGTAATTTGATTTCTCAGTTGGATGGTCTTGCTAGGTGGGTAGTATTTCATCAGAAATGCGTTAGAAAGCTGATCCCAAGTAGTGAACGTCCCTGATGGCTGTGAATGAAGCCAATCGCGTGCTCGGTTCCTAAGGGAAAAAGGAAACAATCTCAATTTTAGTGCATCATCAGAAACACCATTAATTTTGATTGTATCACATAATTCAAAAAAAAGAGATAGATGGATATTAGGATCTTCAAGAGGTGCTCCTCCAAAATGGTTTTGTTGAATCATAGATAGGAACGCTAGTTTGATTTCAAAATTGTTCGCATCAATGGCCGGCTTGGTGACACTAGAGTGAATTCCCTGTGAATTAGGGGCAGCATAGTCGCGCAAAGATCTTCTCTCGTTATTCGCCATATCCAAAATTTCTTCTTGTATCTCCTGTGTTGTTTCTTGTAAATCTTCTTCCAGTCTTAACTTCCTCCGCACTCTAAGGGTTTTGTTAATTTCAGGGTCCAATGGAACAAGCGGTCCTGACCTAAGACTCCTGCGCATGCAAAGTAGGTAGATCAAGTGATTTTAAGAAAAACGGAAAATAAACAGTAAGTAAATAAATAACAAAAAAATAGTAAATAAAAACCTAGTCTAGAAATACTCTCAATATCTACAATATCAACAAAAATAGGTCCCCGGCAACGGCGCCAAAAACTTGTTGTGTCCGCAAGTGCACGGATACTTCGAAGTAATAAAATAGATATCGAACCACAGAGACCTTATTGCTAAGTACTGAATAATTGATTTCTCGCTAGCTAGGCAATCGGAAAATAGTGAATCAAACTATCAAAAAGAACACGGAGAAAATATCATAGAAGGGATCGGGACTAGGGGTTCGTCTACTTTAATTTCTAATGGCTAGATTAAGATAAGTGTCTGTCAATCCAATTTTATCATGATAAAGGTATAGTTTACTTCATAAATAAATTGTTTCACTCTCGCACAAACAGTCGTACAAAGAACCGATCTTCACTCTCGTGCAAGACCTATTCAATGCTGAAAATAAGTAAACCATCAACTAAGAACTCAAGGATCACTCTTGTGCATCCGAATTCTAAAGTTGACAACCTCAAGTGGAAACTCATGATCACTCTCGTGCATCAGAGTCTCAACACAGGTTTTACTCAAGGTTCTATGACGACTCGATACTCAATCTCTTGCAGCATCAAATCAAGTCTAAAATATTAACTCAATCCAAAGAATCATAAAATCAACAAGGCATTAAATTTCTCTAAGAATTAGAATTCGAAGAACAACCTAATCTCTTACGTTAATTCCAAACTCGATAATTCCTAGGGTTCTGAATTTCAAGCAATCAACTTCTCAGTCTATTTTGCAAAATTCTAAAATATGTTGATATTTATAAAACTAAGGAGAATTAAAGAGCAATCAATCACAAAAGTAAAATTATCACAATAAAATTAGTTTGACAATAGTAGGGTTTTCTAGTCATTAAGCAACAAAGAGATTACACCCCCATGTCTCAAAGAAAAATTAAGCTACCATGATGAAGGAATAACAATAAAACATGTTTCTGTATGAATAGGAATCGAAAATAAGATGAGAAGAGTTACAAAACAGTGCTGTAATTGCCGAGAACAGCGTTGTCACCGCTGTTTCATTGATTTCTCCTCTAACTGGAATCCTTTTGCTTTGAAACTTCAGATTCACATTCTCCTTCACTAGGCGAAGCTCTCTGTCAAATTTCGTGGCCGGAGGTGGTCTATAGGCTGAGAACCGATGAACCCTAGCAATTCCGCCTCTCTGTTGATTGCTCCCTCAATACTGGATCAAAGTTCATACTTTCACTTTGTGTGTCTTTTCCTCCTAAAGACGAGTCCGCAGCATCTTTTGGATCTCAATTTGGAGGTCTGGATCAAAAGATATGGTCCCCGCAAGTTTTGGGCCCATAAAAATCGCGTTTTTGAATGGAAATTACGGCCGTAAAATATTTTACGGCAATGCCGTATTTTGGTTCTGTGAACCCTGTGTCAAAATTACGATCCGTAAAATGCTTCTCAACCGTACCATAAAATCAGACGAGTTCTTTGGTCTGAATCACCTGGGAAATACGACACGTGGAATGGTTTACGGCAGTGCCGTAATTTCGGCAAGTGTCTCTGTTCTGAAGCGCTCCAAATTACGGCAGTGTAATGCTTTACGGCGGTGCCGTAAAATCAAGACAATTCTTTGATTTCAAAATCCACCAAAATACGGCAGGTGCTCCGATATTATGTTATTGTACCATAATACGATACCGTAATATATATTACAACACTGCCGTATTTTGGTCTTTTGCTCTGATTTGCATAAAATTTGTTATGTGGACTCCTCTTGATGATGGTAACTCTTCCATGTATTTGATTTTGCTCGAAAATGCCTCAAAATAGTGCCTTTTTACCTGAAATTAATCAAAAACCAAAGATGGTGTAGATTCCGAAGCATTTGGTAAAAAAAGTATAAAAAAAGAGCAAAAGAGTAAGATTACGGTTCAAAAGAGTACCAAATAAGTATGAAAAATACTATGAAATTTTGAGTCATCAGTTGCCTCCCAAGAAGCACTAATTTTTAGGTCATTAGCTTGACCAAAAATCAAAAATCATGGTGAAGCAGGTGAATTAGTACCAAAGTATATAGCATGCAATTTTTTCTTTTTCCGCTGTCCAAAAAGTTTAGCCACTAATTCAAACATCCAAAATATCATGTAAATCACAATTGACATGGCTTTCTCAAAAATGCGAAAATCAGAATCAAAATTTTCAACTCCAATTAAAGGATATTCAATGATCTTTCTATATTTACCAAAAAGCAAAATCATAAGTCCTTTCTTCAAATTTATATCTTCAATTACAATAGGACTTTCATCTAGAGATTCAAGTATTGGATCATCTAAATAGTCTTTCTGTCTCAAATTAGATTCCTCAATAAAGCATAATTTTCCAAATAAATCACAAGAGTCAATAATAGATATGGGCAAAACATCAGAGTGAGATACATCAATAATGTTTAAATCTTTTTCAGGTTCATCTTGCCCTTCATCAAACAAATTATTAATATCAAGATTATCAACAAATTCAGAGTAAGATTTTTCTAAATCAGTCCCCTCATATCCTGCATCAGATTTAACCACAAATAATACATCATCAAAAAAATCAATATCATTATTATCAATAGCATCAAAAGGGGATTTTTCAAAATCAATTTTCTCAATCTTTTCCTCAAATAAATTATCATATGAATCAATTTTACAATCATCAAAATTAGAGTGAGATTCATGAATATTCACATAAGGCTCAATCTCAAAACAATCATAATCAAAGGGGGATTTTTTAAATCAATTTCTTCAGTTTCCAAATCAAATTCAAATAAACAATCTTGTTGTGCTAACTGGGTTTCTAGAATTTCAGAATGAGCATGCATATTATCAATTCTATGTTTATGGGTCTCATGTGCCTCCTCACTTTGGTTCATGAACTTTTCAAACATCAACTCTAAGTTAGATTTTTCAGTGTCCTTAAAGTATGGTTCAGAAACATGATTTGAGCAATCATTAGAAAAAGAAGTTTGATGATTTTCCCATCTAGAATACAATTGATAAGATTCTTTCCATGATAAATTGGGATTTAAAAATTGGCAATAAGAGGAATAATGATCAAAATATCCACAAATATCATATCTCATAGAAGAAGAAGAAGAGTGCATATAAGAGTTAAACGTATCTTGGAGTGTGCTCATTGAATCATACTTACCTTGTGGCATGTATAACTTACTCCTTTGAGACGCCCATGAATTGTGATGAAAAGACATATTTATCAAATCTATCAAGAACAGAAAGATAATCCAACACCAATCAATCAAATTGTTTTTTTTTTCAAAATATATAACAAAAATAGATAATCTAAAACACAAGTAAATTCACAAATTTTAGAAATCATAGTTCTGTCACAACTGTGAAAATCCAAGACCTGCAAAAACAAAAAAAAACAAAGTTAAATCTAAAACAAATAAAACCTAGTCTAGCAATTCTAACAACTATTTTGATATTAACAAAACTAAGGTACCCGGCAATGGCACCAAAAACTTGTTGTGATCCGCAAGTGCACGGATACTCGAAGTAATAAAGAAAGATATCGAACCACAGAGACCTTATTGTTAAGCACCAAATAGTTGTATTCTTACTAGCTAAGCAACCGAATAATAGCAAAGCAATAGGAAACACACGAAATCAGATAATCAAAGAGAAACATTGGGACTAGGGTTTCATCCTCCTTAATTCTAATGACTAGATTTAAATAAAAGGTCGTCAGACTAATCTTATCATGAAAAAGACTTAATTTACTTCATAAAGGGATCATCTCACTTTCGTGCAGACAATCATGTAGGGACTAATCCTTGCTTTCGCGCAAGATCTATCCTAACGCTAAAGATAAGTAAATCATCAATCAAAGAACTCGAGATCACTTTTGTGCATCCGAATTCTAAGTTGATTGTCTCAAGTGGAATCTCAAGGATCACTTTCGGTCCTTTTTGCGAGAACTCTAAAACATGAATAATAACATCAATCTATGGAGAATCAAAGACAAACAATCAAATAAGCAGAATCATCATAATAAAACTATTCTGACGAAAATAAGAGTTATCTAATCATTAAGAAATCAAAGTGAATTACACCCATGTCCCAAAATATGATTAAGCTAGCATGGAAAGAGAAATACAATAAGTCATAGTATCAAAGTGTTCAGAAATCAAAGAAGAAGAAGAAACAATGTTACAACACGGCTGTAATAGAAATTACAGCCGTAATTTGCCTCCAAAACACGCTGTGAACAGTGTCGCGCCCCTTCTTTCGTTGATTCCTCCTCCGATTGAACTCCTTTTCCTCTGAAACTTATAGGGTATCGTCTCCTCCTCCAGGCGAGTTCTCTGGTCTGAAATCTCTGAGGAATACGGCACCGTAAAATGGTTTATGGCAGTGCCGTAATTTCAGTGAATCTCTCTATTCTACAGCGCTCCAAAATACGGCCCGTGTAATTTTTTACGGCGGTGCCATAAAATCAGGGAAACTTTCTGATATAAAAATCCACCAAATTATGGCAGTGCTCCGATATTACGGTATCGTACGGAAATACAGTACTGTAATATAAAATACGACACTACCGTATTTTGGTTAGTTGCTCCGATTTACGTGAAGTTTATCGGGTGATCTCCTCTTAATGATGGTAACTCTTCTATGTCTTTGATTTTGCTTGAAAACGCCTCAAAATAGTGCCTTTTTACCTGAAAATCATGAAAAACCAAAATAGAAGTAGATTTTGCAATATGTGATAATTTTGGCATAAAAATAAGCAAAAGATCTTCAATTGAGCAAGAAAAGATATATAAAATGATACAAAATATACTATATATTTTAGTGTCATCACACCTTG
This sequence comes from Costus lasius, assembly GCA_027563935.2. NCBI lineage: Eukaryota > Viridiplantae > Streptophyta > Magnoliopsida > Zingiberales > Costaceae > Costus > Costus lasius. The sequence continues at coordinate 72,479,899 of CM050447.1, read as the reverse complement.
GTTTAGCCTGAATAGAGTCATGACCATTAATGTTGGAATTAACAAGTGTGACACACTTGTCCGACTTGGACGATCAACCTAGCAAAAGGACTAGAGTGTACATATATCTTGTAGCAGTTTTAGGAGATGTCGATGACGACACCATTCCGAGGACTTGGGTAGCAATGATGTACTGCTAGGTGCCACTCATTACTTGTGATGACGTGAGGTTATCACTACCAACGTCTGAGGAATCTACAAGGTCGGACACCTAAACACTCGAGATCTCGTATTAATCGAGTTGCCTATAATCAAGTCATTTAGTTGATTCGAGTCAGTTTGGGAGTCCGATGCATTTGATGAGTTGGAGATGATCTTTTGGGATGATGTTGTATTTTGACTTCAGTTGACCCCAATTGACATTCGAGTGATCATGTTTGACCTCGATGGACTAGGTTCAGTTGAGTGGTCAAATATTGGGTTTACTCTCTAGTTTTGTTCGGAGGCTTTTTATGATTAATTCAAATGTAACATGGGGGCCCACAACATAAGTATTAAAATGAATATTTATATTTAGTTAATGCGTAACTTAAGTAGCGGGGCCACGTGCAACTTAAGTGAATATTTATATTAAATATTTTCATCACATAAGTTGCGGATCTGCATCCATTAAGCAATAATGGATCTAGGTGCTTATTAATTATGAATTTTCGTAATTAAATACAGCCCTAGCCGAAATCATCATTCAACTCTCTAACCTAGCCGCCAAGACACCTCTCCTTCTTCCCCATGGCGCCACCACACAAGAACTTGCGCCCCAAGGTGGATGCGCTGAGTTCTTCCACCATGGATGCAAGAAAAAAGCTTGGAGCCTTCCTCCTTTCTTGATGATCTGGTCTTTTATGGGATTGGTGCAAGAGGAGATGGTATCTTATTCTCCATAGCGCCTCCAAGAGAAAAGTGGCGCCACCTCCATGGTGGCAACACCTTCTTCTTCCATAGGCGCAAGAGAAGGCTTGGAGCCTTCCACCTTATTCGATGATGTATCCTTTGGAGGGATTGATCCATGAGGAAGGATGATTTCATACCATGGGCGCAACTTCTATGAAGTTGGTGCATATGGCAAAGGAAGGAGAAGAAGACCATATGGCATCTCATCTCATCACCTTGACATATCTTCCGGGAAGATTGGTACCAACTAAGGATGAGATGGTAATTAAGATGGAGATATTCCTCATGGATCATCATGGAGGCGCATGCCATGAGGAAAAGTGGCTAGACTAGAGATTGACACAAGTTATAGAGCTTCCCTCTCCTTGTGGTCAATCTTCTCCCTTGATCACCTCTTTGGCACATCTTGGAGATGGTGCAAGCAAAGAGGGCAGTGACATAGGCAACAGGATCGTCCTCCCGAAGGGTAGCACTAGGCTCGGAGTGAAGAGGATTTTGAGGAGTCCGTGTATGCACGATTATAGTAGGGCTATTCAAAGAAACTAGAAACCAATAGACCGTGGTTAACCGACCGAACCGAACCGCTCGGACGGTTAACCGAATTAATCGGTTCGGTTCACGGTCGGTTTTTAGCTTATAAATTTATGGTTCGGTTCGATTACGGTTCGAGGAAAAATTTTTCACCGGTTAACCGAACCGACCGAATATATGTATATATATAACCTAAGTTTGTAAATTGATTGTTCATCTAGTATAATGGTTAGGCATTACTTTATAAGATAGTTGGTCATAAGTTTGAAACCTTTTGACTATAATTTAAAATTTAATTGTTTTATCTATTTAATTATCAAATAATAATATTTAATATTATATACAGGTTGTATTTTACATATTTAATATTTTATATATTTTATATTTAATATTATTGGAGAAAGATTTTTCTTAAACGGTTAACCAAAAATCGGTGGTTAACCGAACCAAAAAACCGGTTAACCGATTAATCGGTTAACCGGTTTTTTGGTTTGGGAACAGTTTGTAATATAGCCGAACCGTTCTAATCGGTTCAGGACAAGATTTAGGGTCATGGTTCGGTTAACCGAACCGTGAACACCCCTAGATTGTAGAGGGCGGACGACTTGTGTGTCTCTTCTTCATCATCATCAGCCCCTTAGATTATGCGAATAAAGGTATATTACTCTGACACATCCGGTGGATCACTCGTAAGGGATCCTGGCTCTTAGGGTTATCCTGTTTCGGGCTATCGCTTCCGCTATTATTAAAAAATATAAAATTGGCCCGAGGATTCCCAACACTTAGGTACCACTACTAATTTTTCGTAGTGCCAAGCAGAGGAGTCTCTCTTAGATTTCAACTCATGTTCTTAGATACCACTGCCAATTTTTTGCAGTGCCATGTAGAGGAATCGAAGAGTTTTTTTTATTTTTTATTATTTTTATTTTTTTCATGTAACAATATATGGTGTTGATAAGGCATTTCATCACATCACAAATGTAATTTTCTCCCAACAAGAGAAAGGACTCAAGGAACGAATAAGTAGATGCGTATCTTAATATGAAATCACATGTAAACTACCAGCATAAGTTAATTGAACATTCTCAGAAATATTTGACCCACTAATGAACAGTCTAAAGTAATCCAAATCAAAAGATATCAAAATCATAGAGCACATGGATATGATCATAGAGGATTTCTAATTAGATGTTGCATTCAACAATTATTATTATTCCAAACCAAACATGGATTCAAACTCAATGATTAGAACCGGCTATTATAGGATCAAAACTATTTCACTAAAGCATGGTAGACATATGACTAAACCTTGAACCACAACATCAAAGTGTGAATATATCAAGATGATAGCATGCATAATTCATTCAACTCATTCACATAGTAACACAATGACAATAGGAAACATCACAAAATACTAGGATAGTGCATGGAAGTAAATCCGAATGTTATACATCACAGTCAAGGGGCCTGAAGATGGGACCAGGCCCTCGAATAGTGGCATATAAGAACAATGTCAAATAAACAACCAACCTGTCAAAGTTAAGTATCAAATACAGCACCCAGCAGAAATAGTAAGTCGGCAGCAGAAGATAAAGAACTAGGAAGAAGACAACTCACCCACTATAAATATCACATAGTCCCCTATGTGAAATCATGTACGTGAGAGGAGTAGGTGGGAGGCCATGGCCGGGGAGGTCTACTTCTTCCTTAGCGGTCGAGAGCCATAAGCCTTGAATCTCTTGCCCTTACCGCGAAATGAGAAATCCGACTCATCCTCCTCGTCGAAAGAGATGGCTACACACGCCATGTTTTCTTCGGACAAAAAGGACAGCCGCTCGTCCATGGAAGAAAGCTTCTCCCAAACTGAACTCATCATCTTGTGTTGTCGCTACATCCCCACCTCCATAGTCTGCCAATTTGAGGTCTGCTCCTGGCAGAGATAGCTGAGAGTGGTGTCCATCTAATCTAGTGCGTCCCCCTAGCGAAATAGCGCCCCTCCCTGGCGAAGCTGCTCCTCATGCATCTCCTGTAAGAGGGCCATCATAGACCCGGTAGATGAGGAGCCGCCGAAAAGAAAGGCATCGGGGGTTGGAGGTGCAGTGTCAACTGGGTCGGGCTGAGGGTCGGCGACGGGCTATATGTGCTAGTTTGCTCTCTTGTCCATGGTGGTGCGCTGAGCGTTCGGCAGCGAAAGGGAGAACTGGCTTCCTTTGAATGTAAGGTAGTAGGAGTCACCCGGCGAATGATAAGCTTCATGGAAACACATGACTCAATTTTGAATCAGTTGTTGCCACTTGCTTCCAAGGTACCATAGGGGATAACCCCTAGGGAAACAGCCAATTGGGTGACTAGACCACCCATGATGATAGCTCCCTTGCGTGAATGTGCAACGTGGCTAAATTGCTTCACCAAATAGTAACCCGAATCGACCCTAAAAGAATGTAGTATGCACCATAAGCAAAAAAGTTCAGATTGACGGATCATATCGTCACTTCCCTCTGGTCGAAAAAAGTATAGGCTAGAACCCGATGAACGTATCAAATGGCTGGATTGCAAATGCTAGACGCCGTAGCAATACATGTAAAATAGATATGCTCATTTGAGATTGCTCCCCAAAAACCTTGTTTAGAGTAGTTTGTCGGTACCTTGCGCGTACAAGGTTTTGGGAAGCCATATACGACGTGCAGCTGTGATAGAGATAGGCAATGCTCGACGTTACCCAACCGAAACATGCGACATCTAGGATCCTAGTCGAGGATGGTGTTGGCCCGTACATCGATAGAATTGAAGAATTCGAGCATGATCCCTATGCATGTTGGGTGAGCCATGTGCATGAATTGGTCCGAGTCGATATTGGAGTACATGAACTCCACATCATCAAGTAGTCCAAGCATGTTCAATGTCCCTCGGTCGAGGTAACAAGTGTTGATCACCTTGCGTTGGAGGAGCAGGTTGTATCTGCCTTCTTGCTCTGCATTGCGGAAGATGATGCCGAACTCGTTCAGCATTGGAGCACAGGCTTGCGGTGAATGGGAAGATGATGCTTGCTTGCATGGAGAAGGAGGCGTTGGTTGATGACTATGATGGCGCTGCTGAGGAGGGTGTGACGGTGGCGAAGGAGTATATTCCTCATCTCCTATGGATGTAATACCCCAAGTTTTGAAAAATAATTTTAGAAAATCAGAAACTGTATTTTGGATTTTTATGGATTTTTCTGGAATTTTTCCTGAATTTTTAAAAGGTTTAAAAATAGATTTCTTTGTATAAAAATTAATTTGCGCTCGCGGGGGTTCAAACCCGCGTAGCGCCCGAGTCATGAGCTCAACCCACCCGCTGAGCTAATTTGTGATTTTGGTATAAAACCGCACCGACTTTACTTGATTCGGTTTTGATTTCATTTCGCGACCGAGTCGACTCGTCGTCTTCCCCCCTGTTTGCGGCGACCGAGTCATCAGCGGCCTTTGCTATTTTGGGACGCGTCTCACGTCTATTTTAGAGGGTTTCCATTCGATTGTTTGTGAATCGAACCCTAGCATTCCTTCGAGACGCGGCACGTCGTCATAAGCGAGAGATCAAGCTTGAACCAATCGCCGGAGTTCGAGCGGCGCCGCCTCGAGTTTTAGAGTTCCAGTGCCTTCTCTGATATGTGTTTTCTGTTCCAGACCTACGATATGGTTTCGTAGCAAGGTAAGCATGATTTCTGGAAATTTCAGTGAAGTTCTGTTTCGGTTTAGATAGGTTTCGGTGTGTCGACGGCGGCGACGCCACCATTGATACTGGCGGCTATTGCGAGGGCTTCGACCGTGCATCAAAAGCTTGCCATAGGTAGCTGTAGAGCTTTCCAGCGACATCAGAAGCTCCCAGGTGAAATCTGGCGGTGAATGGACGCTCGACGCGCCCTCAGGAGCTCGTCGGCGCAAGCGGCAGATGTTTGTTCGGCCGCCTTGCACGGCGGCGATGGGGCGGCGCGGGCGAGCGGCCGGACCGGTCTGATTTTGGGTTTTGAGTTTGGTTTATTTGAAATAAAGTCAGCTCGCTGAGTTTGGAATTGATTTGGACCGATTCAACAAATTGAGCGGTTCAATTTCAATTCGGCCTAGCATTGGTTTTCTGGCCGGTTCGACCCTAATCCGGTTGAATCCTGACCGGTTCAGGCGTCCATTGGAAAGCTTATTGAAATTCCATCTAATGGTATCCTGTGTGTCCCTAGATGCCTCGTATATTTAGTGTAATTTTGGTTTCAAGTTTCGGTTTGGCTTGGTTCAGGGTAAATTTGACTGGTTCACTGCAATTCAGTCCGGTTCAGTGGCTTTTGGGTCCGATTCATTGGATCCAAAGTTCGTTCCTTAGGTTTTGAGATGTTTCGCTTCTGTTGGTGGTCTTTGTTTTCACGTTTGAATCTTATTTGATGAAGTTCATGTATAAATCTATGTTTCAAAGCGGTTGATCCAGTGTTTGGCTTGCTTCGTTTGATAACTAGTTTTCTTGGGTTTTCAAAGGTAAGACCTCAAACCAGATTTTTGTAGATAAAGGTATGTTATCTTTATTTCCGTTGACTCAAGTAGTATAGTATCTTGTGCATATCGAAGATTTGCTAGTTATATTGTTTCATTCTTTGTATATCAGTATCCACGTTGTGGACAGCATAACTAGTTTTCTAATATCCACGTGTGTGGACAGTTACATGTTATATTGAGCACATACCCAGTAGTATCCACTCTGTGGATAGATCGGGGTCCCAAGTTAGCATGCACCGGGATTCGTGACGCATGGTAGCGCGTGTGTTCACCATGTAAGGGGTGATACTGTTGGGGTATGCCCTTAAGGCTAATGTTTGAGGCCTTGGGATTCTTTCAGTATCATGTATAAACTCTTATGTTTATAAAGGGAATGGTTGTTATTCAGTTTGTTACATTGTCTGCTGCAATAAGTGTGCTTCTGAATAATGTCTCAATGCTGTTCAGCTTGGCTGACATGCTATATGTTCTTAGTCGAGATATCTTGGTGAACATGAGACAGCCTTGATATGATTGAGACTAATATGTGTTCTAATCTTATAGGATGCTTCGAGCATGGAATAAGATGTAGACTCATGGGTGCATTGGATGTACTGGACAGACCCTACTAGGATATTCAATTGCTTGTCACAATGTGAATAATCCTTGTTTGCAACAAGTGGCACATGTCCTCTGACTTGAGATCACTTGTGTTTCTAAATGATGATTGTCATTGTTTTGAGGTAGTTCAATATCATTTGAAACATAATGGTTATAGACTATCTTGGATAATGATCATGAGTCAGGTTAGGACACTAGTGATAGATAAAGGATTGCCGTCTCCTTGATTGGAGTGTGATGTTCTAAAGGGGCCCCCCTGAATGAGATGATTGAGAAAGTGTATGGCCATACCCAGGTGACTATGTTCATCTGATCTAATCATGCTCATCATATTGGAGTTACAGGTTTGACACGCTTGTCCAATAAGAACATCCAGTGGCAAAGGAAACATGTATGCCTTGTGAAGTGGATTCACACTTGTGCTGTGGTTTGGGTGTAGTCTTGGAAGACTCTTTCCTTTATATCGGGAGACAGTGATGTGTTGCTAGATACCCCTCACTGATCGTGATAACGTGAGTTGTCGTTACCGACATTTAAAGGAAACCCTTAGGGTCGCACAATTTGATGATATGGCTTACTTAAGTCAGATCGTGTGGACTGAATTGTTTTGGTTCAGTTTAAAGGGATTTAATCTCTGATTGTAAGTGAGATCTGGTCTGATCATGTTTGATTGATTAGGGCTTCAGATCGGTAAGCTTTGATTGAGAGAATGGATGCTAGATCGGTGAGATCAAGAGCATCAAGAGATGAACGGTTAGATCTTGAACCCTTAGGGTTTATTGTGATCTAGACCAAATGGCTTGGGTTAATTGGTCTTTGAACCAAACCAAATTGAACCAGCTCATCAAGTGAGCGCATGGTTCATGGGAGAAGAGATTTGCGATTTGTTCATGAGCGCATTTCATGATGAGAAGTGGTTTTGCTATTTTTAGATAGCATGTCACTTACGTGACCACATCTCACGTTGCCTCTCTTCACGCCTCCCTCTCGCCCTCTTGTCGCCTGTTGGCTTTTGGTTCTTGACACATTCGTGTGGTAGACTTTCTTGACGACAAGGGAGAGGTCTCGCCAAGCAAGGAAATTCTTCTCTTCCCTTTCATACGACAAAGACCTTTGAAGAACCTTGCTAGCACAAGGATCAACAAAGAGTAGGCGGCATCACCTTGTGTGCGTCAATTTTGGAGAAGATCCCTTTCGATCTTTGCTTCCAAGGCACCATCCAAAGGATGGCGATGGTATGATCCTTCTTATGTTTGCAATCGGGGTTTTTGTAGTTGATCATATCTCATGCAATCGATCCCTAGAAATCCATTCCGCTGCTTTAAAACCTCCATATGCGCCATAGGGTTTCGCTCCCCCTTGAAGGGGAACTTTCAATTGGTATCAGAGCGGGAGTTCTTATGCATGTTAATATGATTGCTATGTTTGATTTGTGATCCATGTTTGCGCCATATTGCTAGATCTATAGGTTACATGCGAAAACTTACATGTTGCATTTTCATGTTGGCGCATGTATGAAGGTAGCGCTTCTTTCATATTGTTGTTGATGTTTTTCACAAAACTTAATGACTTGCGCGCTTACCATTAGATCTAAGTAGCGCCTACTTTAAAACCCTTAGACGGGTTGATAGGGTTGAAGTCATCCTCTAGGTAAGATCCAACCTGTCTGATCAGACCATCTGACAGCCTAGATGGGTCGACCAGATGGCACCTGTGCGCAAGCACGAGGTGGCTATAGGTCGACTGCAGACAGGCATGTAGCGAGGTCTGGTTGAGACAATCAGTGAACACACATAAGTTAGGCCCGGGGTCACACCCGCTTGCCAGAACTCATGAGGGTTGTTCAGCCCTTGGCGCATGCATAGTTGACCATTGGGTTGACTCAAGTCAGTTAGGACTTGGTGCATGCAAGGGCAGTGGATCTGACTAGATATGATGAGTGGATCCCTATTAATGGACCGTTGTAAGGTAGTAGGGCACATAAGACAAATAAAATGATGCCAATGCGGTTTTTCAAAATTTTATTTTCTTGTTGGATCACATGTTGATTGTAAGCATATGCTTGTTTATTTAATCTTATGTGGGCTGCCCGTGTTAATGTGTGCTGTGCTGGGGCCTGTGTGCCTGGTTAATAAAAATGTAAATCATTTATTGTGATCTGCGCATCACATTTTAATTAATTTATTGTGTAATTGACCTGCGAGTCAATCATGTCTAGATAGATTAAATTGTAAGTTTAATCAGACATGAGCACAGAGCACACTTGGCAGAGGCGCATGCAGCAGTGGCTTGACCAGGTGGGAGGTCCAGGGTTCGACTCTGGGACAGGCGCATTTACCTGGTGGGCGCACCTGAGCTGCAAAGGGCGCTAGGGCCCTGGGTTGGGCCAGATTAGATGCAAAAGACCCATGGAGAGCTCAAGTGAAGACTTAAGTTAAATTAAGGTCTTACCTAGGCTTATTGGGCTTTTACCACATAAGACCAGCATGCTTTCTATTTATTGTTTAAATAATTAGAGTTGCATGATTTAATCTTCTGCTATCACCATAGGAATTGCATGATAGTTGAGAAGATAAAAGGACCGTTAAAATCCAACGTTAAATATCAAGCACCATAGCCTTCTGACGCGAAACCTCACTGTTCTGACTATCGTTGGGGCCGTGTTGTACCCACTCAGTGGGCACGCCCATCTATCTTCAGACGGTGTGTGATTACACCTGCGTGTTACAGGGAAGGGATTTATCGCTTCTCGTTGCTCAGCATAGCACGTGGTGGTCCAGGGAGTAGGTCAGGTCAGCTTGACCACGTAGGCTACATATGGGGCATATGTTAGCTATATGGAGGCAGCCATCTGTGGGATCAGAGACTGTGTTGTACCAACTCAGTTGGCACAGTCGGCTGGATTGCCCAGATGAAGGGGAATCGCACGGGTTGGCGATTGGCAGGGACTGCCTACCAGAAATTAGTGCTTGTACTCTCTGTGCATCTTATCTCGCCTGAGCGGGATGCGGAGACCAAGTATGAAATCTGGATCCCATCTCACTAAAAGAGTCTTACTCTTTCGGACTGTTTTAATGGATTTTTCAGTCAGATAAAATAGTGAGAAAAGAATCTTTCTTAAGTCCTGGATTGATTCTAAACATTGATACTGACCTTGCTGTTCTTGCATTGTTGTAGATTCCTGCAGCAACGAACACCATGAGCTTCAATGTGCGATCCCTACTGGAAAGGGAGAAGTTTGCTGGGCCAAACTTCTCAGACTGGTACGGGACACCTTAAGATTGTTCTTAATGCTGAGAGGAAACTGTATGTCCTCGAGACGGCTATACCGCCTCAACCCGCTCCGAACGCCGCAAGGGCGGTTCGGGATGCCTATGAAAAGCATGTCAATGATAGCATTGATGTTGCTTGCCTGATGCTAGCGTCTATGACGCCACAGCTGCAGCGTCAGCATGAGGATATGTCTGCTATATAAATTATAGCAAACCTCAAGATGCTATATGCTGCACAGGCGAGGACTGAACGCTATAATTTGACCAAGCTTTTCTTTCAGAGCAAACTGGCTGAAGGGAGTCCAGTGGGAGCTCACGTGCTCAAGATGATTGGGCACAAAGAGGCTCTAGAGAAACTGGGGCATACCATCAATCAGGAGCTTGCTGTAGACATTATTCTGTAGTCTCTCCCGGCCTCTTTCGATTCGTTCATTATTAATTTTAATATGAACAAGATCGACTGTACTCCGGCAGAGTTGCTGAATATGCTCTTGACTACGGAGGAAACTCTAAAGGGAAAGCCTTCAACCTCTGTCTTGATGTTTCCGTCTAGGAACAAGAAGAAGGGGAAGAAGGGCAAAGCCCCTGTCAAGAATTACAACAAGGCTCTGAAACAAAAGGTTAAGCGGTCGAAGGAATACAGATGTTTCCATTGTGGCCAGCTGGGTCACTGGAAAAAGGACTGTAAAGCGCTCCAAGGAGATAAGAAGGGAAGCATCGCTTCTGGCTCAGGTATTTTTGTGACTGTAGTCATGATATCTTCTTCTTCTATTTCATGGGTGTTGGACACTGCATGTGGAGTTCACATTTGTTCAAATGTACAAGAACTCAAGAGAAGAAGACAGGTGGGACAGCATGAGGTGGACCTACGAGTTGGAAACGGGGCACGGGTTGCTGCTGTTGCTGTAGGAGTTTATTACATCTCATTACCATCTGGACTTGTATTGGAACTAGACAATTGTTACTTTGTACCAAGCATTACGAAAAATATTATCTCTATTCCTGCTCTTGTCAGGAAAGGGTTTTCCTTTCAATGTAAGACTTCAAAGTGTTATCTTTCTCTTGATAATATTGTTTATGCTATTGGGTCAATTAACAATGGGTTATTCATGTTGGACATGGAATGTTCTATACAAAACATTAATAATAAGAAAGCCAAGTATGCTGATGACAGCACCTTGCTATGGCATAGTCGTTTAGGCCATATTAACAAGAAACGCATTAAGCGGTTGCATGATCATGGACTGCTGGGATCATTCTCCTATGAGGAGATTGATATATGCAAAGCTTGTTTATTGGGCAAAATGACGAAGTCTCCTTTTCCTCATAAAGGTCAAAGGGTTTCAGGTTTACTTGACCTTATACACAGTGATGTGTGTGGGCCATTTAGTAAACATGCCAGAGGTGGCTATTCATACTTCATTACCTTTACTGATGATTTCAGTAGATATGGTTATGTCTATCTGATGAGACATAAGAGTGAATCTTTTGACAAGTTCAAAGAGTTCAAAAATGAAGTACAGAATCAGCTAGGCCGAAATATCAAGGCACTTCGCTCAGATCGAGGTGGTGAATACCTAAGTCGAGAGTTTACTGACTATCTGAAGGAGTGTGGGATTATCTCACAGCTTACTCCACCAGGAACACCGCAATGGAATGGTGTGTCCGAGAGGAGGAACAGAACCTTACTGGATATGGTTCGTTCTATGATGAGTCAGGCTACTCTACCTTACTCCTTTTGGGGATTTGCACTGGAAACAGCTGCAAAAGTACTAAACCGAGTGCCATCCAAGGTAGTTTCAAAGACTCCATATGAGTTATGGTATGGGAAACAGCCGAGCTTGACATTTATTAAGATCTGGGGTTGCGAGGCTTATGTCAAAAAGCTCGCCTCTGGGAAACTAGAGAGCAGATCTGAGAAATGTATCTTTGTCGGTTACCCTAAGGAAACTAAGAGTTATTATTTCTACGATCCCAAAGAGAACAAAGTATTTGTTGCTCGGACGGCTATTTTTCTTGAGAAGGAGTTTCTTCTGCAAGAAGCCAGTGGGAGAGAAATAAAACTGGATGAGAATCCAGAGGAAGGACAAAGTAGTCAAGCACAGTTGGATGAGCCTGAGCCAGTAGAACAGGTTATTGAACAACCTGAGGCTCAGATATCACGGGAACCGCGAATATCGGGAAGGATCCGTCGACAGCCTGAGCGCTATGACGGAGTCTACATCATTGATAATCATGAACCCCTTACTTATGTGGATGCGGTCAGTGGACCAGAGTCAGCTAGATGGCTTGAAGCTATGCGAGCCGAGATGGACTCCATGTCAGATAACCAAGTCAGGGATTTGGTTGATCCGCCTCCGGGAGTAATCCCTATAGGCTGTAAATGGATCTTCAAGAAGAAGATTGACATGGATGGTAACGTGGTTACCTATAAAGGCAGGCTAGTTGCGAAAGGTTTCAAACAAATCTACGGGATAGATTATGATGAAACTTTCTCTCCTGTAGCTATGTTCAAGTCTATTCGGATTATTTTCGCGATAGCAGCGTATTACGATTATGATATCTGGCAAATGGATGTGAAGACCGCTTTCCTTAATGGAAAACTGGATGAGGATGTGTATATGACACAACCTGAAGGTTTCACTAATCCATCAGATCGTCATAAAATATGCAAGTTAAAGAAGTCCATTTATGGACTTAAGCAAGCATCTAGAAGCTGGAATATTCGTTTTGATGAATCAATATGTGAATTTGGTTTCATCAAGAATGAAGACGACCCGTGTGTATATAAGAGGTTTAGTGGGAGTGTGATTACTTTCCTAGTCCTCTACGTCGATGATATCTTAATCATTGGAAACGATATTCCTGAACTGCATGCTGTTAAAGCATGGTTAAGAAAATGTTTCCAGATGAAAGATCTAGGAGAAGCAGCCTATGTATTAGGTGTGAAGATCAACAGGGATAGATCTAAGAGGCTTCTCGGGCTATGCCCGAGTACTTACATCGATAAAGTCCTGGAGAGATTTCATTTAGAGAATTCTAAAAGAGGATATCTTCCAGTCAGACATGGTCTGAATCTTTCAAAGAGTCAGTGTCCACAAACACAGACTGTGAAAGATGAAATGGACAATACGCCTTATGCTTCGGCTATTGGGTCCATTATGTATGCGATGTTGTGTACTCGCCCAGACGTCGCTTACGGGTTAAGCGTGACCAGTCGATTCCAAAGTAATCCAGGTCAGGCGCACTGGATTGCGGTCAAGAACATTTTGAAATATCTTCGGAGGACCAAAGATATGTTCTTGATATATGGAGGTCAGGAAGAACTCAGTATTGAAGGATATACTGATGCTTCGTTCCAATCTGAAGGGAACCCCTTCTAAAGGGGTAGAAAACCCTTATGGTGGCGCAACAAAATTTCGCATGGGATATTAGGGTTTCAAAAGATCTATATATGTCATATAACTAGCTTTCGAATATTTGAATGGATGAAGAAAAACTCATACCATTGCCATCGGTTTGATGAAGCTTTGGAAGGAAAGACGCAAGCGAGCCTTCTCCTAAGTTTCATACACAAGATGATCAATGCGCCTACCCATGGTGCTCCTTGTGCTAGCAAAGTTCCAAGGTGTCCTTGATCGAAAAGGAAGGGAGAGAGCAACTCCTTGCTTGGTCGAAACTTCCTCTCTTCTTTTACGTTGTCGCCTCACGCAAAAACGTCTAGAGGAAAACTTCAGATGGCGAGAATAGAGGAATGGTCTCTTCGAACATGATCCTCATCCAAGTGGAGATCATGGTTACTAAAAATAGTAACCACCACTCGCCCCAACGTTCACGCCAAGTGAACTTGTCGCCAAGCCTTGAACCATACGCTCATTACATGAGCCGGTTCAACTTGGTCTGGTTCAAAGACCATTCGACCCAAGCCATCAGTCCATATCACATTGAACCCTAAAGCTCTGGATCCGACCGTTGATCTCTAGATGCTTCTGATCTCACCGATCTGGCATCCATTCTCTCAATCGAAGCTTACCGATCTGTAGCCCTAGTCAATCAGACATGATCAGACTAGATCTCACTTACAATCAGAGATTAAATCCCTTTAAACTGAACCCAAACAATTCAGTCCTCACGATCTGACTTAAGTAAGCCATATCATCAAATTGTGCGACCCTGAGGGTTTCCTTTAAATGTCGGTAACGATAATTTACATTATCACGATCAGTGAGGGGTATCTAGCAACACATCACTGTCTCCCGATATAAAGGAAAGAGTCTTCCAAGACTACACCCAAACCACAGCACAAGTGTGAATCAACTCACAAAGCATACATAATTCCTTTGCCACTGGATGTTCTTATTGGACAAGCGTGTCAAGCTTGTAGCTCCAATATGATGAGCATGATTAGATCAGATGAACATAGTCACCTGGGTATGGCCATACACTTTCTCAATCATCTCATCCAGGGGGCCCCTTTAGAACATCACACTCCTTAAACAAGGAGACGGCAATCCTATGTCTATCACTAGTGCCCTAACATGACTCAAGCTCACCATCCAAGATAGTCTATAATCATTATGTTTCAAATGATATCGAACTATCTCAAAACAATGACAATCATCATTTAGAAAACACAAGTGATCTCAAGTCAGAGGAAATGTGCCACTTGTCATACTCAAGGAATATTCACATTGTGACAAGCAATTGAATATCCTAGTAGGGTCTGTCCAGTACATCCAATGTACCCATGAGTCTACATCTTATTCCATGCTCGAAGCATCCTATAAGATTAGAACACATATTAGTCTTAACCATATCAAGGCTGTCTCATGTTCACCAAGATATATCGACTAAGGACACAACAGCATGTCAGCCCAGCTGAACAGCTTTGAGACATTATTCAGAAGAACATATATTGCAGTAGACAATGTAACAACCTGAATAATAACCATGCCTTTATAAACATAAAAGTTTATTACATGATACAGATACATTCCCACAGGCCTCAAACATTAGCCTTAAGTGCATACCCCAACAATCTCCCACTTGCACTTAATCTAATGGTTGAGAAATCTCAAACCCATATTATTACCGTGCTTCTCATGCTTCTGCTGCGCCAGAGGCTTGGTAAGCGGGTCAGCCAGATTGTCATCTGTATGTACCTTGCAAACTTTGATCTCGCCACGATCTATGATCTCCCTGATCAAATGAAACCGTCTCTGTATGTGCTTGGACTTCTGGTGCGACCGTGGTTCCTTTGCTTGTGCGATTGCTCCAGTGTTATCACAGAAGATAACCAAAGGATCTGCACTCGAAGGAACAACACCAAGTTCTCTCACGAACTTACGAATCCACACTGCCTCCTTGGATGCTTCCGAGGCTGCAACATACTCGGCTTCTGTTGTGGAATCAGCAACAGTTGACTGTTTGAAACTTTTCCACACCACTGCTCCTCCATTCAAGCTAAAAACATAGCCTGACTGCGATCGGAAATCATCCTGGTCAGACTGGAACGAAGCATCAGTATATCCTTCTATACTGAGTTCTTCCTGACCACCATATATCAAGAACATATCTTTGGTCCTCCGCAGATATTTTAAGATGTTCTTGACTGCAATCCAGTGCGCCACACCTGGATTACTTTGAAAACGACTGGTCACGCTTAACCCGTAAGCGACGTCTGGGCGAGTACACAACATCGCATACATAATGGAACCAATAGCCGAAGCATAAGGCGTATTGTCCATTTCATCTTTCTCAGTCTGTGTTTGTGGACACTGACTCTTCGAAAGACTCAGACCATGTCTGACTGGAAGATATCCTCGTTTAGTATTCTCTAAATGAAATCTCTCCAGGACCTTTTCGATGTAAGTACTCTGGCACAGCCCGAGAAGCCTCTTAGATCTATCCCTGTAGATCTTCACACCTAATACATAGGCTGCTTCTCCTAAATCTTTCATCTGGAAACATTTCCTCAGCCAGG
Source organism: Costus lasius (assembly GCA_027563935.2). Classification (NCBI taxonomy): domain Eukaryota; kingdom Viridiplantae; phylum Streptophyta; class Magnoliopsida; order Zingiberales; family Costaceae; genus Costus; species Costus lasius. The sequence continues at coordinate 72,464,066 of CM050447.1, read as the reverse complement.
CCTTCACAGCATGCATTTCAGGAATGTCATTTCCAATGATCAAGATGTCATCGACGTAGAGGACTAGGAAAGTAATTATGCTCCCACTAAACCTCTTATATACACACGGGTCATCCTCGTTCTTGATGAAACCAAATTCCGTGACTGATTCATCAAAACGAATATTCCAGCTTCTTGATGCTTGTTTAAGTCCATAAATAGACTTCTTTAACTTGCATATCTTATGACGATCTGATGGATTAGTGAAACCCTCAGGTTGTGTCATGTACACTTCCTCATCCAGATTTCCATTAAGGAAAGCTGTTTTCACATCCATTTGCCAAATCTCATAATCATAATATGCAGCTATCGCGAAAAGAATCCGAATAGACTTAAACATAGCTACAGGTGAGAAAGTTTCATCATAATCTATCCCGTAGATTTGTTTGAAACCTTTCGCAACTAGCCTGCCTTTATAGGTAACCACGTTACCATCCATGTCAATCTTCTTCTTGAAGATCCATTTACAGCCAATAGGGATAATTCCCGGAGGCGGATCAACCAAATCCCAAACTTGGTTATCTGACATGGAGTCCATCTCGGCGCGCAAAGCTTCAAGCCATCTCGCTGACTCCGGTCCACTGACCGCATCCGCATAAGTGAGGGGTTCATCATGATCAATGATGTAGACTCCGTCATAGCGCTCAGGCTGTCGACGAATCCTTCCCGATCTTCGCGGTTCCCGTGATATCTGAGCCTCAGGTTGTTCAATAACCTGATCTACCGGCTCAGGCTCATCCAAATGTGCTTGAGCACTTTGTCCTTCCTCTGGATTCTCATCCAGCTTTATTTCTCTCCCACTGGCCTCTTGCAGAAGAAACTCTTTCTCAAGAAATATGGCCGTCCGAGCAACAAAAACCTTGTTCTCCTTGGGATCGAAGAAATAATAACCCTTAGTTTCCTTAGGGTAACCGACAAAGATACATTTGTCAGATCTGCTCTCTAGTTTCCCAGAGGCGAGCTTTTTAACATAAGCCTCGCAGCCCCAGATCCTGATAAATGTCAAGCTTGGCTGTTTCCCATACCATAACTCATATGGCGTCTTAGAAACTGCCTTGGATGGCACTCGGTTTAGTACCTTTGCAGCTGTTTCCAGTGCAAAACCCCAAAAGGAGTTGGGTAAAGAAGCCTGACTCATCATAGAACGAACCATATCAAGTAACGTTCTATTTCTCCTCTCGGACACACCATTCCATTGCGGTGTTCCTGGCAGAGTGAGCTGTGAGATAATCCCACACTCCTTCAGATAGTCAGTAAACGTATGACTCAAGTATTCACCACCTCGATCTGAGCGAAGTGCCTTGATATTACGGCCTAGCTGATTTTGTACTTCATTCTTGAACTCTTTGAACTTGTCAAAAGATTCACTTTTATGTCTCATCAGATAGACATACCCATATCTACTGAAATCATCAGTAAAGGTAATGAAGTACTGATAGCCACCTCTGGCATGTTTACTAAATGGCCCACACACATCACTGTGTATAAGGTCAAGTAAACCTGAAGCCCTTTGTCCTTTGTGAGGAAAAGGTGACTTCGTCATTTTGCCCATCAAACAAGCTTTGCATGTATCAATCTCCTTGTAGGAGAATGATCCCAGCAGTCCATGATCATGCAACCGCTTAATGCGTTTCTCGTTAATATGGCCTAAACGACTATGCCATAGCAAGGTGCTGTCATCAGCATACTTGGCTTTCTTAATATCAATATTTTGTATCGAACTTTCCATGTCCAACACGAATAACCCATTGTTAATTGAACCAGTTGCATAAACAATATTATCATAAGATAAAACACACTTTGAAATATTGCATTCAAAGGAAAATCCCTTCCTGACAAGAGTAGGAATGGAGATAATATTTTTAGTAATACTGGGAATAAAGTAACAACTGTTTAGTTCCAATACAAGTCCAGATGGTAAAGAAATGAAGTAGTCTCCTACAGCAACAGCAGCAACCCGTGCCCCGTTTCCAACGCGTAGGTCCACCTCATGCTGTCCCACCTGCCTTCTTCTCTTGAGTTCCTGCACATTTGAACAAATGTGAACTCCACATGCAGTGTCCAACACCCATGATATAGAAGAAGAAAACATGACCTCAGTCACGAATATACCTGAGCCAGAAGCGAAGCTTCCCCTCTTATCTCCTTGGAGCGCTTTACAGTCCTTTTTCCAGTGACCCAGCTGGCCACAGTGGAAACACCTGTATTCCTTGGACCGCTTGACCTTTTGCTTCAGAGCCTTGCTGTAACTCTTGATGGGGGCCTTGCCCTTCTTCCCCTTCTTCTTGTTCCTAGAAGGAACCATTAAGACAGAGGTCGAAGGCTTACCCTTCAGAGTCTCCTCAGTGGTCAAGAGCATATTCAGCAGCTCTGCCGGAGTACAATCGATTTTGTTCATATTAAAATTAATAATGAACGCGTCGAATGAAGGCGGGAGAGACTGCAGAATAATATCCACAGCAAGCTCCTGGTTGATGGTATGCCCCAGTTTCTCTAGAGCCTCCTTGTGCCCAATCATCTTGAGCACGTGAGCTCCCACTGGGCTCCCTTCAGCCAGTTTGCTCTGAAAGAAGAGCTTCGTCAAGTTATAGCGTTCAGTCCTCGCCTGTGCAGCATACAGCATCTTGAGGTTCGCTATAATCTCTATAGCCGACATATCCTCATGCTGACGCTGCAGCGGTGGCGTCATAGACGCTAGCATCAGGCAAGCGACATCAATGCTATCATTGACGTGCTTTTCATAGGCTTCCCGAACCGCCCTTGCGGCGTTCGGAGCGGGCTGCGGCGGTATCGCCGTCTCGAGGACATACAGTTTCCTCTCTGCCTTAAGAACGATCTTAAGGTGTCCAAACCAGTCAGAGAAGTTCGGCCGAGCAAACTTCTCCCTTTCCAGTAGGGATCGCACATTGAAGTTCATGGTGTTCGTTGCTGCAGGTATCTACAACAATGCAAGAACAGCAAGGTCAGTATCAATGTATAAGAATCAATCAGGACTTAAGAAAGATTCTTTTTCTCACTATTTTATCTGGCTTGAAAAATCCAACAACACAGCCCGAAAGAGTAATACTCTTTTAGTGAGATGGGATCCGGATTTCATACATGGTCTCCGCGTCCCGCTCAGGCGAGATAAGATGCACAGAGAGTACAAGCACTAATCTCCGGTAGGCAGTCCCTGCCGATCGCCAACCCGTGCGATTCCCCTTCATCTGGGCAATCCAGCAGACTGTGCCAACTGAGTTGGTACAACACAGTCTCTGATCCCACAGATGGCTGCCTCCATGTGCTACCATATACGCCACATATGTAGCCTACACGGTCAAGCTGACCCGACCTACTCCCTGGACCACCATGTGCTATGCTGAGCAACGAGAAGGGATAAATCCCTACTCTGTAACACACAGGTGTAATCCCGCACCGTCTGAAGATAGATGGACATGCCCACTGAGTGGGTACAACACGGCTCCAACGATAATCAGAACAGTGAGGTTTCGCGTCAGAAGGCTTACGAGCTTGATATTTCAGCGTTGGATTTTAACGGTCTTTTATCTTCTTCACTATCATGCAATTCCTATGGTGATAGCAGAAGATAAACTTAATCATGCAATTCTAATATTCAAACATTAAATAAAAGAAAGCATGAATCTTATGTGGTAAAAGCCCATAGCCCTAGTGAGACCTTAACCTAACTTAAGTCTGCACTTGCTCTTCATGGGTCTTTAGCTGCTCATCTGGCCCAAACCAGGGCCCAAGCGCCATCTGCAGCTCTGGTGCGCCCACCAGGAATTTGCGCCCGGTCCCAGAGTCGAACCCTGGACCTCCCACCTGGTCAAGCCACTGCTGCATGCGCCTCTGCCAAGTGTGCTCTGTGCTCTTGTCTAATTAAATTACAAATTTAACTATCTAGACAAGATTGACACGCAGGTCAATATCACATTGAAAATTAATTGAACTGTGATTCGCAGATCACAAAAATAAGAATTAATTTACAATTAATTCCCAGGCACGCAGGCCCCAGCACAGCACACATTAAAACACGGGCAGCCCACATAAGAATAAATAAACAAACAGATGCTTCAATGATCATGTGATCCAATCAAGAAAAATTAAATTTCGAAAACCCCTTGGGATCAATTTTAATTTTCCTTATTTGCCCTACTACCTTACAATGGTCCATTACTAGGGATCCAACCATCAGACCTAGTCAGATCCACTGCCCTTGCATGCACCAAGTCCTAACTGACTTGAGTCGACCAAAAGGCCAACCATGCATGCGCCAAGGGCTGAACGACCACACTGAGGTCTGGCATGCGGGTGTGACCCCGAGCCTAACTCATGTGCGTTCATCGGTTGTCTCAATCAGACATCGCTACACGCCTGTCTGCAGTCGACCTATAGCCACCTCAAGCTTGCGCCAAGGTGCTATCTGGTCGACCCATCAAGGCTGTCAGATAGTCTGATCAGACTGGTTGGATCTTGACTAGACTGAGATTTCAACCCTAATAACCCATCTAAGGGTTTATAGCATGGCCTTAGATCTAATGTTAATCGCGCATGTGATATTTCCTTTTAAGAAAACATAAGCCACAATATGCGCCAACATAGATGCGCAAAAGAAAAGCATAAACAAGTTTCGCACATATAAGATCTAAGCATATTTGGATCACAATCAAAGCAATCATATGAACATATAACCCTAGCTCTGATACCAATTGAAGGGAACCCCTTCTAAAGGGGTAGAAAACCCTTATGGTGGCGCAACAAAATTTCGCATGGGATATTAGGGTTTCAAAAGATCTATATATGTCATATAACTAGCTTTCGAATATTTGAATGGATGAAGAAAAACTCATACCATTGCCATCGGTTTGATGAAGCTTTGGAAGGAAAGACGCAAGCGAGCCTTCTCCTAAGTTTCACACACAAGATGATCAATGCGCCTACCCTTGGTGCTCCTTGTGCTAGCAAAGTTCCAAGGTGTCCTTGATCGAAAAGGAAGGGAGAGAGCAACTCCTTGCTTGGTCGAAACTTCCTCTCTTCTTTTACGTTGTCGCCTCACGCAAAAACGTCTAGAGGAAAACTTCAGATGGCGAGAATAGAGGAATGGTCTCTTCGAACATGATCCTCATCCAAGTGGAGATCATGGTTACTAAAAATAGTAACCACCACTCGCCCCAACGTTCACGCCAAGTGAACTTGTCGCCAAGCCTTGAACCATACGCTCATTACATGAGCCGGTTCAACTTGGTCTGGTTCAAAGACCATTCGACCCAAGCCATCAGTCCATATCACATTGAACCCTAAAGCTCTGGATCCGACCGTTGATCTCTAGATGCTTCTGATCTCACCGATCTGGCATCCATTCTCTCAATCGAAGCTTACCGATCTGTAGCCCTAGTCAATCAGACATGATCAGACTAGATCTCACTTACAATCAGAGATTAAATCCCTTTAAACTGAACCCAAACAATTCAGTCCTCACGATCTGACTTAAGTAAGCCATATCATCAAATTGTGCGACCCTGAGGGTTTCCTTTAAATGTCGGTAACGATAATTTACATTATCACGATCAGTGAGGGGTATCTAGCAACACATCACTGTCTCCCGATATAAAGGAAAGAGTCTTCCAAGACTACACCCAAACCACAGCACAAGTGTGAATCAACTCACAAAGCATACATAATTCCTTTGCCACTGGATGTTCTTATTGGACAAGCGTGTCAAGCTTGTAGCTCCAATATGATGAGCATGATTAGATCAGATGAACATAGTCACCTGGGTATGGCCATACACTTTCTCAATCATCTCATCCAGGGGGCCCCTTTAGAACATCACACTCCTTAAACAAGGAGACGGCAATCCTATGTCTATCACTAGTGCCCTAACATGACTCAAGCTCACCATCCAAGATAGTCTATAATCATTATGTTTCAAATGATATCGAACTATCTCAAAACAATGACAATCATCATTTAGAAAACACAAGTGATCTCAAGTCAGAGGAAATGTGCCACTTGTCATACTCAAGGAATATTCACATTGTGACAAGCAATTGAATATCCTAGTAGGGTCTGTCCAGTACATCCAATGTACCCATGAGTCTACATCTTATTCCATGCTCGAAGCATCCTATAAGATTAGAACACATATTAGTCTTAACCATATCAAGGCTGTCTCATGTTCACCAAGATATATCGACTAAGGACACAACAGCATGTCAGCCCAGCTGAACAGCTTTGAGACATTATTCAGAAGAACATATATTGCAGCAGACAATGTAACAACCTGAATAATAACCATGCCTTTATAAACATAAAAGTTTATTACATGATACAGATACATTCCCACAGGCCTCAAACATTAGCCTTAAGGGCATACCCCAACACAATCTGACCAGGATGATTTCCGATCGCAATCAGGCTATGTTTTTAGCTTGAATGGAGGAGCAGTGGTGTGGAAAAGTTTCAAACAGTCTATCGTTGCTGATTCCACAACAGAAGCCGAGTATGTTGCAGCCTCAGAAGCATCTAAGGAGGCAGTGTGGATTCGTAAGTTCGTTCAAGAACTTGGTGTTGTTCCTTCGAGTGCAGATCCATTGGTTATCTTCTGTGATAACACTGGAGCAATCGCACAAGAAAATGAACCACGGTCGCACCAGAAGTCCAAGCACATACAGAGACGGTTTCACTTGATCCGGGAGATCATTGATCGTGGCGAGATCAAAATCTGCAAGGTTCATACAGATGACAATCTGGCTGACCCGCTTACCAAGCCTCTGGCGCAGCAGAAGCATGATAAGCACTGTAATAATATGGGTTTGAGATTTCTCAACCATTAGATTAAGTGCAAGTGGGAGATTGTTGGGGTATGCCCTTAAGGCTAATGTTTGAGGCCTTGGGATTCTTTCAGTATCATGTATAAACTCTTATGTTTATAAAGGCAATGGTTGTTATTCAGTTTGTTACATTGTCTACTGCAATAAGTGTGCTTCTGAATAATGTCTCAATGCTGTTCAGCTTGGCTGACATGCTATATGTCCTTAGTCGAGATATCTTGGTGAACATGAGACAGCCTTGATATGATTGAGACTAATATGTGTTCTAATCTTATAGGATGCTTCGAGCATGGAATAAGATGTAGACTCATGGGTGCATTGGATGTACTGGACAGACCCTACTAGGAAATTCAATTGCTTGTCACAATGTGAATAATCCTTGTTTGCAACAAGTGGCACATGTCCTCTGACTTGAGATCACTTGTGTTTCTAAATGATGATTGTCATTGTTTTGAGGTAGTTCAATATCATTTGAAACATAATGGTTATAGACTATCTTGGATAATGATCATGAGTCAGGTTAGGACACTAGTGATAGATAAAGGATTGCCGTCTCCTTGATTGGAGTGTGATGTTCTAAAGGGGCCCCCCTGAATGAGATGATTGAGAAAGTGTATGGCCATACCCAGGTGACTATGTTCATCTGATCTAATCATGCTCATCATATTGGAGTTACAGGCTTGACACGCTTGTCCAATAAGAACATCCAATGGCAAAGGAAACATGTATGCCTTGTGAAGTGGATTCACACTTGTGCTGTGGTTTGGGTGTAGTCTTGGAAGACTCTTTCCTTTATATCGGGAGACAGTGATGTGTTGCTAGATACCCCTCACTGATCGTGATAACGTGAGTTGTCGTTACCGACATTTAAGGAAACCCTTAGGGTCGCACAATTTGATGATATGGCTTACTTAAGTCAGATCGTGTGGACTGAATTGTTTTGGTTCAGTTTAAAGGGATTTAATCTCTGATTGTAAGTGAGATCTGGTCTAATCATGTTTGATTGATTAGGGCTTCAGATCGGTAAGCTTTGATTGAGAGAATGGATGCTAGATCGGTGAGATCAAGAGCATCAAGAGATGAACGGTTAGATCTTGAACCTTTAGGGTTTATTGTGATCTAGACCAAATGGCTTGGGTTAATTGGTCTTTGAACCAAACCAAATTGAACCAGCTCATCAAGTGAGCGCATGGTTCATGGGAGAAGAGATTTGCGATTTGTTCATGAGCGCATTTCATGATGAGAAGTGGTTTTGCTATTTTTAGATAGCATGTCACTTACGTGACCACATCTCACGTCGCCTCTCTTCACGCCTCCCTCTCGCCCTCTTGTCGTCTGTTGGCTTTTGGTTCTTGACACATTCGTGTGGTAGAGTTTCTTGACGACAAGGGAGAGGTCTCGCCAAGCAAGGAAATTCTTCTCTTCCCTTTCATACGACAAAGACCTTTGAAGAACCTTGCTAGCACAAGGATCAACAAAGAGTAGGCGGCATCACCTTGTGTGCGTCACTTTTGGAGAAGATCCCTTTCGATCTTTGCTTCCAAGGCACCATCCAAAGGATGGCGATGGTATGATCCTTCTTATGTTTGCAATCGGGGTTTTTATAGTTGATCATATATCATGCAATTGATCCCTAGAAATCCATTCCGCTGCTTTAAAACCTCCATATGCGCCATAGGGTTTCGCTCCCCCTTGAAGGGGAACTTTCAGATACACCTTATCATGCGTATTCGGGGTGACGACCCCACATGCCAGTAGGTATTGCTCATAGTTGATTTATGAATGGTATTAGTTTTCATATTTGACACAGATAACCCAGTTGCATCAGTTTATCTAATTGAATTATAGTTTTCAATTCCCAGTACTTAGTTTCAGTTCCCAGCTTTCAGTTTACAGTTTTCAACATTCAGTTGTTACAGTTTTATTGTTCATGCTTCTTGCTAGTTTCCCTCCTTTGAATCTAAGGGACTACCCTTTCTTCTGGGGAGAGGCTTACTCAGTAATGTTTTGCTGAGTCTGGTTGATATTGCAGGTACTGGTCTGGACTAAGGAAATCAAGGCATGGATGTAAAGTTTTACTTGAGGAATTATTCATGAAGTGATTCGTGTATTAAAAGTTATTAGCTGAGATCTAAGTGTTGTAAAAGTGTACTTTGATGTAAAGTTTTGTAAAGAGAATTCTTGTAGCAATTAGACTTATATTGTTGTTCCTAGAGTCGAAAGTAATAATAGATTCTTTTATGTTAGTCTTTGAATCTGGGTGTAACAGTGGAAGAATCAAAGACAGGTTGCGAACAATGCCGCCTGGATACCACGGCCTTTCGGTTGGTCGCCTGTTGTATCCCAACAAGTAGGTAAACTAAACTTATTCTTAAAGTCGCAGCCAAAACCTAGGTAATGGCGCACAGCAACTTGTCACCCCTTGATACGGCTCTAAAAATTTGTTCGGTCACCACACTTGTTGTTTTCTCCGCAAGTGCACGGATACGCGAAGTAATAATTAAGATATCGAACCCACAGAGACCTATGTTGTTGAATACCAAATAGCTGATTTCTTTCTATCTAGGCAAATCGAAGTAGTGAAAATAGCAATCGGAAACTAAAACGGAATTATCGGAGAGAAAAGCTGGGACTAGGGTTTCGTTCATTTTAACTTTTATGACTAGATATGAATAAGGATTTCGTCAGTTCAATTTTATCATGATGAAGATGTAATTCACTTAATAAAAGGATTGTTTCACTTTCGTGCAAACAACCGTATAGGGATTTGTCTTCGTTTTCGCGCAAGATTTGTCCCAACGCTGAAGATAAGTAAATTATCAAACAATGAACTCAAGGATCACTTTCGTGCATCCGAGTCTCGACACTAGTTTTACTCTTGGATCTCCAACGTTCTGATCCTTGCTTTCGCACAAGATCTCCACGTTTGACAATTAGACGCGATCTATAGATACATGTTATAATCATGGCAATTAATCTACTAGAACGGATCAAATTAGATCTAACCTAAGGAAGGGATCCTAACATGCAATTCTAGGATTTCAAATTCTCAAGCAATTACCTTTCAGTCAATAGCGAAAATTCTAAGAACATAATTAGTAACATGGATCTATAGAGAGTCTAAGCACAATTATCACAAGAGCAAAATCATCATGCTAAGATTAAATGCAACGAAATAGTGAGAAAGAAGTTATCTAATCATTAAAAATCAAGTGAACTACTCCCCCATGTCCCAAGAGTAATTTAAGCTAGCATGGTGAAGGAAATACAATATTCCATAATTTCAGAAAATCGAAAATCAACAAAAGGAAGAGTTTTTAGAAAATACGGCACGGCTGTGAAGTATTTCACAGCCGTATTTTGCAAAAGAAGGCGTGAACAGTAGTGGCGATCCTTCTTCCTCTAATTTCTCATCCAAATAGTCTTCTTTCGATCTGAAACTTCTGGCACGTTGTCTCCTTCACCAGGCGATGCTTCAGTAGAAGAATCACGGCCGGAGATCGTCTGGATCGAGCGTGGTTGCAAAACCCTAGGCGGTGGCGTGTACTCCGAATTCTCCCTCGACAGTAAACCAAGTTTGGGGCTTTTGGTGTCTGGCTAATCCTCTCGTCCCAAGCTCCCTTTTCTCTTCTTACGGTCTTTTGTTTTAAGCTCTGGATCGACCGTCATCATCTCCGCAAGGATCGGGCGTGGACATTGACCTGGGCGTCGCGTTCAAAACCAATTTTACGGCAGTGTAGTTGTTTACGGCTTGTGCCATAAAATCTCTTGAGTCTTCTGTGCTGATGTCGTCTCGGAAAATACGGCCTATAAAATAGTTTGCGGTCAGTGCCGTAAACTTTGCTGAACTCTCTGTTCTGAAATGGCTGGAAAATACGGTAGTGAAATCCTTTACGGCAGGTACCGTAAAATCGGCTAAGGTTTCTGTTCTGATGCAATCCGAAATACGGTACCGTAATATTGCTTACGGCCGGTACCGTAAAATCGGGAAATCTTTCTGTTCGGAAATGTTCACAAATTACGGCAGTGTTCGGATTTTACCGTACCATTTGGAATTACGGTACCGTAAAATAGATTACGGCACTACCGTAATTTGCTGGCTTGCTCCGATTTGCGTGAAATTTCTTGGGTGATCTCCTCTTGATGATGAGAACTCTTCCATATATTTGATTTTGCTTGAAAACGCCTAAAATAGTGCCTTTTTGCCTGAAAAATGTGAAAAACCAAAATGTAAGTAGACTTTGCAATATTGGATGGATTTATCATAAAAACAAATAAAAAGATCCTCGATTTAGTATGAAAAGATATCTAAAATGATGCAAAATATACTACATATTTCGGTGTCATCAAACACATAAGGCTCAAACCTTGCTTCTCCTCAAGCAAAAATCAAAATTTGATTGAAAGAATAACTTTCTCATGCTCAATAAATTTCTAAAATACAACATGTCAGTGAAAAATTGTATTAATTGATTTACAAAATTTCAAGTAAACATATCATCCTTAGAACTCAATTTTCTAGATTCACAACTCAATCAAATAAAACTTTGCAACCATATAATAAATAGATTTTCAATCTCATGATTTCACCCAGTATCAATTTAAATCTATCATGGCTTTTGTTTACAGGAATTAGGTCTCCAAGATCATTTTCCACACATAATTTTTTTTCTTTTTTTATGCATTTTGTTTGTTTTTGTGAAGATGGCATGTATCCACAAAGACACATACTTTTTATTTTTGACTTCAACTCACAAAGCGCCAATCGTTCGTAGTATCGCCCGAACTATCCTCCTCAGAGCTATCCTCCTCTTGGTACACGCATCACAAAGCTCCTACACAAAATATAAATAATGATCAAAAGGGAAAACTATTCTAAAAGCATCATATAAGATTCATAGCATAACTTCCAAAAGAAAATAACTAACCTATCTACCAAAAAGTAAAATAACACAAAAATAAAAACTGAGAATGAAAAAGAGAGATAGTGCTTGGGTTGCCTCCCAAGAAGCGCTAATTTTAACGTCGCTAGCTCGACCAAAATCAACCCTGATCAAGTAACGGCTGCTTGAATCGTATCTGTATGCTTTCCTTGTTTTGTTCTTTGATCTCTGAATATACAAGGCTTATCCCTAAAATAGTGTTTCACTTTAGCAAGAAATTTCTTCGTTCCCTTATCTTCGTCAAATAATTTCAACCCTTCCTTTCTTTTTCGTTTCTTCCTCTAAATTTTTTGCTTCTTCGAAAGTAAATTAGTCTCCTCCACATTAAGCTGACATCCTTTATCATTAGAATTCACAATACAATCTACAAAAGTATAACTTTTAGAGTCAGAATGTTCAGCAAATAATTTATGCACATCAGTCAAAATATCATTCACAGTACTAATATCACAACAAGATCCATTATAAGATGAGTTCTTCGTAGTTTGAGATGCCTCAAGATTTGCATTAATAAATACAGGAAAAGTAGAGTTCTCTCCAAGAAATTCATACCTGAGGTTACTTGGGAGAGTTTTAAATTCATACCTCTTTCCTCCATCACTATCATCACCTTTGATAAAGCATACTTCAAGTGGATCTTTCTCTATCTTGGAATTAATAGTCATCGGTGAAGTGTCTTCCAAGACTTCTACACTGCAACAAGATCCTACAAAAGAAGGCTTCTTTAGATTTTCTGTTAGATCAAAATCTACAGAATCCCCACCTATCTTAAAAGTTAGCTTCCCATTTTTGACATCAATATTTGCACCAGCAGTCGCCAAAAAGGGGCGACCTAAGATTATAGGAAGCCTAGAGTCTTCCTCCATCTCGAGGACAACAAAATCAAGAGGAATAAAAAACTTACCGACCTTAATGGGCACATCCTCTAAAATACCTACTGGATGTCGAACAGAGCGGTCAGCTAATTGAAGTGAAACAGAAGTGGGCTTCAAATCTCCAATGTCTAGCTTTTTACAAACAGAGTGTGGCATCAAGCTGACACTGGCCCCTAAATCACATAGAGCACGGTCAATAGACATACTACCAATCAAATAGGGAATAGAAAAACTCCCTGGGTCTTTAAGCTTAGGTGGCAGCTTGTTCTAGATTATAGCGCTGCACTCCTCTGTGAGTGCGACCGTTCTATGCTCCTCCAACTTTCTCTTGTTGGACAAAATTTCCTTCAAGAACTTGGCGTAAGAAGGCATCTGGGATAGACCGTCGGTGAAGGGTATGTTGATGCAAAGCTTTTTGAGTACTTTTAAAAAATTTTCAAACTGCTTATCAATCTTAGATTTTGCCAATCTCTGAGGAAAAGGTACTGGTGGTTTGTAGGGAGGTGGTGGTGTATACACTGGTTCCTGCTCCTTTTCTTGCACATTTATTTCTCCTTCTCTTTCCTCTACTTCTGTAGATTCAACATTTTGCTCCTCTGAATCTTGTGTAACATCTGGTGCTCTAGGTTCTTCCAACTATTTCCCACTGCGTGTGGTAATAGCATTGCAATACTCACGTGGGTTCACCTCTGGTTTTCCTGGTAATCTGCCTGTAGGCCTGCTTGAAGAGCTAGCCTGCTGAGCTATCTGAGTTTCCAACATCCTCTGATGAGTCTTCATAGACTCCATCTCGGAATTGATATTCTTAATAGACTCATTTACATGTCAGAATTCTTGCCTAAAATTGTCATCTTGTTTCTCTAATTGCTGTAGGAATTTTTCATTCTGTTTTGCCTGCGAGGCAATGAAGTTCTCCATCATGACCTCTAAGTTAGACTTCTAGGGTGCTGGAGGTTGGTTATACTGTCTTGATTGAAAATTAGAGGGTCGTCGATTGTTGTTCTGGGGTGCTTGACTTTGATTTTGATCACTCTTCCAAGAAAGATTGGGATGGTTCCTCCAACCAGGGTTGTAAGTACTCTAGTATGGGTCATTCTGAGGTCTTCCATTATAGTTCCCAATTGCCTTAACTTGTTCAGAATTGCACTCCCCCTGTGTAGAAACTCCTAACTGACAATCCTCTACATTATGTCCTGCATTGCCACAAATCTCACATGAGATAGCATTAATGGTGATAAAATTTACATTCAAAGAATTGATTTTATGGGTCAAAGAATCAACCTTGGCGGCAAGCGAAGCGATAGCATCTAAATCATACTTACCTGACGCCTTAGCAGATGGTCCTCTCTCACTTACCCATTGACAATGGTTCAAAGCCATCTCCTCAAATAGATCAATCGCCTCATCCTTGGTCTTATTCATGATTGCTCCACCGGCGGCAGCATCAACTGTCATACGAGTGTTATAATTGAGAGCATTATAGAAGGTATGGACTAATACCCACTTCTCAAGGCTGTGATGTGGACACATCCTCTGAAGCTCTTTAAATCGGTCCCATGCTTCGTATAATGATTCTCCTTCCCTCTGAACAAAATTCGTGATTTGGTTCCTTAGATGAGCAGTCTTACTCGGGGGAAAGTATTTTGCTAGAAAGGCATTGGAGAGCTCCTCCCAAGTTGTTATGGAACCTGGCGGTTTTGAATGTAGCCATGCACGAGCTCTATCCATGAGAGAAAGGGGAAATAATCTTAGTCTCAAAGCATCACTGGAAATGCCATTCATTTTCAAAGTATCGCAGTATTCAAGAATTATGGAAAGGTGCATATTAGGGTCCTCAGAAGATAATCCTCCAAATTGGTTCTGCTGAACCATGGATAGCAGAGAAGGCTTGATTTCGAAGTTATTCGCCTCAATGTTGGGGCGAACAATACTAGTGCGAACTCCTTGATAGTTTGGATTTGCATATTCCTTAAGAGTTCTCGGTTGTGGGTTTGCGTCACCCATCTTGGATTCTTCGGTCTTCTTTGCTAATTGTTTCCTGCGCAAGTGAAAAGTTCATTCTGGTTCCGGATCTTCTTCAAATAGTTTTCTAGAACACCTGGGCATAAACAATCAACCAAAGGTTATGAAGAAAATAGATAGTATTCACTAAATGCAGAAAAGAAGAGAATTATAAAGAAAACAAAAGCCTAGTCTATCAATTCTTAGAGTGAATCAATATTAGCGAAATTGGTCCTTGGCAACGGTGCCAAAAACTTGATGTGATCCGCAAGTGTACGGATACGTCGAAGTAGTAAAAATATCGATCCACAGGGACCAATGGCTAAGTACTGATTCTTACTAAAAATCGTTAGCTAGACAAATCTGAGAGAAAATTGAAATTTATCACTGCTGGACAAAAGCGACAAAAAGCAATCTGGGGTTTGTAATCAATTTATGGAAAATTCAGGATTTCGAGTTCACCACTCTATGCTTCATGACTTATTAAAATTAAAGAAATCTTAGGAAGGATTTACTATGTTGAAGGAGATTTATCCGCATGTACAGATTGCCCCTTCTCAGTAGTACAATCTGGTGTTTATCTGACTTAATCCCCTACTCTCGTGGTTATTAACTCAAGATAAACCCAATGAGTTTTTGATAAATCTTAGATCTCTCAAGTCAATTCGAACTACTCTCGTGTTCAAATCGACTTGTCCAAATATTGTAGATCCGACATCTCAATTCACTTCTTAGTACTTCTTGAAACGTCTAAAACATGAGAATCATGGCCAGTAATTATCATGTGATTAATGCAACAATAATTGAATCTAACAAGAATAAATAACTTCATAAGATGTATAAAGCAATCAAGTCATGAGAACAAAGAGGGCTATGCCCTTAATCCTGAATAGGAGTTTATGCTGACATGCTACACATGTTCACGTTGAAGAATTCCATGTTCATGATTACAATCGGCTAAAAAAATGAAAAAGACAAAGGAAGACAAGGATTAATGTTTCCTGATGAATATCGTCGCCAATAATCCTTGGAATCGAAGTCTTTTCGTTGGTCGCCGCCCGGTGCCCTAGATCTCGCCTCCTCCTTGGTTCTTGCCTTAAAATTCACCAAAAAAGTTCTCAAACTCGACCCAAAGCTCCCTTAAATAGTTCCCCATCCTTCTATTAGGTTTCCCCCAAAATTTGGCTCAAAAATGGGTCGAATTGGATGATAAACGGAGTCAAAACCGAAACTAGCGGACAAAATTACGGCCATAAAAATTTTCACGGGCGGCCATATTTTCTTCTGTTCAATTCTGGGTTAAAAATACGGCTGTGAAAATTTTCACGGGCAGGAATTACAGCCTTGAAAATTTTCATGGGCAGGCCGTAAAACTCTCTGTGAAAAACGTCAAAAAGCACCGCAGAAATTATGGCCGTAATTATTTTCACGGGCGGGGTGTATTTTTCAAACTTGCTCCGATTCTCATGAAATTTGGCAAGTGACTTCGTCTCGGCGTCTGGAATCTATTCGTGCACTCAGATCTTTCAAAATCCATCAAAATTTGGTCATTCTCACCCAAAATATGACAAAAGTGAAGAGAGGTGAAGATTCCGAACAAATAAAAGGATTTAAGCCAAAATGAGTAAAAACATGATAGAAAAGAGAGATAATTGATGGTAAAAGTATGCTAAAAATACTATATCAATGCATGTCATCATGATGTTAAACCGATTGGCTGTAAGTGGATATATTCTATTAAGCTAAAGGCAGATGGTTCTCTTGATCGGTATAAAGCTTGTTTGGTGGCTCTTGATAATAGGCAGAAATATGGCATTAATTATGAGGAGACTTTTGCCCTTGTTGCTAAAATGACAACTGTTCACCTTGTACTTGCTATTGCTGGATCTCAAGGATGGCCTTTACATCAGATGGATGTTAAAAATGCATTTCTACATGGTGATCTGAAGGAGGAGATATATATAACTCCTCCCTCTAGACTATTTTCTACATCTTCTTCTGATGTTTGTAGGCTGAAACGATCTCTCTATGGATTGAAACAAGCGCACCGTGCATGGTTTGATAAGTTTCGATCTACTCTTCTTGACTTCTCATTTACTCAAAGTCAATATGATTCATCTTTATTTCTTTGCAAAACTTTTATTGGTATTGTTCTTCTGCTGGTATATGTTGATGACATTGTTATCACTGGATCTGACTTATCCTTGATATCAAAACTTCAAGATCATCTTCAGCAATGTTTTCATATGAAGGATTTGGGATCTCTGCACTATTTCTTAGGTCTCGAAGTTTTTCATACCTCAAATGGTCTTTTTCTACATCAACATAAATATATTAAGGACTTACTCACTCTTGCTGGTCTTCCAGAGGGTCGGTCAATGGATACTCCCTTAGAGGTGAATGTTAAATATTGTCAGAATGATGGGATATTTCTTTCTGATCCTTCTTTGTATCGACAACTTATGGGCAGCCTAAATTATCTTACAATTACATGGCCAGATATTTCTTTTGCTGTTCAACAAGTGAGCCAATTTATGCAGGCCCCAACACATATCCATTTTGCTGCGGTTTGTCGTATTTTGCGCTACTTAAAAGGCACTTCTACCACAGGCCTTCACTTTCCAACTAACTCTTCGCTTCGCTTAATCACCTATAGTGACGCTGATTGGGCTAGTTGTTCTAACACACGACGTTCTGTTACAAGTTGGTGTATGTTTCTTAGTGATTCCCTTATTTCTTGGAAAAGTAAGAAGCAAGATCGAGTAGAAATAAGAACTTAACCTAATTTCTTACGGTAAGTTCCTATTAGTCAATTTTAGGGTTCTAAGTTCTCAAGCAAATCACCTTTTGGTCCTTATTGCGAAAACTCTAAATCATGATGACAAAAAGTAAACTAAGGAGAATCTTAGAGCAATAATAGCATAGGTAAAATTATCAAAGTAGAATAATCATGATGAAAGCAAAAAGTATCTAGTCATTAAGAAAATCAAAGAGAATTACTCCCCCATGTCCCAAAGAGTGCTTAAGCTAGCATAGTGAAGAAAATATAATATTCCATGGTTTCAGAAGATCAAAAATCAAAGGGAAAGAAGTTTTAGGAAAATACACCACGGCTGTAATGCAAATTATAGCCGTATTTTGCAAAGGAGGGCGATGAACAGTAGCGGCGCCTCCTTCTTCTTTGATTTCTCCTCCAATTGATCTCCTTTCATTCTGAAACTTCTAGTACGTTGTCTCCTCCTCCAGGCGAAGCTTTAGTATGAATTTCACGGCCGGAGATGCTCTGGATTTGTCGCGGCGATGGAACCCTAGGCGGCGGCGTGTAACTCGATTTCTCCCTCTACAGTTAATGAAAATTGGGGCTTTTGGTGTCTTCCTGATCCTCTCGTCGAAAGCTCCCTTCTTCTTCTTACGTCATCAAATTTAAAGGTCTGGATCGTCTGCAATCTTCTCCGCAGAAATCGGGCTTCAAAATTGACTGTGGAGTCGCGTTCAAAAATGAAAATACAGTGGTGTAATATTTCACGGTAGTGCCGTAAAATCGCTCGTGTTCTCTGATCTGAATTGTCTGGAAAATACGACACCGTATAATGGTTCTCGGCACTGCCATAAAATCGGCTGAACTCTCTGGTCGAAATCGTCTGGAAAATACAGCCCGTGTCAAAGTTTACGGTAGTGCCGTAAAATCAGGAATTATCTCTATTCTGAATGCGCTTCAAAATACGGCAGTGTTAAGTTTTATGGCAGTGCCATATTTTTCATTAAACCTTTTGGTCGGCAATTCCACCAATTTACGGCAGTGCTCTGATATTACGGTATCGTACGAAAATACGATACCATAATATAGAATACGACACTACCATATTTTTGGTTGGTTGCTCCGATTTGCGTAAAATTTGTCAAGTGATCTCCTCTTGATGATGGAAACTTTTCTATGTCTTTGATTTTTCTCGAAAACGCCTCAAAAAAGTGCCTTTTTACCTGAAAATCATGAAAAACCAAAATAGAAGTAGATTTTGCAATATTTGATAAATTTAGCATAAAAATAAGCAAAAGATCTTCAATTTAGCATGAAAAGATATATAAAATGATATAAAATATACTATATATTTTGGTGTCATCAAGTGTTAAAGTCTTCTACCGAGTCTGAATATCGAGCTATGTCTTTCGCTTGTTCTGAAATCATTTGGCTACGAGGATTGTTAGGGGAGCTTGGATTTCCTCAACTTGAGCCTACCTCCTTGCACGCTGATAATACTAGTGTCATCCAGATTGCTGTGAATCTCGTGTATCATGAGCGTACAAAACACATTGAAGTTGATTGCCGCTACATTCGTGAAGCTTATGATTCTCATCTGCTTACTCTTCCACATATTACCACATAACTTCAAATTGCTGATTTTTTTACTAAAGCTCTCTCCAAGCCTCATCATCAATTTTTAGTTACCAAATTGATGCTTACTAATGATGCCGCATCAATTTGAGGGGGGATATTAGTGGTAGATATGAAAATATTAGTTAGGTTGTAATTAGATGTAAATATATTCTTTTGTATTAAACCTGTATCCATTTAGGGATTTGTATAAAAGGAAATCAAAGCTGCTAAGAGAGGCTGACTTTGAGGTTCAAAATTGTGACACCAAATACTTGTTGGATATATTCTTTTGCAATGGCTTGTTGGATATTTTGGATTTAGAAGGGATCCGGTCTCAATGACTCATCAGATGTTCACTTTGAGAAATACCCAGCCTCAACGGCTTGTTGGGTAAAGATATCCGGTCATGATGGTTTGTTGGATATTCGATTTGAGAAATTACCCAGCCTCAACAACTTGTTGGGTAAAGATATCCGACCTTGTGGCATGTTGGATATTCGATTTAAGAAATTAACTGGCCTCAACGGCTTGTTGGATAAAGATATCTGGCCTTGCGGTGTATTGGATATTTGAATTAATAAATTACCCAGCATCAACGGCTTGTTGGGTAAAGATATCCGACTTTATGGTATGTTGGATATTCGATTTGAAAAATATCCGGCCTTGTGGCGTGTTGAATATTTGATTTGAAAAATGCCCGGCCTTGCGGCATTTTGGATATTTGATTTCAAAAATATCCTGCCTTGCGGCATATTGGATATTTAATTTGAAAAATATCTAACCTTGCGGCATATTGGATATTTGATTTGAAAAATATCCGGCCTTGCGATGTGTTGGATATTTGATTTGAGAAAATATCCAGCCTTACGGCATGTTGGATATTTAAATTTGGGAAAATATCCAGCCTTGCGGCGTGTTGGATATCTAAATTTGAAAAATATCCGGCCTTGCGGCGTGTTGGATATTTGATTTGAAAAGTATCCAGCCTTGCGACGTATTGGATATTTGATTTGAAAATTATCTGGCCTTGCGGCGTCTTGGATATTTAATTTGAAAAGTATTCGGCCTTCCGGCATGTTGGATATATGATTTCAGAAAAATATCTGGCCTTGCAGCATGTTGGATATTTGATTTGAGAAGATACCCGGCCTTTCGAGGGCTTGTGGATATCAGAACTTGTTCAATACTCATCTCTTTAGGCATAGGCCATAGAGAAAAAAATCTGAGTTGTATTGTAACAACGTTGAGGAACTACGCCCCGATACAAAGTATCGACGTACGCACCTCCCAAACAATATCATTGACAACACGCGTCGAGTATTCATTGTCCATGACTATGTGTGAATTAATTGGACGAGTTGGGTGAATGAGCTGTTAGGCTAAACATTCAATGTTTGATTGAATGTTGTAAATCTGCTTAGATCTAAGTTTCTGATTGAAAAATGGAGTTCAGATCTAGAAAGATCTGATCCAAATTTGTAAGGATAAACATTTGGATCACTATGGATGCCATCTGATTGGCCGAGATTCAGGAAAATTAATTGCAGCTGTTGAAAGATTGATTTGTAGATCTATTTTGATCCAGATTTCTAATCGAAAATCTGAGGGCGGATTTGGAAAGATCTTACTTAGATGAGTAAGGATCAACGTTTGGATCACTTCAGAAACCATTTGATTGGCTGAGATTCTGATGAATTAATTTCAACCGTTTAAAAGTTTGATTCGCAAGTCTACTTGGATCCAGATCTCTGATTGAAAATACAAAGGTGGATCTGAAAATATCTGACATAATTTGATAGGAGTCGCCACTTGGATCATCTTGGGAGCCTCCCGATTGGCTAAGATTTGAGTAAATCGATTTCCGCCGTAAGGCCAGATATCCTTACCCAACAAGCCGTTGAGACAGGGTAATTTCTCAATGCAAATATCCAACATGCCGCAAGGCTGGATATCTTTACCCAACAAGCTGTTGAGGCCGGGTAATTTCTCAAATCAAATATCCAACACGCCATCATGGCCGAATATCTTTACCCAATAAGCCGTTGAGGCTATGTATTTCTCAAAGTGAATATTGGATGAGTCATTGAGATCGGATCCCTTCTAAATAAAAAATATCCAATAAGCCATTGCAAGGCCGGGTATTTGGCAGATACAAATCATTCAAGTTGACGAAGACTTTATCTCTGTCATTTTTTTCTTTCTGAGCTCATCATGTATCTTTGTTTTAATATTTAATGAATCATTTTATTCGGCCATTTTATTTTATTTCATAACATAGATCTCTCAATCAAAGGTGCCCAAATTTTAGGGGTGATTAACAATGAATGCTTGCATTCATTGGAAGCTAGAACCCATTAAACAAAAAAAATTTTATTTTTATAAGGTGAATTAGAAAAGGTCAAACATACATAATGATTCATTAAATATTAAAATAGTGATTATTTAGGGGGAAATAAAATTAGAAAGATTGATATATATACCCCATCTTTTTATACTCTTATTATATAAATATCATCAAATACATTTTAAAATTATAATTGAATAATAATAAATAATATAAATTTAATTAAATATTCTCTCCTACTATGAAAATATAATAATGATTAATTAATTATTATGAAATATTGTAATAATTATTCAAGATTAATAAATAATATGAAATTAATTAAATATCATTAGATACTATGAAAGTAATTAATTGTTTAATTAATAATTATTTAATATTATAGTAATTAACTAGTGTTCTTCAAGTCGTGAGAGTGTATTCAATAACAATTGCAAAGTACAAAAGATATGGCACTCAACTTGACTCTGGTAACTTAGCTGGTCCACAAGAAGCTCTAATACAAAAATCCTAGGATAAGGTCCATTATCACCAGTTCCATCATTGCAAATGAAAATACTATATCGTGAAGCAATGAGAGATTGTTCGCAAAGAGCCTTGGCTTGAGCAAAAGCCAGATTGTGGAATGGTCGACAAATCGGGTTACCTTTGTTGACGATCCCACGATAGAATTTCTCTCAGATTGCAAGGCCAAGCAAATGTTCTGCTTCGTTGGTCTCCTCCGCCTGGAACTGCGTCCTCTCTAGCTCGTCTTTCCTCCACTGCAAGTCGGAGGCTGCCGTCGCACTCTCTCCCCAATTCTAGCCGGAGGTGGTGTGCCGCTCTGCTCCCCGGCTTCTCCTGCGTTGCCCTCCCCTGCCATATCAAACTGTATGTCCTCGGTGGGATGAGGTCGAACACGCAGTCCAAACTATAGACCCTCCTCGCCTACCGCGCTGCCACCAACTCATGGTGTTCTGCCGCGCTGATGCCGATGCCCACTCCTCGGCGCTTCTTCGCAGCAGGTGCGATTGAGGGAGGATCATCGCTAATTTGGGCAATGAAGAAATGACGACAAGAGGCGAGAGGCAGGAGAGGGTGATAAGGAAAGAGAGGGTGAAAATACGTTGATAAAGTGTAAGATCCAGCTTTGGGCAGAAAGCAAATAACCCTATTTTCCTTCTAACTTTCCTCCCATTTTACCTCCCCTAGTTTCTATCCTTCGTACTAAACACGTCAAAAGAGCTTTCCTTCCAACTTTCCTTCCATTCCCTCCTGCTTTCCTTCCTACTAAACACAACCTAAATGCCAAATGGAATGAGGATTTCAACCATATAGTTAAAGATTTGGAGACTCGAGTTCTTTAGTTCCTTGTTTATTGTAGTGAAAAGGTTCAACTCCTTGTATGCTCCTTGCCTTATACGATATACATCATCTGGTTAATTATTCAATTATTGTAATCTTAGAGATAGTATATATTTCCTTAAGTTTGTGGGCTTTATAACAAATAATGGTATTTAAATTTTTCAGGGTTGCAAAAATAAGTGCATATTATTTGAAAAAATCATTGAAAATATTTTTTAATAGTTCGATTTTTAAAAAAAATTAAAAGTTTTCTTTTTCATGTGGCATAGGTCAAAATGCATAATAAATTGAGAGGCAATGGTTATTCGTTTAACATTTGATCCCTCATGAAGATAAGGCCCATTTCAATATGCATTCAGATGAGAAACATAGTGGTATTGGAAGAGGGATCTTAGATACATCATGCAATGGTGCATAGTGGTGCTTATTATAGAATTTTTTAGAAGATGTTCAATTGAAAGAAACATGTTAATCCTTATGCCACGATCTTTTTAGGAAGAGAGAATAAAAAACTAAGGTGAGTCCTAGTAATTGTTGAGAAATTGGTATAGAATAGCATAACAAAAAATCAAGAGAATAAATTTATTTGCCGCCAAGGATCCTTGCAAAGGAGAAGCCAATTAGTTGATAAATAAACATTCTTTATGAAAATCAAATCTCTCATGCAAGGGCACATACACACCTTTTAGCAACACATCATTGCTACCTATGCAATAATAATGTTGAGATTTGATACCACCATTATGTGATAAAGTTATCGTATATTTTAGCCATTATGTCCTTGGTATCTCGAATGAACATAAGCCATAGAACATGTCACACTCTTACAGTTCAATCATTATGTTTCTTAATACCCAAGTAGACTAATACAACAAATACAATCAATATGCCAATTCATTTGAGCATGGTCATATATTTTTGTTACACTTGATCAAGGGAACTAAGATGCCAACAATCCCATTATATAGGAGGGATAAATCCAATCTTGATCACTCACTTTCCTGGTCAATATTTATGGTATACCCAACTACAGCCTTTATAATATGTTGCATGTACATTTATCCTTTTGAATAATTAAGACATTGTCAATACGTCGATTACTTAACCTACATTGATGTGTAGAATAATATAATAGTATCCTTGAAGATTGATTTTACTCAGTCTAATAAGTTTGTCCCCAATCAAGGTATCTTAATGGATGAGGGATAACTTTGGTACTTGTGAGACTGGTATGTGAGCTAGTTGGAGTGACCATTAGTCCACTAGCATAACCGTGTGATCATAAGACCACCAATAAATTCACTAATAATCATATGATCCAAATCAAGCACAATCCCTATATCCTGGTAAAGATAGTCATAGCAGTACAATTATAATCCAAACAATGCAATCAAGAATTTAAGTGCCAACATAAATAGAATCATGAATAGATATGATCACCAAATCACTAGCATGAAGTGGACTGACTGTAGGATCACAAAAATGTCAGAATTGGTAATCAAACTAAATGTGTAAACTATATATGATCATAAGATCATAATGTCCTAAACTACTTGGACTATATTACACTTAATTTAGACTAGCACCAAATCACTAGCCTCATCAATTCTTGTTTTTCCTTTCAAATGACTACCAAGTGTCATTCCGCACTCAAGCGTAGGCTAACTAATATCAACAATCATAAAATTGTTACTTTAATTTGACATCAATTCCACATGACTTAATCTATGTGATCTGGTGAACAATAGATGACATTGATAATCTAAGACTTGTTCTTTGTCTATGTTCAATTAACATGTTCATATCATGTCCTAATATCAAAAGTATGACTTATTTATCATAATCATAGTCAAGCTCATTTTATACCGTGGTCTTAAGTGTATCCCTAAGTCTTAGCCTAAGATCTTTGTCCTCAGTGAAAGTCCCCTTCAAGGGGGAGCGCAATTTCAAAGTCCCCTTCAAGGGGGAGCGGAAACAAGATGAAGCCCTAAATAAGGGGTTGGGGGCGCATGTAGATGTTTTAGGGGATTCATCATCAAGATCGCATGTAGTCATATGATTAACTTATATGAACGAAAAAGAGATCACAAGGTGTCATACCAATGCCATTAGAGTGGATGTCGGTTTGGAAGCAAAAGACCAAACGAGATCTTCTCCACAAGCGACGCACACAAAGTGATGTTGCTTACCCCTTTTGAACCTTGTGCTAGCAAGCTTCTTCAAGGGTCTTTGCCGTATGAGAAAAGGGGAAGAACTTCTTGCTTGGCGAGAGAGTTTTCTTCTCTTTTCCTTGTCGTCAATTCACCACGACACCAAAGAGAGTTTCGCTAGAGGTGAGTGTGTAACCTTCCACACTAATGTGGAGGCGTTACATGCATTCAATCTTTGAAACCGATTTCCCAAAAAGGTAAGTATTCAAAGCCTCATGCGTTCACACCAAGTGAACCATCGAATCTCCTCTTTGAACCAAGTGTTGAACCGGTTCTTTGATTTGGTTCAATCGAATTTTGTTCAATCACCAAATCAAACCAAGCCAAGCTACGATCTAGACCTTCTATGAACCAAATGGCTCATGATCTAACCGTTCATCTTCCGATGCTCTAGATCTCACGATCCAGCATCCAATCTCTCGATCGAAGCTTACCGATCTCAAGCCCTAATCAATCAAACATGATCAGTCCAGATCTCACTTACAATCAGAGACTAAAGCCCTTTAAACTGAACCCAAATAATTCAGCCCACACGATCTGACTTAAGTAAGCCATATCACCATATTGTGCGACCCTGAGGGTTTCCTTTATATGTCGGTAACGATAACTTTCGTTATCACGATCAGTGAGGGGTATCTAGCAACACATCACTGTCTCCCGATTTAAAGGAAAGAGTCTTCCAAGACTTCACCCAAACCACAGCACAAGTGTGAACCCACTTCACAAGGCATACATGTTTCCTTTGCCACTGGATGTTCTTATTGGACAAGCATGTCAAGCTTGTAACTCCAATATGATGAGCATGATTAGATCAGATGAACATAGTCATCTGGGTATGGCCATACACTTTCTCAATCATCTCATATAGGGGGGCCCTTTAGAACATCACACTCCTTAAACAAGGAGACGGCAATCCTTTGTCTATCACTAGTGCCCTAACCTGATTCAAGCTCACCATCCAAGATAGTCTATAATCATTATGTTTCAAATGATATTGAACTACCTCAAGACAATGACAATCATCATTTAGAAACACAAGTGATCTCAAGTCAGAGGACATGTGCCACTTGCTGCTTACAAGGATCATTCACATTGTGACAAGCAATTGAATATCCTAGTAGGGTCTGTCCAGTACATCCAATGTACCCATGAGTCTACATCTTATTCCATGCTCGAAGCATCCTATAAGATTAGAACACATATTAGTCTTAACCATATCAAGGCTGTCTCAAGTTCACCAAGATATCTCGACTAAGGACATATTGACTGTCAGCCTAGCTGAACAGCTTTGAGACATTATTCAGAAGTACACTTATTACAGCAGACAAGGTAACAAACTGAATAACAACCATGCCTTTTATAAACACAAGAGTTTATTACATGATACTTATACAATCCCAAAGGCCTCAAACATTAGCCTTAAGGGCATACCCCAACAATCTCCCACTTGCACTTAATCTAATGGTTGAGAAATCTCAAACCCATATTATTACAGTGCTTCTCATGCTTCTGCTGCGCCAGAGGCTTGGTAAGCGGGTCTGCCAGATTGTCATCTGTATGAACCTTGCATATTTTGATCTCTCCACGATCAATGATCTCCCGGATCAAGTGAAACCGTCTCTGTATGTGCTTGGACTTCTGGTGCGACCGTGGTTCCTTTGCTTGTGCGATTGCTCTAGTGTTATCACAGAAGATAACCAAAGGATCTGCACTCGAAGGAACAACACCAAGTTCTCTCACGAACTTACGAATCCACACTGCCTCCTTAGATGCTTCCGAGGCTGCAACATACTCGGCTTCTGTTGTGGAATCAGCAACAGTTGACTGTTTGAAACTCTTCCACACCACTGCTCCACCATTCAAGCTAAAAACATAGCCTGATTGCGATCGGAAATCATCCTGGTCCGACTGGAACGAAGCGTCAGTATATCCCTCTATACTGAGTTCTTCCTGACCACCATATATCAAGAACATATCTTTGGTCCTCCGCAGATATTTTAAGATGTTCTTGACTGCAATCCAGTGCGCCAAACCTGGATTACTTTGGAATCGACTGGTCACTCTTAACCCGTAAGCGACGTCTGGGCGAGTACACAACATCGCATACATAATGGACCCAATAGCCGAAGCATAAGGTGTATTGTCCATTTCATCTTTCTCAGTCTGTGTTTGTGGACACTGACTCTTTGAAAGATTCAGACCATGTCTGACTGGAAGATATCCACGTTTAGAATTCTCTAAATGGAATCTCTCCAGGACCTTATCGATGTAAGTACTCTGGCACAGCCCGAGAAGCCTCTTAGATCTATCCCGGTAGATCTTCACACCTAACACATAGGCTGCTTCTCCTAGATCTTTCATCTGGAAACATTTTCCTAACCATGCTTTAACAGCATGCAGTTCAGGAATATCATTTCCAATGATCAAGATATCATCGACGTAGAGGATTAGAAATGTAATCACGCTCCCACTAAACCTCTTATATACACACGGGTCATCTTCATTCTTGATGAAACCAAACTCAGAGATTGATTCATCAAAACGAATGTTCCAGCTTCTAGATGCTTGCTTAAGTCCATAAATGGACTTCTTTAATTTGCATATTTTATGACGATCTGATGGATTAGTGAAACCCTCAGGTTGTGTCATATACACATCCTCATCCAGATTTCCATTAAGGAAAGCTGTCTTCACATCCATCTGCCAGATCTCATAATCGTAATATGCAGCTATCGCGAAAAGAATCCGAATAGACTTAAACATAGCCACAGGTGAGAAAGTTTCATCATAATCTATCCCGTAGATTTGTTTGAAACCTTTCGCAACCAGCCTGCCTTTATAGGTAACCACGTTACCATCCATGTCAATCTTCTTCTTGAAGATCCATTTACAGCCTATAGGGATTACTCCCGGAGGCGGATCAACCAAATCCCAGACTTGGTTATCTGACATGGAGTCCATCTCGGCTCGCATAGCATCAAGCCATCTAGCTGACTCCGGTCCACTGACCGCATCCGCATAAGTAAGGGGTTCATCATTCTCAATGATGTAGACTCCGTCATAGCGCTCAGGCTGTCGACGGATCCTTCCCGATCTTCGCGGTTCCCGTGATATCTGAGCCTCAGGTTGTTCAATAACCTGATCTACTGGCTCAGGCTCATCCAACTGTGCTTGAACACTTTGTCCTTCTTCTGGATTCTCATCCAGTTTTATTTCTCTCCCACTGGCCTCTTGCAGAAGAAACTCCTTCTCAAGAAATATGGCTGTCCGAGCAACAAATACCTTGTTCTCCTTGGGATCGTAGAAATAATAACCCTTAGTTTCCTTAGGGTAACCGACAAAAATACATCTCTCAGATCTGCTCTCTAGTTTCCCAGAGGCGAGCTTTTTGACATAAGCCTCGCAACCCCAGATCCTGATAAATGTCAAGCTAGGCTGTTTCCCATACCATAACTCATATGGCGTCTTTGAAACTGCCTTGGATGGCACTCGGTTTAGTACCTTTGCAGCTGTTTCCAGTGCAAAACCCCAAAAGGAATATGGAAGAGTAGCCTGACTCATCATAGAACGAACCATATCAAGTAACGTTCTATTTCTCCTTTCGGACACACCATTCCATTGCGGTGTTCCTGGCGGAGTGAGCTGTGAGATAATCCCACACTCCTTTAGATAGTCAGTAAACGCATGACTCAGGTATTCACCACCTCGATCAGAACGAAGTGCTTTGATATTACGGCCTAACTGATTTTGTACTTCATTTTTGAACTCTTTGAACTTGTCAAAAGATTCACTTTTATGTCTCATTAAAAAGACATAACCATACCTACTGAAATCATCAGTAAAGGTAATGAAGTACTGATAGCCACCTCTGGCATGTTTACTGAAAGGCCCACACACATCACTGTGTATAAGGTCAAGTAAACCTGAAGCCCTTTGTCCTTTGTTAGGAAAAGGTGACTTCGTCATTTTACCCATCAAACAAGCTTTGCATGTATCAATCTCCTCACAAGAGAATGATCCCAGCAGTCCATGATCATGCAACCGCTTAATGCGTTTCTTGTTAATATGGCCTAAACGACTATGCCATAGCAAGGTGCTGTGATCAGCATACTTGGCTTTCTTGTTATCAATGTTTTGTATAGAATGTTCCATGTCCAACATGAATAACCCATTGTTAATTGAACCAGTCGCATACACAATATTATCATAAGTTAAAACACACTTTGAAATCTTGCATTCAAAGGCAAATCCTTTCCTGACAAGAGCAGGAATAGAGATAATATTCTTGGTAATACTGGGTACAAAATAACAATTGTTTAATTCTAATACAATGCCAGATGGTAAAGAAATGAAATAGTCTCCTACAGCAACAGCAGCAACCCGTGCCCCGTTTCCAACTCGTAGGTCTACCTCATGCTGTCCCACCTGCCTTCTTCTCTTGAGTTCCTGTACATTTGAACAAATGTGAACTCCACATGCAGTGTCCAACACCCATGAAATAGAAGAAGATGAAACCATGACTTCCGTCACGTATATACCTGAGCCAGAAGCGATGCTTCCCCTCTTATCTCCTTGGAGCGCTTTACAGTCCTTTTTCCAGTGACCCAGCTGGCCACAGTGGAAACACCTGTTGTCCTTCGACCGCTTCACCTTCTGTTTCAGTGCCTTACTGTAGTTCTTGACAGGGGCCTTGCCCTTCTTCCCCTTCTTCTTGTTCCTAGAAGGAACCATTAAGACAGAGGTTGAAGGCTTTCCCTTCAGAGTTTCCTCAGTGGTCAAGAGCATATTCAGCAGCTCTGCCGGCGTACAATCGATTTTGTTCATATTAAAATTAATGATGAACGCATCGAAAGAAGGCGGAAGAGACTGCAGAATAATATCTACAGCAAGCTCCTGGTTGATGGTATGCGCCAGTTTCTCTAGAGCCTCCTTGTGCCCAATCATCTTGAGCACATGAGCTCCCACTGGGCTCCCCTCAGCCAGTTTGCTCTGAAAGAAGAGCTTCGTCAGATTATAGCGTTCTGTCCTCGCCTGTGCAGCATACAGCATCTTGAGGTTCGCTATAATCTCTATAGCCGACATATCCTCATGCTGACGCTGCAGCGGTGGCGTCATAGATGCTAGCATCAGGCAAGCGACATCAATGCTATCATTGACGTGCTTTTCATAGGCATCCCGAACCGCCCTTGCGGCGTTCGGAGCGGGCTGCGGCGGTATTGCCGTCTCGAGGACATACAGTTTCCTCTCTGCCTTAAGAACGATCTTAAGGTGTCCGAACCAGTCAGAGAAGTTCGGCCCAGCAAACTTCTCCCTTTCCAGTAGGGATCGCACATTGAAGCTCATGGTGTTCGTTGCTGCAGGAATCTACAACAATGCAAGAACAGCAAGGTCAGTATCAATGTTTAGAATCAATCCAGGACTTAAGAAAGATTCTTTTCTCACTATTTTGTCTGACTGAAAAATCCAGTAAACAGTCCGAAAGAGTAACACTCTTTTAGTGAGATGGGATCCAGATTTCATACTTGGTCTCCGCGTCCCGCTCAGGCGAGATAAGATGCACAGAGAGGACAAGCACTAATTTCTGGTAGGCTGTCCCAGCCAATCGCCAACCCGTGCGATTCCCCTTCATCTGGGCAATCCAGCAGACTGTGCCAACTGAGTTGGTACAACACAGTCTCTGATCCCACAGATGGCTGCCTCCATGTGCTACCATATGCGCCACATATGTAGCCTACATGGTCAAGCTAACCCGACTTACTCCCTGGACCACCACGTGCTATGCTGAGCAACGAGAAGGGATAAATCCCTACTCTGTAACACGCAGGTGAAATCCAGCACCGTCTGAAGATAGATGGACGTGCCCACTGAGTGGGTACAACACGGCTCCAACGATAGTCAGAACGGTGAGGTTTCGCGTCAGAAGGCTTTCGAGCTTGATATGTTAGCGTTGGATTTTAACGGTCTTTTATCTTCTTCACTATCATGCAATTCTTATGGTGATAGCAGAAGATAAATAAATCATGCTGTTCTACTTATATAAGCAATAAAAGAAAGCATGCATCTTATGTGGTAAAAGCCCATGAACCCTAGTAAGACCTTAATTTTACTTAAGTCTTCACTTGAGCTCTTTTGCATCTCATCTGGTCCAACCCAGGGCCCTAGCGCCAAGAGCACCTCAGGTGCGCCACCAGCTGAATGCCCCTCTGGGATGTGTGCCTTTGCTCTTGTCTAATCAAATACATTTGATCTATCTAGACAAGTTAGACTCACAGGTCTATTATACAATAAATTAACTAAAAATGTGATTCACTGATCACAATAAAATTAATTTACAGGTGTAACCAGGCACGCAGGCCCCAGCACAGCACACATTTAACATGGGCCCCAGCCTAAACTACTTGGACTATATTACACTTAATTTAGACTAGCACCAAATCACTAGCCTCATCAATTCTTGTTTTTCCTTTCAAATGACTACCAAGTGTCATTCCGCACTCAAGCGTAGGCTAACTAATATCAACAATCATAAAATTGTTACTTTAATTTGACATCAATTCCACATGACTTAATCTATGTGATCTGGTGAACAATAGATGACATTGATAATCTAAGACTTGTTCTTTGTCTATGTTCAATTAACATGTTCATATCATGTCCTAATATCAAAAGTATGACTTATTTATCATAATCATAGTCAAGCTCATTTTATACCGTGGTCTTAAGTGTATCCCTAAGTCTTAGCCTAAGATCTTTGTCCTCATTGAAAGTCCCCTTCAAGGGGGAGCGCAATTTCAAAGTCCCCTTCAAGGGGGAGCGGAAACAAGATGAAGCCCTAAATAAGGGGTTGGGGGCGCATGTAGATGTTTTAGGGGATTCATCATCAAGATCGCATGTAGTCATATGATTAACTTATATGAACGAAAAAGAGATCACAAGGTGTCATACCAATGCCATTAGAGTGGATGTCGGTTTGGAAGCAAAAGACCAAACGAGATCTTCTCCACAAGCGACGCACACAAAGTGATGTTGCTTACCCCTTTTGAACCTTGTGCTAGCAAGCTTCTTCAAGGGTCTTTGCCGTATGAGAAAAGGGGAAGAACTTCTTGCTTGGCGAGAGAGTTTTCTTCTCTTTTCCTTGTCGTCAATTCACCACGACACCAAAGAGAGTTTCGCTAGAGGTGAGTGTGTAACCTTCCACACTAATGTGGAGGCGTTACATGCATTCAATCTTTGAAACCGATTTCCCAAAAAGGTAAGTATTCAAAGCCTCATGCGTTCACACCAAGTGAACCATCGAATCTCCTCTTTGAACCAAGTGTTGAACCGGTTCTTTGATTTGGTTCAATCGAATTTTGTTCAATCACCAAATCAAACCAAGCCAAGCTACGATCTAGACCTTCTATGAACCAAATGGCTCATGATCTAACCGTTCATCTTCCGATGCTCTAGATCTCACGATCCAGCATCCAATCTCTCGATCGAAGCTTACCGATCTCAAGCCCTAATCAATCAAACATGATCAGTCCAGATCTCACTTACAATCAGAGACTAAAGCCCTTTAAACTGAACCCAAATAATTCAGCCCACACGATCTGACTTAAGTAAGCCATATCACCATATTGTGCGACCCTGAGGGTTTCCTTTATATGTCGGTAACGATAACTTTCGTTATCACGATCAGTGAGGGGTATCTAGCAACACATCACTGTCTCCCGATTTAAAGGAAAGAGTCTTCCAAGACTTCACCCAAACCACAGCACAAGTGTGAACCCACTTCACAAGGCATACATGTTTCCTTTGCCACTGGATGTTCTTATTGGACAAGCATGTCAAGCTTGTAACTCCAATATGATGAGCATGATTAGATCAGATGAACATAGTCATCTGGGTATGGCCATACACTTTCTCAATCATCTCATATAGGGGGGCCCTTTAGAACATCACACTCCTTAAACAAGGAGACGGCAATCCTTTGTCTATCACTAGTGCCCTAACCTGATTCAAGCTCACCATCCAAGATAGTCTATAATCATTATGTTTCAAATGATATTGAACTACCTCAAGACAATGACAATCATCATTTAGAAACACAAGTGATCTCAAGTCAGAGGACATGTGCCACTTGCTGCTTACAAGGATCATTCACATTGTGACAAGCAATTGAATATCCTAGTAGGGTCTGTCCAGTACATCCAATGTACCCATGAGTCTACATCTTATTCCATGCTCGAAGCATCCTATAAGATTAGAACACATATTAGTCTTAACCATATCAAGGCTGTCTCAAGTTCACCAAGATATCTCGACTAAGGACATATTGACTGTCAGCCTAGCTGAACAGCTTTGAGACATTATTCAGAAGTACACTTATTACAGCAGACAAGGTAACAAACTGAATAACAACCATGCCTTTTATAAACACAAGAGTTTATTACATGATACTTATACAATCCCAAAGGCCTCAAACATTAGCCTTAAGGGCATACCCCAACACTCAGACTTTAAGCTAGTCTTAAGTGTATCCCTGAGTCTTAGCCAAAGATCTTAGTCCTTAGACATTAGGCTTTAAGCTTTGACTTTATTCTATCAACCATGCATCCTAAATCTTAGACTTTAAGCCTCAACCATAAGGTTCATCATTACATACCATATGCATCCAAATCATAGACCAACGGCCATGGCTTAGGCTAACTTTGAGGATTTGATCAAAATCCTGATCATTAGAATTTAGAGTTATGTCCTACATGCCTCAGAAGTTCAACCAAGAACTTAAGTTTATGTTTAGGTTCCCCTAAGCCTTATACTACTCCTCGGATACCATTTTTGTTACCCCCTAAAAAAACCAAACCAAGATATAACAACTATACCTGCTATCTTAAGTCCAAATATTATAAAACATGTTTATCTATAACATGATACCATTAAATTTAAAATAATTTAGCATAAGTGTTTAAATTTGAGCTTTTACACCAATACAAATTTTCACAAATATATCAATGAATTCACTTACATGTTCAACATTTATCTTGAAGTTAAAAAAAAATCCTCTTGTCCTTGAGCTAATTTCCTTAGTCTGAACTAGAATCTGTAAGTCAACAAATATCAACAACAATGTTGAGTAAGCCTCTTCTAGTGGAAGGGTAGTCGCCTAAAACCGAAGGAGGGAAGACCAACTAAAAGAAATACAAAGAGTGATATATAAATATGAAATACAACAAAGCTACATGTATCTGTAGTTTGATGAAGATAGCAACTACAAAGATGTCAAATTATACATGTATATGGATATGAGAGCACTAATATAATCCATTTGGTCATCATCCCAATCCGTGGGCTCTTGGAGTTGTCACTCTGCTCGTAATATAGAGTTGTGCCCCCACACACACTTTGAGATGATCATGTGCACCACCATGTGTACATGTCTTAAAATGCTTGCTATAATAAACTAGGGATCTGGTCCTGCCCACTATGTGGATATCTGTGTGCCCAATCAAAGTATTGTACAAGTAAGATGTTACTAGTATAAGAGCAAGTATCACTATCATACTAATAACATATGCAACTAGGATATAACAAGAATATCTATAAACACATCAAATTACGCCACATTTGTTAAACTATATACACATCAAAAGATGCCAAACCATTAAATTGTACACAATTAAAGGGATGCAAAACTTATAAACTGAAAACACATCAAAGGATGCAAAATAATAACCTTTGAACACATCCAAAGATGCCAACATGATAATTAGAAAACACATCTAAGGATGCCAACATGATAATCAATAAACATAACTAAGGATGTCAACACAATAATGAGTAAACAACTATAAGGCTGTGAACATGATAATCTATGAACACATCTAAGATGTCTGGATAATAATCTATAAACATATCTATGAATGACAACATGATAATCGGTAATCACATCTAAAGATGTCAACATGTATAAATTGTATACACCAAAGTTGCTAGATTGATAAACTAAATATAGATAATATAAACTGGTAGAAGGCATATACAAATCTATAGAAGCAAGTTTGAGGATTCACCTTATTAGGATCCAATAATTTTTTTTTACATAAAGTTCAACATGTGAGACTAATTAGATGAACCAATCAATCTACATAGTTCATTTACATATAAAAACAATCAAATCAATGTCTAACAAGTAGAATAAAGCTAACATGGGATAGATCTAGTTTAAAATTTTCTGAACCGGTCTCTATTTGATTGAACTGATTCAAAGCCTCTTGAATAGGCTAAAATTGTGCAAAATAGTCTAGATTTAGCTAAACTAAATCATATTTCACCTAATCTGAGACTTAATCACGCAATTGCTCTTAAACTCAGAGCCATCTAAGGACAAATATTAACCTTTCATAACTAAATAAATGGAAAATTTTAAATATATTTATTTAATTTAACCTTTTATGAAACTGAGAAAGAACCCAAAACTTTCATAAAAATTCTAGAAAAATCCAACATAATACTTCTGAACTCATAATATTATTATTGGGTGAAAAATCCAAAGTTTTGGACATGACAATTTTACGGTCATAGGACTGTAGAGTATTTTACCCATGATATGGATTATCTTTGTATTGGGCAGGGCTCAGTTATGTTGTCATAGTTCATTTATGCCCGCCTTGGCTTGTTTTAAATGTGGGGATTAAAATATTTGTGAAAAGAATGTTTGATTACGCAAAATCTCATGAGAATTATCTGGAAAAGCTTTAGCTAATAAGTGAAATAACTACTCATCTAGGGTTTGTTAGTATTTATAAGCACGTATATGAGGCTTTTCCTTTGTATATATGCTTGATTTTATTTTCTTGGTCATTTGTTCACCCATAACATGTTCTCTTCCTAGGGCTCATGAGATATCAACTAAGGAAGCATGATAATTTTGTTTAACCAAGCACTAACGTATATGCACAGTTGAAAATTTTCCACTTTGAGATTTTCCTAGTGGCCTAAGTTTATTTTGTTGCTTAGTATAACTCCTAAGAATCTTATTGTGGTCATCCTTAGTTAATAAGATAAATATAGGTATGCCTTATTCTTAAAAAATTGCTAAGAGCTTCATTTTAGTGCACTTCCTCCACACTCATGTCGTTTCTAGTAGTTGTTTCTAAATAACATTGTAAAAAAAAATTTCATCCATATAGCGGTCCCTTGTATGTATGTTGGTATTCACATAAATTGACTCCTTGCATGTTGATATTCACATAAATTGATTGTTTAACTTTGTTAAATAGAATGTACATATTTTTTTTATATTTGTTAGTGCTAATTAAGTTATTTAATTCTTTCTATGGTGTTGGACTATTTTTTTAATCAAAATTAATTTTTGTATAGATGCACGTGCCTCTTCCATTAAGATGACATCAAAGCTAAAGGGATTTAGTTTGATTTCTGTGTGGAAACCTTTGCCTTCTCTTTTAGGAGTGGGTTGAGGTCAGATGTAGGCATCTTCTCACTCAGGTTCCTAGTATTAGATCCTGGTGGTGTTTCTACGTTGATGTCCCTAGGTTGTGGGTCTTGAATGATCTTCTCAAAATCCTCAGGATATCCTGGTTCTTAGAGTTGATTTTAGGACAGCTCCTAGGATACTTGGAATTTGAGCAGCAGTTTGATTATATTCTAGTTCATATAGTTATTGGTTTATGCATAATTTCTAAGTTTGAATTAACTGGAAATAAAGGATGCTAAAGTAAATAGTCTAGCGTACTTGGTTGCTCTTTACTAGATCCAAAATACTACTATATTGGTAAACTAGAACTGTAGCAGCCAATTTAATCCAGAAACTGATCTAAGCTTCTGGCTAAAATAAGCTCGACTTCAGCAGACTAAGCAAGCAAGATTAGTGAAGGCGTTAAATCTAGAATCAGAGTCAGTTTGCTGAGAACCTTGTTGGTAACTGTTGAAAACGAAACTTTAAAATCAGGAAATCATAATGCAATGTGATTGATTCTTGAACTATGATATCAAGATGAATTGGTTATAGATGTCAGAATCATAAAACCATTTTTGCTAAAGTCCTAGTGAAAATGAATTGCGCGACTTACAAATTTGTTGATTAACTATTAGAATACTAAATTGAGAGCTAATTACTCGCTATTGTAGTTTAGAATACTAAATTTCAAAAGTGCAGTAGAACGTTTGGTAGCCTACTGTGAGATCTACAAGTTAAACTGAACTGGAAAAATTGGAGTGATGTTATACAAGATAGCTCCCAAGAACCATGGATGGTTCAATTATATTAAAAAAATGAGAAACAAATCTACGAAGCAAAATCTTGTTGATTTTGCAGTGATATCAATGGCTATTTACGTGTGAGTGCAAAAGGATGAATGTGATTAGACCTAGACTTAGCAAGTTAAGATTCAAACATGAGAAGCAGATTATCAAAATAAAATAACTAAGCATGAGATTCTAAATTTAGTAGTGGGTTACCAGTTGGGCATCTATGTCAACATTTCCCTCAAACTAGCTTTGAAGCAATCATGTCTTATAATTTCAATACAAATTTCATTTATTTTATAGTAAAACATTTTGGAATTTTTTGTATCTTTACAATTTTGTATACGTATACACATTTTTATCTAGCACATGAGAATAATAAATTTTAATCAATGATATCTTGGATACTTGATCGTTAATCGTAATACAACACAAACCTTCACTAAGCAATTCTTATCATGAGGAATGATGATACAGATCAACCAATGCATCCTTGTACAATAAGTCATTGACATGTGTGTCGTGCTTAGAATGTATCATAGACTTATGCTTTTGTGCTAGTGATGTTAGAGGGTAATGGCTCTCCCTTGATAAAGTTGGAGAATAGAGTGAGTGAGCGCCTAGGAGCATTTACTGGAACCATATGCCCAGCTCCTCTTATAGTGATGAAGGTTAATCCTTCGACATATTCCACCATCCAACCAGCGACTTGATCATTGTAGTACCATTCTCTCCACCCTCCCCATTTGTCCCATTTCTTCTCTGTAAGATTCATGCTGATGATAACCTCTCTCGTTCCTTGCATAGGCACAGCCCCATCTAGATCACCACTATCAAAGTTGCAACGCACAATGTTATGACATATTCTTATGTTTTTATTAATTTATTACCAAGTTAATTTAAAAGAACTTGAATTGAACATATAAGAGCACCTGTAAATCCAAACACGATAGCCTTCATTTAGTAGCTTTCGCACCGTAGGAACAACAATTGATTCTTGATCATCTTCATCATATATATTGTGTATATGTTTGCTGTATCAACATTGTAGAATAAGTATACAAGTGCTCGACTAGTTAGTTATGCACATAGTTCATGTGTGGGAATATATAATAAGATTAATCTCAAATTCATATCAATTATATTACTAAAAGAACAAATCAAAATACTTAACTTGCAAGTTGAGTACGGATAGGGAAGGTGAGTAACATTAGCATTCAATGCCCTTTGCACATCATTTCGATTAAGATAAACATCCATGATGAAACTTGCACATGGATCATATGTTGTCTCGTCCTTCTCTAATCCGATAAATGCATCCTAATTATACCACAAAAAAATGCAGCAAAATGTTTATGTGCAAGTTAACCAATGACATATGGAAGCATAACAATGGATGAAGTAGAAGTTTTACACTTGTTGGGCCATTATTTTTGGAGCATACGGGCATGTAAATATTGTAGCTATCTATATCTTTGTGCTGAATTCTTGCATGGATTGCACGCATGGCATCCTTACAATTTTCATGTTGATACCGATAAGGTATGGAATGGTTTTTTATTGATTGACATTCATTAATGAAAGCTTGATATAATTTGTAAGAGATAATCCCATGGTTCCAACCAAACTCTGCCTTTGCAAAAAAGTTTACTCCCCAATCGAGCTGTGGGTTTCCCATCTGTAAGAGCACAAGTAAATGTATACATAAATTACACTCCCTAATCGAGTTGAGGATTTCCAATCTACAAAAGCACAGTGAAATAAATATATACATAAATCATATTTTTCAAAATAAATCATATTTTTCAAACTCACAACAAATTGTTTTCTATGATAGGGTCATGTACCAATTTCATTTGATATATCATTCATCATTAAAAATTTTACCATCAATTAGGTGGAAACAAATTGCGAACATTGTGGCTACTACTAGTTAGAGCAATTTGGAAATGTCTTACCAAAACACCTTTAAGGTTGATATATGAATCCTTTGTCACTCTATTATTTTTTTCATGCAAGAGCAATGCAAGCTGTGGAACATAATGTCCTGCAACAATTGAATTAACATCATTAAAATACCTATTCAAACTATATGTAGGAATACCAACCACAAAACCATTTAACTCACCACCATAACTCTCTCCAGCAATATAGAACTCATGAGCTTTGAATGTAGGAAACTTGATAAACCAATTTACAAGAAAAGAGTAGGTATCTTTCGCAGTCATCTTATCACTGTACTTTTCTAAATCTGATGATTTATTAGAATAGGAAAAGCCAACTCCCACTGGAGACTCTAGGAACAAAATATTTGCTTCTGAAGTAGAAAGAGAAAATTAAATTAGAAAACTATAAGAGGTTATGTATGAATGAATTATATGTGGCATTAGACTTGCCTTTGATCCATGTGTGAGGGTTAGATCTAAGGCCGGATCCATCATTCAAAACAAGAAAGGGACCAATTTCCTTAAGTACTCCTCCAGCAATGGATGAACATCCTGGTCCTATAAAATTTCCAAATGTTATCATCGCATGAATCAAAGTTACAAGATATAATTGTCCTAAGCTGTCCATGGATGCCTACCACTATTGAGCCACAAGACGAGGGGCTTCTTCATGGGTTCTTCTATGGCCTCAAAGAACCAATAAAACATTGACTTATCCTCATATATCCTAACATAGCCAGCATAGTGTTGAATCCTATTAGATGGCTGTTCTGGGAGGTCAATGACAAAATCTGACGCTTCTGAGTGAGGAGGCCTTCTTGCCATGTTACCCTCGATGAATACAACTATTACTAATAAGAACAATACTGCCATAAAGGTTGAAGGCATTGACACAATCATTGTAGTAATTTGCTACCAACTTGTTGGTCCCTATTTTTTTAGTAGTCCTTTTCCTTGTCTATAGGCTTATCAACAATGAGAATGCTAGAGATACATATATAGACAATAAATGAAGAAATAACAACTCTTTGTTTTGTAACCGTCACCAACTCCTGCATTTCTAAAATTATTGTATTTGAAGCTCATTACCTTTAAATAGGATGTTCAATAAAGGGTATTAAAAAAAACCATTCTAACAGTTTTTTTTTATATTTGAATTTTTTACACCAATTTAGAGGCACTTCTTATAGGGCATGATGATTGTCCATAGAATTTATTATAGTAACCAAATGCTAAAATGAAAGAAGCTATTGCTAGTAGTGGTGACCGTTCATGAGATACATGCACACATACAAATTGATTCTCTATGGAGTTATGTGGCTAGATAGTCACAAG
Source organism: Costus lasius (assembly GCA_027563935.2). Classification (NCBI taxonomy): domain Eukaryota; kingdom Viridiplantae; phylum Streptophyta; class Magnoliopsida; order Zingiberales; family Costaceae; genus Costus; species Costus lasius. Next base: position 72,423,572 of record CM050447.1, on the reverse strand, counting down.
ATTGTCAATCTTCACGATGAGCTTACATAGGTAATTTTATATCATTAGCATCAAATCCAAATTATGACAATTCATAACTTTTCTTGCATTGAAGTTTATAAAAAAGATACATATGATAAGAGCATAAAGAAAAAAACTCTTCTTGTGATGCTCATTTTTTGTTCCAGTTATTCTCCACCTTGACCACGAGCACACGACAATGGACTAAGGCAAAAACTATATGTTATTTTGACATATTAATAATGATTCACCTAATTCATGAAAAAAGTGGCTCATATCAAATAGATTCCATTGGTAATTGCATCATCGATCTATTTGAGATCCTTGTGATAACTCTTATTGTAATGCATGAAAGATGTTGGACTCTTTATAGTTTTTACTATAATTATAGTAAATATTACTTATTGAAATTTCTCTATCACAGTTCTGTTACGCGTCATTATATCTCCACAAATTGCGAACAAATGGAGGTAGCTGTTGTTTGTGTTGAAAGTATTTCACAAGGATAAGTGCATATTCAAATTTAATTAAATATTTATTTACCATTTCAGGGAAATTACAGGAATATTAGTACCAACAAAAGTAATTATGTTAAAGAATCAAACAAATGTCAATAAAGAAATTTCAAACCTTATTTTTCTTTTTAGTGTTTTTTTAAAAGAAAATTTGCTCTCTCCTAAGTTTAATCTCTCATTATAAGCTTTCATAAGATTATGCATATGTTTTGGATATTCGTGACAAATTTTTTATTATCAAATCTGATACAAAATATATAAATGAGAAATGTCATGTACTTTATAATCTCATATGCTCTTGCTTGACATATTTGATCTTCAAAAAGTATGTTCCATTTAATGAAATGACATCTTCTTTGCATGGATCCTTGGAGGTGAAATAAGATTCTATTTTTTTGTTTTACTAAACCTATTCCCTAATATAATTAATAATGTATGGTGTTGACAATAAAATTTTCTAGGATAGATCCTCGTTTTTTAGGAACCATTATGTAGCAATAAGTGTCTCTTGTAGCATGAGAAGTGTGGTTGATGTAGAACCAATTTGAAATTACCAAACCAATTTCTATCATTTTATTTTTGTATATGCATCATTGATTCATGTTTGTTTATTTGCTTTCAATGAGAAGACTCTAGGTAGACATCGATGATGCATGACTAATTGTACTTTAGCTTAGCTGATACATGACTAATGGATTTTGTTACCACACTTGTATTACTTGGCCACATAATGAGGTCACACAACAATTATATTGAATTTGATTTGAAATCATCCTCAAAGAAGCATTGAGACTCGAAGCATAGATAGCTACCTTGATCACTTCATCTTCGTGGCTCTACTAATAAGCATAGGCATGCTTTGATGCATGTTGGCGGAAATTTTTTACTATTGTTAGCTACACACTATTTTTTTAGAGTATATGAATATAGTTGTTTGTACAAGATAGAACATACCTCTTATATGGCCTTGGTGTATTTTGTGACATTTAGGTAATCACCAAAAGGATGTTGTTTGATTCATGTGGAAATCATGATCATTATTGAATATTCTACTATCATTTTTATGTTGTTTGATTCATGTGCAAATGATGATCATTATTCAATATTCTACTATCATTTTGTGATGAGGGTGCCACATAATAATGATTAGAAAGAACTAAGAGATTTTTAGTGTTTATAAGCAATTAAAGAGTTTTTCCCATTTGTATTTAAATTATGCTCGGTAAATATCAATACTTAGAACATCATTGTTGTTGACATTGAAAATAAAATATTCAAGTAGATTTAGAACCTTGTTAATAACATAGGGGAACTATAAACTCATGGTGAAACAATTCATTGAAAAAATTGTCAATGTTGCTTAGGCATTTCATTTGCCTCGGTTTCAGCATAGCGAGATTGCCTTAAAAATTACCCCAAATAATGCCCCATTTATTTAGCCTATAGTAATTAAAAATCCCCTCTAGTTTTTACATGAGAAGCTATTCTTACTGGATAAGAAATACATAAGATCAATTGTCAAATTGAACTTTTAGATGAGATTCGAAATATCTAAGGAGAGATTCACTTTCTAACCTGTCAATTCAATAGGATAATGATAATCTAAATTCTTAGAATCGCAAATAGGGTAGCAAATCATTTTGCAAATCATGCTAGATATACAAGATCCTATTAATTATTGTTAGAAAATTGGCGTCAACACCTGGCCAAAATTTTGCATGTAGATGTGAAATAAATGATTTTTTTTAGTACAAAAAGAGGGACAACATCAATTAAGATGTTTACCTTGAATGCTATATGGAATGAGGATTTCAACCTTATTGTTAAAGATTTAGAGACTCAAGTTCTTTAGTTGCATGTTTATTTTAGTGAAAAGGTTTAACTCCTTGTATGCTCCTTGCCTTGTACGATATACATCATCTGGTTAATTATTCATTTATAGTACTCTTAGAGATAGTATCTATTTCATTATGTTTGTAGGTTTTATATCAAATAATGGTATTTAAATTTTTTAGGGTTGCAAAAATAATTGCATTTTATTTACTAAAATAATTGAACATTCTTTTAAATGGATCAATTTTAAAAAAATTGAAAGTTTTCATTTCACATGGCATAGGTCAAAATGCATAATAAATTGGGCATGGAAAATAAGTTTGCCTACTCCACATGAATTAGAAGAGTTTATTCTTAATCTTCTAAGGAACTTCAACCTGAATGATCTACAAAATAAGGTAAATAGAGAAGCAATGGTTATTCGATTGACATTTGATCCCTCACAAAGACAAGGATAGTTTGAATAAGCTTTAAGATGAGAAACAAAGTGGTATTGGAAGGGGGATCTAAGATACATCAGGCAATGGTGTGTAGTGGTGCTTATAGTATATGAATCTAGTTGTTTGTACAAGATACAACATACCTCTTCTAAGGCCTTGGTGTATTTTGTGACATTTAGGTAATCACCAAAAGGATGTTGTTTGATTCATGTGCAAATGATGATCATTATTGAATATTCTACTATCATTTTTATGTTGTTTGATTCATGTGCAAATGATTATCATTATTCAATATTCTTTTGTAATTTTGGGATGAGGTTGCCAGATAATAATGATTAGAGAGAATTAGGAGACTATTAGTGTTTATTGGAAATTAAAGAGTTTTTCCCATTTGTATTAAGATTATGCTCGGTGAAGATCAATAGAACACCGTTGTTGTTGACATTGAAAATAAAATATTCAAGTAGATTTAGATCCTTGTGACACGTTCCGCAAGTGCACAGTAATATCGAAGTAATATAAAAGGTTGTCGAACCCAAAGGGAGCAAGGTTCAGTACTAGAAAGTCTAAGTCTCAATAGCTAAGTGATTCAAAATGGGGTTTTTGCGATCAATAAACAAAACAAAAGATCAAACGCAACGATGAGGAGGTTATCTGTATGAGAGAGATCAGGACTTCGTAATATAGCTTATGGAATCCTCCCAAAAGTATAGGATGCCCTATCTCAGTCGGTACACCCTGATGCCTATCCAGAACGATCTCCTGCTCTCGCTGTGGATCGTTCTAGATAAACCCAATGAGTTCGATGGACGATTATGTTACCCTCGAGCCCAAGCACTCTCGTATCAAGAATTCACAAGTTTTACCTAGGGAATCCGCCAGCATGATCCTCCTCTCGGTCAGGATCACGTCAACTACCACACGATACTACGTGGCCAAAGCAATATCATGAAATAACTACAACAAGGTAAAATATGCTCATACAAACTTCAAAGTAACAGAATAAGTTAAGATTACTTGAAATAATTCATCAATGGGCTATAACCAAGTCCTGAAAAGGGTTTTACACTACAATAGTCAGGAAAGCTCGTACAAATCTCTCTAAAATATTAGGAAAATTGCTACAAAACGTTTTGGAGAGGAAGGAGAGGATGAACCGAACAAGATCCCTAAAAATCGTGAAGATCTGACGCTCCAATAGTCATGAATGCTCGTATAATTCTCTCTAAAATATTAGGAAAATTGCTACAAAACATTTTGGAGAGGAAGGAGAGGATGAACCAAACAAGATCCCTAAAAATCATGAAGATCTGACGCTCCAATCTCATGAAATCGCCCCAAAAACGCTGTGTCACCTCTTCCGTTCACCCTAGCTGGATCGTGTGCTAGTTTCTTGATAATTTGGCAACAATAAAAAGGGCTTTTATATTCTTTGGATTCGCCTCTCTGTTAGCTTTCCAAAACATATTTTCTAGCCTTTTTTGGATTTTTCTAGGGCTCAGAATCGAAGAAAAACTAAGTGAAGGTCAGACTGCAGAGTCATGATCACGGGTCTACCCCGCCGGGTTCACCTGGCTGTGAAGCCTATTGTACAGTTTTTTCGTGTAAGAATCACCAGTGAACCCCACCGGGTTCACCTGGCCGTATTTTTTAAAGTAGCTCGGAGTGGACCCAAATTTGACGTGCAGCTTCGTCTTCTCGTAAGGAATCACCCCATGACTTTAGAATCTTAAAAGACTTCAATATTAGGTGATTTTACCTGAAATTCCACAAAAACGAGAAAAAGTGAAGATTCTGAAACAATCAAGTAAATAAGTCTCATTGGTGTATAAAAACATTAAAATAGACCTAAATTTGAGATGAAATAATACTAGAAATTACAATTAAAATGCAAGACATTAAATACTCCCATACTTAAATTTTTGCTTGTCCTCAAGCAATAAAATAGAGTGAATTGCCTGAAAGGTATAATGATAATCCTTCAGGTTAAAAACAAGCATCCAAATCAAAAAAACATCTACTAGTTATCCCAGATCTAATCAGAAGAAATCAAGTGATTAGGTGTTTTGAACGTTCAATAGTTTGATCCCATAATTTCTAGAAGTCAAAGAACTCAGCCAACTGTAAACAGAGAACTCAATCAAGCATACACATTACTCATGCTATTCCAATCCATCCAAATCAACTTGTTGGGATTAACTCAAATGTATTATTTAGGATGCAAAACTCCAATAGCTAATTATGATATTAGACTTCAACTCATGTCCTTAGTGTTGGTGTATATGCCCTAGGACCTGTGGCTAGTCCGATTTATGTCACATTCATTTGTGGTATACATCCAGGCATGGTCGTTGTTATGTATTTCATACATCTGCGTCATAAACTTGTTAAATCTAAAATAAATAAAACCTAGTCTAGCAATACTAACAACTATTTTGATATTAACAAAACTAAGGTCTCCGGCAACGGCGCCAAAAACTTGTTGTGATCCGCAAGTGCATAGATACTCGAAGTAATAAAGAAAGATATCGAACCACAGAGACCTTATTGTTAAGTACCAAATAGTTGTATTCTTAATAGCTAAGCAATCGAATAATAGCAAAGCAATAATGGGAAACACACGAAATCAGTTAATCAGAGAGAAACATTGGGACTAGGATTTCATCCTCCTTAATTCTAATGACTAGATTTAAATAAAAGGTCGTCAGACTAATCTTATCATATAAAGACTTAATTTATTTCATAAAGGGATCATCTCACTTTCGTGCAGACAATCATGCAGGGACTAATCCTCGCTTTCGAGTAAGATCTATCCCAATGCTAAAGATAAGTAAATCATCAATCAAAGAACTCGAGATCACTTTCGTGCATCCGAATTCTAAGTTGATTGTCTCAAGTGGAATCTCAAGGATCACTTTCGTACATCCGAGACTCAACACAAGTTCTACTTATGGTTCTCCAATGTTCCTATCCTCACTTTCGTGCAAGATCTCCACGTTTGACAACTCAACTCTACCCTAGATTCAAATTATCATCACGGCAATAAGATCACTAAAATCAAATAATTAAGAACTAACCTAAGAGAGTTCCTAACATGCAATTCTAGGGTTCCAAGTTCTCAAGCAAATCACCTTTCGGTCCTTTTTGCGAGAATTCTAAAACATGAATAATAACATCAATCTATGGAGAATCAAAGACAAACAATCAAATAAGCAGAATCATCATAATAAAACTATTCTGACGAAAATAAGAGTTATCAAATCATTAAGAAATCAAAGTGAATTACACCCATGTCCCAAAATATGATTAAGCTAGCATGGAAAGAGAAATACAATAAGCCATAGTATCAAAGTGTTTAGAAATCAAAGAAGAAGAAGAAACAACGTTACAACACGGCTGTAATAGAAATTACAGCCGTAATTTGCCTCCAAAACACGCTATGAACAGTGTCGTACCCCTTCTTTCGTTGGTTCCTCCTCCGATTGAACTCTTTTTCCTCTAAAACTTCTGGGGTATCGTCTCCTCCTCCAGGCGAAGTTTTTGTGTGAAAATCATGGCCTGTGGTGGCCTCCACGCCTCTCGGCGCAAAGCCAAACCCTAAGCGCCCTTCTGTCGATTGCTCTCTCAATACTGGATAAAAATTAGGGCTTTCACTTCGTGTGTGTTCTCTTCTTAAAGACGAGATCTCAATTTGGAGCTCTGGATCCAAAGTTATAGTCCGCGCAAGATTCGGCCCGAAAAAGTCGCGCGTCCAGGAAGATAATACGGTCGTGTTTTATTTTACGGCAGTGTCGTATTTTGGGTCTGTGAACCCTGTGTCAAAATTACGACCCGTAAAAGGTATAATGGTGGTGCCGTAAAATCGGACGAGTTCTCTAGTCTGAAATCTCTGAGGAATACGACACCGTAAAATGGTTTACGGCAGTACCGTAATTTCAGTGAATCTCTCTGTTCTGAAGCGCTCCAAAATACGGCCTGTGTAATTCTTTACGGCGGTGTCGTAAAATCAGGGAAACTTTATGATCTGAAAATCCACCAAATTACGGCAGTGCTTTGATATTACGATATCGTACGGAAATACGGTACCGTAATATAAAATACGGCACTACTGTATTTCGGTCAGTTGCTTCGATTTGCGTGAAATTTGTCGGGTGATCTCCTCTTGATGATGGTAACTCTTCTATGTCTTCGATTTTGCTTGAAAACGCCACAAAATAGTGCCTTTTTACCTGAAAATCATGAAAAATCAAAATAGAAGTAGATTTTGCAATATTTGATAATTTTGGCATAAAAATAAGCAAAAGATCTTCAATTGAGCTTGAAAAGATATATAAAATGATACAAAATATACTATATATTTTGGTGTCATCAAATACATAAGGCTCAAACTTTGCTTGTCCTCAAGCAAAAATCAAAAATTGATTAAAAGAATAACCTTTTCATGCTCAATAAATTTCTAAAATACAATCATCAATGAAAAATTCCATCAATTGTTTCACAAAACTTCAAATAAACATATCATTCTTAGAATTCAATCCTCTAGATCCACAACTCAATTAAATAAAACATTGCAACTTGTATAATAAATAAAATTTTCAATCTCATGATTTCACTCAGTTTTCAGTTCAAATCTATCATGCTTTTGTTTACAGGAATTAGGTTTCCAAGATCTTTTTCCACACATATTTTTTTTTCTTTTTTTTATGCATTTTGTTTGTTTTTGTAAAGATTGCATGTACCCACTTAGATACACACTTTTTATTTTTGACTTCAACTCTTATCTTCGGTACCACTATCAATTTTGCATAGTGCCGAGTAGAGGAGTCTTATTCTTTTTATCTCTCATTATTTTTCATGCGTAGACTTCAACCCATGTCTTAGGTACCACCATCAATTTTACATAGTGCCAAGTAGGGGAGTCTCTCACTATTTTTATGGATCTTGGATTCTTATTTCCCAACAAATAGAAAAATAAACTAAACATCTAGTAGGTTGATCAATTGATCTCAATTCTCAAATCATACACATATACTCATTTTATTCAAAAGAATAGGTTCACCTTAGATCTTATTCCTCAAATAATACATCTACCCAAAATTTCATGCATCAACCAATGTCAAATTTCAGAGATAGATATGCATTGAAGAAGTAAATCTAACATGATAGGGTTTTTCTCTAATCATGAATTTGAATCCATTCATCATCAATCAATCAAGTCATCAACAATATAAAACAAGAATATACTCATCATCATCACAAAATATCATCGTAAACACTAAATATATCATCATGTATACTACAACCATATCAAAGATAGCTCATCAGAATAGCGAAATATCATAATACAACCCCATCGAAATAGTAGAAATCAGTATCATCATAATCATCATACAACCGCATCGAAAAGAAAGATAAGCATGTGAAACAGAATAGCAGTGTCGGTGGTTATAGAGGTGTAGAAGCATCAAACTCAAATAATAATGTTCAAAAGTGTAAAATGATAGATTCAAGAGACCATATCGAGTAGAAATCTTAGTGAGTGATACATCTAAAGTAAATCGAATATGCAACCATATGAAATAATCATGAACAAGAGAGTGCAAATGATACTCACAAAACTATATAGCAAGCTCTGACCAAAATTACATAAGGCTCAGACCAAAAATAGTGTCGGGGCAGATGCTGCAAGGTCCAAGGATGTGCCTTTTGAAAATTTTACCTGCACAATTTAAGATACATAAGGCTCAGTCTAAAAATAGTCTCTAAAAATAATAATGATAAAAATAATTTTCTCAAGAGAGAATCAGAGATGTCACCAGAGGTCTGAAGAGGATGCCGGTGGAAAGAGTCGAGCAGGCAAGAAGCAGAGGTAGAACATATGCTATCTGAAAAGCTGCTAGCAATGATGGTGATGGTGCCGACAGTAGAGTGAGTAATCTCTAGTGGCCTGCTAGAGAATACAGTCCTGGATGTGAGATCGTCGGCTGGTGGGTGCCAGAAATAATGCTGCATAGATAAAAAAAATCAGTCACTAATAAAGTGTCTACTGCATAAATAAATCTAATCAATGGAAATAGAGGCAGTAGAAGAAGTAAGAATCTGCAGATGGTATAATCCGGTGTCGACGGTTGGAAACAGTGATGTCAGAGGCAGATGCAGTGGTGGCTAGAGGTGGAAGATAGTTGCTCTTAAAGATTTCTGGATCTGGAGGCAAAAGAAGCTATAACATGTAGAAAGCAAACAGTGCAGCCAGTGAATATTTTAAGAAAAGTAACCATACCCAAAAATAAGATTTAATGATCCAATAAGAAAACGGACAGAACCATGTGGTTGAATAAAACGTGTTCTTTCCAGATGTATAAAAATCAAAGGATTAAAATCTATCAGGAATTTAGGGTATCAACAGAAAGAAGGCTACTTAGATTACAAAGCTACAAAAACTGCACAAAAGTTAATCAAATTCGAAAAGTTGTCATGTGTCCTAGAATGATCAGAAAATATTTTCATGAAAATAACTCATCCACGGGATAGAACGACACATGTTCTTTATATTCCAAGTGAAAAATCATGGTTTCAAGTCATTAAAGTACCTTAAAAACTTGCTGCAAAACTGCTAATCAAAATAGTCAAGAAAAACTGCTGCAGAAATTAATTAGAATTGAAAAGATATGTGTTTTAGAAAGATCCATGGACTTTAAAATTCGGCAAAAATATCTAGATGATAGACAAAGATGAGTACTTCAATGTTGTGCCAAATATCAAAAACACATAGCATCTTTTCGATTCAGATTAATTGTTCGCATCAATGGTCGGCCTGGTGACACTAGAGTGAATTCCCTGTGAATTAGGGGCAGCATAGTCGCGCAAAGATCTTCTCTCGTTATTCGCCATATCCAAAATTTCTTCTTGTATCTGCTGTGATGTTTCTTGTAAATCTTCTTCTAGTCTTAACTTCCTACGCACTCTAAGGGTTTTGTTAATTTCAGGATCCAATGGAACAAGCGGTTCTGACCTAAGACTCCTGCGCATGCAAAGTAGGTAGATCAAGTGATTTCAAGAAAAATAGAAAATAAACAGTAAGTAAATAAATAACAAAAAAATAGTAAATAAAAACCTAGTCTAGAAATACTCTCAATATCTTCAGTATCAATAAAAAGAAGGTCCCCGGCAACGGCGCCAAAAACTTGTTGTGTCCGCAAGTGCACGGATACTTCGTAGTAATAAAATAGATATCGAACCACAGAGACCTTGTTGCTAAGTACTGAATAATTGATTTCTCGCTAGCTTGGCAATCGGAAAATAGTGAATCAAACTATCGAAAAAAACACGGAGAAAATATCAGAGAAGGGATGGGGACTAGGGGTTCATCTACTTTATTTCTAATGGCAAGATTAAGATAAGTGTTTGCCAATCCAATTTTATCATGATAAAGGTATAGTTTACTTCATAAATAAATTATTTCGCTCTCGCGCAAACAGTCGTACAAAGAACTGATCTTCACTCTCGTGCAAGACCTATTCAATGCTGAAAATAAATAAACCATCAACTAAGAACTCAAGGATCACTCTTGTGCATCCGAATTCTAAAGTTGACAACCTCAAGTGGAAACTCAAGATCACTCTCATGCATCAGAGTCTCAACACAAGTTTTACTCAAGGTTCTCTGACGACTCGATACTCAATCTCTTGCAGCATCAAATCAAGTCTAAAATATTAACTCAATCCAAAGAATCATAAAATCAACAAGGCATTAAATTTCTCTAAGAATTAGAATTCGAAGAACAACCTAATCTCTTACGTTAATTCCAAACTCTATAATTCCTAGGGTTCTGAATTTCAAGCAATCAACTTATCAGTCTATTTTGTAAAATTCTAAAACATGTTGATATTTATAAAACTAAGGAGAATTAAAGAGCAATCAATTACAAAAGTAAAATTATCACAATAAAATTAGTTTGACAAAATTAGGGTTTTCTAGTCATTAAGAAACAAAGAGATTGCACCCCCATGTCCCAAAGAAAGATTAAGCTACCATAATACGGTGTCGTAATATATATTACGGCACTGCCTATTTTGGTCTTTTGCTCTGATTTGCGTGAAATTTGTTATGTGGACTCCTCTTGATGATGGTAACTCTTCCATGTATTTGATTTTGCTCGAAAATGCCTCAAAATAATGCCTTTTACCTGAAATTGATCAAAAACCAAAGATGGTGTAGATTCCGAAGCATTTGGTAAAAAAAAGTATAAAAACAAAGCAAAAGAGTAAGATTATGGTTCAAAAGACTACCAAATAAGTATGAAAAACACTATGAAATTTAGAGTCATCAAACACATAAGGCTCAAACTTTTCTTGTCCTCAAGCAAATAAAGAAATCAATACCAAAAAAATAAATTTTCACATGACGAATAAATTTCTAAAATATAATCATCCATAGAAAATTTCATTAATCCCACACAAAATTTTCAAGTAAATACATCATCTTTGGAAATTAATCTTTAAGACTCAAAAGTTCAATCGAATAAAATTTCGCAATATGCATAGTAATAGAATTTCAACCTCATGAATTAATCTTATTTTTGAGATTTTCATCCAATATGTTTTTGTTTACAGGAATAGGATCTCCAAATCTTTTTCCACTCATTTTTTTTATTTGTCCTTGACATTCTCTAAATCGATTACCCTTTTTTTCGATGACGAATTTAGAGTATGTTGGTCACATAACTACACATAATAGAACTCATATCTCATAGGTAGAAAGAATTTTCTTGAGACAGAGGAGTCAATGTCAAAGGAACTCTCTCTTGGCAAGCATCTACATAGATACACACTTTTGCAATGAACTTCGACTCTTGTCTTAGGTACCATTGTGAACACAATGCCAAGAAGAGGAGTTATTCTTTTTCTTTTTGTGGACTTCAACCCATGTCTTTAGGTCCCACTGTTAATTTTATACAGTGCCAAGTAGGGGAGTCATTCTTTCTCATGGATTTGGATTTCTTTTTCCCAACAAATAACATAAAAGATTATAAAGATTAACTAGATTAATCACTTGATATCAACTCAATAACATGTGCAAATATGCTCATTTTATTCAAAAGCATTATTTCACTTCAAGATTGCATTCACTAAACAATGCATTTACCTAGAATTTCATGCATCAATTAATGAAAAATTTTCAACAAATAGATTATATCAGAGAAATAAATTCAACATATAAAATCTATTTCCAATTTCCAAAAATTGATATGCATGATAATAGATTAGAAATTTTGGCATGGTGTTTGTAGTATTTTCAGAAAAATCCTTCTACACATCATCATCATATTATGTCAACACAACTAAATCGAAATATCTATCAATAAAATCAAAAGGCGAGGATCTGTGGCATGTGAGTACAAGAAGTTTGAAGTATTCATCTTCCATTTGAACACATGGATTATGAGAAAAATACAAAGAATGGAATGCAAATGAGTAGGAAGAAAATACTCACAGAGGTCTATTAGTCTGTGTCAGACCCAATCATCCTTTGTGTCTTCGGGTTCGAACCACCAAAGTTTTTTTTTTTTTGACAAAATTAATTTTCACCTCCCAAGAAGCGCTAATTTTCGGTCATTAGCTTGACCGTTCAACACTCAGATTGGATCGTGCTTGTGTGTTTGGTCGCCATCCTGATTTCTCTATGTCTTGTTCAGGGTTCTCAAGAACATAAGGCTCAGACTTAAAACAGTGTCTAAATTTACTTATGAGCTTTTTTCCTTTCTCAAGCAACTTTGATTTTCCTCTCCTCCTTCGTCTCTTCCTCTTCTTCTTCGGTGCTCTTTCCTGAGATTCTTTATTAGCACACTCAGAAGATGTATCAGTTTCAAAATCAGAAGTTCATCAAATAAACTATGCATGTCACAAACAACATCATCATTAATTGTTTCTATGCTACAACATGTCCCTGAGTGTGATGCCTTTTTTAAAGAATCAGTCAAATCAAATTCAATTATATCACCACAAATATCAAAAGTCAATTTTCCCTTTCTTACATCAATGAGTGCTCCAGATGTAGCCAAGAAAGGTCTACCAAGTATAATAGGGTTTTTCAAATTTTCTTCCATCTCTAAAACTATAAAATCAGCAGGTATGAAAAACTTACCAATTTGTACAGGAATATTTTCTAATATACCAACCGGATGCTTTATTGATGAGTCAGTGAATTGCAAAGTCATTGAGGTTGGTTTGAGCTCTCCAACATCCAGTTTCCTATAAAGAGAATGAGGTATTAGACTAACACTTGCACCGAGGTCACATAAGGCTCGGTCAAAAGCCATATCTCCAATAGAACAAGGTACAAAAAAACTACCTAGATCCTTTAGCTTAGGTGGCAATTTATTCTGTATGATAGCACTACATTCCTCAGTAAGTGCTACAGTACCATGATCATCAATCTTTCTCTTATTAAACAAAATCTCTCTCAAAAATTTTGCATAAGTTGGCATTTGAGTCAAAACTTCAGTAAATGGAACATTAATATAATGTTTTTTAAGAACATCAAGAAACATGCCAAATTGTTTGTCAAGTTTAGCTTGCACCAACCTCTGAGGAATGGGTACACGTGGCCTATAGGGTGTTGATGAACTAGGTTTAGAATCATCAACCTTACATGGCAATTCACCTTTAGGTTTATCACCCTTGTGAGGTGACAAACTAGTTTGGGACTGCTCATGTGCAGGTTGTGATTCCAGCACAGGTTCACTTCTAGTTTCAAGTCTTGGTTCTACCTTATCATCATCAAGAGATTCCCGAGGATCTTCTAGTTGTTTCCCACTCCTAGTTATGATAGCATTGCAATATTCCCTAGGGTTAGGTTCAGGTTTGGCAGGTAATTTTCCTAGGGGTCTAGATGAAGTGCTAGCTTGCTGGGCAATTTGTGTTTCTAGCATTTTGCTGTGGGCAACAATACCATCTAGTCTAACATTAATCTATCTAAAATTCTCGTTGGCATCATCATTCTGTTTTTTCTGAAAACCCATAAATTGTATAAACATCTCTTCTTGAGTGGGTTTCTGGGGTTGGTCCTGGGTTTGAGATCTTTGTTGGAATCCCCTATTTTAATTCTGCCTATTATCATGATTATTGCTCCTCCATGAAAGGTTAGGGTGGTTCCTCCATCCAGGATTATAGGTATTAGAGTAGGGGTCATTAGATCTACTTTGATTGTAATCCCCCACTGCATTCAATTGTTCCTCACCCCTATCAACAACAATCTTACACTCTTCAGCACAGTGCCCATGATTTCCACAAATTTGACATGTAACAAAGGAAACAGCATGAGTTTGCATTTGAAATGTATCAAAATGATTGCACAGAGAATCTACCTTCTCAGCCAATGTGTGCCAGCTATCATTATCAGTCTTACCATGTGGAGGGCGATAAAAACTCCTCTCTCAGTAGTCCACTGGTTATGATTTAGTGCCATTTCCTCAATCAATGTATAGGCTTCTTCCATGGTCTTGTTCATCAGGGCTCCACCTGCAGCAGCATCAACAGTAAGTCGGGTGTTATAAAGAAGACCATAATAAAAAGTCTGAATCAAAACCCATTTCTCTAAGCCATGGTGAGGACACTTCAGTTGCAAGTCGTTAAATCGCTCCCATGCTTCACTCAAAGACTCTCCATCCATTTGTGCAAAATTTGTAATTTGATTTCTCAGTTGGATGGTCTTGCTAGGTGGGTAGTATTTCATCAGAAATGCGTTAGAAATCTGATCCCAAGTAGTGAACGTCCCTGATGGCTGTGAATGAAGCCAATCGCGTGCTCGGTTCCTAAGGGAAAAAGGAAACAATCTCAATTTTAGTGCATCATCAGAAACACCATTAATTTTGATTGTATCACATAATTCAAAAAAAAGAGATAGATGGATATTAGGATCTTCAAGAGGTGCTCCTCCAAAATGGTTTTGTTGAATCATAGATAGGAACGCTAGTTTGATTTCAAAATTGTTCGCATCAATGGCCGGCCTGGTGACACTAGAGTGAATTCCCTGTGAATTAGGGGCAGCATAGTCGCGCAAAGATCTTCTCTCGTTATTCACCATATCCAAAATTTCTTCTAGTATCTCCTGTGTTGTTTCTTGTAAATCTTCTTCCAGTCTTAACTTCCTCCGCACTCTAAGGGTTTTGTTAATTTCAGGGTCCAATGGAACAAGCGGTCCTGACCTAAGACTCCTGCGTATGCAAAGTAGGTAGATCAAGTGATTTTAAGAAAAACGGAAAATAAACAGTAAGTAAATAAATAACAAAAAAATAGTAAATAAAAACCTAGTCTAGAAATACTCTCAATATCTTCAATATCAACAAAAACAGGTCCCCGGCAACGGCGTCAAAAACTTGTTGTGTCCGCAAGTGCACGGATACTTCGAAGTAATAAAATAGATATCGAACCACAGAGACCTTGTTGCTAAGTACTGAATAATTGATTTCTCGCTAGCTAGGCAATCGAAAAATAGTGAATCAAACTATCAAAAAGAAAATGGAGAAAATATCAGAGAAGGGATTGGGACTAGGGGTTCGTCTACTTTAATTTCTAATGGCTAGATTAAGATAAGTGTCTGTCAATCCAATTTTATCATGATAAAGGTATAGTTTACTTCATAAATAAATTGTTTCACTCTCGCGCAAACAGTCGTACAAAGAACCAATCTTCACTCTCGTGCAAGACCTATTCAATGCTGAAAATAATTAAATCATCAACTAAGAACTCAAGGATCACTCTTGTGCATCCGAATTCTAAAGTTGACAACCTCAAGTGGATACTTAAGATCACTCTCGTGCATCAGAGTCTCAACACAAGTTTTACTCAAGGTTCTCTGACGACTCGATACTCAATCTCTTGGAGCATCAAATCAAGTCTAAAATATTAACTCAATCCAAAGAATCATAAAATCAACAAGGCATTAAATTTCTCTAAAAATTAGAATTCGAAGAACAACCTAATCTCTTACGTTAATTCCAAACTCGATAATTCCTAGGGTTCTGAATTTCAAGCATTCAACTTCTCAGTCTATTTTGCAAAATTTTAAAATATGTTGATATTTATAAAACTAAGGAGAATTAAAGAGCAATCAATCACAAAAGTAAAATTATCACAATAAAATTAGTTTGACAAAATTAGGGTTTTCTAGTCATTAAGAAACAAAGAGATTACACCCCCATGTATCAAAGAAAAATTAAGCTACCATGATGAAGGAATAACAATAAAACATGTTTCTGTATGAATAGGAATCGAAAAGAAGATGAGAAGAGTTACAAAACAGTGCTGTAATTGCTGAGAACAGCGCTGTCACCGCTGTTTCATTCATTTCTCCTCTAACTGGAATCGTTTTGCTTTGAAACTTCAGATGCACATTCTCCTTTACCAGGCGAAGCTCTCTGTCAAATTTCGTGGCCGGAGGTGGTCTATAGGCTGAGAACCGATGAACCCTAGCAATTCCGCCTCTCTGTTGATTGCTCCCTCAATACTGGTTCAAAATTCGTACTTTCACTTTGTGTGTCTTTTCCTCCTAAAGACGAGTCTGCAGCATCTTTTGGATCTCAATTTGGAGGTCTGGATCAAAAGATATGGTCCCCGAAAGTTTTGTGCCCGTAAAAATTGCGTTTTTGAATGGAAATTACGGCCGTAAAATATTTTACGGCAGTGCCGTATTTTGGTTCTGTGAACCCTGTGTAAAAATTACGATCCGTAAAATGCTTCTCAACCGTGCCATAAAATTAGACGAGTTCTTTGGTCTGAATCACCTGGGAAATACGGCATGTGGAATGGTTTACGGTAGTGCCGTAATTTCGGCAAGTGTCTCTATTCTGAAGCGCTCCAAATTACGGCAGTGTAATGCTTTATGGCGGTGCCGTAAAATCAAGACAATCCTCTGATTTCTAAATCCACCAAAATAAGGCAGGTGCTCCGATATTATGTTATTGTACCATAATACGATAACGTAATATATATTACAGCACTGCCGTATTTTGGTCTTTTGCTCTGATTTGCGTAAAATTTGTTATGTGGACTCCTCTTGATGATGGTAACTCTTCCATGTATTTGATTTTGCTCGAAAATGCCTCAAAATAGTACATTTTTACCTGAAATTAATCAAAAACCAAAGATGGGGTAGATTCCGAAGCATTTGGTAAAAAAAGTATAAAAAAAAAGCAAAAGAGGAAGATTACGGTTCAAAAGAGTACCAAATAAGTATGAAAAATTCTATGAAATTTTGAGTCATCAGTTGCCTCGCAAGAAGCTCTAATTTTTAGGTCATTAGCTTGACCAAAAATCAAAAATCATGGTGAAACAGGTGAATTAGTACCAAAGTATATAGCATGCAATTTTTTCTTTTTCCGCTGTCCAAAAAGTTTAGCCACTAATTCAAACATCCAAA
The DNA here is from genome assembly GCA_027563935.2 of Costus lasius. Lineage (NCBI taxonomy): Eukaryota > Viridiplantae > Streptophyta > Magnoliopsida > Zingiberales > Costaceae > Costus > Costus lasius. Next base: position 72,406,366 of record CM050447.1, on the reverse strand, counting down.
ATATCATGTAAATCACAATTGACATGGCTTTCTCAAAAATGCGAAAATCAGAATCAAAATTTTCAACTCCAATCAAAGGATATTCAATGATCTTCCTATATTTACCAAAAAGCACAATCATAAGTCCTTTCTTCAAATTTATATCTTCAATTACAATAGGACTTTCATCTAGAGATTCAAGTATTGGATCATCTAAATAGTCTTTCTGTCTCAAATTAGATTCCTCAATAAAGCATAATTTTTCAAATAAATCACAAGAGTCAATAATAGATATGGGCAAAACATCAGAGTGAGATACATCAATAATGTTTAAATCTTTTTCAGGTTCATCTTGCCCTTCATCAAACAAATTATCAATATCAAGATTACCAATAAATTCATAGTAAGATTTTTCTAAATCAGTCCCCTCATATCCTTCATCAGATTTAACCACAAATAATACATCATCAAAAAAATCAATATCATTATTATCAATCGCATCAAAAGGGGATTTTTCAAAATCAATTTTCTCAATCTTTTCCTCAAATAAATTATCATATAAATCAATTTTACAATCATCAAAATCAGAGTGAGATTCATGAATATTCACATAAGGCTCAATCTCAAAACAATCATAATCAAAGGGGGATTTTTTAAATCAATTTCTTCAGTTTCCAAATCAAATTCAAATAAACAATCTTGTTGTGCTAACTGGGTTTCTAGAATTTCAGAATGAGCATGCATATTATCAATTCTATGTTTATGGGTCTCATGTGCCTCCTCGCTTTGGTTCATGAACTTTTCAAACATCAACTCTAAGTTAGATTTTTCAGTGTCCTTAAAGTATGGTTCAGAAACATGATTTAAGCAATCATTAGAAAAAGAAGTTTGATGATTTTCCCATCTAGAATACAATTGATAAGATTCTTTCCATGATAAATTGGGATTTAAAAATTGGCAATCAGAGGAATAATGATCAAAATATCCACAAATATCATATCTCATAGAAGAAGAAGAAGAGTGCATATAAGAGTTAAACGTATCTTGGAGTGTGCTCATTGAATCATACTTACCTTGTGGCATGTATAACTTACTCCTTTGAGATGCACATGAATTGTGATGAAAAGACATATTTATCAAATCTATCAAGAACAGAAAGATAATCCAACACCAATCAATCAAATTATTTTTTTTTCAAAATACATAACAAAAATAGAAAATCTAAAACACAAGTAAATTCACAAATTTTAGAAATCATAGTTCTGTCACAACTGTAAAAATCCAAGACCTGCAAAAACAAAAAAAAACAAAGTTAAATCTAAAACAAATAAAACCTAGTCTAGCAATACTAACAACTATTTTGATATTAACAAAACTAAGGTCCCCGGCAATGGCGCAAAAAACTTGTTGTGATCCGCAAGTGCACGGATACTTGAAGTAATAAAGAAAGATATCGAACCACAGAGACCTTATTGTTAAGCACCAAATAGTTGTATTCTTACTAGCTAAGCAACCGAATAATAGCAAAGCAATAATGGGAAACACACGAAATCAGATAATCAGAGAGAAACATTGGGACTAGGGTTTCATCCTCGTTAATTCTAATGACTAGATTTAAATAAAAGGTCGTCAGACTAATCTTATTATGAAAAAGACTTAATTTACTTCATAAAGGGATCATCTCACTTTCGTGCAGACAATCATGCGGGGACTAATCCTTGCTTTCGCGCAAGATCTATCCCAACGCTAAAGATAAGTAAATCATCAATCAAAGAACTCGAGATCACTTTTGTGCATCCGAATTCTAAGTTGATTGTCTCAAGTGGAATCTCAAGGATCACTTTCGTGCATCCGAGACTCAACACAAGTTCTACTTATGGTTCTCCAACGTTCCGATTCTCACTTTCATGCAAGATCTCCACGTTTGACAGCTCGACTCTACCCTAGATTCAAATTATCATCATGGCAATAAGATCACTAAAATCAAATAATTAAGAACTAACCTAAGAGAGTTCCTAACATGCAATTCTAGGGTTCCAAGTTCTCAAGCAAATCACCTTTCGGTCCTTTTTGCGAGAACTCTAAAACATGAATAATAACATCAATCTATGGAGAATCAAAGACAAACAATCAAATAAGCAGAATCATCATAATAAACTATTCTGACGAAAATAAGAGTTATCTAATCATTAAGAAATCAAAGTGAATTACACCCATGTCCCAAAATATGATTAAGCTAGCATGGAAAGAGAAATACAATAAGTCATAGTATCAAAGTGTTCAGAAATCAAAGAAGAAGAAGAAACAATGTTACAACACGGCTGTAATAGAAATTACAGCCGTAATTTACCTCCAAAACACGCTGTGAACAGTGTCGCGCCCCTTCTTTCGTTGATTCCTCCTCCTCCTCCGATTGAACTCCTTTTCCTCTGAAACTTCTGGGGTATCGTCTCCTCCTCCAGGCGAGTTCTCTGGTCTGAAATCTCTGAGGAATACGGCACCGTAAAATGGTTTATGGCAGTGCCGTAATTTCAGTGAATCTCTCTATTCTAAAGCGCTCCAAAATACGGCCCGTGCAATTCTTTACGGCAGTGCTATAAAATCAGGGAAACTTTATGATCTAAAAATCCACCAAATTACGGCAGTGCTCCGATATTACGGTATCGTACGGAAATACAGTACTGTAATATAAAATACGGCACTACCGTATTTTGGTCAGTTGCTCCGATTTACATGAAATTTATCGGGTGATCTCCTCTTGATGATGGTAACTCTTCTATGTCTTTGATTTTGCTTGAAAAAGCCTCAAAATAGTGCCTTTTACCTGAAAATCATGAAAAACCAAAATAGAAGTAGATTTTGCAATATGTGATAATTTTGGCATAAAAATAAGCAAAAGATCTTCAATTGAGCATGAAAAGATATATAAAATGATATAAAATATATTATATATTTTAGTGTCATCACACCTTGGTTAAGCCTGAATAGAGTCATGACCATTAATGTTGGAATTAACAAGTGTGACGCACTTGTCCGACTTGGACGATCAACCTAGCAAAAGGACTAGAGTGTACATATATCTTGTGGCAGTTTTAGGAGATGTCGATGACGACACCATTCCGAGGACTTGGGTAGCAATGATGTACTGCTAGGTGCCACTCATTACTTGTGATGACGTGAGGTTATCACTACCAACGTCTGAGGAATCTACAAGGTCGCACACCTAAACACTCGAGATCTCGTATTAATCGAGTTGCCTATAATCAAGTCATTTAGTTGATTCGAGTCAGTTTGGGAGTCCGATGCATCGTAGATGCATTTGATGAGTTGGAGATGATCTTTTGGGATGATGTTGTATTTTGACTTCAGTTGACCCCAGTTGACATTCGAGTGATCATGTTTGACCTCGATGGACTAGGTTCAGTTGAGTGGTCAAATATTGGGTTTAAGCTCTAGTTTTGTTCGGAGGCTTTTTATGATTAATTTAAATGTAACATGGGGGCCCACAACATAAGTATTAAAATGAATATTTATATTTAGTTAATGCGCAACTTAAGTAGCGGGGCCACGTGCAACTTAAGTGAATATTTATATTAAATATTTTCATCACTTAAGTTGCGGATCTGCATCCATTAAGCAATAATGGATCTAGGTGCTTATTAATTATGAATTTTCGTAATTAAATATAGCCCTAGCCGAAATCATCATTCAACTCTCTAACCTAGCCGCCAAGACACCTCTCCTTCTTCCCCATGGCGCCACCACACAAGAACTTGCGCCCCAAGGTGGATGCGCCGAGTTCTTCCACCATGGATGCAAGAAAAAAGCTTGGAGCCTTCCTCCTTTCTTGATGTTCTGGTCTTTTATGGGATTGGTGCAAGAGGAGATGGTATCTTATTCTCCATAGCGCCTCCAAGAGAAAAGTGGCGCCACCTCCATGGTGGCAACACCTTCTTCTTCCATAGGCGCAAGAGAAGGCTTGGAGCCTTCCACCTTATTCGATGATGTATCCTTTGGAGGGATTTATCCATGAGGAAGGATGATTTCATACCATGGGCGCAACTTCTATGAAGTTGGTGCATATGGCAAAGGAAGGAGAAGAAGACCATATGGCATCTCATCTCATAACCTTGACATATCTTCCGGGAAGATTGGTACCAAGTAAGGATGAGATGGTAATTAAGATGGAGATATTCCTCATGGATCATCATGGAGGTGCATGCCATGAGGAAAAGTGGCTAGACTAGAGATTGACACAAGTTATAGAGCTTCCCTCTCCTTGTGGTCAATCTTTTCCCTTAATCACCTCTTTGGCACATCTTGGAGATGGTGCAAGCAAAGAGGGCAGTGACATAGGCAATAGGATCGTCCTCCCGAAGGGTAGCACTAGGCGCGGAGTGAAGAGGATTTTGAGGAGTCCGTGTATGCACGATTGTAGTAGGGCTATTCAAAAAAACTAGAAAACCAATAGACCGTGGTTAACCGATCGAACCTAACTGCTCGGACAGTTAACCGAATTAATCGGTTCGGTTCACGGTCGGTTTTTAGCTTATAAATTTATGGTTCGGTTCGATTACGGTTCGAGGAAAAATTTTTCACCGATTAACCGAACCGACCGAATATATGTATATATATAACCTAAGTTTGTAAATTGATTGTTCATCTAGTATAATGGTTAGGCATTACTTTATAAGATAGTTGGTCATAAGTTTGAAACCTTTTGACTATAATTTAAAAATTAATTGTTTTATATATTTAATTATCAAATAATAATATTTAATATTATATACAGGTTGTATTTTACATATTTAATATTTTATATATTTTATATTTAATATTATTGGAGAAAGATTTTTCTTAAACGGTTTACCAAAAATCGGTGGTTAACCGAACCAAAAAACCGGTTAACCGATTAATCGGTTAACCGGTTTTTTGGTTTGGGAACAGTTTGTAATATAGCCGAACCGTTATAATCGGTTCAGGACAAGATTTAGGGTCATGGTTCGGTTAACCGAACCGTGAACACCCCTAGATTGTAGAGGGCGGACGACTTGTGTGTCTCTTCTTCATCATCATCAGCCCCTTAGATTATGTGAATAAAGGTATATTACTCTGACACATCCGGTGGATCACTCGTAAGGGATCCTGGCTCTTAGGGTTATCCTGTTTTGGGCTATCGCTTTCGCTATTATTAAAAAATTTAAAATTGGCCCGGGGATTCCCAACACTTAGGTACCACTGCTAATTTTTCGTAGTGCCAAGCAGAGGAGTCTCTCTTAGATTTCAACTCATGTTCTTAGATACCACTGCCAATTTTTTGCAGTGCCATGTAGAGGAATCGAAGAGTTTTTTTTATTTTTTATTATTTTTATTTTTTTCAAGTAACAATATATGGTGTTGATAAGGCTTTTCATCACATCACAAATGTAATTTTCTCCCAACAAGAGAAAGGACTCAAGGAACGAATAAGTAGATGCGTATCTTAATATGAAATCACATGTAAACTACCAGCATAAGTTAATTGAACATTCTCAGAAATATTTGACCCACTAATGAACAGTCTAAAGTAATCCAAATCAAAAGATATCAAAATCATAGAGCACATGGATATGATCATAGAGGATTTCTAATTAGATGTTGCATTCAACAATTATTATTATTCCAAACCAAACATGGATTCGAACTCAATGATTAGAACCGGCTATCATAGGATCAAAACTATTTCACTAAAGCATGGTAGACATATGACTAAACCTTGAACCACAACATCAAAGTGTGAATATATCAAGATGATAGCATGCATAATTCATTCAACTCATTCACATAGTAACACAATGACAATAGGAAACATCACAAAAAACTAGGATAGTGCATGGAAGTAAATCCGAATGTTATACATCACAGTCAAGGGGCCTGAAGATGGGACCAGGCCCTCGAATAGTGGCATATAAGAACAATGTCAAATAAACAACCAACCAGTCAAAGTTAAGTATCAAATACATCACCCAGCAGAAATAGTAAGTCAGCAGCAGAAGATAAAGAACTAGGAAGAAGACAACTCACCCACTCTAAATATCACATAGTCCCCTATGTGAAACCATGTACGTGAGAGGAGTAGGTGGGAGGCCATGGCCGGGGAGGTCTACTTCTTCCTTAGCGGTCGAGAGCCTTAAGCCTTGAATCTCTTGCCCTTACCGCGAAATGAGAAATCCGACTCATCCTCCTCGTCGAAAGAGATGGCTACACACGCCATGTTTTCTTCGGACAGAAAGGACAGCCGCTCGTCCATGGAAGAAAGCTTCTCCCAAACTGAACTCATCATCTTGTGTTGTCGCTACATCCCCACCTCCATAGTCTGCCAATTTGAGGTCTGCTCCTGGCAGAGATAGCTGAGAGTGGTGTCCATCTAATCTAGTGCGTCCCCCTAGCGAAATAGCGCCCCTCCCTGGCGAAGCTGCTCCTCATGCATCTCCTGTAAGAGGGCCATCATAGACCCGGTAGATGAGGAGCCACCGAAAAGAAAGGCATCGGGGGTTGGAGGTGCAGTGTCAACTGGGTCGGGCTGAGGGTCGGCGATGGGCTATATGTGCTAGTTTGCTCTCTTGTCCACGGTGGTGCGCTCAGCGTTCGGCAGCGAAAGGGAGAACTATCTTCCTTTGAATGTAAGGTAGTAGGAGTCACCCGGCAAATGATAAGCTTCATGGAAACACATGACTCAATTTTGAATCAGTTGTTGCCACTTGCTTCCAAGGTACCATAGGGGATAACCCCTAGGGAAACAGCCAATTGGGTGACTAGACCACCCAAGATGATAGCTCCCTTGCGTGAATGTGCAACGTGGCTAAATTGCTTCACCAAATAGTAACCCGAATTGACCCTAAAAGAATGTAGTATGCACCATAAGCAAAAAAGTTCAGATTGACGGATCATATCGTCACTTCCCTCCGGTCGAAAATAGTATAGGCTAGAACCCGATGAACGTATCAAATGGCTGGATTGCAAATGCTAGATGCCGTAGCAATACATGTAAAATAGATATGCTCATTTGAGATTGCTCCCCAAAAACCTTGTTCAGAGTAGTCTGTCGGTACCTTGCGGGTACAAGGTTTTGGGAAAGCCATATACGCCGTGCAGCTGTGATAGAGATAGGCAATGCTCGACGTTACCCAACCGAAACATGAGACATCTAGGATCCTAGTCGAGGATGGTGTTGGCCCGTACATCGATAGAATTGAAGAATTCGAGCATGATCCCTATGCATGTTGGGTGAGCCATGTGCATGAATTGGTCCGAGTCGATATTGGAGTACATGAACTCCACATCATCAAGTAGTCCAAGCATGTTCAATGTCCCTCGGTCGAGGTAACAAGTGTTGATCACCTTGCGTTGGAGGAGCAGGTTGTATCTGTCTTCTTGCTCTGCATTGCGGAAGATGATGCCAAACTCGTTCAGCATTGGAGCACAGGCTTGCGGTGAATGGGAAGATGATGCTTGCTTGCATAGAGAAGGAGGCGTTGGTTGATGACTATGATGGCGCTGCTGAGGAGGGTGTGACGGTGGCGAAGGAGTATATTCCTCATCTTCTATGGATGTAATACCCCAAGTTTTGAAAAATAATTTTAGAAAATCAGAAACTGTATTTTGGATTTTTATGGATTTTTCTGGAATTTTTCCTGAATTTTTAAAAGGTTTAAAAATAGATTTCTTTGTATAAAAATTAATTTGCGCTCGCGGGGGTTCAAACCCGCGTAGCGCCCGAGTCACGAGCTCAACCCACCCGCTGAGCTAATTTGTGATTTTGGTATAAAACCGCACTGACTTTACTTGATTCGGTTTTGATTTCATTTCGCGACCGAGTCGACTCGTCGTCTTCCCCCCTGTTTGCGGCGACCGAGTCATCAGCGGCCTTTGCTATTTTGGGATGCGTATCACGTCTATTTTAGAGGGTTTCCATTCGATTGTTTGCGAATCGAACCCTAGCATTCCTTCGAGACGCGGCGCGTCGTCATAAGTGAGAGATCAAGCTTGAACCAGTCGCCGGAGTTCGAGCGGCGCCGCCTCGAGTTTTAGAGTTCCAGTGCCTTCTCTGATATGTGTTTTCTGTTCCAGACCTACGATATGGTTTCGTAGCAAGGTAAGCATGATTTCTGGAAGTTTCAGTGAAGTTCTGTTTCGGTTTAGATAGGTTTCGGTGTGTCGACGGCGGCGACGCCACCATTGATACTGGCGGCTATTGCGAGGGCTTCGACCGGGCATCAAAAGCTTGCCATAGGTAGCTGTAGAGCTTTCCAGCGACATCAGAAGCTCCCAGGTGAAATCTGGCGGTGAATGGACGCTCGACGCGCCCTCAGGAGCTCGTCGGCGCAAGCGGCAGATGTTTGTTCGGCCGCCTTGCACGGCGGCGATGGGGCGGCGCGGGCGAGCGGCCGGACCGGTCTGATTTTGGGTTTTGAGTTTGGTTTATTGAAAATAAAGTTAGCTCGCTGAGTTTGGAATTGATTTGGACCGATTCAACAAATTGAGCGGTTCAATTTCAATTCGGCCTAGCATTGGTTTTCTGGCCGGTTCGACCCTAATCCGGTTGAATCCTGACCGGTTCAGGCGTCCATTGGAAAGCTTATTGAAATTCCATCTAATGGTATCCTGTGTGTCCCTAGATGCCTCGTATATTTAGTGTAATTTTGGTTTCAAGTTTCAGTTTGGCTTGGTTCAGGGTAAATTTGACTGGTTCACTGCAATTCAGTCCGGTTCAGTGGCTTTTGGGTCCGGTTCATTGGATCCAAAGTTGGTTCCTTAGGTTTTGAGATGTTTCGCTTCTGTTGGTGGTCTTTGTTTTCACGTTTGAATCTTAATTGATGAAGTTCATGTATAAATCTATGTTTCAAAGCGGTTGATCCAGTGTTTGGCTTGCTTCGTTTGATAACTAGTTTTCTTGGGTTTTCAAAGGTAAGACCTCAAACTAGATTTTTGTAGATAAAGGTATGTTATCTTTATTTCCGTTGACTCAAGTAGTATAGTATCTTGTGCATATCGAAGATTTGCTAGTTATATTGTTTCAGTCTTTGTATATCAGTATCCACGTTGTGGGCAGCATAACCAGTTTTCTAGTATCCACGTGTGTGGACAGTTACATGTTATATTGAGCACATACCCAGTAGTATCCACTCTGTGGATAGATCGGGGTCCCAAGTTAGCATGCACCGGGATTCGTGACGCATGGTAGCGCGTGTGTTCACCATGTAAGGGGTGATACACCTTATCATGCGTATTCGGGGTGACGACCCCACAAGCCAGTAGGTATTGCTCATAGTTGATTTATGAATGGTATTAGTTTTCATATTTGACACAGATAACCCAGTTGCATCAGTTTATCTAATTGAATTATAGTTTTCAATTCCCAGTACTTACTTTCAGTTCCCAGCTTTCAGTTTACAGTTTTCAACATTCAGTTGTTACAGTTTTATTGTTCATGCTTCTTGCTAGTTTCCCTCCTTTAAATCTAAGGGACTACCCTTTCTTCTGGGGAGAGGCTTACTCAGTAATGTTTTGCTGAGTCTGGTTGATATTGCAGGTACTGGTCTGGACTAAGGAAATCAAGGCATGGATGTAAAGTTTTACTTGAGGAATTATTCATGAAGTGATTCGTGTATTAAAAGTTATTAGCTGAGATCTGAGTGTTGTAAAAGTGTACTTTGATGTAAAGTTTTGTAAAGAGAATTCTTGTAGCAATTAGACTTATATTGTTGTTCCTAGAGTCGAAAGTAATAATAGATTCTTTTATGTTAGTCTTTGAATCTGGGTGTAACAGTGGAAGAGTCAAAGACAGGTTGCGAACAATGCCGCCTGGATACCACGGCCTTTCGGTTGGGCGCCTGTTGTATCCCAACAAGTAGGTAAACTAAACTTATTCTTAAAGTCGCAGCCAAAACCTAGGTAATGGTGCACAGCAACTTGTCACCCCTTGATACGGCTCTAAAAATTTATTCGGTCACCACACTTGTTGTTTTCTCCGCAAGTGCACGGATACGCGAAGTAATAATTAAGATATCGAACCCACAGAGACCTATGTTGTTGAATACCAAATAGCTGATTTCTTTCTATCTAGGCAAATCGAAGTAGTGAAAATAGCAATCGGAAACTAAAACGGAATTATCGGAGAGAAAAGCTGGGACTAGGGTTTCGTTCATTTTAACTTTTATGACTAGATATGAATAAGGATTTCGTCAGTTCAATTTTATCATGATGAAGATGTAATTCACTTAATAAAAGGATTGTTTCACTTTCGTGCAAACAACCATATAGGGATTTGTCTTCGCTTTCGCGCAAGATTTGTCCCAACGCTGAAGATAAGTAAATTATCAAACAATGAACTCAAGGATCACTTTCGTGCATCCGAGTCTCGACACTAGTTTTACTCTTGAATCTCCAACGTTCTGATCCTTGCTTTCGCACAAGATCTCCACGTTTGACAATTAGACTCGATCTATAGATACATGTTATAATCATGGCAATTAATCTACTAGAACGGATCAAATTAGATCTAACCTAAGGAAGGGATCCTAACATGCAATTCTAGGATTTCAAATTCTCAAGCAATTACCTTTCAGTCAATAGCGAAAATTCTAAGAACATAATTAGTAACATGGATCTATAGAGAGTCTAAGCACAATTATCACAAGAGCAAAATCATCATGCTAAGATTAAATGCAACGAAATAGTGAGAAAGAAGTTATCTAATCATTAAAAATCAAGTGAACTACTCCCCCATGTCCCAAGAGTAATTTAAGCTAGCATGGTGAAGGAAATACAATATTCCATAATTTCAGAAAATCAAAAATCAACAAAAGGAAGAGTTTTTAGAAAATACGGCACGGCTGTGAAGTATTTCACAGCCGTATTTGGCAAAAGAAGGCGTGAACAGTAGTGGCGATCCTTCTTCCTCTAATTTCTCATCCAATTTGTCTTCTTTCGATCTGAAACTTCTGGCACGTCGTCTCTTTCACCAGGCGATGCTTCAGTAGAAGAATCATGGCCGGAGATCGTCTGGATCGAGCGTGGTTGCGAAACCCTAGGCGGTGGCGTGTACTCCGAATTCTCCCTCGACAGTAAACCAAGTTTGGGGCTTTTGGTGTCTGGCTAATCCTCTCGTCCCAAGCTCCCTTTTCTCATCTTACGGTCTTTTGTTTTAACCTCTGGATCGACCGTCATCATCTCCGCAAGGATCGGGCGTGGACATTGACCTGGGCGTCGCGTTCAAAACCGATTTTACGGCAGTGTAGTTGTTTACGGCTGGTGCCATAAAATCTCTTGAGTCTTCTGTGCTGATGTCGTCTCAGAAAATACGGCCCATAAAATAGTTTGCGGTCAGTGCCGTAAACTTTGCTGAACTCTCTGTTCTGAAACGGCTGGAAAATACGGTAGTGAAATCCCTTACGGCAGGTTCCATAAAATCTGCTAAGGTTTCTGTTCTGATGCAATCCGAAATACGGTACCGTAATATTGCTTACGGCCGGTACCGTAAAATCGGGAAATCTTTCTATTCGAAAATCTTCACAAATTACGGCAGTGTTCGGATTTTACCGTACCATTTGGAATTACGGTACCGTAAAATAGATTACGGCACTACCGTAATTTGCTGGCTTGCTCCGATTTATGTGAAATTTCTTGGGTGATCTCCTCTTGATGATGAGAACTCTTCCATATATTTGATTTTGCTTGAAAACGCCTAAAATAGTGCCTTTTTGCCTGAAAAATGTGAAAAACCAAAATATAAGTAGACTTTGCAATATTGGATGGATTTATCATAAAAACAAGTAAAAAGATCCTCGATTTAGTATGAAAAGATATCTAAAATGATGCAAAATATACTACATATTTCGGTGTCATCAAACACATAAGGCTCAAACCTTGCTTTTCCTCAAGCAAAAATCAAAATTTGAAATCAAAATTTGATTGAAAGAATAACTTTCTCATGCTCAATAAATTTCTAAACTACAACATGTCAGTGAAAAATTGTATTAATTGATTTACAAAATTTCAAGTAAACATATCATCCTTAGAACTCAATTTTCTAGATTCACAACTCAATCAAATAAAAATTTGCAACCATATAATAAATAGATTTTTCAATTTCATGATTTCACCCAGTATCAATTTAAATTTATCATGGCTTTTGTTTACAGGAATTAGGTCTCCAAGATCTTTTTCCACACATAATTTTTTTTCTTTTTTTATGCATTTTGTTTGTTTTTGTGAAGATGGCATGTATCTACAAAGACACATACTTTTTATTTTTGACTTCAACTCACAAAGCGCCACTCGTTCGTAGTATCGCCCGAACTATCCTCCTCAGAGCTGTCCTCCTCTTGGTACACTCATCACAAAGCTCCTACACAAAATATAAATAATGATCAAAAGGGAAAACTATTCTAAAAGCATCATATAAGATTCATAGCATAACTTCCAAAAGAAAATAACTAACCTATCTACCAAAAAGTAAAATAACACAAAAATAAAAACTGAGAATGTAAAAGAGAGATAGTGCTTGGGTTGCCTCCCAAGAAGCGCTAATTTTAACGTCGCTAGCTCGACCAA